>OX336390.1:79392307-80666438 GCA_946902985.2 Meconema thalassinum | reverse complement strand
CACTAGCCTACATAAAGAATACGATATGGATCAACTAGATTATTAGACGCGACACCGCTCATAACCTTAAATTCCTTATAAACAGGTCCTCTTGATTCACAGACCAACACGTAATTTCATATGGATTCTGTTAAAATGAGTCATATTGATATGATAAATATCGTTTAAAATGACAATCTGGTAGCAAAAATATCTGCCCCGCCCAGGATTCGAACCCAAGCTCTCTAGATTCACAGTCATACGAAATAACCCCACGGCTATTTCGACTACACCATTATTGTGCACAAGATGGTGACTTACTTCCACGTTCCAATAATACTGCATTACGGAATTAAGTGTCATTTATATTTTGCTTGTTTCGATAATGTTCATGAGTGACATTGAGTTTAAAATGCCTTATACCAATGCAATGCCGACTACTTACAATGTTTGATATTAAGGCATTTTACCATTTAAAAATACTGATACGAAGACTTCGAACATGTACCATGTCATTTGTTTAAATCACTTGACACCAGAGTTCGCATGAGCGTTTTCCGTTCAGTATGTCATATGCATTCCACATGGCCAAGAGTGCGTCATGGTATCAATTTTCGACACCGCGCGCTGATTGTTTCTCTTACCAGTGCCAGCTGGATCGATCGATCGAGTTGACAGTGTGTCTTATACTTCCGTTCGATCCACCACTGCCAGCTAGGGCACACTTCCATTCGATCGATCGAGCGGGCAGTGCATACTTCCGTTGTCCACCACTGCCAGCTAGTACACTTCCGTTTGATCGATCGAGCGGGCAGTGCATACTTCCGTTGTCCACCACTGCTAGCTAGTACACTTCCGTTTGATCGATCGAGCGGGCAGTGCAAACTTCCATTTGATCCACCACTGCCAGCTCGATCGTTCCGATCCACTTCCGTCCCCAATTTTCAAAATCACTCCCACAAAACTATCCAGCAACCGTGCCGAAAGATGTTACACATCAAAAAGTGTAACTTTGGACTAGTTGGGCGCTCCGCTGCTGCTAGCGACAGTGCCCCAGTCGTCACACGGCGCATGTGAGGCTCCTTTCTATAGGGAGGGCTCTCCCTGTAGAATAATATCATGGCCGGCTCTACGGAAGGCCGCGGCGAGCGAAAATTGGCAACCTCGCCGTGAATGGCCAGTCTGCTCTGCCTAGCCCACTGAGTTACATGGAAAATGTGTCACGCGCTCGTGTTTTCTTCAAAATACTCTATGTAAATGAAATTATACCATTGATTATTACTGTATAGTGGCTAGCTACAATGCCAAAGACTTGTGTTGTGCCGAATTATAAGTCTAATTATCGTTCATCGATACAAACTGAAGGATTTCTGACATTGTTTGTGTTTCCTAAATATCCATAATTGAAAGCCATATGGGAACGTGCTATTCCTCGAGCCAATTGGGTACCTACGAAATATTCCTTCGTATGTATTAAACACTTTCTTCCTGAAGACGTAAGTTATGTTGAAGAATACAAGGATGGTGATGGGAATAATAAGGAATTCACACGGAAGAAGCCTGTATTGTTCCCTCGTGCGATTCCAAAGGTATTCCCAAACTTACCATCGTATTTGAGTAAGTGCTCCTCCAAGATAAGGAAATCTCCAGAGGAAAGAAGAGAAGAAGAAAAAGAACGGAAAAAGTCTGCAGAGGAATGTGAGAAGACCCTTGCTGAGGAAGCCAACAAAATTACGACTTTCGAGTCCTTTGTTTGTGATGTACAAAATAAATTGGTGGAGCATAAAACAGACTGGTCTGTAAGTACTAGTGAAAACTATTGTATTTTGTATAAATTAGATGTGTCAAGCATACCTAAAATAAGGTAAAGTATAAGGGTAAACAATGATTTTACGGTCGAAATTCATATCAATGGAGGCGTAATTCCTAACGATGTTGTTCTTCATTCTGGCTCTGTAATATTTCGAAATTCATTATTAAGTAAGTGGAGTCAGTTGTTCCAAGCAATAGAATTTTGCCACGACTTTTTCTTACCTGTAAGTTCTGTAAGTTCACTAGTCGTCCAGATTAATAGTTTAATAGATAACCTAAAAACTGACCTTGAAAACCAGGGAGACGAAACTTCAGAGATTCTGTTAAAAAGTTAATGTTTCTGCATGATCAGTTTACACTTACTTTTTTTAAAGAAACCTAGATATAACGTCACTACAACTCTAAATGCATTCCTCATTTATATGCAGTCTACTAAGTGTTATGATGCAATTAGATTTAACCATATTTTATCCCTACCTCATCCCCGAGTTTTACAAAAATTAACAACTTCCTTCGCCATATCCCCGAAAGCTGATGAAGAGAACAGTAACTTTCTAAGTCACATTGTGAAAGATTTATCAAATTTAGAAAGGGTTGTAAATTTACTGATTGATGAAATACATGTCAAACAAACTTTAGATTTTAAAAATGGGCAATTCTTTGGTGTTGCTACAAATGAATCTTTCGATTTAGCTAAGACAGTTCTGGCCTTTCTCGTTAGTTGTGCTTTTGGAAATTTGCAAGAGGTTGTTAAATTAGTTCCAGTGAAACAATTAACGGGTTCGCAAATAGCTGATATTGCGAAAGGTGTTATCAGGCAAATACAGGATTGTGGCCTAAATATTCTGTCTATCATAATGGTGTGAATCGTGCTATGTTCAAAGAACTAACCGAACATTCTGATAGTAATTATTGGTTCCATATTGATGGAAACCCCCTAAAAACCTTTGTTTTATATGACAGTGTCCATGTATTAAAAATATACGAAATAATTGGCTGAATATAAGTGGCATTGATAAGTAATTTATTATTCCTGTATGGGAAGATTTAGACTCATTTTCAAATGTTTTAAGTTCAGATGACTGTAACTCTGATTTTAAAGAGGTAACTCAAGCATCATTTAGTGACATACGAGTGATCTACAAAAAGGAATCCGATTTACTGATTAAGTATTGTTATAAAGGTACTGCTTTTTTGTCAGAGTAATCCTAATGTGGTGGTCCATTGTTAATATTAAGCGGCCTCTCACCTATGTTGTTAAACGTAATAGTCTTCAAATGCCTTTCAAAAATCCCGAAGACAAAAGGTTGGCTTTCCTAAAGGCATTCCTCCAATGGTTGTCCACGTGGAAAAAGAACGATGAAAATAATTCCTCAAAAAAGAGTTGTTTAACCAATGAAACTTACAACGCTTTGTATGTAACAACCTATGTATTACGTGAGATTATTATTTATGCTCTACAGAATGTGAACTCCTCTTATGTGTTAACTGGCAAATTTCAGAGTGACCAATTAGAATCCAGGTTTGGGTAGTACCGCCAACTAACAGGCGGCAACTATAATATATCAGTTACTCAGGTAATGGAGGCCGAATTGAAAATAAGGTAGAAAAGCGTACTTGGCCTTGGAGCAGTTACTTTTTCGAAAGAAATGATTATGTCCTCTTCCGATACAAATTCAGGAGAAAGTACAACAAGCAGCCTTTCGTCAGCTACTGTTGACGATACCTTTTACAGTATTTTAGAAGACAAGTACACTGAAAACATACAATTCGATGAGTCGGGTTTTATATATGCCTGTGGTTACATATCGTTCAAGCAATGTTCAAGAATAAAATGTGAAGAAATTTTGGCTTTGCTTAGAAATAAAGAAAAGATAAATGACAGCCACTTCAATCAAATAAATAGGGGCGGACTTTCAGTTCCTGCAGATTTTATTTTATCAGTGTGTAAACATGCCGGCCCCGTGGTGTTGGGGTAGCGCGCCTGCCTCTCACCCGGAGGCCCCGGGTTCGATCCCCGGCTCCGTCAGGGATTTTAAAACTGACGTGAGGGTTGGAACGGGGTGCACTCAGCCTCGTGAGAACAATTGAGTAGCTGTCTGACAGTGAGACAGCGCCCCGATCACGAATACCAAGATTAACGGCCGAGGGGACCCGACGCGCTGATCACGCGTCACCCCAATATCTGCAGGCCAAATGGCTGGGCAGCGGTCGCTTGGTCGGCCTTAGCCCGTCATGGGCTGGATAGTGCCAGGGGTTGACTTTTTTTTTGAGTGTGTAAACATGTTGTTGGAATTACGCAGGCACTAATTTCTGATAAGTTTGAGGAACAATTTTTAAAATGTAAATGTAACAATCAACGCCAAGTAATTCAAAATCTTAGTCTACTCGGTATTTTATCAGATATTGAATTGTCAGAAACTGCCGAGAAAACTTGTAGCCTACCTGTGGATGTAATGTTATGACAATAGTCACAAGTATTCTCTTAACAATGAGTAACATTTTGTTAAGTAATTACAGGAAGTTGAGGAATGAACGGGTAACTTGCCATAGTAATCACAGAAAACTTGCTATTCTTTGTTAGAGGCCAACCTATTGTATATTTTGTAAATGTCAAATAAATATTGAAGGCAAATTGGTTTTGTTACTCCAAGTAGGCCCTACTCACTCTTGACAATCCTTTTACTTTAATATTGAAAAGAACAAATATTATTTTGCTATTTCAATTTGTTTTCGTGGCGAAGCACACGCATCAACAGCTGGCCGGCTGCTATGGCCATCCCAGTTCAGAGAAGTGCAGCGTTGGAAGGTCGAACGCCGCGGCCTTCCGTAGAGCCGGCCATGATAATGTTCATATATGCTTCAAAAAACACTAGAAGTTGTGAGAGTCTACATATACTTAGGGAGCGTCCTCACAGACGATGGAAGGATGGAAGTGAGTAAATTGGTCAAACAAGCAAATGAGTTTTGATGATGATGATAATTGTTGTTTTAAGGTGCCTAACATCTGGGTTATCGGACCCTAAATGGACCTATATAAGCGAATCTAACTACAAACTTACAACTAAAATTAACTACAGCTTACACACTAGAAGAAGAAGAAGAAGAAGAAGAAAAAGAAAACAAAGTAAGAGTAAGAGAACTAAAAGAAAGGGGAAATAAATGCCCTCAACCCTCGAAGAATGAGGATTGAGGGACTTGGAAGGAAGGAGAGCCATGAAAGGCAGATAGGAAAGGGAAAGAGGAGAGGGCCCGCCCCAAGGTCATAGGAAAAAGGGGGCAAAACGGACCCAGCTCAGGAATCCCTCAGGGTCACCAACTCCGAACTCACCAGCCGTGAGCCCTTGAGGATGTAGCACTCTCCAAGGTGCACCAGAAGTGGTGGGGCTTCATACACCCTGCCTCCTTCAGGGTTTTGTGCAGAAGGCAGGATATAACATGAAAAGAAAAAAAATTCCTCTCGGCACGCCGGAAAGCGGAGGTAGATTTCACTGGGAAAACTAGAGGATAGGCGAAAATAGGCAGAAAATGCAGGTTTTCGTAGAAGGATCAGACCTCATTTATTGCGAGAAAGTATTTTACAATTGGCGCTTAATTAACTTAGCTTTTCGTTTTTTATGCATATTTTTAACATTTTATTGTCTTATGGGGACGGTAACCTTCTCGTCATTTAGGGTCCATTTTCATACTTGTGGTCACACTGTCCTTATGCAAGGTTTCGACACTGATGAGTAACTATGTAACGGTCTGTTACTTCTTCACGCAAAATTATATCTCCCGAAGAGATTTTGGTTGGTTCCTCAGTTTAAGGGCTGCGACAACGCGGTCATGTAACCCCGTGTACTTTGGGTGTGTGTAGAATCTGTCTGATAAACGGTGTGAATTGTGATGGCTGTATTAGTCTGTAATTCAGGTAAGGCAGACGGTCAATTTCAAGCAGTAGTTCCTAATGTTGCTACCAGATACTACCGTCAACGACACCTAGCTGTGAACTTGGCTACTAGATGCCACCGCAACCAGCAACTCGCAACGAACGTTGGAACTTCCCCTCCAAAGGAAAGCATACTGAGGGATTTTTGGCGCTCTTAGAAAATCCGACGACTTTGGCTGGCTTTGAACCCGCGACCTTGGGCATAGAAGTTCAGCATGCTACCAGTTACGTCACCGAAGCCGCTTCACACTTAGTCAGATTGAAAGCTGAATCTGATCTCGTGCAAGTGCGTTGTCATGGCAACTTCTGATGGCTCATCCCTCATCAATTTAGTAGTGTTGCCATGGCAACCACTGATAGCTCTTGGTATTTTCTTATAATTCCGAAAACATTTTTCTCATCCCTTGGCGTAATGGTGGGTCATATCAAGAATTCTTTCAGACAAAAGTTTTAGGTAATTATTAGGGGAATATTGTCCATTTTGTACGGTTTTGATATTGTGCCTATTAAGAGTGATATGATTAATGTTTCCCGAAAAACCTACTTTTTCCCACCCCTTTGGCCAATGGTTGGTGCTGTCAAAAAACGTTTCAAACATAAATTTTTGGGCCTTATCCGACACATAGTATGAAATTTGAATGGATTCGATATTTCAAATATTAAGAGAGTTATAGCGATATTTCACTTTTTCGAAAAAAGCCCCCCATTTTCACCCCCTTCGACCGATTGTTCCCATTAACGAACTCGACCGAGATTTTATAGGGATACATATTATGGAAAAAATTCAAAGTGATTGGTGCAAAATTGGGGTAGTTATCGTGTCGACAATAAAGTGATATATGTATATATAAATAAACTTATGACCTGACGGTGGTTTTGGGGTCTGGGGGATGTGAAACGCGAAGATATGTCGAAATTTTTCGGAAGTCGAAACATGGTACCCATTGCAATAGTAAGCTTTCTAATGAAATCTACCTTAAAGAAGGCTGACCCCTCGAAGAATGAGGGTATCAGGAATGATGCGACAAGGGCCAATTAAGGCGGGAAAGTGAAAGACTCCCTGGGCCTCGGATACCCTAATACCGTCGGGGTCGGAAGAGAACAAGAGTTGACCAAGAGAGGTCGACAGGAAAGAAGACGAAGAGGAGCCCAGCACAAGTAAGTGGAAGCAATGCCTAACTCAGCTGGGGTCCCGGGGTCGCCAACCCACGTCCCACTAGATGTGAGCCCCTAGGAGGCAAATGAGTTTTACCAGAGTGTATAGGGTCTGGTGTGGAACCAGGAAGTTCCTGAGAAAAATGAAAAATGAAATCTTTTATTCAACATATTACACCCCTACAGTATATTGATAAACGCAGCAGGCACGTGGACAACAACAAAACGGGATGAAAGTAGAATTCAGGCAGCAGAGATAAAGTACCGGTATTCTTTTCACAAATTAGTAGGCTAATGTATTTTATGATCGCCAATCGAAAAGTAGAACAGCTTAAAAGTCATGGAAAACTATTGCAACAGCTAGAAACAAATGATAATCATGACCAACATGACAAACAGAATCAATCTGAAAATATCAACATTGCGGAAATTATTTCATATATATGTATGGTGCGAATACAATAACAGCGTTCAAATGGTTCCTTAAATATTAAAGTTGACGTTTTTGCCTTATATTGCATATCGTCGCTATGCAAGTGATCCTGCACGGCTAAGATTATGTCGGCATAACACACAGAAGTGGTATAGCCTAGTCGGGAAGGCTACAGTGTTCTTTGCTAAAGGGAGCGTTACTAACCAAGCGAAGATCTTTGATTCTCGCTGTTATGTTCGCTTAGCCATGGCTGGTACTGCTCGTGTCTAAGCTGCATGAACCTGACAGGAATGTGCATCGCGGACTATAAATAGTGGTGTTGACGAGTGATGAGGATTCTCGGTCCGTGCATAGTACAGAACCAAATACATTGGTCGGTGACTCACCCAGTCATTCCTAACACCACAGTGGTTTGAGCAACGTCGAATGTTAACAGAATTGGAATAGAAAGGAATACCATATATCACGGTGGGCTGTTGACAGATCCTTCTCTTCACGCCCGACCCTTCCCTGCTCTTTCTCCTCACCCCGCAAGTTCATAGAGCTTGGACTCGAACAGTACAACACCCTGCCGTAAGCGGTTGAATTTAAGGATCGCTTAAAGGCTCCCACTCACCGGAGCGATGGCGGTGGCGGTGGCTATTAAAAACGTCCTGCAGAATTAAATAGAAGCTTTCAGACAGGCAGCGTTCAAGACAGTGCAGCGTTCTACTTCGCGGTGGCGATCAGATGCGGCTTGTCGGGTTTGACTGCTGCCCGCGTCGACGTGTGTTGGCATGACAATGAGTGCGACAACAGAGCAACCATTGAAGAAGTGAAATTGCATAACATATTATTTAATTTGTCGCATCCTGACTATAGACATATAGTCCAGTAGATCATCAAAGCATTCCATTGGCATCCGAAAGTACTGTAAATGTACAATCGTTCTTCATGTTGTCGCAGTTGCCGATATAAAGGGTGAATTTTTCCTCGATGCTCACGAAGCAGATTCAGGTCGTGAATCCACGTTCTCTTACGTGTTTTTTTTCTGAAAAATATATTATTTAATTAATATATATTATTTGTGATTTGTATTATTTGTAAGTCGCCTCCGTAGCGTAGCAGTCAGCATGGTTAGCTGCCGCCCCAGAGGTCCTGGGATCGATTCCCGGCTCTGCCAGGAAATTTGAAAAGTGGTATTGTGCCCAATTGGACACGGCTGACTGGCATCGAACTGGGGTCTTTTAAAAGAAGACCAGGCCCAGGATTCTGCACAGAATCGAATCATTGATCTCTGAGGGGGAACAGCCACAGTGAACCCGAAGAACAATGAGTAATATCTGCATATAATTATAATAGCAGGATTTCATGGCTAGAACGGGAATATCATAGCTTTTAAGGTGGATCATTGCAGAAAATACCAGCCTATGTACGTTTTAGAGGCCAGAACGCATGTAAGCGTGCTAGCGTGACATTTTGACAAAGCGGAGTTGAATGTGGAAGGAGAAGACATGGCGCCAAGGTCCTACTTTCGGCGTGGCTGGAAGTTGAAGGGCATGATTAACGACCGAGAAAATCCCCTTTCGACAAGGCGAAACAAGGGAGTGGGGGCGGTCGCCCACAGAAATTAATGGATTACAGCCAAATGGAGCAATGAATTGAGATGAAACTTACACCCAGATGCATGTATTCTAGGAAAGATAATTTAGGAGTGTTCTCACGCCTAAATTAAAGCCTGCATATATAAAGGAACCTCTGCACAGACCTCATCCGCTACAGAGTAAGAATTTGAGAAGGAACCGAGGGGAATTACCGGAGTAGCGTCATGACGCCGTGGAAGGAAGCAATTAGTTATAATTAATTGGCCGAAGCGATTGCTTGCACGCGAGTGATTTTGGGACCTCCACGCATAGACAAACAAGGATCATACTTCACTTTGTCTGAAAATGTATTATATCAAGAAGAGAGTCGGTCCTGGAAATACAGTGGACTACTTTTCATAAGGAAGCTTTATATAGGAGAAGCTTAGCAGGGAAGAGTTCGTCTTGACTCAAACCCGTGAGCTAACACGCTGCCGGATCATGCAAGGAAGTGCGCGGGATTTATCAAGTATTGACGCTCAAATGTACTAGCGGTGAACAATGAAAAGCGCATCAGGCAGCTTAATAACAGTAATTATGCATCAGATAAGAATTAGTCTACAGCAGACGTATAAGCAATAGCATACGCGAGTATAGATTCAGTACAGCGTAGAGATAAGTTAGGATGATGCTACAGACAATGAACATAACCAGGAAGTGTTATCATGGGAAAAATAACATATTTGGTAATGATCACTACAGTTACGGGAGCCTTGGAGGCGTCACAAGTAGTCGTAACCTAGGATCGAACAAATTTGCAGTAGAGAGACATAAACTGTAGGTGACGGGAGTCGAACACACACACGCAAGATAGACTTTCAAGGAGACCAGCGGTTGTCAGGAGTTAGCTGTATCGCATCTCTGAGGTCAGGCGATAGTGGGAATCCAATCAAGGATCCATGTGTGAAAATAGTGCGAGAATTGTGTATAAAATGATATTACAGTGATTTTTTAAAAGTGTTTATGTTTATAGGGTAAAAGAATGTGTATTGTGTCAAAGTGAAAATGCCAATAGTGAAAAATATAATTGCCATGTGTAAAGTTTATACAATGTGTCGTGTGAATAATATCATGATGGCTTAAAATAAGCATCATGGCAGGCAAGACGCTGGCATGCTGGACCAACCCAGCTAGAATGAAAGTGAGTACAAATTTAATATGTTGATATGATTTAATAGCTCACCATACAACGAAGCATCACTCTAAGATTAAGAATTAACAGTCATATATGTACGAGTTCACATCCCTCGTATTTTGGTAAAATATGGCTTGGAGAATGATCTGTTTACTGCCATTTAAGCGTAAGACATTGATGAAAGTAACGGTAACGTTAAATAATAATTATCTGGGGTCGGTAAAAATAATGAATAAATAAATGGGCATGTCAGGCCTATAGTACGTACAAAGTGTGTCATGTCTAGCGTAAGAATACTGTGATATTGTAAACAGTAAGAAAGCAACGTAAACATCGAGATAAAGAGAGCTCTTCAGTGTCAGTGAAATGTTGAATAAATGTTTATTATGGTATATTTTACAGGGTTGTATTTGAGAGCCATTAAGTTAGTTAAATGTAAGCCAGTAAATTTATACTTGTTTTGGAGCTACGTAGAACTTTGGCTTATGAGTAATTGCATAGAGGACGTGAGTGCTTTAAGAATTGAGTCATCTGTAAGAAATATTGTTTGAGCTGCGTTCAGCGAGCATGTAACATAGAATCAAGAGATTTACGTCAATAAGTTGCGGGGATCATCCGAAAGTAGTTTGCGCGTTGGCGAATCTAGTCGGCTAATCTTCGAATCTACGATATATTATTGCCTTAGTGCATACATGTTATTCGCAACAGAGTTGGGACAGAGTCTGTCTGTATCCACTGTTCGCACAATTTTCGCCACCAGGGATAACTGTTAGAGACCCTAGGTGAGCCCATATATTAATTGATCTGCCCTTAGAGGTAAGACTAATGGTTCTACGTATAGGAAACGTCGATTTCCTCTTGTTATATGCATGCTGCACCAATGAGAGAACAGTGATACTCACTTGAGATGCGCGCAAAAGCGACTGATGTCGACCACAGAACGGCAAAGCTATTTCGTGATCCATCCCTTGCCATGAATATTAAGTAGGAGCCGAGATGAGCCCATTATGTACTCTAAATGTAGGTATTAAATAATTAGATTGACTCAATTCGTAAGGACACGACCCACTCAGGGTACCTCTAGCATGACTGCACCAGTAAATGAACTTGACCCTGCGGGAAGCCAGATGGGGTGGCAGGTAGTCCACTAGACCGGCGGCCATCTTGCCGATGCCAGCCGTGACTAATTCTTTGTTCGCACGGAAAGGAAGTCTATAGACCTGATCCTTTTATTTTAAAACTGTAGTGGGACACTGAAGAATCTCGATATTTTGAAAAGTAATTAAGATATGCTTGATGTGATGATATCAATTGAATTAAATGCATTATTTCCACACACATGCAATGTTGGAATGTTGTAATCGGATAATATTTGGCCCAGTTATTCCCTGAGGAAGAATTAACTGCGCCGGATAAATAGAGGCATTTTTGTAAGGTGTATTTGCCCAGTTCACACTAATTTATTCATACGGGTAGCGTAATTTGAATGACATGACACGTTTGTAACGATAATGTTTTGACCAGACCCAGAAAATCGTTGTATGGTGAAGCTATAAAATATCTATATCCATGTGTATTTTGGAGGGGAAAGTGTACCACTTCAGCGTTTGAAATTGATGGGAAAGGAATACGATTCGCACGACACAACACTTATTAAACAAGGCATAAGCTAATGAATTAATGTTACGTAAAGTAAATGTCCCGTGTAAAACGGATAAATGTTTAATAATTACAGATTTAATGTCATTTAAATATAATTTGTGTTTATTATGTTGTGATATTCCAGTTTGTGTTAAATTGTGCCACGTGAAGAACACTATGGACACTCGCAAATGTCGAAGAGTATCAATAATAGGATGTTTTGGATAGACTTGAGTGCGGTGAAGCACTAATTTTTAGGAGAAGAGACTCACAGATAATTTTGATTTTTGTTGTGGGAAGTAAATGTTAAGTATTTTTTTGTGTTGTATGTTGTATTGCCATGAATTACTATCATTAAATGTTATACTTAGGAATATGTTGTTTCTTTCAAGTAGAGTAGTCACCTGACAGACTCAAATTCTGAATATGTGATCGTATAGTGGGTTGGACGTCCCATACCTCGAAAGACCGTGAGTTAGCTGGGATACGAACACATGTTCCATATGATGAAGATTGGGTACATAGAGGACATGTTATTGTACTAGGATTGAGTCACAGGTACTACTAAAAGTCGGCCAATATATTAAATGGTAGATACAAATATAGCAGCAAAGTTAGGATATATTAGGAAAAGGCCGCGTCCCATAGTTAATAAGCCTTCACGTTTAAAATAAATGTTGATAATCCTCCATAAGACATGCTTAAATGTAATGTAACGCATGACCCTCTTATTTATTTATTATGGCATGACCCAGCGTGGGGCATTCGGCAATAAATACTACTTCCTGGACGGTTCTACTAATAAATCAGGATATGGCCGATGTCATGCAATGGGCCCTTATTAATTTATCATGGCGCCCATAGTTACGTGAGGCTTATGGGATTCAGAAAACCCCATAATAATAGTATGGTTTCCATGGGGAAAACCATAATAGTAGACTATATTTTTCCTCAAACTGTGTTTGAGCGATTGCGAGTCTTTTTAGGTGATACTCAGACATTAGACATTGTTGTCAGACGAGTGAATATACGGACGGGTACGAGGGTCTAAACCCATTTCATAGGTGGTCACAGCACTGTGCTAAAATGAATGTTGTTGTTTTCGCGACATCGGAATTCTTTTCCCAATATAACGCACCAGCATGCACAGCTACGGCCTACCTATATCTCAGAAATAAGAAATACAGGATGGCTGGCACTGAGGGGGTTACTTAAATGTATCGCAGAGTTGAAAGAACATTTCGATGCTACTCATGCCAAGAGTAGGGAAGATGCTAAAGCATTTCAAGATGAAATAACGGGTAGATTGGATGCTAATGAAACTGAAATGAACAATAAGTTAGAGACTAATCAAATCAAGGTAAGCCAGATGTTGGCTACGGTAAACACTCAGTTAGATTCAAATTTATTAGAGGTCAATAAAAAAATTGATGATGTTAAAGAATCTATTAAACAAGAGGTAACTAAAAAGATTGTTAGCGTGGTTTCAGAGATGGAATCAAATAATGACAAACGCTTTGAGTCAATAGAGGTAAAGCTCGAGAATAATCTGCAAGCGTGCAGAGAATCGCAAGGTGAGGTCAATGATAGACTAAACAATATGTCCGTAGAGCTTAAAGATATTCAGAATCAGAACAAAGCGAACACTAGGCGGCAGCAAGAGCAATTTAATACGTTCACTCAGACCGTTGATCAAAGGCTCGAAGACAGCGACGAAAAATGGAGTAATCGTATGGCGGGCTACGCAAAAGCTGTAGACGAAGCATTAAGGAAGCAGGATCAGAATATCCTTGACCAATGCAAGGAGATCAGTGAAATAAAAACTTCCGCTAAAGAAAATAAGGGAATAATCATAAACATGAAGACGCAGGTTGGAAAGGTTCAAAAAGAATTAGAACAAACTCAAAACGATCGAGCAGTCATTCATAAAAGGCAAGATGAGGACCAGGGAGAAATTACCAAAATAAGGACCGAAATCTCCAATATGCACGGTCACATCCAGAAAGAGGTTACCGGCTTACGAGAAGAGTTGGAACTGCGAGAGGGCTTGAAAAATGAAGCCAGTTATAAAACGCTTGCCGAGGTAAGGCAAGGTTTAGCGGGGGAAATTTCCCATATAAAAGAGAGCCTTAAAGATGATAAGGAGCAAATCTTTTCTATGGCAGAGAAAAACCGGGATCGCCTGGAAAAAATAGAACGAGAAGTATTAGCTCGTTTAGAAAGAGCGGAAAACAGGCACAGCCAAATGGAAACTGGAATGATCGCACATGAGGAGTCCATATTGCGAAATCCTAGATCTAATGAAGGAAGCATAGATGAAAATAGGAGAAATAGATGGGCAGATATAGAGATACAGCCCACTCCGAAAAATACAGCCATGCCAAGTGACAGCCCGTATACCACACCTGGTATACCTATCGCTACGTCCACACCGCATGAAAATGCTGTACAAAATCAGATAGTCACTGTTGAAAGGGCTAGTGACGAGAAACCGAGAAAGTATTCTGGGAGTAACTCAAATATGACACCCAAATACTGGCTCAAAGAGGTTTCCGAATACTTAAATGACGCAAAGGTACCGCCAGAGCGAAGATTAAGAGCTATCGAAAAACTGACTGAAGGTGAATGCGCCTTATGGTTCAGAAGTTTTCGTTACACGTTTAACACCGTAGAAGAATTCCGCCAGGCGTTTTAAGAAGGTACTGGAATGCAAATATACAACATAATCTCAGATTGGACTTGTACTCCAGACGCTATAGTACAAATAATCCAACGAAATATGCTGAATTCTTCATAGCACAATTATGCCGTTTTAAAGAGCGTGACGAGGCCCCTAGAGAACTAGACCTTTGTATAGCAATAGCCAAGCAATTACCATACGAAGTGCAACGACTATTAATCTCGGCAAACGCCAAGACAGCGATTGAAATGGAGGAAGTGCTTAGACAGCTCGATCTCACCACAATGCAGCATACGATGCAGAGTCGGAACACGGAACAAGTCCACATGACTAGTGCACCAGCCGAACCGACTAGGGTGCAGACCAAAAGTAAATCTACTAGCACAGAAACTGAGAAGTCAGACTGGCAATGAGAAGAAAGGGAAAACCAGAATTGGAGGCCAGCATACAGAGGGAGATCGAACCGCGGACACCGAGGAAGGAAAACCTGGAATCAGCGCGATACAAGAAATCAACAGCCTGATGACAGGAGAAATTACGGCCGAAATGGGAATAATCGAGACTGGAGATCCCAAGAACAGAGTCGCGGGTTCAACGAAGAAGCAGAAGAACGTTATCACGCATCACTAAGATATATGGAGGAGCGTGGAGACGACAACAGAAAATCGCAAGTGCATTGGGATGAAGCGATTAAAAATAGAAGGTCACCCGACATCTATAACAATGATGACGGAGCCAAGAGTCTGGAACTTCAGCAGCACGAAGACAGGCAGAAGAACTCCACAAGAAATGGAGCAATAGAAAAAAACACCAAAATTAAATGACCAAATAGGAGAGATAAATGCAGGGTGGAAGACAGTGAATGTGGTTAACTAGATTGCTAAACCTGAGGAACTCATTGAAGACCGAGAGGAAGGGCCGGTCACTGTAAGAAGGGAACTACCCTTTATAATTGTAAACATCGCAGGCATGAAGATAAGGAGTCTTCTCGACACGGGCTCGACTGTATGTTTAATTACCCAGGCGTTATATAATGAAATCCAAGGTAAAATCCACTTATTGAAAATACCTATTTCAAGCGTGAAGATAAAAGGCGTGATACCAGGTAAAGTAATGATATGCAGATACCAAGTATTTTTAGATTTACAAATAGGGAACTCTATATTTTCACAGAGCTTCCTACTTGTGAATAAGCTGCCTTTTAACATTATTGTTAGCATGGATTTCATAAGAGAAAATAAGGTCATAATAAATCTCTCACAATACATTGTTATGTTTTGCGCGAGTGAGGAAAAGGAGAATTTAGAGATCTCATTAAAACATAGTGAAACGAGACCAGAAGAGTACGTATGGCATACATACGGAGATATGACTGGGGACGCAGTATTGACAATAGAAGACATCGAGGGAGAGTTGGCAACACTGGCCGCAGACATTGAAAAGGACCTCGAACCACAATTCAAAGAATGCCTGGGAGAAAGGATAGAGGAAGCTAAAATTGGTCCAGAGCATAAGCAATTGTTAAGGGAACTGCTATTTGAATATAAAGGAGTCTTCGATTCGAGACCTGGCCGAATCAAGAATTTCCAATATGCGTTCCAAGTTAGTGACTGGACACCATTCAGACAAAAGCCTTATCCTGTAGCCGAGAAACATTATTTAAAGGTCAAGGAAGCAATACAGGAGATGCTGGAGGCGGGCGTCATTGTAAAGACAGCCACACCTTATGTTAGCCCACTGGTAGTTGTACCTAAACTTAACGGAAGTGTAAGGATATGCCTGGACCTGCGGAATTTGAATTGCAAGGTCATACCGGAGTTTGACCAAGTGCCACCCATAAAGGAGATCCTCAGAAGATTCAAAGGAAAGACTGTGTTCCCAAATCTTTATATTACTGCAAGTATTCACCATCTTGCACTGGAGGAGAAAGCAAGCTTATTAACCGGTTTCTTATTCGATCAGCATACATACTCGTTCGTGCGTCTCCCATTTGGTTTGAAAATAGCGGGTTCAGCGTTGATACGAGCGCTTGATCGAAACCTGTCTGAAGAAGTAAAAGCAACAACCATAAGCTATGTAGATGATATCCTGCTGACATCAGAAACAGTCGAAGAACACATCAGAGATCTACGCAAGCTGTTGGATGACCTAAGTCAGGCTAACTTTAAGGTCAATCTAAAGAAATCTAACTTTGGTCAGAGAGAAGTTAAATTCCTAGGCCATGTAATAGATGCGCAAGGAGTTAGGCCAAATGCGGGAAAATTGGAGGTCATTAAACATTTCCCGAGACCAACGAAGGTGAAGAACGTCAGGCAATAACTAGGCGTTATTGGATTCTTTTCGAGCCAATGCCGGAAATATACCGAGACCGTGGCACCACTCCAAGATTTACTGAAGAAAGGGGGAAGGTGGCGATGGACGGAAAAATGCGAGGAAGCCTTCGTGAAATCTAAACAGATGCTTTTAGATTATGTTAAATTAGGATATCCAGACTACACCCAGACATTTATTATTCAGACTGACGCATCACTTATAGGCATTGGGGTGATGCTCTACCAGCAAAATGTGGACAGGCCAGAAGAGAAAACTTATATTGCATTCATAAGCAGAAGATTGAAACCTAATGAAAAGAATTATACGGTCACGGAGATTGAATTACTCGCAATACTATATGCTTTACAGTATTGGCGAAAAGTTATTTATGGGTTCAGAATCGTATTGAGAACGGACCATAAAGCTCTTACATTCCTGTTGAAAACTGACTTGTCAAGTCAAAGATTGACGAGGTGGTCCTTGTATATACAGCAATTTCAAGTGGAAATCGAGTATTGCCCGGGGAAGGACAATATTATACATGACTTGCTAAGCAGATACCCGACAGCTGATGAAGAGGAAGCTCTAGCTATCGACATAGAATATAGAGACCAGAAGACGTTAGATGATCTAAGGAACATCACCGTTTTTCAACGTGAAGATCCCTGGATAGGTTAATGATTAATTACTTCGAGAAAAAGCTTGTCAGAGGAACCCCGATGTATGTAGAAGCCGAGGCACTATCAACGGAATATTTATGGTTTAACCAGATGCTACACAAATGGAGCGATGCAGATCACACTCGACCCAGGATTGTTATACCGCCAGCACTGCAGAGAAGACTAGCATGGTTGGCACACAGAGCTTTTGGCCATCCTGGCGTAGACAAATCTGTTGCCCTGCTGAAAGAAGAATTTATTTGGCCAAAACTTAGAGATACAGTCTGAAATACAATCAGGACATGCGATATTTGCCAGCGAGTAAAGCCTAACTCGTATTTAATGAGGCAAAAACCGATACCACTCCTGCCAGAGAAGCCATGTCAGCTTCTGGCATTGGATAACTTCGGCCCGCTTCCGAGAGCTAGAAGGGGAAATAGACACATCCTAGTTGCACTAGACGTGTTTTCTAAAATGGTAGTCCTATGTCCAATTCAGAAGATCAGTACGAAACAGGTACTTAAAAGACTGAAGGAAAGAGTCATTCCTATACTAGGGCAGCCGAAGAACATATTGTCTGATCATGGTAGCTGTTTTACCAGCGTAGAATTTCGCAGGGAGCTGGAAAATCAGGGAATAAGATTTTGTCCACAGTTCGACACCCAGAGTCTAACAGCGCTGAAAGAGTGATGAGAGAACTGCAGAAATACATGAAAATATACTGCTCTACAGAGAACTGGAAGTGGATAGACGTACTAGAAATTATCGAGTATTGTATTAACAATACAGTGCACGAAGCGACAGGGGAAGTGCCCGTGAGCCTACATCTTGATAGAAGACCGGAGAGGACATGGAACAACGTCATTCGGACACCTGTAGACGCGCAGCCTGGACGCGAGTTGAGGATCCAGAGAACATTCGAGTATCTCAAGAAACAAGCGGACAGACGGCAGCGGAGGAATAGAAGGAAGCGCTACCACAGGCCAATACTCGTGGGAGAGTACGTCTTATTAAAAAAACATCTAGTTCAGACCCAGAGAACAGGAAATACAAAAAGTTCCAACATAATTATCACGGACCCTATCTGATTATAAGGGACTTGCAAAATAATGCCTACAGAATTAAAGATGAAGAAACAGGCAGAGAAGTAGTAGTAAACGCCGCCAACCTAAAATTGTATAGTCCAACGGAAGAATATGAAACCACGGGAGAGCAAGCCATGCACACCCAAATGGATGGGGAGTCATTATATATGCACGCAGAACACTATGGACACTCGCAAATGTCGAAGAGTATCAATAATAGGATGTTTTGGATAGACTTGAGTGCGGTGAAGCACTGATTTTGAGGAGAAGAGACTCACAGATAATTTTAATTTTTGTTGTTGGAAGTAAATGTAAAGTATTATTTTGTGTTGTATGTTGTATTGCCATGAATTACTATCATTAAATGTTATACTTAGGAATATGTTGTTTCTTTCAAGTAGAGTAGTCACCTGACAGACTCAAATCCTGAATATGTGATCGTATAGTGGGTTGGACGTCCCACGATAGGGTACAGTATGAGGACTGGAACGGGGTCTACTCAGCCTCGGGTTGCCCAAATGAGTAGAGGGGGTTCGATTCCCACCTCAGCCATTCTCGAAGTGGTTTTCCGTGGTTTCCCACTCCGTCTTCGGGCAAATGCCAGGATTGTACTGTATCCGTATTCACGTGGTCTTACCTGTTGATATCCGATGGAACAGCTGGATCGTAGAATCTGGAAGCACCCGGCTGAAAAACCCCCCAAAACTCTACCAACTAGGATCAACTAGGGATAAGGATACCTCTCTTATAAAGAATGCGATAAGAAGATGCCAGTGGTCGATGAAATAAAAACGAAAAATAGCTCAAAGTGAACTAACAAGACTCTGAAAATAATTAAATTAATCTCGTGCGTGGTGCTAGGCATTCTAAAAACTGACCCACTGGTCCTCGTAGCACATCCTGTTTCTAGTATAAATGACCAAGACATCCGAAGCATTTAAAATCTACCAACAGTTTATTTATCCAAAAACTGCTGCAATATGGAATACCTCTCCACAGAACAATAATAATCTGCCTCCACTGAAGCGTAATCACGTCTTAATGACATTAGCATCGAATCTTGTTGAAAATGCTATTAAAATTATAGCATCATAACCGCATGTAAAACAATCTTAATAAATTTTAAACATGTTTATATACCCTTGTTACACATATTAAATAACCTTGTAAGTTTATGGCAATATTTACATTTTTAAATTTTAGTTCACCTTCAAATTATTCGTGTTTTATATATTAAACTCCATCAATAAGCATTCTAGTGTACTTGTTAAGTTCAAATCATGTCTTATTCGACGAACGGTTAAGTTAATCGAACGCATTGTCATTGCATAAAAATGTTAACAACATTTTAAATCTCACAATTAATCATATTATTATCTCTTAAGCTTTCAGCCATTATTATTACATGATTATACAAATATTATTACTCGTCTTTCCAATTAGACCTTTCTTCAAAAACAAATGTCATCAATTTGAACAATCCATTCTAGATTAATTATTACAATGCTAGTTTTACTTAAATGTTGGATTCATTAACTTTATACTAGCCTTCTAGTATCTATAATCGTGACTATACTGCACGTTCAAAATATACACATAAGTGCACTCAGTAATAGCTTAATAGCTAATTTATACGGGAAAAATAAGATATAAACCATCCATCGATGTCTAATATCCCCTTATTACAATCAAATTCCGCAAACAATCATTGCTTTATTCATACATAAGCTCTCAATAGCTTGTAGATATTTTTCCAAACATTATTAAGATTAAATAAGCTTTTACATAATAGTAGTAAAATATCATGCTTCAAATTAACATAAGTTAAAGTAGGATGTACAATTTTTATCAGAACTGAGACAAATATAATGTAATGAGCTGTTCAAATAACAGTGCTTGAGAATTTTCAACATCATCATTTCGCTTTGTAACGAAAATATTTTATACAATCTTTCTATAATATGTATTTATTTCTCAATGTATTCTCATATTCATAAATATTTCTTTTAAGAAATTGAAAATAGATCACTGCAAAAAGAACGATTCAGCTTTCTACTAAACAAAATTCGACTGGAGATCCTCCCCCAAATAAACACGAAAGATACTACAACATGGTAAAAAGCCTGTCTTAAGAAGGTACACGTAGACCATTAGAATCAAACGCTTAACTAGGATGGAGTTCAACAAACGAATCATGAAAAAAAAATAGAAAAACTGAACGAACTAAAAAGTGTCTAAAACAACTTCAAAAAGAAAATCTAAAACTGTGGATTGCCAAAAATTAATCCAAGAATCGCAAATATCCACTCTTGAAATCATTATGTTTCCATATTTATACTGCACCCGACGAAAAATAGACCCACACGCCTATTAAAGAAACTTGCATGTAATGCATAAGTATTCAAATTCAAAGTTCAAAATTTGTAGAAGTGTCTATTCAAATAACCTTCAAATATACGTGGCGCTAACAACTATTCTTATATAAAGTTATCGCAGTCTTCTTCCTACTCTTCATATGTGTCTTCTCAACAAACTATATTGATCTATTAAATGCCCAAAATGTAATAAGAAAAAGAGTAAAGTAATGCATTGAAAATAGCATGATAAAATATTAATGTTAACTACAAAATAAAATACACTACAAGACAGAAGCGATGAAGTATCGGGTCTAGCACTGGAATGCATTTTTAACTACTTAAGAAAAATTGGTGAAAAAGGAACACTCTAGAGTATGTCTGATCCATACTGTCTACTTGTGAAAATGGTTGTCAGCTACCTTGTACGATGCCATCTCGTTGAAATTGGAATATGCTTAAAACACACTGTTCTCGTTCTGGAGCTGAACCCTCGTTCATCAGGTCGCGTAGTTCTCGAAACGACTGGATCTTGAAGAGAACCGAACCCCGATCCCGAACGGTTGAAAAATAAAAACAGCTGTTTGCGCAACAAGTTCATTGTTCTCACACGTTCCTAAGATGTTCTGTAGCCTATTCGTGGAATGCCATTATAGTTCATGTAGTCACAGTATGAATGTACAGTCAACTTTTCCAAAGCGCCTTCCATCTCTTCTTAAAAAGCTTTCTGCTGTTGTAGTATTTCATAATTGATGTTAGTGATCATCCTAGGTGGTCAACTCCACTATTGTATTGCATTCCTTCTTTCCATTCTAGCCCATTCGTGACGTTAACATGTCGTGATGAAGTACTCGTTCATTCAACCTCTGTTCTGTAGTCATGATTATAATATATAGACTGTACTGAACTATTGTAGAATATAGTCTTGTATTGACATTGAAATATCACAAGTCCTAGTGAAGACTGAGTTCACTGCTCCTTAATAATGAAGACTAACACAATCTCAAGCTATAACAAGCCGAGGCAAAAATGCTGCGTTACGAACTGTCTAATTGCACTGGTTTCAACTTCGCGTCGAACGTCTAAATTTTAAGTACGTAAACGACCGCGTTGCTTGCGCGAGACAGGAGTGTTGTACCCCAAGCAAAGTATAATGTGATCTGATCTCTCTGCCTTGCCAGATTTTTCACACTGCTCTTGCGAGACCCATAATGCTGTTCGTTGCGAAACGACATTGACAATCGATACCGACACTGGCTAGTATTCGATAATACTCTGATATCCTGTCATATGCATTTATCTATGTGTGAAATACTCTCAAGTTACCTCTTCTTTTAATATAATGAATTTACTAATTGTTGTTCTGTTTCATAAATACTGTATCAAAATGTTTCAGGTTGCATCAGATTGACGTTACTGCTGCCTCCATTTTGTCGTCATCTCTTGTACTAAAAAAAGTCCTCTCGGCACGCCGGAAGGCGGAGGTAGATTTCACCGGACAAACTTGGGGATAGGCGAAAATAGGCAGAATATGCAGGTTTTCGTAGAAGGATCAGACCTCATTTATTGCGAGAAGGTATTTTATAATTGGAGCTTAATTAACTTTGTTTTTCGTCATTTTATGCTTATTTTAAACATTTTATTGTCTTATGGGAACGGTAACCTTCTTGTCATTTGGGGTCCATTTTTATACTTGTGGTCACACTGTCCTTATGCAAGGTTTCGACACTGATGTGTAACTATGTAACGGCCTGTTACTTCTTCACGCAAAATTATATCTCCCGCAGAGATTTTGGTTCGTTCCTCAGTTTAGGGGTTGCGACAACGCGGTCATGTAACCCCGTGTATTTAGGGATGGCTGTATTAGTCTGTAATTCAGGTAAGGACTGCAGACGGTCAATTTCAAGCAGTAGTTCCTAATGTTGCTACCAGGTACTACCGTCAACGACACCTACCTGTGAACTTGGCCACTAGATGCCTCCGCAGCCAGCAACTCGCAACGAACGTTGGAATTTCCCCTCCAAAGGAAAGCATACTGAGGGATTTTTAGCGCTCTTAGAAAATCCGACGACTTCGGCCGGCTTTGAACTCGCGACCTTGGGCATAGACATTCAGCATGCTTGCTACCAGTTACGTCACCGAAGCCGCTTCACACTTAGTCAGATGGAATTCTGAATATGATCTCGTGCAAGTGCGTTATCTTGGCAACGTCTGATGGCTCATCCCTCATCAATTTAGTAGAGTTGCCATGGCAAGCACTGATAGCTCTTGGCATTTTCTTATAATTCCGAAATCATTTTTCTCATCCCTTGGCATAATGGTGGGTCATATCAAAAATTCTTTAAGACAAAATTTTAGGTAATTATTAGGGGAATATTGTCCATTTTGTACGGTTTTGAGATTGTGCCTATTAAGAGAGATATGATTAATGTTTCCCGAAAAACCCACTTTTTCCCACCCCTTTGGTCAATGGTTGGTGCTATAAAAAAAATCTTCAAACATACGTTTTGGGGCTTTATCCGACACATAGTATGAACGTTGAACGGATTCGATATTTCACATATTAAGAGAGTTATAGCAATATTTCACTTTTTCGAAAAATGCCCCCCATTTTCACCCCCTTCGACCGATTTAGCCCATTAACGAACTCGACCGAGATTTTATAGGTATACATATTCGGTAAAATATTCAAAGTGATTGGTGAAAAATTACGGCAGTTATCGTGTCCACAAGAAACTGATATGCATATATATATATATATACACATATACATACATAAATTATATATAAACTTTTGAACTGACGGTGGTTTTGGGTTCTGGGGGATGTGAAACGCGAAGATATGTCGAAATTTTCCGGAAGTCGAAACATGGTACCCATTGCAATAGTTAGCTTTCTAATGAAATCTACCTCTGGTTGGTTCCTCAGTTTAGGGGCTGCGACAACGCGGTCATCTAACACCGTGTACTTTGGGTGAGTGTAGAATCTGTCTGATAAACGGTGTGAATTGTAATGGCTGTAGTAGTCTTAATTCAGGTAAGGACTGCAGAGGTCAATTTCAAGCAGTAGTTCCTAATGTTGCTACCAGGTACTACCGTCAACGACACCTAGCTGTGAACTTGGCTACTAGATGCCACACTAACCAGCAACTCGCAACGAACGTTGGAACTTCCCCTCCAAAGGAAAGCATACTGAGGGATTTTAGCTCTCTTAGAAAATCAGACGACTTCGGCCGGCTTTGAAACCGCGACCTTGGGCATAGACATTCTGTATGCTACTAGTTACGTCACCGAAGCCGCTTCCCACATAGATGAAAATACTGAATCTGATCTCGTGCAAGTGCGTTGTCATGGCAACGTCTGATGGCTCATCCCTCATCAATTTAGTAGTGTTGCCATGGCAACCTCTGATAGCTCTTGGCATTTTCTTCTTCTTCTTCTTCTTCGTCTTTTCCCGTTCACGCGGGGTCGACGTTTCTGACAAGTCGTTTCCATTTTCCTCGGTCCCAAATAGTGTTTTCTGTTAACTGCTTCTCCCGGAGATCATCCTGCACGCAGTCCATCCATCTTCTTCTAGGCCTGCCCCTTTCCCTTTTGCCTTCCACCTCCAGACCAAGCACTCGCCTTCCTACATAACTCTCATCCCTGCGCTTAATGTGGCCATACCAGAGCAAGCGTCTTTCTTGCACTTTTTTTGATACTTCAGTCACTTTTACGCTGCCTCGTATGAAGGTGTTTTTGATGTGATCGTTCCTTGTAACACCACACATCCATCTTAGCATCTTCATTTCAGCTACTTCCAGTCGCTTGCACTGTGACTGCACTGTTGGCCAAGTTTCTGCTCCGTATAGCATTGCAGGTCTCACTGCACATTTATAGGCTTTACCCTTTACTTGGATATTCAGTCTCCTGTCACAGAGAATACCAGATAACCTTTTCCAGTTTAACCAGGCAGCCTGGATTCGGTGGGTAATTTCCAGATCTAGATTGCCATCGTTAGATACAGTGGATCCCAGATACTTGAAACTGTCCCTTGCCTGTAGCTGGCTACCATCCATCTGAATAGTTTCATTTCCAGTTCCTCCAAGGCACAGGTATTCGGTCTTATTCCTACTGATTTTAAGGCCTCTGTCCTCTATGGCTCTTCTCCAGCATTCCAGTTTATATTCAAGCTCTTCCCTGTGTGTGCTACATAAGACAATATCATCTGAAAATAGCATACACCAAGGAGCTGGTTCTCTTAAGTTTTCAGAGAAGACATCCATTATTAGATCAAAAATATAGGGGCTTAGTGCAGATCCTTGGTGAAGACCTACTTGAACCGGTATAGTATCTGACAATCCTACACTGCTTCTAATTCGTGTCCTTGCTCCACGGTACATATCCTGAAACAATGCGCACATACTTCTCCGGTACTCCCTTGCATCTCATGCATCTCCATACCTCTTGACGGGGAACTCGATCATACGCTTTCTCTAGGTCTATGAACACCATATGTAGTTCTTTTCTCTTCTCCCTGTGCTTTTCCATGACCTGCCTAAGTGCAAAAATAGCATCTGTTGTTCCCTTTCCCGGCATAAATCCAAACTGTTCATCTCCTATTGTCGTCTCCACCCGAAGCCTACTTTCAATAACTTTCTCCCAGATCTTCATTGTGTGTGACATGAGTTTTATTCCTCTGTAATTTGCACAATCCTGAATGTCACCTTTCTCCTTATAAATGGGAATTATGGTACTCTCCCGCCATTCCTTGGGCATTACTTCCTCTTGAAGTACCTGTTGGAATAGATTCCACAACATATCTATGCCCTCTTCATCCAGACATTTCCAAGCCTCCACTGGAATTTCATCGGGGCCGGTTGCTTTTCCACATTTCATTTTCATAATAGCGGTTACAACCTCTTCCCTGCATATGCCAGTTGTTACGTTGTGATTTGGGATACCATCCTCAAACACAAGACGGGCATTTTCCTCATTTAGCAACTTTTCAAAATATTCCTCCCATCTCTTCTTAATATGCTCTTCATCTTGAATTACAATTCCTTGTTCACTTTTCATCTGCCTGATGTGTGTGAGATCTTTTGAAGCCCTGTCTCGTGCCTTAGCGATTCTGAAAAGCTTGGCCTCCCCTTCTGTGGTCTCTAGTTCTTCATAGACTTCCTTCCATGCAGCTGTCTTTGCTTTCCCTACAGCTCTTTTCACAACTTTATTTGCCTTTCTGTAGTGTTCTCTATCTTCGTCATTTCCAGACTCATCCCATTTCTTTTTTGCCTGTCGTTTTGCCTTGATGGCATCCTGAACCACATCATTCCACCACCATGTTTCTTTATCCAGGGGAGCACCTTTCCCAGACGTCTTCCCCAAAACTTCTACGCCTGCTTTCCTGATTGCTTCTGAATTTACTGTCCACCATCTCTGAACTCCTTCCACTGGCCGTGTTCCTTGCAACACCTTTTCCTTGAATTCACTTCTCAAAATAGGATCTTTCAATTTCCACCATTTAATTCTTGGAGTAATTTTCCTTGCTGTTCTTTTCTTAATGCCCGTGAATTCATAATCAATAACTAGCACTCTGTGTTGTGGTGTAACATGTTCCCCCACAATAACTTTACAATTCTTAACCTCCTTCACATGCATTCTTCTGCACAAAAGGAAATCTATTTGGCTCTCTCTTCCTCCACTTTTGTAGGTCACCAGTTGCCTTTCGTTTTTCTTGAAGAAGGTGTTACATATTGCTAGATCTAATGCCAAGGCAAAACTTAGCACTCTCTCACCCTCCTCATTTCTCGTACCAAATCCCCAGCCTCCATGCACTCTCCTCACTACTTCCCCTTCCACACTGGTGCCAACATGTCCATTTAGATCTCCACCCAGAAATACCCTTTCATCTGCTGATATACTAGAAAGTTCCTGCTCCAGGTCCCTCCAAAAACCATCCTTTTCTTCTTCCTCACAGCCAACTTGGGGAGCATAGGCACTTACAATGGTAAACCCTTCCCCAAGGCACAGCTTCACACTCATCAAGCGATCACTTCTTCTGTTTACACTGACTAGAGAGGGGATCAAATCGTTAGCCAGGATAATTCCAACACCATTTCTTCCCGCTATGTTTGCTCCACTGTACAACATTTTAAATCCACTTCCAAGCTCTCTTGCTTTATTACCCTTCCACCTAGTTTCTTGGACACACAGAATTCCAATTTTTCTTCTCATCATTAGGTCCACAACCTCTCTTCCTTTCCCAGTCATCGATCCAACATTCAGGGTTCCAATTCTAATCTGGACTTGCTTCTTCAGCCGAGCCCGCCCATGACTCGGTAGCCTTTGCTCATTTCTCACAAGGGGTAGGCAGGACCCTTGCGCGTCGCTTCCGGGGAACGCCCTAGCAGTTTCCGAGGCTAAATTTACAGAACTTGTCATATTTGTACGGGTTTGGCAGTTTGTTTTATAGCCGGATGCCCTTCCTGACGCTAACCCTTTACTAATTTCTGGGGTAACAGAGAATAAAGCTATCTATAATAAAACAAGTATTAAAAAAACCATAGCCTACATATAAAATTGTAAGTAATATATAAAAGTTAGGGATCGACAGCTACTTCACGGTGGACGCATAGAAGCGTACGCTATTTAATCGCTTAGTATGCATGCGATGAATCCGGTAATGACAATAGCTTAAGGCATTTTCTTATAATTCCGAAATCATTTTTCTCATCCCTTGGCATAATGGTGGGTCATATCAAAAATTCTTTCAGACAAAAGTTTTAGGTAATTATTAGGGGAATATTGTCCATTTCGTACGGTTTTGATATTGTGCCTATTAAGAGAGATATGATTAATGTTTCCCGAAAAACCCACTTTTTCCCACCCCTTTGGTCAATGGTTGGTGATATAAAAAACTCTTCAAACATACATTTTTGGGCTTTATCCGACACATAGTATGAACGTTGAACGGATTCGATATTTCATATATTAAGAGAGTTATAGCAATATTTCACTTTTTCAAAAAAAGCCCCCCATTTTCACCCCCTTCTACCGGTTTAGCCCAGTAACGAACTCGACCGAGATTTTATAGGTATACATATTCGGTAAAAAGTGATTGGTGAAAAATTACGGCAGTTATCGTGTCCACAAGAAACTGATATATATATACTTTTGAACTGACGGTGGTTTTGGGGTCTGGGGGATGTGAAACGCGAAGATATGTCGACATTTTCCGGAAGTCGAAACATGGTAGCCTACCCATTGCAATAGTTAGCTTTCTAATGAAATCTACCTCTGGTTGGTTCCTCAGTTTAGGGGCTGCGACAACGTGGTCATCTAACCCCGTGTACTTTGGGTGAGTGTAGAATCTGTCTGATAAACGGTGTGAATTGTAATGGATGTATTAGTCTGTAATTCAGGTAAGGACTGCAGACGGTCAATTTCAAGCAGTAGTTCCTAATGTTGCTACCAGGTACTACCGTCAATGACACCTAGCTGTGAACTTGGCTACTAGATGCCACCCCAACCAGCAACTCGTAACGAACGTTGGAACTTCCCCTCCAAAGGAAAGCATACTGAGGGATTTTAGCGCTCTTAGAAAATCCGACGACTTCGGCCGGCTTTGAAACCGCGACCTTGGGCATAGACATTCTGCATGCTACCAGTTACGTCACCGAAGCCGCTTCCCACTTAGTCAGATGTCAAAGTCAACCCCTGGCACCATCCAGCCCATGACGGGCTAAGGCCGACCAAGCGACCGCTGCCCAGCCATTTGGCCTGCAGATATTGGGGTGACGCGTGATCAGCGCGTCGGGTCCCCTCCGCCGTTAATATTGGTATTCGTGATCGGGGTGCTGTCTCACTGTCAGACAGCTACTCAATTGTCCTCACGAGGCTGAGTGCACCCCGTTCCAACCCTCACGTCAGTTTTAAAATCCCTGACGGAGCCGGGGATCGAACCCGGGGACTCCGGGTGAGATGCAGGTGCGCTACCCCAACACCACGGGGCCGGCTTAGTCACATGGAAATACTGAATCTGATCTCGTGCAAGTGCGTTGTCATGGCAACGGGTCATCCCTCATCAATTTAGTAGTGTTGCCATGGCAACCTCTGATAGCTCTTGGCATTTTCTTATAATTCCGAAATCATTTTTCTCATCCCTTGGCGTAATGGTGGGTCATATCAAAAATTCTTTCAGACAAAAGTTTTAGGTAATTATTAGGGGAATATTGTCCATTTTGTGCGGTTTTGATATTGTGCCTATTAAGAGAGATATGATTAATGTTTCCCGAAAAACCCACTTTTTTCCACCCCTTTGGTCAATGGTTGGTGCTATCAAAAAACTTATTTGACATACATTGTTGGCACTTATCCGACACATATTATGAACTTTGAATGGATTCGATATTTCACGTATTAAGAGAGTTATAGCGAAATTTCAATTTTTCGAAAAAAGCCCCCCATTTTCACCCCCTTCGACCGATTTTGCCCATTAACGAACTCAACCGAGATTTTATATTGATACATATTATGTAAAAAATTCAAAGTGATTGGTGCAAAATTACGGCAGTTATCGTGTCCACAAGAAACTGATATACATATATATATACAGTGTGGTCCACCAGCCCCTTATTTTTTTTGGAGGAAGGCAACCCAACTAACGCGCATATCATAGTCGTCCTAAAAACATTAGTACTTGGCCTAGTACAGCTTTACGGTTGAGTTCATGCTCGCGAATAAAGTCGAAATTATTGGCAGCAGTGTTATTTCAATGCCATCAACTATAATGAATGTGTAAATCCACACATCCAAACAACACTGCCTTACGAAAGACATGAAGTGTCTATGAGGACTACAAATAGACTCAATACGTGACAGCATCCCATCACGGTTCACGGTAGCTAAGATGGTTAAATAGTGCTTCTCTGCCGTATCGTCAGTCATGCTGCAATGTCGCAGGTTCGATCCCAAGGCAAGTAAGTTTTTTTTTGTGCTTAATGCCATTTACAGTAGCTGCACTACGGACACATCTACCTGTTCCAATGAATGAATTTTTATTTGGTCCTGAAAAGGACCGTTTTTATTCGATGCTACGTAGGCAGGTTAGACGATGACATAATGGTATGTAGGAAGAAAGCTTGTAGTTTAGCGTGACCGTTAATCTCGCGATCATAAGCCACGGGATCTCCTTTTTTACGTGAATTCGAACCACAGGACATGGCGTTGGTGAGAGGCGAAGAGCTTGACCGCTGCGCCACCACACCCCCCTGTAGGAATAAGGCAAGGTACTCTGCATATTCAGTGTAGCAGGGGTTCGAAATGTTGACCACCTTGGTTGATGCAGATTTCAGCATGACGTATTCCAGACAGTCTAGCACGCTGTAACATCTGAGGTGTAACAGCTTGGCATGCCTCGGTGATTAGTTGCCGAAGATGTTCAGGATCTTCAGGCTCATGTGCATATACTACCTGCTTTAAGTGACCCCACAGGAAGAAGTCAAGTGGCGTAAGATCGGGTGATCTGGCAGGCCAGTGAAAGGGTCCTCCTCTTCCTATCCATTTATTTGGATATGTATCATGAAGATGGTTCCTGACGACTAATGATCCGTGAGGTGGGGCCCCATCCTGTTGCCACCACATTCGCAATCGCTCGCGCAGTGGCACAGTACATAAAACTTGCGAAATCTCGACAGATATGTATGAATATTTATGTTCGAACATACATTTTTTTTGTCGTTTACCCTCCAGGTTGGTGGAACCCACGGACTCAGCGAGGGAACTCACCACTACCGCCTCTACGGGCAGTGTCCTAGAGCTGGGAACATCGAATCGGAAGGGATACAACTGGTGAGGTGGAATTGGCACCTCGCCCAGGCGGCCTCACCTGCAAAGCGAACAGGGGTCTCATGAGGGAAGGTAAGGGATGGTGAGGATGGATAGGCAAGGAAGAGGGAAGGAAGCGGCCGTGCCCTTGAAGAAGGTACTGCCCCCGTAATTGAATTATATAGAGACCACGGTGGCTATATTGAAATTTATAATGAGAGTTATGGCTGTCATAGTTATGACGTGGGTAGTCATGACGTAAGCACGGATGACGCAAATGTTATGCCAGCAAGGTTACTTGAGCTGAGATTCTCAGTGACGTCAGCATTTAGTCGAGAATGTTCCAAGATTTACGACGCAGTCGCAGGAAACGAGGAATTCTGCTGAGGAAGAAACTATGCTATTGGAGGGGAGGCTTGAACCAATCAACGATAGTTTAAAGGAAGACGGAGATTGCTGAAACTATGGTATTTTTATTACTTTTGGAATGCAGAATTGTGGAAATCCATTTGCAGTAAAGGCATTGATTTGGAATTTTGGTGAAATTTATTTTCAGTTTTTGAATTTTGAAAATCCGTCATGTATTAACGAAGTTGGAACTTTTAGCGATGACGCAGTATCACGCTCTGGAAGGGATGGAAACGCCCCTCGTGAAGTTAATAAAAGGGCTTGCGCAGAAGAGAGGAGCCTCTTTCATTCTCCGATCATTCTCATATCTCATTCTCAGATCATCGAAGTATAATTGTGAAAGTTCTTTTCTTATACATTCATTATAGTGAGACGTCGAAGTGAACAGTAGTGAAAAGAGTCGTCTTTAGAACGCGTGGCGAAGCCACTATATTAACGAGATCCATGTCAAACTAGGTGAAGTTGAGACGGACCTTAGAACGCTTCTACAAGTTTAGTTTTGAACAGTTAGCGGTCACCGATAAGCTAATTGTATTGTGCAGTGCTACATAAAGTAATTGAGAAAAGCTGAACAATTTCGACCGATTAGTGTGAAAGATATTAGCAGTTTTATACGACTGACAAAAGTGATTATCTCGCCACCTGAGAAGCACTTTTGTATAGCCAGAATCAATGCCACGGCTAACGCTGCGAGTGGAATAGAAAGACTTCAGATTGCTTTGTTACACAACGCTACAGTATAATGGAGCAATTTAATACGGCAGTTTGTTCTTCTATGACTACAACCGAAGAGCAGATGGAAGGCTAAAGGACTTAATGCAATTGGGACATATTTCAACAGAGTAAGATGGCAACATGGAACTTCGCTAATTGCTATTCCACACAAGCGAACATGTGGTGAATACCATCTACACCCATGTTTCGTGATTAAAGGCTGAATACCATCGAACAGCCATGAAAGTAATTTCATACTCTTTCAATATGAATAATTTCTTCGGAAATTTCTACAAAACTTCATGACGATTGTCTACTGGAACTTCAGGGAATTTTTCAAGAGAGGTCAGGGATATCCCGACTCACAAAGAAGATTATTGCCGGAAGGATGTCTATTCGTCTTCGAGGAGCAGAGCGATTCACGGAGAAGGAAGCAGTTCGATTCTCCGAGGGTGCTATTTCCTATTTCGAGGATGGAGCTCAGCTTTAACGTGGTGAAATGGATCCATCAGCAGTCTTCTTTGGGGAATTTTCCTCTGGAACGTCAATCGGCAGATAAGGTAGTCGTGAACGTTTATTGTATTTGAGTTTATTAATAATGTTTGAGCAACTATTTTTCCCATATTTTTATCCTCATGTATTTTGCCCTATTTTCTTGTTTGAGATTCTTATTCTCAGTACACATTGATGAGTTATGCCTTTTTCGACGATTTATTAAGACATTGTTATGTCATGGGCATAGTTAAATTGATTTTGGATCAGTTGAGACTGATATTTAGATTTTTCAGTAATTAATATTTTTGTAGTCACGATTTGACTGTAAGTTAATGATTTTTATGGCAGATTTAAATTCAGACAGCGTGTCATTTTATTAAAGTAATTCTACCCCAGTTTAATTACTTTGACCAATTTTCTGTCATCATCAAGAAGGAAGAACATTTAAATGATTTTAGAGCGTTAAAATCTCTTACGTTGTCGACGATCTTGGAAATACTAGTCGTTAGTTGAATTGATTGCAACACAGACGTTTATCGTCAGTTATGAATGAACATTGCATCATAGACACTTTTGTGAAAGAGTAACTTTAATAATGAATTATTGAATGCATTAAAGTCAAGAACTTTTGTTAGGAGTTTTTTCTCAATTAGAGATTTATATAACGATGTTTGCATTCCCCAGTCTAATTGGATTCTATTCGACTACTTTGAATTTTAGTCACATTTATTTGATGATAGTATTTTTATACTACAATTCTTTTAAGATGTTAATCTTAAATTTTGATAGACCAGACAGGCGTATATAAGCGTATTCACTATTAAATTTGTTTGTGATTGGCAAGTTTTGACTTCATTTCGGTTCATGAATGAAATCCACGAAGGTTAAATAAAAACAGTTTTGAAACAATTAATGATTATAAAAAAATTTAAGTGGAACTATGGATGTATAATCGCTAGTGCAGCGCAGATGTTGAAAGTCGCTGATGTATAATGCCCTTGAATATGAAGGAGGTTCCCACAGGAATTAATGTTAAAGAATTATTTGTGGAAGTTTTTGTAAGTTATGTGGAAGTTTTTAATGCCATATATGATGATTTTGGGCCTAATTTTAATGCAGTTTGTGCATTAACTTGTTAGCGAAGGATTTTCCGCTGGAGTAAGATTGTCATAGTTCGTTGAAAATTAATCAAGTGAATTTACTGTTATAATTAACACGAGTTTTGAAAGAATTTGAGATAAGATTTTGAATGAAGATTACCGTCACAAATAATTATTAAAACCTTTATTAAACCATATTGTGACATTAACATGTATAACTAACCTTCATTGGTCGATTATATTAAACACGATTATAAAATTACCAACCGGATGAACATGTGGTTAATGTATTTCTTAAATTAATAATTTAAACAATTTAAATGTTAATAGTGTAAATAATTGCTGTAAATATTTTTGAAAATAATGTGGAACGAGAGTGATGTTAAAGGCGTGCTTATAATATTTTTATTGTCTTTGACAAATATTATAAACAATTTCTAATTGTTATAAATAATTTATGTGATTTTGTTATAGACATTTAAGAGCTAATTAAACATTTGGATTGAACTTAACAAGTTTAAGGAATTAACATAATGATCCAATAGGATGTGAGTAAAGTACTTGAAAGATTTGCGTAAATATAATGTGAGTTGTCTTGTAGACATTTAAAAGCTTGAGAGAGCAAGCTGTATTCTTACATAACGTAGCACGTGAGAAGGGAGTCTATTTGACCAGTATGCAACAGGTTGAAGGGTAGACCGCAGCTGTGCCAACATCTGGTTATCAGCGTGCTAGGTCGTACACACTCTGGCCTTGCGACTATAAATACCATTCTCATGTTTATTAAAAGGAAACCAAAGTGCTCTATATATATGTCACACCCTGACGTCCTTTTCCAATCCAATTATGTTATGAATATTACGTTATTTGGAGCTCATGAGAGCTAGTGTGTTCTATATCATGTTGTATGATAATTTTGCAAGTCCTACAGGAGGACGTAGTCATATTGACATGGGCTACTGATAGCCACGTTTATTTTGTTGTGTTAGTAAAATCATACCCTTTATTTGAAATAAAGCTTTTGTACAGTTTAAAGTTCTCGTCTTCGTTCTGGTTCATTTTTAAATGTCATGGTGGAGGTTATTGTGTGAACAGACTTTAGTGATCCTGTTGTCAACTCAATCCCCGAGATAATTAAGAGGTAAGTAACGGTAAGTATGAACCCCCGTCTATTTTGGTGTGTTCCACAATGATTTCCTGTGAACTTCGGTGCTCTTATCTCGATAGTATCTGTCAGTGCCATTTTCATTGATGTAGCTGAGCCGGTGCGATTGATTGTTGGCAATCCGATTGAGGGGGCGGATATCTGACAGCCTACTATCCAGGTAAACGGGGACAGAAAGATTGGCGACCCTAAAACGTGGGGCCCGTTCGACAAAACTGGATCACCAGGTTGAACGCCAGAAAGATTGGCGCACCTAAAACGTTGGGGCTCGATTCAACATAACTGGATCACCAGGTTGAACGCCAGAAAGAGTGGCAAACCTAAAACGTGAGGTTCGATTAGACTCAAATAAAGAGGTTGATTCTTTGTTAGATGTCTAGGCCAATTGTAGTATTTAAGAGTGTGATTATATAGGAATCAAACGTTGTATTGTATTAGGAAAATTACACTCAGAAAAGATCAGATCTTATACAACTTGAGAAAGGTTAAATAGGCTGGAAACTTAGAAAAATCGCCTATGATCTGGAATCTTATTTTATTTGACCGGCTTATGACATTTTAGTAATGTTAAATGTAAAATTAAATTATTTGGATTGTAAATGTAAATTATTTGTGTTAGGATATTTTAAAATGAGCCAGGGAAATTTGAGCATGTGCTTGAGTTTGTTTCAACATGAAGTATCTTCGAAGGTTAATTATAAGGTAGTTATAAGTTAGATTTAAGACAGAAAATTGATCAAAAATTATATATGGCGAAAAGTGTTGCTCAAATGTTGTTATTTTGCTCTATTGATGTATGTCCCTACAGCAGTCTATTTTTGAATAATATTGTAATGGCAGATGAAAGTTTGAAGATGATGTTAGAGGTGATGTCCGCTAATTTGAAAGCAAGCATGACTAGTAGTATGAAGCAGATGCTGAATGAAAGCATGAAGGAGAATAATAGTCGAATGGAGGAGAATATGAAGGTTCTTCATACTAGTGCTGCTAATTTAGAGGAGAATATGTCGCGTTTACAGATTAATACCCTAGGAATTGAAAATACTGTAACTGACATCCGCACAGATGTATCTAATGTGCATAAAAATGTTGATGATGTTAAATTTGATGTGTCTAAGGTACAGAAAGACCTTACAATGTTAAATCTAGATGTAGCTAATGTCCGAGGGGATATTTCTTGTGCTAGAGCCGAAGTAGTTGTTGTCAAAAATGATGTTGCGACTGTCCAAGACAAGGTCGAGGAAGTCCAAAAAGAAATTCAAAATGCTAGAACTGATGTATCCAATGTTCAGGTAGACATTAATAACATTCATTCGGATATAACTGAGGTGCAAAGTGACATAACTAAGATTCAGGTAGAAGTCAACACAGTTTTCGTAGATATTACTAAAGTCCAAACTGATGTAAATAAAGTCAGGGAAGAAATCGAAAACTCAAAAACTCTTTGTACGCGTAATATAACTGCATTAGCGACTAGACTAGTTGATGAATCAGTTAGAACAACAACGTCTTTAGCAGAGTTGAAGTATGATGTAGAGGTCATGAGAACCCAGGTATTAGACCATAATAGATTGTTAAAAGAGGATATCGAAGTAGACATAGCAGATATGTTAACAGCAAACGTAGCGGTATGGAAAGACGAGTGGAATAAGTCAAGTGGGGAACATGTAACCCAAATTCAGGAAAGGATTGAAAGAAAACTTGCCAGTACGCAGATAGAAATTAACAATGAAGTAGTACAGATTAGGAAAGATTTAAGCGTCAGGATAAATTCGCTATCCGAAAAACAAGTTGACGATAGAACACAACTAGATCAGGATATGCAAACATTAAAGGATCAGATTCATAAAGTTGTCTCGGATGTAAATGAAACGACGAGTAAACTGCAAAATTTGAAGTTAGGAGAGGCTAGTTTAATGGAGAACTACAAAGAAGAGATAATCAAGAAAGTCTTAACAGAAATCACTGACAAGGAGACAGAAGGCTTAGCTTGCGAATTGAATAGGAATTATACCAGAAGATAAAACCTAGATCCAGAAGAGAGAGACGTGACTCCTAAAGAACGTGTATCCAGATTCAGAGAGGAGGATGACGAGAGGAATATGGAACCTGAGTGGAACTACCGAGATAGTGGGAAAAACTATCCGGATTCATATCCGAGGAACGTGACGGTCATCAGGAATTTCGAAGACAAACCGCAAAAATTCAGTAACACTGATAGTTTGACACCTATAGAGTATGTAAGGAATCTCAAAGATTATTTCATCGAAGCTCACATTCCCAGAGAGAGAGAGATGAAGATAGTAGAGAGATATCTGATTGGAGGACCCCTCGAATGGTTTCGCGCATTTAGATACACATTCAGTAACTTTGACGAGTTTGCAGAGGCATTAATCAAACGATTTTGGTCCATAGAAGCGCAGGATTCGTTAAGAGCGGAGGTGTATTCAAGAAAATACTCAGGTACTCTTCCAACGAGGTACGCTGATTTCTTTACGAGTCAATTGTCCCGCTTGAGATTCTTACAACCCCCATTGTCCACGGAGCAACTAATAGATGCGATTTCTCGTATGCTGCCAGTTGAGGTGAGGAGACTAATAATTTCGTCCAACATCAGGGATTTAACCAGCATGGATGAATTACTGAGAAGGTTAGACTACACAAGTCCAATGCCTAACGTAGTACAGAAAGGTCAAAGGCAGGAGTTTAAAGAAATCAATACGGTATATATGGACCAAGTCCAACAAACTGACAAGCCAGAGGAGGAGAAAACTAACAATGTAGGTCCTCACAGGAATAATCAGTTTAGGAATAACAGATCACAAGGTTACCGACCGTATCAACAGAGAAGAGGTTGGAACTACAACCGAGGAAACTACAATGGAAGAGGCAGATATTACAACAATAATGGGTATAACCGAAACTATAATAGGAATAACCTAAACCAAAATAGAAACCAGAATACTCAAGGTCAGGTTATGACACCCGATCAGTATCAGCAAAGAGAGAAGGAAAGCCAGCAATACTTAAAAGAATTAAGGGATAAAGAAGCTGACAATCAAAAGAAAAGGCAGGATGTTGTAATCGATCCTGGTCCTTCTACGAGCCAGCAGAACTTAGAAAATAGAAATACTGGACAGAAGAGGAATTAGAGAGGAAAGAATACATTAACCACACACAACCCAGAGTAGAAGAAATATATGATTAAGGAACATAGAGGAAATATCATACTAGAGTAAGCCAGTAATAATTCAATTTCGTGTTCAAGAGAGTTGAGATACTTGTAACATCGAGTTTAAAAACAATTTGCAACTGTTTTTAAAACGTGGTGAGAGGAGAATGCCCCCGTAATTGAATTATATAGAGACCACGGTGGCTATATTGAAATTTATAATGAGAGTTATGGCTGTCATAGTTATGACGTGGGTAGTCATGACGTAAGCACGGATGACGCAAATGTTATGCCAGCAAGGTTACTTGAGCTGAGATTCTCAGTGACGTCAGCATTTAGTCGAGAATGTTCCAAGATTTACGACGCAGTCGCAGGAAACGAGGAATTCTGCTGAGGAAGAAACTATGCTATTGGAGGGGAGGCTTGAACCAATCAACGATAGTTTAAAGGAAGACGGAGATTGCTGAAACTATGGTATTTTTATTACTTTTGGAATGCAGAATTGTGGAAATCCATTTGCAGTAAAGGCATTGATTTGGAATTTTGGTGAAATTTATTTTCAGTTTTTGAATTTTGAAAATCCGTCATGTATTAACGAAGTTGGAACTTTTAGCGATGACGCAGTATCACGCTCTGGAAGGGATGGAAACGCCCCTCGTGAAGTTAATAAAAGGGCTTGCGCAGAAGAGAGGAGCCTCTTTCATTCTCCGATCATTCTCATATCTCATTCTCAGATCATCGAAGTATAATTGTGAAAGTTCTTTTCTTATACATTCATTATAGTGAGACGTCGAAGTGAACAGTAGTGAAAAGAGTCGTCTTTAGAACGCGTGGCGAAGCCACTATATTAACGAGATCCATGTCAAACTAGGTGAAGTTGAGACGGACCTTAGAACGCTTCTACAAGTTTAGTTTTGAACAGTTAGCGGTCACCGATAAGCTAATTGTATTGTGCAGTGCTACATAAAGTAATTGAGAAAAGCTGAACAATTTCGACCGATTAGTGTGAAAGATATTAGCAGTTTTATACGACTGACAAAAGTGATTATCTCGCCACCTGAGAAGCACTTTTGTATAGCCAGAATCAATGCCACGGCTAACGCTGCGAGTGGAATAGAAAGACTTCAGATTGCTTTGTTACACAACGCTACAGTATAATGGAGCAATTTAATACGGCAGTTTGTTCTTCTATGACTACAACCGAAGAGCAGATGGAAGGCTAAAGGACTTAATGCAATTGGGACATATTTCAACAGAGTAAGATGGCAACATGGAACTTCGCTAATTGCTATTCCACACAAGCGAACATGTGGTGAATACCATCTACACCCATGTTTCGTGATTAAAGGCTGAATACCATCGAACAGCCATGAAAGTAATTTCATACTCTTTCAATATGAATAATTTCTTCGGAAATTTCTACAAAACTTCATGACGATTGTCTACTGGAACTTCAGGGAATTTTTCAAGAGAGGTCAGGGATATCCCGACTCACAAAGAAGATTATTGCCGGAAGGATGTCTATTCGTCTTCGAGGAGCAGAGCGATTCACGGAGAAGGAAGCAGTTCGATTCTCCGAGGGTGCTATTTCCTATTTCGAGGATGGAGCTCAGCTTTAACGTGGTGAAATGGATCCATCAGCAGTCTTCTTTGGGGAATTTTCCTCTGGAACGTCAATCGGCAGATAAGGTAGTCGTGAACGTTTATTGTATTTGAGTTTATTAATAATGTTTGAGCAACTATTTTTCCCATATTTTTATCCTCATGTATTTTGCCCTATTTTCTTGTTTGAGATTCTTATTCTCAGTACACATTGATGAGTTATGCCTTTTTCGACGATTTATTAAGACATTGTTATGTCATGGGCATAGTTAAATTGATTTTGGATCAGTTGAGACTGATATTTAGATTTTTCAGTAATTAATATTTTTGTAGTCACGATTTGACTGTAAGTTAATGATTTTTATGGCAGATTTAAATTCAGACAGCGTGTCATTTTATTAAAGTAATTCTACCCCAGTTTAATTACTTTGACCAATTTTCTGTCATCATCAAGAAGGAAGAACATTTAAATGATTTTAGAGCGTTAAAATCTCTTACGTTGTCGACGATCTTGGAAATACTAGTCGTTAGTTGAATTGATTGCAACACAGACGTTTATCGTCAGTTATGAATGAACATTGCATCATAGACACTTTTGTGAAAGAGTAACTTTAATAATGAATTATTGAATGCATTAAAGTCAAGAACTTTTGTTAGGAGTTTTTTCTCAATTAGAGATTTATATAACGATGTTTGCATTCCCCAGTCTAATTGGATTCTATTCGACTACTTTGAATTTTAGTCACATTTATTTGATGATAGTATTTTTATACTACAATTCTTTTAAGATGTTAATCTTAAATTTTGATAGACCAGACAGGCGTATATAAGCGTATTCACTATTAAATTTGTTTGTGATTGGCAAGTTTTGACTTCATTTCGGTTCATGAATGAAATCCACGAAGGTTAAATAAAAACAGTTTTGAAACAATTAATGATTATAAAAAAATTTAAGTGGAACTATGGATGTATAATCGCTAGTGCAGCGCAGATGTTGAAAGTCGCTGATGTATAATGCCCTTGAATATGAAGGAGGTTCCCACAGGAATTAATGTTAAAGAATTATTTGTGGAAGTTTTTGTAAGTTATGTGGAAGTTTTTAATGCCATATATGATGATTTTGGGCCTAATTTTAATGCAGTTTGTGCATTAACTTGTTAGCGAAGGATTTTCCGCTGGAGTAAGATTGTCATAGTTCGTTGAAAATTAATCAAGTGAATTTACTGTTATAATTAACACGAGTTTTGAAAGAATTTGAGATAAGATTTTGAATGAAGATTACCGTCACAAATAATTATTAAAACCTTTATTAAACCATATTGTGACATTAACATGTATAACTAACCTTCATTGGTCGATTATATTAAACACGATTATAAAATTACCAACCGGATGAACATGTGGTTAATGTATTTCTTAAATTAATAATTTAAACAATTTAAATGTTAATAGTGTAAATAATTGCTGTAAATATTTTTGAAAATAATGTGGAACGAGAGTGATGTTAAAGGCGTGCTTATAATATTTTTATTGTCTTTGACAAATATTATAAACAATTTCTAATTGTTATAAATAATTTATGTGATTTTGTTATAGACATTTAAGAGCTAATTAAACATTTGGATTGAACTTAACAAGTTTAAGGAATTAACATAATGATCCAATAGGATGTGAGTAAAGTACTTGAAAGATTTGCGTAAATATAATGTGAGTTGTCTTGTAGACATTTAAAAGCTTGAGAGAGCAAGCTGTATTCTTACATAACGTAGCACGTGAGAAGGGAGTCTATTTGACCAGTATGCAACAGGTTGAAGGGTAGACCGCAGCTGTGCCAACATCTGGTTATCAGCGTGCTAGGTCGTACACACTCTGGCCTTGCGACTATAAATACCATTCTCATGTTTATTAAAAGGAAACCAAAGTGCTCTATATATATGTCACACCCTGACGTCCTTTTCCAATCCAATTATGTTATGAATATTACGTTATTTGGAGCTCATGAGAGCTAGTGTGTTCTATATCATGTTGTATGATAATTTTGCAAGTCCTACAGGAGGACGTAGTCATATTGACATGGGCTACTGATAGCCACGTTTATTTTGTTGTGTTAGTAAAATCATACCCTTTATTTGAAATAAAGCTTTTGTACAGTTTAAAGTTCTCGTCTTCGTTCTGGTTCATTTTTAAATGTCATGGTGGAGGTTATTGTGTGAACAGACTTTAGTGATCCTGTTGTCAACTCAATCCCCGAGATAATTAAGAGGTAAGTAACGGTAAGTATGAACCCCCGTCTATTTTGGTGTGTTCCACAATGATTTCCTGTGAACTTCTGTGCTCTTATCTCGATAGTATCTGTCAGTGCCATTTTCATTGATGTAGCTGAGCCGGTGCGATTGATTGTTGGCAATCCGATTGAGGGGGCGGATATCTGACAGCCTACTATCCAGGTAAACGGGGACAGTACCATCCCGGCATTTGCTCGAAGACGAAGTGGGAAACCTCGGAAAACCACTTCGAGGATGGCTGAGGGGGAATCGAACCCCCTCTACTCATTTGGACCACCCGAGGCTGAGTAGACCCCGTTTCAGTCATCATACCACTTTTTCAAATTTCGTGGCAGAGCCGGAAATCGAACCCAGGACCTCCGGGGCGGCAGCTAACCATGCTGACCGCTACGCTACGGAGGCGACGAACAAAATAATACCACGGAAAATTTTAAAGAATACGTATACCGGCGATCAGAATCTTGTTTCATTAGAGGGGCTAGAACATCGCGGTCATTTAGCCCCGTGTACTTGGGTGTGTGTGTAGAATTCCTCTGATAACCTGTCTATAGCGGTGTCTGTATAATGTATGTATTAGCAATTAAGGTGAGGATGGGGAAGGAGGCGGCCGGAGCCTTAAGTTAGAAACCGTCCCGGCAATAGCCTGGAGCAGAAGTGGGAAACCACAGAGAACCACTTCCAGTGTTCTGAGGTGGGAATCGAACCCACCTCTTCTCAGATTTGCTTCACGAAGCTGAGTGTATCCAATTTCTGCCCTCAGACCAGTATTAGATTTCTTGGCAGAACTGGGAATCGAACCTGGACCTCCAGAGCGACACGTCGATATGTTATGTTAATATCCATGACAGTTTTTTTAATTTTCTGCCATTACAGGTCACGTGGCAAAAGCTATCAATTCGGTCGTATTCTCTTTATTCTTCTTCTTCTTATGGTTCCTATCCGTTCCGGATGTTGGCTACCATCCTGACTGTGCTGTTCCTATCACTTGCAGCTCGGAATAATTCAGTAGATGTTTTTGAGGTCCAGCCTGTGAGATTTTTAAACCAGGATATTCTTCTTCGTCCAACACTTCTCTTCCCTGGTATTTTTCCTTGAAGAATAGACTGTAGGAGATGGTACTTGGTGGTATTCCTCATGATGTGTCCTAGGTATTGGATTTTCCTGATTTTCACGGTGGTTAATACCTCCTTAGTTTTTTTCATTTTTTGGAGAACCTCAACATTTGTGACATGGTCTGTCCATGGTATCCGCAATATCCTTCTATACAGCCACATTTCAAAGGCCTCTAACCGTTTACATAAAGACTCTGTCAGAGTCCATGTCTCAGCACCGTAAAAAAGAGTAGAGAACACATAACAACGCAAAAGCCTGATTTTCGTAGTCATTGTCAGCCCATGATGTCTGAACAAATTCCGCATCTTATTGAAAGTTGTCCGGGCTTTCCCAATTCGAGACTTCACCTCATCAGAAGGGTCCCATTGGTCATTTATGGTAGTGCCAAGGTATATATACTTATGCACTTGTGCAATGGGTTTCTGGTCTATATTTAGTTTGCATGCAGAGACTTTGTTTTTACTAATGACCATCAATTTTGTCTTCTGAGGGTTTATATCTAAACCATATTCATGGCTTTTTTGGATAACTTTATCAATGATATGTTGCAGGCTTTCTTGACTATCCGCAAAAATCACAGTGTCATCGGCATATCGAATGTTATTTATCCAGTTACCATTTAAGAGCACTCCCATCTCAACATCCTCTAGAGCTTCTTTAAAGATATATTCCGAATAGATGTTAAATAACAATGGAGACAATATGCAGCCTTGTCTTACACCTCTTAGAATATCTATATCTTCCGTGTTCTCGTTACCCAACCTCACATAAGCAGATTGATTCCAGTACAAGTTCACAATTATTCGTAAATCTTTATCATCTAAGCCAATCATTTGTAAAATTTCTATCATCTTATGATATCTTACTCTATCGAAAGCCTTTTGATAGTCAATAAAGCAGGCATATATATCGCAGTTCACATCACGGCACCTTTGAAACAATACTTGAATGCTAAATAGGGCTTCACGTGTGCCAAATGCGTTTCTAAAACCAAATTGTGTAGAAGAAACTTGTTCTTCACATATTTTGTATATTCTGCGATGAATGATCTTCAGAAATACCTTCAAGATGTGATTCATGAGACTGATTGTTCGGTACTCACTACAAAACTTAACTCCGGTTTTTTTTGGTAGTGTGATGAATTCCGATTTAAGCCATTCCTGAGGAATGTTCCCAGAATTGTAAATGTCGTTGAATATTTTAGTCAACCATTTCACATTATCTTCATTCAAAAGCTTTAAAAATTCAGCATTCACATTGTCAGGGCCAGTGGCTTTACCATCCTTCATGGCTTTTATCGCGGTTTGTACTTCATCTACCAGAATTTGGGGTCCTGTTTCACCTTTTATTCGAGGTGGCTCCTGTCGAGTATCATAAAACAAGTGTTCTATATATCTTTGCCACGTATCTTTAAACTCTTCTTTTCCAACAATTAGTTTTCCTTCAATATTGACCAATCTATTTCCTTGTCTAGTTCTATAATTCCCTGTCACATCTTTAACTTTTCGATGAACATTGAAGCTGTCATGTTTTAATTGTAACATCTCTATTTCATTACATTTTTCTTGGATGTCCCTTTCCTTAGCTAATCTTATTTCTTTCCTGATTTCCCTGTTGATGTTCTTATATTCATCAGGATTACCCTTTGCTTTCCTTCTCTTATCCATCATTTTAAGAATCTCTTCAGTCATCCATGGTTTCTTTTTAGTGATGTCTGTTACTAAGTGATCTTTCTTCATAGATTCAACGGTATTAGTTAATGTTTTAATTTTCTCATCGGTACATAAGGCATCAGATAGGGATCCAAGTTCATCATTGAGCTTCTCTTCCACATTTTGTCTTACTGAAGGTTCAATTAATTTACGCATATTATACTTTAAGGCTCTTCTCTTTTGAATCTTTTTCATTTTGATTTTAAAAACTCCAACTAGAGGGATATGATCGGAATGAATGTCCGCACCGGGATATGTTTTCATAGAGACACAGCTGTTCCTATATCTTTGATTTATCAAAATATAGTCAATTTGGTTCCTTATAATTCTTTCACCTGAATCCCTAGGAGACTTCCAAGTATACAAACGTCGTGGTGGTAATGTGAAGAATGTGTTGGTTACTACAAATCCCCATTCTCCTGCAGACGCGCAAAGTTGATCTCCTCTCTCATTCCTTTCACCAAGCCCATATTGACCTACAATACTGCCTTCAGATCCATGTCCTACTTTTGCATTGAAATCTCCCATAATTATTGTTACATCTTTCTTTGGTAACTGGTGCAAAACACCTGTGATTTGGGAGTAAAACTCTGCAACTACTTCATCACTATGGTCTGTCGTAGGGGCGTACACCTGGATGATGTTAAGATGCGTAGGCTCAGTATTTATTTGGAGCAACAATGCTCTCTCTGAGATAGGTATAAAATTGGTGACACACTTTGCGACCAATTTAGATACTATAATTCCTACTCCGTGTTGATATAATCCATTGGATGTCCCTGAATAGTAAACTACATGTCCATTGATGTCACAAGAACCTGATCCTGGCCAACGCATTTCACTTACGCCCATAATTTCTATCTTCATTCTGTCCATTTCTTGAATCGCATTATGGGTTTTCCCAGCTTGCGCCATTGTTTGCACATTCCACGTGCTAATCTTTATACTATCTTTCACTGACAACTTTCCCGAAGCCGGAGATCCGATTGGGAGACTTGAAACTCCGGAACATTTGGTTTTGAACACAGCCATGATGTGTTACTAGAGAAATCCATATGGATCTTGAATGCAGTAGTTTCTCATTGCTTTCTGCATTCTCATGCCGTTGACCAACTAATAGCTCATCCGCCTTCAGGGGCAATTTCTCACCCCTAGGACAAGAGAGTGCCCAAACTTACATCCACTCTTCCACCCTCCGAAGAGGTTGTTAGAATAGGTTGGAAGTGGATCTCCTTATACCGGGAGATATTCGGTCCATGTATTCGTTAGCCGCTTGAGTATGTAATTATACACCAAACGTTGCCCCCTCTCTACAGCGGGAAGGTGAATAACAGGTATTTCCTGTCATTGAGTTTAGGACCATGATGGCATTTCCTAACATGATCATAATAATGCCAAATAAGCATTTTGCACTGTTTACAAATAGCTGACATAGATAGGGCAGAAGATGGAATTGATCAATGTATACTCTGTGTAGTTATAGAGTTCCTATCTGTTTCGTGGTTTCTATGGCAATGGTGTTACAACCGACAAAATGGATGACAGTTAGGGCACAGAACTTATGACAGATATGATAAACCGCCCTTCTAATTGGTGTTATCTGTGGACTGATTGTTTCAAAACCAAGATGGCCGTCACTTAGGGCACAAAAATGTTCGTAAATATAACCCTGATAGCAACAAATAAAGATATCAGATACCCTAGACAATACGAACACAAGGCCAGCATATAAAAACAAGTCACAAATATCACTTAGAAATCACGACTGAAGTACAGATGTTCCAAATAGACGGATATATCACGCAGCACACCTACACATGGTCTTGTTCAAGGAACTCCAAATAGTCTTTATAAATCAGGAAAATTCAACCCACTCTTCACAAAAATACATGTAAGGGAATGAATGAATGTGGCAATGTAGTTACATCCCAACTAAAATGGAGCGTGGGCTTTCATTAAAAAAGTATGCCTACCACTGGATTCGATGCAATATTCTACCCATTTACGCCCGCCGTCTACGGCCGTGCTTTAACCGCATCGACCACCAGTGCATGGTAGAAAGGGCGCGCTGCACTTGCAGTTGTTACTGTAGCCGTCCACCTCAAACGTTTAAATCCATCTCAAAGTCTTCAATCACGGTTTATGGTGTTGATTTAACTTTCTACTATTACAGATCACGTGGCGAAAGCTATTAATTCGATCGTATTACGTGTATGTGTGTTATTTCAAGGAGCAATAAGTCATATGTTAGTAGAATGGGCCATACTATTTGGCGGGGAAAAGTTTAAGGTCGGTTTTTCTTTGCTAGACCCATGACCCAATTACATTGCTGTCACACAGTCAGAGGGCAGAGCAATATCGACCTTCGGGGGAAATGCAGTGTTAGTTGGGTTTCATAAAACTGAATAATAAGGGGCGGGTGGACCACACTGTATATATATATATATACATACATAAATTATATATAAACTTTTGAACTGACGGTGGTTTTGGGGTCTGGGGGATGTGAAACGCGAAGATATGTCGAAATTTTCCGGAAGTCGAAACATGGGACCCATTGCAGTAGTTAGCTTTCTAATGAAATCTACCTAACATAGCACATGTTCGAAGGATGTAGTGCGGGCTGCCGAATTGCTCCTAAGCTCGCCACAGAGTATCAATGCGCTGTATGTCTTGTAAATAGAGCCGCAGGAATTCATCTGAGTATACTCCTGTACAACATAGATCCGACTCAATGCAAAATACGGTCTCAGTACTGTACCGTTTTTGTAAGGTTTTTTTAGTCCAGGTAATGTGTTTAGTTACATCAGGAGGTGTGACGTAGTTGCAGTCATAAGAAAAGTTATTCTCTGCAGCTGAGAAGTTATAAGAGAGAGTCATTCGTTTCCATATGGCAGGTAACGAACATTTCCGATGGACGGCTGAAGCACGAGCCAATCAATAAATTCATCATTGACGTAATGTCTCGCATCGACCCCAACTTGAGAATTATTTTTACTGTTTTGAAGGAAATAAGAGCTGTTCACGAAATTATGAAGACTTTAGAATGTGTATTTCCATAGCAGAAGGCTATTATACATGTAAACTGGAACCTAGCAAGTGAATTGAAGTAATAACATGTATTTAATCCAAGCTACAAAAGTTATATTGACATATCGATATAAGACAAAGAGGAGAGGAGGATGTTGTCTTCCCTCGGCCATGTGCACTGGAAAGGGATGGCTGGAGTAGCACCCCAACTGGGAATTAGCAGAGGATTAGGTTTTGGGGCACACAGTGGAATGTAAATAGAGCGACAAGGAAGAGACCAAATATTGATGACTAGAGTTAATACATTTATTTGATTTTTTGAATCAATAACAAATATTTTCATTAGAATGATAGTTAAAAGAAGGCAATTCAAAATGTATTGTTTCTCCAGGAAACTCAGAATAAACGTTGACTAGAAAATATGAATTACAATAACGAATGCATAAAAAAGTCTAATAACAGGCGACTAAAAAGTCTTTTCAAGAAAAGATCCAAAAAACCTAGAAGCAAAAAAAAAAGACTTGGCCTTGAAAAAATGTATTAAACAAGCTTGATTAAAGTTGGCATTACCAATGGTTGGATACTTGATACAGAGTATCTTCCCATAAAATCGTCCTGCAGGAGACTCGCTCAGACAGTAGCAGGAAGTAGTATTGTTTTGCCCAGACAGGGCAGAATCGAAGAGTTGGTTCAGCACGATCCAAAGTTTCAAGAGCAGTGCTGGAACACGGCCATGGGTTAGCTGGCCCGCAGGGAGCGGGTCATAAAATCCAAAAAAGGCTTCCGCCAGGAAGTCTCGGCATGGCTTCCGAGAAAATAGATAGTAGCTACCTCGACGAAGTGTAACCAGCAGTAACAGATCTCTTGGTAGTGACTTGGCTGGCGGATTACGAGCAGTTACAATTTCACATTGCAGAGTTGTAGTGAGCTGGCGGGCTGAAGGAGTTGCTGAGATGAAGGTCGTTTACTCAGGACTTGCCCAGCACGACAAAGTCCAAACAATGAGGCATGCCGCTTAGAGTGGTTCCAGCTGCACGATGTTTACCAACAGTGCTGACCCAATAAAGACCTTGTTGTGGTCAGGCAGGCAGCCGTGGGCAGATGTAGACAGATGTAGACAGGCGTAGACAGACAGAGTAGAACGGCGATGAAGGCAATATATAGTGGAAATGACGTCATATTGCGCCGAACATTCCAGATGGGAGGAGGGGTGTCAACAGCCAATCAGCGCATAGCTCCATACACATTGCGAGGGTTACTGCTGATGCGAGCACAGTACTTGTGAGAAAGTGTGACAGTGCGGTGCGACTAGATAAACACACATCAGAAAAAGGTGAATAGGCAAGAAATAATAAAGAACAACAATTCAATTGAAACATAAGTTAACTAAACCATAAATAAACAGAACACCGCGTTCATACTGCAATTATAGCGAAGTAAAATAATGGGACAGAAAGATTGAACAAATGTTTCAAACCGTTCGGGAAACAAAAACTACAAAACCATTCGCAAAAACGAACATGCTGGGAGGGGCGAGAGAAAAAATTGCAGGAAAAAAGCGCAAGAGTTAGGCTTTGCGTGGTAAAGGAGCAAGCATGGTGATAGGCCTGAGAAAATGACCAAACATAAGTTTGTAGTTTTACCACGTGGTCTCTACCATCTCTGCCAGGAAAGCACTCAACAACCATACCCAAATTCCACACAAGAGGGGGACTGGGATCTTTCATAAGCACCAAGTCCCCTACCTGAAGGTTAGAGCAGGACATTCGCCATTTATCACGCTGCTGAAGCAAACCGAGGTATTCCAACCTCCAGCGACGCCAAAAATTATTGCGCAAGCTTTCAATTTTGCACCAAGCAATGGCTAAAGAAGATTCAGAATTAGAATATAACAAAAAGGGGGGGGGGAGGCAGTCAATGGACCACCAATAAGAAAATGACCCGGCGTTAACGGCAGGAGATCTGAAGGGTCATTAGATAAGGGAGATAAAGGGCGAGAATTAATTATGCCCTCAATAAAAATAATTAAGGGATTAAATTCTTCATGAGAAAGAGGGGTGCGACCACAAACTCGTCTAAGGTGCTTCTTGGTGAGTTTAACACAAAACTCCCAACGCCCACCTTGATGAGGTGCATAAGGGGGGATAAAGTGCCACTTGAAATTTCTCTGGTGAGCATAATCAGTAATCTTTTCTAACGCTGAATTATAAGTAAGAGCTCTCTTAATTTGCTCAGAGGCTTCGACAACATTTTCAGCATTATCCGAGAACACTTCTGATGGAAGACCTCGGCGGGCAGAAAATCTGGCAAAAGCTGCCAAAAAGTAAGCAGTAGAGGCATTGGTAACAAGTTCTAAGTGAACTGCTCCGGAAACCATGCATACAAAAAGAGAAATATATAGTTTCCCAGAAATATATTTTTTAGCCTCAGGGGATTTTTTATAAACAAATGGACCGGAATAATCCACCCCAGTAAAAGAAAAGGGTCTGGCAGGTGCAGATCTAAATGTGGGAAGATCACTCATGAGCTGAGCGGTAATCTTAGGGTTGGATTTAAAACATGGAATGCACTTCCAGATAACAGAGGTGACTTCATGCACTCCGTTTATGGGCCAATACCTTTCACGAATAACAGAAAGTAATGTGCGAGTGCTAGCATGAAGATGCTGGTAATGATACTGGCGAATAATTAAGGAGGTGACATGATGTTTTGAGGGAAGAATAATTGGATGTTTCTTATCCTCAGAAAGTTCGGACAAAGATAAACGTCCTCCTACTCTCAGCAAGCCATCAGCATCCAAAAAAGGGGCGAGAGAGGAAAGCCTACTCGATTTCTTAAGGGATTGACCTTGAGACAAGGTCTAACATTCTTCAGAGAATGTTTCCCGTTGAGTAAGCCATAAGATTTTTATAGTGGCTAAACCTAATTCAGAAAGGGTTAAATATGGCTTAGAAAGAAGGGGTTGATCTACAACAAAATATTTCCATCGAATGAACAACGTGCTACAGTTCAGTTGTATATTTTCAAGCACGAATATAGGTTCTTTTGTGAAAGCAACTGGATTTTATTAACAGGCATTACACCTATTTCTAGGTGTAATGTAGATTATTATGTGATGTTTGGTCATATTAAGATGCACAGTTGCATATATTAGGCATATATATTTAATAATGCTGTTTTTTAGCCTATTTTCAATTTTGAAAAAATACGCTTATGAGATCACCTTTTGTCCGTGTGTGTGTGCGTGTGTGTGTGTGAGGTGTGTGTGTGTGTGTGTGTGTGTGTCCTAATAACTTTTAAACGGTTGGAGCGATTTCAATGAAGCTCGGTAAGTTCATAGCACTGTTCCGGGCGACCTCAACCGTGGCCTTCAAATTTTGTTAAGTCTCACCAATCCAACATGGCGGCTGTGCGAAATATTTCACCAGCATTCAATATCTCCGAAACTATTACCGATATCACCCTGGAATTTATTACGGTGATAAAGGGAACTACTACAAGTTCACCTATGTAACTTTTGAAAAACTGGTAACTACAAAACCAGCATGGCGGCCACGCGAATTTGCGAAATTTAAATAGACGTTTCTCGCGATATAACCAACCAAACGCAATAAAACTTGGTACAGTGTATGTTTATACAGATTGTAATGCACCGACATCAAACTTTGTTCAATTGTTAACATAACCACAAGATGGCGGATGTGCGAAATATTTCACCGGCATTCTATATCTCTGAAACTATTAGCTGTAGCACCCTGAAATTTTTTACGGAGATAAAGGGCACTACTGGAAGTTCAACTATGCAACTTTCAAAAAGAGGTTAACTACAAAACGAACATGGCGGCCAAGCGAATTTGAAAATTTTAAAAAGACCTTTCTCGCGATTTAATGTTCCAAACGGAATGAAATCTGGTACAGGAAATGTTTATACACATTTTAATGCACTGGTATCTAATTAAGTTCAACTGTTTACATAACCTAAAAATGGCGGCTGTGCGAATTTAAAAATAAAGTTTTTATTTCTTGTGTCGTAATCAAGCGATCGAAGTGAAAGTTTGAATAATGAACCTACGCAATAATTTTCTTTTAATGGTACATGACTCTATGGCCTCTACATTTAACAATCCAACATGGCGACCATCCGAAATATTCAGACGACTCTGAATATCTACGAATCTGTTATAGCAATCAAACTGAATTTTTTTATGTTCATAGGGGCTATGAACAGAAGTTCACCTATAGGACTTTAAATAACCTGGTGATCATAAATCCAACATGGCGGCGACGTGAATATAAATATTATAATGGACGTTTCTCGCAATTTAACCATCCGAGTGCAGTGAAACTCGGTACAGTAAATCCTTTTACTAATGTTAATCCACTGGCATCTAATTTATTTCAATTGTTTCCATAACCACAAGATGGCAGCTGTGCGAAATTTTGAAATCTCCTTGTTACTTCTTGTGTCCTAATCATGCTATTGAAATTTGAATGCTACACGTACACAATAATCTTCATGTAACATTACATAACTCTAGGACCTACATATATAAAATCCAACATGGCGACCATCCGAAATATTTAGTCGGTACTCAATATCTACGAATCTATTACAGCAATCAAACTGAAATGTTGTATGTTGATAGAGGCAATTGATATAAGTAGAATATATGAAAATAGGCTGTATAGTTCTTCATGGAACTACTTGTTGTGGTATAATGCTTGTTGAAGCATTTTTGTATAGAAGATTGGGCCTGTAAGAGCTTTTGAGCCAGTGAGTGCCAATGATTATTAGACTCCGAATTGTATAACACCCGGTGTTTGGTGTAGTGTACACCCAAATGCTTTTTTGTGTGTTTTTTGTAGCCTATTTCATTTTTTAGAGACATAGTCAGCTGTCGATCATTGCTGAATCAGGCCTACGTGTTTCTTTATATTAATTGATTCTGAGCAATGTTTGGATAATTTGTGTGCTTTATCTAATTATATTACCACAGCTGTTCAATGAAGCCTTCACAAATTTATTATGATCATGTCATGTCTATTAAACATGAATGTTGACAATTAATTTCACTTGGTGAAATCAAACCTAATTTAAGGAATATTTACCACGAATTTAACAAATGCGAATGATATGATTCAAGTCAGTATTGGACCAATATTAAGTGTCCAGAAACACAATCATGTATAATTTTTGTAAATTATTGTATATAATATTTGAGTAATGCCATAGCATTAGGGTATCGTTACAGATAATATATTTCATATTCTTACGTGCTAAATCATGTTTGTTCGATGTCCAGTCATTTATTTAAATCTATTACTATTATTCTGAGATTGACATTTAGGATTGTTGTCGTTATATTGAATGTTATATCTAATGTGATTACCTCAGTGGGAAGGTGATATTAACAATCCACTGATGGATTTTCTTGTGACAGTTTTTCGTCACTGTTCTTTTGGTCGTTTCGACGACTGGGTATTTTCTTTTATTTATGTCATGTTCTTCATGAATAAATTTTGTTTTTCTCATTTTAAACTTTATTGCTTGTTATTTTATCGAGGTGATGGGAGGTCGTGTTAAGAAGGCCATTGCTAGGTATTTTCAGGGTATGCCACCTTTTGAGATAGTTGTCTTTTGAGAAGTGTTTTCGTGTTCTTGAGCTAGTAATTTTCTTTTGAATCCATGGTCATCCTTAATACAACCTGTTAGGATAACTGATTACCCTATTACTCGTTTACTTGGTGGTAGGACTTGGGGGGGGGGGGGGGGTTCTAGCCGGGGATTTTCAGGTTCTACGATCCAGCTGTCATCGAGGGATTTCACCAGGTATTGGTAGGAGATTTCGGGCACAGTACCTACTGTAAGGCCACGGCCACCTCCTTCCCTCTTCCTTGCCTATCCATGCTAACCTTTCACTCCCTTCCCTCATGAGGCACCTGTTCGCTTTGCAGGTGAGGTCGCCTGGGCGAGGTGCTGATCCCACCTTACCAGTTGTATCCACTCCGATTAGATGTTCCCAGCTCTAGGACACAGCCTGAAAGGGCGGTAGGGCTGAGTTCCCTCGCTGAGTCCGTTGGAGCCACCACCCTGGAGGGTAAACTCGATAAAATTAAATATATATATATATATATATGTAAATACTTCTCACACTTCTCAATTGTACACAATGAAAGGATTACAATTACCTTGCTCACTGCTGCTCCTCATCATCAACTACCGCTGCCAACAGTAACGCTTCTTCTTCCAGTTGAGATAACTGAAGCATCCTTGACGAACACAATTTTCCAAACTGATTGCTACCACCGCGCGCCTGGGTGTGAAAATACCTGATCGCCATCATGATCGCCACCGCCACCGCGATCGCTACGTTGTATGGGAACCTTAATCGTAAGCCACCCTTCACCAAGAAGGGCTGAAGCCGTCTCGTGATGAAACTGGGACTAATTAGAGGTATAATTGAAAATACTCGCAGAGACAAAATCAGAAACAAATAAATTAGGGAATAAACAGGATTTTCGAAGTTACATGACAAGATTGAGAACTGGTTGGTGTGTTCCTTGGTTTAGTGGCTGCGACAACGCGGTCATGTAGCCCCGTGTATTATGGGTGTATGTAGAATTTGTTAATTGTGATTGCTGTATTAGTGTGTGTTATCTGTGATTCACGTAGAAGGACTGAGGACGATTAATTTTTTCAAGTAGCTCCTACTTTTGCTGCCATATGCAACCATCCACGACACCTAGCTGCGGACGTGGCAACTAAATGACATCGCAGTCAGCACCTGGTGGTGAACTTTGGAACTAATGTAGCGTTATCAAACTAACCTACTAATTTTTGCTTCCACAAGTGTAGTTAGTGGAAGGTTCTTTTTCATGCCATAAATCTATGACATGGGACCGCCGGCTTTACTTCCCCTCCAAAGGAAGGCATACTGAGGGATTTTTAACACTCTTAAAAATCCGATGACTTCGGCCGGGTTTGAACCCACGATCTTGGGCATAGATGCTCAGCATGCTACCAACTACGCCACCGAAGCCGCAGATCAGCAAACTAAAATGGTATGGACATATATGATGCAAATAGGAGAAGACAGAGTCCCGAAGCGATTATTTACCGAGGTGAGACAAATTCTACACACACCCAAGTACACGGGGATACATGACCGCGTTGAAGCAGCCCCTAAACCGATCAACCAACCAACAACCTTCAAGATGGCTGAGTTGGAAACGAACCCGGGCCTCCGTGGTGACAGACAAGAATGCTAGTCACAATGACACGAGGCGAACTGTGTCGTTTCAGCAGTGGTATACATCTTTACAAGTTCAATCATTCACAGACATTTAACATACTTTATGTTCGACCCTGACTATTATGTGTCAGAAAACTGTATCATAATGAGGCTCATTATAACACTATTTTTCATTATGAAACAGTTTCTCCCACCAATCAGAGCTCAAGAAACAGTTGTGTGACCAATTAGATAAGGATACCTTCGCCAATGCGCTCAAAATCCAACATGTCTATATAAATTACCCAAAGTGCACCGTCCATATGTTCGCGTAAATAAATTGGTGAATATGAGACAAGAAATAGCACTGTACCTTAATATCCCCAAATTTAATTTCTACACAGCGCGTGATTTTCAAACGACTTCGGTGACAGTTTTACTGAATACTGGTGCACAATCTGCACATATGGCATTGAAGCACACAGAGCGCATGCATCGGTCGGCCAGAGAGTTTGGAAAACAGAGATATACTACTCAGCGCAGCACCCGATCACAAAATTCTAGTGACAACAGATACTTATGAATATTTAGTTAAAACATATAATAAAGTTATAATTATCGTCGAACATAAACAGTCGTATGGAAATTATAAAACTCGCATACGCTCGTTTTATAAACATACTCGTGTCTTAATTATAGCCATTATAGGCTCGTTGCATGATGTACTATTTTCGTTCATTTTCTGCTGTAGCGACTAAAAATCCTGGCTGTCGCCCTGGAGGTCCGGGTTTGATCTCCAGCTCTGCTAAGTAATTTAATTCTGATCTGAGGCCTGGAACGGGTTCCACTCAGCCTCGTGAGGCAAAACTGAGAGGAGGTGTGTTCCATTCCCAACTCAGCCACCCGGGAAGTGGTTTTTCATGACTTCCCCACTTCTACGCCAGACAAATGCCGGAATGATTCCTAACTAGACCAGGGGGCGTGGTGGCGTAGCTGTCAAGCTGTTGGCCTCTCACCAAGGTGGACCGGCTTCGATTCCCGGTCGATGCATGTGAGATTTTCCAAATGAAATGTCATGTCCTGTGGTTCGGATTCCACGTAAACAGGATGTCCCGTGACTCATGATCGCATGATTAACGGTCATGTAAAACTAAATGCTTCCTTCCTTTCCTTCCTTTAACTTAAGGCCAGCCACCTCCTTCCCAATCTTCACCTGATTTTCAAATACACACTACTATAGACATCACAATAACACAGGTTATCAGACAAAATTGAAGCCTCCGTGGCATAGGCTTCTGATCTGAGGCCTGGAACGGGTTCCACTCAGCCTCGTGAGGCAAAACTGAGAGGAGGTGTGTTCCATTCCCACGTTGGCCTCTCACCGCTGGGTCCGTGGTTCAAATCCCGGTCACTCCATGTGAGATCTGTGCTGGACAAAACGGAGGCAGACAGGTTTTTCTCCGGGTACTCCGGTTTTCTCTGTCAACATTTCATTCTAGCAACACTCTCCACTATCATTTCATTTCATCTGTCATTCATTTAATCACTGCCCCAGAGGAGTGCGTCAGGCCTCGGCAGCCGGCACCGTCCATATCCTCGTCGCTAAATGGGGGCTTCATTCATTCCATTACATGACCCGGTAGGAGACTGGAAGCAGGCTGTGGATTTTCATTTTTCATCAGACAAATTCGACACACCCAAGTACATCGGGCTACATGAACACGATGTCGCAAATCCCCTAAATGATTCAATAACAACTAAAATGACGCAAACAGGATTGAGATAATTGGAAGTGAAATGGAATTCCGCTTCTTTCTCAAACAATTTGTTTTCGTGAAATGAGATTTTATCGTCATCCTGTGAATGCAAGCATAACATTGGAGATTGGCTGATAACACTCTTGTTTGTTTAGCATGTCAGAGATTAGACCAACGTACTTGATATCCTGTCAATCAATATTTTATTGGCTAACTTCTTTCTGTGTCAGTAATAGCAACAAACTATTTCCTCAACCTCTACCACACAGGTTCTCTCACTTTCTTCTTATGAGCGCCCCTTCGATGTTAGGCCCTTTAACATCAAAGTTATCATCTTCAAATTACAATTTCAACAAATCGAACAGTTCAAATATTTGAATTATTCGAAGGTCATAAGTAGGGCTCGGATGTGTAGGAAAAATCATATTTTAGCCTATTTTCATTTATGAAAAAATAGGCTTATGAGATCACCTTTTGTCCGTGTGTCTGTCTGTGTGTGCGCGCGTGTGTGTGTGTGTGTGTGAGAGAGAGAGAGATATGGTGTGTCCCCCCTAATAACTTCTAAACGGCTGGAGCGATTTCAATGAAACTCGGTAAGTTCATAGCACAATTCCAGGCAACCCCGACCGTTCCCTTCAAATTTTGTTACCTCTCACCAACCCAACATGGCGGCTGTGCGAAATATTTCACCAGCATTCAATATCTCCGAAATTATTACCGATATCACCCTGGAATTTTGTACGGTGATAAAGGGAACTACTAGAAGTTCACCTATGTAACTTTTGAAAATCTGGTAACTACAAAACCAAAATGGCGGCAAAGCGAATTTGCGACTTTTAAATAGACGTTTCTCGCGATTTAATCCACCAATCGCAATGAAACTTGGTACAGTGTATGTTTATACAAATTGTAATGCACCGACATCTAATTTAATTCAATTGTTTTCATAACCTCAAGATGGCGGCTGTGCGAAATATTTCACCGGCATTCTATATCTCTGAAACTATTAACGGTATCACCATGAAATTTTGTACGGAGATAAAGGGCACTACTAGAAGTTAATCTATAAGGCTTTCAAAAACCGGTTATGTACAATAGTACAATACGAACATGGCAGCCAAGCGAAGTTGAAAGTTTTAAATATACTTTTCTCGCGATTTAATAATTCAAACGCAATGAAACTTCGTACAGGAAATGTTTATAGACATTGTAATGCACTGGTATCTAATTTAGTTCAATTGTTTACGTAACCTCAAGACGGCGGCTGTGCGAATTTCAAAAATTAAGTTTTATTTCTTGTGTTCTAATCATGGGATCGAAATCAACATTTGCATAAAGAACGTACACAATAATCATCATCTAATAGTACATAATTCTATGGCCTACATTATATTAAAGTCCAACATGGCGACCATCCGAAATACTTAGACAGTTCTCAATTTCTATTAATCTGCTACAGCAATCAAACTGAAATTTTGTAAGTGTATAGAGGCTCTAAGCATAAGTTCACCTATGGGACGTTCAATAATCTGGCGAGCACAATTCCAACATGGTGGCTACGCGAAATTTAAATATTCAAATGGACATTTCTTGCGTTTTAAACATCCGAGCGCAGTGAAACTTGATACGGTATAGGCTTATACAAATTATAATCGACTGGCATCTAATTCATTTAAATTTACTTCATAACCACATGATGGCGGCTGAGCGAAATTTTAAAACCCCGTTTTTATTTCTTGTGTCGTAATCATGCGATTGAAGTTTGAATAAAACACCTACACAATAATCTTCATGTAGGTAATAGTACTTAAATCTAAGGCCTATAATATAAAATCCAACATGGTGACCATCCAAAATATTTAGACACTTCTCAATATTTACGAATCTATTACAGGAATCAAACTGAATTTGTTTGTTGATAGGGGCAATTAATATTAGTAGGATATATGAAAATAGGCTATTTAGTTCTTCACGGAACTACTTGTTTACCATTAGGTCATATTTTGAGCATCCTTTTCGTAAGAACGTCATATTTCGGTAGTTTGACAGCAACTGTAGGTGTGCAATCATCATCAACTTACCGAACAGGAACTAGTGTTTACAGGAATGGACTGTTAATAACCACTTAAACGTGTATATTCAGAAAATTACTATGAAAATAGAAATAAAGAATTTTGTGCCCTTCAAATTTTATTAGCTCTCACCAATCCAACATGGCGGCTGTGCGAAATTATTTCATCAGCACTCAATATTTCCGAAACAATTACTCGACATCACCCTGAAATTTTTTACGGTGATAAAGGGCACTACTGCATGTTCACCTATAATACTTTCAAAACCCTGCTAACTACAAAACCAACAGGCGAAGTTCAGACTTTTAAATAGACTTTTCACGCGATTTAACCATCCAAACGCAATGAAACTTGGTACAGCAAACGTTTATGCACATTGTAATGCACTGCCATCTAATACAGTCAAATTGTTTACATAACCTCAAGATGGCGGCTGTGCGAAATATTTTACCGACATTCTTTATCTCCGAAACTATCACTCTGAAATTTTATACGGTGATAAAGGGCACTACTACCGGTACACGTTTATATATGCAAGTTTTAAAAACCTGTAAAGTACAAAACGAACATGGCGGCCAAGCGAATTTGAAACATTTTAATAGACTTTTATCATGATTTAACCATCTGAGTGGAGTAAAATATGGTACAATAAATGTTTATACATATTGTAATTCACTGCCATCTAATTTAGTTCAATTTTTTACACAACCTCAGGATGGCGGCTGTGCGAAATTTTGAAATTAAGTTTTTACTAGGCTCGGGGCAAACGTCATGGCAACTATTTCTTGTTTTGTAGATATTTGAACGGATCACACACGTATATGTGTCGTGTGGAAGGTCTGCAGGCATAGTGTGTATGCAGAACAACAGATGGCTCTGTGACAGCTGGTAGTAGCACAGCGAGGGTTGTGAAATCAGTCAGTTGTTGAGTGTCGTGCGAGATGGAAGTAACCCATGTTGAGCAGCGTGCTTACATCAAAATAACGGTTCGCCGAGGGAGAAATGCGATGGAATGCCACAGTGAATAAGTGGAAGCCCTTGGGAATAATGCCCTACCATAACGTACAGTAGCACGGTGGGAAGGAAAGTTTCAGCAAGGACGTGTGTCAACCAGTGATGAGCAATATTCAGGACGACCTGTCAGTGTGCGGACAGACGTGGCACGTGCCGTCATCGAGCGGCTCCTGGATGAAGACAGACGATGGACGCTACTGGAGTTAGAGAGGGCAAGTGGCATCGAGAAACGCACCGTCCACAGGATATTGCGTGATGAGCTGCAACTACGCAAAATGGCATCTCGGTGGGTACCGCATGCACTGGCGGAAGTTCAAAGGTGGGTGCGCTATGCAATATGCTCCGACCACCTTGCACGCTGGCAACAGGACGGCGATCAATTCTTGTCACGAATAATCGTCATCGATGAATTTTGGGCCAGAGCTAACGAACCAGAACTGAAACGTTGGTCCACGGAGTGGCGACATGCTGGATCACCAAGGAGGCAGAAGCTCCGTCAAAATCCTTACCCAATCAAATTGATGGTGATCGTCGCGTATGACGTCAGGAGTGTCACTTTGTTCCATGGCAGAACAGTGACCGTACAGTACAACAGGGACTTCCTGGTGCGACAGGTACGACGTGGCGATAGGGAGATACGTCTTGATCTTGTGGACAGTGAAATAATCCTGCACGACAATGCAAGACCACATAAAGCAGGATGTGTAGGGCAGCTACTGCGGCGTAGGGGATGGGAAGAATTGGCGCCCTCACCGTACTCTCCCGACATTTCAGCTTGTGACTTTGATCTTATTCGAAAGATTAAGGAACCACTACGTGGAAGGTTGTTTGCAACACGAGAGGACATTGCTAATTCTGTGCGCTAACAGGTGACCCGATTCATACATGGTGTGGCAAATGCTGAGGCAGATGGCATTCAGAGCCTCCCACATCGTTGGCAGCGAGTGGTGACAGTAGCAGGGGACTACTTTGAGGGTCTCTAGGCCTAGGTTTGTCATGTCAACTGTATGTGTACTGTGTTGTCATTCTTTTGCACCGTGAAGGCCATATTGCCCTGTATACAGCCGTAATAAATGAGATTAGTGTGTTACGATATTTCAGGGTTATTCATTGTCCACACATGTAGTTAACACCTTGTACTTTTGTCTGTATATGTCAAATTTTCCTAACGGACTGGTATCTTCATGAAACAAAAAACTGTTGCCATGACTTTTGCCCCAACCCTCGTATTTCTTTTGTCGTAAATATGCGATGGAAGTGAAAGTTTGAATAATGAACCTACGCAATAATTTTTATTTAACGGTACATCACTCTATGGCCTATACATATAACAATTCAACATGGCGACTATCCGGGATATTTAGATATATGAATAGGATATATGAAAATAGGCTTCCGTTCTTCACGGAAGTACTTGTTTAAAATCATATTTGGGCTATTTTTAGGTCTTAAATATCCGAATCCTATTCATAAGTACTGTAAGTTACCCGAAAATTACAGCTGGACGAGTTGTTTGAGGCAGTGGAAAATCGAAGGGGGCGGAGGGTTAACCCCTTCCCCATTCAGCCTGATAGATCCTTATAGGCTAAATAGAAATCATTCAAAACAAGCAACGCTTTCTTTCTTTCTTTCTTTCTTTCTTTCTTTCTTTCTTATAATTATTATTCGAAAATTTGATGATTCGACTTATTCGTCAATTTATTCGATTATTGACTGAATGGTCGGGATATTTCACTAATATGAATAACTTACATGCTGTTCAGAGAAATGTTTCCGATATTGAAACATGGGTTGGGGTTGGTGAAATGGAGAAAAATGTTCCTATAAACGTTGTCTCACGATTCACATACACTATAGCCCAGGAGAACGAATTTCTCCTCAAATGGCTAATTGTGTTGCTTTGATACTTTATGCTTTATCGAATAAATTAAAAATATTATTGTAATGTCTCTTAGCCTCCGTGGCTTAGGCGGCAGCATGCCGGCCTCTCACCGCTGGGTCCGTGGTTCAAATCCCGGTCACTCCATGTGAGATCTGTGCTGGACAGAACGGAGGCAGACAGGTTTTTCTCCGGGTACTCCGGTTTTCCCTGTCAAAATTTCATTCCAGCAACACTCTCCACTGTCATTTCATTTCATCTGTCATTCATTTAATCATTGCCCCAGAGGAGTGCGTCAGGCCTCGGCAGCCGGCACAGTTCATATCCTCGCCGCTAGATGGGGGCTTCATTCATTCCATTCCTGACCCGGTTGAAGACTGGAAGCAGGCTGTGGATTTTCATTTTCATTGTAATGTCTGTGGATTCGGATAAAACGTGCGGATGTGGATAACAGTCATGCGGATGTGGGGCGGATGCGAATAACAGTCTTGCGGATGTGGGGCGGATGCGAATAACAGTCTTGCAGATGTGGGGCGGATGCGAATAACAGTCTTGCGGATGGGGGCGGATGCGAATAAGTCATGCGGATGTGGGGCGGATGCGGATAACAGTCTTGCGGATGTGGGGCGGATGCGAATAACAGTCTTGCGGATGTGGGGCGGATGCGGATAACAGTCTTGCGGATGGGGGGCGGATGCGAATAACAGTCTTGCGGATGGGGGGCGGATGCGAATAACAGTCTTGCGGATGTGGGGCGGATGCGAATAACAGTCTTGCGGATGTGGGGCGGATGTGGATAACAGTCTTGCGGATGTGGGGCGGATGCGAATAACGTTTTGTTTATCCGCGCAGGGAATAGGCCTACTATTAGGTGCACAAACTGGCAGAGGCAGGGCAACAAGGAAGACCATCCGTAGGAGTATCCCGCTTCTACAAACTGGCTCTTGGCAACGAACGTAGGAACCTAAGAGCGTTGTTTACATTCTTAACCTATACAATTTAGCTTCACACAGGTGTAATTAGTGGAAGGTTCTTTTAACATGCCATAAATATATGGCATGGGACCGCTGGCTTTACTTCCCCTCCGAAGGAAGGCATACTGAGGGATTTTTAACGCTCATAAAAAATTCGAAGCCTCGGCCGGGTTTGAACCTGCGATCTTGGGCATAGAAGCTCAGCATGCTACCAACTACTCCACCGAAGCCGCCTGACAATGTTTAACTAGTTTTTAAGGTATAATATTTTTCACGCTGAGGACGGAATCATTGATATTCCAAAACATGTACGTCGTTTAATACAGTGTCTTTCACTCAAAGTGGGGGCAGACGCTCGGCAGGTAGATGGTCGAGCCAAAGGTGAGACGAGCACATGGCAACATGGAACTGACGCGGGATTTGACTTAGTTATTTCGTTTATAGCCTATTTTAAGATACAAGTGTTATAAGTTTATAACGTGTGTACGTGGTTATTGTTTAATTGTTATTCTGTTTCTAAGTTTTATAACGTGTTATTGCTAAGTGTTTAAGCCTATTGCTTCAATTTTTATTTATAGGGGAAATTGAAATATAAGGTATATGCAACAAACCCTCACACTCAAGATGAACTCAAACTTAATATCACGAGAGAAATTGAGGCTATCTCGGTAGATGAATTAATGCGTGTGAATGAAAATTTCCCGAAGATGCCAGAAATGTGTAGATCCAGGTGGAGGACATTTTCAATATATTCTGTGACATGTGACTTCGATTATGTGATATTATGTGTGATTGTTATTTACTTGCGATACGTACGGGCGCTCTCTCGACCCCAAGCTCAGTGAGTTGCCTTGTGCTCGACCGACCTTCCACGAACCGCGTGGCCGGCCCCACTTTGAGAGAAAGACCCTGTATTTCATTAACCTTTCAAGTGCTGAGTTACCCAGTTAGCTATTTGATACCGTAGAAGTCATAGTTCTTAACCTATCGTGGGCGTGGTAGGGGGGGGGGGGAGGGAGAGGAGGTGGGGAAGGGGAAGGGAAGGGGGAAGGGGAAGGGAAGGGGGGAAAGGGTGGGGGAGAGGTTCGGGTCTTTATTATTCTAAAAGTACATTCAAAATCCTACGTTTGTATAAATTCTAATTTTGAGACGAATCTATATATATAAATGAATTGCTGTTCGTTAGTCTCGCTAAAACTCGAGAACGGCTGGAACGATTTGGCTAATGTTGGTCTTGAATTATTTGTGGAAGTCCAGGGAAGGTTTAAAAGGTGAATAAATATGAAAGTTGTAGCGCACGAATAGATTCAACAAATGAGTGACGGCACGTGAATCGCTTAAACAAAGTCCCGTATGCGTTCATATACCATTCATCCGATTGCTATGAAACTTTGGTTGTATCGTTGTGCACACTCCAGGAAAGATTTCTGAACTAGTAAATCCCTTTTACAATAGGTAGCACACGAGTAGATTCAACAAATGAGCAACGACGGCGAAGCGTTTCAACAAAGTCCTGTATGCGTTCACATACCATTCGTCCGATAGCGATGAAACTTGGGTGAGAGGTTGTGTACACTACAGGCAAGGTGTCTGGCTTAGTAAATCCATGTTATAATAGGTAGCGCACGAGTAGATGCAACAAATGAGCGACGACGAGCGAAGCTTTTCAACAAAGTCCCGTATGCCTTCATATACTATTCGTCTGATAGTGATGAAACTTGGGTGAGATGTTGTGTACACCTCAGGGAAGGTTTCTGGTTTAGTAAATCGACTTATCCATAGGTAGCGCACGATTAGATTCAACAAATGAGCGACGACGGCCGAAGCGTTTCAACAAATTCCTGTATGCGTTCATCATACCATTCGTCCGATAGCGATGAAACTTGGGTGAGCGGTTGTGTACACTACAGGCATGGTTTATCTCTTAGTAAATCCATATTATAATAGATAGCGCACGAGTAGATTCAACAAATGAGCTACGACGAGCGAGGCGTTTTAACAAAGTCCCGCATGCGTTCATATACTATTCGTCTGATAGTGATGAAACTTGGGTGAGATGTTGTGTACACTTCAGGGAAGGTGTCTGGCTTAGTAAATCCACTTAACAATAGGTACTGCACGAGTAGATTCAACAAATGAGAGACGACGGGCGAAGCGTTTCAACGAAGTCCTGTATGCGTTCACATACCATTCGTCCGATAGCGATGAAACTTGGGTGAGAGGTTGTGTACACTACAGGCAAGGTTTCTGTCTTAGTAAATCCATGTAAATCCATCCATGTCACGAGTAGATTCAACAAATGTGCGACGATGCGCGAAGCATTTCAACAAAGTCCCGTTTGCGTTCAAATACCATTCGTCTGATAGCGAAGAAACTTGGGTGAGATGTTGTGTACACTTCAGGGAAGGTTTCTAGGTTAGTCAATTCACTTTACAATAGGTATCGCACAAGTAGATTGAACAAACGAGCAACGACGCGCGAAGTGTTTCAACATAGTCCCGTATACGTTCACATACCATTCGTCGGATAGCGACTAAACTTGGGTGAGTTGCTGTGTACACTCCAGTGAAGGTTTCAGGCTTAGTTAATCCATTTTACAATAGGTAGCGCTCACGTAGATTCAACATATGTGCGAAGGCGCACGAAGCGTTTCAACAAAGTCCCGTATGCGTTCATATACCATTTGTCCGAAAGCGATGAAACTTGGGTGAGATGTTGTGTACACTTCAGGGAAGGTTTCTGGCTTAGTACATCCACTTTACAATAGGTATCGCACAAGTAGATTCAACAAATGAGTAACGGCGTGCGTATCGTTTAAAAAATATTCCGTATGCGTTCATATACCATTTATGCGATTGCAATGAAATTTTGGAAAAATGTTGTTTCCACTCCCGCAAAGATTTCTGATTTAGTAAATCCATTTTACAATTGGTAGCGCACGATTAGATTCAATTAATGGGCGACAGCGCGTGAATCGTTTCAACCAAGTCCCGTATGCGTTCATATAACATTCATCCGATTATCATAAAATTTTGGGGATTTGGGCACAGTCCTGCGAAGGTGTATGAATTAGTTAATCCGTTTTTCAATGGGTGGCACACAAGTAGATTCAACAAATGAGTGTCGTCGCGCGAATCGTTTAAGCAAAAACCCGTATGCGTTCATATGCCATTCATCCGATTGCGATGAAACTTTCATGAGTTGTTATGTACACGCCAGGGAAGGTTTTCACTTAGTAAATCCATTTTAGCCGGCCCCGTGGTGTTGGGGTAGCGCGCCTGCCTCTCACCCGGAGGCCCCGGGTTCGATCCCCGGCTCCGTCAGGGATTTTAAAACTGACGTGAGGGTTGGAACGGGGTGCACTCAGCCTCGTGAGGACAATTGAGTAGCTGTCTGACAGTGAGACAGCGCCCCGATCACGAATACCAAGATTAACGGCCGAGGGGACCCGACGCGCTGATCACGCGTCACCCCAATATCTGCAGGCCAAATGGCTGGGCAGCGGTCGCTTGGTCGGCCTTAGCCCGTCATGGGCTGGATAGTGCCAGGGGTTGTTGAAATCCATTTTACAATAGGTAGCGTACGAGTATATTCAACAAATGGGTGACGGCGCTCGAATCGTTTCAACAAATTCCCGTATGCGTTCATATACCATTCATTGCGATGAAAATTTGGTGAGTTGTTGAGCACGCTCCCATGTTTTTTTTTGTAGTTTAGAGGTGGTTAACGGAGAAAGAAAATCAATATTGGGAATCCAAAAGCATTTCAACATGCAAAGTTATAATGCCAACACTTTGTTTGATTGGCATTGCAACGCATGCCGGGTACAGCTAGTCAAAAATATATTTTTGTGCGGGCATCATCTCCAAAACAAGTAATGGGCCCAAAATAAAACAATTTCCTAAAATCGGGAGACAATAATAATTATTGCTACTCACTAGCATTTAAATTGATGTTCTTTGATCCGAAATCACAACGCGGCGTGAAGAATTTGCTTGTTATTCCACCATTTTTGTTTATATTTCAGATGGACCTCAGCTGTTGAGGACAGACGTCTACAAAATGGTCTGTTAGTTACTTCCGGAAGCACAATTCTAAACTCAAGTAGTCAAGTCAACCCCTGGCACTATCCAGCCCATGACGGGCTAAGGCCGACCAAGCGACCGCTGCCCAGCCATTTGGCCTGCAGATATTGGGGTGACGCGTGATCAGCGCGTCGGGTCCCCTCGGCCGTTAATCTTGGTATTCGTGATTAATACCTATTAGATGGCAAAACATACCAGGGATAGACTCGGGACTCGAAAGCGAATGGGGAATATCACAAAATAACGTTCTTGTACAACGTTTATAGACGGGCGCAGCATTCAACGGGTTAAACTACTTCTCTTTGTCTTGAGCAGGCGGATTTTCAATTTATCAATTCTATCAATCAATATGGATATATCTTACCATTTTTAATGGTTAATGTGTATGCATTCTATGAACGTATGTATGAATGAATGAATAAAGCCTCTAGTGTCCCTAGAAGGGCAAAGGCCTCCCTCGAAAAGCGGAGCGCGTTGATTATATCTCACGTGGTGAGCTAGTGAGATTGTTAATTTTGTCAACTATGATAGTCATAATGATCTGACTTAACTAATACCTACTATCCATATTTTTCTGCCTAAGTATGTGATTTTCATCACTCAGTCTGACACTAATCTTGTGCCCGTTCAATTTATTTGACTGTAACTGTGTCCAGTTCTGCAAAATCCGAAAAAACGGCGATCATGCAATGGAAGCATAGGGGCAGTCCACCGCCAAAGAAATGTCCAACAGTGCCATCAGTTGGCAAGCGAATGGCGACAGTGTTTTGGGACACAAAGGGCATCATCCTCATTGACTGGATGGAATTGGGGACCACGATTAACAGTGTAGCATATGTGGCAGCCCTCAAGCGCTTACGTCTTGCCATTCAAACTAAGCGGCCAGGAAAATGGGCTAAAAGTGTGGTTCTGCAACATGACCATGCCCGCCCCCACACTAGCCGAGAGACCACCGCTGCCATTGATCAAATGGGATTCACGGTGCTGCCATTCCACCATACTCTCCCGACTTGGCACCAAGTTCGGGAACATGAAGAAACCTCTGGAGAGAGCTGTTAAGGCATGGGTACGCAGTACTCCGAAAGAATAGTTTCAGGAATGACTGGAGAGACTGACACATCGATGGCAAAAGTGCATAAAGTTACAAGGAGATTATTTTGAGACGGTGGATGTAACAACTGATGTGTAATGTACTTCATTTAGGTAGAAATAATAAAGTGTAAAAGAATATAGTGCGCCCCTCGAATATCATGTCCATGTGCTATGTTTAAAATGAATGTTATACAGCCAGAATTGCAACCCTTTTCAGTTCGGAGTGTTAATTAAGCTTAAGTTGAATGAGATTAGGTTAAATCATCTTACATTTGTCATGAAAGACACATAACGGAAAAGTTATGATATGCCATAAACATCCGGGTCCTAGTAATGATATTCAACAAGTTCGGATTGAATTCTAAAATCATCCTCATCATCCTGAACCAACTCCAGTTGCCCGGGTGTGGTATATGAGCCCCCTCCATTTCATCCTGTCCTTGTACCACTCGTCCTCCACCAACTTGTCCCAATCATGACCTCTCTGCAGTACATCGTCCTTGACGGTATCTATCCACTTCTTTCATGGCCTTCCCATGGGTCGACTTCCTTCTACTTTTCTCTCAAATTCCTTCCGTGCAGTTCTGTTTGGTGGCATCCTCTTCGTGTGACCAAACCACTTCAGTCTTGAGATCTAGATCTTATTGAGGAGAGAGTCATCTATTCCTACTTCTTCTCTAATCTTCTCATTCCTGATCTTGTCTTTTCTGGTTTTCTGAATCATGGTACGTAGGAATTTCATTTCGGCTGCCTGGAGTTTCGAGTTATCTCTATTGATTAGTGTTGTGGTTTCGAGACTGTATGTAAGAATCGGTGTATAATAGGACTTGTAAAATGTCATCTTTGTTTTCATGGGCATTTGCTCATCCCACAGCAGTTGTCTCACCTGGTGGTAAAATTGTGTTGCCTTATTAATTCGATTGTTTATCTCATGTTTTGCTAGGTTGTCACTTCAACATTATCCACAGCTTATCCGGTATCCGCACAGCCATGTAAACTATATCCCCATGGTGAAATATTTAGCGGATATCCGCTGGTTTATCCGTGGATATCCTCATCCGCGTAAGGCTCTACCTATACATTAATTCATTTTATAAACATAAGTACTGTACTGGAATAAGGTCAATTGTAAGAAGAGCCATTACTCATCTGAGGAAGATATAGCACTAAGGAGCTTTGATAAGGTGGTGTGATTGATCAGTAGGGCTCGGATCGATATGCTCGATAAAATCTCCAGATATGCTCGAAAACCATGTGTTTTATGCTCGATAGATATGCTCGAAAAACCCATTATATTTTCGAAAAAAATATGTGGTTAAATATGCAGAATATGCTCGAAAAAACACCGTTAAAAGCTATAGAAAGGAAAGTGAAACGAAAAACCCAATAACATACCTTTATGATGATGATGATAATTGTTTTTAAGGGGCCTAACATCTAGGTTATCGGCCCCCTAACATATCTTGATATACGGGCTTTATTATCTAATTGTATGTATGATTCACTGCAATATACTCGCATTCAAGTTTCAAGTATATATAAGAGAAGTTTTCTTTTAAAATTACAGTTTAAAAGTTCATTTACAAAATGTTCAAAATTAGGCGGGTCAATGAAGTAGATCTGCATTGGTCTGTACAACGAGAATTTTTTCTATGTTTTCAGTTTTGAATGATTTTCTTAAATCAGTCAATACAAGTTTCAATGACGAGAACGACCTCACTAAAGGTTAAAAACCTGCGATTCTATTATTCGCACCAGATAGGCTTTTCAATAATTATTTCTGTTTTCGAACCTTAAAGATGGTCAGGGGCCGAATTCGGGGAAGGGGATGGAGCGATTCGAAGGAAAACAAACTATTTAGACGAATACCACAAGAATATGCATTTATATGCTTCTATTCTGAAAACCGCGGTTTTATTCATTTATATGCTCGACAAATTTCAATTCTGTTGGTCCCAGAGAGGTGAAAATACCACCGAAAGGCTTCTTTCAATGCGTACTATTGAGGAAAAAAATATGCAAATATGCTCGAATCCGAGCCCTATTGATCAGTATTAAAACCGTCTCTCCTGATACGGAAGTAAAAGCTGGGACGATTATGCTTATCTGATGTCCGCGTTATAAGTGGGTGATAAGCGAGTGATATTGTGACTGATCAATAAATACTTCGATGGCCCTCCTTCCACCTGATAAGGCCATGGCTCGAGACAAACATTTAAGTTCATCTGTCACCATTGGCTGGCTGCGAGTCATAGAAAGGCAAATGGAGAGTGGGGAATCACAGAATATTTAGTTATTGTTGTTGTTAAGGGGTGGAACTACGAGGTCATCTGCCCCCAAAATCACAGAATGGTTGATGGTGGGAAGAGATAACTTACTAATTTACATAGGTACATACATAATTTATTTGCAAATTTGGATGCTGTCCATGGTGGCAAATTACAATGACTATACAAAACAATTCATTCATACAACCACACAAAGTTTAGGAAATAAGGAATAATTAGAAAATAAGTATTAATTGCTATAAGAAGATACCAGTAATCATAATAATTATTGTTCTAATAATATAAATAAACATAAAATAATAATACAGTAATAATGATTTACACCTTCTTCCATGCTTCAACATATGCACCGTACATCGCTGTCTCCTGATCTGGTGCTTCCTTACCTACTCCTTGAATATACCACCATCCGAAGGCAAAGGGCTGAAAATGTCCCCTGGCAAACTGTTCAATTCTACTTCCCCCTCCCAATGAACGATTATTTGCCGAAGTTTCTAATTCACTGACTTAATTTTAATTTTCAAAAATGACTATATCTGCCCATATATGCCCCTTTCTTTCCCAATCTCTCATGAATGTCTTCCCATGCAATTTCCCCTTAGTAAGCTAAAAACCTACCCCCTACTCTTACACTTGAACGTCTACCACCCAGGCTTTCCCAACCCAAATCCTGAATCATTCCACTCACATTACCTGTGGTCCTCCATTACATACCTGGCAGGCTTCCTTTGAACTCCTTCCTATTCCTTTTTATCATTTTAAATGATCTTGTCGACTTCGTCGTTACGCTGGGATCTGGCGTTACGTTACGGTTACGGTTACTGAGGTGTGTGACGTAATAGTACCGCTTGGTGCATGTGTACCCCGACGATCTCTACTTCGTTAGTATAAGACAAATATCCCCGATTCTTGGATGTCACGGGTAATCTCGAGAACCACTGGATGGATTTTGATGCGGTTTTCACCATTCTGTACAGGATATCTCGAGGAAAGATTCTGTAGAAAATAATTTATGTATCATCAAAGGAAGCCAAGCAGTAACGATATCAGTAAAAAAACGTCGAAAACAAACTTGGCGTCCGGGCGCTTCTTAAGCTTACGCTTGGCAAACCGGTAAAAATATCAATATACTATGAGCGTAATAATTGGTCAGCATGAAAAGTTCTACAAAAAAAGTCCGCGAGAACATATCTCTATCTTCAATACATCGCCCACTATACAGGGTCTTTCATATAAAGTAAGAACGGCGAGCGGCGGTTTTGTCATTCGCTGCTGAAGCCGAGCTTGTGACGCGCCACGGCCCCCTGCTGTAGTATTGAAAGCGTGCGCATAGTACAAAATTGACCTTGCAATAAGCGTGCAGGTGCTCAGTCGCCAGGGGGGTGTGGTGGCTCAGCGGTCTAGCTGTATGCCTCCCACCATGGCGGCCCGGGTTCGATTCCCGGTCAATGCATGTGAGATTTTCGAAGTGAAATGCCATGTCCTGTGGTTCAGATTCCACGTAATAAGGAGGTCCCGTGGCTCATGATCTCGAGATTAACGGTCACGTTAAACTACAAGCTTCCTTCCTTTTTTCTCAGTCGCCAGTCTAAACCTCAGCTGCTAACATGGTAAGACAGTTATCATTGCAACATCGTAATTTTTTTATGTAACATTTATTTTAATTACGAGTCGGCTCGGCGGGTACGTGATGCATTTGTTCAGCAATTTCCTGATGAAGTGCCACCTTCACTAGCACAGATTCACGTAATTGTAAATAACTTTGACACTACTGGTTCAGTGCTCAATAAAAAAGACAAAATAAAAAATCAGAAAAAATACAGTGGCATGACTCACTCGCGTCAGCCAAAATGTGGTTACCAGATACAATGCCTGTATAACCCAGGAAAGACGACACTTCCAGCAACTTTTATAATGCAATATTTCATAGAGGATTGTACACACGCTTAGAGCAGGGGGCCACGGCTCGCCACAAGCTCGGTCAAGGCCACCACACTAGCGGATAACAAACCCGCCGCTTGGCGTTCTTACTTTATATGAAAGACCCTGTATGTGTTTTTAGACTGGATGGAAGGGGCAAGTCACCGCGCGCTCTGGTGAGCGTGCGGCATCCCCCGCGCTGGACCTTGATTTGCCCTTGGTTTGCACTTGCCCTTCGCGAGTAATTTGAAACAAGATAAGCAAGATAAGTATTATGCAGATAATTTTCTAACATGTCAAGAGTCTTTGGCTTCGAGCGAAGCGAGAAGCCTCCAGCCTTTCTAGCAATTTTCAGCATTTGTAGCATTTAAAATGATACAAAGTCTAGTCTTTCAGACTGACTGTCACTTTTTAGATACATTTGGTATGGATCCTACACTCCCCCAGCATATTCCAGCAGAGGACAGACTAGGGACATGTATGCCCTTTCTCTAATCTCTCTGCCAGCTACTGGCGTCTCATCGCACTGAGTTAAACTGATCGGGACTATTAATGTATTGTGTGTTTCAGTCTTCAGTCTTTAGCCTGGATTGATGCTGCCGCCCTGTCCTGATTAGTCTAAGGTAGCTACTGCAAAGAACATAAGTCTTGATGTGAGAAAACAAATGTTGAAAACATATGTAAGGAGCGTCGCGCTCTATGGCAGCGAATCTTGGACAATAGGAGAGAAAGAGAGAGAGAGAGAGAGGAAAAGACTACTACAATTTGAAACCTGGTGCTTTAAGGATTATGAAAATCAGCTGGAAAGAAATGGTCGCAAATGAGGAAGTCTTTAGAAGAGTGGGAGAGAGAAGATGCTTCTTTAAACATTTAGAAAGAAGTCGGAATCACCTCGTGGGCCACATACTGCGACACAATGGACTGCTTAAGCTTATTATCGAGGGAACAGTAGACGGCTACAATATTTCAGAGGAAGACCCAGACTGAAGTACATGAGTCAAATACTGGAAGATATGAGTTATGACTCATACTGTGAACTGAAGAGGAAGACAGAGACAGGAAGAATGGCGAGCTGCTGCCAACCAGCCTCACAGCTGTTAAGCACAGGGAGGCTGGGACTGAATTTATGAAAAATAGTAATTATTGATAGAATTGAATGAAATTTGGTTTGTGGTCTTCTTATGGTGAAATAAGGCCATATACCAATTTTCCAATAGCAACAGAACTTTCTGAGAAAATAACACTTAAAATTTTAAATTAAAAAAAATCGATAAGCATAAAAAATGCTCCAGCTGAACAATTATTTCAAATATCACATTGAAAACTGGTGTACAGGCACACCAAGGTATGGAAAGAATTTTAACAGAGAGAAAGTCTGCGTATGTAGTCCATGAATGTGAGGAAAACATATGTTTTATGTGTTTATGTTTTTCTCAAATTATGCTAAAAAATACCCTTTTGAAGGCTACTATATTTTAAAGTATCAACATTATAAAAAAAATCCTTGTGTTAATATCAAGACAATATAGGTGTTAACAACCCATGAAATTCTCATGGAATTTGAAACCAAATTGGTTCAGCTGGAACATTTTAAATACCTGAAAATGTATATATATATATATATATATATATATATATATATATAAAGTAAATAAAACATGGTTGAAGGCCAAACTAATAATATAAATAAAACTGAACACAGAAGAAACACGTTACGTAATTGGCATTTCTATAGTTACCGTAGTAATGTTACATCGTCAACTCAATAGATAGTAGCTCTGGGGGCAATTTGAAGATGGACATTGTTGCGTTGAAGCTAGTGGATGGGGGCGTTTCCCCAGCACTCAACCGGAAAATTAAATGTCACGCTAGTACTTTAAAAATGGCCGAACCCGAAAAATACCACCGCCAAATGATCCGCAGGAGTCCTGCCTACAATAATATGCACAAATTGTAAAATCGATAATTTTTCCTTTTTTCACCAAAAACTCAGTCCCAGCCTCCCTTAACCACAGAGAGAGAACTTAGGTTTAGGTGAAAAAAAAATCAATTTCCTGTTTGTTGATGTTCAGGTTCGCAGCATGTTGAAATATCATGGGAATTTTGTTTGGAACAGAAATGTTATCCAAAAGGAAGGAACAGATTTCAAACATCTATTTCTTCCAAACTACAAAAGATAGAAACACAATTTCAACGTTCCTGGAAAGAGAAAAATTCAATTTTCACTTTTTTATGCATTTGTTATGTGTTACACAGCAAAATAATATCAAAACGGTAGCTCATTTCTTGCCACACACGAATCAGCTGGTCTCCAGTTATCAAATTCGCAGTTTCAACAATTCGGTGTCGCAAACTTTTAGGAGTGTCAGGCATAGCGGTTATAAAAACATGGTCTTTTAGGTAACCCCACAGGTAAAAATCAAATGGAGTGAGGTCTGCAGACCTGGGAGGCCACTGGCGATGAAGTTCATCTTCTGCTTCATTTCTTCCAATCCAACGTCCTGAAATGGTGTCATTCAGGTAACGTCGGACGTGGTTAGAAAAATGAGGCGGGGCATAATCTTGCATGAAGATGAAGACATCTGAATCATCTCCAAGTTGAGGGAATAACCAGCTTTGAAGCATGTATAGATAGGTTAGTCCTGTCACAATTTCCTTCATGAAGAAGAAAGGTCCATAAACTTTGTTTACAGATATGGCACAGAAGACGTTAATCTTCGGTGAATCGCGTTCATCTTCATTAACTGACATACTGTAGGATTTTCAATTGCCTAAATTCTAACGTTATGGCGATTAACTGTACCGGAAAGATGAAAAGTGGATTGATCCGGAAAAAGTATTCGTTCACATTTTACACTTTTGTCTGTCCAGGAACGTTGGAATTATGGTTCTACCTTTTGTAATTTGGGACGAAATGAATGTTTGAAATCTGTTCCTTCTTTTTGAATAACCCTGTGTTTGCAGATATCTACAGGGTGGCTATTAAGTCCCGTTACCCCTTTATAAATGTTAATGTACGTTCGTTTTGGTCTATGTTTCAGATTATGTGAACTAAACGATGGCTGATATGTCACGTTACACCATTGAAGAACGTGTTATTGAAAGTTGTTGGATGCATGTGAGAGGGAAACAGTGAAGATTCGGACACGATTTCAACGAGAGTCTCCTCCAAAACAAACACTTCTGCGATGGGAAAAGAAACTCTTCACCACAGGAAGTGTGAAAAATAAGGACAGAAGTGGGAGACCCTCCACAAGAAGAGATTGGTTGGTTGGCTGGTTCTTAAGTTTAGGGGCTGCGACAAGGCGGTCATGTTGCCTCGTGTACTTTGGGTGTGTGTAGAATCTGTCTGATAACCGGTGTTAATTGTGATGACTGTATTAGTGTGTGTTATCTGTTTTTTTTTTAAATTCAAGTAAGAACTGCAGACTTTTGAATGTTTCAAGTAGTTCCTACTTTTGCTGCCAATCGCCACCGTCAACGACTACTAGTTGAGAACTTAGCAACCAGACGGCACCGCAGTCGGCTCTTGGCAACGAACGTAGGAAGCTAAGAGCGTTGTTTACATTCTTAACCCATACAATTTAGCTTCACACAGGTGTAATTAGTGGAAGGTTCTTTAACATGCCATAAATCTATGACATGGGACCGCCTGCTTTACTTCCCCTCCGAAGGAAGGCATACTGAGGGATTTTTAACGCTCTTAAAAAATCCGACTACTTCGGCCGGATTTGAACCCGCGATCTTGGGCCGCCCACAAGAAGAGAAACATGTCAGTTTGTCGAGGAGACCGTGTCGTGGTCGTCGAAGAAGTCGACGTGTAAAAGATGAGCAGAATTGCAAATACCCCGGTCTACAATGCAGAAGCCCATGAAGAAAGGCTTGCGTCCATATCGGCCCACGCCCGTCCAGGAATTATCGGATGCTGACATGGACCGGAGAATGGAGGCATGTGCAGCACTTCTTCAGATGTTCAACACAATACCAAAACGAGGCAAAGTGCTATGCTCCGAAGAATGTCGCACAGAACTTGGCAATGGTGCACAGATTGGTGTTTTGGACTTGTAATGACGTATATTCCCAAGAAAACCTCTCTTAGAAATGGTGTACAACTTAATTAACTGGCATTGTGGGTTTGAAGCCATTTTTCAGTGTTGCCTTAGTAAACAAAAGTTCGGTGCTTTTCAGTCGGTCAACACAAATGTACCCAAAAGAGCTGGGTTATGCCCTAATCCTGGAAAAAATACATGCGATTAATAAATACACTAGGATGACCAGTTTCGATAGTCACGCGATCATCATCAGATCCATTACACTTAGGCTGTAAAATCTATGTTTGAAAATACAGGTGAAAATGTTTACAAAATGTACAATTATTTAGTTGCAGTATTGGTAATGCAATTTGTCAGTGTATGCTAGTCGTAGTATATATGATGTTAGGTGGAATGCTAAAATGGTGATAGAAATCCAGAATTTGTCTGTTTGGAGTGACTATATGGTTGTAAAAGTCAACTATAGTTGTACTGTATAGTGCAGGATATTATTTACCTGGTTGATATATTCCGTGCTGTAGCTGCGAGTAGTATCTACTTCCCTCTTGGAGCAGTGATGGTCGACTGAATTGGAATGTTATCTCTCAACTGGTTTTTCCCCGTGTTTCTATGTGTTGTCTATGGTTAATGCATGAGTAATGGACCTGATGATGATCGCTTGACGATCGAAACTGGTCATCCTAGTGTATTTATTAATCTCATGTATTTTTCGCCTCTTTTGGGTACATTCGTGTTGACCGACTGAAAAGCACCAAACATTTGTTATTTAACAAGATTTAGGGGTTTCTATTGGTTATAAGAGGGGGGGGGGGGTAACGGGACTTACAACTTTTAAATTCAAGCAAATAAGGAGCATTATCTCAGAAATGACGGCATCGATCTACTTGAAATTTTCACAGTATCTTTATACTAGCAATAGTGCCCGGCTTCGCCTGGTGGATTTATTTGTTTTATGGATGATAATGAATACTACTGAATACTACTACAGAACTGGCACATGATACTAAAACTACCAGAAAAAAATGTGGTGGTGGTGGTGGTTGTAGTGAGGGTGATAAACAGTACAGTATAATGGACGTAACATTTACGTCATTTTGCCCTAATGATAATAATGATAATAATGAATAGGGAAACGGCTATTTACTAACTACAGCACTGACAAATATAATTGACAAACAAATTTCTAAAAATGATTAGAAAGAGGAGTAAGTGAAATAAAATACACTGCCTAGGGCCTATATCTCATTGTCTGTTAGAAATGTAGAGACCAATAGTGTCGTCTTTTGTCGCATAGCGCAGTAGGAAAATAATCAAAACACTTTGGAAAACTTCAGCTGTCCTGAGCTCCTGAGGTAGCAATAGTATCATTTATGGCCACATAGCGCTCATCGATAAGTTTCGGAATAAATTAAGGTAAATTTGAAAGCACCAACGCTTATTGCAACTGATAACCTCAATGTATTGCACAAACACCATTGCACTTATACAGATGCGTAATATGTTCATGATGATAGCTGTTTTAAGGGGCCTAAGAAATCTTTTTGCACTTATTACTACCCGTGACTGCAATTTATAAGCAGCGCAAGAATTAACTATTTTTGCAATTTTGCACCAGAACACGGGTAGGAGCGACGTGATGCAGCCCGAATTGCCAGTCAACAATAGACTTATTAAAATACTCTTACAGTTACACTGCTACGGACATGAATGATTCTAGGGCCTTAATACATGGTTTTCAAGTTCAGTTTGTTTGTTATTCTAAATGTAGGGAATGGAGTACGTTGTCCAAAATATCAAGTGGACAGTGTTATCAGCAGGGTTTCAACGTGTATGTATAACTTGGTGCAATTAGGAGGAACGGTGTAGATTTGTGATTAAGGGCCTAAATGCAGGGAATGGAGTGGTCTGTCCGAAATTTAAAGTGGCCAGCGTCACCCACAGGGTTCCAAAGGGTAAGTGTACAAAATGTGGTTCAGATCGGTGAAACGGTGTAGATTTGTGCCGATGGGCCTAAATGCAGGGAATGGTGTGGTCTGTCCGAAATTTCAAGCTGACAGTGTTGTTCGCAGGGTTCCAAAGGGTAAGTATACAAAATTTGGTCCTGATCGGTGAAACGGTGTAGATTTGTGCCAAAGGGCATAAATGCAGGAAAAGGAGTGGTCTGTCCGAAATTTCATGTAAACTGTGTTACTCGCAGGGTTCCAAAGGGTAAGTATACACATTTTGGTTCAGATCAGTGAAACGGTGTAGATTTGTGTCAAATGGCCTAAATGCAGAGAATGGAATGGTCTGTTGGAAATTTAAAGTGGACAGTGTTATCCGCAGTGTTCCAAAGGGTATTTATACAAATTTTGGTTCAGATCGGTGAAAGGGTTTAGATTTGTGCCAAAGGGCCTAAATACAGGGAATGGAGTAGTCTGTCTGAAATTTAATGTAAACAGTGTTACTCGCAGGGTTTCAAAGGCTAAGTATACACATTTTGGTTCAGATCGATGAAAAGGTGTAGATTTGTGCCAAAGGGCCTACATGCAGACAGTGTTACTCGCAGGGTTCCAAAGGGTTAAGTATACAAATTTTGGATCAGATGGGAGAAACGGTGTAGATTTGTGCCAAAGGGCCTAAATGCAGGGAATGGAGTAGTCTGTCTGAAATTTAATGTAAACAGTGTTACTCGCAGGGTTTCAAAGGCTAAGTATACACATTTTGGTTCAGATCGATGAAAAGGTGTAGATTTGTGCCAAAGGGCCTAAATGCAGGGAATGGTGTGGTCTGTCATAAATTTCATGCAGACAGTGTTACTCGCAGGGTTCCAAAGGGTAAGTATACAAATTTCGGATCAGATCGGAGAAACGGTGTAGATTTGTGCCAAAGGGCCTAAATGCAGGGGATTGAGTGGTCTGTCCGGAATTTCCTCTTGAATCTGGCTATCATATAAAATAAAAGAATTTTTCGAATCCGACTGGTAGTTCCAGAGATTAGCGCGTTTAAAGACAAAAACACACAAACACACAAACTCTTCAGTTTTATTATATTAGTAAATATGTATACGTGCAATAATCCGAACTGGAATATTGGCTGCAGTATTTAAGCATTGATTCCAGAACAAAAGCTTTTTCTAAACTGATTAAAGAAAAAATTATAAACAATAATACTCAGCAACTCTTCTAAGTTTGTACCGTGTCTTGTCTTATGTGGGGTTTCGCGTAGGAAACCAAGATGGCTCATCAGTGGGCTCTAGGTGTCCCCGCCCGGACCCCCACAGGAGTAGCGAACTGTGCACTACCTCCTTTATATGAAGTGCAACTGCACCACTTTACTGCGAGAACTAAAAGCTCAAGCAGTCTTGACTTCCCTATGAAGGCTTCCAAAATGATGCTATATTGGCTTTCACGCCAGTGAATTAAAACTTAGCAATTCTTCTAGGTTTGTGCCAATGTACCATCTCTTACAAACAATAAATTTGAAGAACTCGAAACATGATTGTAAGTTGGATTGCAGCCATGAAATCTTCTTCAAATATATTTAGTTTCAAATCTTTAACTTCGATAGTAAGGTCATAAATGTACCTTTTGTTTAATAATTTGTTTTTAAGAATTGCTTAATTATAATGTTGGTAACAGTGAATGATATTGCCTCTCCAGTAACTTTACTATGTTATCGTATAAAGGTAAAAGTTCAGGGTCATTATCTATGTACGGCCCGATAAACACGGCAAGCTAAGCAGGATGTGGTTGGCGCGCACTTTCACACTTTTACCCAACATGTTCAATAATGTGTACTTGCAGTGCTCATAGGCGATGCTGAAAATTTCCTCCCTCTCTTGTAACACACAGCTGACATCTTCTGATGAAAGAATATCTGTCAACTCTTTTATTATTTACAGAGCATGTTTCCTTGAATCGTTTAGCGAGCCTCCTAATTGTACTGGCATTAGGCACAGGTCTTCCTTGAAACTTGATTCGAAATTTTCGCCTCGTTTCAGAACAAGATTTTCTGCTTTTCATATACGAATTACGGATATACACACGTTCGCGCAATGTGAATTGGTGTCTAGGCATGACCATCAATCACAGTAATCACAAAACTCACTAAACGTGCAACACTTACGTCTAAGCTTTGCAGATACACGTCCATATGAATGACAAAACACGTCTGAACAAACGATAAGTGTCAGTGGAGCGCGTAAACCACCGGCCGAACCGGGTACGCGCGCCGGCAATCTGCGCCAGTCACAGCCGGCTTAGCTTGCCGTGTTTATCGGGGTGCACATAGATAATGACCCTGTATATAAATTTTCAAAACAATTGATTGAGTAGTTTGAGTAATTTGTGTGGTAGGATCATTATTAAGAAATGGAACTCCTTTGTTCAAGTTGTTTCATCTATCCATAGCTACCACATCTTACAACCGAGGCAACATTGGTGTACCCCTACAGATCTTGCCCTCGACCCTTCCTTCAATAACTAAGTTTTCTACTCCTGAGTGCCTCAGTAGCTAGCCGCTAGTGGCTTCGGTGGAGTAGTTGGTAGCATGCTAAGCTTCTATCATCAAGGTCGCGGGTTCAAACCTGGTCGAAGTCGTCAGATTTTTTTAAGAGCGTTAAAAATCCCTCAGTATGCCTTCCTTCAGAGGAGAAGTAAAGCCGGCGGTCCCATGTCATAGATTTATGGCATATAAAAAATCCTTCCGCTAATTACACTTGCGTGAAGCTAAATTATAGGTTAGATTTGACTAACGCTCTTAGGTTCCAACGTTCGTCGTCAGGGGCCAACTGCGGGGCATCTAGTAACCAAGTTCAGAACTAGATGTCGTTGATGGAGGCGTTCGGTAGCTAAAGTAGGAACTACTTGAAAATTGAATGTCTGCAGTCCTTACTTGAATTAAAAACAGATAACACACACTAATACAGTCATCACATCCGTGGTGTTGGGGTAGCGCGCCTGCTCTCAACCGGAGGCCCCGGGTTCGATTCCCGGTTCCGCCAGGGAGTTTAGAAACTGACGTGATGACGGGAACGGGGTGCACTCAGCCTCGTGAGGACAATTGCTTAGCTGTCTGACAGTGAGGCAGCGCCTCGATCACGAAAACCGAGATTAACGGCCGAGGGGACCAGATGCGCTGATCATGCGTCACCGCAATATCTGCAGGCTAAATGGCTGGGCAGTGGTCGCTTGGTAGGCCTAGGCCCTCGCGGGCTGTAGTGCCAGGGGTTATTATTATTATTATTTTATTATAATACAGCCATCACAATTAACACCGGTTATCAGACAGATTCTACACACACCCTAAGTACACGGGGCTACATGACCGCGTTGTCGCAGCCCCTAAACTGAGGAACCAACCAACCAACCAACCAACCTAGCTAGCCGCTACAACATATGGTGGTCCGTGTATGTTGCCGGGTTTCACGTAGGTGTACCAAGTTGGGCTCATCAGCAGGCTTTTGATATGCCCTGTCTGGACCCACTAGGGTTTTCGCTGTTAGCCAAGATTGGAAGCTTCTATGCTATTAATATGAACTGCCTGTTTGCTGACGAATCCCTCCCACATGATCTTCATCATTGGTCTAGGTTTCCGTTGATGAAAGCACTCAAGACTTTTGATGTCACGATGGAACAGCGCCTACGATTCGCAAGCATAGAGTAACGTTTAGATAACAACAACTTGCTAGATTACTGCCAGATTACACAAGAAGACTTGGTGAAGTATTTAACTTGTTACAGTGCGCAGGGTGCCTCGGACCCTGAATCTGGGTCTGGGTAGGGCAATGCAACAATATGATTTTGTTGTTATTACTACAAGACGTTGAAGGCGTTACAAAATCGAATTATTAGAAGACGTTGATGGTGTCAGGAATCAAATGACTCTTAATTAAATTATTAGAAGATGTTGATGGTGTCAGGAATCAAATGACTTAATTAAATTATTGGAAGATGATGATGATGTTAGGAAACAAATGGCACTTAATTGAATTATTGGAAGATGATGATGATATTAGGAAACAAATGAATAGTAATGAAATTATTACATGATGATGATGACGTTAGGAAACAAATGACTTGCGATTAAATTACTAAAAGATGGTGATGGAGTCAGGAAACAAATGCCTAGTAATTAAATTACTACAAGACGATGATGGTGTCAGGAAACAAATGACTTGTAAATAAATTACTACAAGATGATGATGGCGTCAGGAAACAAATGACTCGTAACCAAATTACTACAAGATGATGATGGCGTCAGGAATCAAATGACAAGTAATTAAATTACTACAAGATGATGATGGCGTCAGGAAACAAATGACTCGTAATTAAATTACTACAAGATGATGATGGCGTCAGGAATCAAATGACTAGTAATTAAATTACTACAAGATGATGATGGCGTCAGGAAACAAATGACTCGTGATTAAATTACTACAAGATGATGATGGCGTCAGGAAACAAATGATTCGTGATTAAATTACTACAAGATGTTGATGATGTTAGAAAACAAATGACTAATAATTAAATTATTACAAGGAAACAAATGACTAGTAATTACATTACTACAAGATGATAATGGCGTCAGGAAACAAATGACTTGTAATTAAATTACTACAAGATGTTGATGGTGTCAGGAAACAAATGCCATGTAAATAAATTACTACAAGATGATGATGGCATCAGGAAACAAATGACTTGTAAATAAATTACTGCAAGATGATGTTGGCGTCAGAAAACAAATGACTCGTGATTAAATTACTACAAGATGATGATGACGTTAGGAAACAAGTGACTCGTAATTCAATTACTACAAGATGTTGATGGCTTTAGGAAACAAATTACTCGTAATTAAATTACTACAAGATGTTGATGGCTTTAGGAAACAAATTACTCGTAATTAAATTACTACAAGATGTTGATGGCTTTAGGAAACAAATGACTCGTAATTAAATTACTACACGATGTTGATGGCTTTAGGAAACAAATTACTCGTAATTAAATTACTACAAGATGTTTATGGCGTTAGGAAAAAATGACTCGTAATTAAATTACTACAAGATGATGATGGCGTTAGGAAACAAATGACTCGTAATTAAATTACTTAAACATGTTGATAGCGTTAGGAAACAAATGACTCGTAATTAAATTACTACAAGATGTTGATGGCGTTAGGAAACAAATGACTCGCAATTAAATTACTACAAGATGTTGATGGCGTTAGGAAACAAATGACTCGTAATTCAATTACTTAAAGATATTGATAGCGTTAGGAAACAAATGACTCGTAATTAAATTACTACAAGATGTTGATGGCGTTAGGAAACAAATGACTCGTAATTAAATTACTACAAGATGTTGATGGCGTTAGGAAACAAATGACTCGTAATTAATTTACTACAAGATGTTGATGGCTTTAGGAAACAAAATTACTCGTAATTAAATTACTACAAGATGTTGATGGCATTAGGAAACAAATGACTCGTAATTAAATTACTACAAGATGTTGATGGCTTTAGGAAACAAAATTACTCGTAATTAAATAACTACAAGATGTTGATGGCGTTAGGAAACAAATGACTCGTAATTAAATTACTACAAGATGTTGATGACTTTAGGAAACAAAATTACTCGTAATTATATTACTACAAGATGTTGATGGAGTTAGGAAACAAATGACTCGCAATTAAATTACTACATGATGATGATGGCGTTAGGAAACAAATGACTCGTAATTAAATTACTAAAAGATGTTGATGGCCTTAGGAAACAAATGACTCGTAATTAAATTACTACAAGATGTTGATGGCGTTAGGAAACAAATGACTCGTAATTAATTATTACAAGATGATGCTGGAGCTAGGAAACAAATGACTTCTAATTAAACAATTACAAGATGATGATGGCGTTAGGAAACAAATGACTCGCAATTAAATTACTACAAGATGTTGATGGCGTTAGGAAACAAATGACTCGCAATTAAATTACTACAATATGTTGATGGCGTTAGGAAACAAATGACTCGTAATTAAATTACTTAAAGATGTTGATAGCGTTAGGAAACAAATGACTCGTAATTAAATTACTACAAGATGTTGATAGCGTTAGGAAACAAATGACTCGTAATTAAATTACTACAAGATGTTGATGGCGTTAGGAAACAAATGACTCGTAATTAAATTACTACAAGATGTTGATGGCGTTAGGAAACAAATGACTCGTAATTAAATTACTACAAGATGTTGATGGCTTTAGGAAACAAAATTACTCGTAATTAAATTACTACAAGATGTTGATGGCGTTAGGAAACAAATGACTCGTAATTAAATTACTACAAGATGTTGATGGCTTTAGGAAACAAAATTACTCGTAATTAAATTGCTACAAGATGTTGATGGCGTTAGGAAACAAATGACTCGTAATTAAATTACTACAAGATATTGATGGCTTTAGGAAACAAAATTACTCGTAATTATATTACTACAAGATGTTGATGGAGTTAGGAAACAAATGACTCGCAATTAAATTACTACATGATGATGATGGCGTTAGGAAACAAATGACTCGTAATTAAATTACTAAAAGATGTTGATGGCCTTAGGAAACAAATGACTCGTGATTAAATTACTACAAGATGTTGATGGCGTTAGGAAACAAATGACTCGCAATTAAATTGCTACATGATGATGATGGCGTTAGGAAACAAATGACTCGTAATTAAATTACTACAAGATGTTGATGGCGTTAGGAAACAAATGACTCGTAATTAAATTACTACAAGATGTTGATGGCGTTAGGAAACAAATGACTCGCAATTGAATTACTACATGATGATGATGGCGTTAGGAAACAAATGACTCGTAATTAAATTACTACAAGATGTTGATGGCGTTAGGAAACAAATGACTCGTAATTAAATTACTACAAGATGTTGATGGCGTTAGGAAACAAATGACTCGTAATTAAATTACTACAAGATGTTGATGGCGTTAGGAAACAAATGACTCGCTATTAAATTACTACATGATGATGATGGCGTTAGGAAACAAATAACTTGTAATTAAATTATTAATTAATTTCAAGTAACAATTACGGTATTTAAGAGTTTTTTTTTTAAAATTTATTCCAAAATTAAAATAGCCTATTGTTCGCCAAATTATTGTAAGTCAGATTCTGACTACAGCACATAGTCGCGACCTCGCGGAGTTGCCGCGTGTGTTAAATCGCTCACCGGGTCCACAATGGGGAGCTGCACTAAGTCCAGAGGTTGGAGATTCGAATCTCGCCACTGACAGCGGCTACCCTACGTGTTTTCACCGTTACTTCCCCCCATACTCTACATTATTTCTAGTCCCAGCGCTCCTACCCTATTCCTACGCACACTTCAGGTTATCAGACAAATTGAACACATGGGGCTGATGACCAAGATTTCCCAAGCTACTGAAGTCAATTTACAGGAACAACAAAGATAAAAGCAGACTGATCTTACTTTAACCACTAAATAGCACATTTTTGATGTGTAACATCTTTCCACTCGGTTGCTGGATATTTTTGTGGGAGTGATTTTGAAAAATGGGACGGAAGTGTGCTAGCTGGCAGTGGTGGATCGAACGGAAGTGTAAGACACACTGCCAACTCGATCGATCGATCCAGCTGGCAGTGATAAGAGAAACAATTAGCGCGCGGTGTCGGAAATTGATACCATGACGTACTCTCGGCCATGTGGAATGTATATGACATACTGAACGGTAAACGCTCATGCGAACTCTGGTGTCAAGTGATTGAAACAAAGCACATGGTACATGTTCGAAGTCTTCGTATCAGTATTTAAATGGTAATATGCCTTAATATCAAACATTGTAAGTAGTCGGCATTGCCGGTATTATGTTTCTGCACAATGGCTATTCAAATAATAACCCACATAACGGTAATGCAGTCATCAATATAATATAATCGTTGTGGTTATACGAGAATTGAGCAAGTCTTCATGAACTATTGCTGAATACATTCTCTTTACTCACAAGAGTGCCTATTCATAAGGCATTTTAAACTCAATTTCACGCAGGAACATTATCGAAACAAGCAAAATATAAATGAAACTTAATTCCGTAATGCAGTATTATTAGAACGTGGAAATAACTCACCATCTTGTGCACAATATTTGCGTAGTCGAAATAGCCGTTGGGTTAGCGCCTATGACTGTGAATCTAGAGATCTCGGGTTCGAATCCCAGACCGGGTAGATATTTTTGCTACCAGATTATCATTTTAATCGATATTTATCATATCAATATGACTCATTTTAACAGAATCCATATGAAATTACGTGTTGGTCTGTGAATCAAGAGGACTTGTTTATAAGGAATTTAAGGTTATGAGCGGTGTCGCGTCTATTAATCTAGTTGATCCATATCGTATTCTTTATTTAGGCTAGTGCTGGTGGAAGCTACAAATCATCTAATAAAATGAGTTCCGTATTATAAACTACAATATCTGTAAAACACTCCCTTTTACAATAGATTAATATTTGTGCCAATAATAGTATAAAATACCGGTGTATCAACAATTTGACGCGGGGTTTCTTCTGCGTCAGATTTTACACATCATATGCGACTACTGTAAGTCTCGTTTTTTTTTAAAAAAATCGTTTGGTAAGAAATTGTCGGCTGTTTTTAAGCTGCTAACGTAGCTATTTACTCCCGCACCGTAACCGTTGTAAAACACGCTGTAATAAGATAGCAGTAATCTTGTGTCAGGCATGTCACAATAATACGTCGAGGATAGAGATAAAGAAATTTGTAAAGATGATTGGATGCCGCCTTTCTTTCTCTACAATAGATGTTCGTCGTGATTTAAATGTGTTGTGGCAGTATAACCATTGTCTTAACCGACAGCAGTGGCTAGGCTGGCTAAAGTACAGCGTTAGGTCATGGGGCCAAGCTCTCTGCTGAATCGGTAGATGCGTGGGTTCGAGCCACACCGTCGGCCGCCCTTGGAATGATTTTACATGGTTTCCCATTTTCTACACCAGGCAATTGCTGGGATGGTACCTTCTGACAGGCCACGGCCACTTCCACATCGTTGCCCAGTTTCATTCACCATCATTCATTTCATCTCCCATTAACTCCTCTCATGAGGTTGGCGTTAAGAAGGGCATTCGGTCGTAAAAACCATCCACCACAGATACTTCCATCGCATCTCATCCCCGATCCCGTTGGAAAAACGGGTATAATGAGGGGCAGACATACAATTGACTTGAGACATGTTGCACATTACCTTCGGCAGCATTTTACTGAAGTAAAAGTATGTTCAGTCTCATAACAACTCCTCCAATGTGGCAGAAATCAGCGGATGTCTCATTTAGGGTGGCTAGACCCAGTGCACCAATTCGTGTTACACATTGCCACAGCTACCAAACATGCCTATTAATGGACAACAGCGAGGATATAAGTAGTTGTGTATTGTAATTAATTTTGTGAGGTTTGAAGCCATTTTTCAGTGTTGCCTAAGTAAACGAAAGTTTGGTGCTTTTCAGTCAGGTGCCGGGTCGTCTTCAATAGACCGTGTACCGCTTAGTTGAATGGCTTTTTAGTCCACGCGTGGCGAAGACAGTTCCACGGTCTTTAATAGTTGTAGATCTTCCTGTATTCAATAACATACATTCTTATCTAGAATTGGCAACGTCACACAAATTAACATTTCACTGACCTCAGTAACCACATAGGAACAAAAGGGAGGAGAAAGGGAAAAACCAGTTTCGTCCAGTTAACACCCGGGTTAGTCGACCTAAACTGGTGCCAGAGTGAACACGAAACTGCTCGAAGTTCCAGTAAGGAAGACAAACCGGATAAATATCAGCCTGTATTTCACCGATGTCTCAGTCTCACTCATGGCTGTGATTATATGGAAGCTACTGAGGTATGGGTGGTGCTTAGTAATGACATTCAGGACACAGTCAGTGCCTGTGGATGCTGTGAAAGGTTCTACTCATAGGGTAGTACAGCTGTACTAACTCAGTGAGGAAAGCAATGGCAAACTACCTCACCCCTCATCTTGCCTAGTACGCCTCAATATAGCGCTGCCTTGAGTTTTTGTGGGTATCTACCCATATAACCTAACGGCGGTGCTGTTTGAGGATCCAACCAGCCTTCGGGCTGACTACCTAACAAACAAACAAAAAATATTACAGTATAACCATAGTTGATTTTGTATAACCATATAATCACCCCAAACAGACAAACTCCGGATTTTTATTACCATTTTAGTATTTCACCTAACATTGGATATTCTACAATTAACATACACCGACAGTTGCATTACCAATACTGCAACTAAATAATTGTACAGATTGTAAATATTTTTCACCTGTATTCTCAAACATAGATGTTATAGCCTAAGTGTAATGGATCTGATGATGATCACTTGACGATCGAAACTGGTCATCCTAGTAATTTATTTCAGGATTAGGGCACAACCCAGCTCTTTTTGGGTACATTCGTGTTGACCGACTGAAAAGCACCAAACTTTTGTTTTTATTGTAATTAAGTAATGTACGAATATTTGAACAGCAGTGGCGTATTTGTACGAGGGGCGTACATATTGTTTTACACTTTATTTTCGTATGTCCGGATATGGTTCACATTTCACTTTTGAGGGTGGTTACGTGTAACTAGTGTCTTGTTCCACCGTTTGGTAGCAGCAGCAGGCCATGATCAAGATCCAGCCAACTTCATGGTTAGGCTTGTTACTGGTGATGAGTAAGGTTCGGATGTTAAGGAAAAGTCATATTAGCCTAATTTCGATTTTCGCAAAAAATGAAAGTAGACTTATGAGATCAACACAGAGCGAAAAAAAAAAAAAGAGTGTGTGTGTGTGTATGTGTGTGTGTGTGTGTGTGAGTCTCTGTGTGTGTGTGTGTGTGTGTGAGTGTGTACTCTGAATGTCTGTCCCCCCCTATCAATTCGAACACGGTGAACGCGAATTGAACGACATTTGGTACAAAGGTAGCACTAGCAAAGGACACTTCAGTGTCATGTTTTATATCGCCGCCATCTTGACGGAAACGTAATGGCGGCCACACAAATGTTCAAAGCTTAAATCAAATTACGACTAACCTAATCATCCGATCTCTACCAAATTTTGCAACAACATACCTTTCTGGAGGAAGCATCCTTTGACCAAATTAATAGGTCATTAGCCTAATAGTTTGCGGATGGCGGCCATCTTTGTGTCAAAATCGATTCCCCCTATTAATTCAAACACGGTGAAATCGAATGGAACGAAATTTGGTACAGAGGTAGCACTAGCAAAGGGCACCTCAGTGTCATGTTTTCCATCGCCGCCATCTTGACAGAAACGTAATGGTGGCCACACAAATATTCAAAGCTTAAATCAAATTACGACTAACATAATCATCCGATCTCGACCAGATTTTGCAACAACATACCCTTATGGAGAGAGCATCCTTTGACCAATCTAATAGGTCATTAGCCTAATAGTTTGCGAATGGCGGCCATCTTTGTGTCAAAATCGATTACCCCTATTAATTCGAACACGGTGAAACCGAATGGAACGAAATTTGGTACAGAGGTAGCACCAGCAAAGGGCACCTCAGTGTCATGTTTTATAACGCCACCATCTTGACGGAAACGTAATGGCGGCCACACAAATGTTCAAAGCTTAAATCAAATTACGATTAACCTAATCATCCGATCTCTACCAAATTTTGCAACAACATACCTTTACGGAGGGAGCATCCTTTGACCAAACTAATAGGTCATTAGCCTAATATTTTGTGGATGGCGGCCATCTTTGTGTGAAAATCGATTCCCCCTATCAATTCGAACACGGTCAAGCCGAATAGAACGAAATTTGGTACAGTGGTAGCACTAGCAAAGGGCACCTCAGTGTCATGTTTTATATCGCCGCCATTTTGACGGAAACGGAATGACGACCACCCAAATGTTAAAAGCTTAAATGGAATTACGACCAACCTAATAATCTAGTCTCTACCAAATTTTGCAACAACATATCTTTATGTGGGAAGCATATTCTGGCCAAACTGCAAGATCATCAGCCCAACAGTTTGCAGATGGTGGCCAAGTATGTGTGCAAATCGATTCCCCCTATCAATTCAAACACGGAGAAACCGAATTGAACGAAATTTGGTACAGAGGTAGCACTAGCAAAGGGCACCTCAGTGTCATGTTTTATATCGCCGCCATCTTGACGGAAACGGAATGACGGCCACCCAAATGTTAAAAGCTTAAATCAAATTACGACCATCCTAATAATTTGATTTGTACCAGATTTTGCAACAACATGCCTTTTTGTGGAAAGCATCTTATGACTGACTACCTGGTCATCAGCCCAATAGTTTGCAAATAGCGGCCATGTATGTGTGCAAATCCATTCCCCATATCAATTCAAACACGGTGAAACCGAATTGAATGAGATTTTTTACAGAGGTAGCACTAGCAAAGGGCACCTCATATTCATGTTTAATATCCCTATAGCACGTTGTATTTCAACAAGCTACTACAACCAACATTCAATTATACTCCTTGAAAAGGACCAAGAGCTATAGCAATACGCATGCATTTAGGAGAAAGTAGGCTATATGTTCTTTACTGAACATCTTGTTTTTTTCCTGATCTCATTTCACCCGAAATCTGAAAAATAAGTTTGAATGACGGGTCCCTGACCACGTTTAAAGCAATTTGATGATGGCTATAAATGCATATTTTGGCCATTTTTATTGTTTGGTCATATTTGGTCATATTTTAGTGATATAAGGTCGTATTTGGTTATAATTTCAGCATTTTTAATTTAAATTGAGGCGTCGTTAACAAGGTACGTGTTATTTGCGTCGAGTTTCAAACATAGGATTTCCGAATAGTGTAGTAGATATACACACATCAAAAAAAGTTTTGCATCACCTCGGTTCCAAGAGTTCCGGAACCTTTAAATACAAAGGGAATAGAGATCAACACAAACAACATTTCAGCTCGTTTTATTGCTCATGAGACCCACACATTGCATGTTGTACCATCATACTGCTAGACTTTCAGCATTTGTGGTCCAGATTGCAGTACACACCACTACCTCTAATACCCAGTAGCACGTCCTATTGCATTGATGCATGCCTGTATTCGTCGTGGCATACTATCCACAAGTTCATCAAGACACTGTTGGTCCAAATTGTCCCACTCCTCAACGACAATTCGGCGTAAATCTCTCAGAGTGGTTGGTGGGTCAAGACGTCCATAAACAGCCCTTTTCAACATATCCCAGGCATGTTCGATAGGGTTCATGTCTGGCGAACATGCTGGCCACTGTAGTCGAGCGATGTCGTTATCTTGAAGGAACGCATTCACAAGATGTGCACGATGAGGTCGAGAATTGTCGTCCATGAAGACAAATGCCTCTCCAATATTCTGCCGATATGGTTGCACTATGGGTCGGAGGATGTCATTCAGGTATCGTAAAGCCGTTTCGGAGCCTTCCATGACCACCAGTGGCGTACGTCGGCCCCACATAATGCCACCCCAAAACATCAGGGAACCACCACCTTGCTGCACTCGCTGGACAGTGTGTCTAAGACGTTCAGCCTGACCAGGGTGCCTCCAAACACGTCTCCGACGATTGTCTGGTTGAAGGCATATGCGACACTCATCGGTGAAGAGAACGTGATGCCAATTCCGTGGGGTCCATTCAGCATGTTGTTGGGCCCATCTGTACCGCGCTGCATGGTGTCGGGGTTGCAAAGCTGGACCTCGCCATGGACGTCGGGAGTGAAGTTGCGCATCATGCAGCCTATTGCGCACAGTTTGAGTTGAAACACGACGTCCTGTGGCTGAACGAAACGCATTATTCAACATGGTGGCATTGCTGTCAGGGTTCCTCCGAGCGGCAATCCGTAAGTAGCGGTCATCCACTACAGTAGTAGCCCTTGGGCGGCCTGAGCGAGGCCTGTCATCGACAGTTCCTGTATCTCTGTACCTCCTCCATGTCCGAACAACATCGCTTTGGTTCACTCTGAGACGCCTGGAAACTTCCCTTGTTGAGAGCCCTTCTTGACACAAAGTAACAATGCGGACGCGATCGAACTGCGGTATTGACCTTCTAGGCATGGTAGAACTACAGACAACATGAGCAGCGTACCTTCGTCCTGGTGGAATGACTGGAACTGATCGGCTGTCGTACCCCCTCCGTCTAATAGGCCCTGCTCATGCATGGTTGTTTACATCTTTGAGCAGTTTTAGTGACATCTATGAACAGTCAAAGGGACTGTATCTTGGATACAATATACACAGTCAACGTCTATATGCCGGAGATCTGGGAACCGAGGTGATGCAAAACTTTTTTTGATGTGTGTATTTTTCTTCCTTTTTCCGGAACAGGCAGATAGCAGGTTTAGAAGACCTGATTCCAAGAAGGCGCTCCTCTACGCACGTCTTTTAGCACATCTTTCTGGACAAGTTAGATTGCGACACTGTACGCATGAGGTCACGGAACATGACGATAGTGTGCTTTCCACCTTTAAATAGAATGTCACTCCAGTAGATATATTTAGCTCAAAAGCAATTAGCAAACAAGGAAATGCCATGATTTTTAGATCATATTTTATAGTTTCAGGTCATATTTAGCTAGTTTTTAGGGCATATTTGCTTGCATATTTTGTACTTCTTTAGGTCTTAAACTTCCGAACCCTAGTAATGAGACATGGCTCCATCACAAACGAAACAACAATCGATGCAATGGAAACATAGAGGCAGTCCACCGTCAAAGAAATGTCGAACAGTGACATCAGTTGGCAAGCGAATGGTGACAGTGTTCTGGGACATCATCCTCATTGACTGGCTGGAATTGGGGGCCACGATTGGCAACCCTTAAGCACTTACGTCGTGCCATTCAAACTAAGCTGCCAGGAAAATGGGCTAAAGGTGTGTTTCTGCAACATGACAATGCCCGCCCCCACACTATCCCAGAGACCACCGCTGCCATTGATCAAATGGGATTCACGGTGCTGCCACACCCACCATATTCTCCCGACTTGGCACCAAGTGATTATCACCTGTTCGGGAACATGAAGAAACCTCTGCGAGTTCGACGTTTTGCGTATTTTGCAGAACTGTACACATCTGTCAAGGCATGGGTACACAGCACTCTGAAAGAGTGGTTTCAGGAAGGTCTGGAGAGACTGACACATCGATGGCAAAAGTGCATAAAGTAACAAGGAGATTATGTAGAGAAGGTGGACGTAACAACTGATGTGTAATGTACTTCATTTAGGTAGAAAACAATAAAGTGTAAAACGTAAATAATATTGTGTGGTCGTTTCGAGAGGATGTTACTTTGCCCTCTCTCCGCACAGCCAAACTATTCTGTTAACATTTCTATACCACAAAATATAGAGGTGCGTAAAATATTAGAGTCAAATAAAGAATTTAAATCAGAGAGAATTGTTTATTCAAAGTAATATTATTGCCCAACTGCTGACAAAGCTTCCGTGGCTTAGGCGGCAGCACGCCGGCCTCTCACCGCTGGGTCCGTGGTTCAAATCCCGGTCACTCCATGTGAGATCTGTGCTGGACTAAACGGAGGCAGACAGGTTTTTCTCCGGGTACTCCGGTTTTCCCTGCAAAAATTTCATTCCAGCAACACTCCCCACTATCATCTCATTTCATCTGTCATTCATTTAATCATTGCCCCAGAGGAGTGCGTCAGGCCTTGGCAGCCGGCACATTCCATATCCTCGCCGCTAGATTCATTCCATTCCTGACCCGGTCGGAGACTGGAAGCAGGCTGTGGATTTTCATTTTTTCCCAACAGCTGACACCTTTTATCACCCTACTTACAAGTTAAGTATCAGGTAAGACAGGTTGAAACCTATCTTGAAACTTTGCCGGCGCAATTGTTGTACTATAAGAGGACAATGTACGGAAAATCAGCTGCCAGATTGAACTGCAAGGCTCCAAAATCGTACCTGACATCCTGGTACGCAGGCATGACGGCTGGAGGAGCTGGACATCCCTGAGGCACTCAGAGTTGTCGCGTGGGGAGGGGGTATATGCAGGAGATCACGTGACCGGCCTGGGCAGTCAGGGCTGTCCCTGCCAACATGTTCGGTACTCAGTACTTCCCATTGATTTATATGAGAGATTCGCCACATGATTTCGGAGCCTTGCAGTTCAATCTGGCGGCTGATTTTCCGCACATTGTCCTCTTATAGTATAACGATTGCATCCACAAAGTTTGAAGATTGGTTTCGAGCTGTCTTACCTGATACTTCCCTTGTTAGTAATGTTTTCTGCCTTGCACACTTATAACTTTTCCCATTAGGAATGGCTTCTGGAAATTTTAAGAATTGGGTATTCCGAGAGATAAGAATCTCATCTGGGTCATTTTCTCTTGTTTCATTGACTTTGGAATATACCCTCTGAATCAGGTGATTTCAAACTATGGTCCTCGAATCGTTGAATAGTTCAAGAATGGATGATCAGTAAAAATACTTTGAGTTCCTCAGCTCTAAATTCACACGAAAAGTAGAATAAGTAAATCAAAGCGAGTGCCATTTTGCGTTAACAAGACCTTTCTTTTAGTGGAAAATCTATAAAATCATTTTGCGATGATTTATAATGGCTGCCCCGCAGGGGCGTATTTAAGGGGGGGCACGGGGGCCCGCCCCCCCGAATTGTTTGTCTCATATATAATTTGTTTATGAATTAAAACATTAAACACCACTATAATCATGTACTATTGTTACTAAGCGACGTATGGCAACGTTGCAAAGCAAGGCGAAGGCGGAGCGATGTAAACAGTGTGACAATCAGTTTGCTCTGATCTTATGTGTAACAACATATCCTGTTATTACTATCCAGTGCCTTCACTCTTATGAACAAACCAAGAACAGCAACAAGTGCCCTTGAAGCGCGTGACAAAAGTGTTTCCGTAACTTTTATACCCTTATCAAAATTTTGGCAAAATTGCCTCTCTCTCTAGCTACCGGTACTGCCGAACAGAGTATGAGTTGGTTGAAAACATACTTAAGATATTCTACTTCTGAAAACAGACTCAACTGTCTAGTATTGTCATCTATTCACAGAGACATACTGTACATCTCACTGTCGATGAAGTTATGATCCGATTTGGCGATGCTTCAAGAAAAGTTGACTTTATATTATAGTGTGAGTTGTAAATCAAAACAGTAACATTAATTCTTTCCATCTAAACACTATCAAGCGAGGAAGATGATTGTATTAATAAAAAGTATCATAAAATGATCTTAATTGTGTTTGTCATTAACCAAGCATAAAACATCACATCAAATTGGTTGAAAAAGTGATGCCAGATAGCCTTAAAACTCATCATTTTGCACCAAATTATACAAAAGTTTCCCAGGGAGAACCCCGGACCCCCTATTTTTGGGCCTATACCATGCCCCCTAACCCTAGTTTGGCACCCCCCGAAATAAAACTCTATATACGTGCCTGGGCTGCAGTATTTATATAACTTAAGAAAACATGCACTGCTTCATTTTTTAAAATAGGCCTACTTATCAAAGAAAAATTTACAAATAAAACGATTGAAGCACTAGAATCTGATTCTAATTAGTATTGCAAGCCCTGAAATCTTCTTCAATTGTATTAAGTTTCAAACATTCAACTTCAATAGTTAGGTCATAAATGTACCGTTCGCTTAACAATTTTTTTAAGAAAATCATTAATTGTAATGTTGGTATCGGTGAATGATAATGCCTTTTCAGTAACTCAACGACGAGGGCTATTCCAAAACTAAGGTCCGGTTAAAAAAACATTCAAAATCAAAATAGTTTCCAAAACAATTGTTTTATTGACATTCCTTACGTCTTTCTCAATTTTTCTACATAACTTCCATACTTATTTCCACATTTGTCACATAAGCTTTTGAATGCCTAAGTCGTAGATCTCGGTCGCCTGCGAAGCTAACCAGTCTTTAACAGCTTCTTTCACTTCATCATCTGTGTCGAAGCGCTTGCCGCCAAGAAACTCCTTTAGGTAGCGGAACAGGTGGAAATCACTTGGCGCCAAGTCCGGACTGTACGGTGGGTGGTCCATCTGTTCCCATCCAACTTTCTTGATTAGAGTTTGCGTGTCATTCGCAGGATGGGGTCTGGCATTGTCAAGCAACAGCAACACTCAGACGACAAAAAGACCACGTCGCTTATTCTGGATTGTACCTCGAAGTTTAGTCAGGGTAGTGCAGTAGGCGGCTTTATTGATCGTTGTCCCTGAAATAGTGAATCGTCGATCTTCACGAATTTTGTCGTCAACTGCATGAACCAACTCGTCAGAAATCACTGATGGTCAGCCAGAGCGGGGCTCATCGTGCACATTTCCCGTCTTTCATTAAAGGCTCGCACCCACTTGCGCACTTTACTGCCACTCATTATGTTAGGAGCGTACACTTCAGTAATCTGCCGATGAATTTCTGCCGCAGAAATGTTTCTTGCAGACAGAAACCGAATCACTGCCCTTACTTCACAATCGGCGGGCTGATTAATTGTCTTAAACATTGTGAACTGACACTATTAACAGCACACAGCAACAGTAACAACGCTACTGGCGGCTTTTGCCGCGCAAGGCATGCCGGGAGTCGGCGCGCATGCGTGTTTTGCCCTTGCTTTCAGATATTTACGGCGAATCGGTCCTTACTTTTGAAATGACCTTCGTATGTTATCATATGAATTTTATTTAATCGTATGGTGAGTGCAACAAGGGATTCAGAAATCCAGGTCGAAATTCTTCAACCACACGACAGCACTTTCTGGAAGATGAAACAGGTCGCTGGAGCTTCCAGAGTAGGCATGAAGAGGGCAGTGTAGGATGACATGGTCCATGGTCTGCTCCTCTTCACTGCATTCACACATTGGAGAATCCATCCAGCCCCACTTATGGCGCAAGAAATTACAGCGCCCATGACCAGTTCTCAGTCTGTTGAGGCGACACCATAGTTTTCTTGGGAGGTCAAATTCATTCATTCTCCGAGTTGGATTTATCTCATGAGCAGTAGTACCAGATGTTGAATTTGACCACTCTTCCAGCCAGCTCCGGTTTAGGTTAAAATTGTCCCCTCAAGTGTCGACCGGCCAATACACTTGATGGTCTCCTAGATCGAAGTCGTTGTGGCGATGGGTAACACAATTCTTGGTGAACTGGTAATGCGGGAGATGACCGGATGTTCTTTGCTTCCCTCAGCAAACTTTCTTTCTCCTCAGGTGGGGTGGTGGGATATGGCTAAGAAAGGGTAACCAGTGGCTAGGTGTAGACTTTACAGTACTAGTTATGCAGCGCATGGTATCATTCAACTTAGTATCCACTTTATGCACTTGTACACTTTCCAGCCATACAGGGGCACAGTATTCCGCTACAGAGTAGACAAGACTAATACCCCTTCATCGTAAGCAGTCAGCTGAGGCTTCCCATGAAGGTAAATGCTGATTAATTTTCAAAATCAGTAGCTTGTATGGTGGGATCATATTAAGAATCTGAACTGTTTTGTTCAACTAATCAGTTATCGCCATCTTAAGGGGGACATACAGGCTTAAGGAGCCAAACAATATTATAACTGTGTATGTCATAAATCTTGTACAACATTTGAATCGGCCGGAGCTGAAAAGCATTCAGTCAGTTTCCACTACTTTTCAGGAGACAGATAAAACGTTATCGACAGAACAGAACTTAACAAACACACTCTATTAGTCATCTATGTTGTGAAGCAATTATACAGGGTTATATCTGTGTTTGCAGATCATCAATTTTAATTTAATAAACATATTTTTCAAATCAGTTTTGGAAACGTGATTTAAGTTTGTTAAACGTTTAAATGAAAGACAATACGTTTCTGAATATATCTGTTAAGTTTTATAAGTAAATTCAGCGTTTTGGCAGAGATATAGCGTACTACGTGAGACCTGCGCCTATCTGTCAATGGAGGGTTTAATATTCAAAGCTGATTACCTGAAAAGTTGCTTTTTTGGTATGAAAAACACAATATCTCGTGAACTATGAGATGAAACTGCATGAAACTCGGCAGATACATTCCAACATATGATACTTAATCGATGAACCTCATTTATGAAATTATCGTAAAAGATAATTGAGATATACTTGGAAAAATAAAACCAAAAAAACTGTTCATTTTTTGAAAGACAAATTTAATATTTTTTTAAAAATATACTATTTACGATTTAACAATTATGGTGGTTCATCCTCGCTATTAATGCGTCTACTTTACATGAAAAAAAATTCATTCCATTCAGACTGGTATTTCTTGTTAAATCGTGTTTTTTGTGATTCACGGAGTTTATAATATCACGAATATTATCCTTTCAATATATCACGAAATACTTTATATACTGTTCCTCTCTCTAAATTAGATGAAAGCTCTATGTATTTACTATACATGCCAGTTTTCATAACTCTATGTTACACTAGCAGGTACCCGCGGCTTCGCTCGCGTCATAGTCGTGTCATATTGTTATTCAATGAAATGCAGGTTTAGCCCCGTTAACACCCCTTTAGACACTGAATATCCAAATATCCCTCCTTAGTGGACGTTTGCGACACACAACAAACATATCCCCAAAATATCTTTCTACTAATTTAAATAGTCTGGTTGGTCGATGAGAGTGAATTTACAAAAATCCTTTCTTTGTGGACGTTTTTCTTCCAGAATTTCACCCCTCCCCATGGAACCCTTAAATTGGATTTATGAAAAAACGGTAGAACACCTATTTATTTAATTATCTATTTTTAAGCTGATTGTTTTTCTCTGAGTTTCAAACTTCTCGACTATATCCTTTAAGAGATACACGCTCCGTTAGGAATCTTTCAACCCCCACATTACATCCGTTTCACCTCACAATATACACCACATCGAAAAACCATTAGACATGTGTCAGCTTATTTTTAATTATTAGTTTATATGCCAAGTATCACATCCCCAAATAAAACCACTCCTGAGATATTGTTATTCAATGAAATGCACGTTTACCCACTTAACACCCCCTTTAGAACCTGAATATCCAAAAATCTTTCCTTAGGGACGATTTCGACATACAACGAACATATCCCCAAAATTTCATGTTTTAACTTCAATAATTTTGGCTGGGCCATGATGAGTGAGTGAGCCAGTCAGAACATTTTCTTTCATTTATTTTTGAGAATTTCACCCCTCCCCATGAACCCCTTAAATTGGATTGATGAAAAAACAAGATGTTCAGTAAAGAACATATAGCCTACTTTCTCCTAAATGCATGGGTATTGTTATAACTCTTTGTCCTTTTCAAGGAGTATAATTGAATGTTGGTTGTAGTAGCTTATTGAAATACAACGTGCTATAGGGATATTAAACATGAATATGAGGTGCCCTTTGCTAGTGCTACATCTGTAAAAAAAATCATTCAATTCGGTTTCACCGTGTTTGAATTGATCTGGGGAATGGATTTGCACACATACATGGCCGCTATTTGCAAACTATTGGGGTGATGACCTTGTAGTCAGTCATAAGATACTTTCCACAAAAAGGCATGTTGTTGCAAAATCCGGTAGAGATCAAATTATTAGGATGGTCGAAATTTGATTTAAGCTTTTAACATTTGGGTGGCCGTTATTCCGTTTCCGTCAAGATGGCGGCGATATAAAACATGACACAGGTGCATTTTGCTTGTGCTACCTCTGTACCAAATTTCGTTCAATTCGGTTTCACCGTGTTTGAATTAACAATAATAATAATATCTTATGGCCTCGGGTGCCTGGTGCAAGCTTTGTTAATTGACACCCAGGGGGTAGCTTGCATGTCGAATTTCGTCGTTCCTTTGAACGCTATGAAAGTCCAGGAGGTTAGATATCTAAACTCCTTGACACTACAGCGCTTTCAAGTAGAGAATGGAGGAACTTTGTGTTGGCGGAAAATCCCGAGATTAATTTTGCCATTGAACACGGCCTACTGAATTCAAATGGGTTCTTTAACATGCCAACAACGTATGACATGAGTATCGTGATTTTTGTCGCCTTCAAAAATCACTTACCATGGCCAGGGGCGAACCTGCAATCTTGGGGTTGGTAGTCCGACACTATAACCACTCACCCACCGTGGCAAGCTACCGTGTTTGAATTGATAGGCGGAATCGATTTGCACACATACTTGGCCACCATCTGCAAACTATTGGGCTGATGATCTAGCAGTTTGGTCAGAATATGCTTCCCACATAAAGATTTGTTGCTGCAAAATTTGGTAGAGACTTGATTATTAGGTTGGTCGTAATTACATTTTAGCCTTTAACATTTGGGTGGCCGCGATTACGTTTCCGTCAAGATGGCGATGATATAAAACATGACACTGAGGTGGCCTTTTCTAGTGCTACCTCTGTACCAAATTTCGTTCCATTCGGTTTCACCGTGTTCGAATTAATAGGGGGAATCGATTTTCACACAAAGATGGCCGCCATCCGCAAAATATTAGGCTAATGACCTATTAGTTTGGTCAAAGGATGCTCCTTCGATAATGGTATGTTGATGCAAAATTTGGTAGAGATCGGATGATTAGGTTAATCGAAATTTGATTTAAGCTTTGAATATTTGTGGCCGCCATTACGTTTCCGTCAAGATGGCGGCGATATAAAACATGACACTGAGGTGCCCTTTGCTAGTGCTACCTCTGTACCAAATTTCATTCCATTCGGTTTCACCGTGTTCGAATTAATAGGGGTAATCGATTTTGACACAAAGATGGCCGCCATCCGCAAACTATTAGGCTAATGACCTATTAGATTTGTCAAAGGATGCTTCCTCCATAAAGGTATGTTGTTGCAAAATTTGGTAGAGATCGGATGATTAGGTTAGTCGTAATTTATATAAGCTTTTAACATTTGTGTGGCCGCCATTACGTTTCCGTCAAAATGGCGGTGATATAAAACATGACACTGAGGTGCCCTTTGCTAGTGCTACCTCTGTACCAAATTTCATTCCATTCGGTTTCACCGTGTTCGAATTAATAGGATTTTGTCACAAAGATGGCCGCCATCCGCAAACTATTAGGCTAATGACCTATTAGATCTGTCAAAGGATGCTCCCTTCATAAAGGTATGTTGTTGCAAAATTTGGTAGAGATCGGATGATTAGGTTAGTCGTAATTTGATTAAAGATTTGAACATTTTGTTGGCCGCCATTACGTTTCCGTCAAGATGGCGGTGATATAAAACATGACACTGGGGTGCCCTTTGCTAGTGCTACATCTGTACCAAATTTCATTCCATTCGGTTTCACCGTGTTCGAATTAATAGGGGTAATCGATTTTGAGGGGGCGTGGTGGCTCAGCGGTCTAGCTGTATGCCTCTCACCAAGGCGGTCCGGGTTCGATTCCCGGTCAATGCATGTGAGATTTTCGAAGTGAAATGCCATGTCCTGTGGTTCGGATTCCACGTAAAAAGGAGGTCCCGTGGCTCATGATCTCGAGATTAACGGTCACGTTAAACTACAAGCTTGCTTTTAATCGATTTTGACACAAAGATGGCCGCCATCCGCAAACTATTAGGCTAATGACCTATTAGATTTGTCAAAGGATGCTCCCTCCATAAAGGTATGTTGTTGCAAAATTTGGTAGAGATCGGATGATTAGGTTAGTCGTAATTTGATTTAAGCATTGAACATTTGTGTGGCCACCATTACGTTTTCATCAAGATGTCGGCGATATAAAACATGACACTGGGGTGCCCTTTCCTAGTACTACCTCTGTACCAAATTTCGTTCCATTCGGTTTCACCGTGTTCGAATTAATAGGGGCAATCGATTTTCACACAAGGATGGCCGCCATCCGCAAACTATTAGGCTGATGACCTATTATTTTGGTCAAAGGATGCTGCCCCCATAAAGGTATGTTGTTGCAAAATTTGGTAGAGATCGGATGATTAGGTTAGTCGTAATTTGATTTAAGCTTTGAACATTTGTGTGGCCGCCATTACGTTTCCGTCAAGATGGCGGCGATATAAAACATGACACTGAGGTGTCCTTTGCTATTGCTACCTTTGTACCAAATTTCCTTCAATTTGCGCTCACCGTGTTCGAATTGATAGGGGGGGGGGGGGGCACACATTCAGAGTACACACACACTCTCTCTCTCACAAACACACACACACACAGACTCACACACACACATACACACACATAGCCTACACACACACAGACAGACACACTTTTTTTTCGCCCTGTAGGCTCCGTGCGTTAGAGGGAGAAATGCTCCGCCACGCTACGAGTGGCCGGAATTGTAAGCTGTTGCGGTTTACCGCGGACCGCAGAAGTATCAGCTGTCATCACACAGCGTGTTGCCATGGCAGACTTGATAATAACTGTAGGATTTCAGAGTATTTTATCTGACAATTGTATTGTATGTCTACCCCTTATTATTCCCGTTTTCCAACGAGGTCGGGGATGAGATGCGATGGAAGTCTTTGTGGCGATGGTTTTTACGGCCGGATGCCCTTCCTGACGCCAACCTCATGAGAGGAGTTAATGAGAGATGAAATGAATGATGGTGAATGAAACTGGGCAAGGATGTGGAAGGAAGCGGCCGTGGCCTGTCAGAAGGTACCGTCCCAGCATTTGCCTGGAGTTGAAAATGGGAAACCACGGAAAACCATTTCAAGGACGGCCGATGGTGGGGCTCGAACCCACGCGTCTACCGAGTCAGCAGAGAGCTTGGCCCCATGACCTAATGCTGCGCGTTAGCCAGCGTAGCCACTACTGTCGGTAGAGTATTTTATCTGACAATAATCGGCCCAATTCTTCGAAGAAAGGCCGTCGTCTACTTGCAGAAAGTGGACATGTTTTAAATTTAGTAGAAAAGCAGTTTGCAGGAAATACCAACAGTGTAATAACTGCTAATGTGATAAGAGAAACATCAGTTCGCCAGAAACCTTATCATGTCACGATAGAGGTACCGTATCTATTCATTTTATGCATTAGTTGGGGGTGACAGCAGGGGCAGATGACCACGTAGTTCCGTCCCTTAAAACATCAATAACTAACTAACTGGGGCGACAGCGGCATTAATGCTCATGTACACCCAATTTCTAATACGATATAATGTTATCGTAGGTTAATGCTACTAGAGAGACGGTTGTATGTTCCTGTGAATGCCCAGCTGGATCGTCAGAGAAGTGCAAGCATATTTCAGCAGTTATTCATGCAGTTAATTCAGAGCATGTAACTTCGCGAACCGATCAACCCTGTGAATGGTCTAGACCTCGAATCTCAAACGCGGGGAAAGAGAAATATAACAAGGGGAAGAGGTTAGAAGAACTTTTTCCCACAAAAAAGCAGAGGCTTGATGTAAAACCAGCTGAAATTCCCGATTTGAAAACCCCATGTATACTATCCAAAATTTTAAATGAGGAGAAGAAGTCAGAATCAGTTAAAGTTGCCAATGAATTGCTAGGAAATTTAATAACAGATGTCACAGTTATGGTTCAGAATAATGCATGTAAAAATGTAATAACAACATTATTAATGAAACAGGAGACTACATCTGTAATAACGGTAATTGATGTGTGTAGTGTTAGCAATTCTGCACTAGCAAGTTATTTTTATAACACTCATGTTGTAATTAATAAGACTCAAGCAGCTGAAATTTGTGTAAAAACCATACATCAATCAAAGTCTGACCTCTGGTTTTCAGAAAGGAAGAAAAGGATCTCTGCAAGTAAGGCACATTCAATTAAAACTAGGAGAAAAGATCATGAGAAGTTGGTAAGTACACTCTTGAACCCTAAATGTCTTAATAATAGGGGTCTTAGAAATGTCACATTTGGAAAAAAGTTAGAAAAACTGCACTTGCCAAATACACAAATTTATGTGGTAAAACAGTTGTTGAGAGTGGTCTCATAATTCATCTCACCCATCCTTGGTTGTGTGCTAGTCCTGATGGTATAGTAATGGTGAATGGGAACCCAGAAAGGTTACTGGAAATTAAGTGTCCCATTTCATGTAAAGACAAACCAATCATAGGTGAAAATGAGGAGATTAATGTGCCCTATCTTATAAGAAATTCAGAAGGAAATTTGGAACTGAAACCAAATTATGCATATTTCACTCAATGCCAGCTGTTGATGTACTGTTGTGGGCTTAATGCCTGTGACTTTTTCATTTATACAGACAACCATAGTTCCATTCTTTTAGAAATTCAAAGAAATGATATGTTCTTAAAGGTCTGTATTGAAAAGTTGCAACAGTTTTTCTTCACACACTATTTAAGGGAACTAACGTGCAGATTTAATAATGGGCTTCAGACATCAAAGGAGGTTGTACATTTGTCATAACACAACACATATGCACAATGTCATCAACACTACATAATAGCTAACTTGGAATTTTTTGAAGTATGTTATATACTTTCACTCTTTGAATGCACCGTTCAACATGAATTCGCACACTAGCAATATTGTAAGTGTCATCAACTTCTTCAGGTGTCAAATGACCTTCATGCATGAAGGGTGGCATTACTAAAATTGCATGCTGTCCTCCAATATAGTTTTTATACCAGGGAAACCTTTATCAGCCATTATTTGATCTCCTGATTCTATCAATTTCAAAATTCCACAGTCATTTGTGATAAAACTGTCACTAGCTCGACCACCATAACATTTGGAAACAAATGTCACCATACCACAAGGTGCAATTGCAATAAGGACCTCAGCAGTATATGTAGACTTATAATTAGAGTACATATACACACGCTGGCTGATCTCAGGAGGCTGTTATGTTTTAATTTCAGTGCAGTCTATAATAGCTTTACAATTTGGATAGTTATCTTTAAAACAGAAGGCAATGTAGCATTAACAGTATCCTTGCTAGGCCAGAAAACTCACTTTTTTGTTGCTTGTGCCAGTACAGGTAAAACAGATTGAAATATCCTAGAAATATTACTACGGTGAATATTAACAAATTCACAACGAAATTTGATACAATGGTCCGGCTAGCTCAAAACAGTTGCTAGCGTTTCGCCCCAGTGTACCAATGGGCTCTACAGTTGGTTATGGTACACCTCACCAAGACGCGTGGCTAGTACATACTGTGAAGGCCGCTGCAAGGCACAAATGTTGCCACGAGCAGCGCCAATGTACTATGGGTCAAAACTTCCTTTGAAAACTAATGTTAGCTTACCTAGCTAATCCATATTGGAAATATCTGTTCCCGTAGGAAACAGGATGTAAAATTATCCGATTGAGCTATGTACATTAACAAATTCACAAAGAAATTTGATACAATGGTCCGGCTAGCTCAAAACAGTTGCCAGCGTTTCGCCCCAGTGTACCAATGGGCTCTTCAGTTGGTTATGGTACACCTCACCAAGACGCGTGGCTAGTACATACTGTGAAGGCCGCTGCAAGGCACAAATGTTGCCACGAGCAGCGCCAATGTACTATGGAAGTCAAAACTTCCTTTGAAAACTAATGTTAGCTTACCTAGCTAATCCATATTGGAAATATCTGTTCCCGTAGGAAACAGGATGTAAAATTATCCGATTGAGCTATGTACATTAACAAATTCACAAAGAAATTTGATACAATGGTCCGGCTAGCTCAAAACAGTTGCCAGTGTTTCGCCCCAGTGTACCAATGGGCTCTTCAGTTGGTTATGGTACACCTCACCAAGACGCGTGGCTAGTACATACTGTGAAGGCCGCTGCAAGGCACAAATGTTGCCACGAGCAGCGCCAATGTACTATGGAAGTAAAAACTTCCTTTGAAAACTAATGTTAGCTTACCTAGCTAATCCATATTGGAAATATCTGTTCCCGTAGGAAACAGGTTGTAAAATTATCCGATTGAGCTATGTACATTAACAAATTCACAAAGAAATTTGATGCAATGGTCCGGCTAGCTCAAAACAGTTGCCAGCATTTCGCCCCAGTGTACCAATGGGCTCTTCAGTTGGTTATGGTACACCTCACCAAGACGCGTGGCTAGTACATACTGTGAAGGCCGCTGCAAGGCACAAATGTTGCCACGAGCAGCGCCAATGTTAGCTCAATCGGATAATTTTACATCCTGTTTCCTACGGGAACAGATATTTCCAATATGGATTAGCTAGGTAAGCTAACATTAGTTTTCAAAGGAAGTTTTGACTTCCATAGTACATTGGCGCTGCTCGTGGCAACATTTGTGCCTTGCAGTGGCCTTCACAGTATGTACTAGCCACGCGTCTTGGTGAGGTGTACCATAACCAACTGAAGAGCCCATTGGTACACTGGGGCGAAACGCTGGCAACTGTTTTGAGCTAGCCGGACCATTGTATCAAATTTCTTTGTGAATTTGTTATTGTACATAGCTCAATCGGATAATTTTACATCCTGTTTCCTACGGGAACAGATATTTCCATTATGGATTAGCTAGGTAAGCTAACATTAGTTTTCAAAGGAAGTTTTGACTTCCATAGTACATTGGCGCTGCTCGTGGCAACATTTGTGCCTTGCAGCGGCCTTCACAGTATGTACTAGCCATGCGTCTTGGTGAGGTGTACCATAACCAACTGAAGAGCCCATTGGTACACTGGGGCGAAACGCTGGCAACTGTTTTGAGCTAGCCGGACCATTGTATCAAATTTCTTTGTGAATTTGTTAATGTACATAGCTCAATCGGATAATTTTACATCCTGTTTCCTACGGGAACAGATATTTCCAATATGGATTAGCTAGGTAAGCTAACATTAGTTTTCAAAGGAAGTTTTGACTTCCATAGTACATTGGCGCTGCTCGTGGCAACATTTGTGCCTTGCAGCGGCCTTCACAGTATGTACTAGCCACGCGTCTTGGTGAGGTGTACCATAACCAACTGAAGAGCCCATTGGTACACTGGGGCGAAACGCTGGCAACTGTTTTGAGCTAGCCGGACCATTGTATCAAATTTCTTTGTGAATTTGTTAATGAACATAGCTCAATCGGATAATTTTACATCCTGTTTCCTACGGGAACAGATATTTCCAATACGGTGAATATTGAAAATAACAGCAAGGGCAGCAAATGCTAAGGCTAACTTCATTTTCATTAAGAATACCAAGAGTCTATTTTCTTTACTAATTTTGCGTGTATTAGTGTCTGGCAGCAAGTTTAAAAATATATTAAAACTGTCTGTTGACACCAGCCAGAACATTTAATTGTGATTCATCAGAAACTGAACTATAACCAAAAAATCCTCTTTCTTCATATGCGAAGTCAGGCCCAGACAATTTACTAACATGTCTAGGTTTAGCATGTAATGTGTGAAGGGATGACATATTTGCTTGTGTGCTGACACTGTTTCCATCCAAAACACAACTGAATTCAAAATTGCTTTCTACATCACAATGTTTGTTTGTCTGAGTTTGGGTATCAGCTTTCATGGACACTAGAGCAGGCTCACTAGTTTGCAGATCTGATATATCAGGTGTTGAAATGACTAGATTTCTATTTACACTTCTCTTCTTCAATCTCATAAATCTGCTGAGAGAGCCTGTTCCAGTTGACTTTCTTCTGTAATATTCAGGAAAGATACTTGGTACATATGCTGGACTAGCAGGATGTTGAGATTTACACCCTCCTTTGAAATGTGTACTGCAGATTCTAGATGATTTTGAAGGTGTCCACAAAGTACCATCTGCCCTATAAAATAAATTGTGTAAATGTGGCAAATTTATGTAAACATACCTTTTAAAGTATGGGCAATCTGTAAATGCAAATATTATTTTGAACACATTTTGTAAAATTTAACTTGGATCTGTATTAGGCCTATATTTATTTGAATTTCTATTGTAATGAGTTCAAATTATTTTGTGACTATCTGGTTTCATAATAATATGTTTGTAGGACTATTTAAAATACTGTAATGCTTTTTTATTTTATGTTTATGTATAATTACACACTTCTAATATATTTCTGTAGGCTATTAATATTTTGTTCCTATTTTTTGTCATGTACCAGGGCCTATTTCTGTAAATATAATATTAATCCACTAGCCTTTCGAATCCACTTCGTGAGGTCGGGGAGGAAATCTAAAAAAAAATCACACTTTGCTCGGTATTAAGGTATCTGTTATTTAATTATTAAGGCTATCATTAAGACTATTGTGTAATAGAATATATCTCTATTATGATGTTTGTGCTTTAAAAATATGGCCTACTGGTGCGGACCTTACCTTGGAAGTATAGCATTACTGTAATTATTTTGGTTGTTACTGTTAACCTATTTGTAAAAGTCATGGTTAGTATACGTTTTGTACTGTGTAATTTAGTATTAATTAAAATATTTAAATCCCCCATTACTTACTTCTTGCGATTTACTGCTAAAATCCACTGTCTTTTCAAATCCATTTCGTGAGCTCGTGATGAAAAACTATAAAATTTCACACTTTGCTCTGTATTGCAGTATCTATTATTGCAGCCAACAACACAGCACATAACATTGCCAGAACATTTTGACATTTTTTAAATAATAATCTGAAGACAACACTATAAAATATTGAATAAACACATGTAAAAATTCACTCGTATTGCAACGTCTTACGATCAGCTGTTGATAAACAAGACCGTGTGTAGTTCACGTAGTATCCACCCGCAGCAGCACCCTGCAGAACGCACGGTGCCTGTAGTGATCTCATAAGTCTACTTTCATTTTTTGCAAAAATCGAAAGTAGGCTAAACAACCAGCCGAACACCTATTTACTTATTTTTAAGCTGTTTTTGCCCCTGAATTTGATGAGTGAGTAAGTGAGTCAATCAGTTAGGACACTTTTACCTGTTCTTTTTCTCCAGAATTTCACCCCTCCCCATGGGCCCCTCAAATTGGATTTTTGAAATAACGGTCGAACACTAATTTACTTACTTTTAAAGCTGATTTTTTCAGCGGATTTTCAAACTTCTTGCCTATGTCTTTTAACAGATACACGCTCCGTTAAGAATCCTTCAACCCCCAATTTTCACCCCTTTCACCTCATAATATACACTATATTGATAAACCATTCGACACATGTCTGCTTATTTTTAATGATTAGTTCATATGCCGAATATCACATCCCCAAATGAAACAACTCGTGAGATATTGTTATTTAATGAAATGCAAGTTTAACCCCCTTAACACCCCTTCAGAACATGAATATCCAAAAATCCATCCTTAGTGAACATTTTCGACATACAACGAGCATATCCTCAAAATTTCAAATGTCTAACTGCAAAAGGTTTGGCTGGGGGATGATAAATGAATATTCAAAAATCCTTCCTTAGTGGACTTCTTTCCCCAGAATTTCACCCCTCCCCATGGGCCCTTTAAATTTGATTCATGAAGAAAACGGTCGAACGCCTATTTACTTATTTTTCAAGCTGATTTTTCCCCCTGAGTTTCATACTTTTTGCCTCTGTCATTTAAGAGATACTTCTCCGTTAGGAATTCTTCAACCCCCACTTTTCACGCATATACCTCATAATATACCCCACATCGAAAAACCCTCAGACCTGTGTCTTCTTAATCCTAATGATGAGTTTATATGCCGAGTATTATGATCCCCCAAGGAAACCAATCGGGAGATATTGTTATTCAATTAAATGCAGGTCTACCCCCTTACATCCCCTTTAGAACATGAATATCCGAAAATCCTTCCTGAGTGGACGTTTTCGACATACAACGAATATAACTTCAAAATTTCATGTTTCTAACTTCAATAATTTTTGCTGGGCGATGATGAGTGAGTGAGTATGTCAGGACATTTTCTTTCATTTTTTTTCAGAATTTCACCCCTCTCATGAACACTTTAAATTGGATTTATGAACAAAGAAAAAACGGCCGAACACCTATTTACTTTTTTAAAGCTGTTCTTCCCCCCCCCCTGCTTTTGATGAGTGAGTGAGTTAATCAGTTAGGACACTTTCTTTCCTGTTTTTATCCCCCCAGAATTTCACCCCTCTCCAAGGGCTTTTCAAATTGGATTCATGAAAAATCGGTCGAACACCTATTAACTTATATTTTAGGCTGATTTTGTCCCGCTGAATTTCAAACTTCTCGCCTATGTCGTTTAAGAGATACACGCTCCGTTAAGAATCCTTCAACCCTCAATTTTCACCCCTTTCACCTCATAATGTACACCACATCGATAAACCCTTAGACATATTGTGCCCACGTGGGATTGGCACAAGAATTGAACCCCTGATCCTTTATGGAGAAATACTCGAAGACTTTAGAAAGATTACAGAGAACACAAGAGCGGCAAAATAGTAGGCGACCGTAAGACGGCTCAAATGGAGACAGAGGGTCAAGTCAGACACATAAATACCATTAAAGGTGACAGTTTAAAAGCAAAGATACACTAAGAAAACTATTAAAATTTTAGCGAGAGTCAAAGTCGAGAGGCAATAAATACCACTCGAAATTCCAATGACCCAGCAATTTAACTAGAATTATGACTTCTCAAGTGGACATCTGAAGGGAACTTTTTCTCAAGTGGCTCTTTATAACTTAAACCAGGAATGTGTTAAATCAGCAGTTTTTCTTAAATATACAGAAGGGGGAGTTACCTCGTTAAACTTAACAAAATAAATCCACCAGAAGTGTTAAATCTAAAGGAAGACGATGAACAGGAACGAGAAAGATCAGTAAGTTGGCCGACCTGAAAATACCACTCGAAAACTGCAAGCTAAGAGTAAATGTCATCATAAGTTGAGCGGAATACTATTTGTGGACCAAAGGAGTCGATAGGCTGGCCCTGCAAAGGGGATAATAACTAATTGATTTAATTAAAAATAAACCAGCAAGTATTTTCGTTCCGCCAGCCGGAAATCAAAATATATTTATAAAACACACTTTAGGTTAAAATATGAAGAGGATCAGACCTGGGAATCAGAAATTCATCTCCCAGTTTTGTAGAGAACTATTTTCTAGACAGAAACGAATAAATAGGCCTAAGGCTCGATCAGAAGTATGAAGTTCGTCAGTCTATGACAGGCCTTGGTGAGAGGCACGTCATATGAAGTCCGTCAGATGAACGAGGCCCTTGCTAGAGGCACGTCATAAGAAGCATCGTCAGTTACAGACAGACATCAGTCAGTTGAAGCCCGTCTTCATATCAGTCAGTAGAACGAGAAGCGATGCCGGAGGGCATGTTGTAATTATCAGTCGAGAGAGAGAGAGAGACTTTGCTAGAGGCAGATTATACGAGAATTGTCGAAGACCAGAGGTCGAGTGCGCTACGCAGATAGCCAGTTTTTAACATCCTCTGTATAGGCATGTTATTTATGATTTAATCAGTACGAACAAGTTAGGTCTAGCCTCGGGAACGGAGTGCGCAAGTCCACAAGAAAATTATAAACACTGCAATCAGAAACGCTAGAGTTCGAGTCTCGTAAGTGATAAGACCAGTATAAAGTGCGATAGACTAAGAAATAGTATTGGTTCGAAACCAAACAGTGCATTAACGTAGGAAAGGCAGAAGATGCGGAAGTATCTTAAGAACTTTTACGAACGAAGTGCGGAAAAGTAAAGACAATAGAGCGTCAGGAATTCTGAACACTGACAGTCAAAGAGAAACGATAACGTGCAGAAAAAGACAGTTAAAGTAAAGAACAATTATCCGAATAAAACGTCAGAGAACGTAGGCTCAAGAGTTAGAACTTGTAACACGATCTTCAGGGAAGATCGCGATAGAAGGTAACATAACTATAAAAATTGCGACAGGCAATTATGAAGCAAACGTAAAGAGCGATAGCAACAGGATAAATGGGACAGTAATAAGTAAGGAGAAAGCTATCATAGGAGGAAGTCCAGAGAAAGACAAGTACGAGATTGGGAATACTAGGAAGAGACTTACCGAGGGGAAAGAAGATAGGATCACACGTTCAAAGCAGTACAGGGAGAAGCTATTCATGCTGTTTTCCAACAGATTGTACGCAGAGAATTGGTTCGTGTTTGACTGTAAACATTAATTAAGTGCATTTTTATTGTGTTTTTATAAGGGTTAAAAGAAAAACTTGAAAAATGTATCAAGATATTGTCGTGTGTAAAATTAACGACCAAGTGTTTAAAAGGGTCGATTATGATTTAAAGATGAAGTACTGAATAATTCATGTGGGTGAAATCATCTAGAAATCACGCCATGAGCGGAAACATGGGTGACTCAAAATGTTTATAAATATCAAAGTGATCGTATCATATGCTACCTCAATAAATGTATGTATGAAATGTATGCAGGATGAGTAATCAAATAGTAATAATGTGTCAGAAGGCAACCGCCAAGACGGTTTGCAAGAATGTTAAAAATAATGATAAAAGTCCAGAAATGATAAGAATAATGATAATGTTGAAAACCCGTAAAAAGGTTTAAATAACAATTAAATAATGATCTAAGAAGGAGGAATCAAATTCAATTAAGTAAATGGCAAATAAAATGCATGCCAAAGAAATGAAGTAACGTAAATAAAACAAGCACCAATAAAGTAATAATAATAATAATAAATATTGAGTTTTTACACTCCAAAATAAGAAATGTTGAGTTTTGTACTCCGAAATGTTAAAGGTAAAATGAATAAATTGCATTCCGCAAAGTAATAATGAATTAATGAATGTCGATAAAAATAATAATAATAATAATAATAAACTCGAGTTGAATGAAGTATATAAATAAAATAATAAAAATAATTGAAAGGATCATTGAGATACCTTAATATGATGATAAAATAACGCTATCCAGCAAATAATAAGAAAATGCGCTAAAATAATCAGTGTTATCGAACACCAGAAAGTGAATTGTGAAGTTACGATATATTGAGTTAGGTAAAGTAAAATGCTAATGTGAGCCAAGTTATGAAAGACGCTATGATGATCCAAGGTATTTAAAAGTTGTATTGCCATAAAGGGCCTATAAGGAATACATAAGTTAAATGCTAGCAAGTGAAATGAATATATCCTGTGAAGTGCGTAGGTTTGGAGGTAAAAGGTACATAATTGTCGGAAAGTCGTCGATTTTGTTGTGCGAGGGTACGACCCCTTGATTGAACAGGGATTCAAATCAAGAGCATTATAGTGGAGATGTGTGGTATTGTTGAGTGAGGGCTCGACCCACTTAACCGGACAAGGTTTCGAGTTAAGGGTATTGTTTGTTGCAATCTAAGTCCCGCCGGGCAATTGCTAAATATATTATGGAAGTACGAGAGCTGCTACGATATGTGTTTCGACTGGAGGTCCGCAAAGGCGTACCTGGGCCTAGATTCACATTGCCTGTACTGTTCCAACGACGTTATGTAAGCCGACCAAATAAAGTATGTGAAAGGAAAAGGTAATGAGTTGTAATCTCAAACTACGGCACGTGTCACAAGGAAAGTGGATCCTCATAAGCTTCTGTTTTAAAGGGAACGAAACAGTTGAAATTTAAAATCTATGATGAGGCGCGAAGGAGGTCATAAATTACGAGGGGTTCAGGCAGTGGCCGATCGCTCCTACAACGAGATGGGAGAGAATACAATGAAGCTTTGTATACGAAGGTTAGGGTGTTTGAATGGATTGGATACTAGACGTTATCGCGGAACATGCTAATTTTTAGATTATGAGGTGCTATGTAATTGTGATTGAAATAATTAAACTAGTGGGTATTTGAAATTTATTCCCATATGAGGATTGCAAAAATCGGATAATATTTGGCCATAGTAGTCAAAGATTTATTGATCATTAGATATTCGATTCCCACCTTAAGATACATGTAAAATATAAAACGGGTAAACTCAAATTTGAGTTTATGAGGTAACTGAAAAGTATGAAAAAATAGCATATGATACAGCACTAAATAAACCACCCTACTGCATGTAAATGAATTGTGACGGGACGTGAATTCAAGGATGGGCATGTATTTTTATTTTCAAAGTGTTAAATTGTTGTGAAAAATAAGGCTTATTGATTAAAGTTACAATACTTAAACAAATGATTATAAACAGATATAAAGTAAATAAAGTGTGAATAAAGCCCAGAGGGGATATTAATAATACCATAAATTATCTGAAAAGCCTTATATAATAGTGATATAAAATGATAGGCATGCTCTATGTCTCAATAAATAAAATGTTGAGGAGAGAAATATAAATGAATACTCAACGATAAAGAAATACCTAAGCAAGGTAACGCGGTAATATAAATTTTATATGAATTTATTATGTCTTTGATATTTGATTATTGGAATTTTCCAAAAATGTAAGTGTTTTGTAAAGTAATTGTAATTCCTGTGAGTTTTTCATAAAATAAACTCATGTCTTTTGAAACATGTTTGTTTTCAATGTAGTCTTGCAGATCCTAAAACAAGTGCTATCATATCCAATGTGAAATCACGTTGTGGGTGTACGTAACATGCCCCGAACCGCAACCGCTAGCCAGCACGTGATTGAGCATTTCCATATGAGATGGTACAATATGTCTGCTTATTTTTAATTATTAGTTGATATGCCGAATATCAAATCCCCAAAGAAACAACTCATGAGATATCGTTATTCAATGAAATACACGTTTACCTCTTTAGAACCCGAATAAACAAAAATCCTTTCTTAGTTGACGTTTTCGACATACAGCGAACATATTCCCAAAATTTCATGTTTCCAACTTCAATAGTTTTCGCTGGGCGATGATGAGTGAGTGAGTCAGTCAGGACATTTTCTTTCAATTATTTTTACCAGAATTTCACCCATCCCCATGGACCCCTTAAATTGGATTTATAAAAAAATGCTTGAACACCTATTAACTTATTTTTAAGCTGATTTCTTTCCGCTGAGTTTCAAACTTTTCGCCTATGTCGTTTAAGACATACACGCTCCGTTAGGAATCCTTCAACCCCCACTTTTCACCCCTTTCGCCTTATAATATACACCACATCGATAAACCCTTAGACACATGTCTGCTTATTTTTAATGATTAGTTTATATCCCGAGTATCACATCCACAAATGAAACCACTCGTGAGATATTGTTATTCAATGAAATGCAGGTTTAACCCCCTTAAGACACCTTTAGAACCTGCATATCCAAAAATCCTCCCTTAGTGTACGGGTTTGACATACAACGAACATATCCCCAAAATATCATGTTTCTAACTTCAATAATTTTGGCTGGGCGATGATGAGTGGGTGAGTGAGTCAGGATATTTTCTTTCAATTTTATTTTCAGAATTTCACCCCCTCCCCATGAACCCCTTAAATTTGATTTATGAAAAAAAAATGTCGAACACTTATCTACTTATTTTTAAGCAGTTTTCCCCCCTGAGTTTGAAGAGTGAGTGACTCAGTCAATCAGTTAGGACACTTTCTTTCCTGTCCCCCCCCCCCTCGCCAGAATTTCATCCCTCCCCATGCCTAAATTGGATTTGTGAAAAAAAACGATCGAACACCTATTTACTTATTTTTGAACTGATTTCTTACCGCTGAGTTTCAAACTCCTCGGCTACGTCGTTTAGAGATACACGCTCCGTTAGGAATCCTTCAAGCCCCACTTTTCACCCCTTTCACCTCATAATATACACCACATCGAAAAACCCTCAGACACGTGTCTTCTTATATTTAATGATGAGTTTATATGCCGAGTAGCATATGCCCCAATGAAACCAATCGGGAGATATTGTTATTCAATGAAATGCAGATTTAACCCCCTTATGACCCCTCTACAACCTGAATATCCGAAAATCCTCCCTTAGTGGACGGTTTTGACATACAATGAACATATCCCCAAAATGTCATGTTTCTAACTTCAATAATTTTGGCTGGGCGATGATTGGTGAGTGAGTCAGGACATTTTCTTTCACATTTCTTTTTTCAGAATTTCACCCCTCCCCATGAACCCCTTAAATTCGATTGATGAAAAAAACTGTCGAACACCTATTTGCTTATTTTTAAGCAGTTTTTCCCCCCGAGTTTGATGAGTGAGTGAGTCAGTCAATCAGTTAGGACACTTTCTTTCCTGTTTTTTCCCCCCAGAATTTCACCCCTCCACATGGGCCCCTTAAATTGGATGTATTAAAAACGGTCGAACACCTATTTACTTATTTTTTAAGCTGATTGTTTTGCGCCGAGTTTCAAACTCCTCGCCTATGTCGTGTAAGTGATACACGCACCGTTAGGAATCCTTTAACCCCCACTTTTCACCCTTTTCACCTCATAATATACACCACATCAAAAAAACCTCAGACACGTGTCTTCTTATTAGCCTACTTTCGATTTTTGCAAAAAATGAAAGTAGACTTATGAGATCAATACAGGGCCAAAAATTGTGTGTCTGTCTATGTGTGTGTGTGTTTGTGTGTGTACTATGAATGTCTTCCCCCCCCCCCCCCCTATCAATTCGAACACGGTGAATCCGAATTGAACGAAATTTGGTACAGAGGTAGCACAAGCAAAGAGCATCTCAGTGTCATGTTTTATATCGCCACCATCTTGACTTAAACGTAATGGCAGCCACCTAAATGTTCAAAGCTTAAATCAAATTACGACCAACATATTCATCCGATCTCTACCAAATTTTGTAACGTTATACCTTAATGTACGAACAATCTTGTGATCAAACTACGAGGTCATCTGCCCAATAATTTGCGGATGGCGGCCATGTTTGTGTGCAAATCGATTCCCCCTATATTCAAACACGGTGAAAAGGAATTGAACGAAATTTGGTACAAAGGTTGCACTAGCGACGGGCATCTCAGTGTCATGTTTTGTATGACCGCCGTTTTGACGTAAACGTAATGGTGGCCACCCAAATGAACAAAGCTTAAATAAAATTACGTCCAACCTATTCATCTGATCTCTACGAAATTTTGTAACATTATGCCTTTACGTATGAAGATTTTTTGACCAAACTACGAGGTCATCTGCCCAATAATTAGCGGACGGCGGCCATGTTTGTGTGCAAATCGATTCCCCCTATCTTTTCAAACACGGTGAAACCGAATTAAACGAAATTTGGTACAGACATAGCACTAGCAAAGGACACCTCAGTGTCATGTTTTATATCGCCGCCATCTTGACGAAAACGTAATGGCAGCCACCCAAATGGTAAAAGCTTAAATCAATTTCGATCAACCTCTGATCTCTACCAAATTTTTTAACATTATACCTTTATGTATGAAGAATCTTTTGACCAAAACACGAGGTCATCTGCCCAATAATTTGCGGATGGCGGCCATGTATGTGTGCCAATCGATTCCCCCTATCTATTCAAACACGGTGAAACCGAATTGAACGAAATTTGGTACAGAGGTAGCACTAGCAATTGGCACCTCAGTGTTATGTATTATATCGCCGCGATCTTGACTGAAACGGTATGGCGGCCACCCAAATGGTATAAGCTTAAATCAAATTACGACCAACCTAATCATTTGATCTCGACCAAATTTTGCAACAACATACCTTTTTGTGGGATGCATATTTTGACTGAATTACAAGGTCATCAGCCCAATAGTTTGCAGATAGCGGCCATATATGAGTGCAAATAGTTTCATCATATCAATTCAAACACGGTGAAACCGAATTGAAAGAAATTTTGTACAGAGGAGGCACTAGCAAAGGGAACCTCATATTCATGTTTAATATCCGTATTTCAACATGCTACTACAACCAACATTCAATTATACTCCTTGAAAAGGACAAAGAGTAATAACAATATGTTCTTTACTGAACATCTAGTTTTTAGCCTATTTTCAATTTTGAAAAAAAAAAATAGGCTTATGAGATCACCTTTTGTCCGTGTGTGTGTGCGTGTGTGTGTGTGATTCGTGTGTGTGTCCCCCACTAATAAAATCTAAACGGCTGGAGAGATTTCAATGAAACTCGGAAAGTTCATAGCACTATTCCCGGCGACCTCGACCGTGCCCTTCAAATTTTGTTACGACTCACCAATCCAACATGGCGGCTGTGCGAAATATTTCACCAGCATTCAATATCTCCGAAACTATTACCGATATTACCCTGACATTTTCTATGGTGATAGAGGGAACTACTATAAGTTCACTTATGTGACTTTTGAAAACCTGGTAACTACAAAACCAACATGGCGGCCAAGCGAATTTGCGACTTTTACATAGACGTTTCTCGCGATTTGACCAACCAAACGCAATGAAACTTGGTACAGTATATGCTTATATACATTGTAATGCACCGACATCTAACTTCGTTCAATTGTTCACATAATCACAAGATGGCGGATGTGCGAAATATTTCACCGGCATTCTATATCTCTGAAACTATTAGCGGTAAAACCCTGTAATTTTGTACGGGGATAAAGGGCACTACTGGAAGTCCATCTATAAGACTTTCAAAAACCGGTTAACAACAAAACGAACATGGCGGCCAAGCGAATTTGAAAATTTTAAATAGACCTTTCTCGCGATTTAATGTTCCAAGCGCACTGAAACCTGGCACAGGAAATATTTATACACATTGTAATCCACTGGTATCTAATTTAGTTCAATTGTTTACATAACCTCAAGATGGTGGCAGTGCGAATTTTAAAATTAAGATTTAATTTATTGTGATGTAGTCATGCGATCGAAGTGAAAGTTTGAATAATGAACCTACGCAATAATTTTCCTTTAATGGTACATGACTCTATGGCCTATACATTTAACAATCCAACATGGCGACCATCCGAAATATTTAGACGATACTGAATATCTACGAATCTATTTTAGCAATCAAACTGCATTTTTTAATGTTCATAGGGGCTATGAACTTAAGTTCACCTATAGGACTTTAAATAACCTGGTGATCACAAATCCAACATGGCGGTGACGCGAATTATAAATATTCACATGGACGTTTCTCGCAATTTAACCATCCGCGTGCAGTGAAACCTTGTACAGTAAATCCTTATACGAATGTTAATCCACTGGCATCTAATTTATTTCAATTGTTTCCATAACCTCAAGATGGCAGCTGTGAAAAATTTTAAAATCTCCATGTTTTTTCTTGTGTCCTAATTACTGTATGCGATTGAAGTTTGAATACTACACGTTCACAATAATCTCCATGTAACAGTACATAACTCTAGGACCTACATATATAAAATCCAACATGGCGACCATCCGAAATATTTAGTCGGTTCTCAATATCTACGAATCTATTACAGCAATCAAACTGAAATTGTGTATGTTGATAGTGGCAATTAACATAAGTAGGATATATGAAAATAGGCTGTATAGTTCTTCACGGAACTACTTGTTAATGATGGGTTTATATGCCGAGTATCATATCCCTCAATGAAACCAATCAGGAGATATCGTTATTCAATGAAATGCAGGTGTACCCCCTTAACACCCCTTTAGAACCTGAATATCCAAAAATCCTTCCTTAGTGGGCGTTTTCGACTTAAAACGAACATATCCCCAAAATTTCATGTTTCTAACTTTAATAGTTTTTGCTGGGCGATGATGAGTCAGTGAGTCAGTCAGTCAGTCAGGACACTTGGTTTTATATAAGAGACTAGCAGAAGTACCCGTTCTTCGAACGGTGTTCGTAGTTAACACCAGACATTATCAATTGAGCTACTATGCAATGGTTAGCGGTTTGTCATTCCATCAAGTTAATCAGAACGAAGTTAGTTTACTGGGAATATCACACACACTGTTAATTTAAGGCCCTTAAAATGTAGTTTTCGGAGGCCCTTTATAGATTCCCGAATTTTCTGTCTCACATGGAGAAGCGCAACATATGCTTTGGTCGTCCTTGTAGGATAATTTTTATATTTCGCACATTTTAGCATATATTGAGAATTTTTTCTCTATATCCACCCTTCTACTGTATGAAAAGTACGGTGAAGAGTTTTATAAATGATTGGTGTATTGACTCTCATGGTTACCATACCTAATTTTAAGATGCACCAAGCATCCGAACACGAGGTATAGGCGTACATAAAGATACACAGAAAGACAGACAGACAATTCTATTGTCTACAACTTGCTACCGAGATATCCAAATATGGGTATATCTACCACACAGTATCAAATAAAATCATCCTTATGATGAACCCGTATGTCGACAAAAAAAAAAGTTAAAATGTGCTCTCAGACTTAATTCACCTAACGTGTCCTTCCTGACGTGAAATACAATTGAAAGTCTTGTAGACGGAACGCAATACACGTCACATAAAAACTGACCCTCTATGTTGTGCTAGTTGCCCATACACAGGAAGACCCCTTTCATAAATTATAAAGGCTTGTGGTGCATGAAAATTCAGGTTCTCTAGACTCAAATTGCCCAAATTCCTAAAAGCCGCAAAAAATGCTAGTTCAATTCAGGAATTTTTGAAAATAATGTTGCTGTTTGGAGATATAATAGACCTTCTGTACAATATGTCGAACGTGAAAATTGCATGACAAAATTCTAGGTTACCCCTTCACCCACTTAATTGCATTGATGAATTATACGGTCTACGTTAGTTCCGTGATAACCTTATAGCCATTTGCAAACTTTCACAGAAATATAATAAATGGAGTGTCATTGCTTCTTACAGAAATAGATGGAAAGTTGTATGCCACCCCTTGAGATAATGTTCTCATGGTTACCGATTTGCATTCCTTCATTAGTTTGTTAAATTAAATTAAATTAGTTTTCTGGGAATATTTCAGAAACTGTTGGATTTAGAGCCTTATAATGTAGTTTTCGAGGACCCTTTAGGGCCCCCGAGTTTTGTTGCTGGCACCGAGGGGCTTTGTCTCGTCGTTGTACGCCATAATATAATACTAATAATAATATAATATAGGGAGAATTTATAACACGTATTTTTTATTTTTTTTATTCAGCCAATGGCCATGTACTTTTCTCTTCAGGACGGGTCAGGGAAGGGATATTATCAGAGAAAGAAGCATTCACATCGCGCTTGAGCAAAATGGAAATGGCCTACCATTTAACTAAGAACATCTATAAGAAAAGGTCAATATCCTTCAACGCAAAACTAAAACATTACTGCAGTGTCATCCGTCCGGAGGTCTTGCATGCTTCTGAATGCCTCACGATGAACAAAAAAGGCTTGGTCGAGAAACTGGAGGCCAAAGAAAGAAAAATTTTGAGAAAGATATTGGGTTCCATCAAAGACAATGGGGAATACAGAAGACGGCATAACCATGACCTATATACTCATGTGGAGAAGATAAGCAACGTCATCCGGAAGAGAAGGTTACCATTTGTTGGGCATGTGAAACGAATGAGCCCAGCGAGACTGACCAACCGCAACATAACTTACTTTCAGGAGAGTAAAACAAAATGGGCCTGGTTCATTGAACTGGATAAAGATCTGAAAGAAGTGGGGATTACACCAACAGACATTCAGGAGTGCGTCCCACTCAAAGGGAAACTTCAAGCTTGTAAAGGTTTCCAAGAAAAACCGAAGCTGAAAACGGGAAAGATTTGGACCCAGGAACGGAAGGAAGTCCACCGAGAACGAATGCGGGCGTACAGGGCAAACAACAAAGCCAGTAGGAGACGGTTGGAATGACGCGGTCCATATATGGCCTATACGAAATGAATGAATGAATGAATGAATGAATAATATGGGGATAGGAATATAATAGACCTGCCGTACCACACCCGCAGGTGTAAATCGCGTGAAAAAATTCTAGAGTACCCCTTGATCCCCTTAAGCGCATTATACGTATTGATGAATTTTACGGCTTAATTTGGTTCCGTGCTAACCTTCTAGCCGTTTGCAAACTTTCACACTAATGTAATTAATGGAATTGCATTGCGTCTTACAGCAATAGATGGACCTCTGAGAATCCGTTGGCATGGTTACTGGCATGCATTCGTTCATTAGTTTATTAAATTAAATTAGTTTTCTGGGAATATCTCAAAAACGGTTGGTCTTCGGTCCTGAAATGTGGTTTTCGGGTACCCGAGTTTTGTCTCTCACATTGAGGGGCTGAAAATGAGCTTTGTCTCGTCCTTCTACGCCTATTTCAGCATGTATTTTAAGGGGGTAGGCCCCCTTTTATGAGGGGCACGGAGAAGAGTTATATCAATGATAAGTGTCGTGCCTCTGATGGATATCTGTACCAAATTTTACGTTGATACACCCAGCCGTTCTCGATTTATAAGGGAACAAAGTTGTCCACAGACAAACAAACAACCAAACAAACAAACAGACAGACAGATAAAAAATATTTTCGCGCGCATCCATCATAAAATAGTCTGAAACGCGTAAACAACTCAAATTTCCGTAGAAATTCAGAGAAAAACATACAAACTTTCATTTTTATATATAGAGAGATATACTGCACCGCTCGGTGTTGACCGTGTTTTATTGCACAGATTTTGGTTTTACTCGCTAACCGTTGGAGATATACGAAAAGTGATAAGGACCTTTCGGATAGAAAATTAAATGTTAAAGCTCATGTATACCATCAAATGTTTGCTATTTCTTAGCGTTCTCTTTTTATTTGTAAAGGAAATATGAAATTTTGAAACCAAAGGGTGTAGTGACGTGACAAATGTCGGTTTTACTCGCTAACTGTTGGAGATACACGAAAAGTGATAAGGACCTTTCGGATAGGAAACTAAATTTCAAAGCTCATACGTGCCATCAAAAGTTTGCTATTTCCTACCATTCTCTTTTTATTTGATATGGAAATATGAAATTTTGAAACCAAAAGGTCTAATGACGTCACTAAAATGGTCGCCATTTTTTAATAGTGCAAAATTTCGAAATCAAAAGTATCCTATGTGTAAACCTGGTAAGTCAGCTACATCCATGCAAAATTTCATTTAAATCGGACCAGTGGTTCTTGAGTTATTGAGTAACAGACAGACAGACAGACAGACAGACAGACACACACCATCTCATTTTTAGCCTATTTTCAATTTTGAAAAAATAGGCTTATGAGATCACCTTTTGTCCGTGTGTGTGTGCGTGTGTGTGTGTGTGTGATTCGTGTGTGTGTCCCCCCCTAATAAAATCTAAACGGCAGGAGCGATTTCAATGAAACTCGGAAAGTTCATAGCACTATTCCCGGCGACCTCGACCGTGCCCTTCAAATTTTGTTACGACTCACCAATCCAACATGGCGGCTGTGCGAAATATTTCACCAGCATTCAATATCTCCGAAACTATTACCGATATTACCCTGACATTTTCTATGGTGATAGAGGGAACTACTATAAGTTCACTTATGTGACTTTTGAAAACCTGGTAACTACAAAACCAACATGGCGGCCAAGCGAATTTGCGACCTTTAAATAGACGTTTCTCGCGATTTGACCAACCAAACGCAATGAAACTAGGTACAGTATATGTTTATATACATTGTAATGCACCGACATCTAACTTCGTTCAATTGTTTACATAATCACAAGATGGCGGATGTGCGAAATATTTCACTGGCATTCTATATCTCTGAAACTATTAGCGGTATCTCCCTAAAATTTTGTACGGAGATAAAGGGCACTACTGGAAGTCCATCTATAAGATTTTCAAAAACCGGTTAACTACAAAACGAACATGGCGGCCAAGCGAATTTGAACATTTTAAATAGACCTTTCTCGCGATTTAATGTTCCAAGCGCACTGAAACCTGGTACAGGAAATATTTATACACATTGTAATCCACTGGTATCTAATTTAGTTCAATTGTTTACATAACCTCAAGATGGCGGCAGTGCGAATTTTAAAATTAAGTTTCTATTTCTTGTGACGTAGTCAGGCGATCGAAGTGAAAGTTTGAATAATGAACCTACGCAATAATTTTCCTTTAATGGTACATGACTCTATGGCCTATACATTTAACAATCCAACATGGCGACCATCCGAAATATTTAGACGATACTGAATATCTACGAATCTATTTTAGCAATCAAACTGCATTTTTTAATGTTCATAGGGGCTATGAACTTAAGTTCACCTATAGGACTTTAAATAACCTGGTGATCACAAATCCAACATGGCGGTGACGCGAATTATAAATATTCACATGGACGTTTCTCGCAATTTAACCATCCGCGTGCAGTGAAACCTTGTACAGTAAATCCTTATACGAATGTTAATCCACTGGCATCTAATTTATTTCAATTGTTTCCATAACCTCAAGATGGCAGCTGTGAAAAATTTTAAAATCTCCATGTTTTTTCTTGTGTCCTAATTACTGTATGCGATTGAAGTTTGAATACTACACGTTCACAATAATCTCCATGTAACAGTACATAACTCTAGGACCTACATATATAAAATCCAACATGGCGACCATCCGAAATATTTAGTCGGTTCTCAATATCTACGAATCTATTACAGCAATCAAACTGAAATTGTGTATGTTGATAGTGGCAATTAATATAAGTAGGATATATGAAAATAGGCTGTATAGTTCTTCACGGAACTACTTGTTATATATTAGTATGATATAGCCCGGGAATTTTAGGTTTTTACCTTGAAAAAATGTTAGTAAAGCTGAAAATTGGTAGAGTTGTCCAATTTGATGTTCTTAACAACATATTATAACTCCCCGGTCTTCCCGTGTCGACTTCCTGGATTTCCAGCCGTTTGAACTCCTGGAATGCTGGAGAAGTATGTGGTGTCGCTGGAATGCGCATTGTAAGCGAACGATTTGGCTTACAGTGCTCTAACTTGGCTTAAATTAAAGGAGAAAAAATAAGCTATAGGTTAATTCATGGGTTGGCATGTTAGCGATACATCCGGTCTAACAGGAAATGAAAAAATGCCGCGAATTTTAAAAAAAAATGGTGCCAGTTTTTTTTTGTTGACGTTTGTTGGCAAAATATCACGAATATCGCAGACATGTCTTCTATAAAAGTTGTTGGTGACACATTAAGATTTCATTTGATGTATTTATAATCGATGTCCGAATAATAGTTACCAAGCTATAGCGGTGTAAACAAAAGATTGTTACGTCATTCTCTTCTCTATCTGCGCTACACACACACTGCGACCGGGACGCGCTCTGATTTTGCATTGTTTCATCCAACAAGAGCTTCCTTTCTCTATGATAAATGAAGTGCTTCCCCTCTTTTCAAAATATTTCACGCTTAAACCCACCCCTCTCAAAAAATCCCCCTCCTCCCCCCCCCCAAAAAAATTCATTTTTTTTCAATTTTTTTGAGTATTTTTAAAGGAAAGTACCCTTTTTGTACATCTGCTCCTAATAGTGAACATAATTCAATTTCGCATTTTGAGTTCACCCCCCCCCCCCACCCACCCCCCATCGACATCTCTTCATTCTATAAGGTATTCTCGGTGCGTTTTTACGTGCTTTATTGAGCTAGGTAAACAGAATTAATGTTTTAATATGTAAATTATGTAACCATTTGTGACTTGGCGATCATAAATTATTATTTTAATGCCATTTTTAGCAGAGCAAATATCTTAAGTAAAAAGTAGTGCGAATTTCGGAGTAGATATTTCTACTTAAAACTAATACAGTTTATAATGTATTATGTAACAAATAATTCAAATAATTTTTGTTATAAACCAATTTGTAAACAAATGAGAATGTTAATTTTATCACAGCAAAGTAAAATGGTGTAACATCATACTGAAAATAACATATACCTGCAAATATGTACGCAGTGAATGCTGCCGGAATGCGTCGGACGTTGGCGGCATAGTGGCCAAATCGAACGAAACAGTAACTGTCTGTCTTGCGATAGTCCTTCCATACAGGTGCACACGAAGCTCGTTTAGAGAATTGGAGCCCTTTCCGTTGAACAATTCCAGAACAAATTTTTCACCAGCTATCTTGATATCTTCCTTGGATGCGCCAGGCTGATTGAATACTTCGACAGTTTTCCGAAGATCTTCGTTGATTTTGAGAATGCCCCATGGACGCTTCTTCCTTTTGCTAAAAAAATAGCCGAAGTTGTGTCACATCCGCTCACGGCATGTGCAAATAGCACACAACTTTTCATCTCGCCGATATCTTCCTGAATGTTTGTGATAGGGAAAATCTTTCCAAGAGATTGAGTTTCCAGGACTGTAAAAATGGATGTTGTTGTTCTCTCTTGCTTTGGTCAACAAAATGCATAGGACATCAATGCCTGACGCTATAACAGTAACAGCATTATCTTCGGCATCTTGAGACAACGCTACGTCGACAATTAGTGTATCTGCGTCCCCTGTCGCCTGACGAACAGCAACTCCAGCATTTCTAAGCTCCTTTGTCAACGTAGAGATGAACCATCCCTTGTTTTTGGTGTTACTTAGAAAGTCTGTCTGAGAAGTGGAAACCATTGTGTTGGAATCGATGACGATGTCTATGGACGTCCGCTTCCCCGCACGGCGTGCCTGCTCCTGGTTCTTCGTGCTTGGAGTCTGATCGTAGTTGCCAAACACAATGGTAACGTTTGAAGGATAGTGCTTGCTTATGTACAACTTGTAAGACTAGATTATGTCACCAAAAGTTGTAGTTCTTGGCCATACAACGGTATGCACAAACAGACCTCCATCAACGACTACTTTGCGTTGTTCTTCAAAATCTTTGGGGGCTTCTGAAGATTTAAAAAGGTGTTGAAATGCTGACTTGGCTGTTTTTCTCAATACGGATGAATCGAAGAGAGCTGGAGGCGTCGGTGCAAGCTCGTACTTGAAGAACTCCACGATATCCGCTTCCGATTTCATCACACATATGATTCGCATGAAAAGTTAATGCGGGTTGACCGGGACGATGTCATCACGAATTTTTAGTTGGCAACCAACAACTGACAAAGGGACTACGTGGCTTTTTCTTGCGAGATTGAGACCTTCAAAACTTTTCCCCACCATTTGTTGTATTGCTTCTTCACCAACTTCTCGAGCCTTGTCGCAGTTGATGCTGTTGTCTGCAACTACGCCAGTGGAAAGCGATTGAAGACTTTCTTTATTTAAATCCCACGGAGAGCGATCTTCTACCCACGAGCGAAACACTTCTGCGTGGCGGTTCTCCAGCTTCCGCCGCGAGTATCTCAACTCAACGTGCTGTTCCGAGGATTTTTTCTTTATACCAGACACATTTTCTACAGCTTCACAGATCGGGATGCACAGTGGAAACGCCGAGACAAAGTGAGCCAGCGCGCTATCGTCCACTCCTCGTCCTCTTGTTAAACCTTCACGTGATTTAATAGGCCGCATAAGATCCTGTTCTATGGCCATATTTAACCATATTCCAGCCCAAAAATCATGCGAGCATCGGATGGAAAGGTACCCGTTCTTCGTGAAGTTGATGTACTCGTCCATGGGCATCTTCTGATCCAACTTAAGCATTTGATGCAGGTACAAGTAGGCTGACTTAGCGTAGTGAATATGCCCTGCAGCGTGTAGGTATGGCAACATCTTAGATACCTAGTACAAATGGAGGTTCCAATTTGATGTTCTTTCTGCCCGAATAAACAGCCGAACGATTTCCATTTGCCTGTAGTACTCCGCCCACAGCTTCGCTGTCCGGCTAGCTTCTGACAGAGTCTTCATCCTGTCTTCCATGTACTCCATGGCCCGAGTTACAACTTGATCTTCGCATACTTCTTGCGGTGTTAGTTTTCCTTCTAAAACCTTTTAAAACACAAACAACGCCCATCGGATTGTCGAGTGGCTTCTTACGCAAAATGCAGTCTTCAAAACTCATTTGTATGACAACACAATAAATAACACTTATACGGCATAACACACATCGGCCAACGACCAACTGTTTAAAATTTAGAAACAAAAGAAAACAAGAAGCTCCGCCAATTCGACGCATCAATGCTGCGGGCGAAGGCGTCAGTTGGCCGTTGATAAACAACGCAAACACGGGCTGATTCAGGTCGCGCGCCATTGTTTAAATCTCTGTAGCTCGGCAACTATTACTTGCACGTCAATTATGAATACATCAAATGAAAGCTTATTTTGTCGCCAACAACTCTTATAGAAGACAAGTCTGCGATATTCGTGATAGTGTGCCAATAAACGTCAAAAAAAGAAAAAAGTAGCACTTTTTTAAAAAAATTCGCGGCATTATTTCGTTTCCTGTTAGACCGGAAGTATCGCTAACATGCCAGCCCATGAATTAACTTATAGCATATTTTTTGTCCTTTAATTTAAGCCATGTTAGAGCACTGTAAGCCAAATCGTTCGCTTACAATGCGCATTCCAGCGATACCACCTACTTCTCCAGCATTCCAGGAGTTCAAACGGCTGGAAATCCAGGAAGCCGACACGGGAAGACCGGGGACTTTTAATATGTTGTTAAGAACATCAAATAGGACAACTGTACCAATTTTCAGCTTTACTAAAATGTTTTCAAGGTTTTGACCGTTTTTAGACTATAATTCCTGGGCTAATAATAGTGAAGCTATGATATAATTCGTAACTGTAGGCTAGGCGAAAATTCCCACTGACGGTGTATGGGCCCCCTTCAAGCCTTTCAGCACCGAGGTCAGTTTAATGCGGCATAAAGCCATCCAGAATGAATATTTCACATGATATATTATTTAAAAGTGGATTTGTAACATAAATACCACCTAAACCCTGAACAAACAGGCGGGAATCTTCCAGTGCGACCATAATTAAGTACGGAATACGGCACTGAAAGAGAGCAATGCTTTTCTCGTCTGAGCGCACTACATGTAGCAGTGGTTTCTGACTTAAACAAGAAACAAATTTGGAAAATGGATAAAAACAGTTACGATTTGCAATTTCGAAAATGATAAACTTTTCTTCTAATAGCTAGATGTTAGTTCCCCCCAAAAATAAAGTTGCTATTTATATTCTTTGCATTTAAGTTTCAAAATAATGCAAGTAAAATAATGTTGTATTCATTCTTTGAAAATATCCAAGTGTTACGCTTTTTTTTTGGCCGGCACTGTACAAGGAAAGTAGCCTTAGGAATGAGCTAAGAAGAAAACAAATACAATGTTGTTGTTTGAGTCTTCAGTCTTTTGACTGGTTTGTTGCAGCTCTCCATGCCTCCCTGTCCTGAGCTAATCATTTAATCTCTACATAGCTACCACACCCTACATCCGAGGTAATCTGTTTAACATATTCTAACCCTGGTCTACCCCTACAGTTCTTATCCTCGACCCTTCCTGCCATAACTATGTTTGCTATTCCTGGGTGTCTTAGTATGTGTCCTATCAACCTATCTCTTCTCTTCATTAGCAGTCGCCAAAAACATCTCTCCTCTCCCTCTCGTCTTAATACCTCTTCGTTTGTAACCCTATCTACCCAAGTCCAAGTTTCACTTCCATAGAGCGCCACGCTCCAGACAAAGGCTTTCAAATATGACTTCCTAATACCTAAATCTATATTCGATGTCAACAGAATCCTTTGTTTTTGTAGAAATGCTTTCCTTGCCTGAACCAACCTACTTTTTATATACTCTTTGCTTCGTCCATCACTGGTTATTTTGCTTCCTAAGTAACAGAAGTCTCCTACTTCCTGTAGCTTTTCACCTGTCAATTTCATGTCCATAGAGGTTTCTGATTTATTTCTGCTGCATTCCAATATACCGTTAAAATGCCAATGGTCCGGAAATTAGTCTTCTTCTTCTTCTTCTTCATTTCCCGTTTCCAATTCCCTGGTTCGGGTTGCGAATCAAGGACCTCCCCAGTTGTTTATCTTTCCACCATTCATATCCTTTCAATAATTATTTTTCTTTTACTCCACTTTTCTCTATGCTTTCCTTCACCGTATCTATCCACCTCTTTCTGGGCCTTCCTCGTGGTCTTCTTCCTGGCATTTTCTCCATAAATATTATTTTTAGTACTCTATATTCTTCCATTCTCATCATATGTCCGTACCACTTCTGCTTACTGGTCTCTATCTTGTCTTGCAGTTTTGGGAACCCAGTTCTCTCCCTAATGTCCACATTTCTGATTTTATCCCTCTGTGTCTTCCCAATTATTCCTCTAAGGAACTTCATCTCGGCTGCTTGGATTCGGCTTTCATCGCGTTTTGTTGTGGTCCAAGTACCTGCTGCATATGTCAACATTGGTGTGTAATACATTGAGAATAGAACTTTCTTGCATTTCTCTGGGACTTCCTGGTTCCATACTAAACCTCTCACACACTGGTAAAACCCATTAGCTTGTTGGATTCTCTTTCCAATTTCTTCATTTATTGTACCATCTTCTGTGAGTATGCTCCCCAAATACTAAAAGCTTTTTACCATTTCCAATGGATTTCCATTGACTTGAACATCTGTCTTCCTTCTCTCTTGTTTCTTGTCATCACTACAGTCTTACTCTTCTCCACACTTATTTTCAATCCATATTTCTCTATCACTTGATTCCATACAGTGACATGTTCTTGCTCTTCTATTTCATTTTCTTCCCATATTACTATGTCGTCTGCAAAGAGTAAGGCCTTAGTCTACTTGCTTCCAATTCTTCGTTTCACACTCTTAAGGATTTCATCCATGACAGTTATAAACAGTATAGGGGATAACACACTTCCTTGTCTAAGTCCTGTTCAACACTGAACCAGTTTGCTTGTCCTAGCTTGGTCTTCACACTACTTACACACTTTTCATACATGGCTTTGATCATTTGTATTGCTGCTCTGACTACCCTGGTTTTTATCAATGCGTCCCAGACCAATCTTCGTGGTACTCTGTCGTATGCCTTCTCAATATCTAGAAATGTCATCACAAAATTCTTTTTGAACTCCCATCTTTTCTCCATCATGTTTCTTAGAGCAAAGATTAGATCGAAGCTTGATCTATCTCTTCGGAATCCATGTTGTTCTTCCTCCATTTCTGCCTCAACTTTCATTCTCACTCTTTTCTCTAATTTCCTCTCAAAGATCTTTGCAACATGGGAAATAAGTGTGATTCCTCGATAATTGTTACATTCTTTCTTATCACTCTTCTTGAATACTGGAATTATCAGACCCCTCCTCCAATCTTATGGTACTTGTTTCTCCTTCCATATCACACGAAATAGTCTATACATCCAATATAACCCTACTGGTCCAGCTGCCTTTTATCATCTCTGTAGTCACTTCATCCACTCCTGGTGCTTTACCATTCTTCATCTTCCTTAGGGCTTCTTCTATTTCCAACATTGCTATGCCTTCATTTCGGTTTTCTTCCCCCTCTTCTTCTTTATGTTCTTCCTCTTCAGCCTGTTCCTTGAACTGCTGTTAAAGCTTCACAGAAACCCTACAGGAGGATGTTAAAGGAAGTAAGAAACTTCTGTATGGATTGGTTAGAAATAAAGTGAGAAATAAAGAAGAAACAAAATTTGTGAAGACGGTCAGTGGACACAACAACAACAACAACAACAAAAACCAACTAAACTACAAGCTTCCTTCCTTCCTTTTTAGCCCACTTTTCACATTTTGCAAAAATGGGGAAAAAGTAGACATGAGATCGGGCAAATGTGTATCTGTCTGTTTGTCCTTCCGTCTGTCCTTCTATCTGTCTGTCTGTGTGCCCCCCCCCCTATCAACTCCTAAACGGCTGCAACAATCGAAACACAATTTGGTAGAAGTAAAGATCTATACCTGAATACCTCACGGCCATATTTGAAAATGATGTCAATGCTAGCAACTGCTGAAAAATCGCAATTGAAATTAGAGCTTCATGTTGGATATCTTGGAAGGTATGAATGGGAGCTATTTCAAAATTGGCACACGTATAGATAATACTATTGCAGTTTACTTTCCAGGAGGCCATACATGTTAGTGTTGCCAAAATGATTATAAGCCTGCTGATAGGTCCAATTTTTAAATGCATATGACTTCTACACTATCAATTGGAATTCAACCAAATTTCGTGTGTGCTATGTGTACATAAACAGATATGACTGAGCGTATTCTTAAGGGCCACCAGAGCTACCAACTGTTAGTAAATGCTCTCAATTTCTTTTATCCAAATACCCATATATCAGAAAGTATGCAAGCCGACAGCTTTAAACTATGCACACGTGTAGTACCTGACATTCTATATTAATTTGGAGTAACTTATATACGTCAGTGCTACCAACATGATTCTAAGCCTGCTGAGAGTTCGAATTTTAAATACATGTAACTTCTATACTATCATATGGATATCAACCAAATTTCGTGTGTGCTATGTGTACCATAACAGATATGACTATGCCGATTCTTAAGAGTAACCAGGGCTGCCGACTGTTAATAAATACTGTCTCTATTTTTGTTACCTTAATATCAACATATCAGAAAGTATGCAAGCCAATAGCTCTAAACTTTGCACACGTATAGTACCTGGCATTCTAGATTAATTTGGAGTAACTAATATAGGCCTACGCCAGTGCTGCCAACATGATTCTAAGCCTGTTGATAGGTCCATTTTTAAAATGCATGTAACTTCTATACTAACTAATGGATTTCATTCGAAATTGACACAACAATAGATCATATTATTTCAGATTATTTCTGACCAATACATGTATGTCATTGTTGCCAACATGATTTTACGCCCGCTGTTAGATTCAATGTTTAACTACATGTAACGTCCATGCTATCCATTGGACCTCAAACAAATTTTGTATTCTGTACCTTAAGAGATGGAACTAAGTATATATTCAGTCACCAGGGCTGCCAACTGTAGTTCTCTATTAGGCTACATTGTGCCAGGTGTACAATATTTCGAACTAATTAGAAATTTCGATATTACCAACTTAATTTCGTCATTATTCTAGATAGATCCATATAGATTAATCATTGGCATGAATCTTAAATTTTGAGAGAAGCAGGCTCTTTAGTTCGTCACTGAATTTCTTGTTTACATTGATTTCATTACAAAGCTTGCTATTGCAATGGGTACTGTACCCGAATTCCGCATAGTCACCACATATTATCCGCAGAATGGTAAGGATCGCAGGGACGTTGATACCCAGCTAGATAAACCAGCACTTCCCTACTACGTGAATAACTAGGAAACTCTCGGAACACAAAGGAATACAATAGTACTACTAACTAGTTACAATCAAAATCCTACTATAAAGTATGGCAGGACAAGACTCTCGGATCTCGAGGGTGAACGGTTAAACATAAACAAGTAGTTCCGTGAAGAACTATACAGCCTATTTTCGTATATCCTACTTATATTAACTGCCACTATCAACATACAAAATTTCAGTTTGATTGCTTTAATAGATTCGTAGATATTGAGTACCGATTAAATATTTCGGATGGTCGCCATGTTGGATTTTATATATGTAGGTCCTAGAGTTATGTAATGTTACATGAAGATTATTGTGTACGTGTAGCATTCAAACTTCAATCGCATGATTAGGACACAAGAAGTAACAATGAGATTTAAAAATTTCGCACAGCTGCCATCTTGTGGTTATGGAAACAATTGATATAAATTAGATGCCAGTGGATTAACATTAGTAAAAGGATTTACTGTACCAAGTTTCACTGCACTCGGATGGTTAAATTGCGAGAAACGTCCATGTGAATATTCATACTTCGCGTCGCAGCCATGTTGGATTTGTGATCACCAGGTTATTTAAAGTCCTATAGGTGAACTTGAGTTCATAGCCCCTATGAACATTAAAAAAATCAGTTTTATTGCTATAATAGATTCGTAGATATTCATAGTCGTCTGAATATTTCGGATGGTCGCCATGTTGGATTGTTAAATGCATAGGCCATAGAGACATGCACCAATAAAGGAAAATTATTGCGTAGGTTCATTATTCAAACTTTCACTTCGATTGCTTGATTACGACACAAGAAATAAAAACTTAATTTTAAAATTCGCATAGCCGCCATCTTGTGGTTATGTAAACAATTGAACTAAATTAGATACCAGTGCATTACAAAGTGTATAAACATTTCCTGTACCAGATTTCATTGCGTTTGGAACATTAAATCGCGAGAAAGGTCTATTTAAAATTTTCAAATTCGCTTGGCCGCCATGTTCGTATTGTAATTAACCTCTTTTTTATAGATTAACTTCCAGTAATACTCTTTGTTTCCGTACAAAATTTCAGGGTGATACAGCTAATAGTTTCAGAGATATAGAATGCCGGTGAAATATTTCGCTCATCCGCCATCTTGTGGTTACGTAAACAATTGTACCAATTTAGATGTCGGTGCATTACAATGTGTATAAATATATACTGTACCAAGTTTTATTGCGTTTGGTTGGTTAAATCGCGAGAAACGTCTATTTAAAAGTCGCAAATTCGCGTGGCCGCCATGTTGGTTTTTTAGTTACCAGTTTTTCAAAAGTCACGTAGGTGAACTTCTAGTAGTTCCCTTTATCAACGTAGTAAATTCCAGGGTGATATCTGTAATAGTTTCGGAGATATTGAATGGTGGTGAAATAATTCGCACAGCCGCCATGTTGGATTGGTGAGACGTAACAAAATGTGAAGGGCACGGTCGAGGTCGCCCTGAATAGTGCTATGAACTTACCGAGTTTCATTGAAATAGCTCAATCCGTTTAGAATTTATTAGGGGGGGGGGCACACACACACACCTCACACACACACAGACACACACACACGGTCAAAAGGTGATCTCATAAGCCTATTTTTTCAAAATTGGTAATAGGCTAAAAATAAGCGGGCGCCAGTATCCAACTAGTAGTACTATCATATGTCGATTATTAAATGAGAAGATTATCAGATTCTATAAAAATGGACAAACAAACTACACAGTGCTTGTTTCAATATATACATAAGGACAATACAGATTATGCCCCTGACAAAAATTAACGTATCACAATAAACAAAGATAAAATTAAATTAAAAATTATAGATCCTCATATCTTTAAATTTTACCTGTACAAAAGGTATTTGGACCTCTACTGAGTCCTCCTCAACCAATGTTAAACTTCACATTAAATCACAATCTTTATTTAATATATTTAAAAGAATGTCAACTAATTGTTGTACACCCTGTAGTTCTCTCAACTATAACTTGTTACATTAAACGTCGCTATTTGCATCACTCTACCTACGTGATACAAAGTTTTTTATATTCGCTGTTCTTCCTTTCAATTCTAAAATTTTAATGTTTAAAAATTATTATTATTATTATTATACAAATATTTACAAAGTTCGAATAATCGCGTCCAACACGATATTCTTGTAAGGTTTCACCAGATCCTACTAGATCTTCCTCTCTAGCATCTGCTCTCCTTATAGAATCACAATATAATGTTTACCTTCGTGTGAAAAATTTCGTAACATCCAATAGAACATCTGTAGCGAGCAGTTAAGCTTATTACTGTTCTGGCTTTACAAATCCATTAATAAAATCGATACATTCCGAATACTATGCCAGACTATCTCATTCTCACAATAACAATAACTTTCGTGGTGCGTGGCATTAATCCTCACTGACATATACATCTCAATTCTCAAATATTATTTCCAATGACTTCACTTACATACTGTACAGAACGTTGCCTCTCATTGCAATTGCAATAATACTTCTCTTTAATAGTGAACAAGTCTTCAACTAGCGTCTACAATACACTTACATTTCCATAATCTCATTTCCTTTCTTACAACGTTGTACGGCATTGCAAAAATATTAAATCATCTCTATACATTCCCAAAATGTATGAGATTCAGTAACAATATTCAATATACACGGCTGCGTGTTATATTTTTCAAGTTACACCTTACAAATTCCTTCAGGTGGCTTCGGTGGCGTAGTCGGTAGCATGCTGAGCTTCTATGCCCGTGATCGCGGGTTAAAAATCCGGCTGAAGTCGTTGGATTTTATAAGAGCGTTAATCCCTCAGTATGCCTTCTTCCGGAGGGAAAGTAAAGCTGGTGGTCCCATGTCATAGATTTATGGCATGTTAAAGAACCTTCCTCTAATTACACCTATGTGAAGCTAAATTGTATAGGTTAAGAATGTAATCAGCGCTCTTAGGTTCCTACGTTCGTTGCCAAGAGCCGACTGCGGTGACGTCTGGTAGCTAAGTTCTGGACTCGTAGTCGTTGACCGTGGCGTTTGGCGGCAAAAGTAGGAAGTACTTGAAAATTGATCGTCTGCAGTCCTTACTTGCATTAAAACAGATACACACACTAATACAGTCATCACAATTAACACCGGTTATCAGACAGATTCTACACACACCCAAAGTACATGGGGCTACATGATCGCGTTGTCGCAGCCCCTAAACTTAAGAACCATCCAACCAACAAATTCCTCCTAACGATAATACATAGTCCTCGTGCTTTTATAAATTCATTACTTGTTCCGGTCACATAACTTTATTATTTCTGTACAACTTTCTACACATCCTGTAGTCTCATATTTGCGATAACATTCTTTCATACTTTGAAGTTCAACCACGTTACAATATAGCAATACCTTTCTGAGATACTAGCCTGCATATATTCGCTTATTTGATAACAATACTTCCATGTCCTCCCATTCTTGTAATCCTGAATGAATATACATCCATATTAACTCTTTCTAACTTTATCATGACAACAGGTTGATGTACTTTATCACACATTGTCCTTCTTCCGCATTTCCTTGCTCATAAACATAGTTACAAATGTTTTTTAACTCCAACAATGAGTTATTTATTCCGGTGGTATCACATTGACTTTATTGTCAACCTTGTGATCCTTTTTCCTACTCAAATAATTCATATTATTAACATTGTAATGTTACAAAGTATTGATTACGTACTCATTGAGTTATTCATCTCAAAATACTCCATCAAAGTATTATCAAAATATTTATTAACGCTTTATTATCAAATCATAACATTATCAATATCGACGAATTTTATAGAAGCATTCCACTATTATAAAACGGATTCGCATAAAATCGTATATAACGTATTTCCAAAATTATCTAACAACAAATATTCAAAATATTTTTAAAACGTCAAAAACGACACACGTTGACGTAAAAAGAATTTACATTTAATTTACATGAATCTAGCCAAATAACAACATGGGTTATAAATGGATATATCTATATAAAATGTTGGTCGCATCTGAACATCCCCAAAATATGGCAAACTACTAAATATAGTACAAACACTCATCTACCTTGAGCTGTGATTATTTCATGATATCCTGTGCTGTTGGTGAGAAGTTATGCAGCTGCATTCTTGAGTCGCGTACCTGAGATTCCTCCCAGTCTAACGGTGCCATTTTTGTGCTTGGAGAAGCGGACAGCTGGTCCAGCCACACTCCCATTGCGAGCTCTCTCGTACGGTTGGAACGGCCCCGTCCACCTCGGCTTCCTTCTTGGCTAACGAGCCTGGTGCCTCGTACGTTTCTGAACCAGATGACTCTGTCGAAACTCTCTTCAAACGACACCTCTCTTGTAGGCTTTCATTGAAAACATATGCTGTAGTATTTGTGCTATGAGATGTATTTGGAAACTCATTTAGTTGTAGCAATATTGGTGACATCAGTGTACTGCGGTTGGCATTGCAGTAATGGCCCATCGTTACCATTGTTGCTTCAGGTCGCCTCTGGACTCCACCTCATTTGGTATAGGTTAGCTTCCCTCCATGGTATTTAGTACTTCATAACGACTTCTGACGTAAATTTAGAATGAAGACGTCCCCTCTGACTCACGTGTGATAACCTGGTGAATATTTCACAAACTATATTTGAAATATGGTTAATATCGTCGAATACTTCCGTCATGTTTCAATAGAATTGCAGTAGTAGCTTGTAATATATTGCTTCTTATTATGTCGTTTCAATTATGTAAATTGTCGTAATTCTCAATGCTATTCTTCGAACAAGTCTTCTCAAATAATGCAATGTTCTTTCACGGGAGATACAACTCCTCGTTGGCTGATGCGAGCGGCTCTCATTCCGCCAAAGTATATTTTCTCGGTCGCTCTATGTATCGGCGATTATGCTTGGAAGTATCACGTCGCAGGTCTTGACTCGACCAGTCACAGAAAATGGAATGACTCTCTTGATTTTTCCTTTATAGGCTCCTCGGCTTCCGATAATGGCGTCGTTAGCCGCGCACATTATATTATTCATTTAATTTGCAAATATATCCTCTCGTGGCTTTAAATGTCAAATTTCATTTTGGTAAATAAATTTTATTTCTTATTCTTTTCTTATTAGTGCGGTCTAATTGTTTATAATTATCATTTTAAAGTACAATAATATTTTATGCTTCAGATAAATAAAATATTTTGATTGGCAATTGAGTTGCTATGCAGTTTTCATTGTTCTGACTTGTAAAATTAGTTTATCTCTGTCATACATAAGCGTGCCATGGGCAAATCTCTGCGGTTGCGAGCACGGCTGACAAAACCGGTTCTCAGCTGTCTAACTTATTAAAATTGTCATTTCGCAGCTTCAATAAATCTCATTCACTCCTGGTTAGAATTCTTTGTACGGAAACTTTTCCATTCTGGTTCCTTATAATTGATGTAATTTCCTCATACAACACAACAATAGCTCTCGCTAGCATAACAGAATGCTTATGTGTATGGAAAGTTGCTTATACTACTTCTTCTTATCCATGCACAAAATTGGCACGCGAGACGGTTCGATCCTCGCCTCAGGTATTTCATTACTGCTATTAAATTTGAGTTCAGTACCATGTTTTGACTTTCAGAAAATTTAACGTATCTTTGCATTTCATGTCCCTCAGACCCCAAAACCACCATCAGTTCAAAAGTGTATATACAATTTATATATCATATTTTTGTGGACAACGTTCTCGCTTGCTGAGCCCTAGGTTGTAGGTTCGTATCCTGGCGCAGTCAGCTGGCATTTCAGGGTGGGCAAATGTGAGGGATCCATGTCTGTAGATTAACTGGCATGTTAAAGACCCCCTATGGGGCAAAATTACGGCACCCCGGCGTCTCTAAAAACCAGAGTAGTTAAAAGGGACGTAAAACCAATAACATTATTATTATTATTATTATTACTTTTATGAACACGATAACTAACGCCATTTTGCACCAATCACTTTCAAACTTACACATAAAATATAACCTATAATAATCTCGGTCAAATTCGTTAATGGGCAAAATCGGACCAAAGGAGTGAAGATGGGGGATTATTTTCCAAGGAGTGAAATATCGCTATAACTTACTTAATATGTGAAAAATCCAATCCACTCAAAGTTCATACAATTTTTTGGATAAGGGCTAAAAGCGGATCTTGATGAAGGTTTTTGATAGCACCAACCATTGACAAAACGGGAAGGAAAAATGGAGTTTTGGAGAAAAAATCTCACCACCCTTAATAGGCACAATATCAAAACCGTTAAAAATGGTTAATAGTCCTCTAAAAATACTGAAAACTTTTGTCTGAAAGAGTTCTGGATATGGTCCACCCAACGCCGAGGGATGAGCAAAATATTTTCGGAATTATGAGAAGACTAGTGGACCCGTGCGAGAAATCTCGCATGTTCATAAACCACACTTTCCCCAATAGGTTTATAATGAGAGACTTAAGGAGAAAGGTTGTTATGTTTTTATTTCAACCAAATGCTTATAGAACACTATTTACATTTCAGTTAGAATTCCAAGTTGTACGTTCCCTAACTTAAGAAGGCAATCACTGAAAATTGGATCATCAAAACACTCACTGGTTATTCGATATTTATGAAATTTGAGTACTCATTGCATTGATTTACTGTTTCTGAAATCCATTCAAAATGATAAAGGAAATACATCAGAATGTTAAAATGACATAAGGGCCGATAACCTCGATGTTAAGCCCCTTAAAATAACAATTATCATCATTATTATTACAATGACATAAGACCGGCGACACAGCGGTCAAAATGTGAAGTGGAGCGTATTTTCCTACAGGAACAGTATATGCAAATCGCACACTTCGTACATTTTTTAAAGTCATTTTTTTAAATAAATTATAAATATTTATGAAATTAGAGTGCAATTCGTCACTGCTTATGCCTATTCTCTTTTATTTGAATGCCCATTTGTCACGATCGGTCGCTTGTGAGGGGGATCTATACTACTGAAATAATATATATGATGATGGGGCTTCTTGTATGATAGACATGGGAACGTTTGTACGAATACCATAATTGGCAAATTTAGTGAATTTTATTAGAACAATTTTTTTGCCGAATGAAATCAACCTCCGCCTTCCGGTGGGCCGAGAGGAATTTTACACCTCTATTTGGATCATCCTGTGCTTCTTTGCTCAAATGATTCACTTTACGACATCGGGTGTGGGTGTTGAGTTATCTCATTTACAACATCCCAACCCGTCACTAAGAATTCTCACTAATAATTGCACATTTCCTCTATCAGCCTTATTACGATGTTATCGCACGAATTGTTTGGCCAATGTTGCAACGAAGATAACAGAGGACAACGTTTCATCAGAATAATCCAACTGCTCATAATATTATTAACGTATCGATAGAGTTCTTCACATTTGTCTCCCAGGGGCTCACATCTAGTGGGACGTAGGTTGGCGACTACGGGGCCCCAGCTGAGTCCGGCATTGCTTCCACTTACTTGTGCCGGGCTCCTCCCCGTCTTCCTTCCTGTCTACCTCACTTGGTCAACTCTTGTTCTCTTCAGGCCCCGACGGTATTAGGGTATCCGAGGCCTAGGGTGTCTCTTCCTTTCCCGCCTTAATTGGCCATTGTCTCATCTTTTCTGATACCATGGTCTGGCTGCGTGGCTCAGGGGTAACGTTCTCGCTTGCTGAGCCCAAGGCTGCAGGTTCGAAACCTGGCGCAGTCAGCTGGCATTTGAGGGTGCGCAAATGCGAGGGAGCCGTGTCAGTACATTTACTGGCACGTTAAAGATCCCCTTCGGGGCAAAATTCCGGCACCCCGGCGTCTCTAAAAGACAGTGTAGTTAAAAGGGACGTAAAACCAATAACATTATTATTATTTTCTGATACCCTCCTTTTACGAGGCGTCATCCTTCTTTTTCTTTTTTTTTCCTTTTACCTCCTGCCTTGTGCTCAAAGCCCTTAAGGATGCAGGGTGTATGTAGCCCCACCACTTCTGGTGCACCCTGGATAATGCTACACCCTCAGGGGCTCACGGCTGGGGAGTTCGGAAGTTGGCGACCCCGAGGGATTCCTGAGCTGGGTCCGGTTTCCCCCTTTTGATCATTACCTGTGGGGCGGACCCTCTCCTCTTTCACTTTCCTGTCTGCCTTTCATGGCTCTCATTCCTTCCAAGTCCCTCAATCCGCTTTCGTCGAGGGTTGAGGGCACTTCTTTTCCTCCTGTCCTTTATTTGCCTCATTCTCCTTTTGTTTTCCATTTCTTCTTCTAGTATATAAGTTAGTAGTTAATTTTTAGTTATAGTTTGCATTTCATTTTCATCTTCACGATCACCCAAACCATTAGGGGCCGATAACCTAGATGTTAGGCCCCTTAAAACAACAATTATCATCATCATCATCATCATCTTCACATCCGATCTAATTATGTACTTCATCTCTTTCATAAGTACGAGTTGTACTAGAAACAAGTAGTTCTGTGATGAAATAAAGAGCCTACATTTCTTAAAATCATAGAGACCATATATCAACAGTTGGCAGACCTGGCGACTATATATTCTTAGTTCCATCTCTTAAGGTACGCAATGCACATGTAAAATTTGGTCAAGGTCCAATAGATAGTATAAACGTTACATGTATTTAAATATTGAATGTATCAGCATGCGTAAAATCAGGTTTGCGACACTGCCATAAATAAGATGCTCAAACTTAAATTGAAATATTATGATCTATGTATGTGCCAATTTTGAAAGAATTGCATTTATCAGTATGGAAGTTAGATGTGATTCAACATTAAACCTATCAGCACGGGTAGAATCACGTTGGCGGCACTGTCGTTTATCGGTCACCGAAAATTAACTTACATTTGCAGGTCTATATGTATGTAAAGTTTAGAACTGTTGGTTTGCATACTTTCTGATATATTGAAATTAGGATATTAAGTACAGAGTGCATTTTTCAACAGTTGGCAGCCCTGTTGACACTAAAACAACGAATATTCATATCTACTCCGTTGCGCAAATCACATACCAAATTTGGTATGGAAGTTACGTGCATTTAAAGATTGGACCAATCAGCAGGTATAGAATCATGTTGGCAACACTCTAAAGAATGGGCTCCTGTAAATTAGTCTCCTGTAATATTATCCATATGTGTGTCAACTTGGGAACATTTCCTATGCATATCTTTCGAGATATTCAACATAGACCTCAACTTTCAATTGCGATTTTTCAGCAGTTGGTAGCAGTGATGTCATTTTCAAATATGGCGGTGAGATATTCAGGCATAGGTCTTTGCTCATACCAAATTTGGTTTCGATAGCTGCAGCCGTTTAAGAGTTGATCGATCTCATAAGTCTACTTTTTCCTAATTTTTTATCACAAAATGTGAAAAAATAGGCTAAAAATCCTTCGCGGCACGCCGGAAGGCGGAGGTAGATTTTACCGGGCAAAGAAAAATATTTCGAAATCACTAAATTTGCCAATTGTTATATACGTTACAAACGTTCCCATGTTCAGTATTTGGTTCATCCCTTGATGGGTCATACCAAAAATTCTTTCAGACAAATATGTAGGTAATGTTTAGAGGATTATTGGCCACGTTAAAAGGTTTTGATCTGTACCTATTAAGAGTGGTATGAATTTCTTTTCTCTATAATCTCAATTTTTCCCACCCCTGATGCCAATTGTTGGTCCTATCAGAAAACATAATTAAGATACATATTTGGCTCTTCTCCGAAGAATTCTATGAACTTTTAATGGATTCGATTTTTCATATCTTAAGAAAGTTATAGCGATATTTCACGTTGTTGAAAAAATTCCTCCCTCTCCTCATTTCCACCCACTAGGTCCGATTTTACCCATTAACGCACTCGGCCAAGATTTGGATTGGTTATATTTTATGTAGAAGTTTGAAAGGGATTCGTACAAAATGACAGTAATTATAGTGTCCACAAGAATCATGATGATGATGATGATGATGATGATGATAATTGTTGTTTAAAGGGGCATAACATCTAGATTATCGGCCCCTAATGGTTTGGATGATAATGAAAATGACCTATAATTAAATCTAAGTACAAACTTACACACTAGATATAGGCTGTTCCAAATCCATGAGTTTGAGTATGCGTACACGCGAGTACTCAGCAGTAATGCTCGGAGCACGGTTGGAGAGGGACTGGGGGTGAGAGCCAATACGTCACTGGGCGAAGGTCGTAGCACAAGACCACGCGCTTCCTGCCAGTCATGATGTATCCACCGCGAAGTGACGGCAGCCCCCCACAGCAGAGCTGTATTGCATGTTGCAGGTTTACTCACGTAAGGCGGCGAGTACTCCGCTGCTCACGGGCGAGTTGCTCGGCTGGAACAGCCTGCACTAGAAGATGATAAAAGAAAGACAAAACAGGAGTACGGGACATAAAATACAGGGGAAATTAATGCCCTCAACCCTCGAAGAATGAAGATCGAAGGACTTAGAAAGAAGGAGAGCCATGAAAGGCAGATAGGAGAGGGAAAGAGGAGAGGGCCCACCCCGAAGGCAATGGAAAAAGGGGAAAAAACCCGAGCCAGCTCAGGAATCCTTCAGGGTTACCAACTTCCGAACTCACCAGCCGTGAGCCCTTGAAGGTGTAGCACTATCCAGGGTGCACCAGAAGTGGTGGGGCTACATACTCCCTGCCTCCTTGAGGGCCTTGAGCAGAAAGCAGAGGATACCGGTAAGAAAAACAAGAGGTCTGACCCCTAGAAGCATGAGGGATCAGGAAAGATGAGAGAATGGCCAATTAAGACGGGAAAGGAAGAGACTCCCTAGGCCTTGGATTCCCTAATAACGTCGGGGTCGGAGGAGAACAGGAGTTGACCAAGGGAGGTCGACAGGAAAGAAGACGGGGAGGAACCCGGCACAAGTAAGTGGAAGCAATGGTGGACTCAGCTGGGATTCCAGGGTCGCCAACCCACGTCCCACACAAGAATGTGATATATATATATATATACACTTTTGAACTGACGGTGGTTTTGGGGTCTGGGGGATGTGAAACTCAAAGATATGTCCAAATTTTCCGCCCGTCGCAACACGGTGTTGATTAAAATAGGTAGCTTTCTAATGAAATCTACCTAAAACGGCCTTGACTAATTGCCATTATCATCGATACATTACGTAATCACAAATGAATACATACTGACATAACAAATCGCTAAATGGAGTGGTCCCTGGACGGATTTGATTGCAACCCTTCACCCCCTACCCCCCCCCCCCTGCCCACACACACACACACACACACACACACAATCGTTAGTTAAATGTAGAGGTAATTTTTGTTTTACTTCTAAAATTAGCAGGTCTTGCCTTGTTCAAAGAATATTTCTATTCAGGTCATAAAGAGGTCATAAAATATTTTTGATGAAAAATAAAATAGGACTGTCGTCAAAATTGTTCGTACATTTCTTGTACTTTTTTTTGCGCTCCCTCTCCCTTGAGGCCGATAACCCAGATGTTGGGCCCTTAAAAATAACAATTATCATCATCAACATCATTGTTTTGCCCCCGATGCACCTCAGGAAACTGCAGGGTTATATTGGGCAGATTTGCATGAGAATAGGAATGTAAACCAGTTTCTTTATATCAATATTAGCTATTTTTGCATTGAAATTGCGGAGACAAGTCAAATCCAGAACGAAATAAGATGCGGGTAGTACCTGCGGGCTCCCGCTTAGGGACGAGGTGCGCGGTAGACCATTGTAGACTTGTGTATTGTATCACGCAACGTTTGACCCCAAAACAAAAACTTAGCTAGGTTAAAGGAAAATAGATTCTTGAGCGCCAGTACTGAATGAACATTCACCACGGTGATAGGACGCCTGGTATTTCTACAGCCCACACTGACCGGTCATCAACCTCGGCTTGAAACTCTTATCATCTCTTGTGAGGTAAGGAAGGAGCTTGGACTATTCTTTAGTGATCGCTACTTCCTTATCATTATCAATATTTGATAATTGCTGTAATTGACATGGTTATAATAAGATTCCTATTAGTTTGTTATCGACAGTTTTTTGGGTGACGTCACTGGGGATAACGTATTGTGGGGCTCGCCTAACTATTGACCAACTGGCAACTTCAGCTATTTATTATATAATATGAATTGCAGCCAATGGTCATAGCAGGGTATTTTAATGGAACGCCCGAGGGCTCCCAACAAGTTCAATTTCAAGTAGTTCCAACTTTGGCTACCAGATGCCACTCTCACTAACACCTAGCGGGGAACGTTGGAACTTGATAGAGTGTTTCTAACCAGGCAAATATATCTTACAAAGTTTGCTACACACTACCAACTAATTGCAGTGGTAGCCATACATATATGACCCGCCGGCTTTACATCCCCTCCGAAGGAAGCATGTTCGCCGATCCCACTTCATATAGCATAGACCGTGGCAGAGACCTTAAAATAATGGCTTATGATTGGTGGAAGCGGGAGGTTGAACTACAGTTGGTTCGCACTCTTGTCCATAGATAGCACGCACCTCCCGTATTTCGAGAACTTTAGAGAAAGCTCCTGGCGCGACAGTCAAAACAGCTGATTTGCAACTCGCAGGAGAACCCATTCAGAGACCTTATTTTTGTTTGTAAATCACTACATGAAATTGAAAATACAGTGAAACCCCTCAAATCCGAACCCCGGAAATCCGAAATCCCGGGTAATCCGAACGACTTCTTTCCGACAATTTTAAGTTAGAAAAACACACGCAATAAAGAGAAAATTATTTAGTCATAAAACAATTATATAGTCTATTCGACATTATAACCTTAATTTACATAATTATTTGAGAAATTAACAAAGAAGTACAGTTAACATACCTGTCAAAAACGTTACAAACTTATCTCATCCAGGATTAAAAAACGGAATAGTTGGTTATTGTAATTCCGTACGTTAATCACTTTGCAAAAACAATGAAATGACAATAGAAACACACAAAATATCACGTAATCTTTCTCTAGAAATCAGTTATCTTCCCGCGGTACAAAAATCATGGCATGGATGTCATACGTTGTTGGCATGTTAAAGAACCCATTTGAATTCAGTAGGCAGTGTTCAATGGAAAAATTAATCTTGGGATTCTCCGCCAACACAAAGTTCATTCTCTACTAGAAAGCGCTGTAGATACCTGTAGATATCTAACCTCCTTGGCTACCATAGCGTTCAAAGGAACGACTAAATTCGACATGCAAGCTGCCCTCTGGGTGTCAATTAACAAAGCTTGCACCCGGCACCCGAGGCCATACGATATTATTATTATTATTATTATTATTATTATTATTATTATTATTATTATTATTATTATCTTCCCGCGGTGACAATTGAGCGCCAGCGTCGCATGAACATGGCATCGTTTGGCGTGTCTGCAGCGTGTTGTTCTACGAAGCACAATGCGACGTCAAGAGCAGATGCAGCTTCAGTATAAGTCACATTGTCTGTCGAAGTTTCTTCATCCTCACTGTCACTAGCCTATCTCGCTCAATGTACAGTCCGATACCGTAACGAGGGCTAGTTATTATGTTAGGTTATGCAAATGTTTCGGATAATCCGAACAAATTGAAATCCGAACAGGCTACAGCCCCAATTAGTTCGGAATTGAGGGGTTTCACTGTAGTTATTGTTTAAAGTGAACTTTTTATATGCCCAAGATAGCGGGTTCAAACCCGGCCGAAGCCGTCGGATTTTTAAGATCGTTAAAAATCCCTCAGTATGCCTTCCTTCGGAGGGGAAGTAAAGCCGGCGGTCCCATGTCATAGATTTATGGTATGTTAAAGAACTTTCCACTAATTACACCTATGTGAAACTACATTGTATAGATTAAGAATGCAAACAACGCTCTTAGGTTGCTACGTTCGTTGCCAAGAGCCGACTGCGGTGGCGTCTAGTAGCTAAAGTTCTAAACTAGGCCTAGTAGTCGTTGACGGTGGCGTTTGGCGCAAAAGGAGGAACTATTTGAAAAATTCAAAGTTGCAGCCCTTACTTGAATTAAAAAAACAGATACACACTCTAATACAGTCATCACAATTATCACCGCTTATCAGACAGATTCTACACACACCCAAAGTACACGGGGCTACATGACCACGTTGTCGCAGCCTCTAAACTAAGGATCCAACCAACCAACCAACCAACCAAAGTGAACTTTGAAATGTTCATGAATTCAATCCTACTCAATTTTCCATTCTGTAATAGGTTGGCATTCATTATATCCATTGATTGCGATGCAGGGGTATATGTTTTTTTTGCCGTACGAATGAATTGTTTCGTTATCGATTTTTATATCTTTGGTGTTGTCGAATGAGATATTAGATTTGAATACGTAGTTTTTCTTTAGAAATACAGAACAATTCTTAAGAAGTACCAAAACATGGTCTTCTTTGCAGCTTATTATTGGCACCAATGCTGTTTTCAAGAAGGAAGGCCCCATATACAAAATTTCTATCACCGATATGTTACAAAGCCTGTACCTTCCACGGCTCATGGTCTATACTAAGTTTGTAACGTTTCGCGGCTAGTGCACAGCTTGCCCCATGCTTGGGCGACATGTTGTAACGTTTCATAGCTCGTGATATAAAATTAGTACAGTAAATAGCTCGGTTAATAGGGCGCCAATCTCCAACAGACGGTTGTGAGATACATTTATATTTATTAAATTGAGATTCTTTACTTTCGGGGGAGGGGCAGCAGTGGCTAGCTGAAAAACACCTTATTCTATTTATTTTGACCTCTGGGAAGTCTAGCATGGGGTAAATCTTGACAGAAAGTCATAGATTGAAAAAAATAATTTATTAAGAACACAGGATGAGATGAATGACGTCTTGCGACCTTTTAAACGGATAAAATACAAAGGGGAAGTTATTTCTTTAAATTATTGAAGTTAGTAGTAATTACGTCCGACTTGCAATAGACGAATATGCATGAGCTCACCGGGTTGTAGATCTTCCTGGGCGATGTTGGCGGAGGTATCTCGTTCCTGAAGTAGACATCTCGCGTGGTCTCCATGGTCCCAAGTACCAATCCTACCTGATAAAGCTATCTGCCCACTAATTGCACAGATACTGTCGCCTAGCTGAGTGAATGTAATGGTTTCACTCGTCACCGATATTCAGCGCATTGCTGGAAATATCCTAGCTAGTTCTCCACTGAGTTTACTAGTTGAACTTTATGAAACTTTGTAGGTGAATCTCAACAAGTGAGGTCCAAGTTTAGAATTTGGAGTGCTTTCAAGTGGAAACATAATAATATTCTTCCTGTCCATACAGCTCTGTCCCGGCTTATATATGGCAATTATATCTCCCACCAGCAGTAGGGGATCGGCCAATTGCAATATCAAAGTATTGTCTACAGAAAGTGACGCTCCTTCCTTATTGGCCGAAGTAAGTCCTTTATCAAGCACCAAGTGGCTATATTGGGGTGAAGGTCTCTCCCCCAATGACACACTTCCATATTGGTGTCATGTAGCGGTCTCTTCCTTAAAAATCACCATGTTGCAGTTTTCTCGTCGTAAAACAATTTATTCTAAAAAGCTGTAGGGTCCATTGTTCCGACATCTTTTAGAATTAGCCTGTTGGCTACCGAGGGTCACTCCTGGTTGTGGCTCCCTTTCCACTCTTCCGGCCTCTTCATAAGCGGTTTTATGACGGTTTAAGCGGTATCTATTGTCAGTTGTTAGTTCCACAAGTGAGCTCAAGAAATATATTTATTGGGGGAGGGGTTGTAAATCTACGGTTTGAAATCTCGGGTCGACGTCTAATTACAAGAATGGATGAAAATGAACATATGATTTTATACTACCCTTAAACACAATAAATATATACATGCACTATCGTTGCAATTGCACATCAATATAGTACTCTTAGTTCAATTGTTTTGGGTGTGGTGTACAAACACCACAATCGCCCCCATGAGTCGACGAATAAATTCCCAATTTTGAGAATGACTCATCCCCTGAAAACAATTACACAACACTTAAATACATATACACAATACACTCAAATCTTCAGATCAACAATACATTTAAAATGTCATTTCTTTCAATGTTTCTTGTTATCCAGTTTGTCTGAACTTATTTCACTCGAAGGGCGTTTTTTATGGTATACAGCCTTTCAACTGTAGAAGATTGAATTTTACACGGATAATTGCACACGCATACACACGCAAAGTGTTTGCTCTTACAAAATGCAATTACAAGTCGGAGGATAAGATATGTCTTCTGCCTTGTGTAACACCATCTTCCAACAAAACATTACTCTTCCCAGTAGTCACTACTTACAGAAAATTTATTCTTAACAAAACTTCATGGTATCAAAATTAGACAACTTAGCGACATAGTGGTACACTCTATCTAACCAACTACCTGCGCTCCTACCAGCCTTATATCCTTACATTAACTCAATGCGTTACCATTACTGTTTATCTAACACTATTATTATAACCATCCTACACACTCACAAATCTAAATCATATTCACACCCTGTATCTTAATCATGATTATATGAAAAACACCCTCAATTCTTCTCCGCCTCATCTAATTACTGTCATCGCTTCCGACATAACTTCAGAGTTCAGTAGCCCTCAATGCTTTCTCTCTCAAACTACTGGTAAACCGCTACTCAATTTAAATTTCTCACGAATAAGTCGTATTTTATTTACCTCTTTCTCTTCCTTGAATCCTACCACCTTTAACTCAATTAACTTCGAATTTTAACAAATTCCTTTCAATAATTTTATATATTAAGCCAACCATTTATTATTATTATTATTATTATTATTATTATTATTATTGATATTATTAGTTTTACTTTCATGTGTGCCGGACAACAACACAACACACCATCAATTCGCTATCGCTCATCATCAGTAACATTTACAAGTGGTTTAACTAGGTATTTGGCCTTGCAATATATTTGGCTAAGTTCCAAATTGCGTATTAAGATCTTGAAACTATAACTTGGATCATCTCTTGGGTGTACTGCCTCATTACTCTGTTTCTTTGTGTGCATACATTCGCTATTTTTATACTTCAAAACTCCCAACATCTACGAGTACTTCACGTATTCACGTAGACACCACAAAAACCTCCTCAAAACTCCCAACATCTACGAGTACTTCACGTATTCACGTAGACACCACAAAAACCTCCTGCTCAGAGTTATTAATCTCCTCTGGCATATTTACTTCTCCAAAACCTTCCTCCACCATAACTTCATTTGGCCACTTACCAACCTGAAACCTCATTGCTCAACGGCATTAAACCTCGCTGGCATCCTTACTTGTTACCTCACTCACGTCATTTACGTGAAATTTACACACACACGTACATACTTACACACACATCCATCTCCAAGTACCAGATGTCCTATAGTTTAATACTTCCTTATTTCCATCATATGTTGGTTATTTCACACCATGCATTACCATCCATCACTCCTAAATTTATCCAACTGTAGTCACTGATGACTTCGCTGTTCTCAAATTAAATTTCTTTACTGCATATCGATACTTACTTCTTCAACTCGTTAATTTTATTCTCATTGTATCACCTCATCTTAAATCAGTCACGAATCTCTACATTATTATTATTATTATCATCATCATTATAGTTGTCATACTATTTCTTACTTTCATTAGGTGGTTACTTACCATTTTTGTTATTACTTTCTCAGATACTCTTAGAATACTTCTGCAGACTACGCACATTTTAATACAGTATATAATTGTCTATCGATAAGCGGTTCACCGTCTTTACCTAGTTTATAAGCGTAAACTTCTATTTGCTGCTCCCTCACTGTTTCATACAACTCTGAACTGATACACAATTTCAGGCTTCAAGAATCCACCAAAATTTAATTCTACGCCCCCCACACTTCTATTTAAACAATGAGCTGACATGCTCCACGACCTTAATCTATATTAATACTCTTTACCTTCTTATTGTAATTTTCTTTAATATCTACGTCATAACTCCCTAATTTAATTACATTAAATAAATACACTTTAACTACACGACTAAGTCTCCGACCTATCTTTACACTCCACTATTCGCTTAAGATTCCTTGTTCTATTGCTCTCATTTCTTTCTTTCTCCCTGGTTTAATTGTTACTCTTTCTTCTCTTCTCATAATAATAGTCTCTACTTCCTCATTACTAGGCCTATATTTATCTATAGTAAAGCTACTCTTAGTCCCTCCTCCTAACGTTTCACCTAACATCTCTACTTCTAACCTCCATTCCAAATAGTAATCTTCATCCTTATCTTTATATCTCTTTCTAATCTCATCTAACAATGTGACCTGGCTTTTCCGCTTTGTCCTACTCCTACCAATTTTAACTTCCGTCATCTGCTTTCCTCGTTCACTGTAATCTACCTGCTGGCTTTGTGTTAACACACACATCTCCATCTCAGCTAAGTTTACGTTACTAGAAACTGCCCCTACTTTATGAAGACTTTTCCTAATGTTCTGCTCTATTTCCACTATCCTATTTTCAATATTTTCTCTAACCTGATTATTCTCCTCTTTAACAACTTCCTGGATTCTACAATCCTGAGGACCTATTGTTTTCTCTACCTCCCATATTTCTACTCCTAACTGTTCTTCAAACATATTCTTCTCTCTCATTCTCTGATCTATCATCTCTTCCTCCAGTTCCTCAACTCTCTCCAATAACTGTTGATTAGGCTTACATAATTTGCTATGACATATTTCTACTTTCTGCTCTACTTCTGATCTCATTTCAGCTAATCTTTTCTCCTCCTGATTCTGTATTTCTAATCTACTCTCATTTTCATTCAATTCCTCCCTTTTCAGTTCTATCTCTTGCTCTTTCTCACATAAACTACTATTGACTATTTCTAGCTTCTTATCTTCTTCTCTTTCCTTGTCCAGCACCTGCCTTCTTTGGTTGAATTCCACATTCTGTTTTATTATAGGCTGTGATACTATTTTATTTTGCTCTAGTTCATATTTTGCTTCTCTGGTGCTTTGGGCTAGTTCCTGATTCCATTGATCTATTTTCTGGTTTATTTCTGTATTATTTTGATCTAGTTTTGCGAGCATATCTCCCATCATCTTGATTAACCTTTCTTCCAATGTATCTGATTCTATATTTATGTTTTTGCCCTTTTCTAGGTCTTCCGCGCCCCCCATCGTACTATTCTGTGATTCAACCGACTTGTCTACCTCGCCGCAACTCTGAACATTGTTACTCCCGCTAGCTAAGTCTTTCTCCACTACCTCTGCCTCGGTACCCTTAACTGTGTTACCACTACGTAACGTCATCATCTCGCTCTCATCTCCCATGATTCACTTTGCATATACTTTATTATTATGAAAACAATTAATTTTATTTCCAAATGCAATTTAATAATTTTATTTATTTCTTTAAGGTGTTTTATAGCTTTCGAGCTCCACGTTGAAGTGCCATGTTGTAACGTTTCGCGGCTAGTGCACAGCTTGCCCCATGCTTGGGTGACATGTTGTAACGTTTCATAGCTCGTGATATAAAATTAGTACAGTAAATAGCTCGGTTAATAGGGCGCCAATCTCCAACAGACGGTTGTGAGATACATTTATATTTATTAAATTGAGATTCTTTACTTTCGGGGGAGGGGCAGCAGTGGCTAGCTGAAAAACACCTTATTCTATTTATTTTGACCTCTGGGAAGTCAAGCATGGGGTAAATCTTGACAGAAAGTCATAGATTGAAAAATAATAATTTATTAAGAACACAGGATGAGATGAATGACGTCTTGCGACCTTTCAAACGGATAAAATACAAAGGGGAAGTTATTTCTTTAAATTATTGAAGTTAGTAGTATTTACGTCCGACTTGCAATAGACAAATATGCATGAGCTCACCGGGTTGTATATCTTCCTGGGCGATGTTGTCGGAGGTATCTCGTTCCTGAAGTAGACATCTCGCGTGGTCTCCATGGTCCCAAGTACCAATCCTACCTGATAAAGCTATCTGCCCACTAATTGCACAGATACTGTCGCCTAGCTGAGTGAATGTAATGGTTTCACTCGTCACCGATATTCAGCGCAATGCTGGAAATATCCTAGCTAGTTCTCCACTGAGTTTACTAGTTGAACTTTATGAAACTTTGTAGGTGAATCTCAACAAGTGAGGTCCAAGTTTAGAATTTGGAGTGCTTTCAAGTGAAAACATAATAATATTCTTCCTGTCCATACAGCTCTGTCCCGGCTTATATATGGCAATTATATCTCCCACCAGCAGTAGGGGATCGGCCAATTGCAATATCAAAGTATTGTCTACAGAAAGTGACGCTCCTTCCTTATTGGCCGAAGTAAGTCCTTTATCAAGCACCAAGTGGCTATATTGGGGTGAAGGTCTCTCCCCCAATGACACACTTCCATATTGGTGTCATGTAGCGGTCTCTTCCTTAAAAATCACCATGTTGCAGTTTTCTCGTCGTAAAACAATTTATTCTAAAAAGCTGTAGGGTCCATTGTTCCGACATCTTTTAGAATTAGCCTGTTGGCTACCGAGGGTCACTCCTGGTTGTGGCTCCCTTTCCACTCTTCCGGCCTCTTCATAAGCGGTTTTATGACGGTTTAAGCGATATCTATTGTCAGTTGTTAGTTCCACAAGTGAGCTCAAGAAATATATTTATTGGGGGAGGGGTTGTAAATTTACGGTTTGAAATCTCGGGTCGACGTCTAATTACAAGAATGGATGAAAATGAACATATGATTTTATACTACCCTTAAACACAATAAATATATACATGCACTATCGTTGCAATTGCACATCAATATAGTACTCTTAGTTCAATTGTTTTGGGTGTGGTGTACAAACACCACAAGTTGGCTTTCTCGTGACCTAAGTCACCTTTTATTACTACATATTCCAATGAGGCCTATTTTAACGCATACTGTACATTTGGAGAAATAAATCACGAGATGATTTGACGTCTTGTTTGCCATCCCATTCGTGAAAATAATAATGTATTTTGTGGGACGTCGTATGCACAGTGAAATTGCCAACAATCTGGTATAATCGCAATTCCAACCAAAGAGGATATAATTCCAACATTAATGAACGGGAAAACTCAATTCAGAAAGGACAACACTACTTAATAAACGCGCAAGTTGAAATGCCACTGAAATACTAGGCACTCATCACATCTCGGAAACCTCGAGACATACAATTTATTAGCCTAATTTCGATTTTTGCAAAAAATGAAAGTAGACTTATGAGATCAACACAGGGCGAAAAAAAGTTTGTCTGTCTGTCTGTCTGTCTGTGTGTGTATGTGTGTGTGTGAGTCTGTGTGTGTGTGAGTGTGTGTACTCTGAATGTCTATCAATTCGAACACTGTGAACGCGAATTGAACGAAATTTGGTACTGCCCCCGTAATTGAATTATGTAGAGACCACGGTGGCTATATTTGAAATTATGATTAGAGTTATGGCTGTCATAGTTATGACGTGGGTAGTCATGACGTAAGCACGGATGACGTAAATGTTATGCCAGCAAGCTACTTGAGCTGAGATTCTCAGTGACGTCAGCATTTTAGTCCAGAATGTTCCAAAGATGTACGACGCAGTCGCAGGAAACGAGGAATTCTGCTGAGGAAGAAACTATGCTATTGGAGGAGAGGCATGAACCAATGAACGATAGTTTAAAGGAAGACGGAGATTGCTGAAACTATGGTATTTTTATGACTTTTTGAATGCAGAATTGTGGAAATACATTTGCAGTAAAAGCATTGATTTGGAATTTTGATGAAATTTATTTTCAGTTCTTGAATTTTGAAAATCCGTCATGTATTAACGAAGTTGGAAGTTCTAGGGATGACGTAGTATCACGCTTTGGAAGGGATGGTAACGCCCCTCGTGAAGGTAATAAAAGGGCTTGCGCAGAAGAGAGGAGCCTCTTCTCTTTCGTTCGCTGATCATTCTGAGATCTAATGCTCAGATCATCGAAAGTCATATTTCTTATACATTCAATATAGTGAGACGTCAAAGTGAACAGCAAGTGAAAAGAATCGTTTTTATAACGCGTGGCGAGGCCACTATAGTAACGAGATACAGGTCAAACTAGGTGAAGTTGAAACGGACCTTAGAAAGCTTATACAAGTTTAACTTCAAACAGTTAGCGGTCTACGATAACATAATTGTATTGTGCAGTACTACATGCAATTATAGAGAAAAGCTGAACAATTTCGACCGAGTACTTCAAAAGATATTAGCTGTTTTATACGACTGGCAAAAGTGATTATCTCGCCACTAGAGAAACACTTTTGTATAAGCCAGAATCAAAGCAAGGCTAACGCTGCGAGTGGAGTAGACAGACTTCAGATTGCTTGCTTACAGAACGATACAGTATAATGGAGCATTTGAATACGGCAGTTTGTTCTTCTGACACTACAACTGAAGTGCAAATGGAAGGCTAAGAAGGCTTATTGCAATTGGGACATACTTCATGGGAGTAAGATAGCGACATGGAACTTCGCTAATTGCTATTCCACATAAGCGAACATGCGGTGAATACCATCTACACCCATGTTTCGTAAGTAATGGCTGAATACCATCGAACAGCCATAGAAACAATTTCATACTCTGAATATGAATAATTTCTTCGGAAATTTCTACAAAACGTCATGATGATTGTCTACTGGAACTTCAGGGAATTTTTCAAGAGAGGTCAGGGTAGTCCCGACTCACAATGAAGATTATTGCCGGAAGGATGTCTATTCGTATTCGAGGAGCAGAGCGATTCACGGAGAAGGAAGCAGTTCGATTCTCCGAGGGTGCTGTTTCCTATTTCGAGGATGGAGCTCAGCTTTAACGTGGTGAAATGGATCCATCAGCAGTCTTCTTTGGGGAATTTTCCTCTGGAACGTCAATCGGCAGATAAGGTAGTCGTGAACGTTTATTGTATTTGAGTAACCTAGTAATGTTTGAGCAACCATTTTTCCCATATTTTTATCCTCATGTATTTTGCCTTATTTTCTTGTTGAGATTCTTATTCTCAGTACACCTTGTTGAGTTTTGCATTTTTCGACGTTTTATTAAGACATTGTTATGTCATGGGCATAGTTAACGATTTTGAATCAGTTGAGACTGATATTTAGATTTTTCAGTAATTAATATTTTTTTGTAGTCACGATTTGACTGTAAGTTAATGATTTTTATGGCAGATTTAAATTCAGACAGCGTGTCACTTTATTAAAGTAATTCAACCCCAGTTTAATTACTTTGAACAATTTTCTGTCATCATCAAGAAGGAAGAACATTTAAAGGATTTTAGAGCGTTAAAATATCTTACGTTATCGACGATCTTGGAAATACTAGTCGTTATTTGTATTGATTGCAACACAGACATTTATCGTCAGTTATGAATGAACATTGCATCATAGACAATTTTGTGAAGGAGTAATGTTAATAATGAATTATTGAATGCATTAAAGTCAAGTACTTTTGTTAGGAGTTTTTCTCAATTAGAGAATTATATAACGATGTTTGCATTCCCCAGTCTAATTGGATTCTATTCGACTACTTTGCATTTTAGTCGCACTTTATTTGAAGATAGTATTTTCATACTACATTTTTCTTTTAAGATGTTAATCTTAAATTTTGATAGACCAGATAGGCGTATATAAGCGTATTCACTATTAAATTTGTTTGTGATTGGCAAGTTTTGACTTCATTTCAGTTCATGAATGAAATCTACGAAGGTTAAATAGAAAAACAGTTTTGAAACTATTTATGATTATAAAGATTTTTAAGTGGAACTATGAATGTATAATCGCTAGTGCAGCGCGTGTTGAAAGTCGCTGAGATATAATGCCCTTGAATATGAAGGAAGTTCCCACAGGAAGTAATGTTAAAGAATTATTTGTGGAAGTTTTGTAAGTGATGTGAAAGTTTTAAATGCCATATAGATTGATATATGATGATTTTGGGCATATTTTAATGCAGATTGTGCATTAACTTGTTAGCGAAGGATTTTCCGCTGGAGTAAGATTGTTATAGTTCGTTGAAAATTAATCAAGTGATTTACTGTTATAATTAACACGAGTTTTGAAAGAATTTGAGACAAGATGTTGAATGAAGGTTGCCGTCACAAATCATTATTAAAAACTTTATTAAACCAAATTGTGACATTAACATGTATAACTAACCTTCATTGGTCGATTATATTAAACTGGATTATAAAATTACCAACCGAATGAACATGTGGCTAATGTATTTATTAAATTAATAATTTAATCAATTTAAATGGTAATATTGTAAATAATTGTTGTAAATATTTTTGAAAATAATATGAAACGAGAGTGATGTTAAAGGCGTGCTTATTATAATTTTTTTATTGTCTTTGACAAATATTATAAACAATTTCTAATTGTTATAAATAATTTATGTGATTTTGTTATAAACATTTAAGAGCTAATTAAACATTTGGATTGAAGTTAACAAGTTTAAGAAATTTATGTAATGATCCATTAGGATGTGATCAAAGTACTTGAAAGATTTGCGTAAATATAATGTGAGTTGTCTTGTAAGACATTTAGAAGCTTGAGAGTGCAGGCTGGATTCTTACGTAACATAGCGTGTGAGAAGGGAGTGCATTTGACCAGTATGCGTCAGGCTGGAAGGTAGCCCGCAGCTGTGTCAACATATGGTTTTCAGAGAGTGAGGTCGTACACTCCGGCCTTGCGACTATAAATACCATTCTCTTGTTTATTAAAAGGAAACAAATGCTCTATATATGTCACACCCTGACGTCCTTTTCCAATCCAATAGTGTTATGAATATTACGGTATTTGGAGCTCTTGGGAGCTAAAATGTTTTATATCATGTTGTATAATAATTTTGCAAGTCCTACTGGAGGACGTAGTCAGATTGACTTGGGCTACTGATAGCCACGTATATTTTGTTGTGTTAGGATAATCATACCCTTTATTAGAAATAAAGCTTTTGTACAGTTCAAAGTTCTCGTCTTCGTTTCTGGTTCATTTTTAAATGTCATGGCGGAGATTATTGTGTGAACAGACTTTTAGTGATCCTGTTGTCAACTCAAACCCCGAGATAATTAAGAGGTAAGCAACGGTAAGTATAAACCCCCGTCTATTTTGGTGTGTTCCACAATGATTTCCTGTGAATTTCTGTGCTCTTATCTCGATAGTATCTGTCAGTGCCATTTTCATTGATGTAACTGTGCCGGTGCGATTGATAATTGGCAATCCGATTGAGGGGGCGGATATCTGACAGCCTACTATCCAGGTAAACGGGGACAGTACAAAGGTAGCACTAGCAAAGGACACCTCAGTGTCATGTTTTATATCGCCGCCATTTTGACGGAAACGTAATAGCGGCCACACAAATTTTCAAAGCTTAAGTCAAATTACGATTAACCTAATCATCCGATCTCTACCAAATTTTGCAATAACATACCTTTATGGAGGGAGCATCCTTTGACCAAACTAATAGGTCATTAGCCGAATAGTTTGCGGATGGCGGTCATCTTTGTGTCAAAATCGATTCCCCCTATTAATTCGAACACGGTGAAACCGAATGGAACGAAATTTGGTACAGAGGTAACACTAGCAAAGGGCACCTCAGTGTCATGTTTTATATCGCCGCCATCTTGACGGAAACGTAATAGCGGCCACACAAATTTTCAAAGCTTAAGTCAAATTACGATTAACCTAATCATCCGATCTCTACCAAATTTTGTAATAACATACCTTTATGGAGGGAGCATCCTTTGACCAAACTAATAGGTCATTAGCCGAATAGTTTGCGGATGGCGGCCATCTTTGTGTCAAAATCGATTCCCCCTATTAATTCGAACACGGTGAAACCGAATGGAACGACATTTGGTACAGAGGTAACACTAGCAAAGGGCACCTCAGTGTCATGTTTTATATCGCCGCCATCTTGACGGAAACGTAATAGCGGCCACACAAATTTTCAAAGCTTAAGTCAAATTACGATTAACCTAATGATCTCTACCAAATTTTGCAATAACATACCTTTATGGAGGGAGCATCCTTTGACCAAACTAATAGGTCATTAGCCGAATAGTTTGCGGATGGCGGTCATCTTTGTGTCAAAATCGATTCCCCCTATTAATTCGAACACGGTGAAACCGAATGGAACGAAATTTGGTACAGAGGTAACACTAGCAAAGGGCACCTCAGTGCCATGTTTTATATCGCCGCCATCTTGACGGAAACGTAATAGCGGCCACACAAATTTTCAAAGCTTAAGTCAAATTACGATTAACCTAATCATCCGATCTCTACCAAATTTTGCAATAACATACCTTTATAGAGGGAGCATCCTTTGACCAAACTAATAGGTCATTAGCCTAATATTTTGTGGATGGCGGCCATCTTTGTGTGAAAATCGATTCCCCCTATCAATTCGAACACGGTGAAACCGAATGGAACGAAATTTGGTACAGAGATAGCACTGGCAAAGGGCACCTCAGTGTCATGTTTTATATCACCGCCATCTTGACGGAAACGTAGTCGCGGCCACCCAAATGTTAAAAGCTAAAATGTAATTACGACCAACCTAATAATCTAGTCTCTACCAAATTTTGCAACAACATATCTTTATGTGGGAAGCATATTCTGACCAAACTGCAAGATCATCAGCCCAATAGTTTGCAGATGGTGGCCAAGTAGGCCTATGTGTGCAAATCGATTCCCCCTATCAATTCAAACACGGTGAAACCGAATTGAACGAAATTTGGTACAGAGGTAGCACTAGCAAAGGGCACCTTAGTGTCATGTTTTATATCGCCGCCATCTTGACGGAAGCGGAATGACGGCCACCCAAATGTTGAAAGCTTAAATCAAATTACGACCATCCTAGTAATTTGATCTCTACCAGATTTTGCAACAACATGCCTTTTTGTGGAAAGCATCTTATGACTGACTACAAGGTCATCAGCCCAATAGTTTGCAAATAGCAGCCATGTATGTGTGCAAATCCATTCCCCGTATCAATTCAAACACGTTGAAACCGAATTGAATGAAAGTTTTTACAGAGGTAGCACTAGCAAAGGGCACCTCATATTCATGTTTAATATCCCTATAGCACGTTGTATTTCAACAAGCTACAACAACAAACATTCAATTATACTTCTTGAAAAGGACAAAGTGTTATAACAATACCCATGCATTTAGGAGCACGTAGGCTGTATGTTCTTTACTGAACATCTTGTTTTTCCCTTCAAGTTTATGAAATTTATTTTGTAATTGGAGAAAAATTATGGGTTGAAAAAGACTTTCCGAAACCGCTTGAGTTACAAAAGTGAAACTGCACATTTCCTTGGACATGTGTGCGTCTCTGAAACTCATTGAATGAAAAATCTGAAACCCAGGAAAAAATATTCTTCTGACATCTGCAACTTCCTCGCAATCTCTGTAGTTGTGGTGCGCTATCTGAGAACAAGAGTGCGAATCATCTGTAACTCAACCTTCCACCAATCATAAGCCGGCATTTTAGGGCCTATGTAATATGAAGTGGGATGGGCGAATATGCCCGAAGGAAGGCATACTGATGGATTTTAACACTCTTAAAAATCAAACATGCCGGCCCCGTGGTGTTGGGGTAGCGCGCCTGCCTCTCACCGAGAGGCCCCGGGTTCGATTCCAGGCTCCGTCAACGATTTTAGAAACTGACGTCAGGGCTGGAACGGGGTGCACTCAGCCTCGTGAGGACAATCAACTTGGTGGCTAATAGAATTGTTACATTTCTAATAATGGCTATCACGGACAAGTTATTGAAAATTACCAATTCTTCTAGATTTCGCCTATGTCTTTTGCGGGGTTCACATAGGTGGACCAAATTTGGATCTTCAGCGGGCTCTTGGTACACCCTTCCGGACCGCCGCCAGGATGGTTCCCAACATATGGCCACGACCGCTTTCTACCCAAATCCTATTGAGTAGCTGTCTGATAGTGAAGCAGCGCCCCGGTCTCGAAAACCAATATTAACGGCCGAGGGGACCCGATGCGCTGACCACGCGTCAGCCCAATATCTGCAGGCCAAATGGCTGGGCAGTGGTCGCTTGGTAGGCCCTGGCCCTTCATGGGCTGTAGTGCCAGGGGTTATTAAAAATCCGATGACTTCGGCCGTGTTTGAACCCGCGATCTCGGGCATAGCGGTACAGCATGCTACCGACTACGCCACCGACGCCGACATCTCCAGCTATTTGATATTATATACTGAACCCTTATCATTGTGTCCAATAATAATGTTTCATATTATTAAAAACGCTGGAAATACTAAATACATGATATGCTGGATATTTGAGTAAAATTGATGTAGCAAGCAATCTGGACTTGGTAAGACGGGCTACGTGCTGGCAGGAAACTACCGACAGTTTCACAACCAATGCTATTCTTATATTTCTGAGAAAATCAGATATGACGCTGTGGCGTACGTGACCATCGACAGGCCAAAATGCTGGGTACAAGGCAAGGAGTGAGAGAGAGGACAAGTGTCGTGACGTCAAAATAAGGGCGGGATTTGTAAGGTCAGAACTCCGACGCCAACTTATCTGACCAATAAGAAAACATGACGCCAGAACATAGCGTCAGTGTGTTTTGCGCGCCAATCGGTTATAAAAAGATCTAGCGATCGGTTTGCATGTTCGGCGGCAGATTCGCGACCTGCGAGAAATTACAAGATTTTTGAGAGGTCACACATAATTATAGGCCCATTATTTAAAATATTGAGGAGCTATTTTCTCCCACCATTGAAACTGTAGGCTTTCTGTATATATACAAATGTCTGAGATGAACCGGGGCACTTCTAATTATTCTTCGACAGTCAATTTAAGACGTCCTTAAGACGGTATGGTTTTAAAATTCTAGTTGTGTGTCGACAACGAAGTTATAAATTTCATAAACTGTGAGATGGCAATTAGCCATAGAATAGGGAAAGTCTACGATTCTGCATAGGACAATATGAGGAAATAAAATACTCGTAAAGCAGATAGAACAGTTTTAAAACTTTAATTTAATTGTGTTTTTAACAGCAGCAAGATGACGACCATGGAGAGAAGACAACAAGTTTCATCCTCCATTACCATGAGTTTTATGGGCTAAAAGGCCTAATGATGGGAGATGACGAGGTGGAAGGCCTCTGGAAAGCGGTTTAAGTGATGAGTATTAAAAAATTGATTTATTGATTTTGGACGAGGGGAATCGCGAGAGATGTGTGGAACTTTGTACAGATTTTATTTGTGTGGTTTAATTTAAATTTTAGGGTTTGATTTCTTAACTGACATGCGTGTAGTAAATTTTGGCATTACGTGACAATTATGTTGTACAGTAAATTTTGTAACTTAAATGTTGTCCTTATGTATACGTAATTCTTATAGCGAAATGGCCGCATATGATTAACGTATCAATAAAAAGTGTAGCCATGAATGAGAACCTAGGAACGACAATGATAAATGGACTGAATTAATGATATGTTAAACTAATTACTACGTGGGGGGGAAATTAGTGTTTTAGTTGCTTTGATAACTCGGGCTAAGTCTGATTCCAGTTATTAATTCTTTATTGTCATTTGGACATGTTGTGTGTCATTTACCTGAGGGGTGTGCTGATTCATGCTACGACGAGATCTTCGAGAAAGTGCCACGTGTGTTTGGGTGTAAGTGAATATGAGGAAAGGTAAAGCCTGTCCTTGACTGCGACATCATTCCGGCAAATTAGTTACCCTTGGGGGTAAGTTTGACCTGGAGATGTGTTCTTAAAAATCCCTGAGAGGATGTTTTGAGATAATGTGATATTTTGTTTGTACGCGTTTAACAGGTGGCGATTAGCAAAGGTACTGGACGCTGGCTATGGGCCAGAATCTATATTTAGCGTGGCACTAATTACTACGTTGGGGGAAGAAATCAGCCACTCACTCAGAGATGCGATAACAGGCCCGGCTGTCCCCAGCTCGGTTATGACACGTTATGTTTGCTTTAAAGCCTAATGAGTTAAGGTTATTTTATTTGGTTTAATTTGGGGAGTTGCCATGTTGTCGATCCAAGTTTCTTTTATCATTACTACGACTTATTTGTTCAGTGTTTTAAAACGCCAAATTTTCTGGCGTGAAAATTAAAATTTGTATTTTGTTGTTGTTGGCTCTTATTTTCAAGGCCATTGTGTTCATTATAAATATAATTTGGCAACCGGCCAAACTTGTTCATGTCATGTTATGCTTTCCTAGTGTTTGTGGTCTAAGACGGTAATTCCGCAGCCCTTATTTTTAAATAATACACACGTGTATTTGGTTGTGGTAATCTAAGGTTAGAGCATGTCAGTAGTGTATATAAATATGTAATTGTTGTTCCCACATTTCCGTAATTCGTCTTCGCAGTACGGAGTTCGTTCCCGAACCGACTGTTTTGGTCGGAAACGAGCGCCCGTCAAAGTGCTCATTACTTAAACTAGTCTTAAAACGCGTGTCGCTCATAAATATTAAATTCTTGTACTATTTTATTTGTTTGTTATTTTTGGATCTTGTGATCCGTTTTTCTTTTGTTACTTTGAATTAAGTGACATTGCAGTCACAATGCTTATTTGACAGCTGTCATGCCGTGTTATCATGGTACGTCAGGCTGGTCAGTGTCAGATCTGTTCACGTGCGAGTGAACAATATAAGGGTGGTTTATTGTTAGGTGTTTTATGTTTGATTCAGTTATTAAATTTCATTTGATAGTAGATCCTGTTGTTTTCTTGGCTTTGTAATAATAATAAGTTAACCTTATGAACCCTGGAAGTTGTTGATAGCATAAACCTCTAAATCACATTCACAAGAATCCATTACGACCCCGAAATTTTGAATCTTGTCTACATGCTATTTTCCAAGGGTATATAAGAGTTACTTTGGCTTCCGAACGTGTGGCATTTGTGTTTTAGAGTAAAAAAAAATACATCACCGGCATGTGATAAGTTTATTAACGTAAGTTAGGCGAAGATAGTACCGCCAAATGTTTAAAAATATAAAGTCATGGAGTTTGCAATAAAGTAAATGTGGAACAAGTTAAGTGTTTGAACTTTGATTAAAATTAGAACAAACTGTTCCAGGCGCCCAATAAAATTAAATTAGCTTTGTGTAGAAAAGCCAAACTCAAAGAATTGTTTGACAGGAAGGTTAGACCTTAAAAACTAATTAATACTCTATTAATTGGTTAATATTTGTAAGTGAAATAAGGTCAGGAAGATTATAACTGAATCAAAGGGTTAAAAATTAAATGGAATAATAAGTAAATTATACTCAGTGATGCTATAGTTTGTGGGAGTAATTTAAAGTAAATGAACTGAGTATGTAAAGGGTTAATGTGTGTATATTTAATATATGTGAGCGCGCGTATCCAGGGCTCCGCCCTTATGTCATTTCCCTATGTCTCAAATATATTATTGTTGTGATGGCAACTCTTGGAGAAATCCGCGAAGTGATTGAACTAGCATCCGCTCGTACGCGAGAACAACTTAGTGAGATGAGAAAGGACATAACCAATGAAATACAGACACAGTTAGCGGCAAATAGTATAGAAATGCAGACACAGTTGGCGGCAAATAGTGAAGAAACGCAGACACAGTTAACGGCTATAAATATACAATCGGCAGAAACGCAGACACAGTTGGCGGCAAATAATGTAGAAATGCAGAAACAGTTTGCGGCGAATAGTGTAGAAATGCAGACACAGTTAAACACAAAACTATCTGAAGTTAACGAGAATATAAATCAGAAAATCACTACACAAAATATTCTGGTTAGTGAGCAATTACATAGGCAGTCTGAGAAAAACAATGAAATGTTAAACGCACAAGACGAAAGGAACACTCAAAATCTAGCTGCGCTAACGGTAGAAATCAAAGAGCACACAATAGAACAGCTAATCCAATTAGCAAAGGACGTTAGCACTAACAATACCAAACAATTAGGAATAATAAAAGGTATTGAAGATTCGTTTAAAAAGGAAATAAAAGGAATGGATGAGACTGTTATGGCAAAACTAGCACAAATCGAGCAAGCGTGTTTGACCAACTCATCTGAGATTAAAAAGCACACACAAACTTAGAAAAAAGGTTTGAGAAGATCGAACGAGGGACACAGGGTATGCAAGATCAGATAATTACAGTAGATAACAATATCACGGGCTTAGTGACGGAACTCAACAAATTAGAAATACAATCAATTGAGAAATGGAAAAAGTTAGAAATTGACCGGAAGAAATTAAACAAACATTAGAGCAGAACAACATTTCTCTGGGAGAACGGATAGATAAACTCGAAGATAATCAGGAGGCTAATCAACAGGAAGTCGAAAAACACATTGTTAAATTGAAGGATACTATTAGAAAAGATTGGACCAAGATGAGCGCTGATTCGAAAGATGAACGGCTCGCAGTAAGCAAGAAGCTAGGGGAAAATAACGCGAAAATACAGGCGTTAGAAGAAAATATGAAGTTAAGATTTCAAATTCAAGAGGACCGCATGATAAAATCGGAGTTGCAGTCACTTGGACATAATACGATGTTTGCGACACTAATGGAAAAGGGGAAAGGGGAGAATGCGGAAAGAGAGCACACAGTAGACAGCCACGAGCTTGGGCAAAGTCCAAGAACGATAGACACGCAAGCATTCCAGAATTATGAGGGTCGTAGCTCGACACCTGAAAACACACAACTTCCCACGCAAGTTATACAAGTCATCCGTGGAAACGAATTTAAACCGAATAAGTTTTTACCAGAGAGCGGAGGGACACCTAAAGCTTTCTTAAGAGAACTGACAGAATATTTTTCGGACCAAAATGTTAGCTCAACGCGACAATTAAGAATGGTTGAAAATTTTTTGGCGGGCTCAGCACTTACCTGGTATCTTGGATTTAAGAACACATTTAAATCAATGGAAGGTTTCCACAAGGCCTTCCTAAGCAAATATTGGAGTGGTCATATCAACAAAGCTTGCGAATGGACTTATACTCGCGCAAATACCATTCCACGCATCAGACGAAATATGCAGATTTTTTCGCCATGCAACTTGTCAAATTGCAAGATCTTGATAATCCCCCGAGCGAAATGGAGCTAATAACTACTATAGGGAACAGATGCCTGTTAGCGTTCAGCAATTCTTGGTGGCGGCAAATATTACGACCGTGGTCCAGGCAGAAGAGGTATTAAGGAGGATAGATGAAACCACTAATTACATCAACCCGAGAGAGAAGAGACAGATAGAGTTAGTTAATGCAGTCGAAGTAGTCAAGACACCGAACAAAAACACGAGGTCGCAAGCTACAAACACTGGGGATAATCAAAGACGGCAGAGCACCGGAGAATATGAACCGAGATCTCAACCGAGATATGAAAATAGGGACAAAAACCATTACAATCAGGAAGAAACTAACCGCTACCGGAACACAAACAATCAGCAGTGGCGAGATAATAGGAGATACCAAACGTCATATAATAGGAATAATAATAACGCACCTTATAATCGGGGATGGCGTGCAGGACACTATAATCAACAATATAGGCCCAGGGACAACAGGCGTTACAATCAACAATATAACGCACAAGATAACCAGCGGTTTAACCAGCAATCGGATCCAAGGGAGGACCGAAGAAATTGGAACGAGAGACACGCTGACCCACAGCAGTACCTGGAGGAGCCACGTAACATGGAAGGAAAATATAAGGATAAATGGGAAAGAGCAATAGATCGGTGGAAGAATCCCGACACCCACGAGTAGGAAAACGGAACACATCAAATGTTGGAGGCCATGCATGTAGAAACCCAGAGATATTTGGAGGAGCTGCATGGAGAAGAAGAAAATAGAGCAGCCGACAATAGGAAACAGATGAATAACAGGAGAGATTCGCAGGCCGTGTCAGGCAAGGGTCTCGAAATATGGCAAAGAAAGTTATTGTACGGGAGTCGGAGAAGAAGAAGGGAGAAGGAAGAAGATGACAACGCGGGGAGAAGAAGAAGATGACATCACGGTAGAATGGAGAAGAGACAGGAGCGGCATAAGGAAGTTCAACTAGGGGTTACGAATTTAGGTAACAACGCATACAGAGTCCGGGAGGTGAGCACAGGAAACATGGCAGTGTATAATATTTCAAATTTAAAATTGTATCATCAGAGAGAGCCATACGAACCAAGAAATAATGTTACTGCAGCAAATTAAACATTCGCGTGATAACATACAACAAAAGATACGGGGGTACTCTAGTGGTGAATGCGCTCGAAAGACGGCTCTGACGTGTTTACAAATTCAGGCGGAAGTTGTAAATAAGCAATGTTGATGTTTTGAAAGAGTGAGAGGGGAGACGAGTAGCGAGGAAAGAGGCCGGAGGGCATAAGTATACAGGAATTTCCTAATGAGTTTGGAGCGAGACGGCTACTGAAACAGACAGAGGCGGACAGTCATTATATTTTGAGGGTGACCAGCAACTTCAAATTTGAGCCAGAAAAGTAGGGGATGTGAAATTCGACTTCATATTGAGTTCGAATTTCATCAAGTAGGGGTCAGATGAACCCTTATCATTGTGTCCAATAATAATGTTTCATATTATTAAAAACGCTGGAAATACTAAATACATGATATGCTGGATATTTGAGTAAAATTGATGTAGCAAGCAATCTGGACTTGGTAAGACGGGCTACGTGCTGGCAGGAAACTACCGACAGTTTCACAACCAATGCTATTCTTATATTTCTGAGAAAATCAGATATGACGCTGTGGCGTACGTGACCATCGACAGGCCAAAATGCTGGGTACAAGGCAAGGAGTGAGAGAGAGGACAAGTGTCGTGACGTCAAAATAAGGGCGGGATTTGTAAGGTCAGAACTCCGACGCCAACTTATCTGACCAATAAGAAAACATGACGCCAGAACATAGCGTCAGTGTGTTTTGCGCGCCAATCGGTTATAAAAAGATCTAGCGATCGGTTTGCATGTTCGGCGGCAGATTCGCGACCTGCGAGAAATTACAAGATTTTTGAGAGGTCACACATAATTATAGGCCCATTATTTAAAATATTGAGGAGCTATTTTCTCCCACCATTGAAACTTTAGGCTTTCTGTATATATACAAATGTCTGAGATGAACCGGGGCACTCCTAATTATTCTTCGACAGTCAATTTAAGACGTCCTTAAGACGGTATGGTTTTAAAATTCTAGTTGTGTGTCGACAACGAAGTTATAAATTTCATAAACTGTGAGATGGCAATTAGCCATAGAATAGGGAAAGTCTACGATTCTGCATAGGACAATATGAGGAAATAAAATACTCGTAAAGCAGATAGAACAGTTTTAAAACTTTAATTTAATTGTGTTTTTAACAGCAGCAAGATGACCACCATGGAGAGAAGACAACAAGTTTCATCCTCCATTACCATGAGCTTTATGGGCTAAAAGGCCTAATGATGGGAGATGACGAGGTGGAAGGCCTCTGGAAAGCGGTTTAAGTGATGAGTATTAAAAAATTGATTTATTGATTTTGGACGAGGGGAATCGCGAGAGATGTGTGGAACTTTGTACAGATTTTATTTGTGTGGTTTAATTTAAATTTTAGGGTTTGATTTCTTAACTGACATGCGTGTAGTAAATTTTGGCATTACGTGACAATTATGTTGTACAGTAAATTTTGTAACTTAAATGTTGTCCTTATGTATACGTAATTCTTATAGCGAAATGGCCGCATATGATTAACGTGTCAATAAAAAGTGAAGCCATGAATGATAACCTAGGAACGACAATGATAAATGGACTGAATTAATGATATGTTAAACTAATTACTACGTGGGGGGAAAATTAGTGTTTTAGTTGCTTTGATAACTCGGGCTAAGTCTGATTCCAGTTATTAATTCTTTATTGTCATTTGGACATGTTGTGTGTCATTTATCTGAGGGGTGTGCTGATTCATGCTACGACGAGATCTTCGAGGAAGTGCCACGTGTGTTTGGGTGTAAGTGAATATGAGGAAAGGTAAAGCCTGTCCTTGACTGCGACATCATTCCGGCAAATTAGTTACCCTTGGGGGTAAGTTTGACCTGGAGATGTGTTCTTAAAAATCCCTGAGAGGATGTTTTGAGATAATGTGATATTTTGTTTGTACGCGTTTAACAGGTGGCGATTAGCAAAGGTACTGGACGCTGGCTATGGGCCAGAATCTATATTTAGCGTGGCACTAATTACTACGTTGGGGGAAGAAATCAGCCACTCACTCAGAGATGCGATAACAGGCCCGGCTGTCCCCAGCTCGATTATGACACGTTATGTTTGCTTTAAAGCCTAATGAGTTAAGGTTATTTTATTTGGTTTAATTTGGGGAGTTGCCATGTTGTCGATCCAAGTTTCTTTTATCATTACTACGACTTATTTGTTCAGTGTTTTAAAACGCCAAATTTTCTGGCGTGAAAATTAAAATTTGTATTTTGTTGTTGTTGGCTCTTATTTTCAAGGCCATTGTGTTCATTATAAATATAATTTGGCAACCGGCCAAACTTGTTCATGTCATGTTATGCTTTCCTAGTGTTTGTGGTCTAAGACGGTAATTCCGCAGCCCTTATTTTTAAATAATACACACGTGTATTTGGTTGTGGTAATCTAAGGTTAGAGCATGTCAGTAGTGTATATAAATATGTAATTGTTGTTCCCACATTTCCGTAATTCGTCTTCGCAGTACGGAGTTCGTTCCCGAACCGACTGTTTTGGTCGGAAACGAGCGCCCGTCAAAGTGCTCATTACTTAAACTAGTCTTAAAATGCGTGTCGCTCATAAATATTAAATTCTTGTACTATTTTATTTGTTTGTTATTTTTGGATCTTGTGATCCGTTTTTCTTTTGTTACTTTGAATTAAGTGACATTGCAGTCACAATGCTTATTTGACAGCTGTCATGCCGTGTTATCATGGTACGTCAGGCTGGTCAGTGTCAGATCTGTTCACGTGCGAGTGAACAATATAAGGGTGGTTTATTGTTAGGTGTTTTATGTTTGATTCAGTTATTAAATTTCATTTGGTAGTAGATCCTGTTGTTTTCTTGGCTTTGTAATAATAATAAGTTAACCTTATGAACCCTGGAAGTTGTTGATAGCATAAACCTCTAAATCACATTCACAAGAATCCATTACGACCCCGAAATTTTGAATCTTGTCTACATGCTATTTTCCAAGGGTATAATACAGTGTTGGCCTTCCCTATAGAGCCGAGACTCGCAGATGCCACCTGGCGGCTGGCCCACCGTGTGTACCCGCCTATCGAGCAAGGCACTACTGTCGACCAACATATTATGTGCACCCCAGTTTGAAGGTTGTTTGTGAAGTAACCAATAGACCTACACAAATTCCAATAACATCATCATTTTCGTCGTTCTATTTTACGTTAGTTTATGTAGGTTTGTAATTTTTAATTTATATTTTAATATTTTTTATCGCAGTTGAAACACAAAAAGTGCCCGTTTTTAAGCGTGTTTCAACCATGCGTCACATTTAAGAATTATTATCTCACAAACTCGTCTTCAGATCGAATCCAAATTTTAACACAATATACATTGGAATGTTGTATAACATATTAATTTCAAAATTTTATGTGTTCAAGAACGAATGTTGTTAACATTTTTGTAAGGTAACTTTTTCTCTGCTCCGGGTCGTTGGAAAATGTAGTTCTTGGTCACGTTGTAATCCTAATACATCAAAAAGTTATGCTGTATGACTGTGAAATACGTAAGTTTATTCACTTATTTTATATCGGTTTGTATTTGTACGGTGAATTAAGACATGGTTCACCAGCTAGCCTCTCCGGGAAATGATGTACAGCGTTGCTGATATGGAGACAATCACTTCCGAGGGAGGCGCGCAATGACGCGTGGTGTATAAGGATTACAACGCGACCAAGAACTACTTTTGCCAACCACCCCGAGCAGAGAGAAAGTTACCTTACAAAAATGAAAACTTTGTATCTTGGACACTCAAAATTTTGGAATTAATAAAACTGTTATACAACATTCCAATGTATATTGTGTTAAAATTTGGATTCGATCTGATAACGGGTTTTTGAGATAATAATTCTTAAATGTGAGGCATGGTTGAAACACGCTTAAAAACGGGCACTTTTTGGGTTACTGCGATGAAAAATATTAAAATATAAATTAAAAATTCCAAACCTACATGAACTATCGTAAAATAGAACGACGAAAATGATGATGTTATTGGATTTTATGTAGGTCTATTGATTACTTTACATTCAAACTCGAGTACACATAATATTTTGGTCGACAATAGAGCTCGAGTCAGCCGGGAAGGCGTTGCGCAGAACACAACGCTACCATGCCTCACGTCCATCCTACCAATCACAGTCAGTCTGTCTTGAGAATGTGAGCTAGTGTGTTGTGAAGTGATTATATCCTAATATTTAAAGATCCAATGAAAGCGATTGTGTACATTTCGAGTGCTATGGAAGCATAGGGAAGTTAACGACAGGTTGTGCATAGGCAAGCCCGAGAAATAGTTTACAAAGTGTACGAATACTTTAAAAGTCTAAAGCAGCGTGAAAGAGACGGCCACGATGAGGTAAGCGACGGTGTTACCACACCGCAGGAACTCACGGCAGCAGCCTGCAGTGTGTGGACTCGGACATAGCGGACCTGTTGCAACAGTGGTTATGTATCTCTGTCTCTCTCTGCGAAAATCCCAGAGAGCCGGCCGCCTTCCGTACTCATTCACACCTCCTTTCAACTCTACATATTACTACAATGCTGTATTAAAATTATGAGTATAAATCTTGGCTTGATATAGGCCTGCACTGCGTAGAAATAAAAACGTTTAGTGAAGCCTCTTAATGGCATTCCATACACATGGTTTCATTCACAAGTATGCGTTTGCAGAATGCACGTGCCGTGGCTTTGTTTCGTCAATGAAATATTGGCACCACGCCGAACTCAAAACTGGTTTATACAATAAACAGAAGGCTGTGAGTCTACATCTGCTTAATTATTATGTCATCGCTCCCCAGAGCTAACGGTGAATCATGCTTGCTAGCCCACAGAGACTGCATGTGTGCATTTATAAAACACGTAAAAATTAACATTTCGATCTTACAAAAGTACATATAACTGCCCTGTGTCTTAACCAATCATTCTAAAAAAAATTATACATGGTTTTATTCGCACTCCGAATTGTTCTAGACCAATACGGTTCCACATATGCTCTTAACAATAAACAATCATTCATTCCCAAAACATCCGCTCATAAACACACTCTATTCCAAAACAATTGATTGATAAATCCTATTAAATTGTTTAACTAATTAAATCATTTTTACAAAAATTGTTTGCATGTAAAATGTTTATCATAATATCCATTATCTAGTGTTTCTAACGCGACACTTTCGAGATTCTAACTTCTCGGTTACAATAAAAAGCTTAACTAAATATATACACTGGTTTTTCACATAACCACTCTTTCTTTAACGTTCTGTAGTTTCAATATACTGCGTACACCTCGTCTTATATAGGTTTCATTTATCATTATCGGTATAATACAGTCGACTGATTAAGGTGAACTGTACTTAATTACATAAATTCGGGTTTAATAAAATTTAATAATGGTATTATAGACGTGAGTAGACAATCTTTCTCATGTTGCTTTTCCGCTGAAACCCTCCTGTTAACACAGCTAAATCGTTAATTCACAAGAACTGAACTACTTGTATACAACGGCTCTTATCATGATACATGCCTTTTAATCAAAGAACAACATAACTTTGACTTCCTTAAAATGCGGAATTCCCTCGCCTGAGCACTCCATACCTCTACAAAAACCCATATAACAATATTGTTTGCTCTCAGGGAGAATTATATAATTGTTTTATTTCCACAGTTGGTAACAGATACATTTATTTATGTTTAGGTTGGCAGCAGTGACCTAGGAACAGAGAGTGAAGTAGCCAACATGGCTGAATGTGTTTGTGTTTTGGAGCAGCAGCTCCTTCGCATATCAAGTGTTGTGTCTTCTGTATCATGTACATTTTTGTAAATACAGTCCACTAGAGTTAATTCGACATTTTCGTTTATCCCCTGATGTTTCATCTGGGGCACGTATGTCGCATACAGACATATGTTTTGGTCCTACACGGGCAGGATTCCCGCTATATCAACTGAGGCCATGTGGTCCCGACAAACGCTAAAACTGCTGTATTTAAGTGAACCAGTGCGAAATACGTATGTAGAGACAATGCTAGTACATTATTGTGAACAATGCAGGCGTAATTGCAATTTATTTATCAATGTTTGTGAGTTTGATCAAACTTATTTTGAAAAGTGAGCATAGTGGCTGCGAAACAAAGCCACCATTGTGCTTTGGCTTCGTGTCGCCTCGGCTAGCATCGGTAAGCTTCGATACACGTGCTGATGGCAGCGCCAGCAGGCAGCGCTCGCCAGCCTGCTTGATCCATGTTTACAACGCAGTTGTTATATTACAAATTTACTACGTATTTAAATAAGTTAATTCATGCATCGGGACTTGCAAAATTAATCATGATGAATTGTATATTCGTAAAAGCATATCCAGTATTGTGAACCTTTCGGTGTGCAGTTGAAAGCATCAATGGACGCATTTTTGGGGCCATGCGTAAGTTCTCGTGACTTCCAATCAGCAGTGCAGCCTTCGATTCCTGACGGACACAGTTCCATTCAGTAGTGCAGCCTTCGATTCCTGACGGACACAGTTCCATTCAGTAGTTCAGCCTTCGGTTCCTGACGGACACAGTTCCATTCAGCAGTGCAGCCTTCGATTCCTGACATACGCAGCTCCATTCAGCAGTGCTGCCTTCGATTCCTGACGGACGCAGTTCCATTCAGCGGTGCAGCCTTCGATTCCTGACGGACGCAGTTCCATTCAGCGGTGCAGCCTTCGATTCCTGACAGACGCAGTTTCATTCAGACGTCCTGACTTCGATATCCAACCGTTGGGTGACGACGCAGACTGAAAGAACCTCTACACCAGATAAGTTAACAAAGGCATTTCATAGCAATTCCTTCCCATACCCAGCAATCCTTCCTGTGCATGAACCATTTTAAGCATGTCTACTGAACGTGAGATAAAGTCACTGACCAAGCGCAGAGGTGTTCTCCGAGCATCCCTCACGAGACTCCATACCCAAATTAATGAATTTCATAATGAGACTCCTGCTGAAGTATTACATGTGAAGAATGAACGTTTATTAGCTCTATTACCAGAATTTAATGAAATTCAAAGCAAATTGGAGGATTTGGATGACAAAAATCCTCATGAGCAGGTCCGGTGTGAATTCGAAGGTGATTATGATGAACTTAGGGCTAAGCTACAACAGTTACTAAATACCCATTGCACACATGCCTCATCTGTCTCTAGCAACGGTAGAGAATCTACAAGTAGTAATACAGGTTCGTACAGTTTGCCAAAGATTCGGTTACCAGAATTTTCAGGTGATGTTACACAATTCATGCATTTCCATGACGTATTTGATTCATTAATACTGAAGAATCAGTCTTTGGGTAATGTTGAAAGGTTCCATTACTTAATGTCAGCACTGCGTGGCAATGCTCATCAACTCAATAAAAACATTCCTCTTACTGCAGATAACTTTGAACTAGTTTGGGAAACGGTCTGCAAGCGATACCGCAATTCAAAGGTAATAGTAAATGCACATATCCAATTACTGTTATCTCCAGATATCGTCCAAAGGGAATCATCTTCTAGTCTACGCACACTTTTGAATCAAGTACAGTCCAATTTAAAGGCTGTTGAGTCTTTGAATTTGAATATTCCCCTACATGAAATCATAATAGGACAAATCATACTTGACAAGTTACCTGAAGCCACACGTAAGCATTGGGAAATGAGCAAGAAATCCAAGGAACTATCTACACTTACGGAGTTGTTAGAATATCTTGAAAGGCGGGCTCAAACCCTTGAATTAATTGATTTTTCACCTACTAAGGGTCTCAGTGATAAGATCAGCAGATTGTCTCAAGATAAAACTTCTAAGCATGGTTTCAAGCATGAGAAACAACCATTTACAAGTAGTTCATACATTGCAATTAACAATAATTGTGAAGCCTGTAAGGGGCAATATCCAATCTTCAGATGTGGTAAAATTTTAGGTTATGATGTTAATCGTAGATACAACCTAGTTAAGCAGCATAAGCTTTGCTACAACTGTTTGCATGAATCACACGCTATAAGTTCTTGTCCTTCGAAGTCAACATGCAAAACTTGCAACGGTCGTCACAACTCACTGTTGCATTTTGATTCTGGGAATCAGCAATTCAATGCCAACTCGTCTAAACAGTCTCAGCAAGGAGCTATCAGCAGATGTTCAAACCCCGAGTCCAACCAGGCTCACAATGCTCAAGTTCGTGGTAACTCCTCCAGTTATTGCACTATGAAACTCAAACCACAAACTCAAGTTATACTTTCTACAGCAATAGTAAAGGTAAAGGATAGTGCTGGTAGGCTACACTTAGCTCGTTGCTTATTGGACAGTGGCAGTCAAAGCAATTTTGTAACCGAGAGTTTGGTTCAAAATTTGGGCTTAAGAAAGGCCAAGAATCTCACACCCATCGAAGTTATTTCTCAGTCCATGTCTGAAGCCAAGTATAGTGTGAGCGTTGAAGTGCAATCTTCCATAAGCAACACACGCCACAATGTTGAATGTCTGGTCCTATCCGAAATTACCAGCGACATGCCTAGTCAGCAGGTACCCTATGAAGAGTGGGAGCTCCCTAATGATATTCAGTTAGCAGATCCGAGGTTTTATGCCCCAGCCAAGATAGACATGCTTCTCGGTGCTGATGTATTCTTTAGAATTCTACAGAGGGGACACAGGACGAGACCAGGGAAGTTTCCAGTCCTACAAAACACAGATTTTGGATGGATTGTGTCAGGTTCATATGAATCCACCTCGAGAAAGATAAACAATGCAGCAGAAACGTTTTTCCTTCGTAACGATGTTCACCTTCATAACCAAGTACAACGATTTTGGGAGATCGAAGAACTTCACGAGCCAGTCAAGTCGCAAGAAGAGACTGAATGTGAACAGCATTTTTCTGATCATGTGACACGAGATGCATCTGGGAAATACATAGTCAGACTACCATTTAAGCAGGATCCAAGTATATTAGGCAATTCTTTACAAACAGATATTAGCAGATTTCAATACCTTGAGCGTAGGCTTAACAATGATACGCAACTGAAGGTAGATTATGACCAGTTTCTCACTGAATACCAGGAACTAGGTCACATGGATATTGTTAATTCTAGTATGGCAACATCGGTAGCATACTACATGCCGCACCATCCGGTATTCAAGAAATCCAGCACTACTACAACAACTAGAGTTGTCTTCGACGCTTCTTCTAAATCGAGGTCAGGAAAGTCACTTAATGATATTTTAATGACGGGTCCTACTATTCGACAAGACTTATGTTCGATTGTAGCTAGATTTAGAACTCACGCCATAGGCTTTACAGCTGATATCGAGAAGATGTACAGACAAGTTAAGGTTGATTCCAGAGACAGCAGCCTTCAACGCATCCTTTGGAGGGCTTCTCCTAATGAGCCTATCGAGCAGTACCAACTTCAGACGGTCACATATGGCACATCATCAGCTCCATTTCTAGCAATAAGATGTTTAAGGCAATTTGCATATGATGAGGGACAACAGTATCCGCAGGCAGCATCTGTCCTTCTTCGTGATTTTTATGTAGACGACTGCATTTCAGGAACAAGTAAGGTTGACAATGCATTACTCCTACAACGTGAACTGATCCAATTGTTATCCAAGGGAGGCTTCAAGCTCCGCAAGTGGTGCTCTAACCATCCAGCATTGTTAGAGGCGGTTCCAAAGGACTGCAGAGAGACGCAGCTTCCCCTTCAGATTTATTCTGGAGAAAATATAAAGACTTTAGGTCTACTTTGGCATCCAGCGACAGACAAACTACAGATATCCAGTGGTGTGCAGAAAGAACAAGGAAGTGGATCTCCAGTTAACAAACGCAAGGTGTTATCGATTGTGTCGTCAATTTATGACCCTATTGGGCTAATCAGTCCTATTGTCATCGCATTCAAGATGTTTCTGCAGCAACTATGGCAAGAGAAGATAGGATGGGATGATGAACTTCCAACGGAACTTCTTACAAGATGGCGTACTCTGCATTCTCAAATACCCTTGGTTGACAATATATATATTAACAGATTTGTGCTTCAAGAAAATTTTACTCAGGTGCAGTTGCATGGCTTCGCTGATGCATCCTTCAAGGGTTACGGTGCATGTTTATTCCTACGCTCGTCAACAGATCAAGGTCACGTAATAACACATTTCCTGTGCTCCAAGTCCAGAGTGGCTCTACTGAAACAGATCACGCTACCCAGACTAGGGTTGTGTGCAGCAGTACTATTGTCACAAGTGGCTAAAAAGATGTGTCATGTTCTCAATATTGAATTCCATAGTATTCATCTGTGGACGGACTCAAAGATTGTTCTCGCATGATTAGCAGGTGAACCGTCAAAATGGAAAACTTTTGTTGCGCACCGTGTGCCTGAAGTGCAAGGCAATACTTCAGTCAAGGATTGGAAGCACGTAGCATCAGCAAACAATCCTGCAGATCTAATTTCTCGAGGAACTGATCCTACAAACCTTTTAAATAATCTTTGGTGGCATGGCCCTGAGTGGCTACAGTGTTCGGAACGGAACTGGACCACTTCCAGTGAACAACCTGAATCAGAGATTCCTGAGCAACGCAAGATAGTGCTTAGTTGTTCAGTCCACTCTAATCCTGCAGACGTGCTCACAAGATTTTCTTCCCATCTCAAGCTACAAAGAGTGTTAGCATACTGTTTAGGATTCGTGCACAACACTAAACACAAACCTTCAGAACGGAAACATGGTTCATTAACAATAGAAGAGTTGCAGCAAACTAACATGACATGTGTTAGACTAGTCCAGTCAATAGTATTCCGCGAGGAAATAGCTGATCTTTTGAAACACAATGCAGTGTCAAGACGTAGCAAACTTCAAAGTTTAGTACCATTTTTAGACAAGGATCAAATCCTGCGAGTTGGAGGAAGATTAGAGAACTCCAATCAAGACTACGATTTCAAACATCATCTAAGAAGAGTTCTCGGAACACTTCATTTCACATATGAAGAATTGGCTACATTAACTGCGCAAATTGAGGCTTGCTTAAACTCACGTCCCCTTCTAACCCTGTCAAATGATCCTTATGATGCATCTACCTTGACACCAGGTCACTTCCTTATAGGCGAACCCCTCACTACTCTTCCCGAACCTGATTTAACATTATGTAAACGGCCTTTGTAAACTAGATATAAGGTTCTTCAACAAAGACTCCAATCCTTTTGGAAGAGATGGTCATTAGATTACGTCACCCATCTGCAACAGCGCAGCAAATGGACGACCTCCTCCTGCAACGTATCACCAGGCACTGTGGTGCTGATACGGGAAGACAATGTTCCCCCACTCCAGTGGCCCCTTGGTGTTATCACAGAAGTGCATGGTGGTAAAGACAATGTGGTAAGAGTGGTTTCAGTGAAGTGCAACAGTGGTATTTTTAAACGACCAGTTTCCAAGGTAGCTCCACTACCAATTGAGCAGACACATAATTTTGACTGTTAATATGTCAGTGTTTTAAGTTAGTGAATATTTTAGTGTTTCATGTCCTTGTCATTGGAACATTTCAGTGTTTCCATTTCAGATTATTGAAATCCATGTATTTCAAGGTGGGGAGTATGTTTGCTCTCAGGGAGAATTATATAATTGTTTTATTTCCACAGTTGGTAACAGATACATTTATTTATGTTTAGGTTGGCAGCAGTGACCTAGGGACAGAGAGTGAAGTACCCAACATGGCTGAATGTGTTTGTGTTTTGGAGCAGCAGCTCCTTCGCATATCAAGTGTTGTGTCTTTTGTATCATGTACATTATTGTAAACACAGTCCACTAGAGTTAATTCGACATTTTCATTTATCCCCTGATGTTTCATCTGGGGCACGTATGTCGCATACAGACAAATATATGGCATAAACAATAATCATCTACTATGTTAAACAATAATCAAAAGGGATTAATTGTTATTAACATATCTTATGTAGCAATTTCTCTCAAATAATGGCATGACCCTCAGTATCATTGCACATGATTACTGGACTACAATTATACATACGTAAGTTCTTCAAACGAAACTTCCAATTGTAATGAACAATATTAGACAGTTATGATTAACCTCCTAAAGTTTACTCCACAACAAGATAATTAGCTGTTAACTCGTCTGTCGCAAATACATGTAATAAAAATAATACTCCTGATTCATCTCACTTGTCTAGCTATAAATTGTTTATCGTTGTAATATCATGTCCACAAAATGACTTGATTTTACACAAATAGAATGAAATTACACACATTTTATTTATAGTGTCAGATACTGTAGAATTCAATCCTGACCGGGATAAACTAGCTTTGAATTCCTAGCCAAAGATTTGAATAATCTTCTATCAAAAGGAATTTCCTCTAACATATTAAATGAACAAAGCTCTTAGCTTTACAGATAATAAGAAAGGTTTGTCAATGTCTTAATGTTTTTCCACTCTACACAAATAATGTTCATAGGAATAAAGACTTTGGTCTTATCAAACGATTAGTATTTCTTAGATCGTCAATAATTTATGTGCAATAATGATATAACAATATCATTCGATGTTTCTTCTTTTCTTGAAGTAATATGATGTTACATTAAAGTGCTCAAATTAAATTTAATAAGAATTTAATTTGAAGCTATGACACAATGTCAGAATACTTGGTTTAAATGAAATTATTAAAATTCGAGAGTTGAAACCACTAGTCTCCAATGAGGCAATATGGTTCCTCAAACAAAATTTTTAATGTCAGTTCCACAACTGATCCGTAGAATAAAATTGAAAAATAGATGAAATGCAATCATCATCTAAATAATCTTGCAGCATAAAAATCTCGACACACATTTGAAGTGTAAAATACATAAAAGCACTCAAATACATGAAATGTGGAAACATAGAAATATGTAATAAAATCGCCGAACATATGGAATAAGATCGCTGGAAATATGGAATAAAATCGGTGCTCAGAATGTAACTAATCAAGCTCTATATAACAATTGAGATACACTAATACCTTATTTAGACGAAAACTTGAAGATCAATGTAAGTATTGCCACAATACTTTAGATGTTTCCTCAGTACAAGACACTGATATGGATCTGCATTCGAACCTTGGATCTGCGACCTCAGAGATAAGAAACGTCTCTCTCTCTGGAATTCACCAACATTCGACTGGGCTCGAACGACATCCTTCTGGCAAATTCTTCTGTGTTGCTGGGTTACCTTCCCTAGCATCTTGACAAATCTCTTCTGTAAAGTCTCCATTCTCCGTCGTAAATATGCATCGGCTTCATCATTGGAATATAATTATGGAAATATTCATATAAATGGTGAATGAAATGTTTCCATTGCTAATTGATGTTATATTAGTATTCGTAGACTGACGAAAATGCACAAGATGGACTGTACACTACGTCTGTATTCAAGAATACGTTGTCTAACGAAGCTCATTTGTTGTTTCTTCACTTCTGCTATTGAATATGTCTCTGGCGCATGACTGTTTAGTTCATCATATCAACAATATTAATTAAGTTGAATGAAAATGTTTGAAGAATAATTATAGTCATACTGTTAATGTTTATGTGTTGCGCCAATACTAAAAGTTCTCCGCCACTGTTCACTTGAACTGCGTTTGCCAACTTCACGTTGCAATTTCTAACGATCTTCAGCTCTGTTTCCAACACATTTGGAAATGTAACTAGACAGGCTGATATTGTCGAAACGGTGAATATTTAAGCGCTCGACTTTTCGCAATATATAGTAGGCGACCTGTTCTTGATAAATGTTCATTTATTTAACTTCCAATCTCAATATTATAAGAGATATAATCAATACTATGTTCCTCGCAACTTCACACAGAATGGAAGCGCGGTGATCTCTAACGCTCCACCTAGCTATACTCGCGTCTTCACAAGTCGACAATTGTCGCACTTGGACTAAGGTTTGGGATCTCCGTTAACCATGTAAAATCACTTCCTCACTCTTCAAAGTCTGCTGGAATAAGATCCTCGATCCTTAGATCTCCCCCTCCAAGTCGTATTTTTGGCGGCCATATCAATCTCCCACCATAATTTTAGCGCGTCGATTAGTAATGCTTATTACTGCGTAGATTAACCGATCTGTGGTTTTCAAAGTATCAGACATAATTTCTCTGAATATTCTCTTCATTACCAAATAAGAAAATCTTCTTCTAAGGGCCTAAATGCATAATTTCATCATATTGTGTAATTATAGTTGATCCCGTCTTCAATAAGACCTCTCCTCATTGGCTGCGGACTGGGATCCAATAGCATAATTTATAACAATATTTATAATATTAATTTCCATACTCGCTGTTGCTATGCTAAGAATAGCCTTCTAGAAGCGTTCATTGTGCAATCGATCACGTGATCGGGCTCTGCCACAGCGTCGAGCTTGTAACACGACCCTCTTGTGTCACACTTCCAGAAATTATATTTGCTAGTTTAATTTTATCATGGGGACGGAAAATACTCTCATTTTGTCCCTGAATAATTCAATTTACGGGGCATTCCTCCGTCATCTCAATTTAAAAACAGTTGCAAATTGTTTTTAATCATACTAATTCAAGACTTTTGATATGTCACTTGAACTCGTATATTGAATTATTTTAGCCTATTTTCTTATGATACTTTTTTAAATTTTTAGCGTTGAATTTTCCTAGAATAACGTTGTTTTCATCATCAAACAATTCATAAAAGTTATTCCCACAAGCATTCATTATTCTGAACGGTATTTCTTCTTGGTTTTACTGCAGTTATCTTCATCTGACCCGTTCCTCTTCTTCTATTCTTCTCTTCTTCAACGTCTTCTTCTTCTTTTCTTGGTTCTTCAACGTCTTCTTCTTCTTCTTTTCTTGGTTCTTCAACGTATTCTTCTTCTTCTTTTCTTGGTTCTGTGTAGCAGTATATCCTCTTCTCTCTTCTACTTCTATTGGTCAACGTATATGGCCCCTCCATATCGTCTATGAGAACCATTTCCATTACCTTCTCCTTTACTGGTGCCTGGTTTGGAATCGATACTCAAGTCCTTTTTATCACCATTCCCCTTTTCCTTGTCTCTTAAATCTTTAATAAATTCTTGTCCTTACTTATGACGTTCATCATACTTCTCCTTCGTCATTATTTCATCTTGGGAGTTTCTGTTACGATTATAGTTCTGGTTATTCCTATAATTATTCCAGTTATAACCGTTATTATTGTATCGGTAGTTATTATTGTTGTGATAATAACCACTTCTACGGTTGCCATTGCTATTATCGTTATTTCGTCCTTGCTGTTGCTGGTATGGACGACCTCCACGGAATCTCCTATATCTGGGCTCTGGTCTACGATCCCTGAAATAATTATTCCTTTCAGGACCAATATTTCCCTTTTCTGGTTCTTTCGGATCGTCTGTCTGTTGTGTTTGGTCAAGATATACTGTCTTAATGTCTTTGTACTCTTGACTTTGGTTCTTCGGAACAACGTTTAGCATAGGGCTCGTGTAATCGAGTTTTCTGAGCAATTCGTCCATGCTTGCTAGATCGTTGATCCCTGACGAGATAATTAGACGTCTGACTTCAACAGGGAGCATCCTGGCTATCGCGTCTATCAACTGAGCTGTAGATAACGGGGGCTGAAGAAATCTGAGCCTGGCTAACTGACTCGTGAAGAAGTCTGCGTAGCGTGTAGGAAGAGTTCCTGAATATTTTCGTGAGTATACTTCTGCGCGAAGGGAGTTTTGTGCTTCAATAGACCAAAAACGCTTCTTTAGTGCTTCTGCGAATTCATCGAAGTTCATGAAGGTATATCTGAAGACTCTAAACCATTCAAGGGGCCCATCTGATAAAAAACGTTCTACGATCTTCATTTCCCTCTCTCTTGGAATATGCGCTTCGATAAAGTAATCTTTGAGATTTCTAATATACTCTATCGGTGAGAAACTATATAAGTTGCTGAAGTTACGCAGTTTGTCTTCAAAGTTTCTTATGACCGTCACGTTTCTCGGATATGAATCCTGAAGGTTTTGTCGAAAATCTCTATTGTAACTTTCGGGCTCTTTACTCCTCTCCTCTAAACCTTCCGTAAACCTGAATAATCTTTCTTCCGGCCTAATTTCCCTTTCTTCCACTTCGAGGCTATTTCTTCTAGTCTGATTCCTCGAATCTTCAAGATCTGTCTTCTCCCTTTCCTTTTCTTCTATCTCAGCGATAATCTTCTTCAACTGTTGGCATACTTCGGTCTTTAAGTCTTCCTTATACGTCTCAAGCTTGGCAACATATCCTAGATTAAGATTTTGTAACTTCTTTGATACGTATTCTTCTAGTTCGTTAGTTTTCTCCTCACTCATGGCAATAACGTTAGTGCCAACCTTGTTTAATCGTTCCTCTATCGTTTTAGTTTTACTCTCTAACGATTCTTTCGAAGCTTGCACATCCTGACTAGATTGCGTTCTATCCTCTACTTGTTTTTCAGTGAGCGTATCAATCCTTTTACCTAGATCTGTTCTTACTTCAATAAACTCTCTATTAATTTCTACTTGGGTACTGGCTAATTTCTTTTCTATGTTATCTTGTATTTGCTTAACATGTTCCCCACTAGATTTGTTCCATTCGTCTTTCCATACAACTACATTAGCTTTTAACATTTCAGCTATGTCCTCCTCAATATCTGCCGTAAGAATTTTATTATGGTCGATAACCTGTGTTCGTCAAGTTTCTACGTTACCTTTTAATTCGACCAGGGAAGCTGTAGTTTTATTGCATCGTAACAAAACGTGTCGTTAAAGCAGTTATATTCTGTGTACATAATTCTTTAGACGCCTCTACCTCTTGTCTAATCTTATTGATGTCCACTTGGACTTTTGATACATCTACAAATACCACATTAACTTCTGTCTGTATTTTACCTATGTCAGACTGTACATCAGTAACATCTGACTGCATGTTATTTATGTCAACCTGAACATTGGTGACATCGGCTTGGACTGTATCTACTTTAGCTTGGACATTGGATACATCTGACCTAACATTACCAATATCGGACTGTACATTAGACACATCCGCTTGTACTGAGTCTACTTTGGATCGGACAGTGGATACATCCACTTGGACTGTATCGACTTTACTCTGGACATGGGATACATCTGACCTAACATTTTTGACATCAGTTCGGACATCTCCGACATCTGTCCGTACACCACTTACATCGTCCTGTATCTGCTTCGAGCTGGCCTGTAATCGCGTGACATTTACAACCATTTTAGACGCACTAGTATGCAAACCCTCTAAAGAAGTTTGAACTTCCTGAATTTCAGTTTTGAAACTCTCTTTAACACTTTCTGCAACTTTATCTGAAAGAGAATCAACAACTTTGACAACCACTGTGTTAAGGTCCTCCTTTCGTTCCCGCTTCAGTTGTTCAAGGTCCTGCTTCGCCTCCTGAAATTTACCTTGCACATCTACCATACTCACAGATAAATTCTCCTTTATCTTACCTTCAACAACATTCAAACTGCTCTGCAGTTGCTCCTTCAAATTCTGCTGCAGCTTCATCTGCATCTCCTCTAACATTTTCTTTACATCCTCACTTGCCATTGCAATATTATATAATGCTATAGAGACATAAACAACAACAGAGCAAAATAACAACATTTGAGCAACGTCCCATTCCATATATATTTTTGAGCACCTTAATGTCTAAGATTAACTTAAAATTTGCTTAGCATTAACTTAAAGTACGCCCTATGTTGAACAAACTCGCTCAAAATGTTCATCCTCCTGTGATTCACTTTAAATACACTACTACAAATTCTACCATTACAATCATCAAACAAGTTAGCTTTAGTTTTAAACATGACCTTAGCAATCGTCATGTACCGGTAAAATAAAATAGATATCAGATCGTAGGTCGTTTTTTCGAAACTGTCTACCTATTACACCCCTCTCAGGTTTCTAAGATCTGATCTTTATCTGAGTGTAACCTTCCTAATATTAATTTAAATTAAGCCTATATAATTACACTCACATCCTTCCGAAATTGGATATGACATCCCACAAGTCTGGTAATTATTTCTTTCATTTGAAATATTAAAACCAACTTTCTTTAGAGACACTACGAGGCTAATTTCGTAGCCCCAAAGTTCATAAGGCGCCATTCCTACTGTACCCGATAATCCGGAAAGGATCCTGTTGGAATATCCATTGCCCCCGCTGGATTGCCTATTTCTCAGTGCTCCGGCATATACAACTTTAGAAATCGCTTCCAACATGGTCTTTAGGGATTTACAGACAGCAGCTACAAGAATATTGTGGATCAACAACCAACTACACGGGGCACTCACCTTTACTTACCTCAGGGATTGGGACTTCAGCTTTGCCTACACTATATCCACAATACTCTGCTCCTTATATTTAAAATGAATCACTCCAACAACAATGGAAAACAATCTGAACAAATTTATTAATAAAAAGGTAAACTACTCTACTATAAACAAAATAACAACAAATGAATTTAACAATTAACATTAAAATTAAATACACGTACTCATTCACACCTCCTTTCTACTCTAGATATTACTACAATGCTGTATTAAAATTATGAGTATAAATCTTGGCTTGATATAGGCCTGCACTGCGTAGAAATAAAAACGTTTAGTGAAGCCCCTTAATGGCATTCCATACACATGGTTTCATTCACAAGTCTGCGTTTGCAGAATGCACGTGCCGTGGCTTCTTTTTCGTCAATGAAATATTGGCACCACGCCGAACTCAAAACTGGTTTATACAATAAACAGAAGGCTGTGAGTCTACACCTGCTTAAATATTAAGTCATCGCTCCCCAGAGCTAACGGTGAATCATGCTTGCTAGCCCACAGAGACTGCATATGTGCATTTATAAAACACGTAAAAATTAACATTTAGATCTTTTAAAAGTTCATATAACTGCCCTGTTTCTTAACCAATCATTCTAAAAAAATTATACATGGTTTCATTCGCACTCCGGATTGTTCTAGACCAATACGGTTCCACATATGCTCTTAACAATAAACAATCATTCATTCCCAAAACATCCGCTCATAAACACACTCTATTCCAAAACAATTGATTGATAAATCCTATTAAATTGTTTAACTAATTAAATCATTTCCACAAAAATTGTTTACATGAAAAATGTTTATCATAATATCCATTATCTAGTGATTCTAACGCGACACTTTCGAGATTCTAACTTCTCGGTTACAATAAAAATCTTAACTAAATATATACACTGGTTTTTCACATAACCACTCTTTCTTTAACGATCTGTAGTTTCAATATACTGCGTACACCTCGTCTTATATAGGTTTCATTTATCATTATCGGTATAATACAGTCGACTGATTAAGCTGAACTGTACTTAATTACATAAATTCGGGTTTAATATAATTTAATAATGGTATTATAGACGTGAGTAGACAATCTTTCTCAAGTTGCTTTTCCGCTGAAACCCTCCTGTTAACACAGCTAAATCGTTAATTCACAAGAACTGAACTACTTGTATACAACGGCTCTTATCATGATACATGCCTTTTAATCAAAGAACAACATAACTTTGACTTCCTTAAAATGCGGAATTCCCTCGCCTGAGCACTCCATAGCTCTAAAAAACCTCATATAACAATATATATGGCATAAACAATAATCATCTACTATGTTAAACAATAATCAAAAGGGATTAATTGTTATTAACATATCTTATGTAGCAATTTCTCTCAAATAATGACATGACGGTCAGTATCATTGCACATGATTACTGGACTACAATTATACATACGTAAGTTCTTCAAACGAAACTTCCAATTGTAATGAACGATATTAGACAGTTGTGATTAACCTCCTAAAGTTTACTCCACAACAAGATAATTAACTGTTAACTCAGTCTGTCGCAAATACATGTAATAAAAATAATACTCATTTTTCATCTCACTTGTATAACTATAAATTGTTTATCGTTGTAATATCATGTCCACAAAATGACTTGATTTTACACAAATAGAATGAAATAACACACATGTTATTTATAGTGTCAGATAGAATTCAATCCTGACCGGGATAAACTAGCGTTGAATTCCTAGCCAAAGATTTGAATAATCTTCTATCAAAAGGAATTTCCTCTAACATATTAAATGAACAAAGCTCTTAGCTTTACAGATAACAAGAAAGGTTTGTCAATGTCTTAATGTTTTTCCACTCTACACAAAAAATGTTCATAGGAATAAAGACGTTGGTCTTATCAAACGACTAGTATTTCTTAGATCGTCGATAGTTTATGTACAATAATGATATAACAATATCATTCGATGTTTCTTCTTTTCTTGAAGTAATATGATGTTACATTAAAGTGCTCAAATTAAATTTAATAAGAATTTAATTTGAAGCTATGACACAATGTCAGAATACTTGGTTTAAATGAAATTATTAAAATTCGAGAGTTGAAACCACTAGTCTCCAATGAGGCAATATGGTTCCTCAAACAAAATTTTTAATGTCAGTTCCACAACTGAACCGTAGAATAAAATTGAAAAATAGATGAAATGCAATCATCTTCTAAATAATCTTGCAGCATAAAAATCTCAACACACATTTGAAGTGTAAAATACATAAAAGCACTGAAATACATGAAATGTGGAAACATAGAAATATGTAATAAAATCGCCGAACATATAGAATAAGATCGCTGAAAATATGGAATAAAATCGGTGCTCAGAATGTAACTAATCAAGCTCTATATAACAATTGAGATACACTAATACCTTATTTAAACGAAAACTTGCAGATTAATGTAAGTATTGCCACAATACTTTAGATGTTTCCTCAGTACAAGACACTGATATGGATCTGCATTCGAACCTTGGATCTGTGACCTCAGAGATAAGAAACGTCTCTCTCTCTGGAATTCACCAACATTCGACTGGGCTCGAACGACATCCTTCTGGCAAATTCTTCTGTGTTGCTGGGTTACCTTCCCTAGCATCTTGACAATTCTCTTCTGTTAAGTCTCCATTCTCCGTCGTAAATATGCATCGGCTTCATCATTGGAATATAATTAAGGAAATATTCATATAAATGGTAAATGAAATGTTTCCATTGCTAATTGATGTTATATTAGTATTCGTAGACTGACGAAAATGCACAAGATGGACTGTACACTACGTCTGTATTCAAGAATACGTTGTCTAACGAAGCTCCATTGTTGTATCTTCACTTCTGCTATTGAATATGTCTCTGGCGCATGACTGTTTAGTTCATCATATCAACAATATTAATTAAGTTGAATGATAATGTTTGAAGAATAATTATAGTCATACTGTTAATGTTTATGTGTTTCGCCAATACTAAAAGTTCTCCGCCACTGTTCACTTGAACTGCGTTTGCCAACTTCACGTTGCAATTTATAATGATCTTCAGCTCTGTTTCCAACACATTTGGAAATGTAACTAGACAGGCTGATATTGTCGAAACGGTGAATATTTAAGCGCTCGACCTTTCGCAATATATAGTAGGCGACCTGTTCTTGATAAATGTTCACTTATTTAACTTCCAATCTCAATATTATAAGAGATATAATCAATACTATGTTCCTCGCAACTCCACACAGAATGGAAGCGCGGTGTTCTCTAACGCTCCACCTAGCTATACTCGCGTCTTCACAAGTCGACAATTGTCGCACTTGGACTAAGGTTTGGGATCTCCGTTAACCCAGTAAAATCACTTCCTCACTCTTCAAAGTCTGCTGCAATAAGAACCTCTATCCTTGGATCTCCCCCTCCAAGTCGTATTTTTGGCGGCCATATCAATCTCCCACCATAATTTTAGCGCGTAGATTAGTAATGCTTATTACTGCGTAGATTAACCGATCTGCGGTTTTTAAAGTATCAGACATGATTTCTCTTAATATTCTCTTCATTACCAAATAAGAAAATCTTCTTCTAAGGGCCTAAATGCATAATTTCATCATATTGTGTAATTATAGTTGATCCCGTCCTCAATAAGACCTCTCCTCATTGGCTGTGGACTGGGATCCAATAACATAATTTATAACAATATTTATAATATTAACATTGTGGTGTTTGAAGCCATATTTTCAGTGTTGCCTTAGTAAACAAGAGTTTAGTGCTTTTCAGTCGGTCAACACGAATGTACTCAAAAGAGATGGGTTATGCCCTAATCCTGAAATAAATTACATGAGATTAATAAAACACTAGGATGACCAGTTTCGATCGTCAAGCGATCATCATCAGATCCATTACACTTAAGCTACAAAATCTATGATTGAAATACAGGTGAAAATATTTACAATATATACAATTATTTAGTTGCAGTATTGGTACTGCAACTGTCAGTGTATGCTAAATGCAGTATATATGTTAGGTGAAATGCTAAATGGTGATAGCTATCCGGAGATTGTACTTTAGAGAGATTATATGGTTGCAAACTATGGATGAACTATAAAATTTTAGGCTAACTACTTATCTGATTGTCTTCCGTACTATAGCTACTCGCAGGTTTCGTGCTCACTGGAACTCACTGTACGGTCGACTGCGGTGGTTATCTTAACGACTGGTTTTTCCCCTGCCTTCTCCCCTCTGTCCCTACGTGCTGTGGGGAGTGATAGCGATGTGTTTATGTGAGGTGTTGCCAACCTAGGTAAGATGTATGTTATTGAATGAGGTGGGTCTACAACTATTAAAGACCGTGGATTAGCCCTCGCCACGCGTGGAGCATAACCCATTCGAACTAAGCGTTGACGGTCTTATGAGGACGTCCCGGCACCTTTAATACTGCCGCGAATATGGGCCTTGGTTTATTGCAGAAGAAAAGTACATCGTACACCTGATCCAGATAACACTTACCTATTAAAACCCCCTAATTTACCCCCTTTTTTATCTAGCTTGGCTGTGTCGCTAAATTGTGTTTTGTTTCCGACAGGGTGTGTTTTTAGTAGCGTGAAGAGGGGTGAGCTCTCCATGAACGTGTGTTCATTTAGATTGTTGGGATTGTTTCGTTTGGCTAGGTGTATCTCGATTGCTTCCTTTATGTCAAGAGCTCTGCCTTTCGATTCGTGATGGATTATTTTAAGGTCCGACTCTATGTTGGTAAAGCTGTGCCCTGCGTCACACATATGTTCGCACACGGCTGAATGTGTTCCGTATCTTATCGCATTCCTATGTTCATTATAACGTGTGTCTACTCTCCTTCCACTCTGCCCGATGTAATTAGCTTGACAATCGGTGTCTTGGCAGGTTATAGAATATACCCCTGACCTTGAATACGGGTCCCGTTTATTTAGATTACTATTTAGGAGGTGCCTAGTGGTTGTGTTTTTCGTCGTGAAAGCTATCTTTATGCCTTGTTTTTTGAATAGGTTAGTGATTTTATATGTATTCGCATTCACATAGTTGAAACGCGCAAATTTTTTCTCATTACTGTCCGGTTTGGGAATCGTTTTATTTTTATTTTTATGTTTGGCTATAATTTGATTTATTTTGCTTGTCGAGAAGTTGTTTTCCTTTGCTATTTGCATAATAGTTCTTATTTCCTTATTATAGTTGTCTTTTGACATGGGTATGTTAAAAGCTCTGTGCACAATTGAATTGAAACCCGCTAGTTTGTGCGTACTGGGGTGATTAGACTGATTGTCGATTGCATGCGAGGTTTGTGTTGCTTTCCGGAATATGGAATTTGAGAGGTCGTTGTCTTTACGTTCAATAGTTATATCGAGATAATTTATTTTCCGGTCTATTTCGGATTCCTTAGTGAATTTGATAGAGTGGTGAAGGCTATTAATGGATTGGAGAATTGTTTCTTCGCTTGTTAGTTCAGTATCGTAGATGCAAATTACATCATCTACGTATCTTTTCCATATTACTATTCCCTTTGTGAAGTCTTTTCTAAGAACGCATTTTCTAGTGCATTGATGAAGATGTCAGCGATGAACCCACTTAGTTACTAAAAATCTTAAAATGCCGTCTTTCCAACGACAAAAACAACTCTGTAAAGAACACAACAGAAGTTGTAACAGCATTGAACACCCTACAAATGAAACCTAGCTTCAGGCTAGTATCCTTCGACGTAACTAACATGTACACCAATATTCCGATTATTGAAGCAATCAGCACTATCGAAAACAACTTAAAATCCAACAATTCGGTAAAAGAAATTGAAGAGATTGTGAGATTACTGAGGGTCGTTCTCACCCAAAACGTGTTTCAATTCGACAATAAAATATACACACAGAGAGAAGGCCTAGCAATGGGATCGCCACTAAGTGGGTTAATCGGTGACAACTTCATCAATGCACTAGAAAATGCGTTCTTAGAAAAGAATTCAACAAAGGGAATAGTAATATGGAAAAGATACGTAGATGATGTAATTTGCATCTACGATACTGAACTAACAAGCGAAGAAACAATTCTCCAATCCATTAATAGCCTTCACCACTCTATCAAATTCACTAAGGAATCCGAAATAGACCGGAAAATAAATTATCTCGATATAACTATTGAACCTTTCATATTCCATATTCCGGAAAGCAACACAAACCTCGCATGCAATCGACAATCAGTCTAATCACCCCAGTACGCACAAACTAGCGGGTTTCAATTCAATGGTGCACAGAGCTTTAAACATACCCATGTCAAAAGACAACTATAATAAGGAAATAAGAACTATTATGCAAATAGCAAAGGAAAACAACTTCTCGCCAAGCAAAATAAATCAAATTACAGCCAAACATAAAAATAAAGATAAAACGATTCCCAAACCGGACAGTAATGAGAAAAAATTTGCGCGTCTCAACTATGTGAATGCGAATACATATAAAATCACTAACCTATTCAAAAAACAAGGCATAAAGATAGCTTTCAAGACGATAAACACAACCGCTAGGCACCTCCTAAATAGTAATCTAAATAAACGGGACCCGTATTCAAGGTCAGGGGTATATTCTATAACCTGCCAAGACACCGATTGTCAAGCTAATTACATCGGGCAGAGTGGAAGGAGAGTAGACACACGTTATAATGAACATAGGAATGCGATAAGATACGGAACACATTCAGCCGTGTGCGAACATATGTGTGACGCAGGGCACAGCTTTACCAACATAGAGTCGGACCTTAAAATAATCCATCACGAATCGAAAGGCAGAGCTCTTGACATAAAGGAAGCAATCGAGATACACCTAGCCAAACGAAACAATCCCAACAATCTAAATGAACACACGTTCATGGAGAGCTCTCCCCTCTTCACGCTACTAAAAAACACACCCTGTCGGAAACAAAACACAATTTAGCGACACAGCCAAGCTAGATAAAAAAGGGGGGAAATTAGGGTTTTTTTAATAGGTAAATGTTATCTGGATCAGGTGTACGATGTACTTTTCTTCTGCAATAAACCAAGGCCCATATTCGCGGCAGTATTAAAGGTGCCGGGACGTCCTCATAAGACCGTCAACGCTTAGTTCGAATGGGTTATGCTCCACGCGTGGCGAGGGCTAATCCACGGTCTTTAATCGTTGTAGACCCACCTCATTCAATAACATACATCTTATCTAGGTTGGCAACACCTCACATAAACACATACTAGCGCTTAAAGACAGCCCAGCGGGGCTAACGAAGTGACCCGAATACTCACGATCGCAACCGATCATCCATCCCCCTCGAGACAGACCAGCGGGGCAGTCAGCTGTTCCTCGTTGAGACAGATCAGCGCAGTGGGGCAATAAGTCCGTACCCGAAACTTCACAACCTACACCGATCATTAGGGCTAGGAATTTTAAGTAAAAACATATTCTTTCCCTTTGCTTCTACATAACTAAAATTGCTAAATGTCCCATCCCCTTATCTCCACTACCTTACCTGTCACATAACTACATTTCATTGTTACATATCTGATCACAATGACATTTGTTTTATATATTTTTAATTTATAATGTAAAATTACATATTCTGTGATTTTACATACCGGTATTTGATCGAAATGACATTTTGTTTAAACATAATTTTGCTTTTATTTAAAATTACACATCTGTCTCTTACTTTAAAAAAAAAATCGCAAGTGAAATATACGGTAATTCTAAACAGTGTATGTATGTCTACCCCTTATTATTTCCGTTTTTCCAACGGGGTCGGGAATGAGATGCCATGGATGTAGTTGTGGCGGATGGTTTTTACGGCCGGATGCCCTTCCTGATGCCAACCTCATGAGAGGAAATAATGAGAGATGAAATGAATTATTGGGTAATTCTAAACAGTTTGTATGACAATATTTGTTCACTAAAAACTCAGGTACGTTACGGTACCTACGTGAAACGGATTTTCCAAGCAATTCATAAGCTGTTGAGAAAGGGTCAGGAAAGATTATCAAGAAATATATTAGTGGAGATAAGGGGATGGAATGTCACGTAGCACCCTGCCGGAGACTCACCGGTTGGAATTTAGTTTAATTCAGTTGTCCAGATAGTGCCTGAGACATAATAATATCAACATGAAAAATATGTACTTATTTATGTAATTATAGTAGGTGAAATATGTAATATTAATTTGATTTTTATATAAATAATATATATTACACATGATATTGATTGAAGATTCCTAATTTTATTCATTATATTTTTATGCAAAATAAAGTGTGGTACGGGGCAGATAACCTTGCTGTTCCTCCCCTTAAAACAATAACAATACAACAAAAGTGGTGTACAATAATTAATTAATTAAGCATGCCCATATTATAGCAAAGACAATTACATTTCATTATGGCTGAGAAAATGTTTAGGAAGTCAACAATAAGTATTGTTTGGACCCCTTTTTTTCCGGGGTGGGAGGTTTAACAGGTTGAAAAGTAGAGTCTCAGGCACTCACTGGACAACTGAAATAAACTGAAGTCCAGCCGCTAAGTCTCCGACAGGGTGCTACGTGAATTCCCATCCACTTATCTCCACTGATATATTTCTTGATATTCTTCCCTTGACCTTTCTCAAAAGCTTATGAATTGCTTGGAAATTCGTTTCATGTACCCGAGTTTCTAGTGAACAAATATTGTCATACAGACTGTTTAGAATCACCGTATATTTCACTTGCGAATAAATACTTTTTTTTGCAGTAAGAGACAGAATATGTAATTTTAAATACATAAAGTGAAATTATGTTTTAAAAATGTAATTTTGATCAAATATATAAAATAAAAACACTGAATATGTAATGTTACATTAAAAATTAAAAATATGTAAAACAAATGTCATTGTGATCAGATAAGTAACAATAAAGTGCAATTATATGATAGCTATGGTTCTAATTCATGGACATTTAGCATTTTAGTTATGTAGAGGCAAAGGGAAAGAATTTGTATTTACATAAAATTCCTAGCCCTAATGATCGGTCTAGGTTGTGAAGTTTCGGGTACGGTCTTATTGCCCCGCTGCGCTGGTCTGTCTCATCGAGGAACAGCTGACTGTCCCTCTGGTCTGTCTCGAGGGGGATGGATGATCGGTTGCGGTCGTGAGTATTCGGGTCACTTCGTTAGCCCCGCTGGGCTGTCTTTAAGCGCTAGTAAACACATCGCTATCACTCCCCACAGCACGTAGGGACAGGGGGGAGAAGGCAGGGGAAAACCAGTCGTTAAGATAACCACCGCAGTCGACCGCACAGTGAGTTCCAGTGAGCACGAAAACTGCGAGTAGCTATAGTACGGAAGACAATCAGATAAGTAGTTAGCCTAAAATTTTATAGTTTAACCATAGTTTACAACCATATAATCTCTCTAAAGTACAATCTCCGGATAGCTATCACCATTTAGCATTTCACCTAACATATATACTGCATTTAGCATACACTGACAGTTGCAGTACCAATACTGCAACTAAATAATTGTATATATTGTAAATATTTTCACCTGTATTTCAAACATAGATTTTTTAGCCTAAGTGTAATGGATCTGATGATGATCGCTTGACGATCGAAACTGGTCATCCTAGTGTTTTATTAATCTAATGTAATTTATTTCAGGATTAGGGCATAATCCATCTCTTTTGGGTACGTTCGTGTTGACCGACTGAAAAGCACTAAACTCTTGTTATAATATTAATTTCCAAACTCGCTGTTGCTATGCTAAGAATAGCCTTCTAGAAGCGTCCATTGTGCAATCTATCACGTGATCGGGCTCTCCCACAGCGTCGAGCTTGTAACACGACCCTCTTGTGTCACACTTCCAGAAATTATATTTGCTAGTTAAATTGTATCATGGGGACGGAAAATACTCTAATTTTGTCCCTGAATAATTCAATTTACTGGGGCAGTACCAGGCAGTTATTTCGTTCTCGAGAGCCTCCAGAGTACGCGGATTGTTTCTGTATATCTTTTGTTTGAGGCTCCCCCACAAGTAAAAATCGCACAGTGCTGAAACATACGAACACATTCACTGCAAAATTCTCCTTCTTCTTGAGAAGATACGATTTCATAAAAGAAAAATCGAGATTTTTGTTCTATGCCTAATCATGTTCACGGGATACGAGATAGGCTAAGTACTTCACAGCAAGTCTTAATTATCTCAACTAAGTTATCTTGCCAGCAGAGTATGTAATAAATGCTATGGCAGCATCCAGGGCTTCAAGACCCGCTGCTGTAATCGGTACATTATATAAATCTGGCGGTGTGTCATTGCGACCTGTCCGCTACACGGCCTTTGCAAAGCTCCAAACACCCAAAGATAAAAAATCAGGAAAAAGGTGGACAGAGAATGAGGAAACTCAGTGAATATATGAGAGGTTTTTGGGAAGAACGAAGAAAGGGAAAGAATCATAAAAATTGATTGTTTTTAACGCTCTCCTTAAGGGGAATTAACGATAATAATTATAATAATAATAATAACAGTCTAATAATAATAATAATAATAATTCAATATTCAGACAAACGAACTTTGATTCAGTTTTGAAAAATCCCTCAGATACTTAGGGGAAATCATACAGCCATCAGGACAATTAATGAAGAATCTCTAAATTACAAAACGCCTATTGAATTTATCTTTCCAAGGAAAAGCGTACATATCTTCAGAAGTTTTGTTTTGACTCAAAGTGTACGAAATAGGCTGCATGATGCGCACCTTCATTCCTGACGTCCATGGCAACGTCCACCTTTGCAACCCCGACACCATGCAGCGCGGTTCATGTTGGCCCAACAACATGCTAAATGGACCCGTCAGAATTGGCATCACGTTCTCTTCACAGATGAGTGTATCGCATATTCCTTCATATGACGCCTGTATTGGCCAACGTGGGAAGTCAACAACCCACCAAGAGTATTCTGGTAATAGTGGACAATGTATAAAGGTTTATTGGCCAAAGCATTAGATAAAGATGTAATGATAAAAGAGTTGACTTTATAAAAAGGTCGCATAATAATTTAGCAAACATGTGGAGGACCAGACAATATTATTGTCACTAAATGAGGAGGTCCAGGAAGGCATAGGACACAACACCACCACTAACTAATAATAAGATATATTATCAAATAGGTGGCACATAAAACAAATATTCAAAGGTGACACATAAAACAAATATTCAAAGGTGGCACATAAACATATGAGAAACACTAGCACAAATTTACAGAATTGAAGAAGCACTCGCATAGAGTTGACACACGTTAAGTCTTGAGCCTAAAACACACACATTGTCTTGAACGTAGCTGCAGATCAGTACATCATAGAGCGGCATGCAATACACGGCGGTTCCAAAGAATGATATAATTTAAATATGCAACACAAGTGGAGTTGCAACAAATAATGAAAAAACAGGTCGCATGGAACGAGAATGTGTCGTCGAACCAGGACTGACTCACAGTGATGCGCCGATACTGTAAGCCCAAAAAATGAATTGTTAATAAAACAAATTATGTGTGAATCGCAGGAAGTCAAAGTAGTTGCTGTCATACAAATACCGGGATATGCCAATCGCACGGTATTGTCACAATAGTAAAGTAGTTAAGCCCAGCGTCAACATCCATTCCAGTGATGTTGCAGGAAGTCAAAGTAGTTTCTATCATACAAACACCGGGATATGCCAATCGCACGGTATTGTCACAATAGTAAAGCAGTTTAGCCTAGCATCAACTTCCATTTAGTGATGATGCCTGGCCTCGTAACATGCTTCCAGACACGATGAATTACTTATCACACAAAGCATCATCATTATTCATACGCGTGAAGACAAATTGTTAGACAGTAAATGAAGATAGAGGTAAACACATTACAACAAACTATCCGACGCCGCGGATTGAAGAATTCGTCGACATGACGCGTAGCAACATCAAGCATGGTTTGATGAGATCGAAAATCACCGTAATGTCACTGCCCAAACAAAATATGAATCATGTGCATAGGACATGATTGCTAAGCACGGTTACTATGAAGATAGCACCAATTATAGAAATGATTAGCTGGATGTTCGTTGATATATCACAACCAGCGTTGAAGCACAACATTGTCATGGCTACACACTTAGAGAACAACGAAGAAGAAAAACGTGATTGGTCGCTACAAGCAGCAAGGAGGCCTCTGATAGGCTGGAAGCAGCCAATCACAGTAGAGAGTTTAAAAACACGTAAGATGCCTCTGATAGGCCGAAAGCAGCCAATCACAGTAAAGAGTTCAAAACCAAATAAAAGATGAATCAATGTGCCAACTTAAGAATACAAAATTACCTTCTAAGCCAAAATTTCCTACTGGAAACACGGCAGTAGGAATACTACATGCAATCAAAACAAATAAATCACGACAACCAATCAACATAAACAAAACCAACCTGACAATGAATAAATGCAATGAAGACAAATAATACAGTTATGTACAACCACACAGAGTGGAAACAAATAGGGAAACACAAAAACTGGTTTGCCAAGACAGTGGCCGAACCATATTGCCCGCACAGAAACAACAGGCAGGTTGTTTATGAAAATACAAGAGTGTTTAGTTCTGCGGCAACAAGGGAGACACCTTGACGATGGGACGTTTCAAGAGTCCAGAGGTGGTATGTAGAGAGACCACACGAGCTAGGCCGTCCTTACCACAATGAACCTCAAGAATACGTCCAAGTCGCCAGTAAGTAGGAGAAACATTGTCGTCCATAATAAGCACAAGCGTGCCAACCTTGAGGTTAGGAGACATACGGTTCCACTTGCGACGTTGTTGAAGGGAGAGTAAATGATCTGTGGACCATTTACGCCACAATGAAGTCATAATCTGTTGAAGTAATTGCCATCTAGACAACCTATTGATGGGCACTTCAGAAGCGTCAGGAATGGGCAAGGCATTCAAAGGTCGTCCAACAAGAAAGTGACCTGGCGAGAGATAGCACAAGTCAGTAGGATCCTCAGTCATAGGCGAAATGGGTCTAGAATTTAGAATGGCTTCAATTTGCACCACGAGAGTGGTCAATTCTTCATACGTAAGTACTTGAGCCTTCATGATTCTTATTAAATGAGATTTCAAAGATTTGATGTTTGCCTCCCAAATTCCACCAAAATGCGGAGAACTAGGAGGAATGAAGTGCCACTGAATTAGTAGCGATGAGGTAGAATCTTGAACAACAGATTGAAATACTGCAGAGGAGAGCAACGAACCAAGATCAGCAAGGTCAGACTGTGCGCCTTGAAAGTTGGTACCATTGTCGGAATACACTTGAGCGGGAACGCCCCTTCTACTGCAGAAGCGAGTAAAGGCTACAATGAAAGCATGACTGGAGAGGGAAGTGACGACTTCAGTGTGCACAGCCTTCGTAACCATACAAACGAACATTGCGATGTAAGCCTTAGTCGAGACCCTTGACCTGGGGCCACCGTACCTGATAGTGAATGGACCACAGTAATCAACACCAACGTGATTAAAGGGAAAGGTTTGATGGAGGCGAACAGCTGGGAGTTGACCCATTAACTGTTCAGAAGGACGTGCAGCGTAGCGCACGCAAGTAACACAAGAGCGAGATAGGCTACGAACAAGTTTTCGTAGTGAAGGTATCCAGAAGCGTTGTCGGATAGTCGCAATCACAACCTGGACCCCACCATGAAGCAACTTTAAATGGGTATGTCTGACCAGGACTTTAGTGAAATGATGGTCATTGGGCAAAAGCATCTGGTGTTTTGTATCAAATGGAAGGTCGGCCAATTCCAAACGGCCTCCCACACGAATAGTGCCATCAGAGTGAAGCAAAGGGTGCAAATTACTGATGGTGGAAGTGGATGGCACTTGCTCATTCTTCATTAGAGCAGTAAGTTCAGTAGAGTAGCACTGAGCTTGAATCATTTTCACACATGTAAGTAGTGCAACATCAATTTCAATGGCAGTGAGTGGACCACTGATCCTAGTGGTATTTCTACAATTAGAGAAAAACCTAATACAGTAGGCTATGACCCTCAACAATCTTGTGTAGGAAGAAAAATTGTTTAAAAATTCAATGTCAACAGGTTTAGATACATTTGCGCACGAAATTCTACACTCAGGCAATTCAGACACAGGAGTGTCAAAGATATCTGAAGTACTGGAGCTTGTAAAGGCCTTCAACCATGCTGGACCATGCCACCATAGCTGATTATTTTTCAATTCTGAGGGCATACAGCCTCGGGAAATTATGTCGGCTGGATTGTCACGAGAAGCGACATGTTTCCAGGCGCAGTGAACAGTAAGCCTTTGTATTTCAGCAACTCTATTGGCTACAAAGGTTTTCCATTTTGAGGGGGGCGAAGCCAACCAAGACAAAACAATAGTGGAATCTGTCCAACAATATACGGATTCAATAGGCAAGTTCAAAGCGGGTTGCACCTTTGAAATTAATTTGGAAAGCAAAAGTGCACCACATAACTCAAGTCTGGGCAAAGACAACTGTTTAAGAGGAGCAACCTTCGACTTAGCGCACACAAGTGCAACAGTGACGATGTCGTTGGTATCAATTGACAATAAATAGAGACAAGCTCCATAGGCCTGCTGACTGCTGTCGCAAAAGCCATGAAGTTGCATAGATTTGATTTCTGAAGCAGGCTTAATCAAACGTGGAGTAGAAATCTCAGAAATCGCAGGTAAATTGCTATAAACATTCAGCCAAGCTTGCGCGATTTCCTTTGGAAGGGGGTCATCCCAACCGAGTTTGTGAATCCACAAATCTTGGAAGAGAATCTTACAAGCAACCACAATAGGTGACACTAAACCCAAAGGGTCAAAGATAGAGGCAACAATGGACAAAAATGAACGCTTAGTAAAAGTAATTGAAGTGTCACAGTTCACGATAGGTGACTGAATCCGCAACAAGTCATCGATAGGTTGCCAATAAAGTCCTAGCGTTCTGGCGACTGTTTCTTCACCATCGCCGAAACTACGGAGTTGTTGTTTCTCTTGATGATCAAGAGGAATGTTATCTATTAGAGTCATGGAGTTTGAACTCCACTTACACAGTTCAAAACCACCTAATCTCAAAAGAAGGGTCAATTCATCATACAGAATGAGTGCGTCATGCTCGGAATCACATCCCGAGATACAATCATCAACATAGAAGTCGTTTAAAACAATCTGAGTGGCAGCTGGAAAGGCTGTGCCATCAGTGAGGGCGAGCTCCTTTAGCACACGAGTGGCTAAGAAGGAAGCTGGGGCAGTACCATATGTAACGGTGTTTAATTGATATTCTACTATTGGGTCTGAAGGAGAGTCTCTCCAAAATATTCTCTGTAAGTCACGATCTTTGTGATCTACAAGAATCTGTCTGTACATTTTACTCAGATCAGCTGCAAACGCTATCAAGTGAGTACGGAACCGAAGCAAAATAGAGAACAAATCCTGCTGAATTACAGGGCCCACCAACAAAGTATCATTAAGGGAGCACCCAGACGTAGTAGCCATCGAAGCATCAAATACCACTCTGAGCTTTGTAGAAGTACTGTGCGGCTTGAAAACAGGATGATGGGGAATGTAGTAAACTTCACCATCAGTCGGGTGGGGGGCGACTTGCATATGGTTTAAGGCTAGATATTCATGCATGAATTCAGAGTATTCTAACCTTAACTCATGGTTACGAGCCAAACGTCTTTCGAGAGAGTGAAAACGATTTAGTGTAGCGTAGCGAGAGGCACCTAGAGGCTCCGAGTCCACCTTGCGAGGGAGTCTAACCACAAATCTACCATCGTCTTGGCGAGTGGTAGTAGCAACGAAGTGTTCTTCACATATGGATTCATCAACAGACAACACTGGGGTTTCAACTTCTTCAACGTTCCAAAACGCTTCCAGCTGTTGTTCTACATGAGGGCGTGAGAGTGTAAGTGCTGATACCACGTGCGATGGTTGCGAGGTGCTTGCACTGGGCAGCTTCCCAGAAAACACCCAACCCACAGAGGTATTTTGAATGATGGGCAAATCACCAACTGGTATGATTTTACCAGGACATAACAGGTCAAAGAAATATTCTGCACCAAGAACAAGATCAATAGATTTAGTGCAATTGAAATCAGGATCAGCTAAATCAATATGTGATGGAATGTTCCATTCAGAGGTATCGAAACCAGCAGCGGGTAGCTCAAGTGCAATATTGGGAACCACGAGACATTCAAGCTTAGCAGACCAATTAGTAGCACAGGCAAAAACGTTCACATCAGCAACAACAGTAGCAGTACTTTGATTTTGACCAACACCGCGAATGTGTACCTTCATAGGTTTGGTGTGGAGTCTTAATTTCTTAGTTAAGTGTGACGAAATTAAGTTACAATCTGATGCAGAGTCAAGTAGTGCAGTGACAGGTACACGTAAGCCATTGCCAGCTAATATATTCAACTTGGCAGTGGGCAATAACGTCCTTGAAAATTGATTGTCACGAGCGACGTTACTGCAACTAGTGTTTACCACGTTAGCATGAGCTTGAGAAGCATCATTACTAGTGCCACTGGAGGGCTCATAGTGAAGAAGAGTGTGGTGTTTTCGGGAACAAGTGTTACAAGAGTACTTCGAACATTGATGATTAGGCTCGAAATTACGCAAACAATTATAACACAATTTTCGAGACCTGACAAAATCCCATTTGGCTGTGGACGAAAGTTTAATAAAGGTACCACATTTCGACAATTGGTGATCAATGCTCCTACAATATGTACAACGAGATTTGGTAGTAGTTAACATGGGTTTCTGAGGCGAATGACCTTCAGCTTTAAGTTTGGTTACAGCAGTATGTAATGCAGGCCTGGACCCATTCCTTTCAGTTATTTCCAGTACCTTGCATTTTTTCTCTAAGAAGCTAACTAAGTCCTGGAGAGTGGGAATTCTCCCAGAATCAACATGATTCTCCCATTCACGGATGCTATCATTATCTAGTAGCTCCAATATAAAATGTGACAATAACAAGTCTTGAAGGGGAACCCCGTTAAAGTCCAAAGCTTCTAACGCATTGACATGAGAAACAAAGTGGTCGATGATGGCACGCAAGGACACTGAATCATTACCGTATGCGGGGGGCTTGAAAAGCTTGGTAACATGACTGTGCGCTATGAGCCTAATGTTATTGTATCGAGTTGTCAGCAAGTTCCATGCAACCATAAAGTTATCATCTGACACAGTAATGTTCTTTAGGAGGAGTTTGGCCTCCCCACTAAGACTAGAATTAAGGTAGTAGAACTTAACAATATCAGAAAGAGCATGGTTATCAATTACTATGGCCTTGAAGCTATCTCTGAAATTCAACCAGTCTGTGAAGTCGCCACTGAACTGCGGAATTTGAATTTCAGGCAACTTTATATGCGCTGCAGCTACGTTAGCAGTAGGAAATTGTGCACTCTGCAAATTATTCAAAGGGTTATCACTGTCTGTAGTGTTGGATTTTTTGAAATTGTCACAATGTAGTTTAATTTTAACCATCAACTCAAAATATTTATCTTCGAAGTCACAACGTTCGGCTATTTCTTCGTCGATATTGTCTGTAATATCCTCTAAAGCGACTTGCGCTTCGTTATATTGTTCATAAATTTCCTCGCATTTGTGTTTGCGTAACACTAACATTTGATATTGCTCTTCTGTAATGTCCTGAAAGTTGCTAATTACTTTTTCTTGTGAGGTAAGCATGCCCTTAGCGACTGCACGCTTCCTAACTAAAAGTCGCTTTTGGGCATCCTCCATAATGACCTTAGGATTGCCCGCCTAGATGTAATTACCAGAGTTGCACACCTAACTAACACAACCAACTTAACTAACACAAAAAATAAACACTGAGACAATGGTCTCGATTAAGTTGTAAACAAACATCTGAACATAGAATACTGTATTGTGTCCTTGGGAAGTTAATGGGAACGTATACAATGTTAAATTTATGGCCTTCCTGGTGAAATAGCAAGAAACAAGGGCCCAAAATGGCCAACACAATGCTTAATAATTCATTCAAAGTAGTAAACAGCTCAATATCCGGCCCGGAGAGGACCAAACAATGTATTGGCCAACGTGGGAAGTCAACAACCCACCAAGAGTATTCTGGTAATAGTGGACAATGTATAAAGGTTTATTGGCCAAAGCATTAGATAAAGATGTAATGATAAAAGAGTTGACTTTATAAAAAGGTCGCATAATAATTTAGCAAACATGTGGAGGACCAGACAATATTATTGTCACTAAATGAGGAGGTCCAGGAAGGCATAGGACACAACACCACCACTAACTAATAATAAGATATATTATCAAATAGGTGGCACATAAAACAAATATTCAAAGGTGACACATAAAACAAATATTCAAAGGTGGCACATAAACATATGAGAAACACTAGCACAAATTTACAGAATTGAAGAAGCACTCGCATAGAGTTGACACACGTTAAGTCTTGAGCCTAAAACACACACATTGTCTTGAACGTAGCTGCAGATCAGTACATCATAGAGCGGCATGCAATACACGGCGGTTCCAAAGAATGATATAATTTAAATATGCAACACAAGTGGAGTTGCAACAAATAATGAAAAAACAGGTCGCATGGAACGAGAATGTGTCGTCGAACCAGGACTGACTCACAGTGATGCGCCGATACTGTAAGCCCAAGAAATGAATTGTTAATAAAACAAATTATGTGTGAATCGCAGGAAGTCAAAGTAGTTGCTGTCATACAAATACCGGGATATGCCAATCGCACGGTATTGTCACAATAATAAAGTAGTTAAGCCCAGCGTCAACATCCATTCCAGTGATGTTGCAGGAAGTCAAAGTAGTTTCTATCATACAAACACCGGGATATGCCAATCGCACGGTATTGTCACAATAATAAAGCAGTTTAGCCTAGCATCCACTTCCATTTAGTGATGATGCCTGGCCTCGTAACATGCTTCCAGACACGATGAATTACTTATCACACAAAGCATCATCATTATTCATACGCGTGAAGACAAATTGTTAGACAGTAAATGAAGATAGAGGTAAACACATTACAACAAACTATCCGACGCCGCGGATTGAAGAATTCGTCGACATGACGCGTAGCAACATCAAGCATGGTTTGATGAGATCGAAAATCACCGTAATGTCACTGCCCAAACAAAATATGAATCATGTGCATAGGACATGATTGCTAAGCACGGTTACTATGAAGATAGCACCAATTATAGAAATGATTAGCTGGATGTTCGTTGATATATCACAACCAGCGTTGAAGCACAACATTGTCATGGCTACACACTTAGAGAACAACGAAGAAGAAAAACGTGATTGGTCGCTACAAGCAGCAAGGAGGCCTCTGATAGGCTGGAAGCAGCCAATCACAGTAGAGAGTTTAAAAACACGTAAGATGCCTCTGATAGGCCGAAAGCAGCCAATCACAGTAAAGAGTTCAAAACCAAATAAAAGATGAATCAATGTGCCAACTTAAGAATACAAAATTACCTTCTAAGCCAAAATTTCCTACTGGAAACACGGCAGTAGGAATACTACATGCAATCAAAACAAATAAATCACGACAACCAATCAACATAAACAAAACCAACCTGACAATGAATAAATGCAATGAAGACAAATAATACAGTTATGTACAACCACACAGAGTGGAAACAAATAGGGAAACACAAAAACTGGTTTGCCAAGACAGTGGCCGAACCAACGCCTGTATGATCGTCGGAGATATGTTTGGAGGCAGTCTTGTCGGGCTGAACGTCTTAGACACACTTTTCAGCGAGTGCAGCATATTCTCCAGACATGAACCCCATGGAACATGCCTGGGATACATAGAAAAGAGCTGTTTTTTGGACGAGATGACTCACCAACCAATCTGAGAGATCTACGTTGAATCGCTGTTGAAGAGTGGGACAATCTGGACAAACAGTGCCTTGATGAACTCGTGGGTAGTATGCCGCGACGGACACACAATGCAAGAGGACATGCTACTCGGCATTAGCGGTACTGGTGTATGCTGCAATCTGGACCACAACTTCCGAATGGCTCGCTGTATCATTGAACAACTGGCAATGTGTGATTTTCATGAGCAATAAAGAGAGCTGAAACATTGTTTGTGTATATATCTAAGCCATTTGCATGTCAAGGTGCAGGACCTCTTTGCAGCAAAGTTATAATAATAATAATAATATTAATAATAATATCATATGGCCTCGGATGCCGGGTGCAAGCTTTGTTATTTGACGCTCAGAGGGCTGATCGCATGCCGAATTTTGTTGTTCCTTTGAGCGCTATGAAAGTCAAGGAGGATAGATATCTAAGCTCCTTGACAATATAGCACTTTTTAGTAGAGAAAGGAGAACTTTTGTGTTGGCGGAAAATCCCGAGATTAATTTTGCCATTATGAACACGGCCTACTGAATTCAAATGGGTTCTTTAACATGCCAACAACGTATGACTTGCGTGATGTGATTTTTTTCACCTTTCAAAAATCACTTACCACAGCCAGGAGCAAATCTGCAAGCTTGGGTTGGTAGTCCGACACGATAACCACTCATCCACTGTGGCAAGCCCGCACAAAGAAGATGGAATACTTCTTTTGATGTGTGTATAATACATACTACTAAAGCCACCACAGAATCACAGATTATTGTACAAATTCTATATACACACAAGTATATTGGGCTGATAAACAAAACTTCCCAAACCTCTAAAAAGAAACAGCAACAACAACTAACTCATCAAAGAATTGCTTCTATATTGTCGCAATATTTCTTGTTACAAACCCCGTGGCCTACCAACGACCACTGCCCAGCCATTTCACCTGCAGAGTGTGGGGTGGCGCGTCGTCAGCGCGTTTCTTCCTCTCGGCCCTTTGTGATGTGTAACATATTTCCGCTCGGTTGCTGGATAGTTTTGTGGGAGTGATTTTGAAAATTGGGGACGGAAGTGGATCGGAACGATCGAGCTGGCAGTGGTGGATCAAAGGGAAGTATGCACTGCCCGCTCTATCGATCAAACGGAAGTGTACTAGCTGGCAGTGGTGGACAACGGAAGTATGCACTGCCCGCTCGATCGATCGAATGGAAGTGTGCCCTAGCTGGCAGTGGTGGATCGAACTGAAGTATAAGACGCACTGCCAACTCGATCGATCGATCCAGCTGACACTGGCAAGAGAAACAATCAGCCCGTGGTGTCGAAACTTGATACCATGACGCACTCTTGGCCATGTGGAATGTATATGACATACTGAACGGAAAACGCTCATGCGAACTCTGGTGTCAAGTGACTTAAACATGACATGGTAAATGTTCGAAGTCTTCGTATCAGCATTTAAATGGTAAAATGCCTTAATATCAAACATTGTAAGTAGTCGGCATTGCATTGGCATAAGGCATTTTAAACTCAATGCCACTCAGGAACATTATCGAAACAAGCAAAATATAAATGAAACTTAATTCCGTAATGCAGTATTATTGGAACATGGAAATAAGTCACCATCTTGTGCACAATATTTGCGTAGTCGAAATATCCGTGGGGTTATTGCGTATGTATGTGAATCTAGCGATCTTGGGTTCGAATCCTGGGCGGGGTAGATATTGTTGCTACCAAATTATCATTTTAAACGATATTTATCATATCAATATGACTCATTTTAACAGAATCCATATGAAATTACGTATTGGTCTGTGAATCAAGAGGACCTGTTTATAAGGAATTTAAGGTTATGAGCGGTGTCGCGTCTATTAATCTAGTTGATCCATATCGTATTCTTTATTTAGGCTAGTGCTGGTGGAAGCTACAAATCATCTAATAAAATGAGTTCCGTATTATAAACTACAATATCTGTAAAACACTCCCTTTTACAATAGATTAAAATTTGTGCCAATAATACTATAAGATACCGGTGTATCAACAATCTACGTGAGGTTTCTTTTATGTCAGGTGTTACACATCATATGCGACTTCTGTAAGGCTCGTAATTTTTTTAATTTTATTTATTTATTTGCTCACAGCAGGATTTTCATCCTAATTACAGTGACATAAAAATACAAGGTATGTTATCTTATAAATTATACTAGCGAAAACTAAACAGAAACTAAATAAAAACAATTATAATAACTAGGTGTGAAATTAAAACAGTATAGTACAAATAATACATGTGTAATACAGGGTTGGCTAGGTAGAATGACACAGTGGTAAGAATATATGATTTACAATTTGCAAGGTTTAACACATTATTTCTGGAGAAGGATTAGAAATTCCATCAAAAATACTGTAAAGGAAGTATTAAAATCTAAGGTATTATTTTATTTGAACAACATTGTTGAAGATATTACATAGTCTGTTCAGCGGTGAGTTTTTGTGGGCTGATGTCCTGCTTCTTTTCATTTCATATGTGATATTGTTCCTTGAATTGATGCGTGGTACATGGCAATTTAAGACAGAAAAGAATTCGGAATCATCAATTGAATAGTTTATCATTTTGAAAAGGAATTTCATAGCATCTATTTTTCTTCTTGCTTGGTTGCTGGGGCGCTACCTCACTGCCAGACAGCTACTCAATTGTCCCCACGTGCCTGAGTTCACCCCGTTCCAGGCCTTATGTCAACTTCTAACATCCCTGACTGAGCTGGAGGCAGACGCTCTAATGCAACACTTTCTTACGGGTTAGGTCCAGTGTAACGTTATTTTTAGCCTATTTTCATTTTATGAAAAAAAAAAAAAACCAAGTAGTTCCGTGAAGAACTATACAGCCTATTTTCATATATCCTACTTATGTTAATTGCCACTATCAACATACACAATTTCAGTTTGATTGCTGTAATAGATTCGTAGATATTGAGAACCGACTAAATATTTCGGATGGTCGCCATGTTGGATTTTATATATGTAGGTCCTAGAGTTATGTACTGTTACATGCAGATTATTGTGAACGTGTAGTATTCAAACTTCAATCGCATAGTTAGGACACAAGAAAAAACAAGGAGATTTAAAAAATGTTCACAGCTGCCATCTTGAGGTTATGGAAACAATTGAAATAAATTAGATGCCAGTGGATTAACATTCGTATAAGGATTTACTGTACCAAGTTTCACTGCACGCGGATGGTTAAATTGCGAGAAACGTCCATGTCAATATTTATAATTCGCGACACCGCCATGTTGGATTTGTGATCACCAGGTTATTTAAAGTCCTATAGGTGAACTTAAGTTCATAGCCCCTATGAACATTAAGAAATGCAGTTTGATTGCTAAAATAGATTCGTAGATATTCAGTATCGTCTAAATATTTCGGTTGGTCGTCATGTTGGATTGTTAAATGTATAGGCCATAGAGTCATGTACCATTAAAGGAAAATTATTGCGTAGGTTCATTATTCAAACTTTCACTTCGATCGCATGACTACATCACAATGAATAAAATCTTAATATTAAAATTCGCACTGCCGCCATCTTGAGGTTATATAAACAATTGAACTAAATTAGATACCAGTGGATTACAATGTGTATAAATATTTCCTGTGCCAGGTTTCAGTGCGCTTGGAACATTAAATCGCGAGAAAGGTCTATTTACAATTTTCAAATTCGCTTGGCCGCCATGTTCGTTTTGTAGTTAACCGATTTTTGAAAGTCTTATAGATGGACTCCAGTGGTGCCTTTTATCTCCGTACAAAATTTTAGGGTTTTACCGCTAATAGTTTCAGAGATATAGAATGCCGGTGAAATATTTCGTACATCCGCCATCTTGTGATTATGTAAATAATTGAACGAAGTTAGACGTCGGTGCATTACAATGTATATAAACATATACTGTACCAAGTTTCATTGCGTTTGGTTGGTCAAATAGCGAGAAACGTCTATTTAAAAGTCGCGAATTCGCTTGGCCGCCATGTTGGTTTTGTAGTTACCAGGTTTTCAAAAGTCACATAAGTGAACTTATAGTAGTTCCCTCTATCACCATAGAAAATGTCAGGGTAATATCGGTAATAGTTTCGGAGATATTGAATGCTGGTGAAATATTTCGCACAGCCGCCATGTTGGATTGGTGAGTCGTAACAAAATTTGAAGAGCACGGTCGAGGTCGCCGGGAATAGTGCTATGAACTTTCCGAGTTTCATTGAAATCGCTCCAGCCGTTTAGATTTTATTAGGGGGGGGGACACACACACGAATCACACACACACGCACACACACACGGACAAAAGGTGATCTCATAAGCCTATTTTTTCAAAATTGAAAATAGGCTAAAAATAATAATAATAGGCTTATGAGATCACCCTTTGTCCGTGTGTGTGTGTCCCTAATAACTTCTAAACGGCTGTAGCCATTTCAATAAAACTCGGTAAGGTCATAGTACTATTTTGGCCGACACCGACCGTGCTCTTCAGATTTTATTACGTCTCACCAATCCAACATGGCGGCTGTGTGAAATATTTCACCGATATTCTATCAGAGCACAGAGAAATATGGTACAGTAACACATTGTAATGCACTGGCATCTGATTTAGCTCAATTGTTCACATAAACTCAAGATGGCGGCTGTGCGCAATTTTAAAATAAGTTCATTTTTTGTGTATTAATCATGCGATCAAAGTGAACGTTTGAATAATGAACCTACGCAAAAATCGTCATCTAATAGTACATAACTCTATGGCCTACGTATATAAAAATCCAACATGGCGACCAACCGAAATATTTAGACGGTTCTCAATATCTATTAATCTATGATAGCAATCAGACTGAAATTGTGTATGTTGATAGAGGCTATGAACATAAGTTCACCTATAGGACTTTCAATAACCTGGTGAGCACAAATTCAACATGGCGGTGACGCGAAATGTAAATATTTAAATGGACGTTTCTTGGGATTTAACCAACCGAGCGCAGTAAAACTTGGTATGGTAAATGCTTATACAAGTTTTAATCCACTGGCAACTAATTTATTTCAGTTGTTTTCATAACACAAGAAGGCAGCTCTGTGAAATTTTGTAATCTGATTTTCATTTCTTGTGTCCTAATCATGCGATTGATGTTTGAATACTACACCTACACGATAATCAGCATGTAATAGTTTTTCTTTCTTTCTTTCTTTCTTTCTTTCTTCGGCATTTCCCAATTAATTGGGGTCGCCGGAGCCAACCAGGCTCATTTGGGATTTAGCCGGGGATTTAAGGCCAGATGCCCTTCCTGAAGCCACATGATTTTTCAGGTGAAAATTCCACCCCGCTGTCACCGGGATTCGAACCCCGGCCGTCCGGGTGAAAGACGAGCAGCTAAGCCACTGCGCCATCACGCTCCCCCATCATGTAATAGTACCTTCATTTATAAAATTCCAACACGGCGACCATCCGAAATAATTAGACGGTTCTTAATATCTACCAATGTATTACAGCAATCAAACTGAAATTTTGTATGTTGATAGAGGCAATTAACATAAGTAGGATATATGAAAATAGGCTGTATAATTCTTTACGGAACTACTTGGTAGTAGTGTTGGCAGTTGCCAGCACTACTTCTCCCACCATATGGGCCGTGTTGAGATAATATCTCCCTGTCTCTTATCTAAATGGCTCACGCAGTATAAAAGTGACAGGTCTCCTTATTAGTTCTGTAATCATGGCACTTGTTAGTTACGCTCTAGTGCTACTCCTAGGCATCATACTGACCGCCTCACATCTGCAGGCCGGTCCACTGTCAACAATCGGTAAGAGAGTTATACATTTATTACCTTTAATTTGGTATTATTTTAGAACTTAACACGTTCATTCTGGTTCCGTATTGATAAACTAATCAGTCTAAACAGGTTGAAGGTTCCACCTGATCAATACTTTATTAATAGAGATCACTGGGTGGTCATTAATGGGACATGTTTCGAGGCCTAAATATTATTATTGGCTCCTTCATCAGCCGCTATGATAGAACGATACAAGAATAAACTTTGCGTAGCACTTAAAATTCCCTTAGAAATGAATCTAGTATGGTGCACCCTAAAGAAAGATTGAAACATTTCGCCTAATATGAGTTACGGTATGTCAAAAGTCTTATGAACTACTGTAGGTCTATAAACATTTTCAATGGACGCCTCACGGTGGTACCTTAGATGGTATTGAATACACAAATGTATGGTACCGGTTCGGTACGTCAGCAACAGTTCAGAACTCCTTTGTTGGAATCAGCTGTAAGAACACTTAATTACTCAATACTTCACCAGCAATATAAAGATGATAAAATCAATGAAGTCACTGCACTGAAATCATATCTTGCCTAATATAGATCTTACGAAGTGCATAACTTCAAAACTTGCCATGGCAGAGATTGGCCGCTAATCCGTCTTGTTAGAGCAATGATAAATAACCAAATTTAAACTGTTTGGTATGCATACAATTTAACCTCTTGCTATTTGCCAATATAATAAGTTTGGTTATTTATCATTGCTCCGCAACGTTTATACAGCGTTGGTATTCATTTATCACTTGTCGTCATAGAAGGTATTGATACAAGCCGTTAGTCGGTGGCGAGTGTATTCCGCAGATCTCTTCTATAAACGTATTAATTTATGTTCCGCCCCTTGAAACAACAATAAGTTAATGATATCTATACTGTGCTGCAAGATTCTTTGATCTACTGTAATTATACACATGTGCCCATAATTTAACTCACAACGAAGGTCACAGACTCTAAAACTCAACGTACTGTAGCCTACTCGTTGAAGCTATTAAAGACACAACGAACCCTTGAACCCTAGTTCGCGTGGATTATTGTAACGAGTAACTTCAACAGCCGTAGTTTTGCAAACCTATACAGTATAATTTATCGTGTTTGAAAACACACGGAACATCTAAACTGCGTCCATTTTATGAAGAATGATATATAATATTGCATTTTTGCTGCTTATGAATTGCTCTCGACTTAAATGTACAAGCACCATCAAGCAGTACATACGGCCAACGAGAAATACTGGCCCTAGTGCCCTTTCGTGACGTCAGCAATGTAGTGCTGTTGCACCACTTTTGGTAGGGTTATGTATGACGGTAACATAAACCGTAATGTCTACAAGATGCTGAAATCACATAATACTTTACCCATATCATATCCGAAAACACGCTGTAAAAAGCATTGACCCAACACAACCATGCCTTCTGGCAAAACATACATGGTAATTACAACTCAAGTTTTACACTGATCAATCTTATGAAGTCCAATACTTAGCCACAATTCACTTATTTATTCATTACTCTAAGTAGAACCAGTAGATCACTTATCTTTAATCGTTGTAGTTGATCACAAGGTAACACTTTTCAGGAGTATGTTATCTTTCCATGGTGGTTGCTTGTTAATTATGTGGAATTACTTGACGGTTACAAAGTGTTCATGAAGGTTATGAAAAGCTATGAATAGTGCCGGACAATGTATGCATGCATAATTATTATAGTTGAACGATATACATAAATGTATCAAACGTTTTTGTAATAGAAAGATATTCACGAACATAATATTCTATGGTCTTCGTCTTACTAATAATAATTATTATTATTCGTCTTACTGCCGGTGTGGTAGTCATCTTGTCTTCATCATTGAATCTGTATAAATGCTCGTATTCATTTACCACTTGTCTTCATAGCAGGTATTGATATGAGTCGTTAGTCTGTGACGAGTGTATCTCTTCTATAAACGTATTAATTTCTGTTCCGCCCCTTAAAGCAACAATAACTAAGTAATATTTTCACTGCAAGTTTATTTGATCTAATTATACTCATGTCACTGCTCATGTCCGCATAAGTTACTCACAACGAAGGTCACAGGCTCTACAACTCAACTTACTGTACTCGTTGCAGCTATTAAAGACACAACAGATCATTGAATCCTAGTTCGAGTGGATTTTTTTACGAGTAACTTCAACATGTAAATAGGTTATCTATAGCTGGCGTAGTTTCGTAAACCTGTACTGTATAATTTATCGTGCTTGAAAACACACGGAACATTTAAACTGGGCCCATTTTAAGAAGATTGATATAAAATATCGCATTTCTATTGCTTATGAATTGAACTCGACTTAAACGTACAAGCACCACCAAGCACTACATTGCCTACGTCACAAAAGGATTAGGTTTACGCGCCATGGCCTGTCTTTCTCGTTGGCCGTGAGCAGTACATTGCCTACGTCACAAAAGGGTTTGGTTTACGCGCCATGGCCTGTCTTTCTCGTTAGCCGTGCGCGATTACCAATTAGCTGTGTAATAGGTATCCCTATATATTGAACCCTTGCAAAGAAGCTTATGAGACTGAGTTTCGGGGGGTGTAACAATCCATATCGTAAGTTGTTGTTAAAGCGCTTCATTAACATGCAGGGTAACATATAACAAAATAACATGCAGAAAAAATGTGAAGCCAGGGTTAAAACAAATGAATTTAATAAACAGATCAGCTATTTACAACAAGAATTAACAAAACAAACTCCCATATGACTCCCACAGAATTAAATAAGGTTTGCCATAACTAGGCCAAATCTCTGGAGAGATGATACTTGGACCAAATGTCCCAAAGAAAAATATCAACAAAAGTGACAAATGTATGCGAGCGTGCTGTTCTACATGCTTCACGATGAGTACAAACGAATGCATGATTCGTCATCATCCAGAATAAACTTTCAGACGACGAATCCACATTGCTTAGAGCTAGACAGACGCGGGGAACAACTATACAACCCTTAAAACTAAACCGACACTTCCTATACTTAAAATAAACAACACAATAATTTCCGCATGAAATTGGAATCAAACTGCCGTAGCAAAAACATTACTGCCTAAAATTAGGACTTCTCACACAAATCAACACAAGTAAGTTAACACGTGACCAACAAAAGAAATACACATATGACCGCCGTCATTTTTACAAGTACACTGCCACTACGCCACACAGGCGTCACATCCTAAATTACATGAATTGAGTCATAAACAAAATCACTAGGCTCAAAGCCAACATTTACATTATTAACACAACATTCTATCCATACAACATGCAATAATCCGTCACACACATGGTGAACTCCCCAATTAATTATGGTTCAAAATAACCATCACAATGAAACAGGTTTGCTACTTGAAAGCTTAAAGCGGCCAGTCGGAACGTAGGACTGCCTAACAAAAATAAGTCACCAGGACAGACGGGCGATTCGTGGAAATCTGCATACCTGTCAACCCACGTGCCACAATGACCTCGACCTCCACAGGGACGGGATTGAATCTCGAAGAAGCGTGCCCCAAAGCACAATGATACGTGTGTGTGTGTGTGTGAACAAAATATCCCGGCATTTCCCCTAGGAAATCCAAGAAAACAGCATATGGACAAGGTACAGCGGTCTCCCTGGAGCACCCTGCCTTTCCATCAAAAAATACAACAACAACAAAAATGAGGGCGGTAGGACCTCTACCCCTCTTCACGTAGAATCAACACACACCTGACACAATAACACACACAGAATCACACGTATGGGTTTGACAGACCCTGAAATAAAAATACATAAATATTTTCCACTCGCTGGCGCCTCCGTTCATTGCCAGTGACTAATAAACCTGAAAAGGACTCAAAAAAATCCATCAAATTAGAACTAAGGTGTTCTACAATTACATCTTAAATTGTTGCACTTAGCAACCCTAATATGAATAATAACCTGTTCAGCAAACATCTTACAGTAATTACCTCCCTTTCCTATCAAAAATATGAACTTTAATAAAGCAGCACTTATCGAATGTAACAGGTTCCGCATTTGCATGGACAAAAATCACGTACACGCGCCGTGCACATTAAATATGACTCCAAAGAAAAATAAATACACAACAAACAATTTGGCCACGTGCCAACGTACATTTAAAACATTTAGTGTCGGTACGAAAAAAACACTCAAAAAAGAAAAGACTAAAAATTAACTATTTACAAAGTTCCCCCGCCAATCTAACTACATAATTGAATAATCAATTGTTGTACATCACCGTCTCAGCTTGTAGAACATATGACCTCCATCTCAGCCCATTTCCCCACGGGAAAATTAACACTCCATCGTCGTCTTCGTATAAGCGTCGGACATCACTCCGGCTCCTGACCACACGTTGGACATCTTGGTGTAGTCTCTTTGGAAGAAAAGTTCAATGTTATTATAATTTGACCTGGCTATAATCGCTTGTGAGTTACTAAATTCGCCCAGAAATAGTCCTATGCGATTAATCACGAAGACTTGCCCTACTCTTGCTCACACACGCATGATACACACATAAAAGAAATTCAATAAAAATTTACATGAAATATACAACTTCGAGTCCATCGTCACTGGCTCGACAATACAAGTTTTAAAGTCTGACTGACTCACAGTCGCTATCTCGCTCGGTAATCTCTACTGCTCTGCTTGACCTTCGCTCGGGCTAGCGCTAATTAGAATGTTACTCACGTCTTGCCCCCTAAGAGCTGAAATAGTTGTCTTTAAGATAATATTCAAGTTTTAAATCACCACGCAAACTGGCGTGAAATTAGCTCACAAAGCCCACAAAGTATTAGACTTCAAATAATATGTTAGAGCTTTAAAAATCGCTACACAAACTGATGTGAAATTAGCTCATCAGAGCTCACAAATAAATGACTTCAAATAATATTAGAGCGTCAAAATCTTTACACAAACTGGCGTGAAGTTAGCTCCTCAGAGCTCCAAACAGAAAAGACTTCAAACTATATCAGAGCGTTAAAATCATTACACAAACTGTCGTGAAGTTAGCTCACAGAGCTCCAAAACGAAAAGACATCGAACAGCGTCTCGTCGACCAATTTATTAGAAACTGACAGGGGGATGAAGAGTGGGGTAAATTAAGAAAAAAAATCCAGAGTTTTCATCACAAACACACGGGACTAGTGTCAATCATCATCAAATAATTCAAACGTCTCAGCACACTCATGCGGAGATAATTCCGATCGGCGGTTCTTTAGATAATCACTTCCGCGCGCTTTTTTTATCACTGACGCTACCCATCGCGTGGTCTTGGCGTGGTCTCTCCTGATTGGGTGATTCAATCGTAGGTCGGTTGCAAGTAACTCGTGACCATCCCTTTATGATTCCAATTCTGGTGCAAGTTGTTACACAATTTGGCCTTGAACTCAGATTACCAGGCCGTTTTCAAGAATAGCTACCACTTGCTACTTCTGTGGCAATCGTTGCGACACGCTACCTTGCCTTTATCCTCGTCAACTTCCACAAGTACTGCCTGGGCTGCAGTAATAATAATAATAATAAATTATGAATACTTATTTATCGTAGATCAATAAGGGTTCATTTATCCTCAGCAAGGTTTTGAAATTCGAAGCAAGTGATTGATTTGGATTTCAAAAACAATATCCATAGTAGTAACAACAACATCTCTTTAGTACCTCGCTCAGCTCCTCGAGTGTACAGTCCACTGACCCAATTAGCGTGCGCTCTCCCTCGCCGGAATGTCATTCATACTTCTTGCTAGACCTCCCCTTCTCCTCACGTGATTGCCACTCCTGTCGTCTCAGCTGCTCGTTGTTTACAAACAAAGCGGGCTCTCTCTCAAGCACTCCACGGCCACGTACATTTGAGTGTTGGCTCTCAAAATAAAATTCTGCAATAAATATTCTGCACACATCATCCTGCTTATTCATCAAATGGTTCTCTTCTGTAATATGGTTTTAAGTTGGCGCTATTAAAAACAGATTTAGCACCAGTGCTCACTTCTTCAAGCCTATAAGCATTGTTACCCAGATTCTTAATGACACGGAACGGGCCAATAAATTTTGGACAGAATTTTGCAAAGACTTTGTTTTTGGGATCAGATATCGGTGGTTTGCGAACCAGCACTAACTCTTGTTCTTGTAATTCCCGGTGAAACTTCTTTCCTCTGTACCTTCTCAGTCTTCGGTCCGCTTGGTTCCTCATGTGCTCTCTCGTTCGCTGAATTCGCAACTCATGCGCTAATAGTGGATCCCTTGGACATGGAATAATCTTGTCCCACGATCTCTTCGGCAATCTGTTGTGGTGTACAATTAGTGGGACTTGACCCGTCGACTCGTGCTTAGTGGTGTTCATGCACATCTCAATATCTCCTACTTTGTCAACCCATTTATTATGATCGTTAGGAATCATTACTCTGTAGTACTTGGCAACACAGCGAATCGTTCTCTCGCTCGGATTCCCATAAGGATGACGAATGCTTGAAAATATATGTTTTATTCCTAGGTTCTCTAGACCTTGCCCAAAACATTGCTCGTGAAATAAGTACCATGGTCTGATAAAATGGATTCCGGCTTCCCAAGCATCGGAATAACTTTGTTCTGAATTCTACTGAGGACTTGTTTTGATGTCGTCTTCTGGATTGGACATAACACTACCATCTTTGAAGATACATCGACACACACCAGAAGGTGTCGGCATCCACGCTTTCCTTTAACCAAAGAGCCAAAACAGTCGATAGCAAGCATCTCGCATGGTTTTTGAGGTAATAGTGGTCTTGGAGGTTGTTTCATGATGAAGTTGTTCGGCTTAGTGCGCTGGCATGCGTCACAAGTTCTTATTACTTCCACAATGGTGAATCGCATCTTAGGCCAAGTAAAAGTCTCCCCTATCATAGCTTCAGTCTTATCCGTGCCGATATGTGCTAGGCTTTCGTGGACATGCCACGTCAATCCTCTCTGTAGTGATGCTGGAACTAGGATTCGCAGTTTGGTATGATGCTCATCCACGTACTTATGCAACAGGTTATTTAAGTAGTGAAATCTTGCTTCTTTCGCACGGGCTTCTCGGTATTCTCGTGAATCTGGTTGTAATTCCTTCCTGTAGAACTTGATCATCATCATCATCCATGGGTCTGCTTCTTGCTCCTTCCGAATTTCCTTTAATTTCTCCAAAAACTCACGAGCCTTAGGTGTTAGTGTTATATGGTGAACTTCCGCTGTTACTTCGTTCTCGTCTTCAGGATTCCTGCTCAAAGCATCTGGTATGATGTTCATCCGTCCAGGGCAATGCTCTATTGTAATGTCAAACTGCTGTATGTAGATGGACCAACGCGTAATTCTCTCACTTGCCATCGTCGTCTTGAATAGAAATGTCAGTGCATGGTGGTCGGTTCTGACAATAATGGAATAGCCGAAAATCATCTTACGGCATTGTTGGAGAGAATATAAAATTGCTAGCAGCTCAAGTTCCGTCACAGTGTAGTTTCTCTCGTGCTTCCTCAATTTACGACTCGTAAATGCCAAATATGATCTCTTCTTGGGTTCTTCAGCGTCCTCTTGGTACAGCATAGCACCGATTCCAATCAATGAAGCATCTGCTTGAATAATAAATCTCTTCTCAAAATCCGGATATCCAAGCTTCACACAGTTTTCCAGTAAATCTTCCGTAGCTCTAAAAGACCTGTCGCACTCCTCATTCCATGACCATCGATTTGCCTTCTTTAACATCTCTTGCATAGGTGCTACTGTTTCTGTGTATCCAGGACAATTTTCTTTGAAGAAGCCTGTCACTCCCAAAAACGCTCTTACATGTTTGACTTTAGGTGGTGTGGGAAATTTCTTGATAGCATCAATTTTCGCCGGATTAGGTCTCACGCCCTCAACATCAATTATATGCCCCAAATACAGAATCTCGCTCTGGCAAAAGTGTGATTTCTTTAGATTAAGTTTGAAGTTCATGGTTCTCAAGTTATCCAGTAGTTTGTTTAAGTTTACCAAGTGTTCCTCCATTGTTTCAGATGCAATTAATATGTAGTCAACATACCTCGTAGTGAAGCTCATGACCTCCTCAGTCAGATTTCTATCTAGTGCTCTTATCAGTGCACATCCAGCAGTTTTCACGCCAAAGGGCATTCGAGACCAGATATAACTTTGGTTGTCGAATAAAAATCCCGTCAATAGTTGAGATTTTTCTTCAAGTTCAAGATGGTGGAAACTATTTGTCAAATCGACACTCGAATAAATCTTCTTCCCACGGAAGCCTTTCAAAACATCTTTGATCCTAGGTGCTTGGTCATGCTCAACTAGCAGTTTACTGTTCAAAACTCGCGCGTCTAGGCATAACCTAATTGATCCATTTGGCTTGGCCACAGCCAATATTGCGTTCAGGTACGGGGTTGCCGCTTTCCTTATCATGCCAGAATCTAATAAATTATTAATGATGTCCTTCACCTGAGCAAAATGTTTCTCTGGGATCGGGTACAATTTACTTTTAAATGGGGTCCAGTCAGTAACTTGCATGGCATATTGAAGATTTAAAACTTTTCCAGGGATGGTATCAAAAGCTCCTTTATGTAATCTCAAAATTTCTTCCAGTTTCCTTCTATCAGGTTCCCCTACTATGGCCTCCTTAAGCCGCTCCTGAAGTAGAATTTCAAATTTGGTTCCGCTAATTTCTTCTTCCGCCAAATGTACCCAAAGTTCCTGCGAAATATCTCGGCTGTCAATTTCCACCACTGCTGTCTGGCTTACTTGCTCCTCCGTCAAGTTCTTATCTCTGATCACCTCATTAGTGCATTCTTCAATGACCCAAGTATTCGCCTCTCTCTCTAGTGGACTCTCTTCCATGTTTAAACCCACGTGATTCAACCCCTCAACTTGTTTGAAACTTACAGTGTTGTTATGTAAGTCAATTACAGCATGAAAATCACAGACGAAGTTGGCTCCCAAAATGATGTTATAATTCATCTTCGGTATGACAATGAATGTTTGCGAAAATGTGTGGTTCAATATTTCCAGGTCTAAATATGCTTGCTGTTTACAATTTATGGTCTTGTCAGGAATAACCCCTCTGACTTTCATTAGCGGTACAGGCATAATTGGAACAGTTTGTTTTCTTCCGATTTCTTTTACCAAAACTTCAGTGACTAAGCTCACCTGGCTACCTGTGTCAATTAAACATCTCACCCTCATACCTCCAATATGTGCGTAAATAATTGGCAATTGTCTGATGACATTTCCTCGGTCTTTCACCACTTCCTCCAGGCAATCGTCCGGGAATGCTACCCACTCTTCTATATTGGCCACAATCATCTCTTCTCGCTCCCTGGCGTCCTCCATTTTCAGGCTATCAGGTTTTAGTTCATTTGTAGTTTTTTTTAAAAATCCCGGGACCCATTTGTTGTGATCCGCCGGTTGTCCTCGCGCCTCTCCTGCTGCCGTAATAGACTTTCTGCCCCCTCTGCTTGATGATTGTCTGGGCTCTGTCTATTTGCCTTTGCACGCCCCCACTTCTCCTTCTCCGTCTCTTCGGCGTTTAATTGATCTAGGTACTTTTGAGACTCGACATACCGCTCATCCCAATTGTTGCGATTGTCTCCCCTATTTTCTTGGCGATAGTTCCTCGCGTTGTTCCACCTGCCATCTCCATTTCTTTGGTAAGGTCTACCCTGCCTTTGATTTCCCCTCCAATTGGTGTATTCCCGCTGGTACATCCATTGATGTTGCTGGTTTGGATTGTTCTGGTTATATCTATCTCGGTGATTTTGAAAATTTCGAGGATTCTGGTTGAATTGGTTCCGGCCATCATAATCTTGCATTCTCAGTGTAAACTGCGTTCCTGTGGATTGAGTTTTCGTTTGGTTCCCCTGGCTGTGACTATTTTGGTGTCCCTGAACCACTTCTGCGGTGTTGACACATTCCATATTTCTCCTTCCTGTCTGTGGACTCACCATACTTGTCTCGTCTAGGTGTCGGAGTAATTCTTCGGCCTGCACTGCAGTCTTAATATTTCCTGCTACTAACAGTTGTTGAATGTTCATAGGAAGTTGCTTCCCGATGGTTAGAACCATATTTTGTTCGCTAGGGGGGGTCGTCAAAATCGCGGAATTTTACCAGTTGTTGGCTAAAGAATTCTGAAAATCTGGTCGGATGCGTGCTGTGGTATTTTTGAGTATAGAGGTCCATTCTTAATCCCTGCTGTAAAGAAGGACTCCAGAACTTCTTTAAAAACGCATCTCTGAATTGCGCCATGTCGGTGAATGTATATTTAAAGCTTAAAAACCAGGTTAAGCTTGGTCCCTCTAAAAACTTCTCCACGAGTCGCAACTGTTTTTCGGGACTGATATGCTGATCATTAAAATAGTCAGTCAACTGACGTAAAAAGGCTTTGGGAGTGGTTCCTGAGTGCTCCCTGAATTTATCGGGTTTGAAATCATTTCCCCTAATGACTTGAATTACTTGGCCGGGTGCCAAGTTTGGTTGTGGTGTGGAGGTCTCTCCCCTGTACTCTTGGAATGCGTTGCTCGTTAATTTGGGACTTTGACCTTGGCTGTTATCCTCAGCCAACTTCAAGCTCACCGGACTTCCAATGCTTCTCTGCTTGTCTGCCGTATTTTCAGCCGAAAATAATGTAGCATTCTCTAATGATCTAATTTCATTTTTAAATATTAAATCTGAGTGTTCTTGTAGTTTAGATTTTACATTTTCCTCCAAAGCCTGCATCCGCTTTAAAATCGTCAGCCTGTCTTCCTTATTTGCATTTGCCTGCTGTTCCCAATCTCTTCGGATCTTGCTCTTCAAACTGCTAATTTTCTCTTCGCTCCTTTCCTGACTCTTCTCCAGCTGTTCCCGTATCTGTTCTTGAATCTGCTGTTGTGTTTTGCCTAATTGTTCTCCAACCTCTTATTACCTCTTGGGTTTTAATTAATTGGTCTTCCAGATTATCCGGATTTTTAATGAGCTGTTCTCCTACCTCTTCTCTGATAACCTCTTGTGTTTTAACCAACCGTTCTCCGACTTCTTCTCTTATGACCTGCCGGGTTTTACTTAATTGGTCCTCTAAGTTTTCACGCAATTGCATAAGTTCTGTTTCGGTCTTGACCTCAAGTTTATCGATTTCTTTGATTAATTCCAGTACGTTGCTGTCGACTGAATTAATTTGTTGCTGTAATTTGTCTTGTGTGCTCTTTATTCCCGCTGTGTTGTCGACACATGCTGCCTCTATTTGCTTTAATTTATCGGCCACCATTTCATCAAACTGTATGAGTTTATTATCAAATTTCGCCTCCAACTTTTTAATTTCACCTAATTGTTTGACGTTATTCTCTGCGACCTCACCTGCCAGTTTCTCTACCTCCCTAACACTTTGATTTATGTCGTTAGTGATCTTCTCTAATTGCTCTGTTTGTGTTATTTGTGTTATCGCCTGTTCTGATAATTTGTGATTTAACTCGTTTAATTGTTTATCAGTGTCCAATTTCTGGACCTGTAATTGGACCGAAATATTACCGCTCATGTCGTGTAACTGTTTTTCACTGTCTAACTTCTGAGCCTGTAATTGGACCGTTATGTCATTTAACTGTTTTTCACTGTTCTTTAACTGTTCTTCCGTTTTCGCGGACATCTGCACTAACTGTTCTTCCGTCTTCGCGGACATCTGTTCTAATTGTTTTTCCGTTTTCGCGGACATCTGTTCCAACAATCCCTTAATTTCCTCAACACTCGCCATTGCAAAATACACAAATATAACCAGAGAAAAACAGGGTCATGCACCGAGATTTCAGTCATACACACGCATACATGTCATAACATTTAAATATTACTGATTCTACTTTAATAAAAATTTTCAGTAATCAAAATTTACTGAATAAATTACTCTTATTTCCAAACAACAAAATAACTCCCTAGTAATCTGCTTTTAAATTCCTAACCAAAAGAATTTACGAAGAACACCAATTAACCGAAGTTAATTAAATGTCAAATATAAGGCAACACCTTCCTGCTTTGACTGAGTTCAATAATATGCAAATTTTCTAATTTTCATGCCGGGCGCCAGAACAAGTTTATAACAAATACAATATCAAATTCTAATCTTGTTCAATATCTCTAACTTTAGGAACTCAGTGATTTTACTAATGCACATGACGGTACAACATCGCCTCAATTTATTGAATTTACTTTGCCCGCTTGACCTGGCATTATTTCTCAACGAAATAAATATGAGATCAGCGAAGCAACAACAACAACATCCCCACGTTGGGCGCCATTTTTTTAAAATGAACCCTTGCAAAGAAGCTTATGAGACTCAGTTTCGGGGGGTGTAACAGTCCATATCGTAAGTTGTTGTTAAAGCGCTTCATTAACATGCAGGGTAACATATAACAAAATAACATGCAGGAAAAAAGTGAAGCCAGGGTTAAAACAAATGAATTTAATAAACAGATCAGCTATTTACAACAAGAATTAACAAAACAAACTCCCATATGACTCCCACAGAATTAAATAAGGTTTGCCATAACTAGGCCAAATCTCTGGAGAGATTATACTTGGACCAAATGTCCCAAAGAAAAATATCAACAAAAGTGACAAATGTATGCGCGCGTGCTGTTCTACATGCTCACGATGGGTACAAACGAATGCATGATTCGTCATCATCCAGAATAAACTTTCAGACGACGAATCCACATTGCTTAGAGCTAGACAGACGCGGGGAACAACTATACAACCCTTAAAACTAAACCGACACTTCCTATACTTAAAATAAACAACACAATAATTTCCGCATGAAATAGGAATCAAACTGCCGTAGCAAAAACATTACTGCCTAAAATTAGGACTTCTCACACAAATCAACACAAGTAAGTTAACACGTGACCAACAAAAGAAATACACATATGACCGCCGTCATTTTTACAAGTACACTACCACTACGCCACACAGGCGTCACATCCTAAATTACATGAATTGAGTCATAAACAAAATCACTAGGCTCAAAGCCAACATTTACATTATTAACACAACATTCTATCCATACAACATGCAATAATCCATCACACACATGGCGAACTCCCCAATTAATAATGGTTCAAAATAACCATCACAATGAAACAGGTTTGCTACTTGAAAGCTTAAAGGGGCCAGTCGGAACATAGGACTGCCTAACAAAAATAAGTCACCAGGCGAGACGGGCGATTCGTGGAAATCTGCATATCTGTCAACCCACGTGTCACAATGACCTCGACCTCCACAGGGACGGGATCGAATCTCGAAGAAGCGTGCCCCAAAGCACAATAATACGTGTGTGTGTGTGAACAAAATATCCCGGCATTTCCCCTAGGAAATCCAAGAAAACAGCATATGGACAAGGTACAGCGGTCTCCCTGGAGCACCCTGCCTTTCCATCAAAAAATACAACAACAACAACAAAAATGAGGGTGGTAGGACCTCTACCCCTCTTCACGTAGAATCAACACACACCTGACACAATAACACACTCAGAATCACACGTATGGGTTTGACAGACCCTGAAATAAAAATACATAAATATGTTCCACTCGCTGGCGCCTCCGTTCATTGCCAGTGACTAATAAACCTGAAAAGGACTAAAAAAATCTATCAAATTAGAACTAAGGTGTTCTACAATTACATCTTAAATTGTTGCACTTGGCAACCCTAATATGAATAATAACCTGTTCAGCAAACATCTTACAGTAATTACCTCCCTTTCATATCAAAAATATGAACTTTAATAAAGCACCACTTATCGAAAGTAACGGGTTCCGCATTTGCATGGACAAAAATCACGTACACGCGCCGTGCACATTAAATATGACTCCAAAGAAAAATAAATACACAACAAACAATTTGGCCACGTGCCAACGTACTTTTAAAAACATTTAGTGTCGGTACGAAAAAAAAAACACTCAAAAAAGAAAAGACTAAAAATTAACTATTTACAAAGTTCCCCCGCCAATCTAACTACATAATTGAATAATCAATTGTTGTACATCACCGTCTCAGCTTGTAGAACATATGACCTCCATCTCAGCCCATTTCCCCACGGGAAAATTAACACTCCATCGTCGTCTTCGTATAAGCGTCGGACATCACTCCGGCTCCTGACCACACGTTGGACATCTTGGTGTAGTCTCTTTGGAAGAAAAGTTCAATGTTATTATAATTTGACCTGGCTATAATCGCTTGTGAGTTACTAAATTCGCCCAGAAATAGTCCTATGCGATTAATCACGAAGACTTGCCCTACTCTTGCTCACACACGCATGATACACACATAAAAGAAATTCAATAAAAATTTACATGAAATATACAACTTCGAGTCCATCGTCACTGGCTCGACAATACAAGTTTTAAAGTCTGACTGACTCACAGTCGCTATCTCGCTCGGTAATCTCTACTGCTCTGCTTGACCTTCGCTCGGGCTAGCGCTAATTAGAATGTTACTCACGTCTTGCCCCCTAAGAGCTGAAATAGTTGTCTTTAAGATAATATTCAAGTTTTAAATCACCACGCAAACTGGCGTGAAATTAGCTCACAAAGCCCACAAAGTATTAGACTTCAAATAATATGTTAGAGCTTTAAAAATCGCTACACAAACTGATGTGAAATTAGCTCATCAGAGCTCACAAATAAATGACTTCAAATAATATTAGAGCGTCAAAATCTTTACACAAACTGGCGTGAAGTTAGCTCCTCAGAGCTCCAAACAGAAAAGACTTCAAACTATATCAGAGCGTTAAAATCATTACACAAACTGTCGTGAAGTTAGCTCACAGAGCTCCAAAACGAAAAGACATCGAACAGCGTCTCGTCGACCAATTTATTAGAAACTGACAGGGGGATGAAGAGTGGGGTAAATTAAGAAAAAATTTCCAGAGTTTTCATCACACACACACGGGACTAGTGTCAATCTTCATCAAATAATCAAACGTCTCAGCACACTCATTCGGAGATAATTCCGATCGGCGGTTCTTTAGATAATCACTTCCGGGCGCTTTTTACCACTGACGCTACCCATCACGTGGTCTTGGCGTGGTCTCTCCTGATTGGGTGATTCAATCGTAGGTCGGTTGCAAGTTACTCGTGACCATCCCTTTATGATTCCAATTCTGGTGCAAGTTGTTACACAATTTGGCCTTGAACTCAGATTACCAGGCCGTTTTCAAGAATAGCTACCACTTGCTACTTCTGTGGCAATCGTTGCGACACGCTACCTTGCCTTTATCCTCGTCAACTTCCACAAGTACTGCCTGGGCTGCAGTAATAATAATAAATTATGAATACTTATTTATCGTAGATCAATAAGGGTTCAATATATATATCTTATATATAAAAGTGAAACTCTGTATGTATGTTTGTATGTATGTGGGTGGGTGGGTTGGTTCCGTATACAAATCTACACCGTTCCACCAATCTCAACCAAATTTTGCATACACATAGTTTAGGACCCAGAAGGAACCGCTGGCTACATGAATTTTCGATAGTCTTTCTCATTCTTCTGATTTCGGCCCTTTTGCACTCAAGCACAGGCTAATCAAATCATAAACAAGAAGTTCCGTGAAGAACTATACAGCCTACTTTTCATGCCAATGATTATTCTACAGAATATGAACCTATCTAGAATAATGACGAAATTAAGTTGCTAATATCGAAATTTCCAATTAGTTCGAAATACTCTATATACCTGGCATAATGTATCCTCATAGAGCACTACAGTTGGCAGCCCTGATGACTGAATATATTCTTAGTTCCGTTTCTTACGGTACTAAATACAAAATTCGGTTGAAGTCCACTGGATAGCATGGACGTTACATGCAGTTAAACATTGGATTTAACAGCGCGCGTAAAATCATGTTGGCAACATTGTCATGCATGTATTGGTCAGAAATAATCTGAAATAATATGATCTATTGTTGTGCCAATTTTGAATGAAATCCATTAGTTAGTATAGAAGTTACATGCATTTTAAAATTGGACCTATCAGCAGGCTTAGAATCATGTTGGTAGCACTGACGTATATTAGTTACTCCAAATTCGTCTAGAATGCCAGGTACTATACGTGTGCAAAGTTTAGAGCTATTGGCTTGCATACTTTCTGATATATTGATATTAGGGTAACAAAAATAGGGACAGCACATATTAACAGTTGGCAGCCCTGGTTGCTCCTTAGAATACGCATAGTCATATCTGTTATGGTACACATAGCACATACGAAATTTGGTTGAAATCCAAATGATAGTATGGACGTTACATGTATTTAAAGTTGGACCTGTCAGCAGGCTTAGAATCATGTTGGTAGCACTGACGTATATAAGTTACTCCAAATTAATATAGAATGTCAGGTACTATACGTGTGCATAGTTTAAAGCTGTCGGCTTGCATACTTTCTGATATATTGGTATTTGGATAAAATAAATTAGGAGCATTTATTAACAGTTGGCAGCCCTGGTAGGTCTTAAGAATACGCTCAGTCATATCTGGTTATGTACACATACAACATACGAAATTTGGTTGAATTCCACTTGATAGTGTAGAAGTTATATGCATTTAAAAATTGGACCTATCAGGAGGCTTATAATCATTTTGGCAACACTGCCATGTTTGGCCTCCTGGAAATTAAACTGAAATATTATGAACTGTACGTGTGCCAATTTTGAAATAGCTCCCATTCATACTTTCCATGATATCCAACATGGAGCTCAAATTTCAATTGCGATTTTTTAGCAGTTGGTAGCACTGACATCATTTTCAAATATGGCCGTGAGATATTCAGGTATAGATCTTTACTCCTACCAAATTTTGTTTCGATTGCTGCAGCCCTTTAGGAGTTGATAGGGGGGGGGGACACACACAGCCAGACAGAAGGACAGACAGACAGACAGACAGACAGACAGACAGACAGACGGACAGACAGACAGACAGACAGACAGACACACATTTGCCCGATCTCATAAGTCTACTTTTTCCTCATTTTTGCAAAATGTGAAAAGTAGGCTAAAAATACTCATGAAGGAATGGCAAGATAGATAGTTTCCATGGCAACATAGCTCAAGTCGAGACACGGCCGTCTGGATGCCAGTTGCGCTCTGCACTACCGGTATAGAAAATGAGCATCTTTACTTGAAATCCCGTTAGTTACTCACCTACTCACACAGCACTGTCAACCGAGTTTAGCATAACAAAGACTTGACACTATCTTCTACTATATATTTGTCAAATACCACTCACTCACTCACTCACTCATTCATTCATCACGAAACCTCAGAAACCACCGAACGGATTGGAATGAAATTTGGTATGCTGCTTCTACAAGGGCCACAAATGCCCACTAAGAGAGGATTTTTGTATATTCAGGTTCTAAAGGGGTGTTAAGGGGGTAGACCTGCATTTCATTGAATAGCAATATCTCCCGATTGGTTTCATTGGGGGATGTGATACTCGGTACATAAACTCATCATAAGAAGACACGAGTCTGAGGGTTTTTCGATGTGGTGTATATTATGAGGTGAAAGGGGGTGAAAAGTGGGGATTGAAAGATTCCTAACGGAGCGTGTATCTCTTAAACAACATAGGCGAGGAGTTTGAAACTCAGCGGAAAAAATCAGCATGAAAGTAAGTAAATATGTGTTTGATCGTTTTTTTTCATAAATCCAATTTAAGGGGCCCATGGGGAGGGGTGAAATTCTGGGGAGGGGGGGACACGTAAGAAAGTGTCCTAACTGATTGACTGACTGACTCACTCATCAAACTCAGGGGGAAAAAAACTGCTTTAAGGTAAGTAAATAGCTGTTCGACAGTTTTTTTTTCATAAATCAAATTTAAGGGGTTCATGAGGAGGGGTGAAATTCTGAAAAAAAAAAAAAATTGAAAGAAAATGTCCTGACTAACTCACTCACTCACTCACTCATCATCGCCCAGCCAAAAGTATTGAAGTTAGAAACATGACAGTTTGGGGATATGTTCATTGTATGTCAAAACCATCTACTAAGGGAGGATTTTCGGATATTCAGGTTCTAAAGGGGTCTTAAGGGGGTTAAACCTGCATTTCATTGAATAACAATATCTCCCGATTGGTTTCATTGGGGGATGTAATACACGGCATATAAACTCATCATTAAAAAGTAAGAAGGCACGTTTCTGAGGGTTTTTCGATGTGGTGTATATTATGAGGTGAAAGGGGTGAAAAGTAGGGATTGAAAGATTCCTAATGGAGCGTGTATCTCTTAAACAACATAGGCGAGGAATTTGAAACTCAGCGGAAAAAAATCAGCATAGAAAATAAGTAAATATATGTTTGACCGGTTTTTCATAAACACAATTTAAGGGGCCCATGGGGAGGGGTGAAATTCTGGGGGGGAAACAGGAAAGAAAGTGTCCTAACCGATTGACTGACTGACTCACTCATTAAACTCAGGGGGAAAAACTGCTTTAAAGTAAGTAAATAGCTATTCGACAGTTTTTTTGATCAATCAAATTGAAGGGGTTCATCGGGAGGGGTGAAATTCTGAAGAAAAACAAATGAAAGAAAATGTCCCGACTCATTCACTCACTCATCATCGCCCAGCCAAAAATATTGAAGTTGGAAGCATGGCATTTTGGGGATATGTTCGTTGTATGTCAAAACCGTGCACTTAGGGAGGATTTTTGGATATTCAGGCTCTAAAGGGGTCTTAAGGGGGTTAAACCTGCATTTCATTGAATAACAATATCTCACGAGTGGTTTTATTTGTGGATGTGATACTCGGCATATAAACTAATCATTAAAAATAAGCAGACATGTGTCTAAGGGTTTTTCGATGTGGTGTATTATTATGAAGTGAAAGGGGTGAATAGTGGGGGTTGAAGGATTCCTAACGGAGCGTGTAGGCCTATCTCTTAAACGACATAGGCGAGAAATTTGAAACTCAGCGAAAAAAATCAGCTAAATAAATAAGTAAATCGGTGTTTTTTTTTCATAAATTAATTTAAGGGGCCAATGGTGTGGGGTGAAATTCTGGGGGAAAAAAGGAGAGAAAGTGTCCTAACTGACTGACTAACTCACTCATCAAACTCGGAGGAAAAAGACAGCTTAAAAATAAGGTAATGGGTGTTCAAGAGTTTTTTCATCAATCCAATTTAAGGGGCCCGTGGGGAGGGGTGAAATTCTGGTAAAAATAATTCAACGAAAATGTCCTGTCTGACTCACTCACTCATCACGCCCAGCGAAAACTATTAAAGTTGGAAAAATGAAATTTTGGGAATATGTTCTCTGTATGTCGATAACATCAACTAAGGAATGATTTTTGTTTATTCGGGTTTTAAAGAGATGTTAAGGGGATAAACGTGCATTTCATTGAATAACGATATCTCATGAGTTGTTTCTTTGGGGATGTGATATTCGGTATATAAACTAATCATTAAAAATAATCAGACATATATTTAAGGGTTTATCGATGTGGTGTATATTATGAGGTGAAATGGGTGAAAATTGGAGGTTGAGGGATTCTTAACGGAGCGTGTATCTCTTAAACGACATAGGCGAGGAGTTTGAAACTCGGAGGAAATCAATCAGCTTAAAAATAAATAAATAAATAAAATAAATAGGTGTTCGACCGTGTTTTCATAAATCCAATTTAAGGGGCCTATGGGGAGGGGTGAAATTCTGGAAGAAAACGTCCACTAAGGAAGGATTTTTGGATGTTCACTCTCATCGACCAACCCAAACTATTACATATTAGCAGAATGATATTTTGGGGATATGTTTGTTGTGTGACGAAAATGTCTACTAAGGAGGGATTTTTGGATATTCAGGTTCTAAAGGGGTGTTAACGGGGTTAAACCTGCATTTCATTGAATAACAATATGACACGACTATGACGCGAGCGAAGCGAAGCTAAAAATGAGATGGTGTGTGTCTGTGTATTACTCAATCACGCAAGTACCACTGGTCCGATTTACATGAATTTTACATGGAAGTAGCTGATTTACCTGGTTAACATATTGGTTACTTTTGATTTCAATACTTTGCATTATTTAAAGATGGCGACCATTTCAGTGACGTCACTACACCCTTTGGTTTAAAACTTTCATATTTCCATTTCAAATAAAAAGAGAACGCTAAGAAATAGCAAACTTTTGATGGCATATACAAGGTTTAAAATTACATTTTCTATCCGAAAGGTATCTCCAACCGGTAGCGAGTAAAACCTAAATTTGTGCTATTAACACGGTCAACGCCGAGCGGTGTAGTTGGACAAAATGTTCCATCCTTAATCTCCCTCTGCACAGCACCTCGCCTATCCCCTGTTTTAACTGTCACCTTCACATTTTAATTTATTTATGACGCGTGGCGAAGCACGGGTACTTCAGCTAGTATATTATAATTGTGAAAGTCTGTCTGTGTGTGTGTTAGTTTGTTACCTCTTGGCACTAAAACGGCTGGACGGATTTGGATGAAATTTGAAATGGAGACAGCTTATACCCTGGGATAATATATAGGCTGCCATTCATCCGGAAATAAATCATTGTTCCCGTGGAACGGGCAACATAACTGAAAAGTCACCAAAAATTCTCAACCAGGACAAAAAATCGAAGTTGTCGCATAAAGACCGGACAAAGCTCATTTTACGCCCCTCGATGCAAGAAACAATACTCGGTACGTCCCTACGTTACACCGAAAACCACTTTTTAAGGCCCTAAAACCAACAGTTTCAAAGATATTCGCAGAAAACTATCCTCACTCTAATAAACTGATGAACTAATGGAAAGTCCGTTTCCATGGCAACAGAGCCTCAAGGTATGACATCCGATTTTCTATATATCCCTGTAGGAGGCAATGCCAGTCCATTTATTAGACTATTTTCAATTTTGAAAAAATAGGCTTATGAGATCTCCTTTTGTCCGTGTGTGTGTGCGTGTGTGTGTGTGTGTGTGGTGTGTGTGTCCCCCCCTAATAAAATCTAAACGCCTCGAGCGATTTCAATGAAACTCGGTACGTTCATAGCACTATTCCCGGCGACCTTGACCGTGCCCTTCAAATTTTCTTACGTCTCACCAATCCAACATGGCGACTGTGCGAAATATTTCACTGACATTCTATATCTCCGAAACTATTACAGATATCACCCTGCAATTTTGTACGGTGATAAAGGGTACTGATACAAGTTTACCTATGTATATTTCATAAACCTGTAAAGTACAAAACGAACATGGCGACCAAGCGAATTTGAAATATTTTAATAGACTTTTCTCCTGATTTAACTCTCTGAGTGCAGTGAAATGTGGTACAGTAAATGATTTGGCAGATTGTAATGCAATGCCATCTTATTTAATTCAATTGTTTACATAACCTCAAGATGGCGGCTGTGCGAAATTTTAAAATTAAGATTTTAATTCTTGTGTCGTAAACATGCGATCGAAGTGAAAGTTTGAATAATGAAGCTAGGCAATAATTGTCCTTGAATGGTACATAACTCTATGGCCTATACATATAACAATCCTAAATGGCGAGCTTCTGAATTATTCAGACGGTTCTCAATATCTATGAATCTTTTACAGCATCCAAACTGATTTTTTTAATGTTCATAGAGACTATGAACATATGTTCACCTATAGGACTTTCAGTAACCTGGTGAGCAAAAATCCAACATGGCGGCAACGCGAAGTATAAATATTTAAGTGGACGTTTCTCGCGAATTAACTATCCGAGTGCCGTGAAACGTTGCACGTTAAATGCTTATACAAATGTTGATCCACTGGCATCTAATTTATTTCAATTGTTTGCATAATCACAAGATGGCAGCTGTGCGTAATTTTAAAATCTCGTTTTTACTTCTTGTGTTCTAATCATGCGATTGAAGTTTGAATACCACACGTACACAATAATCTTAATGTAATACTACAAAAATAAAAATCCAACATGGCGACCATCTGAAATATTTATACGGTTCTCAATATCTACGAATCTGTTACAGCAATTATACTGAAATTTTGTATGTTGAAAGAGGCAATTAACATGAGCAGGATATATGAAAATAGGCTGTATAGTTATTCACGGAACTACTTGTTATCTTTTTCAAGATATATATAAACACAATAAGAACAGGGTAGCGCCCCTGCCTCTCATCCGGAGGCCCCGGGTTCGATTCCCGGCTCCGTCAGAGATTTTAGACACTGACGTGAGGCCTGCAACGGGATGCACTCAGCATCGTGAGGACAATTGAGTAGCTGATAGTGAGGCAGCGCCCCAGTCACGAAGAATAAGATTAACGGCCGAGGGGACACGATGCACTGACCACGAGTCACCACAATATATGTAGGCCAAATGGCTGGGAAGCGGTCGCATGATAGGCCTAGGCCTTTCATGAACTGTAGTGCCAGGGGTAAAAAAAAAAAATAGGGATAGCGCCTTCTAATACCACTTTTAATTTTTAAACACTACAGTAGCGGCTATTAAATAAAGGTAGCGATATAGCTACGTTCAATTTCATAAACATTGGGCTCACAAATCCCGTATAGTTGAGTACAAATGTCAGTCTGGTCGTTATTTCAGTAGCAACGAAGCTCTGTGGCGGCTATTGCCGTTTCCGTAACACATAAGGCTTCCCGCCGTCACATACCTCAATGTGCACTTACAAAATTGTGAACCAGTCTATTTTACTGAAAATAATTTCTACGAGTGAGTACCCACTTCGGAAAAAACACACTCACTACCTTTTCCAAAATTTACACAAGACATGATTTTTGAAGCACTCTTCTGTATGTTGATGTACATAAATATACAATAAAATATTGGCAAATCTGAGTTCAAGGAACTACTGTTCAGAATAGGCTTTCGGTACAGGTTTTGCGGCCCATGTTCGTAACATGGAATGTTTTCCTTTGATCATGCATCAACACCATGTTCGAGGGCAATGCATTTCAAAGATCTCTAAAAATATAATAATCAGGAAATTGGAGAAAAACTTAACGAGGGAGCGAAGATTCAAGGAAAAATAATTTCACCTCTGAGATTTGCTGACGACATCGTCATCTTGGCGATACGCCAGAGGATTTGAATGAGTTTTTGAATGGTATGGGCTCCGCCTTGAAGAAAGAATTCATTATAAAAATCAATAAATATAAAACAAAATCATTGGAATGCAGCCGAAATAAATGAGAAACCTCTATGGACATAAAATTGGCAGGTGAAACGCTACGGGAAGTAGAAGACTTCTGTTACTTAGGAAGCAAAATATCCAGTGATGGACGAAGCAAAGAGGATATAAAACGTAGATTGGCTCAGGAAAGGGAAGCATTTCTACAGAAAAGGAATCTGTTGACATCGAATATATATGTAGGTATTAGGAAGTCATTTTTGAAAGCTTTAGTCTGGAGCGTCACACTATCAGGAAGTAAAACTTTGACTAATAGTGCAGCAGAAAAGAGGACAGATGAGTAGATAGGGTAACAAATGAAGATGTATTAAGACGAGTGGGAGAGGAGTGATGTTTCTGGTGACTGCTAATAAAGAGAAGAGATAGGTTGATAGGACACATATTAAGCTACCCAGGAATAGCAAGCTTAGTTATGGATGGGAGGATCGAGGAGAAGAACTGTAGGGGTAGACCAGGATTAAACCGATTGCCTCGGATGTAGGGTGTGGTAGCTACTGTATGTAGAGATTAAACGATTAGCTCAGGAGAGGGAGGCATGGAGAGCTGCATCAAACCAGTCAAAAAACTAAAGACTCAAACAAAATCAATCAGGAATTTTAATTACTTAGAGAGGCATGTGAGTCAAAAGGGTTGTTGGAAAATTTCAATCCCTGGGATGTAACGCTGGAAGAGACTCCATAATGTACATCAGTGGCCAAGGTGAGAGATATTTTACTATAAGTCTATTAATAGCGACATGTTGACGTTCAAATCATCAATAAGTGTGGCAAAATTACACCTAGAATAGCTTAAGGAAAAATACTTTTAATTCCCCATATTCCGATAGATTTGTCATTCCAGTGTGCAAGAGTGCAGTTCCCTCTTCAAACAACATTCGCTATTTCTATTAACAAAGCGCAATGACACACACTTAACATCAGCAGGTGTACATTTAGATAAAACATATTTTCCCATGGGCAACTGTATGTGGCGTGCTTGCGAGTATCTGGACAACAAAATCGTTATGTCTCAGCAGATGATGGCAAAACCTAAAACGTAATTTTAAATGTGTTCACTTAATGTATCATCGTACCCTGCAGACTTTAACAACTCTATAAAATTCCCACTTTGCTGCTCATATCATTATACTGTATGTATTAGAATTAGAATGGACCCACCTGTAGCCGCGATTGCTGTAATAGAATAGACCAATCATTTCCATTGTCTTGATCGCGAGCGAAGCCGCGGGTACCTGCTAGTATTGAATATGTTTCTCCCAGTGATACGTTTAGAGCAACGAAGTTTCAATTATTGTAAGTAGTCGGTGTTAATATACTGAATACCTACGTTGTTTGGAGTGTTTGCCCCCCCAGGGGCTCACATCTTGTGGGCGTGGGTTGGCGACCACGGGGCCCCAGCTGAGTCCGGCATTGCTTCCACTTACTTGTGCCGGGCTCCTCTCTGTCTTCTTTCCTGTCGACCTCACTTGGTCAACTCTTGTTCTCTTCTGACCCCGACGGTATTAGGGTATCCGAGGCCTAGGGAGTCTCTTCCTTTCCCGCCTTAATTGGCCCTTGTCTCATCTTTTCTGATACCCTCCTTCTGCGAGGGGTCAGCCTTCTTTTTCTCTTCCTTTTACCTCCTGCCTTGTGCTCTAGGCCCTTAAGGAGGCAGGGTGTATGTAGCCCCACCACTTCTGGTGCACCCTAGATAATGCTACACCCTCAGGGGCTCATGGCTGGTGAGTTCGGGAGTTGGCGACCCCGAGGGATTCCTGAGCTGGGTCCGTTTTCCCCTTTTGTCCCTTACCTTTGGGGCGGACCCTCTCCTCTTTCACTTTCCTATATGCCTTTCATGGCTCTCCTTCCTTCCAAGTCCCTCAATCCGCCTTCTCCGAGGGTTGAGGGCATTTCTTTTCCTTCTGTCCTTTTATTTGCCTTATTCTCCTTTAATTTTCCATTTCTTCTTCTAGTATGTAGGTTAGTAGTTAGTTTTAGTTTTAAGTTCGCTTTTCATTTTCATCTTCACGATCACCCAAACCATCAGGGGCCGATAACCTAGATGTTAGGCCCCTTAAAACAACAATTATCATCATCATCATCATCATGGAGTGTTTGCTGATGAAATTGCAAAATGCTGGGGTAAATTATAAACTATGGTTTGAACGCCACTCCTCAAATCCAGTGTGCCAATTTGCACTTCGAAATGGAAGAAATTAGGAGGTGATAAAGACAAAGAGTTATAACAATACCTATACATTTAGGAGAAAGTAGGCTATGTTCTTTCATGAACATCTTGTTTGTTCAAGATAATATTTAAATTTTAGCCTACTTTCCGCATTTTGCAAAAATGAGGAAAAAGTATACTTATGAGATCGATCCGGGCAAATGTGTGTCTGTCTGTCCTTCTGCCTGTCAGTCTGTCTGTCAGTCTGTCTGTCTTTCTGGCTGTGTGTGTGTGTCCCTATAAACTCCTAAACGGCTGAAGCAATCGAAACAACATTTGGTAGGCGTAAAGATCCATACCTGAATATCTCAATGCCGTATTTGAAAATGATGTCAGTGCTACCAACTGCTGAAAATTCGCAATTGAAATTTGAGCTCCATGTTGGATAACTTGGATGGTATGAATGGGAGCTATTTCAAAATTGGCACACGTATAGATAATAATATTGCAGTTTAATTTCCAGGAGGCCATACATGGCCGTGTTGCCAAAATGAGTATAACCCTGCTGATAGGTCCAAATTTTAAATGCCTACAACTTCTACACTGTCAATTAGAATTCAACCAAATTTCGTATGTGCTATGTGTACATAAACAGATATGACTGAGCGTATTCTTGAGAGCCACCAAGGCTGCTAACTTTTAATAAATGCTCTGAATTTCTTTTATGCAAATACCAATATATCAGAAAGTATGCTAGCCGTCAGATTTAAACTATGCACACGTATAGTACCTGACATTCTATATTAATTTGGAGTAACTTATATACGTCAGTGCTACCAACATGATTCTAAGCCTCTGGCGGCTTCGGTGGCGTAGTTGGTAGCATGCTGAGAATCTATGCCCAAGATAGCGGGTTCAAACCCGGCCAAAGCCGTCGGATTTTTTAAGAGCGTTAAAAATCCCTCAGTATGCCTTCCTTCGGAGGGGATGTAAAGCCGGCGGTCCCATGCCATAGATTTATGGCATGTTAAAGAACATTCCACTAATTCCACCTGTGTGAAGCTAAATTGGATAGGTTAAGAATATAAACAATGCTCTTAGGTTTCTACGTTCGTTGCCAAGAGCCGACTGCGGGGCGTCTAGTAGCTAAGTTCTGAACTTGGCGTAGTAGTCGTTGACGGTGGCGCTTGGCGGCAAAAGTAGGAACTATTTGAAAAATTCTAAGTTGCAGTCTGTACTTAAATTAAAAATCTGATACACACACTAATACAGGCATCACAATTAACACCGGTCAACAGAGAGATTCTACACACACCCAAAGTACACGGGGCTACTTGACCGCGTTGTCGCAGCACCTAAACTGAGGAGCCAACCAACCAACTAACCAACCATTCTAAGCCTGCTGATAGGTCCAATTTTAAAATGCATGTAACTTCTATACTAACTAATGGATTTCATTCAAAATTGGCACAACAATAGATCATATTATTTCGGATTGTTTCTGACCAATACATTGTTGCCAACATGATTTTACACGCGTTGTTAAATCCAATGTTTAACTGCATGTAACGTCCATGCTATCCACTGGGCTTCAACCAAATTTTGTATTCTGTACCTTAAGAGATGGAACTAAGAATATATTCAGTCACCAGGGCTGCCAACTGTAGTTCTCTATTAGGCTACATTATGCCAGGTATACAGTATTTCGAACTAATTATAAATTTCGATATTACCAACTTAATTTCGTAATTATTCTAGATATATTCATATAGATTAATCATTGGCATGAATCTTAAATTTTAAGAAAATTAGACTTTTAGCTCGTCACGGAACTTCTTGTTGTTTTATTAATATCTTTTCATTTTCAGGAGTCCACTTTTAAATCTTAAATCTATCTGAATTTGTGTAGTTTTATTTGTGTTAATAGCAGCAGATGACCTCGACTGTTCCACCCCTTAGAACAACAATAACTAACTAATAGGGAGCTGATTCTTCAATTAATTCCAGAATAAATTTATAATTTTTAAATATCGTCAAATTGCTTAAAAAAGGGCAAAGGAGAAGGAAAATTGTTATGTTCAGTCTTAGGCATTACTACGGATCGGATTTTAAGGTTTTCAAAATTGTCATTTTAGGGTTTCAAAAACATAAAATCTTCCTCCTGAGGAGAACCGCATTGATGCGCTGCTTTTCCCCACTTTCGTGCTAATCTTTGAGAGTTTACACTCTTGTCCGATGTCACTGTAAGCGACAGTTTTGTATGAGACAAGTCTCAGATTTACCCCAAGGACAGCGGACTCCCCCATAAAAACATAAAATAGTTCTTCTTAGGTTTTCAGCCTACTTTTCACATTTTGCAAAAATGAGGAAAAAGTAGACTTATGAGATCGATCATGGCAAATGTCTGACTGTTTGTCTGTATGTCTGTTTTTCTGTTGGTCTATATGTCTGTCTGTCTGGCTGTGTGTGTGTGTCCCCTATCAACTCTTAAACGGCTGCAGCAATCAAATCCAAATTTGGTATGAGTAAAGATGTATACCGGAATATCTCAAGCCCATATTTGAAAATGACGTTTGTGCTACCAACTGCTGAAAAATCGCAATAGAAATTTGAGCTCCATGTTGGATATCTTGGAAGGTATACACGGGAGCTATTCCAAAATTGGCACACATATAGATAATAATCTTTCAGTTTGATTTCCATGAGGCCATGCATGACAGTGTTGTCAAAATGATTCTAAACCTGCTGATAGGTCCAATTTTAAATGCATGTAACTTCTACACTATCAATCGGATTTCAACCAAATTTCGTATGTACTATGTGACTGAGCGTATTCTTAAAAGCCACCTGGGCTGCCAACTGTTAATAAATGCTCTCTCTCTCCCTATTTTCTTATCCGAATACCAATATATCAGAAAGCATGCAAGCCGACAGCTTTAAACTGTGCACACGTACAGTACCTGATATTCTAGATTAATTTGGGTTAACTTATGTACGTCGGTGCTACCAACATGATTATAAGCTGCTGATAAGACCAACTTTTAAATACATGTAACTTCTATACTATCAATTGGATTTCAACCAAATTTCGTATGCGCTATGTGTACCATAACGGATATGACTATGCCTTCTCATAAGAACAACCAGGGCTGCCAACTGTTTATAAATGCTGTCTCTATTATTTACCATAATATTAATATATCAGAAAGTGTGTAAGCCAACAGCTTTAAAATTTGCACACGTATAGTACCTGACATTCTAGATGAATTTGGAGAAACTAATATACGCCAGTGCTGCCAACATGACTCTAATCCTGCTGATAGGTCCAATTTTAAAATGCATGTAACTTCTATACTAACAAATGGATTTCATCCAAAATTGGCACAACAAGAGATCATAATATTTGAGATTATTTCTGACCAACACATGCATGACATTGTTGCCAACATGATTTTACGCGCCCTGATAGATCCAATGTCTAATTGCATGTAACGTCCATGCTATCCATTGGACGTCAACCAAATTTTGTATTCTCTACCTTAAGAGATGGAACTAAGAATATATTCTGTCACCAGGGCTGCCAACTGTAATGCTCTATTAGGCTACATTATGCCAGGTATACAGTATTTCGAACTAATTAGAATTTTCGATATTACCAACTTAATTTCGTAATTATTCTAGATAGGTGTATATAAGGTGCGTTCAAAAAGTAACGAGCTGGAGGCTGTGATGCGCAAACCGGTGACGACATCAGCTAATCGTGGCGTGTGTAACGAGGCGTGGTATCCAACCAGAGCGTGGAAGGTCACAGCCCGTCGCTAGATGGCACGCGTGCACGTCACGTGACGTTACAAAGCGAGCAGCAGCATACATCAATCGTCCAACCAAAACCAAGACAGTAGGCCATTCGACATGCTTCCTGGTGTGGTTGAAGACTGTGGGGCACCCATTGGGCACACACTTTCCGCAAGTGTAGTCGTTCCTTCATGATGGTGTGCACACTTCCGACGGCCAATCCGACCACGGCGGCTATGGTGTTAACTGTCACTCGGCGGTCCTGGGTAATGAGTGCATCAACCAGCTGGACGTTGCCATCGGTAATGAGGGGGGTGCCCCAGATCCGGCATCATCGGCTAACGACACCCGTCCTTCCCTGAAGCGCTTGTGCCACGCCTTGACCCTTGCAAGCACATGCAGTGTTTGCCGTACACTTGTGACATTCGTCGATGAATGTCCATTCTCCCTACTCCTTTGGCTGTCAGAAACCGAACAACGCCTCTTTGCTCTTCGTTTGACGCCTCCATGTCATTGTTTGCAATGCGACTGGCAGCGTTGGACGATTGATGCATGCTGCTGCTCGCATTGTATCGTCACGTGACGTGCACGCGCGCTCTCTAGCGACGGGCTGTGACCTTTCACGCTCTGTTCGGGACCACACCTCGTTACACACGCCACGATTAGCCGATGTCGTCACCGGTTTGCACATTACAGCCTCCGGCTCGTTACTTTTTGAACGCACCTTATACTATAATAAATGGAACAATACTGCAATTAGGTACTTTTAGGTAGGCCTACTCGCATATCATTTAGTTTTTTTTAGATACTACAGAATTCATAAATTTGGCTCGAGTGTGAATCGAAAATGTATTAGAGTATTTTGTATTTAGAAGTAAGAAGAAAATAGATAAAAACCTACGATTCAGGTCCCTAATTGGTGCACGGGTACGCCTGTCCATTTAAATCCATTATCTGAGCATATTTATGCACGAAGCATGTAAAAACCACACATCTCTTATATTATATCAGTAGCATAGATCCCTCCCGCGGCGCTCACAAGCGACCTATCGTGACAAATGAGCATTCAAATGAAAGAAAATGGACATTAGCAGTGACAAATTGCACTCTAATTTCATAAATATATATATTTTCTTTAAGGAATGTACGAAGTGTGCGATTTGCAGATACTGTTGCTTTAGGAAAATACGCTCCATAAATGCTGTCCACTTCACATTTTTGCCGCTGTGACGCCTGTTTCATGTTATTTTAACATTCTGAGGTATTTCTTTTATCATTTTGCATGGATTTCAGAAACAGTAAATCAAAGGAATGAGTACTCAAATCGTGTAATTTAATAAATATCGAATAACCAGTGAGTGTTATGATGATCCAATTTTCAGTGATTGCCTTCTTAAGTTAGGAAACGTAGAACTTGGAATTCTAACTGAAATGTAAATAGTGTTCTATAATCATTTGTTTGAAATAGAAACATAACAACCTTCCTCCTTAAGTCTCTCTTTATAAACCTATTGGGGAAAGTGTGGTTTATGAACATGCGAGATTTCTCGCACGGGTCCGCTAATTTTCTTTAAAGTAGAAGAATTGACCTTTATTCTGGAAACATACAAGCCTGATTCGATCCAAATACGCTATTTCAAACGTATATGAATACCTTAATGGTAATAACGGAATACATTTGTTCAGTCTATTTTGTAGCCGTATGAAAAACATTGAAGTTCAAGGACACCACCCTTGGAACAATCACTGGGAGGCGTTGACTACCTATCTGTTCCACCACAACTTTTTAATCGGTCATTTGGCAAAACAACAGGAGGAATGTGCTTATGTTGTTTTCCTGTGTGAATGAATGTGTCTTTACGTTTGATCATTTTAATCTCAATTCGATTTTTCTCATCGTTTAGACGGGCTCCGGAATGCCCAAAATAATTTTGAATGAAAAATCACTTATTTATGTTTCATTTTCATTTTGATAATATATGATTATGATTCCTTATTTTATCTTCTTGGGAGCATTGGTTGGTTGGTTCCTCAGTTTAGGGTCTGCGACAACGCGGTCATGTAGCACCATGTACTTTAGGTGTGTGTAGAATTTGTCTGATAACCGGTGTTAATTTATTGTGATGGCTGTATGTGTGTACATTTGTTTTTAATTCAAAAAGGACTGCATATATTCAATTTTCAAGTAGTTCCTACTTTTGCTACCAAACGCGTAAGTCAACGGCTACTAGTTCTGAACTTGGTTACTAGATGACACCGCAGTCGACTCCTGGCGACGAACTTTGGAACGTAAGAGCTTTAGTCAAATCTAACCTATAATTTAGCTTCACACAAGTGTAATTATTCGAAGGTTCTTTTACATGCCATAAATCTATGAAATGGGACCGCCGGCTTTACTTCCCCTCTGAAGGAAGGCATACTGAAGGATTTTAATTTTCTTAAAAATCCGACGAATTCAGCCGGATTTGAACCCGCGACCTGGGAGACATAATTAACCGAAATTATGAACCCCTGTCACTCCTGCACCGGGTATCTGTGCTAAATTACGTAAATATGTGTTTTTATTTTATGCTCATTTTACAACGGCAGCCATGTTCGACAGCGCGTGAGGTCTCTTCATATGTCACCTAAGCGCACACATTGTTTCCAACATGTGGAATACAAAATACACCACACTAGTTAAAGATATTTTTTTCCGCTGTCGTTTTACCCTTCAGAATCGGCTTTTCCCACGGACTAAGCGAGGGATCCCACCTCTACCGCCACTGAGGGCAGTGTCCTGGAGCTTGTGATTCTTAGTTGGGGATACAACTGGGGTGTGTGACGAGCACTACGCCCAGGCGGCCTCGCCTGCAAAGCGAACGGGGGGCTGATGAAGGGATGGGAAGAGTGAAAGGGTTAGGCAATGAAATGGGAAGGAGGCGTCAGTGGCCTTACGGTAGGTACCATCCCGGCATTTGCTCGTAAACGAAGTGGGAAACCATGGAAAACCTTTTCGAGGAAGGCTGAGGTAGGAATTGAACCCTCTCTACTCATTTGGACCATCCGAGGCTGAATAGACCCCGTACCAGTCCTCACACCACTTTTCAAATTTCGTGGTAGAGCCGGGAATCGAACCGTGGACCTACGGGATGGCAGCTAATCACGCTGATCACTAGGGATCGGATTTTTAGGTAAATAAATATTTGTTTATGTAAATACATATTTTGAGTTTTTTTCTATAAATACATAAATTCCTGCTTTTCACTTATTAGCACATAAAAAGAGACAATATTCACATTTTTAGCCTATTTTCAATTTTGAAAAAATAGGCTTATGAGATCACCTTTTGTCCGTGTGTGTGTGCGTGTGTGTGTGTGTGATTCGTGTCTGTGTCCCCCCCTAATAAAATCTAAACGGCTGGAGCGATTTCAATGAAACTCGGAAAGTTCATAGCACTATTCCCGGCGACCTCGACCGTGCCCTTCAAATTTTGTTACGACTCACCAATCCAACATGGCGGCTGTGCGAAATATTTCACCAGCATTCTATATCTCCGAAACTATTATCGATATTACCCTGACATTTTCTATGGTGATATAGGGAACTACTATAAGTTCACTTATGTGACTTTTGAAAATCTGGTAACTACAAAACCAACATGGCGGCCAAGCGAATTTGCGACTTTTAAATAGACGTTTCTCGCGATTTGACCAACCAAACGCAATGAAACTTGGTACAGTATATGTTTATATACATTGTAATGCACAGACATCTAACTTCGTTCAATTGTTTACATAATCACAAGATGGCGGATGTGCGAAATATTTCACCGGCATTCTATATCTCTGAAACTATTAGTGGTAAAACCCTGAAATTTTGTACGGAGATAAAGGGCACTACTGGAAGTCCATCTATAAGACTTTCAAAAACCGTTTAACTACAAAACGAACATGGCGGCCAAGCGAATTTGAAAATTTTAAATAGACCTTTCTCGCGATTTAATGTTCCAAGCGCACTGAAACTTGGCACAGGAAATATTTATACACATTGTAATCCACTGGTATCTAATTTAGTTCAATTGTTTACATAACCTCCAGATGGCGGCAGTGCGAATTTTAAAATTAAGATTTTATTTATTGTGATGTAGTCATGCGATCGAAGTGAAAGTTTGAATAATGAACCTACGCAATAATTTTCCTTTAATGGTACATGACTCTATGGCCTATACATTTAACAATCCAACATGGCGACCATCCGAAATATTTAGACGATACTGAATATCTACGAATCTATTTTAGCAATCAAACTGCATTTTTTAATGTTCATAGGGGCTATGAACTTAATTTCACCTATAGGACTTTAAATAACCTGGTGATCACAAATCCAACATGGCGGTGACGCGAATTATAAATATTCACATGGACGTTTCTCGCAATTTAACCAACCGCGTGCAGTGAAACTTGGTACAGTAAATCCTTATACGAATGTTAATCCACTGGCATCTAATTTATTTCAATTGTTTCCATAACCTCAAGATGGCAGCTGTGAAAAATTTTAAAATCTCCATGTTTTTTCTTGTGTCCTAATTACTGTATGCGATTGAAGTTTGAATACTACACGTTCACAATAATCTGCATGTAACAGTACATAACTCTAGGACCTACATATATAAAATCCAACATGGCGACCATCCGAAATATTTAGTCGGTTGTCAATATCTACGAATCTATTACAGCAATCAAACTGAAATTTTGTATGTTGATAGTGGCAATTAACATAAGTAGGATATATGAAAATAGGCTGTATAGTTCTCCACGGAACTACTTGTTTAAAATCAGTATGCTAGATCTTTTAGTTTAATGCATTTTCGTTCTGTGTTACTTCAACAGGGAAGAACCTGTGAGCTATCTAATATTCATGCGGAGCGTATGCCAGCTTACAACTGTGTTATTCTTTACATGTCGCCCCGTGCCAGAGCTACCTGGAACCAGTGTCAATCACATGCAGTTCATTTCTCGCACTGTGAAGTGCAAGGCCTATGCCTAAAGTAAAATCAACTACAAGTTATCATCTGTTGCAGAATTTAAAAATAATTTTACTTCTGATGGGGGCGTTCTGTTCTGCCAACCATGTGGGAAAGCAATCAAGGCTGAACAGCGATCTCAATTTACACAACACCTCAAGGGCAATAAACATATCGTCAGAGTTTCGCGCCTGCAGAAGAAATGTTTCGCGATAATCGTCGGTAATTTGTGATGGACGACCTGAAGATGTATCTCGGTGTGTATTGTAATGCTTCAGCAGTCAGTGAGACATAGCATAAATAGCATTCGTGAGTACTGCATATTGTTTATATTCACATTAATAAACTAAATTATAATTAAATATTTTCCCTTTTTGTCACATATTTCAGGTATTTTTAATACATAAAATAAATATTTTCCCGATTTTTAGCACCTAAAAATCCGAGCCCTACTGATCACTAAGGTCGATATTCCTCTGTCTGCATCCCGTATGGTACTAATGCACTGCAAGCATAATTATCTGAACACTCTTACTTTTCACTCGATGTGACTACAGACTAAGGCCTGTATCGCACGACACTCGTTAACATGGAAGCTTCTAACAGTACGGGTGTACACTAGGGTGTCCCTTAAAAGGGCAGAACTTTTTTTTTCATTTATTGAAACGCTTACCCAGTTATTGTGTTTATTAATCAATTAGTTACCCAAGTACAGCATTTCAACTTCCTACATTAATTTCAACCCGTGCCGACGGGGCTTAAAAGTTTTAGAAAATAGCTGCTTAAAGTGTCTCTTAAATGTAGTTGTAGATGATCACACAAAACAATTATTTTAGAGAAATATAAATGAAATCAGACATTTATATAATGCCCTTCCTGTAAGTAACAAAAAAGATACATTTTTTATAGTTATTCATTTGGAAATTTCCACTTCAAAGTCTCTTTTTTACAGTCTGGGTAAATTTTTATATGTTCTTGGACACAATGTTATAAGAACTGCTTCTGTTCTTCATCTGCGGTAATCAAACCATGAAAGTCTGTCACTAGTTTAACAGCACTTTCAGCTGTGTCATTAACTGTTTTTAAGGAAGAAACCTTCCTTTTCGCTTCCACAAACGCCACGTTGTCTTTCCATGAAGATACAATTTCTTGAAAGAAACCACTGTCAAGTTTCAGTCGTGAAAATAAATCTTTACTTTTGACAGACACAAAATCACTCAAAGATTTTCCTGAAACAAGATAAAAATACTTGCAGTGCCTATAAATAAAACAAATAAGTTCTAAATTAAATACCAGATTAAACACAACTAGTCTACTAAGTACCATATAGAGAGCCAGACATCTCTTCTTTCGAAGGAACATATCTCTTTCCGGAATCACGAAAGCTTTCTTTTTGTAAGTTTTCTACACTTTCCTTTGGTCTGCTCATCAACTTCTATCATCAAATATTGAAAGGATGGCTATTTTCTCTAACAAGTACCACAAGTGTTGCCTGAACTTGTTTAAAGCCGCATTGGAAATCAACTTGTATACTTTCTCGTAATCTTTTAAGGTCTTTAAAAAACAAAAATCTTAAAACTTTGAAAAATAAGGGACACTCTAGTGTACACGCTGGTATAGACGCCTATATTACCGTGTGATGTGTAACTTCCGTGTTAGGTTCTGCCTTCCGTGATAGCTTCCATACAACTCACGAAATTGAACAGGTTCTATTTTTCCCGACAGTTTGCATGGAAGATTAAGTACAACAACCAATCGGATTGCTTTTCTCGTTCTAGTAGAGTTCTTAGCAGCAACATAAACAAATACATTTGTTATGTGGTTAGGCCCTGGAATAAATACATCAGAAAGAATATATATTTTCTCTAAACGTCGTCTGTGGGAAAAGCGCTTGCAATAAACAGTAAATACAAAGCGTGTCATATTATTATTATTATTATTATTATTATTATTATTATTATTATTATTATTATTATTATTATTATTATTATTATATTATTCTGTGATAAAAACTGAATTATCAAAATTCTTCCAGTTATCACAAATACTATCCATCCATGGTTTTGAACAGTAGGTAGAGAAAATAGATTTTTTTCAGAAGAAAACAATATTCCCTATCATGCTCGTAGAATATGTGAATACAACTACAATCGGATTTTAGGTAGATTTCATTAGAAAGCTAACTATTGCAATGGGTACCATGTTTTGACTTCCGGAAAATTTCGACATATCTTCGCGTTTCACATCCCCCAGACCCCAAAACCACCGTCAGTTCAAAAGTTTATATATAATTTATGTATATATGTATCTATCTATATATATGGGTTGGTTTTTTAGTTTTGGCACCTTAGTTATAACTGGATTAATAACTCACTTAGATGGTTCCAAGTTTCACAGGCCCTCGATGTAGTCCCCCACCGATGCGTACAACGTGTTCCCAGTGATGCGGAAGTCGTTGGATCCCGTTGGCAGTGCCCAATCTAGTGATGGTACGAAGAGAGTGCTCGGCAGCCTGCTTAACGTCTTCAATGGTACGGAAGCGCTCCCCGCGCATTGTCATCTTCATCTTCGGGATGAGATCATAGTCGCAGGGACTGATGTCGGGAGAATATGGAGGGTGATAGAGGACCTCCCAGCCCCAGCGATCCAACAATGCCGACACAACGCCTGCTGTGTGTGCCCTAGCATTGTCATGCAGAACGATGGGCGGTGTAACCATGTGGTGGCGCCGTTTCCTTCTCCGAGCTCCTCGGAGATGGTCTTGCAGAAACGAACAATTGTACGCCGCATTAACGGTTTTCCCTCGGGGAACAGTATGGTGAATGATCACACCATCCCAATCATAGGCAAGAATCAACATTACCTTCACATTGGTGAGGGTTGGTCGAACTGTTTGTTTACATGGTGATCCGTGGTGCCCCCACTCGTTCGATTGGCGTTTTAACTGTGGCTCATAAGATCAGGCCCACGTCTCGTCAATGGTTATGATACGCCGTAAGAAGGCTTCTCCTTCGCGCTCATAACGCTGCAAGTGCATACGACAAGCGTCATATCGCAGCCATTTGTGCATGTCGGATAAGTCATGCGGAACCCATTTGGACGCAATCTTCCTCATTTTCAGTAAGTCCTTCAGGATGTGGAGGACAGTTGAATGCGCCAGTCCGGTATCTTGCTCTAATTGACGAATCGTTACGTTCCGATCCACCTCTACTAACGCAGACACCATCTGTACATTGTCATCACTTACTGGTGGGTGACCAGATCGAGGCATGTGTTCCAAACGTTCGTGCCCATTGGGTAGGTTTTGGCTAAGGAAAAAACTTCCCTAAGGGAAGATGATAAAAAAGGGAAAGGGAAGTACTGGGTTTCGGAATGGAGAAAAAGTATGGATAGATAGGACGAGAGTCCAATATAAATCATATACTACCCTAAAGTAAACATTTAATCACTAATTTCACTGCGCAAGCCTGCAAGATACCTAAAGTGGGTATGGACTTGGACACAGCTAACGGGAAATACGGCTGGAGTTTGGGCTAGATGCAAGCAAGCGGCGTTTGTGCTTTCCCTTCCCAGCCTAAAATTGGGTAATATGGAGAAGTGTGGTAGTCTGGCAAGACAAAGAATGACAGATTTACTGTATATCCTTTCAAAGGAGTTAAGTTTGAATGAATGCTTTGAAAGGCGCAAATAATTTGAATTTGCCGTGAAAATTTTAGTCCTTGGAACTGTAGGATCTCCGACGACTGATCGAGTACTCCCAGTAAAGGTAGTGGTGAAACAGTTATAGTAATTTTGGGAACAATTGTGTTGATTTCTTTTTTGATGAGAAAGACAATAGTTGCATTTAAGAATAGGTAAGCTTTTACCCAGCAAAAGTGCCGACTAAAAGTTTAGACTGAAAGAAAAACTCAAATTTTGAAAACGAACCACAAGTTTTAGAGAAAATCTCAACAAGCAGGAAGCTTGCGGAGCTAGCTTTACTTGCCTAACTGGCTCGTTAGAATTAGCTATAGCAGCTAAAGGATGCTTTGAAAAAGATGATACTAGAAGTTTTCGTTCAAATGCAACAAGAAGCAAAACTTTTATAATTTTAGTACCGGTATGAGGTTTGCTTGAAGATAGCATAAACCGATGGGAAGAGTCAGGGAAACCGGGTCCTACCTAATCGTTATTCTGTTGTAATGTATAAAGCGAAAAGTTGAAATTTTGTTTATTTTAACAATAAAGAAAGAGTTGACGTAGCAACAGCATAAAATTAATTTGGATTCAAAATAACAATAAACAATTTAACATACAAAAGTCTGAGACAATACTAACAAATTGTAAAAATTTTAATTTTTGACAATGTTAAATAGGACACAAGTTTAAAACTAGCTTCGAGCTCAAAATCTGATTAAGATTTTAAAAGTTGTGCTAACATTTGAAAACTTTAAAGTTTATAACGAGAATTACAAATAATTAATGCTTTAACAAGGAATCAGGTACAATTTAGGCACTTAAAGAATTCCTATTAGAGATCTTAAAGGCTATGAAAAAGACATTTAATATGAAATTATAACAAAAAAGAGAGGAAAATTAAGAAGAAGTTTCTATAACTTCTTATATTTAAACGGGGATCACAAGGAAAAAATGGGACCAGATGCCTTTTCGTGAAACCTGGAAAATGAAAGTTAGAAAACTCACTTGTGAGTAGTAATAATTGAATTCCCTAGTAAACGAGGAAAACAATATTTTAAAGAGTGTGCTAGGCACAGAGATTAAGGTGATAAATAACACAAAGATGGGAGGGCACTGCCTTAGAGTGACACCTCATTGAAGGACATCTAAATTTTATAATTTAATTATAATATGTTAGTAAGGTATTTGGAAAGAAGGAAGATGGGAACTTTTGGAAAAAGTTCTCGGCCGTATTTATTGCTATCTATCGAACGTGACACGGATGGTAGTTGAACGGACACTGTTCTCACTCTAGTCTATTGGTGTGTTTGGAAAGTTCACTATTGCAGCACAGAATGTTCACAAGAAGAAAAGTTATTGCAATTATGTAAATAACTGATTGAATTTATTTTGAGAGAGTATATTGCAGCGTAGCTTTTGTAGATTGCAGTTGAATGCAACGGAAAAAATCCCACGAAGGAAGACAAATTATGTTGATTAGAGGTTTATGCAACACAAAATTCTCAGTGAGGAAAATGTGTTCCCATATTTGAAGAAATGCTAGTCTATTGTACTTGTTGAATGATAGTTTAATGTCGAAAGTTCTGAAGTTATGATAGCAGTTGAATTGGGCGATAGGTCCCACTGAGGAAAAGCTAAATTTTTATAGACAGTATTTCGTTTAATATGAATCCCGCGGTGCGAGAGCTCAATCTCAGTTAATTTGTGCAAGAAGCACTAAATTTTTAAATGGAAAGTCAGCTGAGATAGTTAGAGCATGACTAGAAAAATCCCTCGAGGGTAGTTGTTGCGTTACATTTAGCAATTTCAAACTGTCTATAAAACAAGAATTTAAAAAGCATTTGGCTGTTTAAAACCGATTTAAATGCAGTGAAAACCATTATAGTTCGGTGCTTAGCTTATTGTCTGTATAGTAGATGATTCATGGCGACCGTTGGCTTAAATCCACAACACGGCGTAGATATTTAAAAATGTCTCGAGTAGACAGGAGACAAGCCTGAGGTAGGCTCCAACTGTATGGTTTGACGACTGACACAGGAGTGAGAATGAGAGCAGTTGCTCACGGCACGGAGGCAAGAAGTCGCGAGAGCGAGCGGAGTGACGCGCCGATGGAGTAGAACGACAACGCACACGTCAGAGGTTGGCGGACGAGGAGAATGGGAAGCGAGCGGGTAAGGGGCGGAAACAATAGAGTTTACACAAGCATAGCAAACATTGAAAAAGCAAAATTCTTCTTGGAGCGGTGTCTTCACATAGTTGTTGGTTGGAGAAGAACACGACGCCTGGCGGATTGATGACGAAGTCTTCATGACTTGGGGCGATTGATGTTTAGAGGGCAGCTGCAAGACGCTGCCAAGCTGGTTCCGAAGAATATGCGTTTCGGGAACAAACTTACACCGCAAATGAACAAATATACGGGGCAAACAACATAAAAAAGTTCGATGTTCGTGTTTGCGGGAGGGAAATTTAAATGAATGAAATAATGTAAGAGAATGAAAAGCGGCACATTCCAACTCTGCCTTCCCGTGTATTTCGAGAAATACACCACCCATCTCGAAAGGCTGCAACCCATCTTGCTACCGTTCTAAACGGTAACGCAGCTGCACCGCACGCTTCCTGCAATCCTCGGTGACACTGTTTAGCACTGCGACCCCTAGCACACTGAATTTTTATCCACGTTCTCTGCTCCTGCTTGGAAAACATTGCGACTATCTTTCGCGAGCGCTGGTCGCACACTACTCATCTAACAGGTGCGACAGCGCACGAGCGGTTTTGAGGACGGGCGAGGTCATGTGCTCTGAGGGAGGGGATGCAGGGCAGCAACCGCCGGTTAAAGTGGCAGCGCCCAACATTGTTGCAACTTGTCACTGAACCATTGGTGCCAAAACTAAAAAACCAACCCATGTATATATATCAGTTCCTTGTGGACACGATAACTGCCGTAATTTTGTACGAATCACTTTGAATTTTTTACATAATATGTATCCCTATAAAATCTCGGTCGAGTTCGTTAATGGGCAAAATCAATCGAAGGGTGTAAAAATGGGGGGCTTATTTTTTCGAAAAAGTGGAATATCACTATAACTCTCTTAATGTGTGAAATATCGAATCCCTTCAAAGTTCATATTATGTGTCGGATAAGTGCCAAAAATTTATGTTTAAAAGATTTTTTGATAGCTCCAACCATTGACCAATGGGGTGGAAAAAAGTGGGTTTTTGGGGAATCATTAATCATATCTCTCTTAATAGGCACAATATCAAAACCGTAATAAATGGACGATATTCCCCTAATAATTACCTAAAACTTTTGTCTGAAAGAATTTTTCATACAACCCACCATTAAGCCAAGGGATGAGAAAAATGATTCCGGAATTAGAAGAAAATGCCAAGAGCCATCAGAGGTTACCATGACAACGCTTCTAAATTGATGAGGGATGAGCTATCAGAGGTTGCCATGACAACGAGATCACATTCAGTTCAGTTTTCAATCTAACTATGTGGGAAGCGACTTCGGTGACGTAGCCTAGCTGGTAGCATGCTGAACTTCTATGCCCAAGGTCGCGGGTTCAAAGCCGGCCGAAGTCGTCGGATTTTCAAAGAGCACTGAAAATCCCTCAGTATGCTTTCCTGAAGAGGGGAAGTCCAACGTTCGTTGCAAGTTACTGGTTGCGGTGGCATCTAGAAGCCAAGTCCACAGCTAGGTGTCGTTGATGGTATATTTGGTACCAACATTGGGAACTACTACTGGAAATTGACCGTCTGTAGTCCTTACCAATCACTTTGAATTTTTTACATAATATGTATCCCTATAAAATCTCGGTCGAGTTCGTTAATGGGTACAATCGCTCGAAGGGGTTGAAAATGGGGGGCTTTTTTCGATAAAATGAAATATCGCTATAACTCTCTTAATATTAGAAATATCGAATCCATTCAAATTTCATACTATGTGTCGGATAAGGCCCAAAAATTTATGCTTGAAACGTTTTTTGACAGCACCAACCATTCACCAAAGGGGTGAGAAAAAGAGGGTTTTTTGGGAAACATTAATCATATCTCTCGTAACAGTCACAATATCAAAACCGTACGAAGTGGACAATATTCCCCTAATAATTACCTAAAACTTTTGTCTGAAAGAATTTTTGATATGACCCACCATTACGCCAAGGGCTGAGCAAAATGATTTCGGAATTAGAAGAAAATGCCAAGTGCCATCAGACGTTGCCATGACAACACTACTGAATTGATGAGGGATGAGCCATCAGACGTTGCCATGACAACACCATTGCACGAGATCACATTCATTTTTCCACCTGACTCTGTGGGAAGCGGCTTTGGTGAAGTAACTAGTAGCATGCTGAACTATGCCCAAGGTCGTGGGTTCAAAGCCGGCTGAAGTCGTCGCATTTTCTAAGAACGCAAAAAATCCCTCAGTGTGCCTTCCTTTGGATGGGAAGTTGCAACGTTGGTTGTGAATAGCTGGCTGCGGTGGCATCTAGTAGCCAAGTTCACAACTAGGTGTCGTTGACGGTAGTATTTGGTAGCAAAATTAGGAACTACTACTTGAAATTGACCGTCCGCAGTCCTTACCAGAATTACAGATTAATACAGCCATCACAATTAACACCGTTTATCAGACAGATTCTACACACCCCCGAAGTACACGGGGCTACATGACCGCGTTGTCGCAACCCCTGAACTGAGGAACCAACCAACATCTCTGCGGGAGATAAAATTTTGCGTGAAGAAGTAACAGACCGCTAGATAGTTTACACATCAGTGTCGAAACCTTGCATAAGGACAGTGTGACCACAAGTATGAAAATGGACCCTAAATGACGAGAAGTTTACCGTCCCCATAAGACAATAAAATGTCAAAATTATGCATAAAAAACGAAAAGCTAAGTTAATTAAGCGCCAAATGTAAAATAATTTCTCACAATAAATGAGGTCTGATCCTTCTACGAAAACCTGCATATTCTGCCTATTTTCGCCTATCTTTTTTCCGGTGAAATCTACCTCCGCCTTCCGGCGTGCCGAGAGGACTTTTTTTTATTATTTTATTTGTGGTTGTATGAAAATTTCTCCGGGATTTTGGCTTCTTTTCTAAGAACCGCTCACTTAAAACTATATACATGGAAAACTAGTTGTCTGAGGGTAATGAATTGTTATATTTAATAGGCACAAGTATTGGTACTGTAAATCTCAAGTTTCAATTTTTTTCGACCACCCAATAAGATGTTCTTATACTTTATCTAAAGTAACTCAGCCCAGGATAAACGTACAGCAGTAAGCGTGGTCTCATTTTGAATCTCTCATTCGTCATAATCATAAACTATAACGACTGCAAACGTAAAGTGTGATACCGAATTTATGAAGAGTGTTATTGATAGGAGGTTGAAATCTTACTGTACGAGGTAAGGAGGATGTAAAAAAATAATTAACGAGAAGTAAAATTTTCAGCTGTTGAATAGCCTTGAGCCCGGGATCTTCGGATCAGTAAGGGAGCGCGATGCCACTCGCAAGCCTGTACCACTTTGTTGCACTTCATATTAATGCGGATGATCAAATATCCAATTATTACATTTAGATCTTAAATACTGATTGGAATGCATTCATTCCGTGCCTGGCATGTTTTCAATTTTTTTTAAGCAAGTTTCAAAACCACTTTGCGATAATAATTCGAATCAACTGCAAATATTAGCCTCAATGATTTATTTCTTACAACTTGGCGCATGTCGCCTCCGTACCGTAGCGGTCAGCATGGTTAGCTGCCACCCCGGAGGTCCTGGGTTCAATTTCCGGCTCTGCCACGAAATTTGAAAAGTGATACGAGGACTGGAACGGGGTTTACTCAGCCTCGGGTGGCCCTAATGAGTAGAGGGTGTTCGATTCCCACCACAGCCATCCCCGAAGTGGTTTTCCGTGGTTTCCCACTTCGTCCTCGGGCAAATGCCACGATGGTACTGTACCCGATATCCGGATAGTAGGCTGTCAGATATCCGGCACCTCAATCGGATTGCCAATAATCAATCGCACCGGCACAGCTACATCAATGAAAATGGCACTGACAGATACTATCGAGATTAGAGCACAATAGTTAACAAGAAATTATTGTGGAACACACCAAAATATACGGGGGTTCATACTTACCTTTACTTACCTCTTAAATTTATCTCGGGGACTGGGTTGTCAACTGGATCACTTAAAGTATGCCCTCACAATAACCTCCACCATGATATTTAAAATGAACCATAACGAAGACGAGAAACTTTAAACTGCACAATAATTTATTTCACATAAAGAATGATTTTAACAAAAACCAAACAACAAAATCCACGTGGCAATCAGAAGCCATTGTCCACATAACCATGTCCTTCTGTAGGACTTGTATACTCTACATACAATGTTTCAGCTTTCTCAAGCTCAAAATAACGTAATTATAATAATGCACTTGGAATGGAAACGGGATTTGGGACGAGACACATATATCAATTGTTTTGCGTGTTTATATACTTCACATTTTATTTATAGCCACAAGGCTATTATGGATACGTCCTTGGCCTCTGTCATACAGTTGTCCGGGCCAGCTGCAATGCACCTGCATCGTCAAAGTGGACTCCCCGTTCGTTCAACCCGAGCATAAGCGAGTTACCTCAGAGCTTGGCTCTCCTTTTCAAAACACGTAAATGTTCACATCTCAACTGAAATATTATCACGCAAATGTTTTAAATGCTCCATTCAAACACCAGTGGATTACTCCAACAATCCCAAATCATGTTTAATTGTTCAAACCACTTGTTTAATTAGCGTTGTTTAGAGTATAAAAACAAAACTCTTAATGTTAATAACAAAAGTTCATTAATTATTTATAACAATAATAAAATTGTTTATAACAATGTCAAATGACAATTGAAAATTTTATACACGCCTCTATTAATCACTATCATTTCAAATTATTATCAAAGATATTTACAAAATTATTTACAATATTAATATTGTTTATATTATTTATACAAGAAATACATTAAACCACACGTTTATCCGGTTGAGAATTACTTAAATCGTGTTGATATAATCGACCAATAAAGGTTAGTTATATTTAACTGTCAAATTCAGGTTTAATAAGGTTTAATAATTATTATTAATATTTGTGACGGTAACCTCCATTCAAAATCTTTATCTCAAATTATTTAACACTCTTGTTAATTTTAACAGTATCTTCATATGAATAACTTTCAAAGAACCAGAACAATACATTCAGCGGGAAAATACTTCGCCCAAAACGCACAAAATTGCACAACAATTGGCCCAAAATTCATCATATATCTTCATATATATGGCATAAAAATCTTCCAAACTACATACAAAAACCTCCACTTATAAATTCATCAACTTCATTTCTTACTGTGGGAACCTCCTTCATTATTCATCAGCGACTTTTACATGTCCACTGAACTAACGATTATACATCCATTGTTCCTCTTTAAAAATTCTTATATTCATCAATTGTATTAATGACTGTTATTATTTAACCTTCGTGGGTTTCATTCATGAATCGATATGAAGTAAAAATTTGCCAATCACAAATAAATTTAATAGCAAATACGATTAGACACTCCTCCCTGGTCTATCAAAATTGAGATTAATATCTTCAAAGTAACGCAGTATAAAAATACTATCTTCAATCAAAGTTCATATAAACTGTAAAAATAGTCGAATAGAATACAATTAGACTGTGGAATGCAAACATTATTGTTCCAATCTATAATTAAGAAAAACTCCTATCAAATGTTCATTACTATAGTGTATTCAATAAATCGTAATCAAAGTTCATATTTCATAAAATTGTCTATAATGCAATGATAAATGTCTATGTTGCAATCATGTTCATAAGACGACTAGTATTTCAAAGATCGTCGATAACATAATAGATTTTAACGCTCTAAAATCATTTAATTATTCTTCTTTCTTGAGGATGACAGAAAATTGGCCAAAGTAATTTACTGAATAGAATTACTTTAATAAAATGACACGCTGTCTGAATTCAAATCTGCCATAGAAAATCGTTAACTTTACAGTCAAATCGTGACTACAAAAATATGCAAATTACTGAAAGAATCTAAATTATCAGTCTCAACTGATCCAACATTATTTAAGTATGCCAATGACATAATAATGTCTCAACAAATCGTAGAAAAAGGCATACATCATCGAAGTGTACTGAGTACAGAAATATCAATCAAGAAAATGGGGCAAAAGATAGGACATAAAATATGGGAAAAATGGTTGCTCAGATATCGCTACAAGACTCAAATAATACAAGAAACGTTCACGACTACCTTATCTGTTGATTGAAGTTCTAGAGGAAAGTTTTCAAAGAAAACTGCTGTTGGTTCCATTTCACCAGCGTGAAGATGTGCTCCGTCCTCGAACCTGGAATCAGCGTCCTCGGAGAATCGAACTGCTTCCTCCTCCGAAAATTGCACTGCTCCGTGGATACGATAACATCCTTCTGGCAAAACTCTTCTTTGTGAGCCGGGTCCACCCTGGCCTCTCTTGAAAGTTCCCTGAAGTTCCGGTCGTAATTCTTCATGAAGTTTATTGTAGTTATTTCCGCAGAAATATTCATAGTTGTGGAGTATGAAAATATTTCCACTGTCATTTGGTATAATTCAGCGATGGATTCACGATGCATGAGTGTAGTTGGATGTTCACTACATGCTCGCTTTTGTAGAATGACGATTAACGAAGTTCCATGCTGTTATTTCACTCAATCGATATATGTCCCAATTGCATTAAAGCCTTAGGCTTCCATCTCAACTTCTGTTATAATCATTGAAAGCACTGCAAGATTATAATGTTCCATAGTAGACTGTATCGTTGTATTACCAAACGTATTCTCCAATATCACTGTTGCACTCCACGTGTCAGCCGTAGTGTATAATGTGGAATTTTAAAAGTGTTTCTCATGTGGCGAGAAAATCACTTTTGTTGGCAGCCTTAAAGTGCCCATATCTTTCGAAGTATAACTGTGAAATTGTTCAAATCTTCTACACACCTCAATGTTGTACTGCCCAATTGAATTATAATAAAGGCAGAAGTTAACTCTTGATATCTTATATGGTGGAAACGTTAATGTGAGCGTTTCAACTTCACCTAGTTTCGAGCAGCGTAAAATGGAACTGCTCCATGTTCGTTCGATGCGCCGGGCTTTAACCACACGCTAAAGACAACTTGCTTCACTTATTCACTCGAAAATGACTCTATAACATCTGAAATATATATTCGGTATCAGCGGTATGAGCGGTATGAGAGCTCCTCTCTTCTGTGCACGACCTTTTATCAACTTCTTAAGGGGCGTATTCATCCCTTCCATAGCCTGTTGCTCCGTCATTGCTAGAAGTTTTAACTTTGGCTATACTTGACGGATTTTCAAATTTCAAAAACTCAAAATTAATTTCTTCAAAATTCCAAATCAATGCCATAACTGAAAATAGTTTTCCACAAATCTGTATGCCAAAAGTAATCAAATACGGTAGTTTCAGTAATCTTCGTCTTCCTTCCAAACTATCGTTCATTGGTTCGAGTCTCTCCTCCAATAGCGTAACTTCTTCCTTAGCATAATACCTTGTTTCCTGCGACTGCGTCGTAAATCTCCGATCTTTCTCGAACAAAATCATGACGTCATCAAGAATCTCAGCTCCACCAGCCTACTTGCATGAATTCTACGTCATCCGTGCCTACGTCATGAATATCCACGTCACAACTATGACATCCATAACTTTACTCACATATGCCAAGACAGCCATCGTGGTCTCAATATAATTCAATTTACGGGGGCATTCTCCCTTCACCACGTTTTAAAAACAGTTGCAAATTGTTTTTAAACTCTGTGTTATAAATATCTCAATTCACTTGAACACGAAATAGAATTATTATTGGCTTACTCTTGTATGATATTTCTTCTATGTTCCTTAATCATAAGTCTCTTCTTCTCTGGTTTGTGTGTGGCTAATGCATTCTCTCCTTTCTACTGTCTCTTCTGTCCTGAATTCCTGTTTTCCAAGTTCTGCCGACTTGTAGAAGGACCAGGATCGATCACTACATCCTGTCTTTTCTTTTGGTTTTCAGCTTCCTTTTCTCGTAATTTCTTCAGATACTGCTGACTTTCTTTCTCTCTTTCTTGATACTTGTCGGGTGTCATAACCTGACCTTGAGAATTCTGATTCTGATTCTGGTACTGGTTATTTCTATTGTAGTTTCTATTATAACCATTGTTATAGTATCTACCTCTTCCGTTGTTGTAATTCCTTCTATTATTATTCCAGCCTCGTCTTTGCTGATATGGACGGTAACCTTGGGATCTGTTGTTGCGGAAATAATTATTCCTGTGAGGACCTACATTTTCAGTTTTTCCTTCCTCAGGCTTATCAGTTTGCTGCACTTGATCCATGTAGACTGTATTAACGCCTTTGAATTCGTGCCTCTGACCTTTTTGTACCAAATTTGGCATTGGACTCGTGTAGTCAAGCCTTCTCAACAATTCGTCCATACTTGTCAAATCCCTGATATTTGACGATATGATCAGTCTTCTTACCTCCACAGGCAGCATACGTGAAATCGCATCTATCAACTGCTCTGTTGACAATGGGGGTTGCAAAAATCTCAAGCGTGATAGTTGGCTCGTGAAGAAATCAGCGTACCGTGTTGGAAGAGTACCTGAATACTTCCTCGAGTATACCTCAGCTCTTAATGAATTCTGAGCTTCTATTGACCAGAATCGTTTTATTAGTGCCTCTGCAAATTCGTCAAAATTGCTGAAAGTGTACCGAAATGCTCTAAACCATTCAAGGGGTCCTCCAGCTAGAAATCTTTCTACGATTCTCATCTCTCTCTCTCTAGGAATGTGGGCTTCTATGAAATAGTCTTTAAGATTCCTGATATATTCAATCGGTGTGAGACTATCAGTGTTGCTAAATTTTTGAGGTTTGTCTTCAAAATTCCGGATGACTGTCACGTTTCTCGGATATGAATCCATATAATTCCTCCCACTATCACGATACTTCCATTCGGGTTCAATATTCCTATCCTCTTCTTCTTCCCTGAATCTGGATATACGTTCCTCAGGACTAATATCTCTCTCTTCTGTAGTAAGGTTACCTCTTCTCACGTAATTTCTATCCTCTTCACCAGTCAATCCTTCGGTATCCTTGTCTGTGATTTCCGTGATAACTTTCCTAATCAACTCTTCCTTATAGGTTTCCATCATGCTAGCTTCTCCTAGTTTCAAATTCTGCAGTTTGCTCGTAGTTTCATTAACATCAGAGACAACCTTATGAATTTGTTCCTCTAACGCAGTTTTTAATGCTTGCACGTCCTGACCTATTTGAGTTCTATCCTCTACCTGCTTTTCGGATAGCGAATCCCTCCTTACATTCAAGTCTTTCCTAATCTGAACTACTTCATTATTAATGTCTACTTGTGTACTGGCAAGTTTTCTTTCAATTCGCTCCTGAATCTGATCTACATGTTCCCCACTTGACCTGTTCCATTCATCTTTCCAAACCGTTACATTTGCAGTTAACATTTCCGCAATATCTATTTCAATGTCTTCCTTAAGTAAACGATTGTGATCTAATACTTGGGTTCTCATGACCTCTACATCGTATTTTAAGCCAGCTAAAGACGCTGTTGTCCTAACAGACTCGTCAACTAACCGAGTTGTTAATGCACTAATGTTACGAGTACAAAGTGTTTTTGAAGTTTCAATTTCCTCCCTAACTTTGTTAACATCAGTTTGAACTTTAGCAATGTCTATAAAAACAGTATTGACTTCTACTTGTATCTTATTGATATCGCTTTGCATATCATTAACATCTGAATGAATATTATTGATGTCTACTTGAACATTTGATACATCAGTTCGAGCATTTCTAACCTCTCTTTGAACTTCCTCTACTTTGTCTTGTACAGTAGCAACATCATTCCTAACAACAATTACTTCAGCTCTAGCACATGAAATATCACCCCGGACATTAGCAACATCAAGATTCAACATAGTAAAGTCTTTCTGTACCTTAGAAACATCTATTTTAACATCAGACACATCTTTATGCACATTGGATAAATCTTTATGGACATTGGACACGTCTGTGCGCATGTCAGTTACAGCATTCTCGATTCCCTGGGTACTGATCTGTAAACGCGACACATTATTTTCTAGGTTTGCAGAACTGGTCTGAAGAACTTTCAAACTTTCATCCAGCCTAATAGACAAATTAGCTGACAAGTTACTAGCATTCTCCTCCATCATCTGCTTCATTCGGCTAGCATTCCTAGCTTCCATCTCCCTCGCACTTTCATTCATGCTAGCTTTCAACTCTTCTAACATCATCCTCATACTCTCATCTGCCATTTCAATAATATTTCAATAATAAACTGCTTTAGGGACATACATCAAACAGAGCAAAACAACAACATCTGAGCAACATTTTTCACCATATATAAATTTGAGCAATTTTCTGTCTTAAATCTAACTTATAATTACCTTATAATTAACTTTCGTAGACACTTCATGTTGAAATAAACTCAAGCACATGTTCAAATTTCTTTGGTTCATTTTAAAATATCCTAACACAAGTAATTTACATCTACAATCCAAATAGTTTAATTTTATCTTTAATATGACTAAACATGTCATAAGCCGGTCAAATAAAATAAGATTCCAGATCATAGGCGATTTTTCTAAGTTTCCAGCCTATTTAACCTCTCTCAAGTTGTATAAGATCTGATCTTTTCTGAGTGTAATTTTCCTAATACAACACAACATTTTATTCCTATATAATCACACTCTCAAATTCTACAATTGGCCAAGACATCTAACAAAGAATCAACCTCTTTATTTGAGTCTTCACAATCCCTTTGACATCGATAACTTGGTAATCCAATGTTATTCGAACACTCCACAAAAATTGCGGTGTCAATTCTACTGCAATAACTTGGTAATCCAATGTTATTCAGTCGAACGTGCCAATCGAGCCAATCGTGCCCCACACGTTGATTGCGCCAATCCTACTGGCGTTCAACCTGGTAATCCAGTTTTGTTGAACAAGCCCCACTTTTTAGGGTCGCCAATCCTACTGTACCCGATATCCGGATAGTAGGCTGTCAGATATCCGCCCCTCAATCGGATTGCCAATAATCAATCGCACCGGCACAGCTACATCAATGAAAATGGCACTGACAGATACTATCGAGATTAGAGCACAATAGTTAACAAGAAATTATTGTGGAACACACCAAAATATACGGGGGTTCATACTTACCTTTACTTACCTCTTAAATTTATCTCGGGGACTGGGTTGTCAACTGGATCACTTAAAGTATGCCCTCACAATAACCTCCACCATGATATTTAAAATGAACCATAACGAAGACGAGAAACTTTAAACTGCACAATAATTTATTTCACATAAAGAATGATTTTAACAAAAACCAAACAACAAAATCCACGTGGCAATCAGAAGCCATTGTCCACATAACCATGTCCTTCTGTAGGACTTGTATACTCTACATACAATGTTTCAGCTTTCTCAAGCTCAAAATAACGTAATTATAATAATGCACTTGGAATGGAAACGGGATTTGGGACGAGACACATATATCAATTGTTTTGCGTGTTTATATACTTCACATTTTATTTATAGCCACAAGGCTATTATGGATACGTCCTTGGCCTCTGTCATACAGTTGTCCGGGCCAGCTGCAATGCACCTGCATCGTCAAAGTGGACTCCCCGTTCGTTCAACCCGAGCATAAGCGAGTTACCTCAGAGCTTGGCTCTCCTTTTCAAAACACGTAAATGTTCACATCTCAACTGAAATATTATCACGCAAATGTTTTAAATGCTCCATTCAAACACCAGTGGATTACTCCAACAATCCCAAATCATGTTTAATTGTTCAAACCACTTGTTTAATTAGCGTTGTTTAGAGTATAAAAACAAAACTCTTAATGTTAATAACAAAAGTTCATTAATTATTTATAACAATAATAAAATTGTTTATAACAATGTCAAATGACAATTGAAAATTTTATACACGCCTCTATTAATCACTATCATTTCAAATTATTATCAAAGATATTTACAAAATTATTTACAATATTAATATTGTTTATATTATTTATACAAGAAATACATTAAACCACACGTTTATCCGGTTGAGAATTACTTAAATCGTGTTGATATAATCGACCAATAAAGGTTAGTTATATTTAACTGTCAAATTCAGGTTTAATAAGGTTTAATAATTATTATTAATATTTGTGACGGTAACCTCCATTCAAAATCTTTATCTCAAATTATTTAACACTCTTGTTAATTTTAACAGTATCTTCATATGAATAACTTTCAAAGAACCAGAACAATACATTCAGCGGGAAAATACTTCGCCCAAAACGCACAAAATTGCACAACAATTGGCCCAAAATTCATCATATATCTTCATATATATGGCATAAAAATCTTCCAAACTACATACAAAAACCTCCACTTATAAATTCATCAACTTCATTTCTTACTGTGGGAACCTCCTTCATTATTCATCAGCGACTTTTACATGTCCACTGAACTAACGATTATACATCCATTGTTCCTCTTTAAAAATTCTTATATTCATCAATTGTATTAATGACTGTTATTATTTAACCTTCGTGGGTTTCATTCATGAATCGATATGAAGTAAAAATTTGCCAATCACAAATAAATTTAATAGCAAATACGATTAGACACTCCTCCCTGGTCTATCAAAATTGAGATTAATATCTTCAAAGTAACGCAGTATAAAAATACTATCTTCAATCAAAGTTCATATAAACTGTAAAAATAGTCGAATAGAATACAATTAGACTGTGGAATGCAAACATTATTGTTCCAATCTATAATTAAGAAAAACTCCTATCAAATGTTCATTACTATAGTGTATTCAATAAATCGTAATCAAAGTTCATATTTCATAAAATTGTCTATAATGCAATGATAAATGTCTATGTTGCAATCATGTTCATAAGGCGACTAGTATTTCAAAGATCGTCGATAACATAATAGATTTTAACGCTCTAAAATCATTTAATTATTCTTCTTTCTTGAGGATGACAGAAAATTGGCCAAAGTAATTTACTGAATAGAATTACTTTAATAAAATGACACGCTGTCTGAACTCAAATCTGCCATAGAAAATCGTTAACTTTACAGTCAAATCGTGACTACAAAAATATGCAAATTACTGAAAGAATCTAAATTATCAGTCTCAACTGATCCAAAATTATTTAAGTATGCCAATGACATAATAATGTCTCAACAAATCGTAGAAAAAGGCATACATCATCGAAGTGTACTGAGTACAGAAATATCAATCAAGAAAATGGGGCAAAAGATAGGACATAAAATATGGGAAAAATGGTTGCTCAGATATCGCTACAAGACTCAAATAATACAAGAAACGTTCACGACTACCTTATCTGTTGATTGAAGTTCTAGAGGAAAGTTTTCAAGGAAAACTGCTGTTGGTTCCATTTCACCAGCGTGAAGATGTGCTCCGTCCTCGAACCTGGAATCAGCGTCCTCGGAGAATCGAACTGCTTCCTCCTCCGAAAATTGCACTGCTCCGTGGATACGATAACATCCTTCTGGCAAAACTCTTCTTTGTGAGCCGGGTCCACCCTGGCCTCTCTTGAAAGTTCCCTGAAGTTCCGGTCGTAATTCTTCATGAAGTTTATTGTAGTTATTTCCGCAGAAATATTCATAGTTGTGGAGTATGAAAATATTTCCACTGTCATTTGGTATAATTCAGCGATGGATTCACGATGCATGAGTGTAGTTGGATGTTCACTACATGCTCGCTTTTGTAGAATGACGATTAACGAAGTTCCATGCTGTTATTTCACTCAATCGATATATTTCCCAATTGCATTAAAGCCTTAGCCTTCCATCTCAACTTCTGTTATAATCATTGAAAGCACTGCAAGATTATAATGTTCCATAGTAGACTGTATCGTTGTATTACCAAACGTATTCTCCAATATCACTGTTGCACTCCACGTGTCAGCCGTAGTGTATAATGTGGAATTTTAAAAGTGTTTCTCATGTGGCGAGAAAATCACTTTTGTTGGCAGCCTTAAAGTGCCAATATCTTTCGAAGTATAACTGTGAAATTGTTCAAATCTTCTACACACCTCAATGTTGTACTGCCCAATTGAATTATAATAAAGGCAGAAGTTAACTCGTGATATCTTATATGGTGGAAACGTTAATGTGAGCGTTTCAACTTCACCTAGTTTCGAGCAGCGTAAAATGGAACTGCTCCGTGTTCGTTCGATGCGCCGGGCTTTAACCACACGCTAAAGACAACTTGCTTCACTTATTCACTCGAAAATGACTCTATAACATCTGAAATATATATTCGGTATCAGCGGTATGAGCGGTATGAGAGCTCCTCTCTTCTGTGCACGACCTTTTATCAACTTCTTAAGGGGCGTATCCATCCCTTCCATAGCCTCTTGCTCCGTCATTGCTAGAAGTTTTAACTTTGGCTATACTTGACGGATTTTCAAATTTCAAAAACTCAAAATTAATTTCTTCAAAATTCCAAATCAATGCCATAACTGAAAATAGTTTTCCACAAATCTGTATGCCAAAAGTAATCAAATACGGTAGTTTCAGTAATCTCCGTCTTCCTTCCAAACTATCGTTCATTGGTTCGAGTCTCTCCTCCAATAGCGTAACTTCTTCCTTAGCACAATACCTTGTTTCCTGCGACTGCGTCGTAAATCTCCGATCTTTCTCGAACAAAATCATGACGTCATCAAGAATCTCAGCTCCACCAGCCTACTTGCATGAATTCTACGTCATCCGTGCCTACGTCATGAATATCCACGTCACAACTATGACATCCATAACTTTACTCACATATGCCAATACAGCCATCGTGGTCTCAATATAATTCAATTTACGGGGGCAGTACTGTACCCGTATTACCTACCAATACCTGTTGAATCACACGATGACAGCTGGATCGTAGAACCTGAAAATCCCCGGTTAGAAAAACCCCCAGGACCTGCCAACAAGTAGAAGGGATAATAGAGCACGAGTTTTCCTAACAAGGGAGCATTAAGAAAGACCTTGGCCAAAATGGTAGAACTAGCTCAAAGAACATGAAATTCTACCAAATGAAATATCTTAAGAGTGTGAAATACTCCAGGAACACCCAGTGATGGCCTTCTTAACGCGAAATTCCATCATCTCTATAAAGCATCACGCAATATTATTTAATATTATGAAAATAAACTTTATTCAATATGAGAACAAGACAAAATAATCAGCAATATCAAGACTGAAAAAAATTGGAACAATCCCAAAAAGAAATCTCGGGATCTACGTCCCAAGTTAGCACGTGTTCAAATGGAACACTAAAGTGCTCAAAACTCCACATATACACTAATACGTATTACACATAATTTATATTTATAATAATCCCATAAAATATGGATTAATTGAATCACTTTCGTTATATGGTTTGACCTTCACATTTATATCCGTCGTGATCGTCATGATTATATTTACCAAAATTATCAATAATATTCACGTTCAATTATCATAGTTATGTTCACAAAAATCACCAATTTTAAGCTAAATGGAGTATATACATATTTTACATAGCACCTTTTGGTGTGCATTCACGTTGGCTTGTTTGTCAGCATCAACATCATTTGATTATTATCATTTTTAATTTAATTGATTCTTTATATTAATTGCCAGGTTGATCCTAACAAGCATCTAAGCTTAGTAGGATTTAATGTCAAAATTTAAGACTAAATAAATAATATTAATATTTTACGAATCTATTTAACCAATCAATTATTTCTAGTAAGTGCACAGTACAACATTTATGGTCACGAAGATTTATAGAGTTACGATTCAACAGTTGATTCTGTTATCAAAGAACTTTACTTGAAATCCACCCATGGATTAAATTCACAAAATCCTTCTAATAAGGTTCCACTAATACTTTCAATGATTGGCACACACTGGCTCAATTCATTACACGAAGAAGCTTCAAAATGCACTATATTCATACACAAGAATTATTATTAGCCATATCCACTGATATGCATTATGCATAAGTGAGTACACCCTTAATTGGTGACCACTAAACATAGGAGACGGATTACAATAGATGGATATTTAAACGGATATTATCTAGAAAATCGAATATCCTGAGATTTTTTCATATTATGAATTACAGAACCTGCACACATAAATAATAATGCCTTAAATGATTTAATGTATCATTTTAATTTTGCACCAAAAATCGTGATGTCCAAAAATAGTTAACTCTGTTGCACTTCATTCGACTTAAATTACTATGGACTGTAGATAAACACCACTAAAAGTCTAAAAGCTTTGCCTTACAATTTTTCGTTACATCATGAGTTAATAATAATACTATGTATACTTTCCCGAAGTCCTTCCTGGGAATTGCGTTCAAAATACTGAATGTTCCTCTGAAATTCTTTCATGTCTTCAACTATATCAAAAGTAACGATTATTAAATTAAATCTTCAGCAAATATATTTAATTCACGTAATACACGTGGCTTCAAATAGAAATGGAAATTGATCTGACCACAATTGAGGTTCCACCTCCCTCGAAAGAACTTCAAAGTACTGAACATTGACGCCTACACCATGGGTTCAGCTAACGACTAAGGTTACACATACTGTGTCTCATTAGGAATCATCGACAATAAATCGTGTTCTTAATAATTAAAATGAATTCCCAACAATTATTGAGAAAGATGAATGCCTTTCAAGAAGTTAAACTTCACTATCCAAAATATATCAAAATTATATATCTGTTCCAAATAATTATATCATCCAGAAATCTTTCAACACCAACGTGGATGGAAACTTTAGTGTATAAATGGCACTTCAACAAACTATCAAAGTCTTGACACTATCAATGATTAACACATGTTACTATATTCTTCGTGAAAAATACTAAATTCTTCCCCTAGCGTTTGTCTTCTTGACAATGAAAATATGCATATAATTTAAATGACCTATTAAAAATACTAACAATTTATTACCAAAAAACTAGTACAAAAAGGATGCGTTCGGTATTCAAACCAAAATCTGATTGCGCATGAAGTCAGTTTCGAAATAGACATCGAACCTAGACCTCTGTTCAAACATGCTAACACCAAGAAAATATGCCAATAATGGTTACTCTTAAACACCCAACTAAGCTACTACTTAATAAACTGATCTTCCTCTACCTTTCGGGGAATCCTGCAGTGGCGTAAAAAGGCTATATGAGACCAGGCAATCACCTCCAGACTATGCCAAGACATGGCATGCTCCTTCCTGGGTCCCAAGGATCCAACCATGGAACCTCCCCTGTACTACTCGTTCCAAGCTCGACACTGCTTCTCGCCATCGCGTTCGAAATGTCCTCCAGACCCGAGTATAAGAACACGATTTTCCAGGACGAAGTTCATCAATTTATTAAAGCTCACAGGCATTCTCGAGTAACCGTGGATTAAATCCATCTTCACTGTAGTTACTATAATACTTCGGTACATGCTCGAAAAGTTCTGCATTGCCATAGATGCGTTTTCAAAGAATGTAGTAACGGATGACGATATTCATGCTATAGCCTCGCTCGTAGTGTTGTCATGTCATTCTTTAGCCAAACATTACTAATGACATGGATTTCATATTAAACATTCCCCCTGACGTCTCAGACAAAGACATGACGTGCAGGAAAATAATAGTTTATAAAATGACAATGTATTTTTTAAACAGCCTGTGTTCTTAATATAAATCACAGCTGTAATTTGTTGCGAGCAAAAGCACACAAAAATAGCCCGTAATGGCGTCTTGGAAGCATGTGCTGTACTCTGTAAATATCAGTCCGCGTTGCATGGATGTGAATATTTTATAAGTCCACTCGCGGCTGTGTGATATGAGATGAACTGAAACTGTTCTAGTCCCATCTCCACATTATCGTATTATTCCACTGTATGACAAATTTTCTAAGTACGTAAGACTTTCACGGTATATCTTAACTTCAGTCGACTCTCATATATTCCTTCATGGAGCCCTTTTTATGAGTAAACACCCGACCGGACTCACAATAGGATGTGTCCTCTCTTCGCTCATACATGTTGCAGGTAAGCTCAATCATCCCCACAATTGTGCTTCCCAGTTCGATGATAATCGCAGTGGTGGTGATATATGCAGTTCAATACCTAAATAGGCTTCTCCCTATCAAAACACTCATGTGTTAGCTTTCTGACATCATAACATGAATTTTTATATACCAAACACGGCATAAACAGCTCGTAATTCCAATAAAACAATGTTTCAATATCTGAGGTGCACAGTTCGATAATAATGATGTCATGATTGAGAAAATTCATAGCACTTTAAATCACTCCATCGTTCGTATGCACTCGGTGACTGTCGTAAGAGGTCGGCTAACCTTGTTTCGAGAGCACAGCTGTGCGGATACAAAATATCGCCCGTCAGCTCGTTAATAACCAATCCACAATTCGACTTTCGTAAACATTTTAATATCCAGCCCATAAAATAACGGTATATGTTCCCTCTTGATGTATCAAATAAAAGTCGACTTAGCTTTTATTTCTATAAATCCAGATATTCTGACAGATGTATCGTTATTTTATTCCTTTAAACAATCTTCTTCACGTAGCGTTTCAGGTTCCTATATGACTTTTCTGTCATTGTAATTTATGACTTTTTCTTCAAATGTGATATGCAGCTTCCTAAGTCCTCAATTATTCTGTGTTTTCCTCTTTCCTCGATCAGGGGTTCTTTCTATGCCCTTACCCTGTCGACTTGTACTTGGTTGTGCTTTATTAAGCTCATCTTTCTTTCTCTCTTTCAAATTTCTTCGCCTATCTTCTTCTTTGAAATTTTCACGCTCCCTCTTGAGCCTTTCCTGGTCTTTTCTCATATCGTATGCCTAATTCCTGTAATTTTTGTATCTAGAATACCCATGGTTCTGTCTGTAATTTTGATTATAGGGTTCTTCTCTGTAATTATTCCTGTAGTTGGCATAGTATCTACAATAAAAATTCCTTTCATCGTATTGACGTTGTCAGGGCCTTTCTAGGCATTCCCTATTCTGGATTTCAAATATTTTATCCCTTTGATAATGGTTCCTGATCGGACCCGTTCTCTGAGTTTTCTATGGTCGGACCTGTCTGTTTGCTGCGTTTGGTCCTTGTAGACAGTATTGGCAGTTGTAGATTCCTGTCTGGCGTTTCTAGCATTCACAGGTGTTGCTATAGAACTGGTATAGTCCAATCTATGCAGTAGATCATCCGTATACGCTAAGTCTGTGACTATTGATGAAATGATTGACCTTCTCACTACGACTGGAAGTTGCCAAGATATTGCTTCTATGAGCTCACCGTGAGTAAAAGGTGGCTGTAAAAAGCGAAGTTTTTCCAGCTGGTAGGCAAAATACTCAGCATAGCTCGTAGGTCCTGTGTCGGAGTATTTCTTAGAGTATACGTCCGATCTAATGTTCTGTTGAACTTCTACTGACCAAAACCTTTGGATAAAAGCGTCAGAGAACTGTTCGAAATCGTCGAACGTGTATCTAAAAGCCCTATATCATTGGAGTGGTGCGTCGGATAGAAATCTTTCTACTACTCGTAGTTCACGGTCCCTTGGAACGTGAGAGTTTTTATAAAATAGTCACGTAATCCTCGAATAAACTCTATAGGAGTAGTGCCATCCAAATTGTTGAATTTTCGGGGCTTATCCTCAAAATTCCTGATAATCGTGATGTTAGAGGATCTATCTGATGGCCTTATACCGTAATTGCCTCTGCCTGTATTAAGAATTGGGGAAGTGAACTCCTCCTGACGTTGTTGAGGCACATTTAACTGTTTCGCTGGACTTGGTTGAATAGTGGAATCAAAGTTAGGAGACTCCTGGTATCCTATCTCTCTCCTATCCTGTACCTGAGGTCCAGATCAATAAATAGTGTCTCTGAAATTGACATTTAAAAGTCCCCTTAACTGTTCTTTCAAGTTATCTATGTCAATATGTTCCGCCAAGTTAATGTTATCGAATTTCTTTCTGATTTCGTTAATCTCAGAAGTTTTCTGTTCTCTAAACTCATTTAACTCTTATTTTCCGTGTTCAACATTCACTTCAATGTACTGAATACATTTTTCTAAGCCTGTGATGTGGTCGACCTGTGAATTTTGAAGATCATCCATTCTTTTATTCACATCTTCATTAACATCTGAAATTTATTTGCTGGTTTGAACTATGCCAGTGGCAGGCTTTAACTCAATATCTGATTTTACACTTTTAAAACAATCCTCATTCATTTTAATGATATCCTGCCTGAAAGTGACAATATTTTCATTAATTATTCCCTTGATAACAATATCAAATTCCTCCTTTATGAGTTTCGTATGGTCTTTCACCAGAGCTTGCAGTGTACATATGACACCCTCAATTGCTCTAGACAAGCTTGCGTTTGAGAGGTGCCATTAGTAAACTGCAGGCTTAAAGAATCCAAATTTATTTTATTATCCTTATGATTATTTTCAACTTCTACTTTAATTTCCGCACAAAAATCAGAATTGGATTTTTCTAGTTCCTTTAATTTAGATTCCATGTGGTTCTGACCAGACTCAATTTTACCAACATTAGTTCCTATTTCTTTCTGACCAGACTCAATTAAACTGTTGTTGTTTGAGTCTACAGTCTTTGGACTGGTTTGATGAAGCTCTACTTGCCTCCCACTTCTGTGATGTTAACCCCCCTCTCGAGTAGTCACAACCCGGAGATCCGAACGGGGAACTAGTTTACCTCCGGATTGAAATTTTACAAGGGAGGATGCCATGATCACATGTAATTATGCATAGAGAGGTGCATTAATCAAACATCTGTTCGGACATCTTTTGCATTTGTTTCCATTTTATTAACGTCAGTTTGAATTTTATTGACGTCAGCTTGCATTTTATTTTGACTAGTTTGAACATTGAAATTTTTAGACATGAAATCGTCTTAAACCTACTGTTAATAATTCTAGTCCAACTGTCCTATTTTTTTACAAAGCTGTGTCGGACATAGGCCCCTTTAACATACAATTTATAACGTGTAAGCGCGCATCAGCATTGCCAGCCGTAAAACGTACGGCTTACCAATCCTAGAGTTAGAATATCTTTGAATAATTTGTAAACCAATGAGCCTTAATGGAATGATGTATATACAAACACAGTACACATCGTTAGTAAACGTTATGATAACATCTAGGTCTTTCCTATATGGTGAACCATATGTTGCCTACCTTCGGAAATAGGCTGCATAAACCTTATATTTACACAATCATTAAAGTCACAACAAAGGACTGATCCCAGTTGCACCTACGTTTATACTATAATTGTAAACACCAGCAGAGGACAGTTTGGGATAATCCACGTGAAGAGCATGAAGCCACGGCACCAGAAATGTAGGTATGTAGTGCTTCTAGTTGTATTTCACATATATCACTATCGCCCCCGTGTTTGTGTTACAGGCGAACAGTGCAGTAATACGACGCACTGCGTTATGACAGGGGCGATTTGTAATAATGCAACCAATACATGTGGATGTCCAGTTGGTAAACAGCCCAGTAAGGACAACAAGATGTGTATATCGGGTGAGTACATTACATTTGACCATTTTGCATTTTAACTGTTAGGGACAGGAGTTTAAGATGAAACACTAAAAGAGAAATTTTACACGTGAGAGAGCGCCCAACACTCCTCTCACCTGGTAAGATATATTAGAAGTTTCGAACAAAACTAACGATTTACAGCGCGAAAATCTTTAATGATTAGATGCAATTTCGCCAACATCTATCAAGTGTAACTTAATAATTATTTACATATGGTAATGAAGGTATATCGATATTATAATGTATGTAACATCTGACGCGTATTTACTAATCATTGTGTGCTATTTCTACGATACTATTGAACGGATTGTATGTAAGAGCTTCAACTTCGACAAAGGTGTTAGCATTACAATATCTTATATGAAATAGCTATCAGTTACGTTAGATCGGAACTACAGCATTGCTCCCCATCTGTAATCCGTGAAACATGTCCTGAATTTATATGCCGTTGGTTAATTATAACAAGTGTTGCTTGTTTTCCGCTGGTAAATAGTAATACCGACTTACTCATGAATGTCATGAATGAGGATGATCTGACATCCAAAATGAACACCAATATTGTGTTAGAGACTACCCAAAAACAGCAATACTCAGCAGGTGTATGAACAATTCAGATGTAGGTCAGAGTTAATACGTGCGATATTGGTATTTTACATTCTTACAGCACTGGTCATTAAATTTTACAATTTAACCTGCGCCGATCTGTAGTGACAAACTGTGTAATATTGCATCGCCGTCATGTCGCTTCTAGTGCTTTGTTTCCATTTTCATTCCTGTTTATGAAAGACTTACATTGGATTTGGGATAAATCAAATAATATGATCGGAAAAGTATTCCCTGACTAGTTTCCTCATAGAAATGACTTGGAAATACGGTTTTGAGAGCAATCAGGGGGTGTTGAATGTGAATCAGTACGTCAGTGCGTCCCTCACGCTTAGCAACTCTTGAATGTTCACTCAGATGACGAAGAAATATTATGTGGTGTGGCTTTGCCTCCAGAAGACCAACTATTGCTATCTTCATGTGTATTATAAGGAGTGATAGTTGTTTGTAATAAAATACTAACTTAAATGTTATAGATCAAGAAATCGCAAACAACATACACAATTTCAGTCGCTGTTATACCACCAGAAGCTTCTACTCCGATATAGATTTCTTTGTTGACACTTTCCTCGATATTATTGTTGGACACTCTTCCGTTTAATGTTGATATTCAATTTTTATACATGCAAACATCTTTACTCCTACTGTTAATAATTCTAGTCCAACTGTCCTATTTTGTACAATGCTATGTCAGACATCGGCTCCTTGAACAACAATTTATAACATATAAGCGCGCGTCATTTTTGCCAGCCGTAAAGTAGCCTACGGCTTACCAATCTTAGAGTTAGAATATCTTTGAATAATATCAAAACTAATGAGCCTAATTTGAATGATCTATATACAAAAACAGTACACATCGTTAGTAAACGTTATGATAATATCTAGGTATTTCCTATATGTTGAATCATATGTTGCTTACCTTCGGAGATAGTTTGCATGAACCTTATAGTTACACAATCCTTAAAGTCACCCCAAAGGACTGATCCCTGTTGCACCAAAATTTATATTATAATTGTAAACACCAGCAGAGGACAGTTTGGGATAATCATGACCATAACAATAATGTCAATATAAAGTACATGGTTTTGCACATACCTAGCAGTTGGATTATATTTGTAGATTGTAGATCTCACAATCATCTTCGCTAGTTGCTCCTAAGACTAGATTACCGTATTGTTGGTCACTGTTTGGAATTTATTTTTTCAATAATGATCACACATAATTTCATTTTTACAATATGGTTCTAAAACATGGGCAACGTTTACACTCGTATTAGGGCCGATTGAGGTCTTCTAAACACATCTGCTAACACCCTTAACGCGTCCTGAATTGCCTTCATTCTACCTTTCGCCAATATCCATATGAATAGCATGAAGCCAAGACACCATAAATGTAGGTATGTAGTGCTTCTAGTTGTATTTCACATATATCACAATCACCCCAGTTTTTGTATTACAGGCGACCAGTGCAGTAACACGCCGGACTGCGTTATGACAGGGGCTATTTGTAATAATGCCACCAATACGTGTGGATGTCCTGTTGGTAAACAGCCCAGTAAGGACAACAAGATGTGTATATCGGGTGAGTAGGCCTACATTACATTTGACCATTTAGCAATTTAATTGTTTGGGACACAAGTTTAAGGTGAAACTCTAAATAAGAAATTTTACACTTGAGAGAGCGCCCAACACTCCTCTCACTTGGAAGGAAATATTAGAAGTTTCGAACAAAACTAACGATTTGCAGCGCGAAACTCTTTAAAGATTAGTTATAATTTCTCCAATATCTATTACGTGTTATTTAATAATTTACATCTGATAATGGAGGTAGGCCTATATCAATATTGTTATGTAGGAAACATCTGACTACTACTTACTAATCATTATGTGCTATTTCTACGAATTACGATTCCACCTCTTGAACTGATACAATTAAGTACACCACGCACTCTTGCATGATGAAAAAAAATCGATTTTTTGATTTTAGCGCCATAAAATTCTTCATTCTTTTCTGAATCCAAATATATATAGTTTGTTGGGGTTTTGATGTCTAAAAGTACCTTAAATTGTTTTTTTAAAATTAGCCTCCCATTTTCTGAATTATACACTTTTAACTTTGCCATCTGTTTTCCGTTAATACTCATTTTTCATGTTTAGGTACCAATAACTAGGAAACCATTTAAGATAGAGGGCTAATTTTTTTACATTAACTTGCCTAATGGAGTACATGAATGTTGACCTATTTTCACTTCCAAAACATAGTAGGCATGGATTGGAAAGAGAAAAATTTATACATATTTATAATAAATTTAAAAAGAAAGAGATTGGATTTTTTTTCTTGCATTCTATCCCAATAATAATGAAACAAAATGGTTACTCATCTGCCATGATCAATTCCAAGTATGTGAACAAAATTTGAGAGTATTTAATTGAAAATAGCTGAGAAATGTGTACCTGAAGCAACTTTATACAACTTGTTTGGAAAATGTATCTGTCCATATTTGTATTCATTTCACACACCCTATAAAAGCAAAGTAGCACTACATGGTCAAGAACAGCTCCGAATATACCGCTTCTTATATGTTACAAGAATCATAGCTGTACCTTTAGCATAAACCCAGAAAATACTTAGTAAATTGATGCCACAAAAATAGATTTTTCGTCGTGTAAGAGTACGTGGTGACAAACGGATTGTATGTAAGTGCCGCAACTTCGACGAAATGTGATAACATTACAATATCTTATATGAAATGGCTATCAATCATGTTAGATTGGAACTACTGCATTGTTACCCATCTGTAATCCGTGAAACGTGTCCTGAATTTACATGCTGTTGGTTAACTATAACACCTGTTGTTTGTTTTCCGCTGGTAAATAGTAATACCAACATACTCATGAATGTCATGGACGAGGATGTTCTGACTTCCTAAATGAACACCAATATTGTGATAGAGACGACCTAAAAACCAGCAATATTCAGCAGGTGTACGAACAATTCAGATGTAGGTCAGAGTTAACACGTGCGATATTGGTATTTTACATTCTTACAGCACTGGTCATTAAATTTAACAATTTAACGTGCGCCGATCTGTAGTGACAATCTGAGTAATATTGCATCGCCGTCATGTCACTTCTAGTGCTTTGTTTCCATTTTCATTCCTGTTTATAAAAGACTTACCTTGTATTTGGGATAAATCAAAATTATACGATCGGAGAAGTATTCCCTGACTAGTTCCCTCATAGAAATTATTTGGAAGTACGGTTTTGAGAGCAATCAGGGGGCGCTGAATGTGAATCAGTACGTCAGTGCGTCCCTCACGCTTAGCAACTCTTGAATGTTCACTCGGATGACGAAGAAATATTATGTGGTGTGGCTTTGCCTCGAGACAACCAACTATTGCTATCCTCATGTGTATTACAAGGAGTGATAGCTGTTTGTAATAAAATACTAACTTAAATGTTATAGATCAAGAAATCGCAAACAACATTCACTATTTCAGTCACTGTTATACCTCCAGAAGCTTCTCCTCCGATATAGATATCTTTGTTGACACTTTCCTCGATATTATTGGTGGACACTCTTGTGTTTAATGTTGCTCTTCAATTTTTATACATGAAAACATCTTTACTCCTTCTGTTAATAATTCTAGTCCAACTGTCCATTTTTTTGCAAAGCTGTGTCGGGCAAAGGCTCCTTGAACTAAACTTTATAACGTACTAGGAGGTACCCGCGGCTTCGCTCTTGTCATAGTCGTGTCATATTGTTATTCAATGAAAAGCATGTTTAACCCTGTTAACACCCCTTTAGGACATGAATATCCAAAAATCCCTCCTTAGTAGACGTTTTCGACAAACAACAAACCTATCCCCAAAATATCATTCTTCTACCTTTTGGTTGGTCTATGACAGTGAACATCCAAAAATCCTTCCTTAGTGGATGTTTCTTCCAGAATTTCATCCTCCGCATGGGCCCCTTAAATTGGATTTATGAAAAAACGGTCGAACACCTATTTATTTATTTAATTATTTATTCATTTATTTTAAGCTGAAAATTTCCTCTGAGTTTGAAATTTCTCGCCTATGTCGTTTAAGAGATACACCCTCCGTTAGAAATCTTTCAAACCCTACTTTTCATCCCTTTCACCTCATAATATACACCACATCGAAAAACCATTAGACATGTTGTGCCCGTTTAGACCGGAGTCCGCACGACCACATATGCATTTTACCAATAATCAGTCAGCACGAGAATCAAAATATCCCGGAGCGCCAGATGGGTTAAAGCAAATCGCAAAAACGACATCAAATGAAAAAAATGCTTAACTGATCTTTGGCTCAATGCAACAATAAGGATAGAAGGAGATTCAATTGGGTATAACACATCTGGTAAAATTATCTCAGTTTATTTTGAAGTTAAAATTGACTGCAAAAATGCTCAAAGCAGCATCACTCACGTGTGGCGATCCACACTCCTATTTACACAATATACAGAAATTTCCCAAACACATTTGACAATTATTTTTTGGAAACACAAGTCTGATTGTCAGTCCTGTAGACTGTGTTCCAAAATTATATTCATTTATTTGTGATTAAATCCAGTTCAAATGTAATTGTCTTTACTGGAAGTACTGTAGTTCACTGTTTGAAATTTTACATAATATTAACACTCGTAGAATAAATGTTCATAGAATTTTTAACTTTCACTTATTTTTCCAGTTTCAAAAATATATTGTCGAAAAATATTATTATCCTTGAATCAACACAAATTATTTACACATATTAATAACATCTGAAAAGTATTTGACCTTGAGCATAGCATCGAAGAACTGTGCGAAGCACAACAAAAATTAATTGTTCTTCTGACATTAAACATTCGAGAAGTGACTCGATTATTAACTTCAAGTTTCTAACAAAATACATGATTTCTGAATCATCAACTTGATCAATAAATTGTTGAACCATTCAACTATTCAATTTTCCACTTGGAATCATTATTATAAAAAATATTTATATTCATGGCCATTTTGTAACTTTTACAACTTGCAATTCTTCGACAGAATGCGGAAATAAGAATTGTAGCTTCATAATAAATTCATTTAGTTCATGGCACTAGGATTGAAAACATCCTTCAAATTATTCGTGGTTAAAGAATTATTTTTAATTGGCAGTGGCCCATTCTATTATTTGTGTAAGAACACAATATTACAACAACAACGGCAAAGGTCTTCCTCTGAAGAAGAATAAACTACTATCATGACAAACTCCGGGTTCTAGCAAAATCAAAGTCTAAATGGAATTCGTAAACAAGGTTGAAATAAGAACTGATGGTTTCAAGAAATAACCTTCGGGTCATTCATACGACGAAATGTGTGGTTCCAATACTCCTTCTACAGTATAAACCTGAGCCATCGAACCTGCTATTTGATTGATGCTCGAAAAAACCTCCTCATTCCTGCGACTTAAACATGCGCACCTGGGAATGGCATTTCAACTACTCCACACATATACATTTTCTTCCCAAAATTTATACAATAAATCAAGCCTCTGCTTGTTATCAACACTGGAAGATTAATAAACTCACAAGTTTATTTTATTTTACCATTCAGTTCAACCCGTGAATTTACCATACTTATGAAAATCTTTATTTCACTTTCTAGTGTATTTACGTCATGATTTTATATAAATACAAAAATATCCTATTTGATACAAATATCATTTGCTTCCCGTTTCATGCCTCTCCGTGTTATCTGAAAAATATACTTTGCTCATTGCAAATATTAACTGTTCAACCAGAACTGAAATGTTGGTTGAATGCGGGCTTGCGCTAACCACTCTCCTTCGGAAAATCTCCTGTTCCAAACTAGAAATGATTAAACTACTTCATAGGCTCTCTCTCAATACATGTGAGTATTATAAAATATAATATCCAAGAATTATTTAGAAAAATTATAAAAATATTATTATTATTATTAGTGGATTATTATTATTATTATTTATTATATTATTTTAAATGTGTTTAATTATCATCTCATTATGTGAGAATCCACATGTTCGAATCTTCGAATATGGAAAAATATCCATTCCTCAACAAAAATAATTATTAACTTTTACAGTTACATCGGCTGATTACCGTGATTTCCCAAAAATATGAAATATTCAAATAAATGCTCGAAATGCTCGGTCATCGATCCTAAACTGTTCTGAGTGCTGAAAATCCTCAGAATAACTCTAATAAGTCTTGCGTAAATCATTGCAAGATTTAAATACGAAGAAAAATAAATGTGTTGGTCATCTGCCGAAAAATAGTTTGTTCCAATTAGCTAGGCATAATATAATTCAAATGTGGCTTACATTTCTTGATGGTCTTGAAGCGTAGTGAACCTGGTTTGTACCAGATTTATCCATAGACATGCCCTATCGGACAAGCACGTATAATCCTTGTATCGGCCGCCATTATATACCCACAATCCGTCTAGTAAGACATAGTGGTAGTATTTCTTGACGTTTGAATTAACTGTTGTTCCATTTTAATATGGGCTTCTATCAAAGCCATAACAGTTTGTTTAAATGGGGTCAGATCTAAGTGACCTATTCTTAGATATGTCAGTTGTAACATAACTCACGGTAATCTTTTCAGTACAAGAAAACACTGACAGTCTAACCAATCAACGGCTGTTCTGAAGATCGTTCCCTGGGCATGGTTTATCACCATATACCATGCGCGAAGCAACATGTAGTTTCCCTGCGTAGACTAATGAACAACACCGTGATAGACTGGTCTTCAGTGTACTGATAGATCGAAGTGGTTAACAAGTTACAAATATGAAAACTGACTACAATGGATTTAAATATCCAAGTATTATGTTATTACTGGTCTGTGACAAAGTACTAATTCTAGACAAAGTCTAGCATATGTCCATGTAGAAATAAAAATTATTCTACCAGTGTCTGTAGAAAATTTCAATCACCTAGTGATTCTCCTTGCCGGAAACTTACTAAGTTCCAACTCGTTGCGCAGCACTTTTGTGACTATCACAACTTTGAAAATAACTTCTGCGTAGATCCGGCAACCATGTGCCTTGGCTCAGCGTAGCAGCAACTTGCTTGGCAAGTGCTTGTGTTGGAATGAGCTATCGATGCCTCGGCCGGCTGGCTTTTATTAAAAACTGCCAGGGTCACGCGTCATCACGCTGAAATCTAGAAATCCTCATATCTCTGGTATCCCTGGTCCGATTTACTTCATACTAATTGCATTCTCTTTCATTTGGCCGTGCCAGTAATCTGATCCCAGTCTCAAGTCTCTACTCCATGGCTAACTATTTAATCAATAAATAGCCTCGACCTCTGCTATTACTCGCTACGTCACTTGACATGCAAGTATCGGTATATTCTTTCCAATTGCTTCGAGAAGCAATGTAGCGCGATATTCAAATATCTCAACTTGCAAAAGCGGCTACAGCCTTTCCCTTGATATCTAGGTGTCTGAATCTTGGAATACCCATTCCTAGAGTTGGGCACAATGTGTCAGCGTATTTTTAATGATTAGTTTATATGCCAAGTATCGCATCATCGAATGAAACCACTAGTGAGATAATGTTAGTCAATAAAATGCACGTTTATCCCCTTAACACCCCTTTAGAACCTGAATATCCAAAACCCTTTCCTTAATGGACGTTTCCGACATACGACAACCATATCCCCAAAATTTCATGTTTCTAACTTCAATAATTTTGGCTGGGCGATGATGAGAACGTTTTCTTCATTTTTATTTTGAGAATTTCACCCCTCCCCATAAACCCCTTAAATTGGATTTATGAAAAAAAACGGTCGAACACATATTTACTTATCGTTAAGCTGTTTTTCCCCCTGAATTTGATGAGTGAGTAAGTGAGTCAATCAGTTAGGACACTTTCTTTAATGTTTCCCCCCAGAATTTCACCCGTCCCCATGGGCCCCTTAAATTGTATTTATGAAAAGACGGTCGAACACCTATTTACTTATTTTCAAGCTGTTATTTTTCCCGCTGAATTTCAAACTTCTCGCCTATGTCGTTTAAGAGATACACGCTCCGTTAAGAATCCGTCAACCCCCTATTTTCACCCCTTTCACCTCATAATATACACCATATTGATAAACCCTTAGACATATGTCTGCATATTTTTAATGATTAGTTTAGATGCCGAATATCACATCCCCAAATGAAACAACTCGTGAGATATTGTTATTTTATGAAATGCAAGTTTAACACCCTTAACACCCCGTCAGAACATGGATATCCAAAAATCCTTCCTTAATGGACTTCTTTCCCGGAACTTCACCCCTCCCCATTGGCCCCTTAAATTGGATGTATGAAAACAAGGTCGAACACCTACTTACTTATTTTTCAAGCTGATTGTTCCCCCTAAGTTTTACACTTTTGCCTCTGTCTTTTAAGAGATACTTGCTCCGTTAGGAATCCTTCAACCCCCACTTTTCACCCCTTTCACCTCATAATATAAACCACATCGAAAAACCCTCAGACATATGACTTCGTATTCTTAATGATGAGTTTTTATGCCAAGAATCACATCCCCCAAGGAAACCAATCGGGATATATTGTTATTCAATTAAATGCAGGTCTACCCCCTTAACACCCCTTTAGAACCTGAATATCAAAAAATCCTTCCTTAGTTGACGTTTTCGACATACTGCGAACATATTCCCAACATTTCATGTTTTCAACTTCCAATAGTTTTCGCTGGGTGATGATGAGTGAGTGAGTCAGTCAGGACATATTCTTTACCACAATTTCACTCCTCCCCATGGGCCGCTTAAATTGGATTTATGGAAAAACTCTCGAATACCGATTAAATTATTTTTAAGCTGTCTTTTTCCCCCGAGTTTGATGAGTGAGTGAGTTTGTCAGTCAATTAGGACACTTTCTCTCCTTTTCTTTTCCAGAATTTCATCCCAAACCTTTGGCCCCTTATATTGAATTTGTGAAAAAACAGTCGAACACCGATTTACTTATATATTAAGCTGATCTTTTCCGCTGAGTTTCAAACTTCTCGCCTATGTCGTTTAAGAGATACACGCTCCGTTAGGAATCCTTCAACCCTCACTTGTCACCCCTTTCACCTTAAAATATACACAACATCGAAAAACCCTTAGACAAATGTCTGCTTATTTTTAATGATTAGTTTATATGCTGAGTATCACATTCACAAATGAAACCACTCTTGAGATATTGTTATTCAATGAAAATCAGGTTTAACCCCCTTAAGACCCCTTTAGAATCTGAATATCCAAAAATCCTCCCTTAGAGTACGGTTTTGACATACAACGAACATATCCCCAAAATGTCATGTTTCTAACTTCAATAATATTTTCTGGGCGATGATGAGTTAGTGAGTGAGGAGTCAGGACATTTTCTTTCAAATATTTTTTTCAGAATTTCACCCCTCCCCATGTACCCCCTCAATTTGATTTATAAAAAAAACTGTCGAACACTTATTTACTTATTTTTAAGCAGTTTTCCCTCTGAGTTTGAAGAGTGAGTGAGTGAGTCAATCAGTTAAGAAACTTTCTATCCTGTTTTTTTTTCAGAAATTCACCCCTCCCCATGGGCCCCTTAAATTGGATTTATGAAAAAGCAGTCGAATACCGATTTACTTATTTATTAAGCTGATTTTTTACGCTGAGTTTCAAACTTCTCGCCTAAGTCGTTTAAGAGATACACGCTCCGTTAGGAATCCTTCAACCCCCACTTTTTACCCCTTTCACCACATCGAAAATCCCTCAGACACATTTCTTCTTATTTTTAATGATGAGTTTATATGCCGAGTATCACATCCCCCAATGAAACCAATCAGGAGATATTGTTATTCAATTAAATATTGGCTTAACCCCCTTAAAAGATCCCTTTAGAACCTGAATATCCGAAAATCCTCCCTTGGTGGACGGGATTGACTTACAATGAACATATCCCCAAAATGTCATGTTTCTAACTTCAATAATTTTGGTTGGGCAATGATGAGTGAGTGAGTCAGGACATTTTCTTTCAATTTGTTTTTAAGAAATTTCACCGCTCCCCATGAACCCCTTCAATTGGATTTAAGAAAAAAAAACTGTCGAACGTCTATTTACTTTTTATAAGCATCTTTCCCCCTGAGTTTGATGAGTGAGTCAGTCAGTCAATCAGTTAGGACATTCTCTTTCCTGTTTTCTTTTTACCCCCAGAATTTCACGCCTCCCCATGGGCCCCTTAAATTGGATTTATGAAAAAAAGTCAAACACCTATATACTTATTTTTTAAACTGATTTTTTCCGCTGAGATTAAAATTCGTCGCCTATGTCGTTTAAGGGATACACACTCCGTTAGGAATACATCAATCCCCAATTTTCACCCCTTTCACCTCATAATATACACCACATCGGAAAACCGTCAGACACGTATCTTCTTATTTTTAATGATGAGTTTATATGCCGAGTATCAAATCCCCCAATGAAACCAATCCGGAGATATTGTTATTCATTGAAATGCAGGTGTACACCCTTAAAACTTAAAACCTGAATATCCGAAAATCCGTCCTTAGTGGGCGTTTTCGACTTACAACGAACATATCCCCAAGCTTTCATGTTTCTAACTTTAACTGTTTTGGCTGGGCGATGATGAGTCAGTCAGTCAGTCAGGACTTAGTTTTATTATAACGCATAAGCGCGCGTCAGCATTGCCAGCTGTAATGTACGCTTACCAAACTTACAGTTAGAATATCCTTGAATAATATGAAAGCTAATGAGCCTAATTGGAATGATGTACATACAAACACAGTACTCATCGTTAGTATACGTTATGATATTATCTAGGTCATTCTTATATTGTGAATCGTGTGTTGCCTAGATTCAAAATAGGTTGCATAAACCTTATAGTTACACGATTTTTAAAGTCACCACAAAGGACTGATCCAAGTTGCACCCAATTTTATACAATCATTGTCAACACCAGCAGAGGACAGTTTGGGATAATCATGACCACACCAATATTATCAATATTAAGTACATGGCTTTGCAGAAATAGGTGTTACATACCTAACAGTTGGATTATATTTGAGGATTGTAGATTTCACAATCATCTTCGCTAGTTGCACCGTAGACTAGATTAACGTATTGTTGGTCACATTTTGGCATTTATTTTTACAATAATGATCACACATAAGTTAATTTTTACAAATTTGGGTCTAAAACATGGGCAATGTTCACACTCGTATCAATGCCGAACGATGTCTTCAAAACACATCTGCTAACACCCTTTACACGATCTGAATTGCCTTCATTCTAATTTTACCTAATAACCAAGTGAAGAGCCTGAGCCACGGCACCAGAAATGTATCAATATTATTATGTATGTAACATCTGACCAGTACTTACTAATCATTGTGTGCTATTTCTGCGAATTACGATTCCACCTCTGCAACTGATACAATTAAACGGATTGTATGTAAGTGCCGCAACTTCGACGAAAGGTGATAACATTAGGATATCTTATATGAAATATCTATCAATTATGTTAAATCGGAACTACTGCATTGTTACCCATCTGTAATCCGTGAAATGTGTCCTAAATTTATATGCTGTTGGTTAACTATAACATGTGTTGTTTGTTTTCCGCTGGTAAATAGTAATACCAACATACTCATGAATGTCATGGACGAGGATGTTCTGACTTCAAGAATGAACACCAATATTGTGATAGAGACTACCTAAAAACTAGCAATATTCAGCAGGTGTCTGAACAATTCAGATGTAGGTCAGAGAGCGATATTGGTATTTTACATTCTTACAGCACTGGTCATTAAATTTAACAATTTAACGTGCGCCGATCAGTAGTGACACACTGTGTAATATTGCATCGCCGTCATGTCACTTCTAGTGCTTTGTTTCCATTTTCATTCCTGTTTATAAAAGACTTACCTTGGACTTGGGATAAATCAAAATAATATGATCGTAGAAGTATTCCCTGACTAGTTTCCTCACAGAAATGACTTGGAAGTACGTTTTTGAGAGCAATCAGGGGGCACTGAATGTGAATCAGTACGTCAGTGCGTCCTTCACGCTTAGCAACTCTTGAATGTTCACTCGGATGACGAAGAAATAATATGTGGTGTGGCTTTGCCTCCAGACAACCAACTATTGCTATTTTCATGTGTATTACAAGGAATGATAGCTGTTTGTAATAAAATACTACCTTAATTGTAATAGATCAAGAAATCGCAAACAGCATACACTATATCAGTCACTGTTATACGACCAGAAGCTTCTACTCCGATATAGGTATCTCTGTTGACACTTTCCTCGATATTATTCGTGGACACTCTTCTGTTTAATGTAGCTATTCAATTTTTAGATATGAAAACATCTTTTTCCTTCTGGTAATCAATCTAGATCATCTGTCCTAATTTTTTACAAAGCTGTGTTGGACATGGTCTCCTTGAACATACAATTTATTACGTAAAAGCGCGCGTCAGCATTGCCAGCCGTAAAGTACGGCTTACCAATCTTAGAGTTAGAATATCTTATATGTAAAAGTGAAAGTCTGTATGTATGTATGTATGTATGTATGTATGTATGTATGTATGCGGGTGGGTCTGTTCCGTATACAAATCTACACCGTTCCACCAATCTCACCCAAATTTTGCATACACCTAGTTTAGGACCTAGAAGGAACCGCTGGCTACATGAATTTTCGATAGTCTTTCTCATTCTTCTGATTTTGGCCCTTTTGCACTCAAGCACAGGCTAATCAAATCATAGAATATACTCATGAAGGAATGGCAAGGCAGATAGATTCCATGGCAACATTGCTCAAGTCGAGACACGGCCGACTGGATGCCAGTTGCGCTCTGCACTACCGGTATAGAAAATGAGGATCTTTACTTGAAATCCCGTTTAGTTACTCAACTGCTCCCACAGCACTGTCAACCGAGTTTAGCATAAGAAAGACTTGACACTATCTATCTACTATATGTATGTCAAATACAACTCACTTACTCACTCACTCATTCATTCATCACGAAATCTCAGAAACCACCGAACGGATTGGAACGAAATTTGGTATGCAGCTTCCTCAAGGGTCGCAAATGCCCACCAAGAGAGGATTTTTGGATATTCAGGTTCGAAAGGGGTGTTAAGGGAGTGGACCTGCATTTCATTGAATAGCAATATCTCCCGATTGGTTTCATTGGGGGATGTGATACTCGGCATATAAACTCATCATTAAAAACAAGTAGTTCCGTGAAGAACTATACAGCCTATTTTCATATATCCTACTTATGTTAACTGCCACAATCAACATACAAAATTTCAGTTTAATTGCTGTAACAGATTCGTAGATATTGAGAACCGTCTAAATATTTCAGATGGTCGCCAGGTTGGATTTTTATTTTTGTACTATTACAATAAGAATATTGTGTACGTGTGGTATTCAAACTTCAATCGCATGATTAGACAACAAGAAGTAAAAACGAGATTTTAAAATTACGCACAGCAGCCATGTTGTGATAATGCAAACCATTGAAATAAATTAGATGCCAGTGGATCAACATTTGTATAAGCATTTAACGTGCAACGTTTCACGGCACTCGGATAGTTAATTCGCGAGAAACGCCCATTTAAATATTTATACTTCGCGTCGCCGCCATGTTGGATTTGTGCTCACCAGGTTCCTGAAAGTCCTATAGGTGAACATATGTTCATAGTCTCTATGAACATTAAAAAAATCAGTTTGGTTGCTGTAAAAGATTCATAGATATTGAGAACCGTCTAAATATTTCGGGAGCTCACCATTTAGGAGTGTTATGTGTATAGGCCATAGAGTTATGTACCATTCAAGGACAATTATTGCCTAGGTTCGTTATTCAAACTTTCACTTCGATCGCATGATTACGACACAAGAAATTAAAACTTAATTTTAAAATTTCGCACAGCCGCCATCTTGAGGTTATGTAAGCAATTGAATTAAATTAGATAGCAGTGCATTACAATCTGCAAAAACCTTTACTGTACCGCATTTCACTGCGCTCAGAGAGTTAAATCACGAGAAAAGTATATTAAAATATTTCAAATTCGCTTGGTCGCCATGTTCGTTTCGTACTTTACAGGTTTATGAAATATACATAGGTATACCTGTATTAGTACCCTTTATCACTGTACAAAATTGCAGGGTGACATCTGTAATAGTTTTGGAGATATAGAATGTCAGTGAAATATTTCGCACAGCCGCCATTTTGAGGTTATGTAAACAATTGAACTAAATTAGACTCCAGTACATTACAATGTGTATAAACATTTGCTGTACCAAGTTTCATTACATTTAGATAGTTAAATCGCGAGAAAAGTCTATTTAAATGTCTCAACTTCGCTTGGCCGCCATGTTGGTTTTGTAGTCACCAGGTTTATGAAAGTCTCATAGGCGAACTTCTAGTAGTGCCCTTTATCACCGCACACAATTTCAGGACGATATAGGAAATAGTTTCGGAGATATTGAATGCTAGTGAAATATTTCGCACAGCCGCCATGTTGGATTGGAGAGACGTAACAAAATTTGAAGGGCACGGTCGAGGTCGTTGGGAATAGTGCTATGAACTTCCCGAGTTTCATTGAAATCGCTCTAGCCGTTTCGATTTTATTAGGGGGGGACGCACACACGAATCACACACACACACGCACACACACACACACACACACACGCACACGGACAAAAGGTGATCTCATAAGCCTATTTTTTCAAAATTGAAAATAGGCTAATAAGAAGACGCGTGTCTGAGGGTTTTTCTATGTGGTGTATATTATGAGGTGAAAGGGGTGAAAAGTGGGGATTGAAAGATTCCTAACGGAGCGTGTATCTCTTAAAGGACATAGGCGAGGAGTTTGAAACTCAGCGAAAAGAAATCAACATAAAAAAGAAGTAAATTGTGTTTGACCGTTTTTTCATCAACCTTTTTAAGGGGCCCATGGGGGGAGGGGTAAAATTCTGGGGGGGGGGGGGGGGTGACAGGAAAGAAAGTGTCACATTTTTTTTAATTAATAAAATTTTAGCGGTTCATGGGGAGGGGTGAAATTCTGAAAAAATAAAATTGAAAGAGTATGTCCTGACTCACTCACTCCCTCACTCACTCATCATCGCCCAGCCAAAATTATTGAAGTTAGAAACATGACAGTTTGGGGATATGTTCATTTTATGTCAAACCCATCTACTAAGGGAGGATTTTTGGATATTCAGTTTCTAAAGGGGTGTTAAGGGGGTAGACCTGCATTTCATTGAATAGCAATATCTCCCGATTGGTTTCATTGGGGGATATGATACACGGCATATAAACTCATCATTAAAAAGTAAGAAGACACGTGTCTAAGGGTATTTCGATGTGGTGTATTATTATGAGGTGAAAGGGGTGAAAAGTGGGGGTTGAAGGATTCCTAACGGAGCGTGTAGGACTATCTCTAAAACGACATAGGCGAGAAATTTGAAACCCAGCGAAAAAAAACATCAGCTTAAAAAGTAAGTAAATCGGTGTTCGACCGTTTTTTTCACAAATTAATTTAAGGGGCCAATGGGGTGGGGTGAAATTCTGGGCGAAAAAAGGAGAGAAGGTGTCCTAACTGACTGACTAACTCACTCACTCATCAATCTCAGGGGAATAAGACAGCTTAAAAAATAAGTTAATAGGTGTTCAAGTGTTCTTTGATCAATCCAATTTAAGGGGCCCATGGGGAGGGGTGAAATGCTGGTAAAAATAATTGAAAGAAAATATCCTGTCTAACTCACTCACTCATCACGCCCAGCGAAAACTATTAAAGTTGGAAACATGAAATTTTGGGAATATGTTCGCTGTAAGTCAAAAACGTCAACTAAGGAATTATTTTTGTTTATTCGGGTTTTAAAGAGGTGTTAAGGGGGGTAAACGTGCATTTCATTGAATAACGATATCACATGAGTTGTTTCTTTGGGGATGTGATATTCGGTATATAAACTAATCATTAAAAATAATCAGACATATGTCTAAGGGTTTATCGATGTGGTGTATATTATGAGGTGAAAGGGGTGGAAATTGGGGGTTGAGGGATTCTTAACGGAGCGTGTATCTCTGAAACGACATAGGCGAGAAGTTTGAAATTCGGCGGGAAAAAACAGCTTAAAATACAAGTAAATAGGTGTTCGACCGTTTTTTCATCAATCCAATTTAAGGGGCCCTTGGAGAGGGGTGAAATTCTGGGGGAAAAGAAACTAGGACATAAAGTGTCCTAACTGATTGACTCACTTACTCACTCATCAAACTCAGGGGGAAAACAGCTTTCAATAAGTAAATAGGTGTTCGACCGTTTGTTTCATTAATCCAATTTAAGAGGTTCATGGGGAGGGGTGAAATTCTAAAAATAAATGAAAGAAAATGTCCTGACTGACTCACTCACTCATCATCGCCCAGCCAAAATTATTGAAGTTAGAAACATGAAATGTTGGGGATATGTTCGTTGTAGGTCTAAAACGTTCACTAAGGAAAGAGTTTTGGATATTCAGGTTCTAAAGAGATGTTAAGGGGTAAACGTGCATTTCATTGAATAATAATATCTCACGAGTGGTTTCATTTGGGGATGTGATACTTGGCATATATACTAATCATTAAAAATAAGCTGACACATGTCTAATGGTTTTTCGATGTAGTGTATATTATGAGGTGAAAGGGATGAAAAGTGGGGGTTGAAAGATTCCTAACGGAGCGTGTATCTCTTAAACGACATAGGCGAGGAGTTTGAAACTCGGAGGAAATCAATCAGCTTAAAAATAAATAAAAAATAAATAGACGTTCGACCGTTTTTTTTAATGCAATTTAAGTGGCCTATGGGGAGGGGTGAAATTGTGGAATAAAAACGTCCACTAAGGAAGGATTTTTGGATGTTCACTCTCATCGACCAACCAAAACTATTAAAGTTAGAAGAATGATATTTTGGGGATATGTTTGCTGTGTGTCGAAAACGTCTACTAAGGAGGGATTTTTGGATATTCAGGTTCTAAAGGGGTGTTAACGGGGTTAAACTTGCATTTCATTGAATAACAATATTACACGACTATGACGCGAGCGAAGCGAGGCTAAAAATGAGATGGTGTGTGTCTGTGTATTACTCAATCACGCAAGTACCACTGGTCGGATTTACATGAATTTTACATGGAAGTAGCTGATTTACCTGGTTAACATATAGGTTACTTTTGTTTTCAGTACTTTGAACGATTTAAAGATGGCGACCATTTTAGTGACGTCACTACACCCTTTGGTTTCAAACTTTCATATTTCCATTTCAAATAAAAAGAGAACGCTAAGAAATAGCAAACTTTTGATGGCATATACGAGGTTTAAAATTACATTTTCTATCCGAAAAGTAACTCTAACGGTTAGCGAGTAAAACCTAAATGTGTGCTATAAAACACGGTCAACGCCGAGCGGTGTAGTTGGACAAAATGTTCCATCCTTAATCTCCCTCTGCGCAGCACCTCGCCTATCCCCTGTATTAACTGTCACCTTCACATTTTAAGTTATTTGTGATGCGTAGCGAAGCACGGGTACTTCAGCTAGTCTATCAATAATATATAAACCAATGAGCCTAAATGAAATGATGTATATACAAACACAGTACACATCCTTAGTAAACGTTATGATAATATCTAGGTCTTTCCTATATGTTGAACCATATGTTGCCTAACTTCGGAAATAGTTTGCATAAACCTTATAGTTACACTATCTTTAAAGTCACCCCAAAGGACGGATCCCAGTTGCACCAAAATTTATACTATAATTGTAAACACCAGCAGAGGACAGTTTGGGATAATCATGACCATAACAATAATGTCAATATAATGTACATGGCTTTGCACATAACTAACAGTTGGATTATATTTGTAGATTGTAGATCTCACAATCATCTTCGCTAGTTGCACCGAAGACTAGATTACCGCATTGTTGGTCACTGTTTGGCATTTATTTTTTCAATAATAATCACACATAATTTCATTTTTACAATATGGTTCTAAAACATGGGCAACGTTTACACTCGTATTAGGGCCGATCGATGTCTTCTAAACACATCTACTAACACCCTTTACACGATCTGAATTGCCTTCATTCTAACTTTCCCTAATATCCAAGTGAAGAGCATGAAGCCACGGCACCATAAATGTAGGTATGTAGTGCTTCTAGTTGTATATCACATATATCACTATCGATCCCTTATTTGTGTTACAGGCGACCAGTGCAGTAATACGACGGACTGCGTTATGACAGGGGCGATTTGTAATAATGCCACCAATACGTGTGTATGTCCTGTTGGTAAACAGCCCAGTAAGGACAACAAGATGTGTATATCGGGTGAGTACATTACATTTGACCATTTTGCATTTTAATTGTTTGGGACACAAATTTTAGGTGAAACTCTAATTAAGAAATTTTACACTTGAGAGAGCGCCCAACACTCCTCTCTCTTGGAAGGAAATATTAGAAGTTTCGAACAAAACCAACGATTTGCAGCGCGAAACTCTTTAAAGATTAGTTGTAATTTCTCCAATATCTATTACGTGTTATTTAATAATTTACATCTGATAATGGAGGTATATCAATATTGTTATGTAGGAAACATCTGACTAGTACTTACTAATCATTGTGTGCTATTTCTACGAATTCCGATTCCACCTCTTGAACTGATACAATTAAATACACCACGTACTCTTGCATGATGAAAAAAATCGATTTTTTTTGATTTTAGCGCCTTAAAATTCTTCATTCTTTTCTGAATCCAAATATATATAGTTTGTTGGGGTTTTGATGTCTACAAGTACCTTAAATTCGTTTTTTAAAATTAGCTTCCCATTCTCTGAATAATACACTTTTAACTTTGCCATCTGTTTTCCGTTAATACTCATTTTTCATGGTTAGGTACCAATAACTAGGAAACTATTTAAGTTAGAGGGAAAATTTTTTACATTAACTTTCCTAATGGAGTACTTGAATGTTAACCTATTTTCACTTCCATAACATAGTAGGCAAGGATTGGAAAGAGAAAAATTGATACATATTTTTAATAAATTTAAAAAGAAAGATATCGGTTTTTTTCTTGCATTCTATCCCAATAATAATGAAACAAATTGGTTACGCATCTGCCATGATCCATTCCAAGTATGTGAACAAAATTAAAGAGTATTTAATTGAAAAACAGCTGAAAACTGTGTACCTGAAGCAACTTTATACAACTTTTTTTGGAAAATGTATCTGTCCATATTTGTATTCATTTCACACATCCTATAAAAGCAAATTAGTACTACATGGTCAACATCAGCTCCGAATATACCGCTTCTTATATGTTACAAGAATCATAGCTGTACCTTTAGCATAAACCCAGAAAATACTTTGTAAATTGATGCCACAAAAATAGATTTTTCATCGTGTAAGAGTACGTGGTGACCTTAAACGGATTGTATGTAAGAGCCGCAAATTCGACGAAAGGTGATAACATTACAATACCTTATATGAAATAGCTAACCATTTTGTTAGATCGGAACTACTGCATTGTTACCCATCTTTAATCCGTGAAACGTGTTCTGAATTTATATGCTGTTGGTTAACTATAACACGTGTTGTTTGTTTTCCGCTGGTAAATAGTAATACCAACATACTCGTGAATGTCATGGACGAGGATGTTCTGACTTCCAAAATGAACACCAATATTGTGATAGAGACTTCCTAAAAACCTGCAATATTCAGCAGGTGTATGAACAATTCAGATGTAGGTCAGAGTTAACTCGTGCGATATTGGTATTTTACATTCTTAGAGCACTGGTCATTGAATTTAACAATTTAACGTGCGCCGATGTGTAGTGACAAACTGTGTAATATTGCATCGCCGTCATGTCACTTCTAGTGCTTTCTTTTCATTTTCATTCCTGTTTATAGAAGACTTACCTTGGATTTGGGATAAATCAAAATTATATGACCGGAGAAGTATTCCCTGACTAGTTCCCTCATAGAAATTATTTAGAAGTACGGTTTTGAGAGCAATCAGGGGGCGCTGAATGTGAATCAGTACGTCAGTGCGTCCCTCACGCTTAGCAACTCTTGAATGTTCACTCGGATGACGAAGAAATATTATGTGGTTTGGCTTTGCCTCCAGACAACTAACAATTGCTAGCTTCATGTGTATCACAAGGAGTGATAGCTGTTTGTAATAAAATACTAACTTAAATGTTATAGATCAAGAAATCGCAAACAACATACACTATTTCAGTCACTGTTATACCTCCAGAAGCTTCTACTCCGATATAGATATCTTTGTTGACACTTTCCTCGATATTAACGGTGGACACTCTTCTGTTTAATGTTTCTCTTCAATTTTTAGCCTATTTTCAATTTTGAAAATATAGGTTTATGAGATCACCTTTTGTCCGTGTGTGTGTGTGCGTGTGTGTGTGTGTGTGATTCGTGTGTGTGTGTGTGTCCCTAATAAAATCTAAACGGCAGGAGCGATTTCAATGAAACTCGGAAAGTTCATAGCACTATTCCCGGCGACCTCGACCGTGCCCTTCAAATTTTGTTACGACTCACCAATCCAACATGGCGGCTGTGCGAAATATTTCACCAGCATTCAATATCTCCGAAACTATTACAGATATTACCTTGACATTTTCTATGGTGATAGAGGGAACTACTAAGTTCACTTATGTGACTTTTGAAAACCTGGTAACTACAAAACCAACATGGCGGCCAAGCGAATTTGCGACTTTTAAATAGACGTTTCTCGCGATTTGACCAACCAAACGCAATGAAACTTGGTACAGTATATGTTTATATACATTGTAATGCACCGACATCTAACTTCGTTCAATTGTTTACATAATCACAAGATGGCGGATGTGCGAAATATTTCACCGGCATTCTATATCTCTGAAACTATTAGCGGTATCTCCCTAAAATTTTGTACGGAGATAAAGGGCACTACTGGAAGTCCGTCTATAAGATTTTCAAAAACCGGTTAACTACAAAACGAACATGGCGGCCAAGCGAATTTGAAAATTTTAAATAGACCTTTCTCGCGATTTAATGTTCCAAGCGCACTGAAACCTGGTACAGGAAATATTTATACACGTTGTAATCCACTGGTATCTAATTTAGTTCAATTGTTTACATAACCTCAAGATGGCGGCAGTGCGAATTTTAAAATTAAGTTTTTATTTCTTGTGATGTAGTCATGCGATCGAAGTGAAAGTTTGAATAATGAACCTACGCAATAATTTTCCTTTAATGGTACATGACTCTATGGCCTATACATTTAACAATCCAACATGGCGACCATCCGAAATATTTAGACGATACTGAATATCTACGAATCTATTTTAGCAATCAAACTGCATTTTTTAATGTTCATAGGGGCTATGAACTTAATTTCACCTATAGGACTTTAAATAACCTGGTGATCAAAAATCCAACATGGCGGTGACGCGAATTATAAATATTCACATGGACGTTTCTCGCAATTTAACCAACCGCGTGCAGTGAAACTTGGTACAGTAAATCTTTTTCCGAATGTTAATCCACTGGCATCTAATTTATTTCAATTGTTTCCATGACCTCAAGATGGCAGCTGTGAAAAAAAAATTAAATCTCCTTGTTTTTTCTTGTGTCCTAATTATGCGATTGAAGTTTGAATACTACACGTTCACAATAATCTGCATGTAACAGTACATAACTCTAGGACCTACATATATAAAATCCAACCTGGCGACCATCCGAAATATTTAGTCGGTTCTCAATATCTACGAATCTATTACAGCAATCAAACTGAAATTGTGTATGTTGATAGTGGCAATTAACATAAGTAGGATATATGAAAATAGGCTGTATAGTTCTTCACGGAACTACTTGTTATAAATGAAAACATCTTTGCTTCTTCTGTTAATAATTCTAGTCCTACTGTCCTATTTTTGGCAAAGCTGTGTCGGGCAAAGGCTCCTTGAACTAAACTTTATAACGTACTAGGAGGTATCTGCGGCTTCGCTCGCGTCATAGTCGTGTCATATTGTTATTCAATGAAAAGCAGGTTTAACCCCGTTAACACCCCTTTAGAACATGAATATCGAAAAATCCCTCCTAAGTAGACGTTTTCGACAAACAACAAACCTATCCTCAAAATATCATTCTCCTAACTTTAGTAGTTTTGGTTGGTCTATGACAGTGAACATCCAAGAATCCTTCCTTAGTGGACGTCTTTCTTCCAGAATTTCACCCTCCCCATGGGCCCCATAAATTGGATTTATGAAAAAAACGTTCGAACACCTATTTATTTATTTAATTATTTATTCATTTATTTTTAAGCTGATTGTTTTCCGCTGAGTTTGAAACTTCTCGCCGATGTCGTTTAAGAGATACACGCTCCGTTAGGAATCTTTCAACCCCCACTTTTCATCCCTTTCATCTCATACTATACACCACATCGAAAAACCATTAGACAGGTGTCAGCTTATTATTAATGATTAGTTTATATGCCAAGTATCGCATCATCAAATAAAACCACTAGTGAGATATTGTTATTCAATGAAATGCACGTTTACCCCCTTAACACCCCTTTAGAACCTGAATATCCAAACACTTTTCCTTAGTGGACTTTCCGACATACAACAACCATATCCCCAAAATTTCATGTTTCTAACTTCAATAATTTTGGCTGGGCGATGATGAGAACGTGTGTCAGTCAGGACATTTTTTTATTTTTATTTTTGAGAATTTCACCCCTCCCCTTGAACCCCTTAAATTGATTTTATGAAAAAAAAACGGTCGAACACATATTTACTTATATTTAAGCTGTTTTCCCCCCTGAATTTGATGAGTAAGTATGTGAGTCAATCAGTTAGGACACTTTCTTTCGTGTTTTCCCCCAGAATTTCACCCCTCCCCAGAGGCCCCTTAAATTATATTTATGAAAAAACGGACGAACATCTATTTACTTATTTTTAAGCTGATTTTTTCCCCGCTGAATTTCAAACTTCTCGCCTTTGTCGTTTAAGAGATACGCGCTCCGTTAAGAATCCTTCAACACCCAATTTTCCCCCCTTTCACCTCATAATATATACCACATCGATAAACCCTTAGACATATCTGCTTTTTTTTGACGATTAGTTTATATGCCGAATATCACATCCTCAAAGAAAAACTCATGAGATATAGTTATTCAATGAAATGCACGTTTACCCCTTTAACATCTCATGAGAACCCGAATAAACAAAAATCCTTCCTTAGATGACGTTTTCGACATACTGCGAACATATTCCCAACATTTCATGTCTTCAACTTCCAATAGTTTTCGATGGGTGATGATGTGTGAGTGAGTCAGTCAGGACATATTCTTTACCACAATTTCACTCCTCCCCATGGGCCGCTTAAATTGGATTTATGAAAAAACGCTCGAACACCTATTAAATTATTTTTAAGCTGTCTTTTTCCCCTGAGTTTGATGAGTGAGTGAGATTGTCAGTAAATTAGGACACTTTCTCTCCTTTTCTTTTCCAGAATTTCATCCCACACCTTTGGCCCCTTATATTGAATTTGTGAAGAAACAGTCGAACACCGATTTACTTATTTATTAAACTGATTTTTAGCCTACTTTCGATTTTTGCAAAAAATGAAAGTAGACTTATGAGATCAACACAGGGCGAAAAAAAGTGTGTCTGTCTGTGTGTATGTGTGTGTGTGTGAGTCTGTGTGTGTGTCTGTGTGTCTGTGTGTGTGTGAGTGTGTGTACTCTGAATGTCTGTCCCCCCCCTATCAATTCGAACACGGTGAATGCGAATTGAACGAAATTTGGTACAAAGGTAGCACTAGCAAAGGACACCTCAGTGTCATGTTTTATATCGCCGCCATCTTGACGGAAACGTAATGGCGGCCACACAAATGTTCAAAGCTTAAATCAAATTACGACTAACCTAATCATCCGATCTCTACCAAATTTTGCAACGACATACCTTTATGGGGGGAGCATCCTTTGACCAAACCAATAGGTCATCAGCGTAATAGTTTGCGGATGGCGGCCATCTTTGTGTGAAAATCGATTCCCCCTATTAATTCGAACACGGTGCAACCGAATGGAACGAAATTTGGTACAGAGGTAGTACTAACAAAAGGCACCTCAGTGTCATGTTATATATCGCCGCCATCTGGACGGAAACGTAATGGCGGCCACACAAATGTTCAAAGCTTAAATCAAATTACGATTAACCTAATCATCCGATCTCTACCAAATTTTGCAAAAAAATACCATTATGGGGGGAGCATTCTTTGACCAAACCAATAGGTCATCAGCGTAATAGTTTGCGGATGGCGGCCATCTTTGTGTGAAAATCGATTCCCCCTATTAATTCGAACACGGTGCAACCGAATGGAACGAAATTTGGTACAGAGGTAGTACTAACAAAAGGCACCTCAGTGTCATGTTTTATATCGCCGCCATCTTGACGGAAACGTAATGGCGGCCACACGAATGTTCAAAGCTTAAATCAAATTACGATTAACCTAATCATCCGATCTCTACCAAATTTTGCAACTACATACCTTTATGGAGGGAGCATCCTTTGACCAATCTAATAGGTCATTCACCTAATAGTTTGCGGATGGAGGCCATCTTTATGTCAAAATTGATTCCCCCTATTAATTCGAACACGGTGGAACCGAATGGAACGAAATTTGGTACAGAGGTAGCACTAGCAAAGGGCACCTCAGTGTTATGTTTTATATCGCCGCCATCTTGACTGAAACGTAATGGCGGCCACACGAATGTTCAAAGCTTAAATCAAATTACGATTAACCTAATCATCCGATCTCTACCAAATTTTGCAACTACATACCTTTATGGAGGGAGCATCCTTTGACCAATCTAATAGGTCATTCGCCTAATAGTTTGCGGATGGCGGCCATCTTTGTGTCAGAATCGATTCCCCCTATTTATTCAAACACGCTGAAACCAAATGGAACGAAATTTGGTATAGAGGTAGCACTAGCAAAGGGCACCTCAGTGTCATGTTTTATATCACCGCTATCTTGATGGAAACGTAATCGCGGCCACCCAAATGTTAAAAGCTAAAATGTAATTACGACCAACCTAATAATCTAGTCTCTACCTAATTTTGCAACACCATATCTTTATGTGGGAAACATTTTCTGACCAAACTGCAAGAACATCAGCCCAATAGTATGCAGATGGTGGCCAAGTATGTGTGCAAATCGATTCCCCCTATCAATTCAAACACGGTGAAACCGAATTGAACGAAATTTGGTACAGAGGTAGCACTAGCAAAGGGCACCTCATATTCATGTTTAATATCCCTATAGCATGTTGTATTTCAACAAGCTCCTACAACCAACATTCAATCATACTCCTTGAAAAGGACAAAGAGTTATAACAATACCCATGCATTTAGGAGAACGTAGGCTATATGTTCTTTACTGAACATCTTGTTTCCGCTGAGTTTCAAACTTCTCGCCTATGTCTTTTAAGAGATACACGCTCCGTTAGGAATCCTTCAACCCCCACTTTTCACCCCTTTCACCTCATAATATACACCACATCGAAAAACCCTCAGACACATGTCTTCTTATTTTTAATGATGAGTTTACATGCCGATTATCACATCCCCCAATGAAACCAATCGGGATATTTTGATATTCAATTATATGTTGGTTTAACCCCCTTAAGACCCCTTTAGAACCTGAATATCCGAAAATCCTCCCTTAGTGGACGGTTTTGACTTACAATGAACATATCCCCAAAATGTCGTGTTTCTAACTTCAATAATTTTGGCTGGACAATGTTGAGTGAGTGAGACAGCACATTTTCTTTCAATTTTGTTTTTTCAAAATTTCACCCCTCCCCATGAACCCCTTAAATTGGATTTATGAAAAAAAACTGTCGAACATCTATTTACTTTTTATAAGCATTTTTCCCCCTGAGTTTGATGAGTGAGTCAGTCAGTCAATCTTTCCTGTTTTCTTTACCCCCAGAGTTTCACCCCTCCCCATGGGCCCCTTAAATTGGATGTATGAGAAAACGGTCAAACACCTATTTACTTATTTTTTAAGCTGATTTTTTCCGCTTTGATTCAAATTCGTCGCCTATGTCGTTTAAGGGATACACGCTCCGTTAGGAATACTTCAATCCCCACTTTTCACCCCTTTCACCTCATAATATACACCACATCGGAAAACCCTCAGACACGTATCTTCTTATTTTTAATGATGAGTTTTTATGCCGAGTATCAAATCCCCCAATGAAACCAATCCGGAGATATTGTCATTCAATGAAATGCAGGTATACACCCTTAACACCCCTTTAGAACCTGAATATCCAAAAATCCTTCCTTAGTGGGCGTTTTCGACTTACAACGAACATATCCCCAAAGTTTTCATGTTTCTAACTTTCATAGTTTTGGCTGGGCAATGAGGAGTCAGTCAATCAGGACACTTAATTTTATTATAACGCATAAGCGCGCGTCAGCATTGCAAGCCGTAAAGTACGCGTACCAATCTTAGAGTTAGAATATCTTTGAATAATATGAAAACTAATGAGCCTAATTGGAATGATGTATATAGAAACACAGTACTCATCGTTAGTATACGTTATGATATTATCTAGGTCATTCCTATATTGTGAATCGTATGTGGGTAGGTTTTAGCTAGGAATTAACCTTGCCCAGAATGGAAGATGAAGAGAGAAGTAAAGGGAAGTGGGTTTCGGACTCAGGAACAAGTGTGGATAATAGGACGAAGGTCCGACACCAAACAAAGACAATGTTTAGAGACGAGTGTCACCGAAAAGCCCGTGAAACACCTAAAGTAAGTATGGACCTGGCCGTAGCAAACGGGAAATGCGGCTGGAGCTTGGGCTATTTGCCGGCGAGAGTTGATAGTACCTTCCCTTCCAAGCCAAGATTCGGCTACTAAATGGAAGGGTGTTGGTCTGGCAAAGAAAGAAATGATGAGTTTACTATGTATCCTTTCAAAGGAGTTTGTTTTAAACAAATATTTTGAAGAATGCAAATAGTTTGAATTAGCCGTGATGTTTTAGTTCTTGAAATTGTAGAATTTCTAAGGAGCGACCGAATGTTTCCAAGAAGAGTAGCAATGAGGCAATTATACCCTTGGGAATAATTTTGGTAAGAGCACCAATAAATGCATTTAAGAATGGCTAAGCTTTTACCCAGCATGCGCCGTCTAAAAGTTTAGACAGTGAGAAAAACTTAAATTTGAAAAACTAACCATAAGTTGTAGAGAAAAACTCAACAAGCAGGAAGCTGGCGGAGCTATACTTGCCTTACTGGCTAGTTACAATTAGCTATCAAAGCTAAGAGAGGCTTTAATAAGTTTGTGACTAAGAGTTCTTGCTCAAATGCAACAAATAGTGGAACCGTTATTAATTTGATTTGTGAGTTTTTAAATGTAAGCCTATAGGAAGAGTCGGGGAAGACAGGATCTTGACTAATCGTTATTTTATAGAAAATGACGAAGCAAAAGGATATAGTTTGATTTATTTAACAATGCGTAGAATATGATCAATTTAACAAATATATAATTTGATTTTTTTTTAAACCATTGAGGTCTGAGAACTCCTAAATTATTTAAAGTTTGCACTAGGCAATTGACAATTTTTTGGTTTGGAACCTTTTATAAGCACTAAAATCTGCATAAGATTTTAAAATGGTGCTAAGATTAACAAATTGAAAATTTATAGATAATTATCGTAATCAAAGTTAAACAATAAGTCAGGTACAATGTGTGTACTTTAAGAATTCCTATAAGGGCATCAGAAAAGTATGAACAAATAACAGCTTCGAAATTATAACAACAAAAAGGAGAGAGAAATTAAATAGAAGTTTCTATAACTTCTTATATTGAAGTAGAAATTACTATTATAATTTATACAAATAGGGCAGGTCAATTATTGTGAAATCTGAAGAGAAAAATTAAGAAGAAGTTTCTAGAACTTCTATGTTTAAACAGGATCACGAGAAAAAATAGGGCAAGTTACCCTTTCGTGAAACCTGGATCAACGAGATTAATGAAAAGTTGAGTACTTAGAACATTAACAATTCCTGTACTAGCAAGAAAAGAAAATAGATTAATATGCAGTTTCTAACTGCTGATATTTAAACAGAGTGAATAAGTTATAAATGGAGAAAAGGTGGGAGGGCGCCTATGGTTTGGCGAGGCCTCATTGAAATAGACATAAATTTAAGGATTAACCCAATTTGTTAGTAAAGAGTGGTTGTGGAAGAGGAAATAGGAACTTTGTGGAGAAAGTTCTTGGCCTTATTTATTTTTCTCGGACGAGCGTGGCGCGGATGAGAAGTTGAACGAGCACTGGTTTCACTATAGTCTATTGACGTCGTTGAAAAGTTCACTATTGTAGCACAGAAAGTTTATAGATAGGAAAGTTATTGCGGTGGTGTAAAATAACTAGTTGCATTTTGGTTTGCGAGAGTCTATTGCGTTAAAAATGTGTAGGTTATAGTTGAATGCAGCAGACGAATTCCCACGAAGGAAGACAAATTAGGTGTTGATTAGCTGTTTATAAAGAAAATTCCTTGGTTAGAAAAAGTATTCCCATGTGTGAGTGGAAAATACTAGAAGGTTTAGCTTGTGGATGAATTGTTTGGCGTAGAAAATTCCAGAACAATCATAACTGTTGAATTGGATAAATAAAGTCCAGCGGTGGAACTAGCTAAGTTTTCTATAGACAGTATTTAGTTTAATAAGAATCCCACGGTGTGAGAGCTCATTCTCAGTTATCATGCACAAGAAATGCAGCTTCGTTTTACAAGATTAGCTGTCTTAGATAGACAAAGCCTGACATCGAAAATCCCGCGAAGATTGCAATTGTACAACATTTAGCAACTTCTCACTGTCTATAAACCGGTATTAAAAGCGTATAGCTGATTAAAAGCAATTAAAATATGTTGAAGAACATAGTACTTATCTCATTTCTGTAGTAGGCGATCCAGGCGACCGTTAGTTAAGATCTGGACATGGCGTGCGATTCAAAAGTTTGTCTCTCGAGGAGAGGAGACGAGCCCTAGTTAGGCTCCAACTGGAGGTCTTGACGACTGAAGCACAAGTGTGGGTGAGAGCAGTTGCTCTCAGCACGGAGACGAGGAGTCAAGTGATCGAGCGAAGTGACGCGCCGAAAGTAGAGCGACAACGCACACGTCAGAGGTAGGCGGGCGGGGGGAAGGGAGGAGAGGGGATAGAGGAGAGAAACAAAAGAAGTTATACAAGCATGAGGAACATAACAAAAACAAAATATCTGATGAAAGTAAAGCTTCTTCGCAGAGCAGTCGGCTGACGAAGAATGCGAAGAAAAAAACTTACAAGAAAAATGAACAAATGCATAGGGCAAACAAAAGGTAATAGTTCGATGTTGGTGTGTGCGGGAAGGAATTGTAAATAAATAAGTTAATATGAAGTAATGGAGAGCAGCAAAAACTAATTCTGTCTTTCTGTGTATTTCCAAAAATACACCAGTATGTTGCCTACACTCGGAAACAGGTTGCATAAACCTTATAGTTACACGATCTTTAAAGTCACCACAAAGGACTGATCCCAGTTGCACCAAATTCTATACAATCATTGTAGACACCAGCAGAGGACAGTTTGGGATAATCATGACCATACCAATATTATCAATATTAAGTACATGGCTTTGCAGAAACAGGTGTTACATACCTAACAGTTGGATTATATTTGTAGATTGTAGATCTCTCAATCATCTTCGCTAGTTGCACAAAAAGACTAGATTACCGTATTGTTGGTCACTGTTTGGCATTTATTTTTTCTATAATGATCACACATAAGTTAATTTTTACAAATTTGGGTCTAAAACATGGGCAACGATTATACTCGTACCAATGCCGAACGATGTCTTCAAAACATATGTGCTAACACCCTTTACACGTTCTGAATTGCCTTCATTCTAATTTTCCCTAATATCCAAGTGAAGAGCTTGAAGCCACGGCGCCAGAAATGTAGGTATGTAGTGCTTCTAGTTGTATATCACATATATAACTATCGCTCCCTTATTTGTGTTACAGGCAACCAGTGCAGTAATACGACCGACTGCGTTATGACAGAGGCGAATTGTAATAATGCCACCAATACGTGTGGATGTCCTGTTGGTAAACAGCCCAGTAAGGACAACAAGATGTGTATATCGGGTGAGTACATTACATTTGACCATTTGGCATTTTAATTGTTTGGGACACGAGTTTAAGATGAAACTCTAATTAAGAAATTTTACACCTGAGAGAGCGCCAAACACTCCTGTCACTTGGAAGGAAATATTAGAAGTTTCGAACAAAACTAACGATTTGCAGCGCGAAACTCTTTAAAGATTAGTTGTAATTTCTCCGATATCTATTACGTGTTATTTAATAATTTACATCTGATAATGGAGGTATATCAATATTATTATGTATGTAACATCTGACTAGTACTTACTGTCCGTCCACCAGCTCATGGTCTCCGGGGACGGATGGGGAGGGCTAGGCATTCCATTTGCCTTGATTGAGTTATGTGCCGCTGCAGATATTGTCAACTTAGCACCTATGGTATTCACGCTATGTTTAATCACTGCTACTTGCGTTTAGTTTCAATTGTGAAGTCGTACGGGTCAGTAGTGTTATGTCGGGAGTGAAGAAGAAAAGAGTGATACATTCTTAGGGTAGGGAAATAATAAGGAAAGTGATTGAGGGTTGTGATGAAGAAGCTAGGAACAAGTGTATTAAATTTCTACCGAGTCAGGCAACTGCAAGTTCTGCCGATTATACAGGGGTTTCTGAAACAACAATTAAAAGAATTCGTAAACAGGTGCAAGATCTAAATATTAGTGGTGAAAAGAGTATTCTAACGACCCCAGGGAAACATCGGAAGACAAGACCTGCACACACTGTAGTGAATGAGGTTGATTTCGATAGGTGTGTGATTCGGAGAATTATACACGACTCTTACGTCCTTGAGAAACGTGTGCCTACTGTAAATAAATTCCTGCCTGTTGTTCGGGAAAAGTTTCATTTTCCATGGGGACGAAGTTCGCGTTGGAAATTAAATTCAGAGCTCGGCTTTAAATGGAGCAAATGTCAGAACAAAAGAAAGGGAGTTATAGAACGCCCTAGCATCGTGGCTTGGAGGCACGATTATCTGGTTAAAATAAAGCATTTGCGAGAAAATGGGAAAACTATCTTCTATATTGATGAGAGCTGGGTAGATAGTAGCATCACATTCGGCAAGTGCTGGCAAAGTGAGGAGGAATTTGGCATTCATACAAACACTAATGCAGGGAATATGCTGATAATAGTCCATGCAGGTAGTGTAAACGGGTACCTGGAAAATGCTCTTCTTCTATACAAGGCCGGGACAGCTGTAGGCGACTATCTTGGGCAAATGAACCATGTAAACTTTGAAATATGGATTCGTGTAAATTTGGCATCTAATTTGCCCCCTTGTTCTGTTGTAGTGTTAGACAATACTCCTTATCACACTATACAGGTGGATAAACCCCCGCCTGAGAGTGCTGTGAAATCTGTTAAGATATTGTGGTTGGAGAACAAAGGGGTTCACTGTGACAGTTCTATGCGCAAAACCGATCTTTACAGGCTGATAGAAGCAAAGAAACCAAAAGAGAATGTTTTTAAATTGGATGCATTTCTTATTTCATTGGGCCACACTGTCGGTCGCGTGTCCCCACACATATGTGAACTGAATCCCATAGAACTAGCTTGGGCCAAGGTGAAACGAATAGTTAGAGAAAGAAACGTAACAGGTGGTTTATCTTTACAGAAATTGCGCGATATAACGCTTGAGAGTGTATCACTAGTGACCGAAACAGACTGGCAGGGGTTTTGCAAACATGAAGAGAAAGTAGAAAACGATTACTGGGAGAAAGACGGTATAGTTGAAAATATCATTGACAGTATTGTCATTTCGCTGGGAGATGACAGCAGCGATTCATCTTCTTCCTCCTCCTGTAGCGAAAATGAGTCTGGCTGGCTACTTCACTTGTTTGAGGGGAGTGAGTGTGTCGTTGATAATTGTAACTAGAGCTTTGCGCGGATAAACAAAACGTTATCCACATCCACCCCACATCCGCACAATTGTTATCCGCATCCGCCCCATATCCACACGACTTATATCCCAATTCGCACGTTTGTTATCCAAATCTACTGGCATTATAATAATATTTTTGTTCCATGTTTAAAATGAATTTTATCCAGCCAGAATTGCAACCCTTTTCAGTTCGGAGTGTTAATTGTGCTTATACCCATAATTTGAATGAGATTAGCGTAAATCATAATCTTACATTTGTCATGAGAAAAGAACTTGTCATAAACATCCGGGTCCTAGTAATGATATTCAAGAAGTTCGGATTGTATTCTAAAAACTACCCGCAAATTTACTCCAAATATTGTCCGCGGCTTATACGCTACCCGCACAGCCATGCAAACTATATCCGCATGGCGAAAAATTTTGCGGATATCCGCGGGTTTATTCGCACAGGGCTTTAGTTATAACCAAAACTCCATGCACTGAATCACGTTTAAGTTTCACTATTTTCAGCGACCTCTTTGCTTTCATCTTTAATCCTCTTCTTCCTCTTCGACTTTTCCCAATTAATTGGGGTCACCGGAGCCAACCAGGCTCATTTTAGTTTTGGCCAGGGATTTAAGGCCGGATGCCCTTCCTGACGCCACGTGATTTTCCAGGTGAAAATTCCACCCCGCTGTCACCGGGATTCGAACCCCGGTCGTCCGGGTGAAAGGCGAGTAGCTAAGCCAATGCACCATCACGCTCCCAAGCGTGAATACACATTCTAAAATAGTACGATAATATTACTTAGAAATCTCACTGAGCTGTGTCAACATCAAACACACACAAAAAAAAAGCCCGTGTTTGCCACACAGCCTGTGCTGATTAGAGCGCATAAGTATCTGAGGTTGGCACCATTGTCGTTCGCGCAGAAGCCAGCTGGACCCAGCTGACTCGCTGTATTCTTGCCAAGTACCTTCAGCTGGTGGACGGACAGTACAAATCATTGTGTGCTATTTCTACGAATTACGATTCCACCTCTCGAATTGATACAATTAAACGGATTGTATGTAAGTGCTGCAACTTCGACAAACGGTTTTAACATTACAATATCTTATATGAAATAGGTATCAATTATGTTAGATCGGAAATACTGCATTGCTACCCTTCTGTAATCTGTGAAAAGTGTCCTGAATTTATATGCTGTTGGTTAACTATAACACGTGTTGCTTGTTTTCCGCTGTAAAGAGTAACTTATTCATGAATGTCATGGACGAGGATGTTCTGACTTCAAAAATGAACACCAATATTGTGATGGATACTACCTAAAAACAGCAATATTCAGCAGGTGTATGAACAATTCAGATGTAGGTCAGAGTTAATACGTGCGATATTGGTATTTTACATTCTTACAGCACTGGTCATTAAATTTAACAATTTAACGTGCGTGTAATATTGCATCGCCGTCATGTCGCTTCTAGTGCTTTGTTTCCATTTTCATTCCTGTTTATAAAAGACGTACCTTGGACTTGGGATAAATCAAAATAATATGATCGGAGAAGTATTCCCTGACTAGATTCCTCATAGAAATGACTTGGAAGTACGGTTTAGAGAGCAATCAGGGGGCTCTTAATGCGAATCAGTACTTCAGTGCGTCCCTCACGCTTTGCAACTCTTGAATATTCGGTCGAATGACGAAGAAATATTATATGGTGTGGATTTGCATCCAGACAACCAACTATTGCTATTTTCATGTGCATTACAAGGAGTGATAACTGTTTGTAATAAAATACTAACTTAATTGTTATAGATCAAGAAATCACAAACAACATACACTATTTCAGACACGGTTATACCTCCCAGAAGCTTCTACTCCGATATAGATATCATTGTTGACACTTTCCTCGATATTATTGGTTGACACTCTTCTGTTTAATGTTGCTATTCAGTTCTTAGACATGAAAACATATATTTCATACTATTAATAATTCTAGTCCAACTGTCCTAATTTTGTACAAAGCTGTGTCGGACGTGGGCTCCTTAACATACAATTTATAACGTTTAAGCGCACGTCAGCATTGCCAGCCGTAAAGTACGGCTTACCAATCTTAGGGTTAGAATGTCTATGAATAATATGAAAACCAATGAGCCTAATTGGAATGATGTATATACAAACACAATACACATCGTTAGTATACGTTATGATATTATCTAGGTCTTTCCTATATTGTAAACCGTATTTTGCCTTATTTCGGAAATAGGATGCATAAACCTTATAGTTACACAATCCTTAAGTCACCACAAAGGACGGATCCCAGTTGCATCGAATTTCATGCAATCATTGTCAACACCAGCAGAGGACACTTTGGGATAATCATGGCCATACCAATATTGTCAATATTAAGTACATGGCTTAGCATAAATAGGTGGTACATACCTAACAGTTGGATTATATTTGTACATTGTAGATCTCACAATCATCTTCGCTAGTTGCACCTAAAGACTAGATTACCGTATTGTTGGTCACTGTATGGCATTTATTTTTTCAATAATGATCACACATTATTTAATTTTTACAACACGGGTCTAAAACATGTGTAACGATTGCACTCGTATTAGGACCGAACGTTGTCTTCAAAACACATCTGCTAACACCCTTTACACGATCTGAATTGCCTCCATTCTATCTTTCGCCAATATCCATGTGAATAGCATGAAGCCACGACACTATAAATGTAGGCATGTAGTGCTTCTAGTTGTATTTCACATATATCTCAATCGCCCCCGTTTTTGTGTTACAGGCGACCAGTGCAGTAATACGACGGACTGCGTTATGACAGGGGCGATTTGTAATAATGCCACCAATACGTGTAGATGTCCAGTTGGTAAACAGCCCAGTAAGGACAACAAGATGTGTATATCGGGTGAGTACATTACATTTGACCATTTTGCATTTAAATTGTTTAGGAAACGAGTTTAACCTGAAACTCTAATTAAGAAATTTTACACGTTTGAGAGCGCCCAACACTCCTCTCACTTGGAAGGAAATATTCGAAGTTTCGAACAAAGCAAACGATTTGCAGCGTGAAACTCTTTAAGGATTAGTTGTAATTTCTCCAAAATCTTTTACGTGTTATTTAATAATTTACATCTGATAATGGAGGCATATCATTATTATTATGTATATAACATCTGACTCTTACTTACTAATCATTGTGTGCTATTTCTACGAATTACGATTCCACCTCTGCAACTGATACAATTAAACGGATTGTATTTAAGTGCCGCAACTTCGACGAAAGGTGATAACATTACAATATCTTATATGAAATAGCTATCAATTGTGTTAAATCGGAACTAATGCATTGTTAACCATTAGTACTCCGTGAAACGTGTCCTGAATGTATATGATGTTGGTTAACTATAACCCGTGTTGTTTGTTTTCCGCTGGTAAATAGTAATACCAACATATTCATGAATGTCATGGACGGGGATGTTCTGACTTAAAAAATGAACACCAATATTTTGATAGAGACTACCTAAACTCCAGAAATATTCAGCAGGTGTATGGACAATTCAGATGTAGGTCAGAGTTAATACGTGCGATATTGGTGTTTTACATTCTTACAGCACTGGTCATTTATTTAACAATTTAACGTGCGCCGATCTGTAGTGACAAACTGTTAAATATTCCATCGCCGTTATGTCGCTTCTAGGGCTTTGTTTCCATTTTCATTCCTGTTTATAAAATACTTACCTTGGACTTGGGATAAATCAAAATAATATGATCGTAGAAGTATTCCCTGACTAGTTTCCTCAAAGAAATGACTTGGAAGTACGGTTTTGAGAGCAATCAGGGGCACTGAATGTGAATCAGTACGTCAGTGCGTCCCTCACCGTAGTAACTCTTGAATGTTCACTCGGATGACGAAGAAATATTATGTGGTGTGGCTTTGCCTCCAGACAACCAACTATTGGTATTTTCATGTGTATTACAAGGAGTGATTGCTGTTTGTAATAAAATACTACCTTAATTGTAATAGATCAAGAAATCGCAAACAACATATACTATTTCAGACACTGTTATACCACCAGAAGCTTCTATTCCGATATAGATATCTTTGTTGACGCTCTCCTCGATATTATTCGTGGACACTCTTCTGTTTAATGTTACTATTCAACTTTTAGTCATGAAAACATCTTTTTCCTACTGGTAATAATTCTAGATCATCTGTCCTAATTTTGTACAAAGCTGTGTCGGACATGGGCTCCTTGAACATACAATTTATAGCGTTTAAGCGCGCGTCAGCATTGCCAGGCGTAAAGTACGGCTTACCAATCTAAGAGTTAGAATATCTATGAATAATAGGAAAGCCAATGAGCCTAATTGGAATGATGTATTGTGCCCATATGGATGGGGGCCACCGATTGTTTTTCTTTGAAAGAATTAACTGTTTGAAGAGCGCTCGGAACCAAGGTGTTTTGTTTCATCAAGATGACACCAGAAGGTTGGTTTACGAGTTTTAAGGTGAAGAGGTCGAACTACCAAAACATTTTGGGAAGATACTGTACACATTTCTAGGAAGAATACCGAAAAGATCAAGAGAATCCGTCGTTTGGATCAGAAGATATTGGAGATGAAGAATCCAAGGCGCAAGGATTATGTTTCCATCCGCGTGGCTGGTAGGAGTTAGGCCGCACTCAGCAGGTGTGGAGTGAAGCATGACTATTAGGACTTGTGGCTTCGCACGCACATGGTCATGTATGATTGGTAATTGAGTTCGAGGATACCAGTCTAAAAGTGTTGGATAGCAATCAACGAATATGATGTGGGCCTTAAAATCCATATATCTTAAATAGGCAACGTAGGCAAGCCATTGCTTTTGTGTGTGCAGAGCTTTGGGGAACAATATTCGTTACTTGCAGTCAGGATATCTTAGCCGACGTATGAGCCATTGCTTTTGTGTGTGCAAAGCTTTGGGGAAGAATATTCCGTACTCATCTAGGGAATGTAGCCTTGAAACTAGAAATCATACTAGTGTACTACGTAAACCACTCTTAAAGATTGTCAGTGTATCGCTCCAAATATCAAGGCCAAAAGCAAGTACACTACGCGAGGATCGAAGCAGCAGTCGTGGTTGCAAAATGATTTCGAACACGGTGTAAATATTCTAGAACGGGAAAGTGAACCAGTCGGGTTAGGAAGATTTTCTGTGGCACAAAGCTGCAAGTGGTAGATTGGGACTCGGATATTTATAACATTATGTTGCTAGACATGCATCATATTGGTTTGAAAATGATAGATCGAATCGTCATCATGAATTGCTAAGGGAACTGGAGGTGAGATGTCAGGGGATTTTTGGGAACATCGTCGCGAGTGATGGAGTTAGGCGAAGCGTGAAGCGGAACGTTTGAGCACGGGAAGACATGTGTATCAGCTGGTATACACGGCTTCTACGTCAAAAGGATTCTGCCTACAAGAACTTAACGATGTAAGCCAACTTTATTATTAGTTACTAGTGTTACTGCATTTTCAATTTCGAGTATACTGTCTGCTAAGTACGTTTCTGAGTCTGGATATTTATTTCAAGAAGTTACAGTACATTTGAGGATTTATCAGCCAATTTATTCTAATGGACCACTTTGATTGAAATCTAGTGCGTTTGGGATTTCAGCCTGATATGTTTCAATATAGCAGTAGACTATTGTGTGGAGGTTATTTTGAACCATTCTACGTCTAAACGTTATGCTAGGGAACTTTGATAATGCTGTTGGAGTTTGTTTAAATACATTTGTTTATATTTAAATTAATTGTTTATAATATTTTGTCGAATTTTTCTCTTTTGAATATTTTGATAGATGAGGAATGTGGATAGCCACATTGCGTTTAAAAATTATTCCTCGGGAATAATAATTTACTGGAAGGGAATTTTCTGTGAATTTATAAAGTTTTATATATGAATTAGAATACATGTTGTAAAATATTTTAATAATAATGTTATTGGTTTTACGTCCCTTTTAACTACCCTGGCTTTTAGAGACGCCAGTAAAATATTTTCTTTGTAAATGAAGTTGAGATATGATATCGGAAGGCTGTATGACTGGTAGTCAAGCCATAATGATAATAATAATAAGTAAATGATTATATTGTTTGGAACGTTTTCCAATAATAATAATAATAATTCCTCGTAATAATGGCGGTTGATAATAGGATGAATAATGGATCATAGTTGATAATATGGCAGTTAATTTTGAATAGAGGGACATGCCGAAGATTTGATTTTTGATACTGGGAGCGGAAGGTCATTCATACACGAATTTTGTATAAAATGAAGAACTATGTATTGGAAATAATGCGACAGTTAAACAGGGGTGTGTTGGAGAAAACATTAAAAGTTTATTTACACCTATGCGAGAGGCAGAGATATTTAAGGGGATTTGTGAGGGAGAGCATGATCCCATATACTGTTTGTTTAGAAGCCATTGAACCCAGCCTGCATAGCTGAGTGGTCATTATAAAATTAAGAATATAATGGTCAAATGTTAATTGAAAATAAAATATAAATTAATGAAGGAGGTTTTTGAAGTTGAGTTTTGAGGGTCAAAAATTGCTCCATGCTCAAATATGATTAAAAGGGGACAATATAGTCGCTCATATGGGAAGCTAGTGGCCGATCGTCAGTGAAATTCTACATATCTAGACTGTTGTATAATTGCCCACATGGTGTAGTCGTTTAAATATGAATAAGTTGATGTCTCATCCTAGTATTTGTTGAAGGCCTTACCGTGTCCTATTCTGCATATTTACAGTATGAGAGGCATTTCGTCCAGAGGATGGTAAATAAATTAATAATTTAAGCTGATAGCTGTTTGGTTTGTGGATCAATTAATTCTCATAAAATACAAGTTAGGTTTATTCTAAATAATAATTTTCATAATAAATTAAAAGAATTAACATAAATTAATTGAATTAAAGGATTTAAATTAAAGTAAATTAAACTAAAGGAAGTAAAACAGAGGATTTAGATAAAATATGTAATGCGGAATAAAATTTATTTTTGATAAAAATGTGGAAGAATGTTTGGAGTACATTCAAAAATTTTGAATTTGGAATGATGGTCATGGTGTTAGTGATTTTGATTTCACATCGTTTTGGGAATGTGATTTTCCAGATATGAGTTAGGATATGTGAATTTCACCGCAGAGGTTGAAACAATTCTGGGAATTTGATTCAAGTGATACTTTTGTAAATATTAAAATCACGGTGTCAGGATGGACCGATATGTTCCTGCACATCAGTGATAAATGTACAGTTTACACAATTAATTTAAAACAGATGCTGAGATGGACTAAAGATTTCCTCAGACATCAAATTAAATTTTGCAAATAGTGAATTTATTTGGTTAAAGGCTGTGAATAATTTATTTTATGCGTTATGTAAATTATATGTAGATGAGGGGCCTAGGGGAAGCGCAGGATGTCTTTATTTTTCACGACTGGAATATTAGATTTTTCCCTGGGGGATCATTGTATACTAACAGGACCAGCAGACAGTTAAATTAAACTGAGGTGTTTTGAGAAATTGGTGTTATTCACAAATTATTTGCACTGCCTTCCATCCTTTATGGAGTGTGAATTTCGATATCCGTCCGGCTGATTTTGTTTAAAATTTTGTTTGCTATATTCAGTTTAACCCCGAGATGTTTTGAGTCTTATGCTCGGCGGAAGTTGAAATTCATGCTCGTGTGCACATGCGACGTCGGTCAAACCGTCACAGTATATACAAACACAGTACACATCGTTAGTATACGTTATGATATTATCTAGGTCTTTCCTATATTGTGAACCGTATGTTGCATATTTCGTAAATGGGTTGCATAAACCTTATAGTTACACAATCGTAAAGTCACCACAAAGGACTGATACCAGTTGCACCAAATTTTATGCAATCATTGTCAACACCAGCAGAGGACAGTTTGGGATAAACATGACCATACCAATATTGTCAATATTAAGTACATGGCTTGGAATAAATAGGTGGTACATACCTAACAGTTGGATTATATTTGTAGATTGTAGATCTCACAATCATCTTCACTAGTTGCATCGATAGACTAGATTACCATATTTTTGGTCACGGTTTGGCATTAATTTTTCAATAATGATCGCACATAATTTAATTTTTACAATATGGGTCTAAAACATGTGTAACGATTACACTCGTATTAGGACCGACCGTTGTCTTCAAAATACATCTGCTAACAGCCTTTATACGATCTGAATTGCCTTCATTCTACCTTTCGCCAATATCCATATGAATAGCATGAAGCCAAGACACCATAAATATAGGTATGTAGTGCTTCTAGTTGTATTTCACATATATCACAATCACCCCAGTTTTTGTGTTACAGGCGACCAGTGCAGTAATACGACCGACTGCGTTATGACAGGGGCGATTTGTAATAATGCCACCAATACGTGTGGATGTCCAGTTGGTAAACAGCCCAGTAAGGACAACAAGATGTGTATATCGGGTGAGTAGGCCTACATTATATTTGACCATTTTGCATTTTAATTGTTTGGGACACGAGTTTAAGATGAAACTCTAATTAAAAAGATTTACACCTGAAGGAGTGCCCAACACTCCTCTCACTTGGAAGGAAATATTAGAAGTTTCGAACAAAACCAACGATTTGCAGCGCGAAATTCTTTAAAGATTAGTTGTAATTTCTCCAACATCTATTACGTGTTATTTAATAATTTACATCTGATAATGAAGGTATATCAATATTATTATGTATGTAACATCTGACTAGTATTTTTATTTATTTACATAGTTTACGCCCACATTGGAGCACTTAAATCAATCCATATACACTACAGTCTTTACATTATTAGAGTTGTAATGGCTTCTCAACTTCCTCTTCTCCCAGAGCTTCTTTAATCTCTCCGACCTGGCCGCCCTCTCTTCATTTGTAATGGTGTACTGTTTTCGTTTGACTGTTTTTAATTTCAATCTTGTATCCCTACTTCTCAGAATCCTCTTCTCTTTTCTCTCTGCAATTTGTTTCATTGTAATATTTAGCTCGTCTAAATCATTCTGGACCTCAACGAACCAGTTGTTCTTGGTTTTACTTTTCCAAAAGAAATTGAATAATTGTTTCAGTAGTCTGGTGTCTGGTAGTCTTACTATGTGGCTGAAAAAAGCAAGTCTCCTTTTTCGCATTGTATCCACAATTGATTCATTTTCCCGATAGACTATTTCATTAGGCAGCAGTCTCCATTGTCCATTTACTTGATGTTTTTTATTGATAATTGTCCTGATGATCCTTCTGTCTATTTTTTGGATTTTATCTGTTGTTGCTTTGGTATTCATCTTAAACAGGGTTTCACTTGCATAAGTTGCTTCAGGTTTAACTACTGAACCATAATGTTTGAATTTGGCATTCATCGAGAGAGATTTCTTCTTATAAGTTGACCATGTGACCCGTTGTGCTTGTCTAAGTTTTGTTGTTCTGTACTCTATTGCGGCTTTCTCATTTAGGTTCCAAGTTATAGTTTCCCCAAGGTACTTGAACTTTTTTACAACCTTAATTTGTTTATTATCATTTAGTTGAAGGACAGGAGTGTCCACCTCGAAGGTTGGTATTCTACAAATTTCTACAAATTACGATTCCACCTCTTGAACTGATACAATTAAACGGATTGTATGTAAGCGCTGAAACTTCAACGAAAGGTGATAAAATTACAATATCTTATATGAAATAGCTATAATTATGTTAGATCGGAACTACTGCATTGTTACCCATCTGTAATCCGTGAAAGGTGTCCTGAATTTATATGCTGTTAGTTAACTATAACACGTGTTGCTTGTTTTCCGCTGGTAAAAAGTAATACCAACTTACTCATGAATGTCATGCGCGAGGATGTTCTGACTTCAAAAAATGAACACCAATATTGTGATAGAGACTACCTAAAAACAGCAATTTTCAGCAGGTGTATGAACAATTCAGATGTAGGTCAGAGTTAATACGTGCGATATTGGTATTTTACATTCTTACAGCACTGGTCATTAAATTTAACAATTTAACGTGCGCCGATCAGTAGTGACAAACTGTGTAATATTGCATCGCCGTCATGTCACTTCTAGTGTTTTGTTTCCATTTTCATTCCTGTTTATAAAAGACTTACCTTGGATTTGGGATAAATTAAAATTATATGATCGGGGAAGTATTCCCTGCCTAGTTCCCTCATAGAAATTATTTTGAAGTACGGTTTTGAGAGCAATCAGGGGGCGCTGAATGTAAATCAGTACGTCAGTGCGTCCCTCACGCTTAGCAACTCTTGAATATTCACTCGTATGACGAAGAGATATTATGTCGTGTGGCTTTGCCTCCAAACTATTGCTATCTTCATGTGTATTACCGGGAGAGGTAGCTTTTTGCAGTAAAATATTTACTTAATTGTTATAGATCAAGAAATCGCAACAACATACAATATTTTAGTCACTGTTATACGACCAGAAGCTTCTACTCCGATATAGATTTCTTTGTTGACACATTCCTCGATAATATTGGTGGACAATCTTCTGTTTAATGATGCTATTCAATTTTTATACATGTAAATATTTTTTTCCTAGTGCTAATAATTCTAGTCCAACTGTCCTAAATTTGTACAGAGCTGAGTCGAACAAAGGATCCTTGAACCTACAATTTATAACGTATAAGCGCGCGTCAGCAAGGCCAGCCGTAAATTACGGCTTACCAATCTTAGAGTTAGATTATCTATGAATAATATGAAAACCAATGAGCCTAATTGGAATGGTGTGTATAAAAATAGAGTACACATCGTTAGTATACGTTGTGATAATATCTAGGTCTTTTCTATATGCTGAACGGTATGTTGCCTACCTTCAAAAATAGGTTGCATAAACCTTATATTTACACAATCTTTAAAGTCACCACAAAGGACTGATTCCAGTAGCACCAAATTTTATACAATCATAGTAAACACCAGCAGAGGACAGTTTGGGATAATCATGACCATACCAATATTATCAATACTAAGTGCATGGTTTTGCATAAATAGGTGTTACATACCTAACAGTTGGATTATATTTGTAGATTGTAGATCTCACAATCATCTTCGCTAGTTGCACCGAAGGCTAGATTACCGTACTGTTGGTCACAGTTTGGCATTAAGTTTTCCAATATTGATCACACATAATTACATTTTCACAATATGGTTCTATAACATGGGCAACGTTTACACTCGTATTAGGACCGAACGCTGTCTTCAGAATACATCTGCTAACACCCTTTACACGATCTGAATTGCCTTCATTCTAACGTTCTCTAATATCCAAGTGAAGAGCCTGAAGCCACGGCACCAGAGATGTAGGTTTGTAGTGCTTCTAGTTGTATTTCACATATATCACTATCGCTCCCTTATTTGTGTTACAGGCGACCAGTGCAGTAATACGACGGACTGCGTTATGACAGGGTCTATTTGTAATAATGCCACCAATACGTGTGTATGTCCAGTTAGTAAACAGCCCAGTAAGGACAACAGGATGTGTATATCGGGTGAGTATATTACATTACACCATTTTGAATTTTAATTCTTTGAGATACGATATTAAGATGAAACTCTAATTAAGAAATTTTACACGTGAGAGAGCGCCCAACACTCCTCTCACTTGGAAGGAAATATTAGAAGTTTCGAACAAAACTAACGATTTGCAGCGCGAAACCCATTAAAGATTAGTTGTAAATTCTCCAAAATCTATTACGTGTTACTTAATCATTTACATCTCATAATGATGGTATATCAATATTATTATGTATATAACCTCTGACTAGTACTTACTAATCATTGTGTGCTATTTCTACGAATTCCGATTCCACCTCTTGAATTGATACAATTAAACGTGTTGTATGTAAGTGCTGCAACTTGGACGAAATGTGATAACATTACAATATCTTATATGAAGTAGCTATCAATTATGATAAATCGGAACTACTGCATTGATACCGATCTGTAATCCGTGAAACGTGTCCTGAATTTATATGCTGTCGTTTAACTATAACACGTGTTGCTGTTTTCCGCTGGTAAATAGTAATACCAACTTACTCATGAATTGGATGGACGAGGAGGTTCTGATTTCAAAAAAGAAGACCAATATTGTGGTAGAGACTACCTACAAAGCAGCAATTGCAGGTGCTTGAACAATTCAGATATAGGTCAGAGTTACTACGTGAGATATTAGTATTTTACATTCCTACAGCACTGGTCATTAAATTTAACAATATAACGCGCGCCGATCTGTACTGACAAACTGAGTAATATTGCATCGCCGTCTTGTCACTTCTAGTGCTTTGATTCCATTTTCATTCCTGTATATAAAAAACTTACCTCGGATTTGGGATAAATCAAAATAATATGATCGTGGAAGTATTCCCTGACTAGTTTCCTCGTAGAAATAACTTGGAAGTACGGTTTTGAGAGCAATAAGGGGGCACTGAATGTGAATCAGTACGTCAGTGCGTCCCTCACGCTTAGCAACTCTTGATTGTTCACTCGGAAGACGAAGAAATAGTATGAGTGTAGCTTTGCCTCCAGGCAACCAACTAGTGCCATTTTCATTTGTATTACAAGTGATAGCTGTTGGTAATACAATACATAATTAATAGTTGTGGATCAAGAAATCGTAAACAACATACACTGTTTCAGACACTGTTATACGACCAGAAGCTTCTACTCCGATATAGATATCTTTGTTGCCACTTTCCTCGATATTATTGGTGGACACTCTTCTGTTTAATGTTGCTATTCAATTTTTAGACATGAAAACTTCTTTATTCCTTCTGGTAATTATTCTAGTCCAAATGTCCTAATTTTGTACAAAGCTGTGTCGGGCATTGGCTCCTTGAACATACAATTTATAGCGTTTAAGCGCGCGTCAGCATTGCCAGCCGTAAAAAGTACGGCGTACCAATCTTAGAGTTAGAATATTTTTGAATAATTTGAAAATCGATGAGCTTAAATGGAATGATGTATATACAAACACAGTACACATCGTTAGTAAACGTTATGATAATATCCAGGTCTTTCCTAAATGGTGAACCATACGTATCATACCTTCGGAAATAGGTTGCATAAAACTTATAGTTACACAATCTTCAATGTCACCACAAAGGACTGATCCCAGTTGCATCAAAGTTTATACTATAATTGTTATCACCAGCAGAGGACAGTTTGTGGTAATGACCATACCAATATTGTCAATATAAAGTACATGGTTTTGCACATACCTAACATTTGGATTTTAATTGTAGATTGTATATCTCACAATCATCTTCGCTAGTTGCACCGAAGACTAGATTACCGTATTGTTGGTCACTGTTTGGCATTTATTTTTTCAATAACGATCACACATAATTTAATTTTTAGAATATGGTTCTCAAACATGGGCAACGTTTACACTCGTATTAGGGCCGAACGATGTCTTCTAAACACATCTGCTAACACCCTTTATTCGTTCTGAATTGTTTTCATTCTAACTTTCCCTAATATCCAAGTGAAGAGCCTGAAGCCACGGCACCAGAAATGTAGGTATGTAGTGCTTCTAGTTGTATTTCACATATATCACTAACGCTCCCTTATTTGTGTTACAGGCGACCAGTGCAGTAATACGACGGACTGCGTTATAACAGGGGCGATTTGTAATAATGCCACCAATACGTGTGTATGTCCAGTTGGTAAACGGCCCAGTAAGGACAACAAGATGTGTATATCGGGTGAGTACATTGCATTTGACCATTTTGCATTTTAATTGTTTGGGACACGAGTTTAAGATGAAACTCTAATTTAGAAGTTTTACACGTGAGAGAGCGCGCAAGACTCCTCTCACTTGGAAGGAAATATTAGAAGTTTCGAACAAAACTAACGATTTGCAACGCGAAACTCTATAAAGATTAGCTGTAATTTCTCCAACATCAAATTCCGTGTTATATAATAACCAGCAGTAGTGCCCTGCTTCGCCCGGTGGATTTATTTGCTTTGTGGATGATAATGAATACTAATACAGAACTGGCACATGATACTTAAACTAACAGAAAAATAATATTTTAAAAATATACATTTTTGTGGTGGTGGTAGTGTTGGTTGTGGTTGTTGTAGTGGGGGTGATAAGTAGTACAGTATAATGGACGTAACTTTCAGATCATTTTCTCTTAATTATAATAATGATAATTATGAATAGGGAAACAGCTATTTACTAACTACAGCACTGACACATTGTATTTACAAAAAAAAATTAAAAAATGATTAGAAAGAGGTGTAAGTGAAATAAAAGACACTGCCTAGGGCCTATATCTCATTGTCTGTTAGAAATGTAGAAACCAATATTGTCGTCTTTTGTCGCATAGCGCCGTAGGAAAATAATCAGAACACTTTGGAAAACTTCGGCAGCCCCGAGCTACTGAGGTAGCAATAGAATCATTTATCGCCACAAAGCGCTCAACGATAATGTTCAGAATAAATTAAGGTAAATTTGAAAGCACCAACATCTCAATGTACTGCACCAACACCATCGCACATTTACAGAGGCATAATATTTTCACAATGATGACTGTTTTAAGAAATCTTTTTGCAATAATTAATCCCCGTGACTGAAATTAATAAACAGCTCAAGATGCAACTATTTTCGCAATTCTGCACCAGAACACTGGTAGGGGCAACGTGATGCTGCCCGAATTAACAGCCAACAATGGACTTATTAAAATATTCTTACAGTTACACTACTACGGACATGAATGATTCTAGGGCCTTAATACGTGGTTTTCATGTTAATTTTGTCTGTTATTATAAATGGAGGGAATGGTGTTGTCTGTCCAAAATGTAAGTGGACAGTGTCACCCGCAAGGATCCAAAGTGTAAGTATACAAAATGTGGTTCAGATCGGTGAAAGGGTGTAGATTTGTGCCAAAGGGCCCAAATACAGGAAATGGAGTGGTATGTCCAAATTTTCATGCAGAGAGTGTTACTCGCAGGGTTCCAAATGGTAAGTATACATATTTTGGATCAAATCGGCGAAACGGTGTATATTTGTGTTAAAGGCCTAAATGCAGTGGTCGGTCTGAAATTTCAAATAGACAAGGTTACTCGACGGGTTCCAAAGGGTAAGTATGTAAAATTTGGTTCAGATCGGTGAAATGGTGTACGTATCACTAACCATAACGCCAAGGGCATGCGGATAGAGCTGTTCGGGAGCGCTTGTTCTACCGACTTAATGAACAAAATTCAATCTTTCAGTTTACCTGAGAGGTGTAGCCTAATGCTACATAGCCTTAACTACTCCTCTTGAATCTGGCTATCTTATAAAAAGAGAATTTTTCGAATCGGAACGGTAGTTCCAGAGATTAGCGCGTTTAAACACACAAACTCTTCAGCTTCATTACATTAGTATTGATTTACATCTGATAATGGAGGTATATCAATATTATTATGTATGTAACATCTGACTAGTACTTACTAATCATTGTTGCTATTTCTACGAATTACGATTCCACCTCTTGAACTGATACAATTAAACGGATTGTATGTAAGTGCTGCAACTTCGACGAAAGGTGATAACATTAAAATATCTCATATGAAATAGCTATCAATTATGTTAGATTGGAATTACTGCATTGTTACCCCTCTGTAATCCGTGAAACGTGTGCTGAATTTATATGCTGTTGGTTAACTATAACATGTGTTGCTTGTTTTCCTCTATTTATTTATTTATTTATTTATTTATTTATTTATTTATTTATTTATTTATTGTATGGCTTTTAGTGCCGGGAGTGTCCGAGGACATGTTCGGCTCGCCTGAGTCTGTAGCTGCTTCCAGCGGACACCCTAGAGGGTGAGCTACAAGTTCCGTTCAATTTCAAGTAGTTCCAACTTTCGCCACCGGATATCAATGATACATAGTGGTGAACGTTGGAACTTGGATAGAGCGTTCTGACGAAATATAACCTAACAAATTTTGCTTTACACAAGTTTAGTCTGTGAAAGGATCTTTTACATGCCATAAATCTATGACATGGGACCGCCGGCTTTACTCCCCCTCCGAAGGAAGGCATACTGAAGGATTTTTGAAGCTCTTAAAAAATCCGACGACTTCGGCCGGGTTTGAACCCGATATCATGGGCATAGCAGTTCAGCATGCTACCGACTACGCCACCGAAGCCGCTGTTTTCCGCTGGTAAATAGTAATACCAACTTGCTCATGATGTCATGGACGACGATGTTCTGACTCCAAAAATGAACACCAATATTGTGATAGAGACAACCTAAAACCAGCAATACTCAGCAGGTGTATGAACAATTCAGATAAAGGTCAGAGTTAATACGTGCGATATTGGTATTTTACAATCTTACAGCACTGGTCATTAAATTTAACAATTTAACGTTCGCCGATCTGTAGTGACAAAATGTGTAATATTCCATCACCGTCGTGTCGCTTCTAGTGCTTTGTTTCCATTTTCATTCCTGTTTATAAAAGACTTACCTTGGACTTGGGATCAATCAAAATAATATGATCGGAGAAGTATTCCCTGACTTGCTTCCTCATAGAAATGACTTGGAAGTATCCTTTTGAGTGCAATCAGGGAGCGCTAAATGTGAATCAGAACGTCAGTGCGTCCCACACGCTTAGCAACTGTTGAATGTTCACTCAGATGACAAGGAAATGTTATGTGGTGTGGCTTTGCCTCCAGACAACCAACTATTGATATTTTCATTTGTGTTACAAGTGATACCTGTTTGTAATAAAATACTAACTTAATTGTTATAGGACAAGAAATCGCAAAAAACATACACTATTTCAGTCACTGTTATACGACCTGAAGCTTCTACTCCGATATAGATATTTTTGTTGACACTTTCCTCGATATTATTGCGGAAACCCTTCTGCATAATGTTGCTATTCCATTTTTAGACATGAATCCCTCTTTATTCCCACTGTTAATAATTCTAGTCCAACTGTCCTAAATTTGTACAATTTTGTGTCGGACAAAGGCTCCTTGAACTTACAATTTATAACGTATAAGCGCGCATAAGCATTGCCAGCCATAAAAAGTAGGGCTTACCAATCTCACAGTTAGAATATCTTTGAATAATATGAAAATCAATGAGCCTAAATTGAATGATATTGTTACGTGCCACCCCCTAGTGGCACCTTTGTTAACTGGATTACGGTGGGAGTACAAAGCACAACACCAATTACTGCTTAAAGAAATAATTAACTTTATTGTGGCCAGAAAATTACACTAATCAGCAAATACAAGCAATTAGGAGCCTTACTCCAGTTTCCTCAAGTCTCTTCCTTGAGCGCTCTTGGCCCTTCCACTTGTCAACAGATCACAGAAGTTAATCCGTCCTAATGAGTACGGTGGCCTTGACAGAAACTACCTGCTCCTTTCCTTTATGTTCACCGACCACAATTACTTACGATCACTTGCTGCAGGCTATCTCGCTGTCCACAAGCTGGAGAAACAATGTCACTGGATTTCGTAACTCGCACAGCACTTCGTCACCACACTTCTGTCGCACTGGCTTGAAAACACACACCCACAGAAAACTCGGTCCCCTCACTGTTGAAGCCGCTTATATAGCAGGCCGGTGACTCAATGAATTCTTCTAGATCCATCCAGGGTCCACGGCTTCTCGAGGTTTCCATCGCTGGTCCAGTCACGAATATTCTGGACTATCCCTTTTGACCTAGTAGCCTGTTGCATAAGGCGCGCGCAAACAGGAGGCAGGGCACAGCCCAGCCCTGGGGCAGTTGTGACTCAAGCGGCGAGCGATGACACAAACTCACAGCCGTAACACCACCCCCTTCCTAAAAAGGCTGATCGTCCCGATCAATCATTGGTCCGTCTGTGTCCCTCCGTAGGCTGCCAGGCGATCTCGATGCACGATCTTCATCTTCGCCCTCGGTCTCCGCTGGATCCTGTAGACGACATCGTTGATTCGTTTCACGACTCGGTACGGGCCCTCCCAGGACTTCTGAAGTTTGGGTGACAGGCCTTTCTTCCGTAATGGGTTGAAGAGCCAGACCAGGTCGTCCTCGTGGAATCCGCCGGCATCCGTCTGCTGGTCGTATCGGGTCTTCATTCGGTCGGTCTCGATCCGCAGTTTCCTCCTCGCGAACGCGTGCACGTCCTCCAGTTGGTCGACCAGTTCTTGACAATACTGGCTTACCGGGATCGGATCATTCCCAGGTCGGCCGAAGGCAAGATCGACGGGTAGACGGAGCTCCCTCCCAAACATGACCCGGGCTGGTGTGCACCCGGTGGCTTCATGCACGGCGGCGCGGTAGGCCAGGAGAATTAGTGGAAGATGTTTGTCCCAATCCCTCTGGTGCTCGCTGACGACTATTCGGAGATGGTTCTCGATGGTGCGATTCAATCGCTCTACCATCCCATCGGACTGAGGGTGTAGCGGCGTCGTCCTTGTCTTACGGATTCTCATCAGCTGGCATAGGTTCTGGAACACCTGCGACTCGAAGTTCCTCCCTTGGTCGGAGTGCAGCTCCAGGGGTACTCCGTACCGGCTGACGAATTCCTTCACCAGGGTCTCTGCAATCGTCGCGGCTTCTTGGTTAGGGAGCGCATACGACTCCGGCCATTTGGTGAAGTAGTCGCTGACGACTAATATGTAGCGGTTCCCTGCCTCGCTTAACGGGAATGGCCCAGCAACATCGATGGTCACTCTCTCCATGGGGCCGCCCACGTTGTAGGTCTTCAGTGGACCCCGTCGTCTTCGTCCTGGGCCCTTGCTGGCTGCGCAATCGTGGCACCTCGCGCAGTGGTTCTCCACGTCTGTTCGGCATCCGATCCAGTAGAACCGCTCTCTCAGCTTCTCCAGGGTCTTCTTTATCCCTAGGTGTCCACCAGATGATCCTCCATGAACTTCCTTCAGGACTTCCTCCGTCATAGCCTTTGGAACGACGACTTGTTCCCGAGATGTCTTCCCGTCGGTGCTCTCCCAGGCGCGGCAGATGAGGCCATCCCTTACAATCAGCGAGTCCCACTGTGCCCAGTAGGACTTAAACTTTGGGCTGCAGTCACTCACAATGTTCCACCGGGGTCTGGGGACACAGGCCCTCTTCCATTCGGCTATCAGTCCCAGGTCATCATCTTCTGCTTGTGCCCGCGTGAAAGATTCGCGGCTCCAGTTCCCCTGAAGTTCCACAGTAGTCCGTCGGCACTGTATCCCGGCGTTCTCCTCCCTTCGGGCACAGAAGGTGCAGTCTTCGGGGCACTGTCTTCGTGACAGGGCGTCGGCGTTAGAATGCAGTTGGCCTTTCCTGTGCTGAATCTCAAAGTTGTACTGTTGAAGCCTCTCTAACCACCGCGCGAGTTGACCCTCGGGCTGCTTGAAGTTCAGGTGCCAACGCAGGGATGCATGGTCGGTCCTGATGAGAAATTCTTGCCCGTACAGGTACTTGTGGAGGTGTTCAATGGTCTTCACGATGGCGAGCAGCTCCTTCCTGGTGACGCAGTAGTTCCTTTCTGGCTTTGACAGGGCCTTGCTGAAGTAGGCCACTACTCTCTCCTCGCCGTCCACTACTTGCGACAGGATTCCCCCTATGCCAAAGTCGCTGGCATCGGTATCGACGATGAACCTTGTTCCAGGTCTGGGGTAGGCCAGACTAGGTGCGGTGCACAGAGCCTGCTTGAGTTGTTCGAAGGCACTGTGGCATTCTGCTGTCCACGTGAAGAGTGGGTCCTTCTCAGTCAGTCGATGTAAAGGTTTGGCGATGTCGGCGAATCCTCTCACGAAGCGACGGTAATAAGTGCAGAGTCCCAGGAAGCTTCGTAGTTGGGACTTGTCCTTTGGAACTGGCCACTCCCTCACAGCTGCGGTCTTCTCTGGGTCGGTGTGCACCCCTTCCTCGGAGACGATATGCCCAAAGTACTGGACCCGCTTCTGGAAGAGCTGACACTTCTTGGGGCTCAACTTAAGCTGGGCCGCCCGTAGCTTCAACAAGATCTCCTTCAGGTTGCTGTAGTGCTCCTCGAAGCTCCTCCCCAGAACGATGACGTCGTCTAGGTATACCAGGCAGGTCTTCCAGTGTAGTCCCCTCAGAATGGACTCCATTAGCCTTTTGAAGGTTGCAGGGGCGTTGCACAGACCGAATGGCATGACTGTGAACTGCCAGAGCCCGCTGCCCACAGAGAACGCCGTTTTCTCGCGGTCCTTAGGGTGGACCTCCACCTGCCAGTAGCCACTCTTCAAATCCAAGGTGGAGAACCATCTTGATCTTGATATGGTGTCCAGCGTGTCGTCGATCCGGGGTAGAGGGTAGCTGTCCTTCTTCGTGACGTCGTTCACCCGCCTGTAGTCCACGCAGAACCTGGTGGAACCGTCTTTTTCTTCACTAGCACGACCGGAGAACTCCAAGGACTATGTGATGGCTCGATCACCCCTTGCTCCTTCATCTCTTCTACCATCCGGTCGACTTCGGCTTGCTTGGCGAGCGGGACACGTCGGAATGGGGCCCTAATCGGTGCGCTGTCCCCAACTTCGATTCTGTGCTGGACCAAGCTTGTCCTGCCGAAGTCTTTGCTCCCCACGGAGAAGATATCCTGGAATTCGCGTAGCAGGTCCTGAAGTTGGCGTGATTGCTCTTCGTCTAAATGGTCCTGGGATCCTTGGTACAGCTTCCGTAGTTCTTCTGGCAGGGCGCGTCTTCTTCGGTTGTCCGTCTGCAGGTGTCCGTCCGTCGTATCTGTGATGCGGGCAATCCAGGTAACGGGCTCGCAGACTCCTAGGTTGGTGTCCCGGTGAACCGTAATGTCGTAGTCGTTCAGGTTGGACAGGCGGACGTACGGCCGAGACGTCGTGTTGATGAGAGTCTTGGCAACTAGCAATCCTTTTGTCTGGATGTCCTCATATTTTGGTTCGATGACAGCCGCCACTCCCTCAGCAGTCCCGTCGACAATTACGGCAGCGCTGACCTCCGTCCTGGCGGGAACGATGACGTCTTCTCTCAGCCTTACTCGTCGTGCGGTGATGGACTCGTGCGCAGGTTGCAAAGCAAGTTCCTCACCTCCGAAGTGCAGAGTGTTGGTACTCAGATCCAAGATGATGTTGTTCTGGTCCAGGAAGTCCAGTCCGATGATCACTTCATTTGATACGTCAGCCACAAGCACTGGATGCTTTATCGCCCGTCGACCAATGACGAACTCCAGTGATGCTACGCCATGTACCGGTGCGGTCTCTCCGGTCGCGGTTATTAGCTGGAGGTTCCTTTGTGTGGGTTGAACTCTCCACTTAGGGATCACGGTGGGACTGACGATGGTCCTCGACGCTCCCGTGTCGATCAGCATGGGCCAGCTCACTCCGTTGACGCATCCGTCGACCATCAGGCTGCTATTGTCCCTCCGTAACTGCGTCACACGAACTTGGACTGCCGGGTCTTGACGACTGCCACAAGCCAACCTTTGCCCCCCTAGGCTGGCTGATACTTGCTTTCCTGGGCCGCGCGGTTTCCCTACGACTGACTGTCCCGACGGAAACCCTTGGCGGTGGCGATCACCGCAGTCCTTGCTCAGGTGGCCTCTCTTACGGCAGGTCCAGCAGGTCGGTAGTCCTCTTCCGGGCCGCCTCTCCGGATGTCCTTCGGCTACGTTTTCGCTTGTGGTTCCGCGACTATCGAAGAAACGTCTTAGCGCCTCCATTAATTCGTCGGCCAGGGGCTTCGTCTCGTTGGTTTTTACTGGTTCGTCGACGTCCACTTGACGCACCCGCACGTGCATTCTCGATACCTGTTTTGCCGTCTCGAACTCAAGCGCGTGGCTCAGCGCATCTGCCAGGGTCTTATTGCGCGCGAGACGCAGCGCCTGTTGAGTGTCCGAGTCCCGTAGCCCGTCGGTGAAAGTCTGCGTCGCTATCTGCTCCAGAAAGTCGGCCGGCGCTGTTGGGTAGGCGAGCCTTACGAGGCGTGCGATGTCCATCTCGAACTCCTGCAGGGTTTCCGCGTTCTTCTGTACCCGGGTCCGGAGCTGCATCTGATAGGCCTGCTGAAGATGGCTATCTCCATATCGGGACTCCATATGGGAGATCAGGGAAGCGTAGTCCTGGGATCCAGTCGGGATGGCCTGAAGGACGTTAAGGGCGTCACCTCTCAGCGCTACAATGAGAGCTGTAGACTTTTCTGTGTTGTTCCAGTTATTTATGGAACAGGCCGCCTCGAACTGACGTAAGTAGGTGCTCCACGGGACCTTTCCGTCGAAGGTTGGGGGCGTCACTCTGCTATGTCCCGTTCCTGATATTCCCGGTGTAACGGTGGGCGGGCGTTGGCGCAGCTCGGCAACTTCCTCTCGTAGAGCGTTGAATTCCTCTTTCACCCCCGTCAGTGGGCGTTGGCGCAGCTCGGCAACTTCCTTTTGTAAGGCGTTGAATTTCTCCTCCACCCCCATCAGCGGGCGTTGGCACAGCTCGGCAACTTCCACTTGTAAGGCGTTGAATTTCTCCTCCACCCCCATCAGCGGGCGTTGGCGCAGCTCAGCAACTTCCACTTGTAAGGCGTCGAACTTCTTTTCCACTGCCGTGACTTCCTCACGCAGACCCAGTTCTAATTTCTTCAGGTCCTGTGTCAACTTATTCTGAACGTCTTCCATCTTCTTCTGGCCGTCCTCTATCCTCTTCAGGTCCTCCGCTAGCTTCTTCTGGCCGTCTTCTAGTTTGGCAGTTAGGTCCTCGGCTAACTTCTTCTGGCCGTCCTCCATCTTCTTCTGGCCGTCCTCCATCTTCTTCAGGTCCTCCGCTAACTTATTTTGGCTGTCCTTCAGGTCCTCTGCTATCTTCTTCTGGCCATCCTCCATCTTCTTCTGGCCGTCTTCCATTTTGGCAGTTAGGTCCTTGGTTAAATTCTTCTGGCCGTCTTCTATGCCATTTAACTTTTCTAGCAATGCTGCCAATTGCGCCTCCATTTTAGTTGTTTGCCTTGTAAAGGGCATGCACTCACAGGAAAATTAGAGAAAATGACCTGCTCGGGTTTTGAAACCAGGACCGTCAGGTGTTGTGCTTGAGTTCGTAATCCGGCTTCTGACACCAGTTGTTACGTGCCACCCCCTAGTGGCACTTATGTTAACTGGATTACGGTGGGAGTACAAAGCACAACACCAATTACTGCTTAAAGAAATAATTAACTTTATTGTGGCCAGAAAATTACACTAATCAGCAAATACTAGCAATTAGGAGCCTTACTCCAGTTTCCTCAAGTCTCTTCCTTGAGCGCTCTTGGCCCTTCCACTTGTCAACAGATCACAGAAGTTAATCCGTCCTAATGAGTACGGTGGCCTTGACAGAAACTACCTGCTCCTTTCCTTTATGTTCACCGACCACAATTACTTACGATCACTTGCTGCAGGCTATCTCGCTGTCCACAAGCTGGAGAAACAATGTCACTGGATTTCGTAACTCGCACAGCACTTCGTCACCACACTTCTGTCGCACTGGCTCGAAAACACACACCCACAGAAAACTCGGTCCCCTCACTGTTGAAGCCGCTTATATAGCAGGCCGGTGAGTCAATGAATTCTTCTAGATCCATCCAGGGTCCACGGCTTCTCGAGGTTTCCATCGCTGGTCCAGTCACGAATATTCTGGACTATCCCTTTTGTCCTAGTAGCCTGTTGCATAAGGCGCGCGCAAACAGGAGGCAGGGCACAGCCCAGCCCTGGGGCAGTTGTGACTCAAGCGGCGAGCGATGACACAAACTCACAGCCGTAACAATATATATACAAACACAGTACACATCGTTAGTATACGTTATGATATTATCTAGGTCTTTCCTATATGGTGAACCATATGTTGCCTACCTTCGGAAACAGGTGCATAAACCTTATAGTTACACAATCTTTAAAGTCACCACAAAGGACTGATCCCAGTGGCACCAACCTTCATACAATAATTGTAAACACAGGCGGAGGACAGTTTGGGATAATCATGTCCATACCAATAATGTCAATATAAGGTAGGCTACATGGTTTAACACATACCTAACAGTTGGATTATATTTGTAGATTATAGATCTCACAATCATCTGTGCTAGTTGCACCGAAGACTAGATTACCGTATTGTTGGTCACTGTTTGGCATTTATTATTTCAATGATGATCACACATAATTTCATTTTTACTATATGGTTCTAAAACGTGGGCAATGTTTACACTCGTATTAGGACCGAACGTTGTCTTCAAAACACATCTGCTAACATCCTTTACACGATCTGAAGTGCCTTCATTCTAATTTTCCCTAATATCCAAGTGAAGAGCCTGTAGCCACGGCACCAGAAATGTAGGTACGTAGCGCTTCTAGTTGTATTTCACATATATCACTATCGCTCCCTTATTTGTGTTACGGGCGACCAGTGCAGTAACACGAAGGACTGCGTTATGACAGGGGCGATTTGTAATAATTCCACAAATAAGTGTGGATGTCCGGTTGGTAAACAGCCCAGTAAGGACAACAAGATGTGTATATCGTGTGAGTACATTACATTTGACCATTTTGCATTTTAATTTTTTGGGACACGAGTTTAAGATGAAACTCTAATTAAGAAGTTTTACACGTTTGAGAGCGCCCAACACTCCTCTCACTTGGAAGGAAATATTAGAAGTTTCGAACAAAAATAACGATTTGCAGCGCGAAACGCTTTAAAGGTTAGTTGTAATTTCTCCAACATCTATTAGGTGTTACTTAATAATTTACATATTGTGCTCAACACCAATAGCCCAGTTTGTGTGTTTTGGAAAATGAGTCGGTGATTGTCGCACTAAGCATATGTGGCAACGTTGCAGGTAGATTGGCCGGCGATTACGTCACGCGGCAGGTGACTCAAAAACGCCAGAGCGCAGGGCGGGAATCCACGTGACTGCCTGAGAGCAGGGGTTGATCGGCCATAGCTCACATGTGGCCATACATAATTTTGTGTTCTTGAGAAAAGTATCGCAGTCTCGCGCACGAAGTGTATATTTTGTGACATATGCGATAGGGACTTGCTGGTGTCGAAATGCAAGAGTTTCGGTATCGTGTACGGCCAGGAATGTTGGAACTAGAATCTGGATCGTTGTGAGTACCAAACTCATGGTATTTTGGAGTTGTACAAGTGGACCTAATAGCTGTGTGACTTGTCACATTAGCTTAGACACTCATCTCTGACCATATGTGGACTTGTTGCAAAAGTCACTCGCCAGATGTATAACGTGAATTCGTACAGCTGCAAGGTCACGGGAGATACTTGTGAACACGGCCGTGTTGAGGCACTCATTATATGTATTAAGCGGGTTGCTTTTCTAATAGTCCTTGAACATTGCAGGACATTATAATTATCAATTGCGAAAAGCTCATTGCATTACACGGGGTGGAATATCACCAGTTCTGTTGAAATAAAGTAAGAACTGTGTACCACATAAGGACTTGTGAAATCCATCATGGAGCCAGGACTTTTCCTAACTTGCTTAATTATGCTGCCGTATTATTCCAACCCAAACTTTTCCTCAATTAACATTGGTAACTATACAGTCACGAGGAGGCTCGATGGGATGAGTTAAATACCAAGGGAAAGATGCAGACTTCGTGGAAAGCAGCTTTCGAAATTAGCATGGAACGGTACGTGGAAATTCCGGTCCTGGGTTCAAGGAGCGAAAGATCATCTTACTGGAAAATGGAAAGAGAAGAGAGAAGATTAGAAAGAAGATGGAAAACAACGTGGTACTCTTCCTCGAGATCCAGATTTATACCAGGCTTGTTCCACAACTTTATTACCATTTTCTGCAGACGGTGAGCCACACTTCTCCTTATTTAAGTAGAATGAGTAGGCTATCTACTCATTTTAGTTAGCTATTATACCAGTCATGTGAATAATTAAGTAGGTAATGAATAAGTTAATATTTTGAGATTAATAATTATGCTTTTGGAAGCAGAATTTTTAATCTGATTATCATTATCAGATGCTCACAGCACTTAGGTGAAATTTAGTGGTGTAATTAGTGGTCATGAAGCTGTTATTGGACTTCATCGTATTTCAGGTCCAATCCACTTACGTTATGTTTCCACAAGCTATAGTGGATGGTTATTGTCGTTTGACGATTCCGATTGTCATGATAATTACGATTGCTTAACATCGTAAAGACGTTCGATATTCTCAAATGATAATATTTTGGAAAATTCTTCGAATACTTCTGCTTTTGGACAGACGCACAGTGGTGGTTTTTCGGATTTGAAATCTGATTGACTATGGAATATTACGGAATATTGCGCCAGTCAGGATTTGGTGATGGGTGGCACGGTGTTTCCTCATAGGCGGTGCCACAAGGTCACCTGGGTGTCTCCTGATCAAGTCACAGAAAATCAAATTGATCACATCGCGGTGAGCAGGAGGTTCAGAAGAAGCTTGGAAGATGTTAGGAACAAGAGAGGAGCGGATGTCGGTAGTGACCATCATCTTATGGTTGCCAACTTCCGCATGAAAATCGTGGCAGTCCGCCGAAAGTTTATCACTCGGCACAACAAGTTTGATGTGGGCAAGCTTAAGAACCAGCAGAGATTGGACCAATTTAAACTGGAGCTCAGAAATAATTTCCAGGTGTTGGACTCCGAGACAGAGAAGGATGTAGAGACTGTGTGGAGCGAGGTAAAGAATATCTTTGTGGAGACCAGTGAGATGCAGCTCGGGTACAAGAACTACCTGCGGAAAGAATGGATATCCGATCAGACCTGGGACAAGATAAATTATAGAAAGGAGATTAAGGCTAAGCTCAACACCTGCAAGACTAGGCAGCAGAAGGCTCTCACACAAGCAGAGTATTCAACAGCAAACAGGGAGGTAAAGAGGAGTGTGCGAAAGGATCATAGGAGGTGGATTGATGAACACTCGGTGAAAGCAGAAGAAGCGGCAAGAAGGGGGGACGTTAAGGAGCTCTATGGCATCACAAAGATGCTTTCGAAGAAAGGTTTTAATAAAACTAGGCCTGTGAAGAGCAAGACGGGCGAGATCCTCACGACGTGTGAACAGCAGCTGACTAGATGGAGAGAACATTTTGCGGAGGTTCTTAATAGAGATAGAGGACCAGAAAGTAAGCAGCGAGGAGGAGATGAAGAGGAAGCAGAAAGTGACCCGGACATCAGCCTCGACTCCCCAACTCGGGGCGAAATACGGACAGCGTTGAAGCAGATAAAGTGCGGGAAGGCACCAGGTCTGGATAATATCCCAGCAGAAGTATTGAAAGCAGACCTGGATATCACGATCAATCTGCTGCACCCGCTGTTGGAGAAGATCTGGAAGGAGGAGAAAATACCAACCGACTGGAAGAAGGGGTTGATCGTCAAGTTACCGAAGAAAGGGGACACCACAAACTGTAATAACTGGAGGGGAATCACCTTGCTGTCCATTCCAAGCAAAGTACTGGCGAGAGTCATCCTGAATCGTATAAAAGACTGCGTAGAAAAAAGGCTTCGGAAGGAACAGGCTGGATTTCGACAACATCGCAGCTGTGTGGATCTCATCAACACCCTCCGAATCATCCTGGAGCAGAGTGTGGAGTGGCGGAATACCCTTTACCTCACATTTGTTGACTTCGAGAAAGCGTTCGACTCCGTAAATCAAAGAATCATGTGGAAGACCCTCGAGGAATATAAAATTCCAACAAAGATCATCAGAATCATGGAAGAGATGTACGAAGGGTATGAGTGCCAGGTTCTACACGAAGGCAAATTAACAGAAAAGATAAAGGTCAGTTCCGGAGTGAGACAGGGGTGTGTCCTTTCCCCCACTTTGTTCCTGTTGGTTCTGGATAGTGTGATGAAGAAGGTAATGGGAGGACGGAAGAGGGGTATTCAATGGGGTATAAATGACAGGCTTGAAGATCTGGATTTCGCGGACGACATTTGTCTTATGGCACAACGGTACCGAGACATAGAAGATAAGCTGGGGAGGTTGCAGAGAGAAGCAGAACGTGCAACTGATCAACACCAACAAGACCAAAGAGATGAGGATAAATTCTGACGTCACGACTAGCTTGACAGTCAACGGAAAGGAAATTGAGCGAGTTGAGTCCTTCCTCTACCTTGGGAGTATAGTCACAAATGACGGGGGAGCAGAGGAAGATGTTCGAAGACGTATCAGGAAGGCAAATGGTGCCTTTGTCCAGCTCTACCCCATCTGGAGAAATAGAAACATTTCCAGGAAAACCAAGCGCTGCCTTTTCAATAGCAACGTAAAGTCGATTCTTCTCTATGGCTGTGAAACATGGAAAGTCACAAAACCGTTCAACAACCAGCTACAGGTGTTCATTAACAGATGTCTGCGTCGCATCATGAATGTGAGGTGGCCGGACATAATCTCAAACGAAGATCTTTGGACCATCACCAATCAACAACCGATTAGCATCCAGATCAAGGAGAGGAAATGGCGCTGGATCGGTCACACACTAAGGAAGCCGGACGGAGCTGTTGAGAGGGCGGCGCTAGACTGGAATCCTCAAGGTGCCAGGAAGCGAGGTCGACCTAAGAAGACCTGGAAGAGGACGATCGAAAATGAAATTGCAGAGGAGGACAAGAACTGGAGTCAAGTGAAGAGAATAGCCAGGAACCGTACTGCGTGGAGAAATTTCGCCAAGGCCCTATGCTCCGGAAGGAGCGGCAGGAATTAAGTTAAGTTAAGTATGGAAGGCCAGAATGTTCTTCGAGTAGTAATTTTTAGCCTATTTTCTATTTTGAAAAAATAGGCTTATGAGATCACCTTTTGTCCGTGTGTGTGTGTGTGTGTGTGTGTGTGTGCGTGTGTGTGTGTGTGTGTGATTCGTGTGTGTGTGTCCCCCTAATAAAATCTAAACGGCTGGAGCGATTTCAATGAAACTCGGAAAGTTCATAGCACTATTCCCGGCGACCTCGACCGTGCCCTTCAAATTTTGTTACGACTCACCAATCCAACATGGCGGCTGTGCGAAATATTTCACCAGCATTCAATATCTCCGAAACTATTACCGATATTACCCTGACATTTTCTATGGTGATAGAGGGAACAACTATAAGTTCACTTATGTGACTTTTGAAAACCTGGTAACAACAAAACCAACATGGCGGCCAAGCGAATTTGCGACTTTTAAATAGACGTTTCTCGCGATTTGACCAACCAAACGCAATGAAACTTGGTACAGTATATGTTTATATACATTTTAATGCACCGACATCTAACTTCGTTCAATTGTTTACATAATCACAAGATGGCGGATGTGCGAAATATTTCACCAGCATTCTATATTTCTGAAACTATTAGCGGTAAACCCCTGAAATTTTGTACGGAGATAAAGGGCACTACTGGAATTCCATCTATAAGACTTTCAAAAACCAGTTAACTACAAAACGAACATGGCGGCCAAGCGAATTTGAAAATTTTAAATAGACCTTTCTCGCGATTTAATGTTCCAAGCGCACTGAAACCTGGCACAAGAAATATTTATACACATTGAAATCCACTGGTATCTAATTTAGTTCAATTGTTTACATAACCTCAAGATGGCGGCAGTGCGAATTTTAAAATTAAGATTTTATTTATTGTGATGTAGTCATGCGATCGAAGTGAAAGTTTGAATAATGAACCTACGCAATAATTTTCCTTTAATGGTGCATGACTCTATGGCCTATACATTTAACAATCCAACATGGCGACCATCCGAAATATTTAGACGATACTGAATATCTACGAATCTATTTTAGCAATCAAACTGCATTTTTTAATGTTCATAGGGGCTATGAACTTGTTCACCTATAGGACTTTGAATAACCTGGTGATCACAAATCCAACATGGCGGTGACGCGAATTATAAATATTCACATGGACGTTTCTCGCAATTTAACCATCCGCGTGCAGTGAAACTTGGTACAGTAAATCCTTATACGAATGTTAATCCACTGGCATCTAATTTATTTCAATTGTTTCCATAACCTCAAGATGGCAGCTGTGAATAATTTTAAACTCTCCTTGTTTTTTCTTGTGTCCTAACTATGCGATTGAAGTTTGAATACTACACGTTCACAATAATCTGCATGTAACAGTACATAACTCTAGGACCTACATATATAAAATCCAACATGGCGACCATCCGAAATATTTAGTCGGTTCTCAATATCTACGAATCTATTACAGCAATCAAACTGAAATTGTGTATGTTGATAGTGGCAATTAACATAAGTAGGATATATGAAAATAGGCTGTATAGTTCTTCACGGAACTACTTGTTTTCTACGGTAAAGCTCTGAGCGATGCTTCCCTTTTTCCGATATTATTACACGTACTAATTAACGGAAATAGCATCCCAACTCTTTTCTGGGATTGTTCATTATTTCCGTTTGACTTTGATATTTTTATTTTTAACAGGCTTTGTCCGTTTGACTCTGTTATTCAAACACAAATGAAAATTATTGTGGTGCTTTCTTTTGTGCACAAGTGACCTAAGTTAATGATGGATAATAATTAAGAGAAATGTAGACAGATATAACAGTAGTGGTCGCAACTAAAAAACTGAATCATGAGAATTATATTCACATATTCTGTGAAGAATTATCAGATGGTAGCCAGTTAAAAAAATAAATTATGTAATATTGCAATATAAAAATGGATTAATAAGATAACTGACTACAGGCATTAGTGGTTGAAATGAGAACCTACAATATTTTTTTTTGTGAAAACTAGTCAGTGTACAGAATCGTGCTGATGTAAAAATTTCAATATGCATTAATTGTGATGGTAGAATAGGCTTCTTACTAGAAGGACTTTCATTATCGAATAAGACCACGTAATTATTTCTTAAATGAATAATGAATGATAGAAGAACTGATATACTCATTGTTTGGAGTATTTTTTATTGAACCTATCAATGATTTTTGTCTACATCGTTATAATAATAGGATGGTCTGATCGTTATTCAGGTGGATAAATTGATGAATTTATGAAACCATTGAATGATAAATAATTAAATGGATATTGAATGATTTTAAAAAGAAAAAGGAAAGAGTTTGTAAATAGTTAAAAAATTAATTGATGGATATGTGGATGATTAAAATTGGACAAATATGTCATGAATTATTTATCCATAAACAATTTAAAAAGCATAGAAACTTGTAAACAGTTTTGTTTTTTACAGACAAGTGGTTCATTGTTGGAACATATGCACATTAAGCATTAATGATTGATAAATCCTCAAATTATGGGTGATCATTGGTGATTGCAATTAACTCTCAAATTATCTGAGAAATTTTATGCACAGATGAAATGAATTTACCACAAATTAAATGAGAATGTTTCAAATATACGGAAAAGATAGTTGTAAAATAGATAATATAATTAAATGTTAATTTATTAATATTATGAAATTGATTGAAAGTCTTATAGGGACTGACGCATTCTTTTAAATATCAAGATTTATTTATTTTTGATTGTGATTGGCACTTCGGTTCGTGCAATTTAAGGTCATTCATTTAGTTAGAATGGAGATCTACAAGACTTATTTCCAGGTGAGTTAATTTTCTTACATTAATTTGTCTAGCCTAAATATGACACATTCTAGTCACGTAATTTCACTTTTCTTTTATTTAAGCACCATATGATGGACATTCTGGGTGTAATATAGTTCGTTACAGTCAAGTTGTATTTTCAGTCAGAAGTCACTTTACCAAAATCTCCTAATTTCATTATATCTAAGGTTAGGACCGAGGAGATTCATTGGCCCAATTCAATTAAATTTTATTTTTCTCTCGACATGAGTTTTAAATTATTTTTATTTTGCAGACCACAGCAAGTAATAAGTTAGATTGAATCCCTGAGGTATCAGTACTGGATATTTTATTTTGCTGGTTGTTAGGCCTACTTGTTGGTTTGTGGGCTGAAAATAAATGGAACCTTCTTATTTTATGAGCATTTTTGCACTTCTGATTTTTTCTAACCTGTATTTTCTTTTCAGTGTTAGGATTGATTTGGATCTAGGGGGAAATTGATTTTTCCAGGTACGCCTCTCCTATTAAGCACACCGACATCAGTAGAGGTCTCATTCTCCCGGAATTATTTTTTACGTGGTCAATTTGCAGCTAGATCCAAATCAGGTTTTTATGTGTGCTACGATCACGGTTTTTCGGCGTGTATCGCGATGTCTTTCGTCGGGCCATCCGATCCACTGTCGACGGACGGGGACATACCAAATGGCGCCCATACGTTTTTGGCCACGAATAAGAGAAATTGTACCACGCGATGGTGTTGCAACAAAATGCAACCAGTAAAATTGGACAACCAGACTGCGTTGTGTTTTCCATTGGCATTTTGTTTGGATAACTCAATTTTATTGGATTACCATGCTGGAGATGTTTAGATGAGATGCTAATGATTTAACTTTTTCTTTCGTGATGATCTAATTACCTTTGGTAATTGGATGTTTTTCTTTGGACAATACAGATGGAAAAATCACAAGTATTTTCTGTTGGATTTTATGTTAGGTTTCCGTTCTTAATTTCTTGTAATTGTATGGTTATTAGTAATCAGAGATGGTTCATTTATTTGGTTCATAAGAATAAATTTATCACATGACTGGGTATGGTAGAAATTGTGGTGCAACCTTTTTGTTTGGTCATTCTGGAGAGTCTCCTTATATAATATAGATATGTTTGTGTATTTATGTCTACTGAGATGGAGGAGTTGCGTAAATTGTTCGCTGAATTGAAGGAGGAGTTTAAAAACGATGTTATACAAAGTCAAATTGAATTGGAGGGCAGGTTAAACCATAGTTTGAAACAAAACCATGAGGCATTAAAACAAATTCTCTCTGAAATTAAACAAAGTCACACAGAAAAAGAAACGAAGTTATACTGAATTAAAACAAAATTATAATGAGTAAGAAAAGAAAATTTCACAACACAGAATGAGGCAGCGGCTCAATTGTTACAATCCAATGGCGAAATAATTGAGATACGTGAATTGATAACTATAAGTCAGGTTCAGACAGACAATCAGACAATAGCATGGAAGCTAAGATGGACGCATTGAAGGCTACGATGCAAGATAATTTAGTGGAAAGTATGGGAAAACTAGGAAAGAAGGTAGACCAATTGAACACTCAAGTCAAGATTTTAGAGGAAAGGCTAGACCAGTACATTAAAGAAATGGGAAAGGATCTCACCCCACGCGTGGACAAACTCAAAGAGGATAATCAAAGGGAAATAGGAGAAATAAGAAAAGAGTTGAAGGAAACTGCTACAGTCATTCGTGACGATATAACGACGCTGACCGGGAAGGTGGAAAGGAGAGTACTTGAAAGGGAAGAGAAAATGGGAACGTTAGCTCAAGACGTTGACGCGAATAGGAAACACGTGGATGAGGAAATCTGAAGTATTAGTAAGAAACTCACAGAAGCTTCTGAAGAAAAGATAACACAAGAGGTAAAATTAGAATCAATCAGTACCGGATTAGATAAAGTTAATGAAGAAATGAATGGGGCAATTTCGCCAATTGCGGACAAAATGAAGATACTAGAAGGAAGTCAGATAGATCGGTTAACGCGTATAGAGCAAACAATACAGACTGATAACACACCCAGATTGACAGAAAGTAATGAGCCAGAAAATAGTCCGGAGCGGTGGTATAGAGATGCAGAATTGGCACCTGGTAGAACAAGCTATACGAGTCCTATTACGATTATCAAAACACACGATGATAAACCGAAAACATTTAGTGGCGTAGGAGTCATTACACCAATCGAATTCCTACATGAACTCAGAGATTATTTGGACGAACATCGAATTCCGAGGGAACGTGAGATTCGGGTAATTGAGAGGTCACTTGAAAACCAAGCTTTGACCTGGTTTAGATCATTCAGGTGCATTTTCTTGAACTTTGAAGGATTTTCGCGGCATTTCTAAAAATGTTCTGGAGTTCGGAGGATCAGCTTAGTATAAGGGCCGAACTATACTCCCGAAAATACTCGTCTTCAAACCCAAATCAATATGCGGTGTACTTTAATACACAGCTCGCCAGACTTCAATTTTTAGAACCCCCATTAGCTGAGGAAGAACTTATACAGGCTATTAGACTCCAGTTCCCGGTAGAGGTCCAACGAATGTCAGGGGCAAACAATCTGAAGGTGTGCGTTGAGATTTACGGAAACTAGACCACACTAGTGCATTGATGCATCCGCGGAATAGTAGAATAGAAGACCAGCAGTTAAATCTAGTAGTAGCAGACCAGAAAGTCCAAACCGAGCCACAGCAGAGGAGAGGTTTCCAAAACTCAGGAAATTGGAGAGGTCAACAGGAAAACCGAGGACAAGGTCATACGAATGGAAGATGGAACCGGGATAGACGGCCATAGAATAGGCAATACAGATATATTGATGCTCAGGGGAGGAACACATGGCAACCAGGGAGAAACCGATAACAAACGTATAATAGACAATGGAAAAGAAATGAGGATGGAATAGGCAATACAGATATGTTGATGCTCAGGGGAGGAACACATGGCAACAAGGGAGAAACCGATAACAAACGTATAATAGACAATGGAAAAGAAATAAGGATGGAAATAATCAGACGGATCTGGGAGATAGACATAGAGAAAGCGAGGAGTATGTGCAAGGAAAGAGAGGAGCAAAGAAAAATAGAGAGGGGCAAGAACAGACAGATCCAGGACTTAGTACGAGTGGCGTGAATACAAGAAATAAATCGTCAAATTCCAAAAATCAGACACAATAGATTCCATAAGTTAACGATTCACCATTGACATCATCGATATCCATCAGATAGAAGAAATGGAACCGAGTCGGGAGAGGAGAATTCAGATGGCAACAGAGAGACTTCAAATTCAAGCAGAGAAGAGGAATAAGAGAAATGAGAAAGAAAGATACAACAAACCCTTGCATGTGGGAGATCTAGTATTGATACGCAGACCAATATCCTTAAATCTACCTCAAAAAATATATGGGAAATTTGCTAGACTGTTCTACGGTCCATACAGAGTACAGCAAGTGTACGGCAACAACAGCTACGACATTGCAGATATTACGACCAGGAACAGGATTGGAAGATAAAATGCTGCCAATTTAAGGAAATATTACCTATGATGCATGGTTGAGTACATGGTTGGCACTTAATGCAATCATCTGGATTAAAAAGACTGAAAAAACTCATTTATTCGCTTATTTCATGGGGAAGGAGGAGTATGTGCCCAACAACAATAGCCCAGGTTGTGTGTTTTGGAAAATGAGTCGGTGGTTGACGCACGTAAGCATATGTGGCAACGTTGCAGGTTGACTGGCCGGCGATTACGTCACGCGGCAGGTGACTCAAAAACGCCAGAGCGCAGCGCGGAAATCCACGTGACTGCCTGAGAGCAGGGGTTGATCGGCCGTAGCTAACATGTGGCCAGACAGAATATTGTGTTCGTGAGAAAAGTATCGCAGTCTCGTACGCGACGTGGATCTTTTGTAACATATGCGATAGGGACTTGCTGGTGTCGAAATGCAAGAGTTTCGGTATCGTGTACGGCCAGGAATGTTGGAACTAGAATCTGGAACTTTGTGAATACCTAACTCATGGTAATTTGGAGTTGTACAAGTGGGCCTTATAGCTGTGTGACTTGCAACATTAGCTTAGACATTCATCTCTGACCATATGTGGACTTGTTGCAAAAGTCACTCGGCAGATGTATAACGTGAATTCGTATAGCTGCAAGGTCACGGGAGATACTTGTGAACACGGCCATGTTGAGGCACTCATTATATGTGTTAAGCGGGTTGCTTTTCTGAGAGTTCTTGAACATTGCAGGACATTATAATTATCAATTGCGAAAAGCTTATTGAATTACACGGGGTGGAATATCACCAGTTCTGTTGAAATAAAATAAGAACTGTGCACCAGATAAGGACTTGTGAAATCCGTCATGGAGCCAGGACTTTTCCTAACTTGCTTAATTATGCTGCCGTATTATTCCAACCCAAACTTTTCCTCAATTAACATGGGTAACTATACAGTCACGAGGAGGCTCGATGGGATGAGTTAAATACCAAGGGAATGATGCAGACTTCGTGGAAAGCAGCTTTCGAAATTAGCATAGAATGGTACGCGGAAATTCCGGTCCCGGGTTCGAGGAGCGAAAGATCATCTTACTGGAAAATGGAAAGAGAAGAGAGAAGATTAGAAGGAAGATGGAAAACAACGTGGTACTCTTCCTCGAGATCCAGATTTATACCAGGCTTGTTCCACAACTTTATTACCATTTTCTGCAGACGGTGAGCCACACTTCTCCTTATTTAAGTAGAATGAGTAGGCTATCTACTCATTTTAGTTAGCTATTATACCAGTCATGTGAATAATTAAGTAGGTAATGAATAAGTTAACATTTTGAGATTAATAATTATGCTTTTTGAAGCAGAATTTTTAATCTGATTATCATTATCAGATGCTCACAGCACTTAGGTGAATTTTAGTGGTGTAATTAGTGGTCATGAAGCTGTTATTGGACTTCATCGTATTTCAGGTCCAATCCACTTACGTCATGTTTCCACAAGCTATAGTGGATGGTTATTGTCGTTTGACGATTCCGATTGTCATGATAATTACGATTGCTTAACATCGTAAAGACGTTCGATATTCTCAAATGATAATATTTTGGAAAATTCTTCGAATACTTCTGCTTTTGGACCGACGCACAGTGGTGGTTTTTCGGATTTGAAATCTGATTGACTATGGAAGGCCAGAATGTTCTTCGAGTAATAATTTTTTTCTACGGTAAAGTTCTGAGCGATGCTTCCCTTTTTCCGATATTATTACACGTACTAATTAACGGAAATAGCATCCCAACTCTTTTCTGGGATTGTTCATTATTTCCGTTTGACTTTGATATTTTTATTTTTAACACGCTTTGTACGTTTGGCCCTGTTAATAAAACACAAAAGAAAATTATTGTTGTGCTTTCTTACGTGCACAAGTGACCTAAGTTAATGATGAATAATAATTAAGAGAAATGTAGCCAGATATAACAGTAGTGGTCGCAACTTAAAAATAATGAATCATAAGAATTATATTCATATATTCTGTGAAGAATTATCAGGAGCTAGCCAGTTTAAAAAATAAATTATGTAGTATTGCAATATAAAAAATGGATTAATATGATAAACTGACTACAGGCATTAGTGGTTGTAATGAGGACCTACAATTTTTTTGTGAAAACTAGTCAGTGTACAGAATCGTGCTGATGTAAAAATTTCAATATATATTAATTGTGATGGTTGAAAAGGCTTCTTACTAGAAGGACTTTCATTATCGAATAAGACCACGTAATTATTTCTTAAATGGATAATGAATGATAGCCGACCTGATATACAAATTGTTTGGAGTATTTTTTTTATTGAACCTATAAATGATTTTTGTCTACATCGTGATAATTATAGAATGGTCTGAAGGATATTCAGGTGGATGAATTGATGAATTTGTGAAACAATTGAATGACAAATAATTAAATGGATAATGAATGAGTAATATTGCATCGCCATCATGCCACATCTAGTGCTTTGTTTCGATTTTCATTCCTCTATATACAAGACTTACCTTGGATTTGATATAAATCAAAATGATATGATCGGGCAAGTAATCCCCGACTAGTTTCCTCATAGAAATGATTTGGAAGTACGGTTTTGAGAGCTATCAGGCGGCACTGAATGTGAATCAGTACGTCAGTGCGTCCCTCACTCTTAACAACTCTTGAATGTTCACTCGGGTGACGAAAAAATAGTATGTGGTGTGGCTTTGCCTCCAGACAACCAACTATTGCTATTTTCATTTGTATTACAAGTGATAGGTATTGATAATAAAATGTTAACTTAATTGTTTCAGGTCAAGGAATCACAATCAACATACATTCTTTCAGTCATCGTTATACGGCCAGAAGCTTCTACTCCTATGTAGATATTTTTGTTGACACTTTCTTCGATATTATTGGTGGACACACTTCTGTTTAATGTTGCTATTTAATTTTTAGTCATGAAATCGTATTTAATCCTACTGTTAATAATTCTCGTCCAAGTGTCCTAATTTTGTACAATGCTGTGTCGGACATAGGCTCCTTGAACTTACAATTTATAACGTATAAGCACGCGTCAGCATTGCCAGCCGTAAAAAGTACGGCTTACCAATCTTAGAGTTAGAATGTCGTTGAATAATTTGAAAATCAATGAGCCTAAATGGAATGATGTATATACACACACAGTACACATCGTTAGTATACGTTAAGATGATATCTAGGTCTTTCCTATATGGTGAACCATATGTTGCCTACCTTCGGAAATAGGTTGCATAAACCTTATAGTTACACAATCTTAAAATTAACCACAAAGGACTGATCCCAGTTGCGCCGAACTTTATACCCAGTACAATAATTGTAAACACCGGCAGAGGACAGTTTGGAATAATCATGACCATACCAATATTGTCAATATAAAGTACATGGTTTTGCACAAACCTAACAGTTGGATTATATTTGTAGATTGTAGATCCCACAATCATCTTCGCCAGTTGCACCGAAGTCTAGATTACCGTATTGTTGGTCACTGTTCGGCATTTATTTTTTCAATAATGATCACACATAAATTCATTTTCACAATATGGTTCTAAAACATGGGCAACGTTTACACTCCTAATAGCACCGAACGTTGTCTGAAAAACACATCTACTAACACCCTTTACACGATCTGAATTGCCTTCATTCTACCTTTCCCTAATATCCAATGAAGAGCCTGAAGCCACGGCACCAGAAATGTAGGTATGTAGTGCTTCTAGTTGTATTTCACATATATCACTAACGCTCCCTTATTTGTGTTACAGGCGACCAGTGCAGTAATACGACGGACTGCGTTATGACAGGGGCGATTTGTAATAATGCCACCAATACGTGTGTATGTGCATTTGGTAAACAGCCCAGTAAGGACAACAAGATGTGTATATCGGGTGATTACATTACATTTGACCATTTTGCATTTTAATTGTTTGGGACACGAGTTTAAGGTGAAACTCTAATTAAGACGTTTTACGCTTGAGAGAGCACCCAACACTCCTCTCACTTAGAAGGAAATATTAGAAGTTTCGAACAAAACTAACGATTTTCAGAGCGAAAATCTTTAATGATCAGTTGTAATTTCTCTAACATCTATTACGTGTTATTTAATAATTTACATATGGTAATGAAGGTATATGAATATTATTATGTATGTAACATCTGACTAGTACTTACTAATCATTTTGTGCTATTTCTGCGAAATCCGATTCCACCTTTTGAACTGATACAATTAAACGGATTGTAGGAAAGTGTTGCAACTTCGACGAAAGTGTTAACATTACAATATCTTATATGAAATAGCTATCAATTATGTTAGATCAGAACTACTGCATTGCTACCCATCAGTAATTTGTGAAACGTGTACTGAATTTATATGCTGCTGGTTAACTATAACACGTGTTGCTTGTTTTTGGCTGGTAAGTAGTAATACCAACTTCCTCATTAATGGCATGGACGAGGCAGGTCTGACTTCAATAATGGACACCAATATAGTGATAGAGACTACCTAAAAACAGCTATATTCAGCAGGTGTATGAACAATTCAGATGTAAGTGGGAGTCACTACGTGCGATATTGGTATTTTTAAATTTTTACAGCACTGGTCATTAAATTTAACAAATTAACGTGCACCAATCTGTAGTGACAAACTGTGTAATATTACATCGCCGTCGTGTCACTTCTGGTGCTTTGTTTCCATTTCCATTCCGGTAAATAAATGACTTACCTTGGATTTTGAATTGATCAAATATGATCGGAGAAGTATTCGCTCATAGAAATGAATTGGAAGTACGGTTTTGTGTGCAATCAGGGGGGGCTAAATGTGAATCAGTACGTCAGTGCGTCCCTCACGCTTAGCAACGCTAGAAAGTTCACTCAGATGACATAGAAATATTATGTGGTGTGGCTTTGCCTCCAGACAACCAACTATTGCTATTTTCATTTGTATTACAAGTGATAGCTATTTGTAATAAAATATTAACTTAATTGTTTTAGGTCAAGGAATCGCCAACAACATACACTATGTCAGTCACTGGAATACAACCAAAAGCTTCTACTCCGATATAGATATTTTTGTTGACAGTTTCCTCGATATTATTGGTGGACACTCTTCTGTTTAATATTGCTATTCAATTTTTAGCCTACTTTTCACATTTTGCAAAAATGAGGAAAAAGTAGACTTATGAGATCGATCCGGGAAAATGTGTGTCTGTCTGTCTGTCTGTCTGTCTGTCTGTCCGTCTGTCTGTCTGTCTGTCCTTCTGCCTGTCTGTCTGGCTGTGTGTGTGTCCCCCCCTATCAACTCCTAAACGGCTGCAGCAATCGAAACCAAATTTAGTATGAGTAAAGATGTGCACAGGAATATCTCACGTCCATATTTGAAAATGATGTCAGTGCTACCAACTGCTGAAAAAACGCACTAGAAATTTCAGCTCCCTGTTGGATATCTTGCAAGGTATGCATGGGAGCTATTCCAAAATTGGCACACATGTAGATAAGACTATTTCAGTTTGATTTCCAGGAGGCTAACCATGACAGTGTTGCCAAACTAATTTTAAGCCTTCTGATAGGTCCAATGTTTAAATGCATATAACTTCTACACTATCAATTGGATTTCAACCAAATTTTGTATGTAATATCTGTACATAAACAGATATGACTGAGCATATTCTTAAGGCCACCAGGGCTGCCAACTGTTAATAATTGCTATCTCTATTTTTTTCATCCAAATACCTATATATCAGAAAGTATGCAAGCCAACAGCTTTAAACTACGCACACGTATATTCTGACATTTTAGATTAATTTGGAGTAACTTATATGCGTCAGTCCTACCAACATGATTATAAACCTGCTGATAGTACCAATTTTTAAATACACACAACTTCTATACTATCAGTTGGATTTCAACCAAATTTCGTATGTGCTATGTGTACCATAACAGATATTACTATTAGTATTGTTAAGAGAAATCAGGGCTGCCAACTGTTAATAAATGCTGTCTATATTTTTTTAACCTAATATCAATATATCAGAAAGTATGCAAGCCAACAGCTCTATACTTTGCACACGTATAGCACCTGACATTCTAGATTAATTTGGAGTAATTAATAGAAGGAAGTGCTGCCAACATGATTCTATACCTGCTGATATGTCCAATTTTAAAATACATGTAACTTCTATACTAACAAATGTATTTCATCCAAAATTGGCACAACAAGATATCATAATAATTCAGATTATTTCTGACCAGCACACGCATGACATTGTTGGCAGCATGCTTTTACGCGTGCTGATAGATCCAATGTCTAACTGCATGTAACGTCCATTGGACTTCAACTAAATTTTTTATTCTGTACCTTAAGACTAAGAAAATGAATATGGAACTAAGAATATATTCAGTCACCAGGGCTGCCAACTGTAGTGCTCTATTAGGCTACATTATACCAGGTATATTTTGAACTAATTAGATATTTCGATATTACCACCTTAATTTCGTCATTATTCTAGATAGGTTCATATTCTGTAGAATAATCATTGGCATGAAAAGTAGGCTGTATAGTTCTTCACGGAACTTCTTGTTAGACATGAATTCGTCTTTATTCCTACTGTTAATATTTCTAGTCCAACTGTCCTAATTTTGTACAAAGCCATGTCGAACATAGGCTCCTTGAACATACAATTTATAAGATATAAGCGTGCGTCAGCTTTGCCAGCCCTAAAAAGTACGGCTTACCAATATTAGAGTTGAAATATATTTGAATAATTTGAAAATCAATGAGCCTAAATGGAATGATGTATATACAAACACAGTACACATCGATAGTATACGTTAAGATAATATCTAGGTCTTTCCTATATAGTGAACCATATGTTGCCTACCTTCGAAAATAGGTTGCATAAATCTTATAGTTATACAATCTTTAAAGTCACCACAAAGGACTGATCCCAGTTGCGCCAAAGTTTATACAATTATTGTAAACACCGGCAGAGGGCAGTTTTGGATAATCATGACCATACCAATATTGTCAATATAAAGTACATGGTTTTGCACTTACCTGACAGTTGGATTATATTTGTAGATTGTAGATCTCACAATCACCTTCGCTTGTTGCACCGAAGTCGAGATTACCGTATTGTTGGTCACTGACTGGCTTTTATTTTTCCAATAATTATCACACACAATTTCATTTTTACAATATGGTTCTAAAGCCTGCGCAACGTTTACACTCGTATTAGGACCGAACGATGTCTTCAAAACACATCTGCTAACAACCTTTACACGATCAGAATTGCCTTCATTCTAACTTTCCCTAATATCCAATTGAAGAACCTGAAGCCACGGCACCAGAAATGTAGGTATGTAGTGCTTCTAGTTGTATTTCACATATATCACTATCGCTCCCTTATTTGTGTTACAGGCGACCAGAGCAGTGATACGACGGACTGCGTTATGACAGGGGCGATTTGTAATAATGCCACCAATACGTGTGGATGTCCAGTTGGTAAACAGCCCAGTAAGGACAACAAGATGTGTATATCGGGTGAGTTCATTACATTTGACCATTTTGCATTTTAATTGTTTGGGACACGAGTTTAAGGCGAAACTCTAATTAAGGAGTTTTACGCGTGAGAGAGCGCCAAACTCTCCTGTCACTTGGAAGGAAATATTAGAAGTTTTGAACAAAACTAACGATTTGCTGCGCGAACTTCTTTAAAGATTAGTTGTAATTTCTCCAAAATCTATTACGTGTCATTTAATAATTTACATCTGATCATGAATATATATCAATATTATTATGTATGCAACATCTGACTAGTACTTACTAATCATTGTGTGCTATTTCTACGAATTCATTTCCACTTCTTGAACTGATACAATTAAACGGATTGTACGTGAGTGCTGCACCGTCGACGAAAGGTGATAACATTACAATATATTATATGAAATAGCTATCAATTATGTTAGTACTGAACTACTGCATTGCTACCCATCTGTAATCCGTGAAACGTGTCCTGAATGTATATGCAGTTAGTTAACTATAACACGTGTTGCTTGTTTCCGCTGGTAAATAGTAATACCAACTTATTCATGAATGGCATGGACGAGGATGTTCTGACTTCAAAAATGAACAGCAATATTATAATAGAGACTACCCAAAAAACAGCAATATTCAGCAGGTGTATGAACAATAAAGATGTAGGTAAGAGTAAATACGTGCGATATTGGTATTTTACAGTTTTACAGCACTGGTCATTAAATTTAAAAATTTAACGTGCGCCGATCTGTACTGACAAACTGTGTAATATTGCATCGCCGTCATGTCACTTCTAGTCTTTTGTTTCCATTTTCATTCCTGTTTTTAAAAGACTTGCCTTGGATTTGGGGATAAATCAAAATAATATGATTGGTGAGGTATTCCCTGACTCCTTTCCTCATGGAAATGACTTTTAAGTACGGTTTTGAGAGCAATCAGGGGGCTCTAAATGTGAATTAGTACGTCAGTGCGTCCCTCACGCTTAGCAACTCTTGAATGTTCACTCAGATGACAAGGAAATATTATGTGGTGTGGCTTTGCCTCCAGACAACCAACTATTGCAATTTTTATTTGTATTACAAGTGATAGCTGTTTGTAATAGAATACTAACTTAATTGTTTTAGGTCAACGAATCACAAACAACATCACTATTTCAGTCACTTTATACGACTAGAAGCTTCTACTCCGATATAGATATTTTTGTTGACAATTTCCTTGATATTAATGGTGGACACTCTTCTGCTTAATGCCGCCTTTCAATTTTTAGACATGAAAACATCTTTATTCCTACTGTTAATAATTCTACTCCAACTATCCTAATTTTGTACCAAGCTGTGTCGGACAAAGTCTCCTTGAACATACGATTTATAACGTAAAGACGCGTCAGCATTGCCAACCGTAAAGTATGGCTTACCAATCGTAGAGTTAGAATATCTATGAATAATATGAAAACCAATGAGCCTAATTGGAATGATGTATATATAAACAGAGTACACATCCTTAGTATAAGTTATGATATTATCTAAGTCTTTCCTATATTGTGAACCGTACGTTGCCTACATTCGAAATAGGTTGCATAAACCTTATAGTTACACGATTTTTAAAGTCACCACAAAGGACTGATCCCAGATGCACCAAATTTTCAACAATCATTGTAAACACCAGCAGAGGGCAGTTTTGGATAATCATGACCATACCAATATTGTCAATATTAACTGCATGGCTTTACATAAATAGGTGGTACATACCTAACAGTTGGATTATATTTGTAGATTGTAGATCTCACAATCATCTTCGCTAGTTGCACCAAAGACTAGATTACCGTATTGTTGGTCACTGTTTGGCATTTATTTTTCATTAATTGTCATACATAATTTAATTTTTCAATATGGTTCTAAAACATGGGCAGCGTTTACACTCGTATTATGACCGAACCTTGTCAAAACACATCTACTAACACCCTTTACACGATCTGTATTGCCTTCATTCTATCTTTCCCTAATATCCAAGTGAAGAGCATGACGCCACGTTATCAGAATTGTAGGTATGCAGTGCTTCTAGTTGTATTTCACATATATGACTATCGCCCCCGTTTTTGTGTTACAGTCGACCAGTGCAGTAATACGACGGACTGCGTTATGATAGGGGCGATTTGTAATAATGCCACCAATACGTGTGGATGTCCAGTTGGTAAACAGCCCAGTAAGGACAACAAGATGTGTATATCTGGTGAGTACATGGATTACATTTTACCATTTTGCATATTATTTGTTATGACACGAGTTAAAGATGAAACTGTAATTAAGAAATTTTACACGTGTGAGAGCGCCCAACACTCCTCTCACTTGGAAGGAATTATTAGAAGTTTCGAACAAAACTAACTAACCCTTGAGAACAATAAATATGCAAATCATAGTCCGCTAGATCACTCGGACATTCGAGGCATGTATATTCTCCCACTAATATGATTCACTCATTCAGGATCAAGCATAGGATGAACACTTCAAATCAACATCAAATTCAAAATCAGAACATTATTTAATGAATATCAAAATTCAGGCGCTACAACAATTAAATTTACAAATAAAATGTTCACACTTGTCTTAAACTAGACAAGGAATCAATATAACAAAACCACAAAATCAATAATAAAGGTTCCAAATGATCTTGACAAAAATCAACAAACTTTTCACTTCCATAAAGCAAGTTATATAAACTTCAAATATGAGCATCTCATCGCTATAAGATTATTTTTATATAGTTATTCATTTAAAATAAAGCACTTTTAACCCCCATTTGGAGTTTTTACTTGAGTTGTGCTAATTTGTTTTTAACAAATACATTTCTTAAGGTTCACGTGAGTTTCAAAATGTCATCCCTCTCCAAACAATTCTACAAACTTGGTGTTGTCGGGGAGAGAATTCGTGCATTCCCAGAGTACTGAAAATTACTGAATAATTCAAATTAAAAGAGACTCCCCAGTCTCCTTTAAAATTCTCAGTATTTACTCTGGAACAACATTTATACTGTTATTAACAATAAGGGATTTTACAGTAGTCTCTGACTATTTATTTAAGCTTATACGGTTCTCTGAACGATTTTTGGCAAGAGGTAATAACACTAGATCTCGGTACTGATGACCGGCTTGTCTCCAAAACATTTAACTTCTACATCATGAGACGTGTTGTCATGGGCCTACCACAACCAATTAGTGGAATCCTCCAGTGCTGTCAAATTGCTTCACGCTGATTTATGATAGCGAGTGTCGCTCAGCTCCCAGCCCACATAGACTGTCTTTCCTCTGGCCGACAGGCTACTACAAGAATAGTTTCTTTAGCTCGAAAGCACACACAATGGATCCATTCATCATTAAAATTACGCTGTCATAGTTATCCGATTATGTTGGCCCAGGTGAACTTATTGATTGGTAGGTATTATCATTGGTGGGTATCACATTCATATATCAATATTGACGGGGCTTTCGACGTGGATGAATCTTGGCTCATAATAATGATAATAAGTCTGCACCCTAGGTATAATTCCATCTTGGGAGGTCTTACCAACCTTGACACAGGAGTGGGTCTATAACACCAAAACCTCTTTAAATTAGCGACTTTTTGAGCGGCTACAATGCACTGTCCTCATGCGCTTACACAACTATACAGCACCCGTATTCAAAATTTGCTTCACTGCAAACACATTCAACTCCATAGAACCTCGCCCAAATCCACCTGACAATCAATTTAAAACCTGGCACGAAATCATAGCAATAATTAGCGCGAAAAGTCAAATAAGCTATCCTAGCTTTTGTTATAATAATATTTCTGTGATATTACAAGTATGACATTTACTGCTTCTACTTCAATTGAGCTCCGTCTTATTACATCATAAGCACTTTCAAATTTTGCCTGGCATAAATATCAATTCACCTTTGACATCACTTTTATTAGAACATTATTGTTCAACAATTATTTATTATTATTATTATTATTCACTGAATCTTAACGGCTTCCAACTTTATTACATTTATTGTTATAATTCAACAATTACTTTATATATTTATTTCTTGCTTTTAAGACGAATGTTATTACACATTATATCACCTTATGACGTGATTTCAAAAGAATACACCCCAATGAGTATTTATATTGAACACTATTTCAATAGTTAATTCATGATTAATTTATCGTTCAGAAAGACCGTACCCTTCATTTTATACACATTTAATTTCATTATCCCTGTTATTATGCGAACATCTTCTCATATATTAGTATGCTCGAATCCTCCCCTTCCAAAACAACACATAATTAAATTGTTGTATTTACTTGATTATCCCCGAGCTGCTAGCTCCAGGCTCCCAACAAATTTGCCTCATAGCCCAAATCAATGGGTTTTAAGCCTCCATAATACACTTCACTAAACTCACGATATACACTAATTCTTCCCTAACATATAACATTTTTGAAGCTCTAATATCCTCTCTTAGAAGTATAAAAATCATATTGCTCTTTACACTTTATATCACTAAACAAACACTGAAAAATTATAATTAACACTTGACAAAATAATATATACAAATTACACTTTATAACACTGTGGTTACACTTATTTCTTCACATGTTTGCGACACTTTCCTTTCTCCCTAATCCAAAAAGTGCAGATACTAGCGGATTTCCCTAGCTCTGGCTCCCTACTGGATCGATTGGAAGTCTCTTTCTCAGCATTCGCATGGCTGGTATGGATACTGCTATCCTACTCCAGTTTTCCTATAGTAATCGGCACTTGTCAGTTTATAGCACGATACTACACTCGTTCAGATTGCAAGTTCAGATCTTGCATAAAGTCTTTACTGCTACGGTCCTAGAGTCACTATTTCTATAGTTACAATGCGCTCTAACAATGTTTCTCTTTTGTCCACGTTTGGACCTGATTTTACGAATACTACTGTATTCTGTTCGTGGCACGATTTGTAAAGTATTCACACCTTTTCCTATGCAGTTACTGTCCTGCTTACAATGTCTTTAACCTGACGTCACTTAAGCGCTAATCCCCTAAGCACAGGAAGATTTAGGCTATTATCCTACGTTAGACCCTAATACGGTTCTTTAACGCCCTGGATAAAGTTCGAGTTTCACTACTCTTTAAAAGTTCTCATTCACTGTTGAGATAATTCGATGTTTCTACGATAAATTATCTTGTACTTGAGGCTTTGCACGCCTCCGTCGGCTGAAATTATTTTCTTGGCCTTTAATACTGTTTCTTGCCCAAGTTCAAATATTGATTCTGACTATAAGCAGCACGACGATAGTTTCTTTTAACTAAACTATGAAGATTCGCTGTACGATGATACTGTATGACCACTCTTGGTCTAGCGTAGACTGTATGATTACGACTTCGTGAAGCAACGCTTCCCGCTGACTGATAATTGACGCAGTACCTCCCTCAAGGAGTACTCGTAGATTGTACGTGAAACAGCACCACGTCCCTTAGGACTCTGAAGACTGCATATAACTTGATGCAGCACCTCCGCTCAGGGAGTAATGTAAACTGCATGTACGTGAGACTGCGTCACGCCCTACTGGACTGACTAAAACTGAATAATTTCCTTTGCGCTCGGTGGGCATATATTCAATTCTGCTAAAAATAAATTAGTTTTGTTCGCGCTAAAATTTATTTTCCATAGTAAGCTTCGCACATTTACAATAAAATTACCTCCTTGGAGCTCATGACCTGAACGTCTCAACAATAGCAAACATTTCGAAAATCGATCATGGCAGGTTCGATTAAAAATTAAAATAGCTCCTGAATTAGCTGGGCGTAAAATTTCTCTTTTCCCCTTCTCTAGGCTACCGGTTAGGTGAGCCCCCAATGACGTCGTGATGGCCTTACATTTTTAAACTGTTCAATAATTATAAGCTTTTATAACTCTACAATTCCTAATTTTCAGGATAACTAATATTGCCGGTGAAATCCTTTAAGATTATTGCATATTTCTGGCTAATTTCAATAATTCGCCGCTGCTTCTGGTCCCACTTACCAAACAGTGTTGCCATTTTCTCGCTGAGTAAGGACTTCTCAGTGGATCTTCCCTCTCACTCTTTTCAATGGGAAATTTTCTCGGCGATTGAATCCTTCGATGCAAGCACCTTTCGAGCCAGCGGGCTGGTGATCTCATATTCAGCTGTGTACATCTGACTCAACTCTTGCGCCACCCTATATGTGTCACGTAGAGTTGATCTCACCTATCTCTCCTGCTACATTAAAACAGTACTGAAGTCTTCTGAAGTTTTCTGACTTTCCAAACTAAAAGACCAGGAATTCGGATCTTGTGCACTCCACAAGGGCACACTATACACTGCGCGAAAATCTTTAAAAATTAGAAGTAATATCTCCAACATCTATTAAGTGTAACTTAATAATTTACATATTGTAATGAAGGTATATCAATATTATTATGTAAGTAACATCTGACTAGTACTTACTAAACATTGTGTGCTATTTCTACGAATTCCGATTCTACCTCTTGACCTGATACAATTAAACTGATTGTATGTAAGCGCTGCAACTTCAACGAACGGTGTTAACATTACAATATCTTATATGAAATGGCTATCAATTATGTTAGATCGGAACTACTGCATTGCTACCCATCTGTAATCTGTGAAACGTGTCCTGAATTTATATGCTGTTGGTTAACTATAACACGTGTTGGTTGTTTTCCGCTGGATAATAGCAATACCAACTTACTCATTAAAGGCATGGACGAGGCAGTTCTGACTTCAATAATGAGCACCAATATTGTGATAGAGACTGAGTAATGTTGCACCGCCGTCATGCCACTTCTAGTGCTTTGTTTCCATTTTCACTCCTGTATTTACAAGAATTACCTTGGATTTGGGATTAAATCAAAATAATATGATCGGGGAAGTATTCCCTGGCAAGTTCCCTCATAGAAATGACTTGGAGGTACGGTTTTGTGAACAATCAGGGGGCTCTAAATGTGAATTAGTACGTCAGTGCGTCCCTCACGCTTAGCAGCCCTTGAATGTTCACTCAGATGACAAGGAAATATTATGTGGTGTGGCTTTGCCTCCAGACAACCAACTATTGCAATTTTTATTTGTATTACAAGTGATAGCTGTTTGTAATAAAATACTAACTTAATTGTTATAGGTCAAGCTATCGCAAACAACAAACATTCTTTCAGTCATCGTTATACGGCCATAAGCTTCTACTCCGATATAGATATCTTTGTTGACACTTTCCTCGATATTATTGGTGGACACTCTTCTGCTTAATGTTGCTAGTCAATTTTCAGACATGAAATCGTCTTTACTCCTACTGTCAATAATTCTAGTCCAACTGTCCTAATTTTGTACAAAGCTGTGTCGGACATAGGCACCTTGAACATACAATGTATAACGTATAAGCGCGCGTCAGCATTGCCAGCCGTAAAAAGTACGGCTTACCAATCTTAGAGTTAGAATATATTTGAATTATTTGGAAACCAATGAGCCTAAATGGAATGATGTATATACAAACACAGTACACATCGTTAGTATACGTTATGATATTTTCCAGGTCTTTCCTATATGGTGAACCATATGTTGCCTACCTTCGGAAATAAGTTGCATAATCCTTACAGTTACACAATCTTTTAAAGTCACCACAATGGACTGATCCCAGTTGCACCAAACTTTATACTATAATTGTATAAACCAGCAGAGGACAATTTGGGATAATCATGACCATACCAATATTGTCAATATAAAGTACATGGTTTTGCACATACCTAACATTTGGATTATATTTGTAGATTGTAGATCTCACAATCATCTTCGCTAGTTGCACCGTATTACCGTATTGTTGGTCACTGTTTGGCATTTATTTTTCCAATAATGATCACACATAATTTCATTTTTACAATATGAATCTAAAACATGGGCAACGTTTACACGCGTATTAGGGCCGAACGGTGTCTTCAACACACATCTGCTAACACACTTTACACGATCTGAATTGCCTTCATTCTAACTTTCCCTAATATCCAAGTGAAGAGCCTGAAGCCATGGCACCAGAAATGTAGGTATGTAGTGCTTCTAGTTGTATTTCACTTATATCACTATCGCTCCCTTATTTGTGTTACAGGTGACCAGTGCAGTAATACGACGGACTGCGTTATGACAGGGGCGATTTGTAATAATGCCACCAATACATGTGGATGTCCAGTTGGTAAACAGCCCAGTAAGGACAACAAGATGTGTATATCTGGTGAGTAAATTACCTTTGACCATTATGCATTTTAATTGTTTGGGACACGAATTTAAGATGAAACTCTAATTAAGAAGTTTTACACGCGAGAAAGCGAACAAAACTAATAATTTGCATCGCGAAATTCTTTAAATATTAGATGTAATTCCTCCAACATATATTACGTGTTACTTAATAATTTACGTATGGCAAAGCTGGTATATCAATAGTATTATGTATGTAACATCTGACTAGTACTTAATAATCATTGTGTGCTATATCTACGAATTCCGATTCCACCTCTTGAACTGATACAATTAAATGGATTGTATGTAAGTGCTGCAACTTCGACGAAAGGTTAACATTACAATATCTTATATGAAATAGCCATCAATTATGTTAGATCGGAACTACTGCATTGCTACCCTTCTGTAATCTGTAAAACGTGTCCTGAATTTATATGCTGTTGGTTAACTATAACACGTGTTGCTTGTTTTCCGCTCGTAAAAAGTAATACCAACTTACTCATTAATGGCATGGACGAGGCAGTTCTGACTTCAATAATGAACACCAATATTGTGTTAGAGACTACCTAAAACAGCAATATTCAGCAGGTGTATGAACAATTCAGATGTAGGTGGGAGTCACTAAGTGCGATATTGGTATTTTACATTTTTACAGCACTGGTCATTAATTAAATACAAGTTTTTCGGGCTTGTAGGCCGTGGTTCAGACAGGATATCTCCCGACGTTTCACCGGAAACTGCGTCCGGCATTATCAAGGGTTCCGCTTCTTTCCTTGGTCAGCAGTGGAATGAGGAAGAGGCTTGAAATAATGGGTAACGGTTTGTAGTGGGGTATTGTTGTTTGAATATGACTGTTGGTTGGGTGGATCTTGGCGATGAACTAACGGCTGGAAGGTAGTTTTGATCTTTAAATTAGCATGGTGAGCCGAGCGTTCTCTTCGCATTCCGGCTGGACCGTCTGATCTCACGTACATGTTGCGGGGTGCGGTGCGTGCTCCGGCTTCGTCGACCGAGCTTGTGAGGGTCAGGTGTTCCCTGGGCGACTGCCGGGCTGTAGCGGGAAGGTTCTTCAGGTTGACGTGTGAGTGATTTCTTGGCCTTGGTGTTCCTAAGAGCCGGGATCCAAGTATTACGCACACGTTCAATTTCTTCCTTCCGATTGAAATTGTCGGGGTGTTTGAAGATTTCTATGGCTTCCCGTTGCAGCCTGGCGTGGTAGTGAGTGGTCGTGGAGAGTATCTCCGTGTCCCCGTACTGTACATCGTGACCGGGCAAGAGAGAATGCTCAGCGACTGACGATTTCTCAGTTTGACCCAGGCGGCTGTGTCTGTTATGTTCCTTGAGTCTGGTGGTCACGCTCCTCTTCGTCGTTCCTATGTACACCTTCCCACAGGAACACGGGATTCTGTAGACACCTGCAGTGGAGTGTGGGTGGCGCTTGTCTTTAGCGGATCGCAGCAAGTCCCGGATTTTGGCGGTGGGTTTATAAACCGTCTTCACCCCATAGGTCTTCAGTAATTTTCCTATCCTGTCCGTCACCTTCTTCACGTACGGCAGGAATGCGGTGGCCACCGGAGTTTCCTCAGAATCTTTCCTCGTGCTCCGGCGCCTGGGATGAGAGGCTCGCTCAATCTCCTTATTGCTGTATCCGTTGGCGCATAGGGCCCTCTTTATATGTTTCAGCTCTTGGTTGAGGTTGGATGGCTCACTGATTCTCCTAGCACGGTCTACCAATGTTTTAATAACTCCGTGTTTCTGTCGGGGGTGGTGATTGGATGTCTTGTGTAGATACCGGTCGGTGTGTGTGGGTTTCCGGTATACGGTGTGCCCCAAGCTCAGGTCATTAGTCTTGGTGATCAGCACGTCAAGAAAGGCCAGGCAGTTGTCTTTCTCCTTCTCCATAGTAAATTTTATGCTGGTGTTGAGGCTGTTAAGGTGGTCCAGGAAACGTTCCAGCTCTTCCTCTCCGTGGCTCCAGACTACGAAGGTATCGTCAACATAACGTAGCCATACTTTCGGTTTGAGGGGTGCAATCTCGATCGCCAACTGCTCGAACTTTTCCATGTAGAAGTTCGCAATCACAGGGCTTAGTGGGCTACCCATGGCAACTCCCTCTATTTGCTCGTAGAAGTTCTCGCGCCATAGGAAGTAGCTCGTGGCGAGGCAGTGGCGAAACAAGTCAGTGATGTCTTCCGTGACCACCCCCGACAGAAACACGGAGGTATTAAAACATTGGTAGACCGTGCTAGGGGAATCTGTGAGCCATCCAACCTCAACCAAGAGCTGAAACATATAAAGAGGGCCCTATGCGCCAACGGATACAGCAATAGGGAGATTGAGCGAGCCTCTCATCCCAGGCGCCGGAGCACGAGGAAAGATTCTGAGGAAACTCCGGTGGCCAACGCATTCCTGCCGTACGTGAAGAAGGTGACGGACAGGATAGGCAAATTACTGAAGACCTATGGGGTGAAGACGGTTTATAAACCCACCGCCAAAATCCGGGACTTGCTGCGATCCGCTAAAGACAAGTGCCACCCACACTCCACTGCAGGTGTCTACAGAATCCCGTGTTCCTGTGGGAAGGTGTACATAGGAACGACGAAGAGGAGCGGGACCACCACACTCAAGGAACATAACAGACACAGCCGCCTGGGTCAAACTGAGAAATCGTCAGTCGCTGAGCATTCTCTCTTGCCAGGTCACGATGTACAGTACGGGGACACGGAGATACTCTCCACGACCACTCACTACCACGCCAGGCTGCAACGGGAAGCCATAGAAATCTTCAAACACCCCGACAATTTCAATCGGAAGGAAGAAATTGAACGTGTGCGTAATACTTGGATCCCGGCTCTTAGGAACACCAAGGCCAAGAAATCACTCACACGTCAACCTGAAGAACCTTCCCGCTACAGCCCGGCAGTCGCCCAGGGAACACCTGACCCTCACAAGCTCGGTCGACGAAGCCGGAGCACGCACCGCACCCCGCAACATGTACGTGAGATCAGACGGTCCAGCCGGAATGCGAAGAGAACGCTCGGCTCACCATGCTAATTTGAAGATCAAAACTACCTTCCAGCCGTTAGTTCATCGCCAAGATCCACCCAACCAACAGTCATATTCAAACAACAATACCCCACTACAAACCGTTACCCATTATTTCAAGCCTCTTCCTCATTCCACTGCTGACCAAGGAAAGAAGCGGAACCCTTGATAATGCCGGACGCAGTTTCCGGTGAAACGTCGGGAGATATCCTGTCTGGACCACGGCCTACAAGCCCGAAAAACTTGTATTTAATTATGAACGCCGGCTGTGAAAGCCTAAGCTGTTATAACTGGTCATTAAATTTAACAATTTAACGGGCGCCCATGTGTAGTGACAAACTGAGTAATATTGCATCGCCGTCATGTCACTTCTAGTGCTTTGATTCGTATTTCATTCCTGTATATACAAGACCTACTTTGGATCAGAGTTGGATCAAATATTATCGGAGAAGTATTCCCTGACTAGTTCCCTCATAGAAATGACTTGGAAGTACGGTTTTGAGAGCACTCAGGGGGCGCTAAGTGTGGACCAGTACGACAGCTTGTCCCTCACGCTTAGCAACTGTTGAATATTCACTCAGATGACGTAGAAATATTATGTGTTTGGGCTTTGCCACCAGACAACCAACTATTGCTATTTTCATTTGTATTACAAGTGATAGCTCTTGGTTATAAAAGACTAACTTAATTGTTTTAGGTCAAGGAATCGCAAACAACATACGCTATTTCAGAGACTGTTATACGGCCAGAAGCTTCTACTCCGATATAGATATTTTTGTTGACACATTCCTTGATATTATTGGTGGACACTCTTCTGTTTAATGTTCCTATTCAATTTCTAGACATGAAATCGTCTTTATTCCTACTGTTAATAATTCTAGTCCAACTGTCCTAATTTTGTACAAAGCTGTGTCGGGCAAAGGCTCCTTGAATATACAATTTATAATGTATAAGCGCGCGTCAGCATTGCCAACCGTAAAAAGTACGGCTTACCATTCTTAGAGTTAGAATATCCTGAAATAATATGAAAATCAATGAGCCTAAATTGAATGATGTATATACAAACACAGTACACATCGTTAGTATACGTTATGATATTATCTAGGTCTTTCCTGTATGGTGTACCATATGTTGCCTACCTTCGTAAATAGGTTGCATAAATCTTATAGTTTCATAATCTTCAATGTCACAACAAAGGACTGATTCCAGTTACGCCAATCTTTATACAATAATTTTAAACACCGGCAGCGGACAGTTTGTAATAATCACGACCATACTAATATTGTCAATATAAAGTACATGGTTTTGCACACACCTAACTGTTGGATTATATTTGTAGATTGTAGATCTCACAATCATCTACGCTAGTTGCACCGAAGTCTAGATTACCGTATTGTTGGTCACTGTTTGGCATTTAATTTTTCAATAATGATCACACATAAATTCACTTTTACAATATGGTTCTAAAACATGGGCAACGTTTACACTCGTATTAGGACCAAACGATGTCTTCAAAACACATCTCATAATACCCTTTACACGATTTGAATAGCCTTCATTCTAACTTTCCCTAATATCCAAATGAAGACCCTTAGGCCACGACACCTGAAATGTAGGTATTGTAGGGGACCTGCATGTGTGCCCTCTACAATGTAGTATTTTGGGGGATGAAATATGAGAACCTGGGGGAAGCTTGGAACTCAAGTGTAAGAGGTGTAGGTTATTGAGTGGTCCGGTGGCGCGACGCAACTCGAAAGGAGATCTCCCAATTATTCAGTTGGCTTGGGTAGCTCGAGGGGACGATGGCGGAGCGAAGGACGGTTTAGTAAATAAGTAAATGAGGATCTGAACAGCTGTGCTGCCGCTCGGATTATTGCTAACGTGGGCTGCTGGTAGCACCCTAGTGGCGAGCTGCGTGAATACAAGCACTGTGACGTATAACAAGTGGCTGGCTGCGGAAGCAACGGAACAATTAAACAAGTGTGACCTGGATCCTACCGGGAGGAGGTTTAGGGGGTAGGACCTTATTAGCTAGTGAAATAAACTAAATTACCAGTTAGCTTTGAGATGTCTAGTTTTTAATGAGTACTTCCAATGTGAAGTACTAATAAATTTGGCAGAGGAGTTATTAATAATTCAGATGCTGTTACAATCACTAGGGGATGAATGTGTTGGTGTTTGTGTGTAGGATTGTACTCGCTAAAACACTTACTGAACTGGCAATGGTCGTGACGACTCTCAGCGGCGGTCTGGCATTCCGGCACTAGGTAAGACTGAGGAAGACTGACGCGGAGTGACCTCTCCTCTACTGCTTTATAGCTTTCGAGGTGTTGAGTGTGCGTAATTGCAAATTCTTCAGGATGTGAGGTGCTGGCCGGGGTTGATGAAGTTCAAGTGTGAGGTTACTGGAGGTTATTGAAGTATTAGGTTTTTAGATGTGTTGTAGATTTGTATGATTTATCCTGAAGGCGTTTATTTGGGTATAGATGTGTGGGTCGTAGATAGTAGGGGATGAGGGTGACATCCTATGGATGCAACAACTCCTCTGACGGAGCTAGTCATCGTCCTCGATGACGGGATGAAGACTAGGCCGTAGGTGTAGTTTTTCTTGTGTGTATGAAGGGATATCTTCTTCTTTCTTCTAGTGTCTACTTTCTTCTTTTCTTCTCTTCTGTTCTATCCCTTGGAAATAAGGCGTTGACGTCGGTGGGGGTGTGTAGGTAGCCCCGTTTAGGTAAGTCGAGGAAGTGAAGCATTGTTGATAGAAAGGTGGGTGTGTGTCGTAGAATGTAGTTGGGGGTCAGTTCGTTAAAAGTGCCTCCTAAAAAGTAGGTGCCTTCGGTTTGTGTCTAGCAAGCATGTGTAGATGTGTTGGGTTAGGGGGGGGGGGGGTTACAATATTTCGTTCACATATTTTGTTTACCTTCACTGTGTTGGTGCCCTAGGCACGTAATAATCCATACAATTTAAGACATGGTAAACCACAAAAAATATAACATTTTGTCATGAACAGCTGTAAACATATATGCAGGGAAATTTGCACAAAATATAAACATCAGCAATGGGAACTATCCCAAGGGGAAAAACATCTGGCAGTTTATGACTCACCCTACGTCCTGTCAGCAAGGACGGGATGAAAAATCGCCCTTGGGTATCTAAAATACATACGTACATATATAATGGTAACTGTAAAATAGGAGATAGAAGAGAGAAAAGAAAATTTTAGGGTTGAATAAAAATATGTTTATTGTGTTGGGGAGAAAGGAGGCATTTTTACAAGTGGGATTTTAGAAGAAGCGAAAGGAAAAACAAAATAGTGTGTAACATTGACAGTTGTGGCATGGAAATAGTGTAAATACATTATTCAATAGACCGGTGTCGGCCCTGTGCGTTTGGCCGTAAACGCATGAAAATTTCTATGTGCCTTAGCAACAATATACATCCATAATCATAATAGTCGCTTATTCATATTACTTATTCATATACCTTACAATAGGAACATGTTTTCCGCAAGTTAAGCGCGCTAACCTATAAAATTAACTTATTCGCTATCTGGGCTATGACCATGGTAAATTAGCTATACCATTACGGATCGTCCCCTGTGGGTGGACGTTCCATCATAGCAGGGAAGATCGTCCCATACACTCTATGGTTACGACCCTCGTTGCCGTATGTCACCTCTCATTATAGGTGCCGTGTGGATCCCTATAGCGGGAGTGGATATCCCACAATTATCCCTAACCGTGGCACGGATATTATGTGTTAACTGTAGACATCTGTGTGTGGGGGGGGGGGGGAATTGTGAGAGCTGGGGCTGTGTTAGCTCTGTGTGTATGGGAGAGAGTGCGAAAGGCACGTGTTTGGGGCGTTGGCAAAATATATACAAGGGACTATATACAATATCGCCACCTGTGGGGAAAGAAAGAAATGAAAACAATGGTGTATAGTGTCATCCTCGCTGGCTGCTGTATTCGTGCCTGTGGAGGTGTATATAGAGAAAGTAAACATAGAAACGTGGAAATCAGATTGTAAATAAGCACATGGGATCATCTGGGAATATCAGAATATTGGAATGGCGCTTCTGATCGCCATATGTAGGGATAGTACCCCTAGGTACTAAGTGTTCTCAGCTGGCGTCCTAAGTTGGAGCTCTGGCTGAAAAATAAAGCATGGGACATGTTATAGGGTGACATGAAGTTAGATGCGGACGCCGATCGATTATCCCTCGATCGGTCCAGTAGACATATAACAAATCGGAATCGGTGCATATCACACTATCGCCGCATCGCATATCGCGTATCCGTCGCAATGGCTCATAAGAAAGGAAAGACAAAAACATCCTCCCACTGGGGTATGATCAAAGAGATCATCGGTGACCAATAACTCGGCCAGGGAGAGAATCTTGAGGATTTCGCCTGCGTGATGGATATATTGGCTGCCCAAGCCCTCATGACACGCAACGTCGACATGAAAAAAACTCGAGACCCGCTGATCAACATGTAGGTGGGCGTTGAATGCACTGCCCAACATTCCTTATCAATCAAGTTCCGCGGCCGTGGGATTCAACATAATATATTCATCATTATAAATTCATCATTATTCATTATTCATCATAGTAAATCTTCACCTGTGTTCGAGAATAGGACTTAGCTTCGCGCAATTAAGCTGATTACTTACCTACATCTAGCTACGAGTCAAGTCAAATGGGTCGTCGTTAGGTGAATGTTCTATCCCGTCCGACGCTGAGTGAGCTGTTTCTCCCGTCGAACCGTCAAGATACCACCTGCAGGTCTGGCTTCGCTGACATTAGTGCATAATGGACTTAACCTTATCTGACATGGGGACAGGCTAGGTACACCCAAGATCTCGACGTTTACCCGCACAACGCCATCGTCGCTTCGACCTTCCGTCATTTCGTTAAAGTCAAAGTCATGGGCTATGCTTACCCTCCGTTGGTGTCAAATCTTACCATCTTTCCATCTTCCAAGGAAAAATAGGGTCACATTCGCCAATACATACCATGTGCACATACCATGTAAGTACAGTGTAAACCGAGCTTATGTTTTTGTGGGGGTATAGTACTGATTTGGGGGGGGGGTTGTTTTGGCACAGTGCACCTCTTTGCGCCTAGCTTTCGGATGGCTAGCTAATTTCAGCTGCGTTTATTCATTCACATGTTAGTGGGGAAAGCTGTGGTTGTGGAAGGGTGTTCTCATGTTAGTGGGAGAATGTATACATGTTAAAGTTGTTAGTAAGTTGGTGATCGGATGGATAAATAGGGCCAAGGAGTTGTGGTCCTAAGTGGATGTAGGGAAAACGTTAAAAGGTAAGGATCACTCGACTGGTGAGGGTCGGGATCGTTATGGGCTAGGAACTGGGTTTTCAGTGCGTTTGTTAGTGTCCGTACTGAAGTAGGTAGGGGTGCGTATGTTCTATAGGAGACATCATGTCGCATGCAACGTTAAAGATCCCTATCAGGGTAAAAAATGGAATGCGGGAGAAAAATACAATAATTTATATAATAATGTTAATAGGTACTTCTTTTACGCTATGCTGTCCGCTTTGTAGTTCCGAATTGTTGATTAACAATTAGCTAAGAGCGAAATAGCATGGGGTACTCCCTGGCTGTTGCATGACCACCAAGTGCCTCGCATTAATAGGGGAAGGGGGTATTATGTGTAATATGTAAAAGTTTATATGCTGTGTTAGGGGTGGGGGAATAATATCTGGCATCTGCGGCCGTGTAGCGTAGTATACTGCTGTCTGCAATTCATAATTCAAAATCTGTACTTATTCAATATACCTTATATACTAGGACTGGTCAGTTTATTAGAAAGAACTCGTACCAAGTAATATTTTACTATATATTCCTGGGAAGGTCGCGGGGATTTGTCAAGATACCCTGTGATCGATATTCCCTTTCAGTGGCATATTGTCACTAGTATGCCCTCAAAATAGATCAATTATTATATAAAGGCTTGCTATATATGTATTTAATCCCGATACAAAAGTATAATGGGCGCTGTATAAAAATTCGCGTCCGAGAGTAGCTTATTGCCATCGGCATTGCCGACTGTCGCTGTGTGGGTAAATATATCTTTCCTAGATAGTAGGCTGCACCTCTGTGCGCCGCCTTGCTTGTGAAAAATCGTGTCATTTATCAATACGAAAATTATAATGCCGCCTCTGCATGCTCTATTACATATCCGCTCCTGTGGACTAAATCCACCATTGTAAGGGGGGATATGGTTCTAAAGTATATCATCCGCTGTGCGGAAGTGTGTGTGAGCATAGGTGTGTCTTGCCAACCTATCAGTTGGGATATATATAATCTCCAATCATATATCAACTGTGTCTGTCAATCCCAAGGGATGTGTCTGTAGAAAGTAAGAATCTATGAGGGCGTAATAGGCGTGTGGCGGGAATATTGGTGTGCCACCGCTGTGAACGGTCTGTCCCGTCCGTGACTGGAATATAGTATGCTCACTAGAAGCTGTTATGACCTGAATAAAAATTTCTAAATATAATGGACATACATCTACATATGTCTAGACGGAATGCCCGTGCCTGCCTATAGCGGGGGGCGGTATCCTTACGAGGGGGTATGAAAGGGCAATGTTTTGTGAAAAAGGACTAATGAAAGAACTGTGTATATGTGCGTGTGCGCTCCTCGTGTAGCACTTATAATAATGGTATCTTGCCGTTAAGTAGGCGCTCTCTGCGTTAGATATATGGTGTGTTATGGGGTGAATACAAATAAAAATATGGATCTACCCTGAGAGGCAGTGTATACATAGGTAAGTACATGTTCCAGCTGCAACGGCATTTGTATTGAGCGCGCGAATGAGGGATTGGTCGCCGTGCGAAATAATGGCCGCTCTGTGGGTCATGTGTCATTGAGGTTGAGTGACGTTAGAGCCTAAGAAAGTAGGTGGGAATGTGTAGTGTCATGTAGCTGTTATCGCGAGCTGATTACGCTGTGCTAATTGGCAACGGCGCTCTGTGGGAGTAGTGTCGACTTGTGCGTGATGTCGATTGGACGGGGGCACTGTGGGCTACTGATGAAAAATGGCGGTGCTTTGTTGACGTTTCGCCAGTTTAATGACAAGCGTATGTGTCGGCTGGTGATACTAGTGCATGTCGTGTATGTACAATCGGTATGCAAAATAGCTTGTTTATTGTAGAGTGTGAGTGTGATTCCAATAAGTCCTCGTATATAATGCGGGAAATCTAAGTATCCCTCCCTAAGTTGGAGAGCGTTGGTAGGAAATCTCTGCTATTAAAGTGTGTCTGATAAGACGGATGAAATAGTAATAAAAATACCTTTGCTACTGTTTCCTCTGCATATAGAGTATTGGCAATGTATGTAGGCCTGTTGGGAATCTGTTGGCGTGTATAGCAATGTGTGTTTTCCCGTAGAAAATCCTTTCCGTGGTTTAGTCACGTGTATTCCGGGAAAATGTGGAAATGCTATGGGGGTCAAGGATAGGTCCCTATGGTTGTATAAACTAAGTATATATATATGTGTAATTGCGATATCCCTGCTGTATTCCGTAAATTGCTCAATGTCTGTATGGTAGCTTAGTAGGATATGCCTGCCGGACAACTGTCTGTATGGAAGGGATAGCTTGCTGTTGTAGCTCTGTAATGGAATGTGTTGACAAGGGGAGTATATTTCCTTAACGTGGATAGTATGTTTTGTGTTCACAAGTGCATATTTAATTATTTAATGAAGAGAATCATTGGGCCGTTGTTTATAATTTTCTAAAAAACTTCGCGTTCCGTCGCACATGGCTGATATTTACCTTAGATTATTGTTCTAGGGGGGATTGTTTTAATGTAGACTCTACAGTGCTCCCCTAGGAAAACGTAAAGTACTTATGGGCCATGGACGTTGTGGCTACGTGTATAGGTCTATGTATATGTTTATGGCTGGATATATATTTTACATTGTTTTTGGGAAGTGGTTCTTTGACGTGGATCACCACGATGCTCCTCCGCAGAACGTAAAATAATTATGAGCCTCGGCGTTAATAATACACGTATATACATATGGGGATATGTACATTGGTATAAGTCGGTGCCTAAGTGAAAATGCATATGCCTACTTTGGCCAACGAATGATTGTGGGACAAGTGTATTTCTAATGGATATATATAATGGGATCAATATAAGGACTTTTGGGTGCTGTTGTAGCCTTGTGGCTCTCGTTAAGAAATGTTGTTACATCATTATCTAATATAACGTCGTCATATGGCATTCTATTACGGACAGTTCATAACTTGGCGTTAAGATGATCATATGAATACCTTAGTGGTCCGTAAGAGGAATAGCCCCAGCCAAGCAGACGTGCTGTGAGTCCGAACCTTCCTAGGCTAAGCGATGGATGAAATAATTAAAGTTTAAATGAAACTCCCTAATCGTTGGCTAAAAATGGTGACGCCTTTGCGGTGAACTGGCTGTAAAGCATGTCCTTATGTCGTTATTGTGTGGTCAATGCGACCGTTCAACAAAAACAAAAATTAAAGATCCCATGTTAGAAAAAAATAGAAGGGATTGTGTGAGAGTATCTGCGGCACATGCGGCGTGTACGTGTTGGATGCCCTGCTACTCCCAGGCTGGGATAAACGTGCTCCGGTAGCAATGTTGCTTCCGGCATAGCGTGTATGGACCGCGTCTCACTGCTTATAATCAGTGCGCACGTCCGTGTGTTGGGCGTAGTAAAATGTAGTTGCCAGTGTAGTTTGAATTTATGTTATGCGTGACTGTATGTCCGAGGTAAGTAGTACCTGATCCTTCCTCCGGAATGGGCTCCTTTTGAAGGACCTGTGGCGTGCTATGATCTGAGTGTGAGTGAACCTGTGTTATTGTTGTGTCTGAATGGGCGTATGTCGGTACTGAAGTATGTGTGTATGTCACTGCCGTTCAATATTGAACGTGTGGAGATAGTGAATAAAATAGGCTGCTATGAATAGCCTGCATTGTAGTGATAAATGGTTTGTCGATGTGAGAGTGACTAGTAACCTGTGTAATTGTCGTAGGCAGTTTCCGGACATGCTTAGGTCCATTAACCTGTGCAATTGTGGTGTCCGTAACCATGTATCTGATTCCGGTACGTCCGGTGTAAGGTGTAGTGGGCTGGATGATTGGTATCCTGTAGGTGACATGTCTGCTATGCCTATGGCCATTTATGAACGAAGTATATGTTACTAAGCTTGCAAAAGTATTGTCCCACTTTGTGTTAATGGAAGGGGACGAGATTGTAACCTCCCCGTGGTGTGGATTCGATCCCGTAATACGTGTACCTTCTGCATGTGTGTAATTTCCTCGTGGGAATTCTAGGATGTGTACCGCAGTAGATAATAGCCTGATAAGGTTTGGAAGATCCCGTAGACCCTGGGTTAAAGTAAGCGAATCTGCAGTCGGTCGACTCCTGGACCTAATCCTGGGTGTGTCTGTGAGTGTGAACATATGGATGAAACTGTGTCCGATTTTAAAATACTGTGTAACTATCCTGTGTGTGTGGTCGCCAATGGTAAGTGAATCACTCCGCGGTATTACATGCGTACTCCGGATGAATGGTGTGGAGTACGCACGGCTATGTGTAGGCGTGCTTAGTTGCATGACTCGCAGTGGTCATCTGTTACAATGAATGTATGTGGCAGTCGCTGCGTCAACAGTGCAGGTCGGATTACAATATCTACTTGTGTGGGGAAATGACCTGCGCTGCTGTCTGATGTTGAAACAAGTGTTCCGCTGTACATACAATTCCTTCTCCGGCGATTGTTATCTGACCATAGTATCATACAAGGATACAATAAAATAATACACTGGGTAGTAATTCACTCTTAATATTTTAACATGCAACTTAGGCGTATAGGAGTGTATGAGGTTTGGGGGAATAAGATTATATGTTCGTGAGATACTTTGGTGGATATGTCATCAACACCTATTTGTGAATATGGGCTACTAGATGCCATAGCGTATTTGGTGCTTTTGCCTTTGCTTTTCTGGCATGGTATGTCCCTGGGGACTTATGGGGATGGTGCGACACGTGTAGCTGCTATCTGTGCAGCTTGCCTCTACCTATCTTGCCCTCTATTAATACCTATGTGGAAATGGTTAGGTGTACCTGTGTCCTTAGTGTGGTAGTGAGTGTGTTACCTATCGTCTCCGTTTCTTGGCTGTTTGGGGCTGAGGTGCAGGGATCACTTCCCGTGAATGGTAGGGTTTCATGCGCCGTACATGAACAGCGTCTTTAATGATTTTGTGGTGATAGCGTATATTCACCAGGTAATTTAGATCCGATATCTTTCTATGGACTCTGAACGGGCCTGTCCATTTGGGAATAAGGAATTCCGACACGTTCTTTATACGTGTGGGGGACCAGATCATAATCAGTTGACCGGGTTTGTAATCCTGATGTTTGTGTTTTTGGTCATAAGTGTGTTTTTGCCTCTTTTGGGCAGCACGAATATTTCGTCGCGCAGTGTCTCGCGCTGTGCACAAATACGGTAATCGTTCAGCGTTACTGGGGAGAGTATCCTGCGGAATGTATATGTTATCGATGGGGCTGCTCGGATGGTAGCCGTGGAGAAGAAAGTGCGGGGTGTGTTTGGTCGCCTGCGACACTGAAGTGTTGTAGCTAAAAGTGACGGCTTGGAGGTAATTATCCCAATCAGTACCTTCGTCGTTAGTAAATTGAACTAGGGCACCACCGATAATTTTATTCATGGCCTCTGTTAATGCATTTGTCTGAGGGCTGAAACTGGTTGTGGTGTATGCTTTTATTCTAAGCAGTGTGAGGAGCTGTGTTATAATGTTAGATGTAAAAACCGTTCCTCTGTCCGATAATAATGTGTGAAAGATACCATATTTGGTGATGATTTCCATCAGGAATTCCGCGATTTGGTGCGCGCTGGCTTTTGGGACCGCTTTGGTGATAATGTAACGGGTGAGATATTCGGTTGCCACAAGTATGTATTTGTTGCCCTTGTCGGATATGGTAATGGGATCCTTGACGTCAATACCTATGCGGTGGAATAGCTCACCTACTGGAATCGGGTGGAGTAAACCATGTGGTTTACCGGGCCTGTTTTTATACCTTTGGCAGGTGTGGCATGTTTGAATGAATTTCTGGATGTCCCTTTTCATGTTTTCCCAATAATATTTGGTCCGAATTCGCTGATAGGTCTTGTGGACTCCAAAGTGTGCGCCATTAAGGGGTGGACTATGGTATTCCGACATGATGTGATTTTGGAGTGTTTTTGGGAGGGCAACGGGTGTTACGTCATGTGTGGCTGTGGGTTTGTATCTAAGTGTGTCTTCCTTATCGAGAAAAAATCGGCGGGATAGCCGGGCAGTTTTAATATCTACCTGGTCGAGATTATTTAACGCTATCCTAACTGGGCCTAGCTGGGTGTCGTTCAATTGTTCCTGCCGCATATCAAATTGTTTAATAGCATATGTTGGTAAAGTATCCCACAAATGGTCAATATCCTCTTCAGGCGGGTCGAGGACTGGTAATCTCGATAGCCCGTCTGCGTCGAGGTGGGCACTACCCTTCTTATGTTTCACATCGAATGTATAATCATAGAGCCGGAATATAAATCAATTAAGCCGCGAATTGGGGTTTTTGAACTCGTCCCAATAATGTAGGCTGGCATGGTCGGTAATTACGATGAAATGGATACCGTATAAATATGTCCGTAAATAATTTACGGCCAAGGAAAATGCTAACATTTCTCTTTCTGTAGCGGAATACCCACTTTCGGCCGGTGTAAGTTTACGGCTCGCGAAAGCTATGGGGTGCTGTGTTTTATCAGTGTCCTCCTGTAGCAGGGCTGCCCCTATGCCAAATTGGCTGGCGTCCACATGGACCAAAGTGGGCCTGTCCTCCTGAAAGTGTTGGAGCAGTGGTAATGTAGTGAGCAAGTGTTTGAGTGTTTCGAAAGCCTCCCTATGTGTTTCTGTATTTATAAAGGGTGTTTTCTCGTGTGTGAGTTCGGTTAAGGGGTTGGCTATATGGGCAAATCTATGAATAAAGCGCCGGTAATAGCTAGCCAGTCCCAAAAATGACCGAAGCTGCTTAATATTCTCCGGCATGGGAATATGGGTAATAGCTGCAACTTTGGCGGGGTCAGGTGTGATGCCTTTTTGGCTTACAATGTGGCCTAGGATGTGGACCTTCAGTCTCGCTAATTGGTATTTGGCTGGCTTTAGCTTTAATTTAGCGTACCTAATCCTGTCAAAAGCTTCTTCCAAGTGTGCCATATGTTCTTCGAACGTCTGGGAATATATCGTAATATCGTCGATGTATGTTAAGACAGAACGATATTTGAGCCCCGCGAATGCTATATCTACAAGTTTTTGAAACGTCTGGCTGGCATTTTTCAAACCCATCGAAAAACGGTATAGGAGTAAAGGCCTTTTTCGGTGACGAATGCCAGTTTGTGTCTATCAGATTCATAGGTATCGAATAAAATCCCGAAAAACAATCTACGATTGAAAAGTACTTGGCCCCGCTAAGTGTTTCGAGATAGGTGTCTGTACGTGGGAGCGGGTAATTATCGCTCTTAATGAGTCTATTGAGTCGCCGATAATCAGTGCAAAACCTGTGCGAACCGTCGGCATTTCGTGTGAGAATTACCGGGGCGCTATAATTGGACACTATAGGTGTAATGATGTTGGCGTCTAACATCTCCTGAATTTGGGTTTCTATGGCCTTTCTTTCTTTCTTTAGCACTCACTTTATAGGGCGCTTGGTGAACTGAAACATCACTGGTTAAGTCCACGTGGTGCTGTATTAAATCGGTCACCTCAAGATGGGCGAGGGAATGGGCAAAAATGTCGCTATGCTCCTCTAAGAGGTCTGCAAGCCTTTTATCCTGCTCTGGGGTCAATGCCTGTGTGGGATCGTGTTCCTCTGTTGCCTTTGTGGAGTCTGAGCCGAGCTGCGGAGGTATTGTGACCAACGGAGAGACCTGATGCGCGCGTGTGTCTCACTGCGCTCGCGGAGTGTATGTATTCTGTGCGTGTGTTACGGGATGTGTAGTGATAAGGTCCCCGTTTACTAGGCGTATTTCATTGGTAACGAAATTAATGTTTGCGTCAAACTTGGCAAGAAAATTCGTACCGATGATGCCCGGCACTGATAGCTCGTTTATAACGAACATAGGGTAGTTGGCTTCGAATGATCCTATTTGGACTCGTATATTTGCCATTCCTAGGTAGCGAAGGCTCTGTGAATTGGCCGCTACGCCGTGTGTGATGAGGCACCCCGTATATGTGTTCGTTTGTAATGTATCTACTGCTGATACAGCATATGGCTGATCCGGTATCCAGTAACATGTGGATCTTATGCCCGTCAATGTTGGCGGGTATAGATAATGCTGTGATAGTGTTCCCCTCGTGCGCTATGTGCATATTGTTAAGGGCGTTTGTGACTGTATGTGATGTAGAATTTTGAGACTGTGAAAGGTGTATTTTGCTATGTACTGAGGGCTGAAGAATAGTATGCAGTGTTGGTTTGGGCCTCTCACTGACGGAGCGTTGTGCGGCGGGCTGTTTATTGTACCGGGCACGTTTGGCTGCGTCAGGGAAAACTGTGCGCTGCGATGCCCCTTCGGCTTGCCCAGCTGTTACGTGTGCGACACTACGCTTCCTGTTGGATTGTCGCTGAGCCGAAAGATAATCTCTATTTTCCTTAGAAAGGGTGGATGGGAATCCTGGCCTAGGTTTGGGTGTTCTATAGCTTCTATGTGCTCGGGCAGGTTTGGGTTCGAATTTAATCCTCTGTAGTGTCATACTATCCGCTGTAGCGTGTATGCACGCCACCGGCTTTGCCGCGCCTGGTTTAGTGGACGGTGCGCTTGTACCCGTGGACGGAACTGGTGTAAGGTTAATTGCTCTGTGTGTCATATCTGTGGCTGGGATGTCAATAACCTTAGGGGGTGCAGTGTCGCCTCCGGCTTTCTGTCCGGACGCAACAGAGCCTTTCTTACTCTGTGGGATGTCGGGTTCAGCTTTGTGTGGCTGATTTTGGGTGAGAGGGCTGTAATGTTCCGCATTTGGATTTCCTGTGAACAATAGGTGAATATGTTTATGGTATCCTGTTGTGGAAAGGGTGGGCGTCATCGTATACATTGTGTAGACATAGATATTGTGTTGTATTGTTTTGCTTAATGCGGTAACTTCCGTAGCTCCTGCATACGTTCCCTCTTTGTACATATATTCCCCATATGCGTATTTGTTAGGGAATAATGTGTCGCTTCCGTCCGCAAGGAAATATTTGTACTCGTCCCATTGAGACATAATGTAAATGACCGTTTTATTTCAAAGTTCCTTATGCTGATCCTCATTCTGATGGATCAGAAAGCTGACCGCTTGAAATAAGCAGTTTCCATGCCCTTTCACCGTATGTGCCTGTAGGTCTGATCGGGGAGGTATTTCCTGCACTGTGTTTTTACGGGCGGGAGTTGGGGAAGTCTTTAGCCTGCTGGGTTGTATATGGCAGTCGCTCTGGGGAGGCTGGTCACCCTGTCGGATGCTCCCGGTGTTTGACTAATGGGGATCCCGCTATGGGGTTTATTGCTGTGTTTAGTGACTTGCGGGGGAGGGTTTTCCGATTTAGTGGGTGTTGTTCTTCCCCGCCCTAGTAGTTTTTTGGCTGCATATTTCCGCGGTTTTCCAGATATCGAGGCTGTCCCCTGGGCGCATTGCCTCGCCAATTAACTGTCTGGGGTTCGTAGTCGGATGCGGGTAATAGTCCCCGTCAATTTTGTTGGGGCGGATACCGTCCGGGTCCCCGTGGAGGATGGTCGGGAAGCGTTGGGCATGGGTGAACTGTCTGTGCAGTGGGAGTGGTCCTCTATAATTAGGGCCGCTCCTGGTATATTGTGGGGATTGTTGGGCCTACGGTGTGGGGGAGTATACGCTTGGTGTACATGTCCATTATGCCCTTCGTTTCTCCGTGGTGTGTTGTCCCAATATTGTAGGGGGCGGCTAGCGGGGTGACTTTGGGGTGGGTTGTTTCGTGGGCGAATATCTTCCCTATACTGTGGGGGAGGGTATGTTTGCCTAAGCGGGGGTGAGTTGCCTCTTCGAGGCGTATCCTCCCAGCGTTGTGGGCGATAGTTCGCTTGCCTCGCTGGGGGTGAATTATGTGAACTAGGGTAGGTAGGTTCCCGGTGATGCCGGCGATGATCCTCCCTATAGTCCTCCTGTTCGTCACTATTGGGCGAATGCCATCCATCATCGTGATCATCCCTCAGTGGGCGTCCACATGTGTCAGTGTGTATAGCAGTGATACGCATTTCCTCCATCTGCTGTGTTAAGTCATGTATTTGTTGATGCAGGTCCGAGTTGTCCGTCCGGATATTCTGGTCTACTGCTTTTTGTGTGAGTTTGGTACCGGCTTCGATGAATTTAATATGCCCTTGGAGTTCTACTACCGTCTGGCTTCGCAAGACGCATAGCTTGTCCACTATTGACGGCTTAAGGCCTTGCATGATGAGACGGATTTTCTGTCTATCTGACATTTCCCTATTGTATTTCTCACACATCAAGAGCTTGGCATTTATGTAAGCCTGTGAGGTTTCTGTGGGACCCTGCGTTCGTTCCCTGAGTTTGTCGTAGAGATCCTCCTCATCAGGTGTGAGTTGGAACTCGTGCACTAGGGCTGCGGACAGTTGTTGCCATGTGGCGTCAGCTAACGTGGTCTCGTTCAGCTCGAACCATGTTAGTGCTGACTTGATAAGGTAGGCCGGTAAGAGGCGTTTCTTATCATCATCTGACCAGCTATTAATTTTGGCCGTTCTATTGAACGCCATGAGGTATTCCTCGGGGTCCTGTTGATGCCCTGAATACTTAGGGGGTTGAATCATGGGGTATTTAGCTGGCATGGCCATGGTTGTGCTGTGTGAAATCTCGGGGCTGCTTAGGGGGGTGCGATCGATTGGGCTATCTAGGGCGCCGCTAAGCAATAAAGCGTTAGAGCGTTCGTGGTTTTATGATAGGTTAGCTGGTCCCCCAGGTGTAATATGTGAACCCCTACCCCGTGAGGTACCTGGCTCGGTTGGGGTAGATTGTGGCTGCCTGACCTGCGAATGCTCATGTTCGAATTGTGTGGAATGGAGTGGTGTATGTATGTTCAATGCCTCTGTTTCTGAAATATTGTCGAGGGACAGATTATGATCGATCCGCGCCCCTTGTACGGATTCAAGTGTCTTTTGTATATTATGTTCTAATGTTTGAGCTATGTTTGAAATATCGTTAATTAATCCCCCGTTTATTGTTCTTTCCTCAGTGTCTTTCAATTGTTGTATGAGCACGTGCAAGCCGTTGTATGTCCTTTGTGTCAATTATATATTGTAATGCGTTATGGGGAAGTATGGGGCCGCCATTTTCACTAGCGTTACCGTCTGACGATGAACTCCTATAGCTTTCGTTTTGCGCTTGCGCCCTTGTAAGAGGAGGTGCGTGGGCTATCGTGTTAGGGAATTGTACCCTACGTTCTAGGGCTCCAGCTTCTAATTCAGCTATTAAGCGACCCGCGTTAGTCTCGTTTATGAGGTCTGCGTTTGTGGCTGTGATTTTAGGGCGTAGTGGCTTGGTGCTAGCGGCGAGGGTGTGGGCTGCGTCCCAAACTGTACGCCTGACCTTACTGAATTTCTTGAACCTTAGTATGGAGTTCTACCTGTGCTACCCTTCCTATGGTGGCTGTGGAAATCCTATATCTGATCGAGCGGGCTTGGGTGGGTAATTAATAATACCTGACCCGTTCTCTGAAAAAAATCCGATTTGGGTGGCGTATGCTTGGCTATAAAAGGTGGTCTGGGATCTTTTCCGCGGAATCACGTTGTATGTAACCCCTGGGGCGTTGTCCTAAGACAACGTCACGGTACCTCGTGGTTCCACCAATTGTAGGGGACCTGAGTGTGTGCCCTCTACAATGTAGTATTTTGGGGGATGAAATACGGGAACCTGGGGGAAGCTTTTAACTCAAGTGTAAGAGGTGTAGGTTAATGAGTGGTCCAGTGGCGTGGACGCAGCTCGAAAGGAGAACTCCCAAATATTCAGTTTGCTTGGGTAGCTCGAGGGGATGATGGCGGAGCGAATGACGGTTTAGTAAATAAGTAAATGAGGATCTGAACAGCTGTGCTGCCGCTCGGATTATTGCTAACGTGGGCTTCTGGCAGGACGCTACTGGCGAGATACGTGAATACAAGCACTGTGGCGTATAACAATTGGCTGGCTGCGGGAGCCACGGAACAATTAAAGAAGTGTTACAAGGATCCTACCGGGAACAGGTTTAGGGGGTAGGACCTTATTAGCTAGTGAAATAAACTAAATGACCAGTTAGCTTTGAGATGTCTAGTTTTTAATGAGTACTTCCAACGTGAAGTACTAATGAATTTGCAGAGCAGTTATTATTAATTCAGATGCTGTTACAATCACTAGGGGATGAATGTGTTGGTGTTTGTGTGTAGGACTGTACTCGCTAAAACACTTACCGAACTGGCAATGGTCGTGACGGCTCTCAGCAGCGGTCCGGCGATCAGACACTAGGTAAGACTGAGGAAGACTGACCCGGAGTGACCTCTCGTCTACTGCTTTATACCTTTCGAGCTGTTGAGTGTGCGTAATTGCAAATTCTTCAGGATGTGAGGTGCTGGCCGGGGTCGATGAAGTTCAAGTGTGAGGTTACTGGAGGTTATTGAAGTATTAGGCTTTTAGATGTGTTGTAGATTCGTATGATTTATCCTGAAGGCGTTTATTTGGGTATAGATGTGTGGGTCGTAGATAGTAGGGGGTGAGGGTGCCATCCTATGGATGCAACAGTATGTAGTGGTTCTGGTTGTATTTCACATATATCACTATCGCCCCCGTTTTTTTTGTTACAGGCGACCAGTGCAGTAATACGACGGACTGCGTTATGACCGCGGCGATTTGTATTAATGCCACCAATACGTGTGGATGTCCAGTTGGTAAACAGCCCAGTAAGGACAACAAGATGTGTATATCGGGTGAGTACATTACATTTGACCATTTTGCATTTTAATTGTTTGGGACACGATTTTAAGATGAAACTCTAATTAAGAAATTTTACACGTTAGAGAACGCCCAACATTCCTCTCACTAGGAAGGAAATATTAGAAGTTTCGAACAAAACTTAACGATTTGCAGCTCGAAACTCTTTAAGGATTAGTTGTAATTTCTCCAACATCTATTACGTGTTACTTAATAATTTACATCTGATAATGGAGGTATTGGCCTGTTCGCCATCTCTTGATGAATACAGTACTTTTGCATTTGTCAGTTGGCACAGGCTAGAGTAAAAGGTGGCTTTTCACCGATGTCTCAGTCTCACTCATGGCTGTGATTATATGGAAGCTACTGAGGTATGGGTGGGGCTTAGTAATGGCATTAGAGGCACAGTCAGTGCCTGTGAATGCTGTGAAAGGTTCAACTCATAGGGTTAGGACTACTGTTCTGACTCAGTGAGGAAAGCAATGGCAAACTACCTCACTCCTCTTCTTGCCTAGAACGCCTCAAAATAGTGCTGCCTTGGGTTTTTGTGGGTATCTACCCACATAACTTAACGGCGGTACTTTTTGAGGATCCAACCAGCCTTCGGGCTGACTACCTAACAGACACAATGGAGGTATATCAATATTATGATGTATCTAACATCTGACTAGTAATTACTAATCATTGTGTGCCATTTCGTCGAATTCCGATTCCACTTCTTGAACTGATAAAATTAAACGGATTGAATGTAAGAGCTGCAACTTCGACGAAATCTATTATATATAATCCAAAATTGACTCATCAACGCAGGGCTCAAACCACTAGACTTAGAAAGCTGAAATTTTGCATGTTGGTTGATCCGAGTATGTAGAGGCTCACTAAGAAACGGTTTTTGAAAATTCAATTTGTAAGTGACTCTTTTCGGCCCTTTGGCACTGAGCATCCAAAATTGACTCATCAACGCAGGGCTCAAACCACTAGACTTAGAAAGCTGAAATTTTTCATGTTGGTTGATCCGAGTATGTAGAGGCTCACTAAGAAACGGTTTTTGAAAATTTAATTTGTAAGTGACTTTCTTCGGCCCTTTGGCACTGAGCATCCAAAATTGACTCATCAACGCAGGGCTCAAACCACAAGGTCTAGAAAGCTGAAATTTTGCATGTTGGTTGACCTGAGTATGTAAAGGCTCACTAAGAAACGGTTTTTAAAATTCAATTTGTAAGTGACGTTTTTCGGCCCTTTGACACTGAGCAAGTACAGTCGGTACAAATATCGGATTTAGCTCATTTTAAGCCGCCAGATGCGAGAAACAATACTCGGAGGTCCTGTAGGGACCCCGAAACACAATTTTTAAATTCCTAAAATTAACGGTTTCGGAGATATTCCCAAATAACTGTGTTCCCTCGAAGAAACAGTTCAACGTTACTATGGCAACCGCTGAAATTTCGCAGACCGGGGATAGTTTTCTGGCAATATCTCGAAAGCCGTTAGTTTTAGGGCCTTAAAACGCGGGGTTCGGTTTCCACTTCGGTGATGTGGAAACCACGGAACATTGCTCCTTGCATTGATACGCGCAAGATGAGATATATTTTATTTATAGAGGTGGTTTCTGGGGTCGGATACGATCGTGATTTTGAGTCTAATTTTATACTCTTTGAGCTGGTTATTGTAAGCGACCTTTCAGATCTTTACTCTAATTTACAATGTTAAGATGCTTTTTATTTTGCACAGTATGCTTTCATTTCTTTTATAAATTTGTTTTTTGTTAACTGTATATTTCTGTTTGCCAATATTGATCTGCTCTTTTTCGTTTCTTACCATGATCAGCAACCCATAATCACAGACGGATGTGTCGTATTCTACCGGCTGTCACATTAAATTATTATTTTTTCTTAATTATTCTTATTGAGGAATTGGGCAAACTTATTTCAATAAAGTTGGTATTTTGTCTTTCACGGCCATTGAATCCCCGCACTAGGCACGGCTTGAACCTAGAAAAGGTGTCGAGTTACACTAATGGACTAATGGTGCAGCAGAATAGAGGAGAATTGATGCGTTTGAAATGTGGTGATACAGGAGAATGATGATCAGATGGGTAGATAGGGTAACAAATGAAGAGGTATTAAGACGAGTGGGAGAAGTGAGATGTTTCTGGCGACTGCTAATGAAGGGAAGAGATAGGAGGGTAGGACACATATTAAGACACCCAGGAATAGCAAGCTTAGTTATGGATGGGAGAGTCGAGGACAAGAACTGTAGGGGTAAACCAGTGTTAAACTGATTGCCTCGAATGTAGGGTTTGGTAGCTATGTAGAGATGAAACGATTAGCTCAGGAGAGGGAGACATTGAGGGCTGCATCAAACCTTTTAAAAAACTGAAGACTCAAACAACAACAATCGGCAATTTTAATTACTTAAAGAGGCATGTGAGTCAGAAGTGTTTTTGGAGAATTTCAATCCCTGGGATGTAACCCTGGAAGAGACTGCATACTGTACATCAGCGGCCAAGGTGAGAGATATTTTACTATAGGTCTATTAATAGCGATATGTTGACGTTCAAATCATCATTAAGTATGGCAAAATTACATCCAGAATAGCTTAAGGAAGAATACTTTTTAATTCCCCATATTCCGATAGATTTGCCATTCCAATGTGCAAGAGTGCAGTTCCCTCTTCAAACAATATTCCCAATTTCTTTAACAAAGCGCAATGACACACGCTTAACAGTAGCACGTGTACATTTAGACAAAACTATTTTTTCCCATGGGCAACGGTAAGTGGCGTGCTCGCGAGCATCCGGACAACAAAATTTTTATGTCTCAGCAGAAGACGTAATTTTGAAATATGTTAGCATAATGTGACATCGAGCCCTGCAGACTTCCACAACTCTATAAAATATCAATATACTGTATGTATCAGAATATTCAGAATTAAAATGGACCCACCTGTAGCCGCGATTGCTGCAATAGAATAAACCAATTATCAGCAATGATGCGTCGTCCCCATTGTCTTGATCGCGGGCGAAGCGGCGGGTACCTGCTAGTATCTTATATGAAATAGCTATCAATTATGTTAGATCGGAACTACTGCATTGCTACCCAACTGTAATCCATGAAACGTGTCCTGAATTCATGTGCTGTTGATTAACTATAATACGTGTTGCTTGTTTTCCGCTGGTAAAAAGGAATGCCAACATACTCATGAATGGCATGGACGAGGCAGTTCTGACTTCAAAAATAAACACCAATATTGTGATAGAGACTACCTAAAGAACAACAATATTCAGCAGGTGTATGAACACAGTTGCTACGTGCGATATTTGTATTTTAAATTTTTACAGCTCTGGGCATACGTTTAACAATTTATCGTGCGCCGATCTGTAGTGACAAAGTGAGTAATATTGCATCGCCCTCATGTCACTTCTAGTTCTTCGTTTCCATTTTCATTCCTGTATATAAAAGACTTATCTTGGATTTGGGAGCAATCAAATATGATCGGAATAGTATTCTCTGAATTGTTTCGTCATAGAAATTACTTTGAAGTACGGTTTTGAGAGCAATCTAGGGCGCAAAATGTGAATCAGTACGTCGGTTTGTCCCTCGCGCTTAGCAACTCTTGAATGTTCACTCGAATGGCTTACAATTTATAAAGTATAAGCGTGAGTCAGCGAGTCAGCATTGCCAGCCGTAAGTAGTAAGGCTTACTAATCTTTGAGTAGAATATCTTTGAATAATACGAAACCCAATGAGCCTGAATGGAATGACGTATATACAAACACAGTGCACATCGTTAGTATACGATATGACATTATCGAGGTGTTTCCTATATTGTGAACCTTATGTTGCCTATCTTCGGAAATAGGCTGCATAAATCTTATTGTTACACATTCTTTTAAGTCACCAATAAAGACTGATCCTATTTGCACCAAAGTCTACACAGTAACTGTAAACACCTGCAGTGGACAATTCGGTAAAATCATGGCCATACCAATATTGTCAATACTATGTACATGGCATTGCATAAATATGTAGCATTATATTTGTAGATTGTAGATCTCTTAATCATAATGTTATGCAAAAAGACAAATCAGAAGTCACTTAATAAGTCAGTGGAACAACTACTGGACCCGTTCTGCAAAAGGATCTGTCCTAAGAAATAGATGTTCACCATAGGCTCCAGTGTAAGCTACTACTCCGATATACTGTAGATATCTTTGTTGTCACCTTCCTTGATATAAGTGGTGGAAACTCTTCTATTTAATGATGCTATACATTATTAAGACAGGTAAACAACTTTAATCCTATCGTTGATAATTCACGTCTAACTAACGAAATTGTGAACAAACATTTGTCCATGAACGTACAAATTAAAAGCACATTAGCCCGCCTCTGCAATGCCAGCTGCAAAAAATACGGCTTACCAATATAAGAGTTTGAATACTATTGAATAATATAAACCAATGAGCCTAAATTGAAAGAAATATATACAAACACTGTACACTTCGTTAATAGACTGTATGAAATTATCTAGGTGTTTCTTATATTGTCAACCGTATGTTGCCTAGCTTCGAAAATAGGTTGCATTAAGCTTACAGTTTCACTATCTTTAAAGTCATCACAAAGGACTGATCCCAGTTGCACCAAAGTTTATACAATCAATGTAAACACCAGCAGAGGACAGTTTGGGATAATCATGACCATACCAATATTGGCAATATTAAGTACATGGCTTTGAATAAATAGGTGATACGTACCTTACAGTTGCGTTATATTTGTAGATTGTAGATCTCACAATCATCTTCACTATTTGCACCAAAGACTAGATTACCGTATAGTTGGTAACTGGGGGTAACGTTCTCGCTTGCTGAGCTCAAGGTTGCAGGTTCGAAACCTGGCGCAGTCAGCTGGCATTTGAGGGTGCGCAAATGCGAGGGAGCCGTGTCAGTACATTTACTGGCACTTTAAAGATCCCCTTCGGGGCAAAATTCCGGCACCCCGGCGTCTCTACAAGCCAGGGTAGTTAAAAGGGACGTAAAACCAATAACATTATTATTATTATAGTTGGTTAAAAAAGTCAACCCCTGGCACTATCCAGCCCATGACGGGCTAAGGCCGACCAAGCGACCGCTGCCCAGCCATTTGGCCTGCAGATATTGGGGTGACGCGTGATCAGTGCGTCGGGTCCCCTCGGCCGTTAATCTTGGTATTCGTGATAGTTGGTTACTGTTTGGCATTTACTTTTTCAAAAATGATCACACATAATTTCATTTTTACAATATGGTTCTAAAACATGGGCGTCGTTTACACTCGTATTACTACCGAACGTTGTCTTCAAAACACATCTTCTAACACCCTTTACACGATCTGAATTGCCTTCATTCTAACTTTCCCTAATATCCAAGTGAAGAGCCTGAAGCCACGGCACCAGAAATGTAGGTATGTAGTGCTTCTACTTGTATTTCACATATATCACTATCGCTCCCTTATTTGTGTTACAGGCGACCAGTGCAGTAATACGACGGACTGCGTTATGACAGGGGCGATTTGTAATAATGCCTCCAACACGTGTGGATGTCCTGTTGGTAAACAGCCCAGTAAGGACAACAAGATGTGTATATCGGGTGAGTACATTACATTTGACCGTTTTGCATTTTAATTGTTTGGGACACGAGTTTAAGATGAAACTCTAATTAAGAAGTTTTACACGTGAGAGAGCGCCCAACACTCCTCTCACTTGGAAGTAAATATTAGAAATTTCGAACAAAACTAACGATTTGCAGTGCGAAACTCTTTAAAGATTAGTTGTAATTTCTCCAACATCTATTGCGCGTAACTTAATAATTTACATCTGATAATGAAGAATGAAAATCCACAGCCTGCTTCCAGTCTCCGACCGGGTCAGGAATGGAATGAATGAAGCACCCATCTAGCGGCGAGGATATGGACTGTGCCGGCTGCCGAGGCCTGACGCACTCCTCTGGGGCAATGATTAAATGAAAGACAGATGAAATTAAATGATAGTGGAGAGTGTTGCTGGAATGAAATTTTGACAGGGAAAACCGGAGAACCCGGAGAAAAACCTGTCTGCCTCCGTTTTGTCCAGCACAGATCTCACATGGAGTGACCGGGATTTGAACCACGGACCCAGTGGTGAGAGGCCGGCGTGCTGCCGCCTAAGCCACGGAGGCTTACACATCTGATAATGAAGGTATATCAATATTATTATGTATCTAACATCTGATTAGTATTTAATAATCATTGTGTGCTCTTTCTACGAATTCCGATTCCACTTCTTGAACTGATACAATTAAACGGATTGTATGTAAGTGCTGCAACTTCGACTAAATATCTTATATAAAATATCTACAAATTATGTTAGATCAGAACTATTGCATTTTTACCCTTCAGTAATCCATGATAAGTGTCCCCAATTTATATGCTGTTGGTTAACTATAACACGTGTTGCTTGTTATCCGCTGGTAAAAATGTATACCAACTTACTCATGAATGGCATGGACGAGGCAGTTCTGACTTCAAAAATGAACACCAATATTGTGATAGAGGCTACCAAAAGAGCAATATTCAGCAGTTGTATGAACAAATCAGATGTAGGTCAGGGTTATTACTTGCGATATTGGTATTTTAAATTTTCACAGCTCTGGTCAATAAATTTATCAATTTAACGTGCGCCGATCTGTAGTGACACACTGTGTAATATTGCATCGCCGTCATGTCACTTCTAGTGCTTTGTTTCCATTTTCATTCCTGTATATACAAGACTTACCTTGGATTTAGGATAAATCAAATATGATCGGAGAAGTTTTCTCTGACTAGTTTCTTCATAGAAATGACTTGGAAGTACGGTTTTGAAAGCAATCAGGGGGCGCTAAATGTGAAACGGTACGTCAGTTTGTCCCTCACGCTTAGCAACTCTTGAATGTTTACTCGGATGGCAAAGAAATATTATGTGGTGTGGCTTTGCCTCCAGACAACCATCTATTGCTATTTTCATTTGTATTACAAGTGATAGCTGTTGGTAATAAAATACTAACTTAACTGTTATAGGTCAAGAAATCGCCATCAACATACACTATTTCAGACACTGTTAAACGAACAGAAACTTCTTCTCCGATATAGATATCTTTGTTGACACTTTCCTCGATATTATTCGTGGACACTCTTCTGTTTAATGTTGCTTTTCGATTTTAGACATGAAAACATCTTTATTCCTACTGTTAATAATTCTAGTCCAACTATCCTAATTTTGTACAAAGCTGTGTCGGATATAGGCTCCTTGAACATACAATTTTTAACGTATAAGCGCGCGACAGCATTGCCAGCCGTAAAAAGTACGGCTTACGAATATTTGAGAAGAATATCTTTTAATAATATGAAAAGCCCTGAGCCTAAATGGAATGAAGTATATAGAAACACAGTACACAATGTTAGTATACGTTATGATATTATCTAGGTCTTTCCTATATTGTGAACCGTATGTTGCCTTCCTTCGGAAATAGGTTGCATAAACCTTATACAGTACGCACGGGAATGTTCTCCGCAGTGTCTACAAGCTTTTGCGAGAGATTACGTCACCAGTTAAATTGGCAGCACGGCTGTCGCTTGTATCCTAACTAGCAAACAGTAAACTTTATACATTCCACTGCCATTCATAACTGATGCTAAAAGTGCTGATGACACACATGCTAGCTTATTGCAATACACACTGACGAATTTGACAGCCCATAGCCCACACATGTGGCCTTCACCCTATCATAGACACTGTGCTGCCATCGAAACTGATGGCGCAACCACTCGCAGCTGCACGTAGCCACTGCGGAGAACATTCCCGGGCGCCCTTTAGTTACACAATCTTTAAAGTCACCACAAAAGACTGATCCTAGTTGCACCAATGTTTATATAATCACTGTAATCACCAGCAGAGGGCAGTTTGGGATAATCATGACCATACTGAACCCTTGCAAGAAGCTTTTTATGACACTCTTTTTCGGGTTTTCCTAGTGTAGGAATGACTTTGTTTTTAATCCTGCTGAGAACTTGTTTTGACGTGGTGTTTTGGATTGGGCACAATACCCCGAATTTGGAAAAGATATCTACAAATACTAAAGGATGTTAACACCCATGCCTTCCTTTGGGTAAAGGTCCTAGACAGTTGATCGCCAGCAGCTCACACGGTTTCTGCGGTAATAAAGTCTTTGGATACTGCTTCATGAGGTAATTATTAGGCTTATTTCTGTTGGAGAGCGCTTGCCACAAGGTTCGGATACTCCAAGCTGGTTGCCGAGAGCGCTGGCATAGTCTGATCTCAATGGATTGCAAGGCAGTGTGTAGATCGTGTGTCTACACTCTGTGGAAAACACTCTCTACCATCTCCAATGCTTGTGGTGGGCTTAGAGTTATATTGTTATAATGTAGGCTATGTCAAATAAAAAAGCACTCAAATCTAACAGTTAATCGATCGTTGATATTTATAATAAGCTGCTAATTCATCAGGTTATGAGGCCCAGTCTACGGCAAACTGCGCGTAAGTGGATTAAAAGTCTGTTTAACGATCGTGTGCTTTAAGTGTGTGCGGTTACAAGATGGCTCAAGCAAGTGTCAAGTTGAATATTCCAATGTTAAATGGTGGAAATTTTATATTTTGGAAAACAAAGTTGCGAGCCGTATTAGTGCGTGATGATTTGTGGGAAGTTGTCAGTGAACCAAAGCCTGAAGTAATTAACGCGGTGTGGCAGAAGAAAAATAACAAAGCCTTAGCGTACATTACATTGAGTGTTGAGGACAGTCAACTCATTCATTTTGCACACTTGAACGATGTGTGTGATGCATGGCAGGCTCTCTCGACAAAGTACGAGAGATCCACGTTCGGAAGCAGGTTATATTTACGACGTAAACTGTACGGCATACATTATCGTGGTGGACAAATGAGCAGTCACATCGACGCAATTATGGAAGTAGTAGGTTTGCTGCGTGGATCTGGTAGGCCACTTGAAAACGACGAGATTTTTGCGGTTTTGCTGGTGAGTCTTCCAGAATCTTATTCAGGGCTTGTCACAGCGCTCGAGGGCCGTGACGAGGCAGATTTAACGGTGGAATATGTAACTGGGAAAATGCTTGACGAATACCAAAGGCGTGCCGAAGCTGGTGAGCCTGGAAATTGTGATTCAGAGGTAGCACTACAGTCGGCGGTCGCAGTCTCAAGTAAGGTTAGTCGTGCTCATCAAAGTGGAACAACTAAAAATTCAAGCGGGAAACCAAAGGGTGGCAAAGAGATACGGGCATGTTACTTCTGTAATAAACTTGGCCATTTAAAAGCAGATTGCTATCGATTCAAGAAAAGTCAACAGCAGAGGTCAGCAGGTTCAGAATCGCCAAGATCATCGGTTGAGGTTAAGGTATGCAACACACAGAACTATGCCACTTTTAGGGCACTGGATCAACAACATGCTACAAGTAGGCCTACTGGAGGATGGTGCATAGATTCCGGGGCAACCAGTCATATGACGAATGATAGGCAATTTTTCATGTCTATTCGTGACACAAGTGCTACGGTCTTTCTTGCTGATGGTTCATCCGTGGTAGCTGATGGAATCGGAGATGGACAATTTTACTGTGAGGTACCAGGTGGGCACCTCCAAGAAGTACTGTTGAAAAATGTGCTGTTTATTCCACAATTGGATGATAGTCTACTTTCGGTGAGGCGCATAACAGAGCAAGGTCACCGAGTGACGTTCGAGAATGACACGTGCAGCATCTACAAAGAACATCAGGTCATCGCAGAAGCAAGGAACGATGGGAATTTATTCAGACTTCAGACTGTGGTACCAAATTCGTCAGTTCATGTGGCGAGAGAAGCTGTATGCCTACACCAGTGGCATCCTCGATTGGGACATCGGGATCCGGTTGCAATCCAGCGTCTGATCAATGAGGAATTGGCTACAGGACTCCAAGTGTCGAAATGTTCGGAGAAGGTGGTATGCGAAGACTGCATCAAGGGAAAACTAACCGAAGCAAAATTTTCTGAGAATACATCCAGAGAGAAGGAGCCTATGCGACTCATTCATTCTGATCTTTGTGGGCCCATGCAGACTGCAACGCCAAGTGGAAATAGGTATTTTCTATCACTCATTGACGATTACTCCCGTTTTACTGTGGTGAGGCTGGTAAAATCCAAAGATGATGTGGCAGCCGTCGTAGAAGACTACATAGCTGCGATGCATACTAGATTTGGAAGGAAACCGATTGCCATTCGTACAGACAATGGCAAGGAATACGTTTCACAAAAACTGGAGAACTTTCTGCGGAAGGAGGGGATCCAACATCAGCTCACAGTCCCCTACACTCCACAACAAAACGGTGTAGCAGAGAGGAAGAATCGGTCATTGACAGAATCTGCAAAGTGCATGTTGTTGGATGCTGATCTGAAAAACCGCTTCTGGGGAGAAGCAGTTTTGACCGCAGCTTATTTGCAGAATCGATCAACGAGCCGGAGTATCAACAAAACTCCAGTTGAATTGTTTACAGGAGTGAAGCTAGATCTGGGTCATTTACGTGTGTTTGGATCTAAGGTCTATTCGCTTGTACCCAAACAAAAGCGAAGGAAATGGGACAACAAAGCAATAGAGGGCGTCCTGATTGGCTATGATGGAAATACCAAAGTATATTGGATTCTAGATCCAAAGACAGCCAAGGTTTGGATCAGAAGATCGGTGCGGGTAGTTGAGAGTGTTGCCAGACATCCAGCTTCGGTAGGCAGTGCACCTAAAGAAGGGGTTAATGAAATCACACCGCAGCATGTAGGGACATTGGAACATGTTTCGACACAGACGGAATCAGCTGACAACTCAACACTGAATCCCAGAGGTAACAACACGGTGACTTTCAACAGAGGAGAGACTGTAAGCAGCATAGGAGATGAATGTGAGACTGAGCCAGAAACTCCACAATTTCCACAAAGAGTTTCTGAACGGCCAAATAAGGGTATACCAGCAAAGAAGCTAACGTACAAGGTGCAGACGAATCACACCAGGGAGCCAGCCTCATGGAACGAAATGCTCAAAATGTCACCTCGTGAACAAAAATTATGGACTGCTGCTGCGGAAGAAGAAATAAGCTGTCTCAATCAACATTGTGTATGGGAATTAACGGAGCTTCCACCAGGGAAGAAGACTCTTTCTTGTAAGTGGGTATTTAAGGCAAAATTGGACGGTAACGGTCAGATCCACACTTACAAGGCCCGATTGGTAGCCAGAGGATTTTCTCAACGATATGGTGAGGATTACGATGAAACTTTTGCTCCAGTGGTGAAGCATGACACTATTCGAGTTTTATTCAATGTAGCTGCACAGAGGGGACTTCACGTTCGGCATCTTGATGTGAGAAGTGCTTATTTGAACGGTGAATTAAAAGAGGAACTATATATGGAACAGCCACAGGATTTTGAGGAACCCGGTCAAGAGAGCAAAGTTCTGAAATTGCGGAAAAGTCTCTATGGTTTAAAGCAATCGGCACACGTTTGGAACAAGACAGCTACAGAGACATTATCCAAGTTAGGCTTTCAACAAGGAAATGCAGATCAGTGTCTTTATTCAAGAAAGGAAGTAGATGGGAGCATCACTTACATTCTGTTGTATGTCGATGATCTGCTGGTAGCCGGTCAGTCTGCAAAATTAACTGATGAAGTTGGTACAGAATTGCAGAATTATTTTGACATCAAAGACTTGGGTGATGTTAGTTACTATCTGGGAATTCAAGTGGAACGACAGGAAAATGGAACATTTTTGCTAAATCAAAAGGCAAAGATCGCAGCATTGTTGGAGGATCATGGCTTATCGGAGCCAAAACCAGCTGTGACTCCAATGGAAACCAATTTCTTGTCTGGTGAAGTAACTGCAAGGGCAGAGTTACCAAATAACACTCTGTACAGGAAAGCCATAGGGTCTCTACTATACATAGCCACAGTATCCAGACCAGACATCGCAGTCGCAGTGAGTCTACTTAGTCGTCGAGTGGAGAAGCCTACTCAACAGGACTGGAATGCTGTAAAACGAGTGATGCGGTATCTCGCATTTACAATACACAAGACACTTCGTTTATCTTCAACTAAAGACACAGAGCTCAAATGTTATGAGGATGCTGACTGGGCTGGTGACAAGACCAACAGGAATTCTACAAGTGGTTATGTTTTCTTTCTTGGCGAAGGAGTTGTAGCATGGTCAAGCCGGAAGCAAACGTCAGTTGCCATGTCTCTACGGAGGCGGAATACATTGCGGCATCATTTGCCAGTCGGGAGCTGCTGTGGCTCAGACAATTACTCATGGACATGAGTTTACCGATTGTTGGTCCAACAATCCTGTATGAAGATAACCAAGGTTGTATTAAATTAATTGAGTCAAATCGGTTTGGGGCTCGCACCAAACACATTGATGTATGTCATCACCAGCTTCGGGATCTTCAAGAAAAGGACATCATAAAAGTGCTGTATTGTCCATCCAACAAGATGCTGGCTGATGTATTCACGAAGCCTTTGGCTAGAGAACCATTCCAGAACATTGTGGAACAACTGGGTCTACAATGATACGAACCTATGACAGCGAGAAGGGGTGTTGGAGAGCGCTTGCCACAAGGTTCGGATACTCCAAGCTGGTTGCCGAGAGCGCTGGCATAGCCTGATCTCAATGGATTGCAAGGCAGTGTGTAGATCGTGTGTCTACACTCTGTGGAAAACACTCTCTACCATCTCAAATGCTTGTGGTGGGCTTAGAGTTATATTGTTATAATGTAGGCTATGTCAAATAAAAAAGCACTCAAATCTAACAGTTAATCGATCGTTGATATTTATAATAAGCTGCTAATTCATCAATTTCGCTGACATGCATCACAATTCTTAATTATCTCGACAATAGTAGACCTCATTCTTGGCCACGTAAAAGATTCCCCAATCGTCGCCTCTGATTTATCTATGCCAACGTGTCCTAGTGTCTCATGTACGTGCCACGTTAATCCTCTCTGAAGAGAAGCTGGAACTAAAATCCTGAGTTTGGTGTGTTCTTCGTACACAAACTTGTGTAGAAGGCCATTGAAATATTGGTACTTGGCTTCCTTCGCTCTTGATTCTCGATATTCAGGTGTCCCCTGTTTTATTTCTTTCCTGAAATATTTTATCATCATCAGCATCCGTGGATCTCATTCCTGTTCCTGTTGAATGTTCTTGAGTCTGTTCAAAAACTCTTGGTCCTTCGGTTTTAATTCCAGATGTTGCACGTCTACTGCTGTCTCGTTCTCCTGCTCTAATTATGTCCAGAAGTTTGTTAAGATTTACCAAGTGTTCTTCCATTGTTTCAGAAGCGAGAAGAATGTCATCAACGTATCTCGTAGTGAACTCTTTTACTTCATCGGTTAAGTTCCTATCCAGGGGCTCTAATCTGGGCACAACCCGCTGTTTTACTCCGAAGGGCATCCTTTGCCATATATAGCTTTGGTTGTCAAATAAAAATCCCTCAGCAACTGGTTTTTTTCCTCTAACTCCAGATGATGAAAACTATTTGTAAGATCTACGCTACTATAGATCTTCTTTCCTCTGAATCCTTTTAGTACATCTTTAATAAGTGGCGCTTTGTCATGCTCCGGGAGAAGCTTGCTATTTAAAAAACGTGCGTCTAGGCAATGCCTAATAGACCCATTTGGCGTAGCTACTGCCAAAATAGCATTTAAATAAGGTGTAAGCGATTTCTTGATCATCCCGGCTTCGAACAGATTGTCAATGATATCCTTCACCTGAGAATGATGTTTCTCCGGGATTGGGTGAAGTTTACTTTTAAAAGGCGTCCATTCATCTACTTGCATTGCATACTTAAAGTTGAGAACTTTTCCTGGTATGGTGTCAAATACTTCCTTATGGCGGCGTAAAATAATTTCTAATTTCAATTTATCCGAGTCCCCCAATTTCGCTTATCTTAGCCGCTCCTGAATTATGTTTTCAAATTTTGATCCAGATTGATCTTCTTCTGCCAAATATGTCCAAAGTTCCTGCGAAACATCGCGACTTCCAAGTTCCACTACTGCTGTACTAATTACATCTTCTTCCTGTTTGCTTATCTCGTTCATGACGTCACGCGTAATCACCTCGAGCGTCCAAGTGCCGGTCTCTCGCTCCAATGTAGTCTCTTCCATATTCAGCCCCACATGACTCAACTCTTCTACTTGCTTGAAACTGACTGTATTATTCCGGAGATCTATTATTGCGTGAAAATCGCAGATGAAATTCGCACCTAAAATAACGTTATAGCTCATATTTGCCATCACAATAAAGGCTTGTGCGAATGTGTGGTTTACAATGTTTAACTCCAAATATGCCTGGTTTTACATATTACAGTTCTTTCTGGTATGACTCCCCGTACTTTCAGTTGTGGTACAGGAATTAGTGGAAAAGTCTGATTCCTCCCCACTTCTTTAATTAATGTCTCCGATACCAAGCTGACCTGACTACCGGTATCCATTAAACAGTGGAACTTTAATCCTCATATCCTTGCATATATAACTGGTAGCTGTCTTATAACATTATCCTGCGGTTTTATTACTTCCTCCAGACAATCTTCTGGGAAAGCTATCCACTCCTCGATGTTAGCAATAATCACATCATCACGATCATCAGCCTCTCTCGATTCCAGACTATCTCCTAGTTCGAATTTTGAGTTTTTTTTAAATCTCGAAAACCGTTTTGTGAGTTTTGCCCGCCATTGTTCTGCCTTTCCTGTTGCCTCAGCAAACTATCTGCGCCGTCACTACCGTGATTATCGGGATTTTTTATTTTCCATAGCTCGCCCCCACTTCTCTTTCTCTGTCTCCTCATTGGCGTGCATTTCTTGCAAGTATTCCTGCGATTCCCTGTAGCGTTCATCCCAGTTATTCCTATAATCTCTTGTATCCTCTTGCATGTTATCCCGCCGGTTCTTCCAAAATCGTGTGTCACCATTTCTTTGGTACGGTCTTTCCTGCTGCCTATTTCTTCGCCAATTAGTGTATCCTCGTTGGTACGCTCTTCGGTTATTATTATTATTATACTGCTGGTTGTAATTGTTATTGCTATTATATTCGTATCGACCCCTGTTATCATAAAAATCTTACCTCCTTGGCGTGAACTGTGTGTTCGTCACTTGCGACCTGGTATTCGAATGCTGGTTATTATTATTATTACTATTATTATTATTATTATTATTATTATTATTTTGATTTATGACTTCTGCTGTATTGACGCTTTTAATGTTTCTTTGTCGACTTTGAGTCGTTACCATGCTAGTTTCATCCAAATGCCGAATATCTCTTCTGCCTCGACCGATGTTTTTTACGTTTGCTGCGACTAAAAACTGTTGGATGTTAATAGGTAATTGTTTGCCTATTGTTAATACCAAATTCTCTTCTGAAGGTGGCTCGTCTAATTCTTTAAGCCTGATCATCTGTTGTCAGAAATAAACCAAAAATGTTGTAGGATGCGTGCTGTGATACTTTCTGGCATATAAATCCATCATGAGGCTCTGTCGCAATGAAGGACTCCAAAATTTCTTCAAAAACGCTTCTTTGAACTGGGCCATATTTTCAAGTGTATATTTGAAACTATGGAACCAGACGAGGATCGAACCTTGTAAAAATTTCTCACCATCCTGAGCTGTGTAATTGGACTTATCTGATTGTCATTATAATAATCATCGAGTTCACGGGGAAAAGCTATAGGTGTAGTTCCTTGACCGTCTGAAATCATTCCCACGAATCACCTGGATCACTTGCTGAGTCGTTACGTTCGGTTGCGGTGTTGAAGTTTAGCCCCTGTAGTTGCGAAAAGCTTCAGTATCGCCGCCTGCCTTAGGACTGTGTTCCTGATATGTATTTCCCATAGATTTAAATGCCTCAGGTCTCCCAATATTAACAAGTTTCCCTGCTACCTGATCCGACGAAAAAAGCATGGCATTCTCTAATGAGCGAATCTCATTCTTGACAATTAAATCTGCGTGCTCTTGGAATTTGGTTTTCATGCATTCCTCCAGCGCCTACATACGAGAATTATTGTCTCCCAACCTCTTTAATATACATAACCTATTTCCTTTATTTTCTTCTGCCTCCTGCTTCCAATCCTTCTTGATCTTGTCTTTCAGTGTTTTCAACCCCTCTTCTATCTGTTCCTGGTTTTTATCCAATCGTTCTTCTATCTGTTCCTGGTTTCTATTGAATCGTCCTTCTATCTTTCCCAGCCGTTATTCCATCTGTTCTTGATTTCTATCTTGACCTGTCTCTATTCTTTTAGTCGTTCTTCCATCTGTTCTTGATTTCTATCTTGACCTATCTCTATTTTTTCTAATCGTTCGTCAATCTGCATTCTATTTATTTCTATATTCTTCTTAATTTCCTGTTGGTCAGCTTCTAAATTCGCCCATCTATCCGTGGATTTAATTTCCAGCCGATCGAGTTCTTTAATTAACCCCAATACGTTACTGTCAACAGATTTAATTTGCTCCTGTATATTTACTGTCTTGACCTCGATTTTCTTAAATTCCCCCTGCTATTCTTCCAGCGTGGTATTTATCCCCGTAGTGTTATTCATGCAAGCCTGTTCGATTTGTTCCAACTTTCCAGCTACCATTTATTCCAGCTCTATCAGTTTCCGGTCAGATTTAGATTCTATGGAGTTAATTTGTCCTAACTGCTTAGTATTGTTGTCATACATCTCGTTTGTCAGTCTGTCTAATTGTGCCTTTGAACTCTCATTAAATTCAAGCGTGATTTTGCTTAAATGTTTGGTCTGTGCTATCGCCTGTTATGCAAGTTTATTATTTAACTGTTCCGTAATGTTGTTATTTAATGTTAATATTTGTCCATTACTGTGTTCCTGCATTTCATTTTTTAGTGTTAATAATTGTTCACTATTGTGTTCCTGCATTTCATTTTTCTGAGCCTGCATTTCATTTTTTAGTGTTAATGACTGTTCACTATTGTGTTCCTGCATTTCATTTTTAGTGTTAATAATTGTTCACTACTACTATTGCTTATTTCATCCTTCATTTCAGCCAACTGCTTCTGCGTTTTAGCTGAAGCCCTCTCAATCAACTCACTGATCTCAGCGATCGTTGCCATCTCAAAACACAAATACACTTCTTAAGAAATAGGGCCTTGCAACCAGTGATCTCCACCGCACTCACACACATGTTTGACATTTATTAATTATTCAAACCCAATCATTTAATTTTACGTTAAAAAGAAACAAACCCAACAATCAAAGCATCAATGAGTATTTTGAATTTAATTTTAATTTCCCTTTTTGTTCTGATCATAAATTTCTAGTCTGAAAGAATTTACGTAAACATATTGTAATTAAAGCAATGATAATTAAATTTTTTAAGGCAACACCTTCCTGTCATTTAAATATTTCTGAGTTGATAGAATCAAAACAATCACTAATTTTAAATCAATGCGATATCAAATCTAACTGTGTTTCGTGTTTCTAACCTTAAATGAACTCACTGATTCTACTTATACAACTTGGTGGCAAGACTTCACCTATATTTACTGAATCTACTAATTAACTGTGCGATACCGGGTGAGTTAGCCGAGGTCGTTGCGGCATGACTGTTGGCAGTCGCTCACATCCGGGAGGCGAGGAGGTTCGAATCCCCCCGCCGGTAACCTTGAAGATGGTGGTTTCCCATCTTCCTTCCAGGCAAATGCCGGGGTTGGTCCCTAACTATAGGCCACAGCCGCTACCTTCCTACTCCTCGACCCTCCCTTCCAACTTTCCTCCCCAACGGTACTTGTAGCTCACCCATTGGGTGTCCGTCTCGAAGCAGCTACAAAACTGGCGAGCCGAACATGTCCTCGGACACTCCCGGCACTAAAAGCCATACGCTAAAAAAACAAAAAAAACTGTGCGATGCCTGGCATCATCTTTCAACAAAATAATTATAAGGCAAGCAAAAGCAACAACAACCCCTACTTGGGCAGCCATTTGCAAGAAGCTTTTTATGAGACTCTTTTTCGGGGTAGTGTACGGTTCATAATGAAGTTGCTAAAATACGCTTCTTATCAGATACAAGGTAACATAGCCTAAATATATGGCGGAAAGAACAGAAAGTGAAGCCAAAATAAACAAAACAAATATAATTACAGAACAAAAATATCAACAAACAAAGAAACAAGGAAAAACCCGCCCTTAAACTTACACCCATAATTAATCAATGAAATAAACAAAAATAAATGATCTCTCCCAGAGATTTCGAAAAGTTCAGGACCGGAGATTTGGCCTGATCATTCTTCAATTCATTGTATGCGTGGTGTGATAAGCATGCAATATGGTATGAGTACAGATACGAGATTTGGTGCCATCATGCTGTAGCCTTCAGGCCACAAATTTAGCGATGGGAACTAAACACAACAATAATATACGAGGCACGTCCAGAAAGTAAGTTCCGTTTGGTAATAAAATTAAATTGTGTACAGATACAGAAAAATTATTTATTTCACAACATTCTACACCTCTTAAACTACTTTTCCACATAACTGCCGAACCTTTGCAGGCATTTGTCATAGCGTGGCACAAGTTTTTGGATACCTTCTTCATAGAAGTTTGCCGCATGTGTCTTCAACCAGTTGGAAACATCTTCTTTCAGCTCGTCGTCATTGTTGAAGTGTTGACCGCCAAGGAAAGACTTGAGATGTGTGAACAGATGAAAGTCGCTAGGAGCGAGGTCAGGGCTGTACGGAGGGTTGTCAAACACGTCCCAGCCAAATCCCTGTAGAAGGTTTTTCGTCACATTTGCAGTGTGTGGTCGTGCGTTGTCGTGAAGAAAAACAACACCTTTTGCCAGCAACCCTCGGCGCTTATTCTGTATTGCGCGGCGCAATTTCCTAAGTGTCTCGCAGTAAGCATCTGCGTTGATTGTTTGACCACGCGGTAAGAAATCAATGAGTAAGGTGCCTTTCCAGTCCGAGAACACTGTGCACATCATTTTCCGAGGTGTCAAGATTTGCTTCGGCTTAACCTTTGCTGGGGATTTAGTGTGCCTCCATTCCATTGATTGCCGCTTATTTTCAAGGGTGTCGTAAGAAACCCAAAATTCATCTCCTGTGACTATCTGTGTCAGAAATTCTTCGCCGCCTTCATTGTAACGGGTCAAAAACTGAAGTGCACTACCCATCCGTTTTGTTTTGTGTTGCTCCGTAAGAATCTTTGGTACCCAAAGTCGGCAAAGTTTACAAAAGTTCAGTTTTTCGGTAACAATTTCATGAATTAGTGATCGTGAGATTTGGGGAAATTCCATAGCGAGAGCACTAATTGTAAATCTGCGGTTTTCCCGGATCTTGTCATCAATCGCGTGAACCAGTTCTTCTGTAACCAAAGATGGACGCCCACTTCTTTCTTCATCGTGCACTTCACTACGTCCTTCATTGAACTGTCGGACCCATCTTCTGACCATTGAATCACTCATCACATTTTGTCCATACACTTCGCAAATTTGCCGATACATTTCAATTGGTTTCACTTTCCTAGCATTCAGAAAACGAATCACAGATCTGATTTCTCAAGCGGCGGGATTTTCAATCAACACCGACATTGTACGAGTAAACATGCACAACAACGCGTACGTGGCTGACAGCGCTCTCCAAATGGCGCACGTTCCTTCTCCTTGATACAGAGCGTCTACCGCGCATATGCGGAACTGCGCTGCAGCGGAACGTACAACTAGTTGAAGACACAGCCGGCACACGAGTAGGTAATATAAGGCGGTTCTGGGACAGGGGCTAATGGGCAAGATGGCCGCCGCGCGCAACCACTCTATGTTATTTTTATGGAGGGAAAAGTCATAGCTGGGTCAGGGGCTAATGGGCAAAATGGCCGCCAAGCGCTACCACACTCTTTAATGGCGGGCGTTTCAAATAATTATTTATTTGTTATTAATTTATAAATTTTTATTTATTTAATATTTAATTTATTATTTTTTAGCACAGGGCTAATACACAAAATGGTCACTGCACACAACAACTTACACATATAACATGCTAACCTAACCTTACCTAAACTAACCTAACTTCACCTAACCTAACCTAACCTAACCTAACCTAACTTCACCTAACCTAACCGAACTTCACCTAATCTAACCTAACCTAACTTCACCTAACCTAACCTAACCTAACCTAACGTAACTTCACCTAACCTAACCAAACCTAACTTCAAAGTCAGAGCAAAAATGAGAGCAAATGTGAGAGCACACATAAAAAACAAAGTTATAACCTAACCTAACCAAATCTAACCTAACTTAACCTAACCTAACCTTACTTAAAAGTGCGAGCAAAAAAAGTGAGAGCAAAAAGTGTGAGCAAAGAAGTGAGAGCAAATGTGAGAGCACAAATAATAAACTTAGTTATAACCAAACCTAACCTAACCTAACCCACAAAAACCTCATTTAAGGAATTTAGATTTTACATTTTAACATTCTAGATTTTTTATTTTACCATTTTACATTTTTTAGATTTTACATTTTACATTTTAAATTTAAGATTTTTTGATTTTAGATTTTACATTTTACATTTTACGAAAAGAGTAAACTACAAGGTCACCTAACCTCACCAAACCTAACTTTACCAAACCTAACTTAAGCTAATCCAAAGGCTAATGCACATACACAAAGTATATAAGGGCAAATGCAACTATCCTTATGCTAGTCTTATAGGCTACTGTACAACATGATCACTACCCCAACCAGGTTTTTTTTTCATTTTGTTGTTTACACATTTGTCAATTTTCCAATTTCCCATTTTCAGTTTTTTTCAGTTTTAACTTTTTCAATTTCATAATATGGAAAAATGGATTTTGCATTTTGTTGTTTACACATTTATTAATTTCACAATTTCCCAATTACAGTTTTTAAAATGTCAGTTTAAAGTTTTTCAATTTCATGATATAGGAACATGGATTTCCCAATTTGTTGTTTACACATTTGACAATTTACCAAATTCCCATTTACAGTTTTTAAAATTTCAGTTTAATGTTTTTTCTATTTTGTCAATATGGAAACATGGATTTTCCAATTTGTGTTTTACATGTTCATTTTGCATTAGGAGTGGAGAGAGGTGGGTAGTAATTAAAAATGTACAAGCAGTGTCCATACAATATTTTTTATTTTTATTTTAAATACATGTACACTATTTACACATAATACATTTTTATATATATTCTTTTTTGTTATAAATTGTACAGTTGTTTTTATTTTGTTTTCTATTTTATTTATTTCTTGATTATGAATACCATTTTTTTCTTTTTGTGTTTTTCTATTTTTGCAGTGCTATTGTTTTAATTTTTTAAATTGTTTTGTTTTATGTATTTGCTAGGCTCATGCTGAGGATTTTGATATTCAAAACTTAAATCTTTAAGCATGGTCAATGATTGAGTAATGACCAAAGGCATGTGTACCTATACCATCAGCATCAATCACTCTTTTATCTTCACCAAGACACAAAACAACTTTGTTTAGTCTTATAGATGATATGTCATGTTGTTTAGAAGCGATAATGTTCATTGGTATTCTTTTTACATTGTTTTTCATGACACAATCCTAATAATCTTGAAAGCTTTTACAAGTTTTGACAACACCTCTGTTAATACCTTTATTCTTTTTGATTTCTTTACCATTTCTGTCTCAAGCGTACATTTTAGCTCTAAGTCCAACAAATGCTTTTATAATTTATCCACAAGCCTCGTCTTTAAATTTCCCCAACGTTTTCTTGTTTGATGTCGAGTAACATATGTGATTAGTGGGATAACCTGATGTGTCCAGGTGTTCTAGGAAATCCAACTTGTCTTGATATACATCTGTGGTGTTAACGAAATAAATGAACGAGTCTGTATCCATATACATGAGTTTAAGATTGTTCATTCCATAATAGGGTAGCATGACATCATAGTGGTGGGAATACATTAGAGTTTTTGAAATATCCAGTATACACATTCCAATATATATAGGCTTATTGAATACAATGTTACGCTTAGACATGTGGAAAGCAGCTAGGTTAGGACCATAAATTGTTCTGTCAATAAATGTCGGCTTTGCTATTAACTTTTCTGCCTTTTTGCTGTCAGTCACAAGACGTATGCATATTCTTTTACGGATATTTTCTATTGCTTTTCCAAAAATGGCATTGTTGAATAATTTGTACAGATTTTTCTCAAAATCATTTTTGGCTTGTTTTCGAAGGTTGTTATTAAAATCAACGTAGGCCTTTAACCAAGGTCTTTGCTTACACTTTAACACACGATGAATTTTTATCAATTTTATTCCATGCTCTAAAGCCTGTTTTAATGCCATGTAGTGAACAACATATCGCCTTCGATTTCCAAGATGAGGAATTAGTTTATTCAGAGACGATTCCTTAGGATGTGTACACTCTGGTAGGAAAGGTAAATCGTTGTGTAGATCATGAAGGTCATATGGGTAATCAACATCAACGTCTAGAATGTATCCCACAGGATCGTCTTCCTTTAGTTTTTCTAGATCAACAGTATCTGGAGAAACCCACTGAAATCCACCATAAGGAAGGGAGTGGCACATAGCCCACCCGTATTGCTTGTTGGCATCATCATAGGTAATAAACTGCGATGGTTTCTCAGAATCATAGGTTTCCATGTATTTATTGTTAGCTTCAGCATACCGATGAGACACCTGGCATATGCCTCCACGTATTCCAGACTCGATTAGAAGAATCTGATCGTAATCCTGTAGCAATTCCAGTTCAATTCCTTTGCAAAGGAGCATTGCCTCGAAACTTAAATCAGGCGAAGTAAAAAAGTGTGCAGCATCCACTCGGTGTGTTTCTAGTGTATTGTTTCTAAACGTTTCAAAGCTGTCTGCAAGAAGGAGTACATCAGAAGTTAGGTAGAGGTCACTATATTCCCCTTGAGTTTTAATGTTGAACTGTTCCCAGACATTTTTGGCATGTTCATAGTCTTCTTGACTAATATTTTCTTTACTTAATTTGTTAAAGAATGCCTCTTTTGGAGATAAACACGTTTCACTTAACTTTTCCCGTGAGTCAATGTAGTCATAACAAAATACCCCTTTACGAGTCATGAGCATTGCAATTTCTTTTCCAAAGTACTTGTCTGTTTCAGGGTATAATATTAAGTTGGAAAGTAAGTTTTCCAAACTACTCGGCATTAAGCGAAACGTGTCCACAAATCTAAGCTTAACATTTCCTACATATTTGGTAAAGGAAATGTACTTTTCTTTGGAGTTAGCGATAACATCCACTCTCTCAGTAGTACATCCCAATTGCTTTACAATGAAATTTGCATCGTAGCCACTCATTTTATCATTTCCATCAATGTATTTGGACTGGAAAAAGACAATAAATTGTTTCCTCTAAAGGTTGTGGATCAAGAGCTGCAAGACCATCGTGACCTCCTTTTGCTAATTTCTTCATCCGGCCAGAACCACTACGTCTTTATTAAAGATTTTGATAAACTAGTAAGACATCAGATTACCCACCGTGAACATAAGATATATACGTGTAAACGATGTTTTACTCACTTTGATAATCAATATGGCCAAAAAGGAATAGAAAAATGGAAAGAACATGGAGCTTTGTTTTTCCAGCATGACATTGCTAGGGTTGAAATGCCTATTAAAAACCCCATTGTCAAATCCTTAAATGTTGAAAAAATGCTGAAAATACCTTACGTTATCAATGCAGATTTTGAAAGTATACTGTTACCCTATAAAACATGTCTACCTAATCCTGAGGCAAGTTATACAGTTCCATACCAGAGTCATGTTCCCATGAGCTTTGGTATATACGTTAAACCCTCACCAGCTGTGGAACACATAAAGACAAACCTTCCAAGCCAACCTGTTATTTATCGTGGTCCTGACGCTGCAGAAAAGTTTATGGACTCTTTGATCTCAATAGCTAATTAAATCGATCGCCTTTACAGCTTAAATGTTCCAAAGGCCTTAACTCAGGATCAAGAAGCAGAGTTTCGATGTTCTGAAACCTGTTATTTGTGCCAAAAACCATTTACCAAAGAGGACTGGAAAGTATGAGACCACTGCCATATTACAGGGGAATACCGTGGAAGTGCTCACAATAACTGTAATTTGAGGTATAAAACACGTAACCCCGTTCCTGTGTTTCTACATAAAATTATGATTTATCGTATGGCTTTTAGTGCCGGGAGTGTCCGAGAACATGTTCGGCTCGCCTGAGTCTGTAGCTGCTTCCAGCGGACACCCTAAAGGGTGAGCTACAAGTTCCGTTCAATTTCAAGTAGTTCCAACTTTCGCCACCAGATATCAATGATACCTAGTGGTGAACGTTGGAACTTTGATAGAGCGTTCTGACGAAATCTAACCTAACAAATTTTGCTTTACACAAGTTTAGTCTGTGAAAGGATCTTTTGCATGCCATAAATCTATGACATGGGACCGCCGGCTTTACTTCCCCTCCGAAGGAAGGCATACTGAAGGATTTTTAACGCTCTTAAAAAATCCGACGACTTCGGCCGGGTTTGAACCCGCTATCTTGGGCATAGCAGTTCAGCATGCTACCGACTACGCCACCGAAGCCGCTTGTTTTCCAGGTCCTTGTATTTACTAACGCGTTCAGCTTTCGTTTTAACCAGTTTTGCTAAAATGGCATGTATAAAACACTTTTCATCTTTTAAGTTTTGAGGATTAATGCAGGCTTTTCTTGTTTTTATAGCTGCTGGTAATGGAATATATGTGCTACCACGCAAGGGATTATACTTATTTATTTTCAATCGTACTCCTTCCACTGCTAACAAAGCCCAATTACTGCCTTTTAGCACAGATTCTTCCATTTCTGTAGTTAACTTTGTAAATTGTGTTTTCAGACTTAAGTCTGTTTCCAAAAATAGGGCCTGATTTCTTGTTTTAAAAGCACGATCTGTAATATCGTTAGTGGGCGTATGAATGAATCTACATTCAGCCACAAGATTAACTTTTATCGACTTGTGCATTGCTAGTTCTTTCTGCATAGCTTGTATTATTTGCTGTTTGGACTCTTTAAGGTATGAATTTAAATCCATACACGTATTACACCGTATGAAATAGGATTTAAGTCGACCTTCAAAAGATGTCTCATTTTCAATACGTCCATTTTTGTCTGGGACCATTGAAAGTAGGTAATGTTTTGTAGGCTCTGCTTTTTGTCTTTTAGCTGCCGATACAACATTACAACATTCTTCATGCCGACGTCCGTTGTACACATTGCTGAATGTACTACCACAGGTTTTGCACTCATGGAATTCACCACACGATACTTCATGTCGCTTCCTATGATAGTCTCGAAGAAAAGTCTTTCCACACTCTTTACACATATAGCTAGGAATGGGTTCTTCCATTATGAATGTTGATTTCTGCAAACAGCTGCTTACTGCGTATCACAGGGCTAGAGGTTGGTCGGTGAGACGGTCTTTCACGATGTGAACACCGTGAGAGTTAGTAGTCAACTGGTGATATTCTTGTTTATGGTCCTCTAATATACCCCTAGTCTAGACCAACAGCTCTTTACAGCGTATGACAAGGCTGTAGACTGGACAGGGAGAAGATCTTTCACAATGTGTACACTGTAACAAGTAGTATTCAACTGATTATATACTTGCTAAGGGTTCCCTAATATACCAACAGCTACTTACTGTGTAGTACAAGGCTGTACAATAGTTGTTTTGACAGTCTTTCACGATGTGGTCACTGTGAGTAATGCTGGTCAACTGATGATAATCTTGCTAAGGGTCCTCTAATATACCCCTAGTTACGGGTAACAGCAGCTCACTGCTTATGACAAGGCTAAATACTGGTTGTTTCAACGGTCTTTCACAATGTAAACACTGTGACAGGTAGTAGTCAACTGAAAATATTCCTATAGCCTACTCAAGGTTATCAGGTACTTACTGCATATCAAAAGGCTGTACACTCATGTGTGTTAGGCACTCTTTCTTGCTAAGGATCCCCAATATTCCCTACACAAGGCTATACATGTCAGTTCTGAACACTTAGTAGTTAATTGTATATTCAATTTTTATACAAAGCTTATACAAGCACGTTTTTCATGAGGTAAAACTTTGTTAAATAGCTGCATGCGACACACAAAGTATGTTTCTGCTATCTAGCGGTGACTATGAGAACTACTTGAATGACCAGCTTGCTACCTAGCGCTTCTTTTCAACACTCACTCACTAAACGACCAGCATGCTATCTAGCGGTCCATATCAATACTCCTCAACTACCAGCCTGCTACCTATCGGTCAATATGACAACTCACTCAACTACCAGCATGCTACGTGTTTTATTTTGTTTGTTTGTGAGATTTTTGTTGGCTTTTTTTGTTGGCTTTTGTTGGCTTTTGTTGGCTTTTTTGTTGGCTTTTGTTGGCTTTTGTATTAGCTCTCTCATATTTGCTCTTGCTTGTTGGGGCTTATTTGGTCTTGGAAAGTATGTCAGTCCTTTTTATGGCTGCATAATGCTTACAGCCATGTTTGTAAGCTGTAGCAACAACAACACACAAAATAAAATAAAAAGTACTCTAAGGTTTATCAATGGCTCTCAACTCTTACACTTACCTCTATCCCATGCCTAGTGAAAAAAATAGTGTATTTTTCAAAATTTTCAACAAATATTTGGAAAGTAGGCTATATCATTAAACTAAAAATCCTAAAAAGACATATGTTAACTCCAACACCTATCTCTATACCACTCTCAATCCAAAAAATAGTGTATTTTTCAAATTTTCCAAAAACAAATATTTCCAAAATCGGTTATATTTCCAAAATTAAAAAGTTTACAAAAATGTTTGTTTGACATAAATGAATGGCCTTTGCCCCCTCTACCGCCGTACCAAGTCCCAGGTCTCTAGGATAACAAAAATAAAATTTTGAAAATGGGTTATATTTACAAAATTAGGAATTTTACAAAAACGTTTGTCTGACGTAAATCAGTGGTCTTTACCCCTTCTAACCCAACACTAAGTCTCAGGTCTCTAGGACAACAAATATAAAATTTTGAAAATAGGCTATATTTCTAAAATTAGGAATTTTACAAAATCGTTTGTCTGACGTAAATCAATGGTCCTTACCCCCTTTATCCCCTTACCAATTCTCAGGTCTCTAGGTCAACAAAATTAAATTTTGAAAATGGGCTATATTTCCAAAATTAAGAATTCTACAAAAAAGTTTGTTTAAAATAAATCAATGGTCTTTACCCCCTTTATCCCCAAACCAAGTCTCGGGTCTCTTGGCCAAAAGAAAATTAATTTTGGAAAATGGCCACTATTTTGGAAACTAGGAATTTTACAAAAATGTTTGTTTGACAAAAATCAATGGTCTTTACCTCCTCTAGCAGCATGCCAAATTTCAAGTTTCTAGGACAAAAGAAAATTATTTTGAAAAATGGTCACTATTTTGGAAACTAGGAATTCTACAAAAATGTTCGTTTAACATAAATGAAAGATCTCTATCCCCTCTATCTGTAAACCAAGTTCCAGGTCTGTATGACAAAGATGAAAAAAGTTAAATTGGGAAAGTAGGCGATTTTTTATAAAACAAAACATTCTATAAAAGTGTTCTATGGGCTTAAAAGAATGGCCTCTATGTCCTTTATTTTTTATAATAAAACTTTTTTATTTTTTACATTTTTTGAAAAAAGTTCAATTTTGAAATTTTTATATTTCGGAAACTAGGAACTTATATTAAGAACAAAGTTCCAAATGGTTCCGCCTCGTCAATACTGTTTATTAAACTGTCGTGATATAATCACCTGTCTTTTAACACATGGTACATGTTTCGACGTCTGACACTTATTGACGTCTTCATCAGCCTAAATATTTGGGCAGCACTTAAAACATTCCCTTTATATACTGGGTGTAGTTAAAAATTGTACATAAAAACACACATAGATCACTGTAACACATTAAAAAGTTGTTAAAAAATTTCTTATGTTAAAAGCTCAATAAAATCCTCAGCCGGGCTTGGCAGTCTTTCTTGGTTAATTTCTAATGTTAGCTTCAAAAGCCCAAGCAAGGGGTGACCATTCCCAACTGGAAATAAATGAAACTATGTATGAGAGAAAGAAGTGGTAGATAAAATAATACTTTATAAACCCTAAATGTTATATAAAGACTTACGATGCAATGTGGCAATGAGCTAACAGAGCCGTGCTGAGTCGGACGGAGACTGTGCTGTACTGAAACGATGTGTCAACATGGAAGTAACAAGCAAGACAATAGGGGCGGAAGAGGAGAGGGGTGAGAGTTCGGGAGTGTTTTGGTGAGGAGTGGGGAAGGGGGAAGGGGGGGTATGGAGTAAGTTTAGGGGAAGGTAACATGGATCAACGGTTGTGGACTTATTTCTATGGTGGTTTATATTTTGTTTTGTAATGGATTAACGTTTCATAGAGTACGTTGTTTTCGAAATGAATCTCATTAAAATTCGTTAGGGGGGCGGTCTTTTGGGCTAAATCGATTTCAATTTCTTCTAAGATGTTCATTGTAATTCCTTTATTTGCTCGATGTAAGATTCTCATATCGTTGTTAATGTCTGTGAACTCATGTTTGGTATCTTTCATATGATTTGCCATGGCGGAAAATTTATTGTATTTAATGGCATTAAAATGCTCACCATATCTTGTTATAAATGCTCTACCTGTTTGTCCACAATAATTAGCGTCGCATTTAGCACATTTCAACATATACACACCTGATTTACTGAATTTGTTCGTATGGTTCAATTTATTAGTATTGAATAAAATATTATTGTTTGTGTTGGAAGTTCTATATGCTATTCTTAGTCCACACTTTTTGAAAATATTTGAAATACTATAAGTTTTGGTGCTGAAATACGTGAAAGTCGCGTATTTGGGCTGCTCTTTTTGTTCGGGCGTTAGGCGGGTGACCAGTTTGTTTTTAAGCTTGCTGATAATATTGTTGACAAACAGCGATGTGAATCCGTTTACCTTGGCAATCTGTTTAATTATTTTTATTTCTTCATTTAGATCTGTTTTGCTAGGAACTTTACAAAAAAAATTGTTTGACATAAATGAATGGCCCTGACGCCATCTACCACCAAAATTAATTTCAAGTCTCTAGGACTAAAACTGCAGTAGGGGGGAGCGAGGGGTTCCAACGAGTGTCATGGCCGCCGCGTGATAGATGGTAGTAGACGGCGTCAGGGCCATTCATTTATGTCAAACATTTTTTTGTCAAGTTCCTAGTTTCCAAAATATAAAAATTTCAAAATTGAACTTTTTTCAAAAAAATGTAAAAAATAAAAAAGTTTTATTATAAAAAATAAAGGACATAGAGGCCATTCTTTTAAACCCATAGAACACTTTTTTGAATGTTTTGTTTTATGAAAAATCGCCTACTTTCCCAATTGAACTTTTTTCATTTTTGTCATACAGACCTGGAACTTGGTTTACAGGTAGAGGGGATAGAGACCTTTCATTTATGTTCTTCTTCTCGTTCTACCTTATCCGATACGGACGTTGGCTACCACCATGGCTAACACCTTCTTATCCTGTGCAATCCTGAAGAGTTCCGTGGAAGACAGCCCAAACCACGTTTTTAAATTATCCATCCAAGTTATTCGTCTCCTTCCTGGTCCACGCCGTCCTTCAATTTTACCCTGAAGTATAACTTGGAGCAGACGGTATTTTGGATTCCTCATCATGTGTCCCAAGTATTCCAATTTCCTCTTCTTAATTGTGTTTAACAGCTCATGTTGGCTGCTCACACGCTGAAGAACCTCGGCATTACTCAAATGTTCTGTCCACGAAATTTTAAGAATCCGCCGGTATATCCACATTTCAAAAGCTCGAATCTTCTTTTCTGTAGCTACGGACAAGGTCCAAGCTTCAACACCATAAAGAAGGGTGGAGACAACATAACACTTCACAATTCTTTTCTTAAGCGTCATACTGAGATCTCGACAGCATAGTAGTTGTTTCATTGTCATAAAGATGGATCTAGCCTTCTCTATACGGCATCTTATTTCAACCGAAGGATCCCAATGCTCATTAATATTCTGTACTAAATAAACCAAACTCTTGACTCGCTCAATCTGATGTCCATCGACTAAAAGGACTTGTGACAATGCTGGTTTTCGCGATATTATCATATATTTTGTTTTCTTAATGTTGAGGTCAAGGCCATATTGTTTACTCTTTTGATACACCATAGTAACAATCTCTTTAAGTCCTTCGAAACTATTTGCAATCAATACAGTGTCATCTGCGTACCGTATTTTATTAATATAATTACCATTGACTTTAATACCTTGTTCAATGCCATCAAGTGCCTCGGAGAAAATCTGTTCTGCATAGATATTATAAAGAAGTGGTGAAAGAATGCATCCTTGTCTCACACCACGCATTATTTCCACTGATCTCGATAATGTCCATCAATTTTGATACTAGCCTTTTGACCCCAGTATAAATTAATGATGATCCGAATGTCTTTCTCATCTATTCCTGAGTTCTTGAGTGCATTATACAACTTATCATGCTGACAACGGTCAAAGGCTTTTGCATAGTCCAGAAAACATGCATATACATCCTGATTCACCTCACGGCATCTCTGGAAAAGAAATTGAAGCGCAAATAATGCCTCACGAGTTCCTAGACCGTTGCGGAACCCAAACTGCGTGTCACTGATATTCATCTCACATTTCCTGTATATGCGATTATGGATAACTTTGAGAAATATCTTGAGCACATGACTCATAAGACTGATTGTCCTGAAGTCACTACATGACTTAGCCATCGGTTTCTTCGGGAGAGCAATAAATGTAGACAAGAGCCAGTCTTCTGGTAATATGCCCGTGTCGTATATCTTGTTATATATATTAGTGAGCGTCACAATGCTATCATCATCCAAGATCATCAATAATTCCACTGGAATGTCATCTTGATCAGGAGCCTTACCATTTTTCGCTATCCTAATCGCATATTTCACTTCATCCATGGTGATCATGGGTCCAAAAACTGAAGGAATTTCGGGTCGGGAAGGACGATGAACATCATGAAAAAGCTCTTGTATATAGTTCTCCCAAACCTGTAATTTTTCTTCAACTTCAAATACCGTGTTACCTTGACTATCAACTAAGTTGACTGTGTTTCTTTTCCTGTGTCTACCTGAAACTTCTTTGATTTTCTTATGGGCCTGGAAAGTATCATATTTACTATTAAGTTCTTCAATTTCTTTGCACCTATCTGACATCCAAACTTCCTTGGCTTGTCTGATCTTATTCTTTATCAATCTATGAATAAACCAATATTCTTCATTATCTCTTCCTTTGACTTATCTTCGTTTATCCATAAGATTCAATATTTCATCCGTCATCCATGCCTTCCTTTTTTTATGTTGTCTCTTGTTCTTAAGAAAATGATCTCCAACCCTCTTCAATGAGGTTTCAAAGTGTCCCAAAGTTCCAAGGGCTGCATGTCATTTGAATTCAACGTCTTAAGATCAGTGGCAAGAGCAGCAGCCACCTGTGACCTTGTATTTATTTCCCGAAGGGTATCAGTATCATATTTATTTTGTGTTGTTTTTATCGGAATCTTGTTAAGCCGGACACAAATTTTGCTAATGAGAGGATTGTGGTCAGAAGGAACATCTGCTCCTGGATAGGTTTTTGCAAAAATCACGCTGTTTCTAAATCTGTTTTTAATTAGAATGAAATCAATTTGATTTCTTAATATGTTGTCTGGACTATCAGCAGGTGCTTTCCACGTATAAAGTCTCCTGGCAGGAAGCTTAAACCAAGTATTAGCAATGACAAAGTTCTCCTCTCTACAAAACTGCACTAAACGATCCCCTCTGTTGTTTCTTTGTCCGAGACCCCACTGACCCTCAAAGTGTTCTTCAGAACCTTTCCCAACCTTTGCATTAAAATCTCCCATAACAAGGGTTACATCATGTTCTTTGGTGTCTTTGAGGACGGTCTGAATTTGGGCATAGAATTCCTCAACATCTTCATCGCTTTTGTCACTAGTAGGGGCATACACTTGAATGAGATTAATGTGGAAAGGTTTACCTTGTAAAACTCAGCAATTCTTCTAGGTTTGTGCCGTGTCTTGTGTGGGGTTTCGCCTAGGACACCAAGCTAGGCTCATCGGCGGGCTCTTGGTGTCCCTGCCCGGACCCCCACAGGAGTATCGAACTGCGCGATACCTCCCTTTATATAGAGTGCAACTGCCCTCCTTGACTGCGAGAACCAAAAGCTCAAGCAGCCATAACCTCCCTATGAAGGCTTCCAAAAAGATGGTGTATTGGCTTTCACGGCCGGTGAATTAAAACTGTCCGGGCAGGGACACCAAGAGCCCGCCGATGAGCCTAGCTTGGTGTCCTAGGCGAAACCCCACACAAGACACGGCACAAACCTAGAAGAATTGCTGAGTTTTAATTCACCGGCCGTGAAAGCCAATACACCATCTTTACCTTGTAACTTTAACATCATTATTCTACTGGAGAATGGTATACAACTGATAACAGCAGACTGCAAATTTTTGTCCACTATCAAACCCACTCCATGCAAATGCCTGGCATCATTATTACCACTGTAGTACACCATGCAATCCTCCACATTACAATCTCCTGTCCCCGGCCATCTCATCTCACTTATGCCCATTATGGACACATTCATCCTCTTCATCTCATGAATTGTATTGTGAATCTTTCCTGCTTCAAACATACTCCGTACATTCCACGTTCCTATCTTCAGGGCTGACCGGGAGATTCTTCGCACCCTCTGACCACTTAAGATCTGCCCGGGACTAAGGGCCAATGTAATTGTGTTTTCAGCCATGAATATTATCCTGGGGAAAAATAATTGAGGTGGTTTCCCGTTGCCTTCCTCAATGCGCAGTAACCACATCACATCCCAACATCCAGGGATGCCATGATATGATGCAGCTGCTTGCAATGATATAGCAATAATGTTATAGCTGCTGCCACTATATCATGTCCTCAGTTGATCCGCGGGTGCAAGCACCACTCTCAACAAGAGCCCCTATCAGCCATTGGGACGCGCCGTGTCGGGGTTGAGGACTTCCCCGCCCAGATCCGTCTTCCACAGAGTACAGAAAAGCCCTTACTCAGTTCAGAGCTCCTCCCCCATGGAAGCTGCACCTGGCACGGTTCATTTATGTTAAACGAACATTTTTGTAGAATTCCTAGTTTCCAAAATAGTGACCATTTTTCAAAATAATTTTCTTTTGTCCTAGAAACTTGAAATTTGGCATGGTGCTAAAGGAGGTAAAGACCATTGATTTATGTCAAACAAATATTTTTGTAAAATTTCTAGTTTCCAAAATAGTGACCATTTTTCAGAAGTCATTTCCATTTGTCCTAGAGACCCGAGACTTGGTATGGGGATAGAATGGGTAAAGACCATTGATTTATGTGAAACAAACTTTTTTGTAGAATTCCTAATTTTGGAAATATAGCCCATTTTCAAAATTTTATTTTTGTTGACCTAGAGACCTGAGACTTTTTAAGGGGATAGAGAGGGTAAAGACCATTGCTTTACGTCAGACAAACGTTTTTGTAAAATTCTTTTGGAAATATAACCCATTTTCAAAATTTTATTTTTGTTGTCCTAGAGACCTGGGACTTGATATGTCGGTAGAGGGGGCAAAGGCCATTCATTTAGGTCAAACAAACATTTTTGTAAACTTTTAAATTTTGGAAATATAACCGATTTTGGAAATATGTTTTGGAAAATTTGAAAAATACACTATTTTTTGGATTGAGATTGGTATTGTACCCGTTCGTCCTGGGGATGCGATGACCCATCTGCTATTACATCGCATTCCTGGATTTCCAGGACAGAGTGGAGTTAAATTAACATGAAGTCAAATAAGGAATGTGTCGGAAATTCAGTTGAAATATCACAAAAGCAGAGGGTAACACGAGATAAAGTATCTCCAGGGTCGTTACGGGTTTAAATTTAATTAAAAAAATACAAATAGAAATGGGCGCCACCAACTGAATTCCTAGCAAACCACATCCTTTCTGGTTAAGCCTTAATTAAGACAAGGAAAAGAATAGGAAAATCACATCATCATCAGATCACAACTAAGATAAAAACAAATTTATTCAACTTCGATAGTCAGACAGAAATATTAAGCACACATCCTACCTAAGAGTATGGTCGAATGCCAACGTTAAATTGTCATTGTCCAGAAAATCGAACCATCTCTATTCTATGCAAAGTGTACTTCATCCACATAAAATATGAAAATATTCTAAAGTCCACTTGGGTTCACAGGCTCACCGTAGCACTATGTCTATGCGTCACTGACATTCGTGATACCTGAGACCTAACTTCTCTTTAAGTTAACATCATGAATGTGGATGTAAAAAATAATGAATCTGTCTAAACACATATTCTAATCACATATTTAAATATCAACTAATTTTATGGCTTGAATGGCATTATTCACATGCTGAAAATCTTAGTAAATGCTCCTAGAAATCGAATAATTAATTTACACTATATTTACACTGTCATTAATGATTGCTTGTTTGCGAATCATAGAAACTTCACTACTCATTGGTTATCATCATCATCATATCAAAATTAAATATCTCTCACATTAGTTCTCATCTCAAAATTCATTATATTCAAGTCAGAATAATTAATTCATTACCATCAAATCATTTAAATGAATATTATAATCATCAATTCATTATAATCTCTAATTATTCACACACTCTCATTTCAAAATCTCATTCAGATTAAATCATCTCAAATCATCCATATAAATTGTTTAATTCATTAACTCAAGTTGCAATTCTTCAAATTATTTAAATCATATCTCTCATTTCAATTTATTTAAATCCATTTAAATTTATTTATCATCAGCTTCTTTAATTAATTATCACCTTCTAATTCAGTTATTCATCAACCATTTAATCAATTATCACCTATTAATTTATTTAGATCAGCTTATTTATTCAATCTTTAATTCATCCATTTATTTAATTCATTGATTTATTCCAAATTTTAATTTATCAATTTATTTAAATTTTATTCATCTGGTTATTTAGATTTGTATTTCATCGAGTCATTTAGATTTATTATTTCATTAGGTCAGATCATTAATATGCTTAAACTTCAGATTATTATTTTATTAATTAGTATTATCAGAAAATCTTGTACTATCAACATTATTTATTTGTTTAATTTCCTAACAAATTGTTTAATATGGGTTATAGAACGCTGTCTTACAGTTTTATCACTTCCAAGTTATATCTCGTATTTAATTATCATGCCAAAAAAATATTATTGCCTTCACAAAATCACGTTGGATCTCACTATCCAAAACTTCATCATATACTCTCACTTTATCAAATACCATATTTGAATACCATAATTATTCCACGTAATACCATAACTATTCCACATAACACCATAACTATTCAGCGCACAGCATGAATCTCAAAAATTATGCTAGACTGGGTTCGACAACCTCATGTCTGCCTCAAAATACATTAGCAATATTGCAACTTCCACTTGGCAACTTCCATAAAATGCCTATCACAAACTTCACTTAATCACGTTGCATGATCTACAAAAATATATAACTGGCTTCAAATTATTAACGCACACAATCTCCAAGAACTGTAATTAATCTGATCACATCTAGACAACTTCTTAAACAATAAGGAAAAATTACCTTAGTAATCGAAATCCAATTCAAGGTCTGCTTTCAAATAGAACATAAATTCTCTTAAAATTCTCAAAATTCACTTCACAGAAAAACACCAATGTGTTATAATCTCTCACATCAAAAATATGTAATACTGATCTGCCTCAAAATAAATCTGACCATTAATGATTCATCTTACAAGATTCAATTACTTGAAATCCTTCTCAAAGGTATCAAACTCACTCACAAAAGAGTATCAAAAGCATCAAAAGTATCAGCTGTTAAATGAATGTACTCTCAAAAGAGTATAGCAACAAAATATTGGATTGGCAAACAAGAATTACAAAATGTAACCCTGCTGACATTTACTTTAATTTATTTAACAAAATTCGACTAATATGTGACTAGTAGTTTCTTGTTTAATCCTCTTACGATCTCAAGTACACTCGGATGATAAAAATGAGGCCCTCAACTGGCAGGTTAGGTGAGTACCACCACGCAATCGCCTTAAGCGAAAGGCCTCGCCCCGTAGACTATCATGATAATGCCCTAGACGATGGGTCAGGTGTGTACCACCACGCAATCGTATAAAACGAAAGGCCCCATCTCGTAGACTGATGAGTGAATGTACCAGATTGGAATCAACAAGACTCTAGTTGTCACATAAAAGCGATATTCATTCACTTGAGTGAATAAAATCTTAATATTTCCAAACAATCCAATAGAAAAAATCCCTACTGATGAATAATACATACTCGCTAGTATGCAATGAACTGACGAAGTAATTTAAATAATCCAATTACAGATCACGAGTTCGAACTACTCGCCACAAAAAAATAACTATCCAAGAAAAACTATCCTTACTGAAAAATGTTAAAAAGACCAAACATCTGCTTAATAAAGCCAACCAATGGTGAGAACGTCGTATAATGGAGCCTGCCATATCATATGGTAACGCCATATTCTAGCAAAATGGAGCAAAAAATATATCTAAGCCATGTCAAAATAATCGTAGAACTCCTACTAGAAATATATACAAGTATGCCCAGTGTTCATGAAAAATCATATCAGGAAAGTCATAACTCTTACAATACCTTCTTATATCAGCTGTTAATATAATTCCAAGATCGTCGATTATCCTCGTGTGTGCTACAAATTTCTCGAAAGATCGACGGAAACACCGTATCACCCACTGAACTAACGATTGACTTCATATTCCAAGTGAATCTGATGTTGGATATCCTCTTCTTCAGGAACCGAATCCATCGCTCTGTGGTGCCATCACGTCTCCGTATTCGCCTAGCCCGACATGATGAACTGCATATTATCCATCACGGATACTGTCCAAACTCTTCCATAAAAGTTCATAAATGTAGAGTACCCCATACTCTTCGACTATGTCACGCCACTGTCCCATACAATGTTCGGTTTGCATATGACAAAGGTTAATCTCCACAGCGGCTGAATTTCACTAGTAGAAAATAAATTATTTATAAAAGTGTATAAATTTCTGAAACACCCTGTATCTGTGTTCGTAACTGATATTTCATAATTGTTCATGAAAAACAACTATAATGCTGCACGTGCCACTGTCCATAAAGTGCATATTCTCGTAACTGTTCATTTGCCTAAAAGCATTAATATTGGCCTGACCCCATGGTCGCCTTAAATATTCCGGTCTGAAATGCATTATTTAATAAGCCGTAATACCATTGGAATATATCTAAGTCCATTTGAAAGTTCACAATAGCAGTATATAATTGCTATCTGCCTGCACTATTAGACTGTTGAACACAAGTCCAAACTTATAAAGTTTTAACAAAATGTCGAAATAATGTTCAGCTGCTTGCATGTCGCCTGCTTGTAAAATGTCGGACCCAGCACGCCCTGTTCTGCCTCACTGTTCTCGAATAATGCGACGCTTAAAACTGGCCTCATTATATCGCTTCGCTGTGCTGTCCTGTATTAAGAATGCGGCTTGAAATAATGTTCTCAATTCTATCACAATGCTGCGTATTACTTTAACGAACTGTAACATTGGAAAAGCATTGCTGTTTCACATAACTGTAACCATGATGTTGAGAATACATCTGCCCGAACACCGGATCTCCTTTCACTTTCACGGCCTGTATAGCTTGCCTTGCTAACCGCTTTTCGCACTGCACACCGTGCTTCTCTCGTCTTGACTGACTGACCTACTTTCGTTCTCCTAGCGTATGCTGCTATCAGCTCTGCTTGCTGGAATACTACTGCCGTTTTCTCCGCGCACCATGTGCTGTACTCAGCTCTGCTTGCCGGACTACTACTGTCGTTTTCTCCGCGCCCCATGTGCTGTACTCAGCTCGACTGGCTGGACTAATACTGTCGTTTTCCCCGCGCACCGTGTATGCTGTACTCAGCTCTGCTTGCCGAACTAATACTGCTGTCCTCAGACTGTGTGATGAGCTCCTCTCGGCGTTGTCACGTGACGTTCCCCTACCTTCTGCGGTCATACGTCACAACTATAATCTCGACCACAATCATATCGGCGATTAAGTTATACCATAATTTAAGGAGTTATCTGCCTTTCTTCAAGTTATCACCATAAAGATTTCTTGATATTTCTTCTCTTCTGAGATGCTGTAATATTATATTCCACATAGATCTTGATAATACTTCAATATTCCTCCCATAATTCCATCTGCTTGACTGGTAGTGCCACCTTCATCCTTGGCCTCCTACGTCATTTCCTACCATTCTTCTCGACTCGATCTGAGCGCTATCTCTTCTTCTTTTGCCATAAATCTCAACTACGGCTCGATGTCAACTGGCGTAGCCGATGGCCTCAACTAGGCATCGGGTAGAGTATAGAGATAGGTGTTGGAGTTAACATATGTCTTTTTAGGATTTTTAGTTCAATGATATAGCCTACTTTCCAAATATTTGTTGAAAAATTTGACAAATACACTATTTTTTCACTAGGCATGGGATAGATGTAAGTGTAAGAGTTGAGAGCCATTGATAAACCTTAGATTACTTTGGTTATTTTTTTTTTTGAATTTTGTGTGTTTTTGTTGTTGTTGTTGCTGCTGCTTACAAACATGGCTGTAAGAATTATGCAGCCATAAAAAGGACTGACATACTTTCCAAGACCAAATAAGCCCCAACAAGCAAGAGCAAATATGAGAGAGCTAATACAAAAGCCAACAAAAGGCAACAAAAAAGCCAACAAAAGCCAACAAAAGCCAACAAAAAATGCCAACATAAATTTTACTAACAAAAAAACATGTAGCATGCTGGTAGTTGAGTGAGTTATCATATTGACCGATAGATAGCAGGCTGGTAGTTGAGGAGTATTGATATCGACCTCTAGATAGCATGCTGGTCGTTTAGTGAGTGAGTGTTGAAATGGAGCGCTAGGTAGCAAACTGGTCATTCAAGTAGTTCTCATAGTCACCGCTAGATAGCGGAAACATACTTTGTGTGTCGCATGCAGCTATTTAACAAAGTTTTACCTCATGAAAAACGTGCTTGTATAAGCTTTGTATAAAAATTGAATATACAATTACTACTAAGTGTTCAGAACTAACATGTATAGCCTTGTGTAGGGAATATTGGGGATCCTTAGCAAGAAAGAGTGCCTAACACACATGAGTGTACAGCCTTTTGATATGCAGTAAGTACCTGATAACCTTGAGTAGGCTATAGGAATATTTTCAGTTGACTACTACCTGTCACAGTGTTTACATTGTGAAAGACCGTTGAAACAACCAGTATTTAGCCTTGTCATAAGCAGTGAGCTGCTGTTACCCGTAACTAGGGGTATATTAGAGGACCCTTAGCAAGATTATCATCAGTTGACCAGCACTACTCACAGTGACCACATCGTGAAAGACTGTCAAAACAACTATTGTACAGCCTTGTACTACACAGTAAGTAGCTGTTGGTATATTAGGGAACCCTTAGCAAGCATATAATCAGTTGAATACTACTTGTTACAGTGTAGACATTGTGAAAGATCTTCTCACTGTCCAGTCTACAGCCTTGTCATACGCTGTAAAGAGCTGTTGGTCTAGACTAGGGGTATATTAGAGGACCCTTAACAAGAATATCACCAGTTGACTACTAACGCTCACGGAGTTCACATCGTGAAAGACCGTCTCACCGACCAACCTCTAGCCCTGTGATACGCAGTAAGCAGCTGTTTGCAGAAATCAACATTCATAATGGAAGTACCCATTCCTAGCTATATGTGTGAAGAGTGTGGAAAGACTTTACTTCGAGACTATCATAGAAAGCGACATGAAGTATCGTGTGGTGAATTCCATGAGTGCAAGACCTGTGGTAGTACATTCAACAATGTGTACATCGGACGTCGGCATGAAGAATGTTGTAATGTTGTATCGGCAGCTAAAAGACAAAAAGCAGAGCCTACAAAACATCACCTACTTTCAATGGTCCCAGACAAAAATGGACGTATTGAAAATGAGACATCTTTTGAAGGTCGACTTAAATCCTATTTCATACGGTGTAATACGTGTATGGATTTAAATTCATACCTTAAAGAGTCCAAACAGCAAATAATACAAGCTATGCAGAAAGAACTAGCAATGCACAAGTCGATAAAAGTTAATCTTGTGGCTGAATGTAGATTCATTCATACGTCCACTAACGATATTACAGATCGTGCTTTTAAAACAAGAAATCAGGCCCTATTTTTGGAAGCAGACTTAAGTAGTTTCTTGGAAACACAATTTACAAAGTTAACTACAGAAATGGAAGAATCTGTGCTAAAAGGCAGTAATTGGGCTTTGTTAGCAGAGGAAGGAGTACGATTGAAAATAAATAAGTACAATCCCTTGCGTGGTAGCACATATATTCCATTACCAGCAGCTATAAAAGCAAGAAAAGCCTGCATTAATCCTCAAAACTTAAAGGATGAAAAGTGTTTTATGTATGCCATTTTAGCAAAACTGGTTAAAACGAAAGCTGAACGCGTTAGTAAATACAAGGACCTGGAAAACAAGTATGATTTTTCAGTGATATCGTTTCCTACGTCATTAGCTGACATTCCCAAATTTGAGAAAGCCAACGACATATCCATCAATGTATTTGGACTGGAAAAAGACAATAAATTGTTTCCTCTAAAGGTTGTGGATCAAGAGCTGCAAGACCATCGTGACCTCCTTTTGCTAATTTCTTCATGCGGCCAGAACCACTACGTCTTTATTAAAGATTTTGATAAACTAGTAAGACATCAGATTACCCACCGTGAACATAAGATATATACGTGTAAACGATGTTTTACTCACTTTGATAATCAATATGGCCAAAAAGGAATAGAAAAATGGAAAGAACATGGAGCTTTGTGTGTCAGCATGACATTGCTAGGGTTGAAATGCCTATTAAAAACCCCATTGTCAAATCCTTAAATGTTGAAAAAATGCTGAAAATACCTTACGTTATCAATGCAGATTTTGAAAGTATACTGTTACCCTATAAAACATGTCTACCTAATCCTGAAGCAAGTTATACAGTTCCATACCAGAGTCATGTTCCCATGAGCTTTGGTATATACGTTAAACCCTCACCAGCTGTGGAACACATAAAGACAAACCTTCCAAGCCAACCTGTTATTTATCGTGGTCCTGACGCTGCAGAATAGTTTATGGACTCTTTGATCTCAATAGCTAATGAAATCGATCGCCTTTACAGCTTAAATGTTCCAAAGGCCTTAACTCAGGATCAAGAAGCAGAGTTTCGATGTTCTGAAACCTGTTATTTGTGCCAAAAACCATTTACCAAAGAGGACTGGAAAGTACGAGACCACTGCCATATTACAGGGGAATACCGTGGAAGTGCTCACAATAACTGTAATTTGAGGTATAAAACACGTAACCCCGTTCCTGTGTTTCTACATAAAATGAGTGGCAACGATGAAAATTTAATTGTAAAGCAATTGGGATGTACTACTGAGAGAGTGGATGTTATCGCTAACTCCAAAGAAAAGTACATTTCCTTTACCAAATATGTAGGAAATATTAAGCTTAGATTTGTGGACACGTTTCGGTTAATGCCGAGTAGTTTGGAAAACTTACTTTCCAACTTAATATTATACCCTGAAACAGACAAGTGCTTTGGAAAAGAAATTGCAATGCTCATGACTCGTGAAGGGGTATTTTGTTATGACTACATTGACTCATGGGAAATGTTAAGTGAAACGTGTTTACCTCCAAAAGAGGCATTCTTTAACAAATTAAGTAAAGAAAATATTAGTCAAGAAGACTATGAACATGCCAAAAATGTCTGGGAACAGTTCAACATTAAAACTCAAGGGGAATATAGTGACCTCTACCTAACTTCTGATGTACTCCTTCTTGCAGACAGCTTTGAAACGTTTAGAAACAATACACTAGAAACACACCGAGTGGATGCTGCACACTTTTTTACTTCGCCTAATTGAAGTTTCGAGGCAATGCTCCTTTGCACAGGTATTGAACTGGAATTGCTACAGGATTACGATCAGATTCTTCTAATCGAGTCTGGAATACGTGGAGGCATATGCCAGGTGTCTCATCGGTATGCTGAAGCTAACAATAAATACATGGAAACCTATGATTCTGAGAAACCATCGCAGTTTATTACCTATGATGATGCCAACAAGCAATACGGGTGGGCTATGTGCCACTCCCTTCCTTATGGTGGATTTCAGTGGGTTTCTCCAGATACTGTTGATCTAGAAAAACTAAAGGAAGACGATCCTGTGGGATACATTCTAGACGTTGATGTTGATTACCCATATGACCTTCATGATCTACACAACGATTTACCTTTCCTACCAGAGTGTACACATCCTAAGGAATCGTCTCTGAATAAACTAATTCCTCATCTTGGAAATCGAAGGCGATATGTTGTTCACTACATGGCATTAAAACAGGCTTTAGAGCATGGAATAAAATTGATAAAAATTCATCGTGTGTTAAAGTTTAAGCAAAGACCTTGGTTAAAAGCCTACGTTAATTTTAATAACAACCTTCGAAAACAAGCCAAAAATGATTTTGAGAAAAATCTGTACAAATTATTCAACAATGCCATTTTTGGGAAAACAATGGAAAATATCCATAAAAGAATAGACATACGTCTTGTGACTGACAGAAAAACGGCAGAAAAGCTAATAGCAAAGCCGACATTTATTGACAGAACAATTTATGGTCCTAACCTAGCTGCTTTCCACATGGCTAAACGTAACATTGTATTCAATAAGCCTATATATATTGGAATGTGTATACTGGATATTTCAAAAACTCTAATGTATTCCCACCACTATGATGTCCTGCTACCCTATTATGGAATGAACAATCTTAAACTCATGTATATGGATACTGACTCGTTCATTTATTTGGTAAACACCACAGATGTATATCAAGACAAGTTGGATTTCCTAGAACACCTGGACACATCCGATTATCCTACTAATCACATATGTTACTCTACATCAAACAAGAAAACGTCGGGGAAATTTAAAGACGAGGCTTGTGGACAAATTATAAAAGCATTTGTTGGACTTAGAGGTAAAATGTGCGCTTTAGACATAAATGGTAAAGAAATCAAAACAATTAAAGGTATTAACAGAGGTGTTGTCAAAAATTGTATAAGCTTTCAAGATTATAAGGATTGTGTCATGAAAAACAATGTAAAAAGAATACCAATGAACATTATCGCTTCTAAACAACATGACATATCATCTATAAGACTAAACAAATTTGCTTTGTGTCCTGGTGATGACAAAAGAGTGATTGATGCTGATGGTATAGGTACACATGCCTATGGTCATTACTCAATCATTGACCATGCTTAAAGAGTTAAGTTTTGAATATCAAAATCCTCTGCATGAGCCTAGCAAATACATAAAACAAAACAATTTAAAAAATTAAAACAGTAGCACTACAAAATTAGAAAAACACAAAAAGAAAAAAATGGTATTCATAATCAAAAAATAAATAAAATAGAAAACAAAATAAAAACAACTGTACAATTTATAACAAAAAAGAATATATATAAAATGTATTATGTGTAAATAGTGTACATGTATTTAAAATAAAAAATATTGTATGGACACTGCTTGTACATTTTTAATTACTACCCACCTCTCTCCACTCCTAATGCAAAATGAACATGTAAAACACAAATTGGAAAATCCATGTTTCCATATTGACAAAATAGAAAAAACATTAAACTGAAATTTTAAAAACTGTAAATGGGAAATTGTGAAATTAATAAATGTGTAAACAACAAAATGCAAAATCCATTTCTCCATATTATGAAATTGAAAAAGTTAAAACTGAAAAAAAAACTGAAAATGGGAAATTGGAAAATTGACAAATGTGTAAACAACAAAATGAAAAAAAAAAACCTGGTTGGGGTAGTGATCATGTTGTACAGTAGCCTATAAGACTAGCATAAGGATAGTTGCATGTGCCCTTATATACTTTGTGTATGTGCATTAGCCTTTGGATTAGCTTAAGTTAGGTTTGGTAAAGTTAGGTTTGGTGAGGTTAGGTATGTGACCTTGTAGTTTACTCTTTTCGTAAAATGTAAAATGTAAAATCTAAAATCAAAAAATCTTAAATTTAAAATGTAAAATGTAAAATCGAAAAAATGTAAAATGATAAAATAAAAAATCTAGAATGTTAAAATGTAAAATCTAAAATCTTTAAATGAGGTTTTTGGGTTAGGTTAGTTTAGGTTAGGTTTGGTTATAACTAAGTTTATGTGCTCTCACATTTGCTCTCACTTTTTTCCTCACACTTTTTGCTCTCACTTTTAAGTTAGGCTAGGTTAGGTTAGGTTAGGTTATAACTTAGTTTATTATGTTTGCTCTCACATTTGCTCTGACTTTGAAGTTAGGTTAGGTTAGGTTAGGTTAGGTTAGGTTAGGTTAGGTGAAGTTAGGTTAGGTTAGGTTAGGTTAGGTGAAGTTAGGTTAGGTTAGGTAAGGTTAGGTTAGCATGTTATATGTGTAAGTTGTTGTGTGCAGTGACCATGTTGTGTATTAGCCCTGTGTTAAAAAATAATAAATTAAATATTAAATAAATAAAAATTTATAAATTAATAACAAATAAATAATGATTTGAAAAGCCCGCCATTAAAGAGTGTGGTAGCGCGTGGCGGCCATGTTGCCCATTAGCCCCTGACCCAGCTATGACTGTCCCCTCCATAAAAATAACTTAGAGTGGTTGTGCGCGGCGGCCATCTTGCCCATTAGCCCCTGTCCCAGAACCGCCTTATATTACCTACTCACCCGTCTATGAAGTAGGTATACAAAAACTCGTGCCACGCTACGACAAATGCCTGCAAAATTTCAGCAGACACGGCACAAACCTAGAAGAATTGCTGAGTTTTAATTCACCGGCCGTGAAAGCCAATATACCATCTTTTTGGAAGCCTTCATAGGGAGGTTAAGGCTGCTTGAGCTTTTAGTTCTCGTAGTCAAGTGGTGCAGTTGCACCTTATATAAAGGGAGGTGACGCGCAGTTCGTCACTCCTGTGGGGGTCCGGGCGGGGACACCAAGAGCCCGCCGATGAGCCTAGCTTGGTGTCCTAGGCGAAACCCCACACAAGACACGGCACAAACCTAGAAGAATTGCTGAGTTTTAATTCACCGGCCGTGAAAGCCAATATACCATCTTTTTGGAAGCCTTCATAGGGAGGTTAAGGCTGCTTGAGCTTTTAGTTCTCGTAGTCAAGTGGTGCAGTTGCACCTTATATAAAGGGAGGTGACGCGCAGTTCGTCACTCCTGTGGGGGTCCGGGCGGGGACACCAAGAGCCCGCCGATGAGCCTAGCTTGGTGTCCTAGGCGAAACCCCACACAAGACACGGCACAAACCTAGAAGAATTGCTGAGTTTTAATTCACCGGCCGTGAAAGCCAATATACCATCTTTTTGGAAGCCTTCATAGGGAGGTTAAGGCTGCTTGAGCTTTTAGTTCTCGTAGTCAAGTGGTGCAGTTGCACCTTATATAAAGGGAGGTGACGCGCAGTTCGTCACTCCTGTGGGGGTCCGGGCGGGGACACCAAGAGCCCGCCGATGAGCCTAGCTTGGTGTCCTAGGCGAAACCCCACACAAGACACGGCACAAACCTAGAAGAATTGCTGAGTTTTAATTCACCGGACGTGAAAGCCAATATACCATCTTTTTGGAAGCCTTCATAGGGAGGTTAAGGCTGCTTGAGCTTTTAGTTCTCGTAGTCAAGTGGTGCAGTTGCACCTTATATAAAGGGAGGTGACGCGCAGTTCGTCACTCCTGTGGGGGTCCGGGCGGGGACACCAAGAGCCCGCCGATGAGCCTAGCTTGGTGTCCTAGGCGAAACCCCACACAAGACACGGCACAAACCTAGAAGAATTGCTGAGTTTTATGTGGAATAGTAGTTTAAGGGTTGTAGAATTTTGTACAATAAATCATTTTTCTGTATCTGTACACAATTTCATGTTATTACCAAACGGAACTTACTTTCCCGACGTACGTCGCAAATTTACACTACCGACACTCGCTAAAATTAATGATTTAAAACAATGATTTCTGATAAAATCAGGATCAACTATGTCCAAAGCACAACAAGATTGCCTCAAATCAGGACTTCACAATAATAATAATAATAATAATATCGTATGGCCTCGGGTGCCGGGTGATAGCTTTGTAATTTGACACCACGAGGGTAGCTTGGATGTCGAATTTCCTTGTTCCGTGAATCACTATGAAAGTCAAGGAGGTTAGATATCTAAACTCCTTGAACACTATAGCGCTTTCTAGTAGAGAAATGAGGAACTCTTTGTTGGCGGAAACTCCCGAGATTAGACTTCACAATATAGACACAAGAATGATTAACGGGGCCACGACTACAAAAACAACAAAATGTCAACGAGAATCAAAGATCAAGAATAAAATGAATACACAAAATGCACAAATGTTTGGGCCGTTCCCCTCTGATCTAATTAGTGTCCAGAAATACCCAAGATCAGCGCTCAGTGTGGACTCTCATATCACCTGTCAAATCACCCTCGAGTCAACAACATCCCGGGCCAGCATTTTGCGCAGCTCCAAGATACGACGAAAATACAGCTGACAAATCAGCTAACATGTGTGTGTCATAATAATATCTCATTAATTCCCTTTGGAATTACAAGATTCAATTGGAGTGGTTAAGGTCTCCGCGGAGCATTACTTGCCTTCCGTAACTGCAGCCGACGAAGACTTGGCAAATCTATAACAATCTCCCGCGCTTAAAATTCAAATTTCCACACATGGACACACTGACACACAATATCACATCTGAGGGTTTGACAAACACCTGAAATAAAATCACACAAACATTTTCCACACACCAGACGCGTCTGATCTATGTATTTCGACGGAAGAATAAAATCAAATACTAACATCAACATCCAAATTTGAAATAAATAAAAGAACGGACGGTTCTTTCCAAAATCTGTCGCAACAACGGCAACTCAAATAAAATACTTGTTCACTCAAACATCCCTGCAAGAACTATTTCCCCCCCTACTATTTTATCGTAACATTCATCAGCTCCACTTATCACCTTGGCTGCAATTCATGTGTACGCCAAACTAAAATATTCGCACATGTACACGGAGTACGCGGATTACTATTACACACAAAAAAAACATAATCAAAACTAGTGGTTACGTGTCCTCACGCATTTACAATTGATTGTCAGGACACTACGTTAAAATCTACACAATTAAACAGGAATAAAAATCACAAGAAAATATATATAATGTTCCCATGCCAAAATATCTACATAATTGATAAATCAATATACAGTACTCATCCATAACAGCCCATCGCGTCAGCGTATGTCACTTTCCATGGCCCACTGGATATTTATACTGACATAGTAAACATTTCCGTAGATTGATCGGTCATCATCCCCGTAGTCGTCCTCGTATCGATCATCTTGATGCCTTCTTAAAGATGGAAAATCAAAGTTCAAATTATTGTATTCCATGCTTTCCTACTATAATTGCGATCTGAGCTACTAACTTCACTCATAGTCCTAAGCAATTATTTACGGTGACAATTTCCCTAAATAAGCAATCATGCTCTATTTACACACGCACTGTTCACACGCATAAACATTTTTATAACAATATCTGAATTGTGTATATTAATGTATTTAGATCAAATGTCTACTCTCAAATTATTAAGTTCACTGCAAAACGAAATCTCTTCAGAGATTCAAAGTTTAAAATTAATTATCACTCGGCTCTCATGGAGACCACAAAATAGTATCACTCATCTCTCGTGGATATTAAAATTATAAGTGTCTTAAGTTCGCTTAAACCAACATCATAAGTGTGTCAACTCGAACAGATAGAACTCAAAAGTGTGTACTGAAAAAGTCTCGTGCAGAATGCACTCACAAAATGATTGTGTCAACTCGTGCAGAATGCACTCACAAAATGATGGTGTCAACTCGTGCAGAATGCACTCAAAAATGAACACGTTCGCTAGCACAGGCACCTAATTTATACAGATCTGGCAAATGGTACTAGGGTGGGGACTATTAAATCACAATAAATCTAAGAAATAGGCGCACAGGCTTGCGAGCCGTATCAAAGATCCTCTTTTTCCATGCGGGTTACTGTCCTGCTTTGCGGAATTAAACGCCGTCGTGAATTAATTCAATCCAGCTTTCCCTCGCTTTTTGATAGCACGCTTCTTTCCCGCCAAAAGTGGCTTGGTCCACCTTGATTCGCAGATTCATATTCAATATCTTTGCAGTAGACACATAACTCTACCCATCTTGACGTCACAAATCTATCTTCTTCTCTCTTCCCCACTCAAAGCGCTCCTTGTCTAACGCTGCGAACAAAGGGTAACGAGTCCACCACGTCATTAGGGTACGCTTGGCTCTGCGTTCAGTGACCTTGCTTTCCAGGAATTATTTAAATATAACTCCCTGTCTTCAACTTGCTCAATTCTTGAAATATCAGGTGCCCACTTCCTTCGACTTGACTGCTAACTCAAATGCAGCGTATAATAAAATATGAACAATTATTATATGACAATAGTGATAAGGGTTCAATACCAATATTGTCAATATTATGTATATGGCTTTGCATAAATAAGTGGTGCATACCTTACAGTAGCATTACATTTGTAGATTGTAGATCTCTTAATCATCATCTTATGCAAAGAGACAAATCAGAAGTTACATAATAAGTCAGTGGAACAAATACTGGACCCGTTCTACAAAAGGATCTGTCCTAAGAAATATATATTTTCCAGAAGTTCACCATGGGTTCCAGTGTAAGCTACTACTCCGATATAGATATCTTTGTTGTCACTTTCCTTGATATAAGTGGTGGACACTCTGCGATTTAAAGTTGCTATACAATATTTAGACAGGATAACAACTTTAAACCTACCGTTGATAATTCACGTCGAACTGACCTAATTTTGTACAAACATTTGTCCATGAACGTACAAATTATAGTACATCAGCCCGCGTCAGCATCGACAGCTGTAAAAAATACGGCATACCAATCTTAGAGTTGGAATACTTTTGAATAATATGAAAGCCAATGAGCCTAAATGGAATGAAGTACATACAAACACTGTACACTTCGTTAATAGACTGTATGAAATTATCTAGTTGTTTCTTATATTGTCAACCGTATGTTGCTTCCTTCGGAAGTAGGTTGCATAAAGCTTAGAGTTACACTATCTTTAAAATCATCACAAAGGACTGATCCCAGTTGAACCAAAGTTTATACAATCATTGTAAATACCAGCAGAGGACAGTTTGGGATAATCATGACCATACCAATATTGTCAATATTAAGTACATGGCTATGCATAAATAGGTGGTACATACCTTACAGTTGCGTTATATTTGTAGACTAGCAGAGGTACTCGCTCTTCGAACGGTCTTCGGTATCAATAACCAGACGTTATCAATTGAGCTACTGTTGGAATGGTTAGGGGATTGTCATTCCTTCATATGTTTATCAGAAAGAAGTTAGTTTTCGTGGTATATCACAGACACTGTTAATTTAAGGGCCTTAAAATGCAGTTTTCGGAGACTCTTTATGGACTCCCTAGTTTTTATCACACATTAAGAAGTGCAAAATGTGCTTTGGTCGTCTTTCTAGGATAATTTTTATTTTTCGCCTTTTTTAGCATATATTTTGAAAAGTTTTTCCCTATACCCACCCTTCTATGAGAAGTACGGTGAAGAGTTTTATAATTGATTGGTGAATTGACTCATGGTTACAATACCTAATTTTACGATGCTCCAAGCACCCGAACACGAGTTATAGGAGTACATAAACATAAAGATATATCAACTACACAGTGTGAAACAAAATCATCTTTACGATGAGCCCGTTTGTCGACAAAAATATGACTAGTTAAAATGTGCTCTCAAACTAAATTCGCCTAACGTGTACTTCCTGACGTGAAAATATTATTGAAAACCTTATTGACGAAACGCAATATATGTCAAATATAAACGGACCCTCACCATTGTGGAAAGTCCCCATCCCCAGGAAGACCTCTTTAATAAATTATAAAGGTTTGTGGTGTATGAAAATTCATGATTTGTAGCCTCCAATGGTCCAAATTCCCAAAAGCTGCAAAAAACACTATTCAACTCAGGAATTTTTGATAATAATGTTGCTGTTTGGAGATATAATAGACCTTTTGTACAACATATCGCACGTGTAAGTCGCGTTTAAACATTATAGGGTACCCCTTGACCCCCTTAAGCGCATTGATGAATTGTACAGTCTATGTTTGTTTCCATTATAACCTTATAGCCATTTGCAAACTTTCGCAGAAATTTAATAAATTGAGTGGCATTGCTTCTTACAGAAATAGATGGAAAGTTGGATGTCACCTTTTGAGATATTGTTGTCATGATTACCGGCTTGCATTACTTTATTAGTTTCTTCTTGTTCTTCTCCTTTCAGATGGTCCAGCTATGGACCACGACGTTCAACTTTTCAATTTGGCGAGGGACTTGATGTTTGGCCAATATGCTCTGGCTATGTTTCTCCTTTCTCTGTTTTGTTCAGATGATGCCGGTTTTCTTAAAGGGTGATCTGTCCTAAAAACGTTTCTGTTTAAGTATATTTCTGAGATGTGATCGGCTTCTAATATCACTTTCCATTATCTTCAGTACTTGGATGCCCTTGTTAACTTCTGTTAGACATGGTGTCACGCTCTTTCTATTCTCCCAGTAGTTGAGAAGCCGGTTGGTTAGTCTCGTTGAGTTCATCCTTGAGACATGTCCGTAGAAAGCCAGACGTCTCTTCCTGGCCACATCTGTGATTTTCTCAGTATATCTATATAGCTCCTGATTTGGTGTTCTTCTGTACTCGTCATCTATTTATTACTTTATTAAATGAAATTAGTTTTCTGGGAATATCTCAAAAACGTGGTTTGGAGCCTTAATACGTAGTAGCCTCCGAGCCACCGAGGGGTTGAAAATGAGTTTTGTCTCGTCCTTGTACGCCATAATATAATAATAATAATAATAACAACAATAATAATAATAATAATAATAATAATAATTTAATAATATAGGGATGGGGATTTGCAGTAATAGACCTTCAGTACCACACCCACACGTTTAAATCACGTGAAAAATTCAAGAGTATCCCTTGACCCCCTTAAGTGCACTATATACATATTGATCAATTTTACAGCTTAAGTTAGTTCCGTGATAACCTTATAGCCGTTTGCGAACGTTCCCAGTAATGTAATAAATGGAATGGCATTGCGTCTTACAGAAATAGATGGACTCGTGAGATTGTGTTGCCATGGTTACCGGCTTGCATTCTTTCATTACTGCTTATTAAATGAAATTAGTTTTCTGGGAATATCTCAAAAACTGTTGGTTTTAGGACCTTAAAATATGGTTTTCGGGGCCCGTATGGCTCCTGGGTTTTGTTTATCACATTGAGACGCTGAAAATTAGCTTTTCCTCGTCTTTCTACGCCCATTTCAGCATGCTTTTTAAGGGGGTAAGTCCTCTTTTATGTGAGGTATGGAGAAGAGTTATATCTATGAGTAGTGTCGTGCCTCTGAAGGATATCTGTACCAAATTTTACGTTGATCCAACCAGCCGTTCTCGAGTTATAAGGTAACAACTTTGTCCACAGACAGACAAACAGACAGACAGACAAAAAAATTATTTTCGCACGCATACGTCATAAAACAGTCTGAAACGCGTAAATAACGCAAATTTCCATAGCAATTCAGAAAAAACAGACAAACTTTCATTTTTATATAGAGAGAGATTGCAGATCTCACAATCATCTTCGCTATTTGCACCGAAGACTGGATTACCGTATTGTTGGTCACTGATTGTCATTTATTTTTTCAATAATGATCACACATAATTTCATTTTTACAATGTGGTTTTAAAACATGGAAAACGTTTACAATCGTATTAGGACCAAACGCTGTCTTCTAAACACATCTGCTAACACCTTTACACGATCTGAATTGCTTTCATTCTAACTTTCCCTAATATCCAAGTGAAGAGCCTGAAGCCACGGCACCAGAAATGTAGGTATGTAGTGCTTCTACTTGTATTTCACATATATCACTATCGCTCCCTTATTTGTGTTACAGGCGCCAGTGCAGTAATACAACGGACTGCGTTATGACAGGGGCGATTTGTAATAATGCCACCAATACGTGCGGATGTCCAGTTGGTAAACAGCCCAGTAAGGACAACAAGATGTGTATATCGGGTGAGTACATTACCTTTGACCATTTTGCATTTTAATTGTTTGGGACACGAGTTTAAGATGAAACTCTAATTAAGAATTTCACACGTGAGAGAGCGCCAAACACTCCTCTCACTTCGAAGGAAATATTGGAAGTTCCGAACAAAACTAACGATTTGCTGCGCGAAACTCTTTAAAGATTAGTTGTAATTTCTCCGACATCTATTACGTGTTACTTAATAATTTGCATATGGTAATGAAGATATATCAAACAGTAAAGTATTAGTACGCCACGTTTTTTCTGATAGTGACTCTTAATTAAATAAAATCCATGTCATTTCTAGGGCCACTTTGCCGTTAAATTTAAAAAAAGAATTACATGAAAGATAAAAAAAATGGCTGTCTAACTCATCCTTGTTACATTTTGATTTGACCGATGCATTTGTTATCCCAGAAATCAATTGCATCCCAACAAAAGTGTTTGTAAATATTTTCAAACGATTTTTTTTTTTTGTAAACTCAAAACATTAACTGGAAAAACAGTCCCAGTACTTAACGAAAAAAGTAGACTGTTAAAAAGTTTCTCATAAAAAAGAAATATATAGACGAATTAGCGAGCAAGATCTTGTCGCGGCGCTATTCCAGGTGGTAGACAACCCACATGACTATTGTGTTTTCAAGTGAAACTCGTTGTACGTGGGGATTGCTGTTTTTCATGTGTAACATCTTTCCGCTCGGTTGCTGGAGAGTTTTGTGGGAGTGATTTTGGAAATTGGGGACGGAAGGGAATCGAACGGAATTGGATCGGACGGAAGTGAAGACGCACTGCCAGCTGGATGTACAATTGAAAATGTGTGTATTGGAAACAAGGCAGTGTGTGCTCTGTAGCGCGAGAATGTTATGGCAATACATTTAGCAGGCACTGGTTTGACGAGCACCGTGGCAAATGCTTCACCGACTTTCATTTGTCATTGAGCAGTTTATGAAGTTTCACGTTCAAGGTTGAATATCACATGGGGTAGGACAAAGACGACAAATGACATTTAAGTAAGCGGCATTATTGTCAAGCTGTGGGTGAGTAGTCAAATATTAAATGCATAACAGAATGTTGTTATATGAGTGGAATAAAAGCTGTATTTTCATCATATGTGAGACTAGGTCATTTCATGATTGTAGGAAGCCATGTTTTGATTGTTTACGACGAACTGTATGAGAGCATTGAGAATAATGAATTGTATAGTTACTGAGGAATGTGCTCACTGTATTTGAGAGTACTGTCGACGTTGTGTGTCACTTTGTTCTTATGAATTATTAATGTAAAAGCAAGGAAGCTTGTAGTTTCGCGTGTCGTTAATATCATGATCCACGGTACCTCTCTTTTACGTGGAATGCGAACCTCAGGACATGGCATTTCAATTCGTAAATCTCACATGTATTGACCGGGAATCAAACCCGGTCTACCTTGGTGAGACACTAACAGCTTGACCGCTGCGCCACAAATGTGACAGTAACATATCTCCAATTCAATCTAATTATTCATCATAGTACCAGTATGAAAATGGAGTGTAAATTAACATTTTAAGAATGTCCAAGCTGTGTAGTATACGAGTAGGATAACATGTCTGATGTTACACATCATATGCGACTACTGTAAGGCTGGTATCTTTTTTTTCACTAGTCCTTTCATATTTCTTGTTTGATCTATGGTAAATAAATAAATAATAATAATACACACCCAAGTATACGGGACTGATGAACGAGATTTCCCCAGTCCCTAAAATGGATAAACAGCGTGTATTAATGTGTTTCCATTGTTGCAGGTGACTGTGAAACAAACGAAGATTGTGTGGGAAAAGTGATTGACAGTTACTGTCGAAAACATAAATGTGAATGTGACCCAGATTTCGAGGTTATGAACCACAACGAGACGAAATGTCTGAACGGTAAGTAAAACTATGTTAAATTATAGAAATAAATTACTCTTTCAAACATTCTTCTTTCCCTTCTTTTCACTTCTTATTTACCTCATTTCTCAGATGTTTGTATCCTGCTTTCCTCCCTTGCATCTGTTTCATTCTTGTGCTTCCGCATTTCATCCATTAATTCTAGTTCATCCTGAGTTATCCACGGTTTTCTATGTATTCATTATTTTCTACCAATGTTTTCTTCTGCGGATTTTGTTATATTATTCTTCAAAGTGCCCATTCCTCCGCAATTGAAGTTTGTTCAGGATTTTTCATGGTCGTTCCTTTATACTCGTCTTGAATCTATAGGTCACGCCCTTCTCTTTCAGTCTGTCTATTGCTCTCTTTTTGGCTTACGGTATGACTTAACTTAAGTTTCTTCAACTTTAATCAGCATATCCTAACAACCAGATTGTGGTCAGAGTTTATGTCAGTTCCGAGATATGTTTTGCAATCCAAAATCTGGTTTCGTAATCTCTACTTGGCCATAATGAAGTAGATTTGATTGATATCAATTCTGCGTTATCTAGGAAGTTGTCTTGAGATCTGTCTTTCCCCAATACTTCGAAATGTGTATAATTCTGATCGGAAGTTACAAAATAGTCCCCGTTCGAATCTCACGATGGGAACTATTTGATAGGATGTTATCACGCAGGAGACAAAGGGAAAATCTGCCATCTTACAGGTCGGAGTACGAAATGTTACAAGTCAGGTGATGGATGTTAAGATACCTCCCAGGTGGAGACAGTGTGGGTCCTCCGGATCTGCACTGATGAGATTATTAGACTGGGACCTCAAAATCTTTAGAGGCTGTATCTCAATGTTGATACATCATCTTTACTCATTGGAATAACACAAATTGACTTACAAGGAGAGGTCGCCACGTGATTTACTAGAAAAGCGTTCAAATTCCCGCACACATTCCCGGCTCGTCTCCGTGGAGGAGTCACTAGCGCGTTGGCGTGGGGAATTGAAGGTTTCGGGTTCGAGTCAGACCTTGGTCAGGACATTTTTGATGTGTAACATCTTTCCGCTCGGTTGCTGGATAGTTTTGTGGGAGTGATTTTGAAAATTGGGGACGGAAGTGAATCGGGAGGAAGTGGATCGAACGGAAGTGGATCGAACGGAAGTGGATCGGACGGAAGTGAAGACGCACTGCCAGAAAAATGGGACGGAAGTGAATCGGGCGGAAGTGGATCGTACAGAATTAGATCGGACGGAAGTGAAGACGCACTGCCAGCTGGATGTGCAATTGAAAATGTGTGTATTGGAAACAAGGCATGTGTGCTCTGTAGCGCGAGAATGTTATGGCAATACAGTAGGCAGTGCATTTTGCAGGCACTGGTTTGACGAACACAGTGGCAAATGTTTCACCGACTTTCATTTGTCATTGAGCAGTTTATGAAGCTTCACGTTCAAGGTTGAATATCACATGGGGTAGGACAAAGACGACAAATGACATTTAAGTAAGCGGCATTATTGTCAAGCTGTGGGTGAGTAGTCAAATATTAAATGCATAACAGAATGTTGTTATATGAGTGGAATAAAAGCTGTATTTTCATCATATGTGAGACTAGGTCATTTCATGATTGTAGGAAGCCATGTTTAGATTGTTTACGACGAACTGTATGAGAGCCTTGAGAATAATGAATGTTATAGTTACTGAGGAATGTGCTCACAGTATTTGAGAGTACTGTCGACGTTGTGTGTCACTTTGTTATTATGAATTATAAATGTAAAAGGAAGGAAGGAAGCTTGTAGTTTTGCGTGTCCGTTAATCTCACGATCATGATCCACGGTTCCTCCCTTTTACGTGGAATACGAACCACAGGACATGGCATTTCAATTCGAAAATCTCACATGTACTGACCGGGAATCAAACCCGGTCTACCTTGGTGAGAGACTAACACCTTGACCGCTGCGCCACAAATGTGACAGTGGCATATCTCCAATTCAATCTATACATTCATCATAGTACCAGTATGAAGATGGAGTGTAAATTAACATTTTAAGAATGTCCACGCTGTGTAGTATACGTGTAGGATAACATGTCAGATGTTACACATCATATGCGACTACTGTAAGGGTCGTATCTTTTTTTTCTCTTACTGATACATCCCTTATTGTCTGTTGTGTTTTCTATCATGTATTTGCTGTGGTCTCTTAGGTTTTGGAGCTATGTACAATATTTTAACATCATTATTCGTCCTTGACTCTTGAACGTGTTGTAAGTTTTATTCGTTAGAATTTAAATGCAGCGTGACCGGCGACGCTACGTTCATTAGCATTGCGCCGAGTTAAATGCAGAAACTCAAGAGCCCTTCCCTCTGTTCCACTCTGCTCCATCAAGCTAAACTTTCTTTGTGTAAACAATAATGTAAATATTAATTTATTAATATTTTATATAGAAAAAAGCAACAACAAATTATAAAGTACTTGATGTAATCTGCCAACTTAAATATTGTACAAGAAGTTCCGTGAAGAACTAAACAGCCTACTTTTCATGCCAATGATTATTCTACAGTATATGAACATATCTAGAATAATGACGAAATTATGTTGGTAATATCGAAATATCTAATTAGTTCAAAATATACCTGGTATAATGTAGCCTAATAGAGCACTACAGTTGGCAGCCCTGGTGACAATATATTCTTAGTTCCACCTCTTAAGGTACAGAATACAAAATTTGGTTGAAGTCCAATGGACGTTACATGCAGTTAGACACTGGATCTATCAGCACGCGTAAAAGTATGTTGCCAACAATGTCATGCGTGTGCAGGTCAGAAATAATCTGAAATATTATGATGTTGTGCCAATTTTGGATGAAATCCATTTGTTAGTATAGAAGTTACATGTATTTTAAAATTAGACATATCAGCAGGCATAGAATCATGTTGGCAGCACCGCCTTATATTAATTACTCCAAATTAATCTAGAATGTCAGGTGCTATACGTGTGCAAAGTATAGAGCTGTTAGCTTGCATACTTTCTGATATATTGATATTAGGGTACAAAGAATATAGACAGCATTTATTAACAGTTGGCAGCCCTGATTGATCTTAACAATACTTATAGTCATATCTGTTATGGTACACATTGCACATACGAAATTTGGTTGAACTCCAACTGATAGTATAGAAGTTACATGTATTTAAAAATTGGTACTATCAGCAGGCTTATAATCATGTTGGTAGAACTGACGTATATAAGTTACTCCAAATTAATATAAAATGTCAGAATATACGTGTGCATAGTTTAAAGCTGTTGGCTTGCATACTTTCTGATATATTGGTATTTGGATTTAAAAAATTGAGAGAGCAATTATTAACAGTTGGCAGCCCTGGTGGCTCTTAAGAATACGCTCAGTCATATCTGTTTATGTACAGATATTACATACAATATTTGGTTGAAATCCAGTTGATAGTGTAGAAGTTATATGCATTTAAACATTGGACTTATCAGAAGGCTTAACAATATTTTGGCAACACTGTCATGGTTGGCCTCCTGGAAATTAAACTGAAATAATATTATCTACATGTGTGCCAATTTTGGAATAGCTCCCATGCATACCTTGCAAGATATCCAACATTGAGCTCAAATTTCTAGTGCGTTTTTCCAGCAGTTGGTAGCACTGACATCATTTTAAAATATGGACGTGAGATATTCCGGTGCACATCTTTACTCATACTAAATTTGGTTTTGATTGCTGCAGCCGTTTAGGAGTTGATAGGGGGGGACACACACACAGCCAGCCAGACAGACAGAAGGACAGACAGACAGACAGACAGACAGACAGACAGACACACATTTTCCTGGATCGATCTCATAAGTCTACATTTTCCTAATTTTTGCAAAATGTGAAAAGTAGGCTAAAAATGCCAAAGAAAGATAAAGGAAATAATTTAAGAACATAAAGGTAGGTTACGATCAATGTAACTTCCACTTCCAACGCCAACACGCTAGCCACTACACCACGGAGACGAGCCGGTCATGCGTGCGGGAATAAGACTACAAACGTTTGAGGATTGATTTTAAACGTTCAATTTTGAGCACATTGGCAAAAACGCTTAAACAGGGGTAAAATATTTTTTTATGAAGAGCAAACCCACCAAATTCGAATGCTTTTCTAGTAAACCACATGGCGACCTCTCCTTGTTACATAACGTTTCGGTTCGTTTCCGTTATCCTTGGTTCCTCAGTCATTTAGATATATGTTAATTCTTATTTTTCTAGTCCCTATCCGTTCCGGATGTCGGCAAACATCTTGGCTCTGTTCTGACCCGTTTGGAACAACTCTTCCGATGTCTTCAGAGTCCAGTCTCTGAGGATTTTTAGCCAGAAGATTCGTCTCCTGACACTTATCTTTCCGGGTATTTTTCCTTGCAGAATTTCTTGCAGTAGATGGTATCTGTTTCTGTTGCGCATATTGTGACCGAGATATTGTATCTTTCTCGTTTTTACAGTGGTCAGTTAAAGTCGAAACAAATCAGAAACCCCTATGGATGTCGAATTGGCAGGTGAATAGCTAAGGGAAGTAGGTGACTTCTGTTACTTGGGAAGCAAAATAACCAGTGATGGACGAAGCGAAGGGGATATAAAAAGTAGGTTAACACAGGCAAGGAAAGCATTTCAACAGAAAAGGAATCTGTTGACATCGAATATAGATTTAGGTATTGGGAAGTCATTTTTGAAAACCTATATCTGGAGCGTCGGACTCTATGGAAGTTAACTTGGACTATTGGTGCAGCAGAAAATAAGAGTATTGAAGCGTTTGAAATGTGGTGTTACAGGAGAATGATGAAGATCAGATGGGTAGATAGGGTTACGAATAAAGCGGTATCAAGACGAGTGGGAGAGGAGAGATGTTTCTGGCGACAGCTAATGAAGAGAAGAGATAGGTTGGTAGGACACATACTAAGACACCCAGGAATAGCAATCTTAGTTATGAAAGGAAGGGTCGAAGATGTGAACAGTAGGGGTAGACCAAGGTTAGAATATGTTAAACAGATTGCCTCGGATGTAGGGTGTGGTAGCTATGTAGAGATGAAACGATTAGCTCAGGACAGAGAAGCGTGGAGAGCTGCATCAAACCAGTTAAAAGACTGAAGACTCAAACAACAACAACAGTTACTTCCATACCCATTCCCATTCTTCGCAGGATCTCGGCATTTGTAATATGATCTGTTCATGATACTCTTAGCCACATCTCAAATGCCTCTAATTTTTATTATGTTGTGTTTTGAGTCTTTTAACTGGTTTCATGCAGCGCTCCATTCCTCCCTGTCCTGAGATAATCGTTTCATCTCTACATTGCTACCACATCCTACATCCGAGGCAACCTGTTTAATATATTCTAACCTTGGTTAACCCCTACAGTTCTTGTCCTCGACCCTTTCTTCCATAACTAAGCTTGCTATTCCTGGGTGTCTTAATAAGTGTTCTACCAACCTATCTCTTCTCTCCATTAGCAGTCGCCAGAAACATCTCTCCTCTCCCACTCGTCTTAATACCTCTTCATTTGTTACTCTATCTACCCATCTGATCATCATCATTCTCCTGTAACACCACATTTCAAACGCTTTAAATCTCCTCTTTTCTGCTCCACCAATAGTCCAAGTTTCACTTCCATATAGCGCTATGCTTCAGACAAAGGCTTTCAAAATGAGTTATGTTATGTTAATTAATCATTATAATTTATTATCGTTAACTTAAAGGAAACGATTTAGTTCTCCAAAAAGGTTTTTATACTCGTAGAATGACTTTTCTTGTTAAGGTTAACTTTGTAGATGGAGACACGAAGTATTAAAAAGAAAAGTTAAGCAATTCCTATAAACTTGAGAAATAAAAAGCTGTGAAGGATAAGTCAAATTTCGAAATTAGATAAAAATGCATCAAATTAAAATGTTTGAAAAGTAAGATGATTTTCTGTAAGGAAAGTTGTGTGAAATTGTTTTACGTACAAGATCTATGACTTGACAGGCAGAGTCAGACTCTATAAGCCGTGTTGATCAAGTTGGACATTAAGTAAGTTTTGTGGTTCTACTGTCTAGGTTGCCAAACTCTGCGATATAGAGTGGGAGGGGGAGGAGCAGGGCTGGTTTTACCAACAGGCCCCATATGCTCTGGCCTAGGGGCGTACCATGCTGAGGGGCGCAAAATTAATCCGCAAATTCTTTTGTCAGAAAATTTTCATAAAATATTTTAGACTACAGTACACGTCTACATCTACATGCTCTCCACGAATCATAGTCCCGTTTAGTTTGTTATTAAGGTTTTAAGAGGTGGAACTACGAAGTCATCTGCAACAAAGTCCCGTTTATATTATACTAGCAGAAGTACCCATTCTTCGAACGGTCTTCGGTATTAATAATCAGACGTTTTCAATTGAGCTACTGTTGCAAAGGTTAGAGGCTTGGAACCTGTTTGTCGACAAAGAAGAATGATTAGTTAAACTAAATTTACTAAATTTACCTAACGTGTTCTTCCTGACGTGAAAATAAAATTGAAAACCTCATAGACGAATCGCAATACACGTCACATACAAACTGACCCTAACCGTTGAGTCAAGTGCCCAACCACAGGAAGATCCCTTTTATAAAAAATGAAAAAATAATGAGAATTCAGGTTTTTAGCCTCCAATAGCCCAAATTCCTAAAACCAGCAAAAAATAGTCTACTATTTCAAATCAGGAATATTTGAAAATAATGTTGGTGTTTGGAGATATAATAGACCTTCTGTACGACATATCGAACGTGTAAGTAGTGTGAAAAATATCTAGGGTACTCCTTGAACCCCTTAAGCGCATTGACGAATTTTACAGTTTTAGTTGGTTCCGTGATAACCTTATAGCCATTTGCAAACTTTCACAGGAATGTAATAAATGGATGGCATTACTTCTTGCAGAAATAGATGTAAAGTTGGATGTCACCTCTTGAATACTGTTGTCGTGGTTGCTAGCTTGCATTCATTCATTAGTTTATGAAATGAAATTAGTTTTCTGAGAATATCTAAGAAACTGTTGGTTTTAGAGCCTTAAAATGTATTTTTCGGGGACCATTTACGGCTCTTTTTCCTTTTATACCTTGTAATGTTGCCTGTATTTTCGTTTATTTTAACATACACTTGACTAACTTGAAATGCGAGATGAGACAATGGTACTGGAGAGATAACGAGGGGCTAGTCCCATAAGGAAAGTTCTCTGTCAGTTCATATTGGACAGTGAATGGTGACGGAAGCTGAATGAGTATGAACACCACATGGACCAAGTACTTCATCCACATTGAAGCTATAACACCAACCTGATGTTTCACTAACCATTACAGTTTATCACACTCAACAAGTAAACTTGCATGCCAATAGTCATTAACATTATCAAAACAAACACGTAGTTCCGTGACGAACTAAAGAGCCTACTTTTCTTAAAATTAGAGACCATATAACAACAGTTGTCAGACCTGGCGACTCTAAATATATTATTAGTACCATCTCTTAAGATACGAATGCACATGCAAAATTTGGTCAAGGTCCAATAGATAGTATAAACGTTACATGTATTTAAATATTGAATTTATCAGCATGCGTAAAATCAGGTTGGCGACACTGCCATAAATGGTATGCTCAAACTTAAATTTAAATATTATGATCTATGTATGTGCCAATTTTGAAAGAACTTCATTTATTAGTATGGAAGTGAAATGTGATTCAAGATTAAACCTATCAGCACATGTATATCGGTTACTGAAAATTAACCTACATTTGTAGGTACTAAATGAATTCAAAGTTTAGAACTGTTGGCCTGCATACTTTCTGATATATTGAGATTAGGGTAAAAATGTATACAGTGCATTTTTCAACAGTTGGCAGCCCTGTTGACACTAAAAAAAAAGCGTATTCATATCTGCTCTGGTGCGCAAATAACATACCAAATTTGGTTGAAATCCGATAGATAGTATGGAAGTTACATGCATTTAAATATTTAAATAGAATCGTGTTGGCAACACTCTCATGTTATGGGCACCTGCTAATTAGTCTGATGTAATATTGTCTATATGTGTGTCCATTTAGGAATAATTCCCATGCATACCTTCCGAGATATCAAACATAGACCTCATTTTTCAATTGTGATGTTTCAGCAGTTGGTAGCACTGACGTAAGTTTCAAATATGGCCGTGAACTATTCAGGCATAGTTCTTTACTCATACCAAATTTGGTTTCTATAGCTGCAGCCGTCTAGGAGTTGATATGACACACACACACAGCCAAACAGACAGACAGAAGAACAGACACATAGACACAAATTTCCCCGGATCGATCTCATAAGTCTAATTTTTCCTCATTTTTATAAAATGTGAAAAGTAGGCTAAGAATCACATAATACTAACAAACCCGACAAGTTTACAAGAAACTCCTGTAACTAAAATAGTGTATCTATAGCTACATATTTGTAGACATAGATTAGCCTGAGAGTAAAGGATTCTATGATGAACACTTGACGATTGAAGTGTATTAATTAATATCATGTATTTTTTTTTATTCAGGCGTAGGGAATAACCAGCTAAGTACTTTATCCACGTGGAGGTTATAGCACCAACCTGACATTTCACTAACCATTACAAACACCCATTACAATTTGGAGACAATCTCAGGGTATTGACCTGACTGAAAATAATTTAAATTTATTTATTTTATTATGATTTTTATCTTATCTGAATGTTGCTCTTAAGAACACGCATAGTCATAAATATACTGATCAAAAAAATTAAAGCACCACTTTTTTCAAAGGCCACCAAATTTTTAAAAGTTGACTCCACAAGCTCGAAATCTCAGTATGACGTTTGTCTTGACGCCTACCAAGCATATGCTTCAGCACAACTCCCCAACTTGAGTAGTTTCGGGGTAGCGCCCCGAAAACCAGCCCATTTTCGAAAACCGCAAATTGAAGTTTGCGAAAAACACTGTAGGACTTGTCTCAGGTTGCCAAAGCAGTCAAAAATGAATGAGTCTTGCTCTTAAAGGTTCCGCAAACACGTTGAAATCGTTACATTTGACGTTTGAGTATTTTCAACCCCCTTATCATCCCCTAAACATGGACTACCATTGGGGCGTCTGAGAATGTACCGGGTGTGTTTAACCACCTGAAAACCTGCACACCGTCCTCAGTTGCTGATTGCAGTACGTTCTTAAGGCCTCCGACAATGTTCACCCCCCCCCCCCCCCTAACACCCTCAACTGGCATGGGATGAAACCACCCCCTCTCGATTCACCCGTAAGGAAGGTTTTAATCGAGATGTTTATCAGTGCTGTGAATAGGGGGTCTTCCCCGAACGTTTCAAAAAAGGAACTGTGCCTGTGTCACCACCCCTTCGCCTGCTACCCCCGTTTGTATGATTTTTCGAATCAGGCCCTTTTTAAGGGCTGAAACGAGGTCTTATTCGCTGAAAGGGCTGCAAAGGTCCTTAGAGGTAGTGGTGACACGAAATTAACCCCTTCCGATCGTTGATTGACATTCCGTCCCCCAAAGTTGAAATTTTTGCACCCCCAACCCTCCCTGTCTGGACGCGTAACGCGTCATGGCAGAGTTTTCAGAATTGGATCAAAATGAAGCTTATGGCCTGAAATCGAGCCCAAAACAGCAGGTTGAATGGAAATTCATCGGTAGGGTGAGAAAAGGGACCAAAAATTTTTCAAAAAAGTTAACAGCCTCTAGTAAGTACACCCATGCATAGGCAACCCACATCACGTCATTTTTCTTCCCTTTGTATTCTATTGCCGATTATAGGCAACGCGCACGCAAGGACGTGATGTGGGTTGCCTATGCATGGGCGTACTTACTATAGACTTAACTTTTTTGAAAATATTTTGGTCCCGTTTCTCACCCTACCGATGAATTTCCATCCAACCTGCTGTTTTGGGCTCGATTGCAGGCCATAAGCTTTATTTTCATCCAACTCTGAAAACTCTGCCATGACGCGTTACGCGTCCAGACAGGGAGGGTTGGGGGTGCAAAAATTTCAAGTTTGGGGGACGGAATGTCAATCAACGATCGGAAGGGGTTGATTTCGCGTCATCACTACTTCTAAGGACCTTTACAGCCCTTTCAGCGATTAAGACCTCGTTTCAGCCCTTAAATAGGGCCTGATTCGAAAAATCATACAAACGGGGGTAGCAGGGGAAGAGGTGGTGACACAGGCACAGGGGAAGACACCCCCATTTACAACACTGATAAACATCTCGATTAAAACCTTCCTTAGGGGTGAATCAAGAGGGGGTGGTTTGGTCCCATGCCAGTTGAGGGTGTTAGGGGGGGGGGGGGGTGAACTTTGTCGGAGGCCTTAAGAACTTACTGCAATCAGCAACTGAGGACGGTGTGCAGGTTTTGAGGTGGTTAAACACACCCGGTACCATCTCAGACACCCTAATGGTAGTCCATGTTTAGGGGATGATGAAGGGGGCTGAAAATACTCAAACGTCAAATGTAACGATTTCAACGTGTTTGTGGAACCTTTAAGAGAAAGACTCATTCATTTTTGACTGCTTTGGCAACCTGCGAGAAGTCCTACAGCGTTTTTCGCAAACTTCAATTTGCGGTATTCGAAAATGGGCTGGTTTTCGGGGCGCTACCCCGAAACTACTCAAGTTGGGGAGTTGTGCTTAAGCATATGGTTGGTAGGCGTCAGGACAAACGTCATACTGAAATTTCGAGCTTGTGCGGTCAACTTTTAAAAATTTGGTGGCCTATGAAAAAAGTGGTGTTTTAATTTTTTTGAGCAGTATATTATGGTACACAGAGTACATACGAAGTTTGGATGAACTCGAATTGATAGTATGGAAGTTAAATGCATACCTATATGACCTATTAGCAGCCGTATAATCATGTTGGCAACACTGTCATGTATGGCCTCCTGGAAATTAAACTGAAATATGATTATGTACATGTGTGTCAATTTTGGAATTGCTCCCATGCATACTTTCCGAGATATCCAACATGGAGCTCAAATTTCAATTGCGATTTTTCAGCAGTTGGTAGCACTGATATCATTTTCAAATATGGCCGTGAGATTACCAATATTTGGTTACGATATCTGCAGCCGTTCAGGAGTTGATAGAGGGGTGAGGGAGGGGGTACACAGACGGACAGAAGGACAGACAGACATACATTTGCCCGGATCGATCTCATAATTCTACGTTTTACTCATTTTTACAAAATGTGAAAAGTAGGCTAAAATCACATTATACTACAGTAATAAGACCGATAACTTACACAAGTTTACAATAAACTTCTGTAACTAAAATATATATTTTAACCCACACAATCGTAGACACAGCAACCTGAGTGTAATGGATCTCATGATGATCGCTTGACGATCGAAACTGGTCATCCAAGTGTATTAATTAATCTCATATACTTTTCTTTGAGGTGTAGAGAATAACACTCATTACGATTTGGGTACAGTTGTGTTATAATTATAATAATAATATCGTATGGCCTCGGGTGTCGGGTGCAAGCTTTGTAATTTGACACCGAGAGAGTAGCTTGCATGTCGAGTTTCGCTGTTCCTTGAATCACTATGAAAGTCAAGAAGGTTAGATATCTAATCTATAGCGGAAACTCCCGAGATTAATTTTGAATTTTGCCATTATAATAATTTTATTAATGCAGCCAGTGGCCATGTACTTTTCTTTTCAGGACGGGTCAGGGAAGGGTTATTGGAAGGAAATCGGCCGTGGACCTATTGAAAGAAACCGTCCCGGCATTTGCCTGGTGGTGAAAATGAGAAACCACGAACACCATTTTCAGGACGGCCGAGGTGGGATTCGAACCCACGCTCTCCCGATGCCAGCGAGGCACGAGGTACGCGTTAACGCTCTCGGCCACCGCGGCCGGTAATTTTGCCATTATGAACACGACCAACTGAATTCAAATGGGTTCTTTGACATGCCAACATCGTATAACATGCGTGTCGTATTTCGCCGCCTTTCAAAAATCAGTTACCACGGCCAGGAGCGAACCTGCAATCTTGGAGTTAGTAGACCGACACGCTATCCACTCACCCACCGTGGCAAGCTAGAGTTGTGTTGACCAACTAAAACACATTTAAATTTCCTTTTTTTATCTGAATGTCTTTGCTTGTTTCACAGTATCAACGGACAGCCTTCCCACCTGTGAGGAGAATGTTCAGTGTGAGAAACACTGGGGCAGTAAGCACAGTTCCTGCGCCAACAGTACATGCGCATGTGATAAGGACTTCATTCATAGGGACAATCAATGCTCGAGTGTTGGTGAGTATACTGGTAATTAAGTTAGTTCCGTTCAGTGTCACTAGCTTTCGTAATGGCGTTACTGTCCCTCACCAAGGACACTCAAATTCAGGTCTCAATAACACTGGATGTCCTTATTCTTGACTTTGCACATTGGGACGGATTTCCTAAACTTGGACAAAAGTCCAAATTTTTGTCAATGTCGACAAAAATTGCTTTAATTAGGTCTTTTATCCTTGCTAATTACAAATTTGATATTTAAATTTTAAATATTAAAATGGCGGATCAAATATGGCGGACTAAAACCAAAAAGGCGGCTTCGGTGGCGTAGTCGGTAGCATGCTGAGCTTCTATGCCCAAGATAGCGGGTTCAAACCCGGCCGAAGCCGTCGGATTTTTTAAGAGCGTTAAAAATCCCTTAGTTTGCCTTCCTTCGGAGGGGAAGTTAAGCAGGCGGTCCCATGTCATAGATTTATGGCATGTTAAAGAACCTTCCACTAATTGCACCTGTGTGCAGCTAAATTGGATAGGTTAAGAATGTAAACAACGCTCTTACTAAAAAAAAATAGGTCTCTACGTTCGTTCCCAAGAGCCGACTGTGGTGGCGTCTAGTAGCTATGTTCTGAACTTGGCCTAGTAGTCGTTGACGGTGGCGCTTGATGGCAAAAGTAGGAACTATTTGAAAACGTCTAAGTTGCAGTACTTAAATTAAAAAAAACAGATAACACACACTAATACAGCCATCACAATTAACACCGGTTATCAGACAGATTCTACACACACCCAATGTACACGGGGCTACATGACCGCGTTGTCGCAGCCCCTAAACTTAAGAACCAACCCAACCAACCAAAACCAAAAAATATGCTGAATTGACACAAATCGGTATTATTGGGTTTATGGTCAGTTTTCATTAGGAATGTGACCTCAAAATTTGCAAGTTTAAAATGCCAAACCCAATATGGTGGGCAATGATTTCATAATAAGATAGGGGACAATAGCTTAGTACTATCAGACCCTGTGCGACTAAGGACGTTATAAAATGCCTTGCACCTAACGTAGCGATAATAATAAACTTATCAAATGATAATTATGGCTTCTGGGAAAGTTTTGATGCCCGTTCGCGAGCCGCGTGTGTTGATGCGGATGAAATGAGCAAAGAAAAAGCCATAGACGCCCGGACCCTTATCCGTGGAGAATCGGAGCTTAACTTGCTAAACTTTTTTTTTCCTTTCTTTAACTTAACCTCTTCTTAGTTTTACTTTTTAATATTTGTATTTCGTATCTGAATACGGATCTAACACCCAATCCCCGAGCCAAGGGTTTAATCATAGGAGCTTAAAATCCCCTCGGCCAGGACGGGACTAGAACCTATGATCCTTCGGGCCAAAGCCTAAACAATGCTAACCAATTAGCAACGGATCCGGACAACCTGTGCTATGCCGCACATTGCAGAATGATAACTGCAGGCCAGGACGGATCATAAATAATCCCAGTTTCTTTCTTCTGACGATCATACAGGAAAATACGAAGGTTGATTATGATGATGATTATTGTTTTAAGGGGTGGTAACCTGCCTCTCGATAACGACATTTGTCTTTAGTGTTTCTTTTATAAGCGCGTCTTTATTTATTCATTATTTATTTATTTAATAATTTTTATTGGTTTGTTCTTTTGTTTCTTTATTCATTCATTCATTTATTTATTTATTTGTTTATTAATTATTTATTTATTTGATTACTCATTAATTTTTGTATTTATTTATTTTTATTTATTCATTAATTAATTAATTTATTTATTTATTTATTTATTTATTCATTTTTTATTAATTAATTTATTATTTATTTATAAATTTGTTCATTCATTCATTCATTTATTTGTTTATTATTTATTTATTTATTTTTCACTCATTTATGTATTTATTCAATCATTCATTTACTCATTTATGTACTCAGTTATTCATTCCTTTATTTATTTAATTATACATTTATTTATTCGTTCATTTACATATTTATTTACTTATTTATGTATTCATTTATTTATTTATTCATTTATTTACTTATTTATTTGTTCATTTATTTATTTATTTATTTATTTATTTATTCATTTATTTATTTATTTATTTATTTACTTACTTATTAATTCATTTATTTATTTATTTATTTATTCATTCATTCATTTACTTATTTATTTACTTATTTATTTATTCAGTTATTTATTCATTTATTTATTTATTTATTTATTTATTCATTCATTCATTTACTTATTTATTTACTTATTTATTTATTCAGTTATTTATTTATTTATTCATTTATTTATTTATTTATTTATTTATTTACTTATTTATTTATTCATTTATTTATTTATTTACTTATTCATTTATTTATTTATTTATGCATTTATTTATTTATTTACAGACAAGAATACAGCAATGTTGGGAGTCATCTCCTTCACTACTATCTTCGTGGCTCTCTATCATGGATTGATGACCTTACGTGTGTGTTAAGTTCAACTCCAGTGAAGATGCAAGAGGAATCTTAATTTATGTCTAATATAAGAGAAGAAAGGATTGTACAATGTACCATTTCTTTTGTGTTTTTACCTTTCAGTTTCTCCCCAATTTAGTAGACACACCAGCGTCACTGTTGTAGCTACATTTCTTGAACATGATGCAACATATTTCCGCTCCCTAAATAATGAACATCTAACATGTATGTGTTTATAAGTAGTTCATCCTTTTCTGCCCCTCTTTACGCTCTGAAATAATTACAACAGCCACACAGCTGAGGAAGTGAACCGCAGTACAGAACATGATTCTGGCCGATACTGCCCTAGGATCTACAAGAGCTGAAATTAGACGTGTTAGGCTCTGGAACACACCAACGTGCCTACTGCCGGTTCGAGCCCGCCTATGTCTTAAGTGTTTATATTGTTCTTAACTGTTGGTTTATTTCTGTAATAAATTCACACAAAAGTCATCAAACATATTTAGAATTCCGACCTGGGTAAGAAGTCGAAATATGTATTTTAAAAAGATTTATTATCCAGGCCTTCGGGATGGATCAGGGTCATATGTCAACGTAAATGAAGAGCGAAAACAAGTTTGGTGTACCCTCCTAGTCACTGGATACAGCAAAGGACAGAAAAATAGAGCGATATGGAATGTAGAACAAAGTCGAAGAACTGCTGAACAGAAAGAAGATAGGCCCCACCATAAGGCCTTTCTGCCGTACGTACAGGGGGATGACAGTATCGTCAGATTGCAAAGAAAAAAACAACGTAACAACGGTTATGCAACCAATAAACAAGCTGACGCAAGTGGTGCGTAAATCAGCCGAGATAAAGCAGCCGAACCAAGACGCAAGAGTTTACAAAGTGCTTTGTCCCTGTGGCAAGTATACAATACATAGGGCAAACAAAAAGACGCGTTTCCATTAGGATATCAGAGCACATTCAAGACACAAAACAAATAAACTTCACATCTGCAATAGCTGAACCGTCACGAGACACGCCATAGAATTCGATAAAGCCGAAACCGTTGCTCTAGTTCCTAGATATCAAAACAGGATAATTAGAGAAGCAATAGAGATTGTGAAGCAACCTGATAATTTCAATCGCGAAGACGGATTCAGGCTTAGCAACACATGGAAAGTTCTCTTACCGCATGACTGGCTGGGACTCGGGCCAATCAGGGAGCAGCGTGACGTCAATGGCGAACATACAGTACAGGTACGTCTGACTGACAACCAACGGTCAGTTTAAGTACAGATACGAACTCGTACCCATGATTGAGGATGCTGCAGTAACAGCCGAAACGTCGGGAAACAATCACCGACACAAGATGCGGCTCCATCCTGAAAGCCTATGATAAACTAGACACTGGCCGTAAAAGCCTACGATCTAAATATTAAAAAAAAGGAGCTCGAATGCATCATTATTTGTATTTCTCTACAATAAAATAAAATAAAAGGAAATATATTAGGTCTACCGACAGGAAGACCAAATTTCACAAATATATTTTGAACGTGTATTATTTGAATCTTGTATTATTTTAGTGTTACAATTGCTAAAGCTGTATGGCCTATAAGTGATGCTGTATTGAAAATATAAAGAAACCTTCATATACGATACTGTAACTATTTTTCATGAACGCAATATTCATGAGAAGGAATTACGAATATACAGTAATCTAGCTTTGACCTGGTTCAACAGCAAACATTTAGACAACGAGTGCGATCAGTCGTTTGAAACACACTCTTCTGTAAAAGTGAGCGTTGTTGAGATTTTTTTTAAAGTTGGCGGATTCATCCTAAAACTGAGGAAACTTTTAGTAAGGTTAATGTAATAAATTGCAGTCATATTTTAACGTTAAGAAAGGTATTATTTTACCTACATACGTGGTAGAAATAATCGTTGCTTGGAGATTTTATTGTATAGTCCTTTCTTCTTTTCGCATTGGATATAAATAAACTACAATAATATACTGTATGTATTCTGTTCGTTTCAATGTAGCATGTAAAATGCACTCTGTACTTTCTAAAATAAATTTTATATTAAATTGTTTATTATGTTCTACATGAATACAATATCTTCCTCACCTATCCAAGGGTCACTAAATGTAGGGGTGTTTATGAAAAGTTACCAGTTACCGGCTTCTAGGTTTATGCCAGCATAAACTGAATACTGGTAAACTTTAAATTATATTAAGCAAATACATTAACAAATATGGTTAACATTAATATAGCTTGCCACGGTGAGTGAGTGGCTATAGTGTGGGACTACCAAACCCACGCTTGCAGGTTTGCCCCTGGCCATGGTAAGTGATTTTTGAAAGGCGACAAAAATCACGACACGCATGTCATACGTTGTTGGCATATTAAAGAACCCATTTGAATTCAGTAGGCCGTGTTCATAATGGCAAAATTAATCCCAGGATTTTCCGCCAACATAAAGTTCCTTCATTTTCTACTAGAAAGCGCTATAGTGTAAAGGAGCATAGATATCTAACCTCAATGACTTTCATAGCACTCCAAGGAGTGATAAAATTCGACATACAAGCCCTCTGGGCGCAAATAACAAAGCTTGCACCCGGCACCCGAAGCCATACGATATTAATATTAAACATTGATATTCCTTGATTGAAATCTAAATGGTATTAAATAAAACCGCTAATAGTCAATAAGTATATTATTATTAGTTGTTTATCACAACAGGACAATGTTATCACCATCAGCAATCTTAAGTTGTCGGAAGAAACTACTTTAAAAAAATATAAAATTGCGAGTAATTGAAACTACAGGGTTGGGCGGGAATTAACTTGGTATTATTAAATGGCTGTTAAGTTTTTAGCCTATTTTTATTTATGAAAAAATAGGCTTATTTTGTCCGTGTGTCTGTGTGTGCGTGTGTGATTCGTGTGTGTGTGTCGCCTAATAAAATCTAAACGGCTGGAGCGATTTCAATGAAACTCACTAAGTTTATAGCACTATTCCGAACGACCCCGACCGTGCCCTTCAAATTTTGTTACGTCTCAGCAATCCAACATGGCGGCTGTGCGAAATATTTCACCAGCATTCAATATCTCCGAAACTATTACCGATATCAACCTGGAATTGTATACGGTGTTAAAGAGAACTACTAGACGTTTATCTATGAGACTTTCGAAAATCTGGTAACTTCAAAACCAACATGGCGGCCAAGCGAACTTGGGAATTTATATGGACGTTTCTCGCGATTTAACCAACCAAATGCAATGAAACTTGGTACAGTATATGTTCATACACATTGTAATGCACCGACATTTAACTTCGTTCAATTGTTTCATAAGCTCAAGATGGCGGCTGTGCGAAATATTTCACCTGCATTCTATATCTCTGAAACTATTACCGGTGTCACCCTGAAATTTTGTACGGAGATAAAGGGCACTAGTGGAAGTTCATCTATGAGACTTTCAAAAACCGGTTAACTACAAAACGAACATGGCGGCCAAGCGAATTTGAAAGCTTTAAATAGACTCTTCTCGCTACTTAATGATCCTAACGCAATGAAACTTGGTACAGCAAATGTTTATACACATTGCAATGCACTGGTATCTAGTTATTTAGTTCAATTGTTTACATAACCTCAATATGGCAGCTGCGCGAATTTTAAAATTAAGTTTTTATTTCTTGTGTCGTAATCATGCGATCGAAGTGAAAGTTTGAATTATGAACCTACGCAATACTTTTCCTTTAATGGCACCGTACATGACTCTATGGTCTATACATATAACAAACCAACATGGCGACCATCCGAAATATTTAGACGGTTCTCAATATCTACGTATCTATTACAGCAATCAAACTGATTTTTTTAATATTGATGGAATAATATTGGAAATAGCTCAAACATACAGAACATTAAATAGGATAGTGATTTTTCATGCACGGCTGGATGCGAGCTGCGCTCTCCACTACCGGCCTAAACAATGAGGCTTTTTACATGAAATCCCGTTAGTTACCCAACTGCTCACACAGCGCTGTCAAAGACTTATGCCACTATATGTCATTGTTGTTGTTTGAGTCTTCAGTCTTTTGACTGGTTTGATGCAGCTTTCCATGCCTCCCTGTCCTGAGCTAATCGTTTCATCTCTACATAGCTCCGACACCCTACATCGGAGGCAATCTGTTTAACATATTCTAACCTTGGTCTACCCCTACAGTTTTTGTCCTCGACCCTTCCTTCCATAACTAAGCTTGCTATTCCTGGGTGTCTTAGTATGTGTCCTACCAACCTATCTCTTCTCTTCATTAGCAGTCGCCAGAAACATCTCTCCTCTCCCACTCGTCTTAATACCTCTTTGTTTGTAACCCTATCTACCCATCTGATCTTCATCATTCTCCTGTAACACCACATTTCAAATGCTTCAATTCTCCTCTTTTCTGCTGCACCAATAGTCCATGTTTCACTTCCATAGAGCGCCACGCTCCAGACAAAGGCTTTCAAAAATGACTTCCTAATACCTAAATCTATATTCGATGTCAGCAGATTCCTTTTTTGTAGAAATGCTTTCTTTGCCTGAGCCAACCTACTTTTAATATCCTCTTTGCTTCGTCCATCACTGGTTATTCTGCTTCCTAAGTAACAGAAGTCTCCTACTTCCTTCAGCTTTTCACCTGCCAATTTGATCTCCATAGAGGTTTCTGATTTATTTCGGCTGCATTCCAGTATTTTTGTTTTACATTTATTTATTTTCATCATGAATTCTTTCCGTAAGACGGAGTCCATACCATTCAAAAAACTCATTCAAATCCTCAGGCTTGTCGGCCAAGATGACGAAGTCATCAGCAAATCTCAGAGTTGAAATTATTTCTCCTTGAATCTTCACTCCCACTTTAATTTTTTCTCTAATTTCCTTCATTGCTTGTTCAATGTAAAGATTGAAAAGTATGGGTGATAAGTTGCAGCCTTGCCTTACACCTTTCTGAATACCAGCTTCTCTCTCATGTCCTTCAACTCGAATGACTGCTGTCTGGTTTCTGTACAGATTGTATATCACCCTCCTACCCCTGTACTTTATTCCAATTGATTTCAAAATGTCAAACAATTTAGTCCAATCAACGTTATCAAAAGCCTTTTCTAAGTCTACAAAAGCCATGAACGTTCTCTTATCTTTCCTTATTCTACCTTCTAAAATCAGCCTAAGACTTAGTACAGCTTCCCTTGTTCCTACATTTCTCCTGAAACCAAACTGGTATTCACCCAACTCATTAACTCATTATAATTTCTGCAGCCATGGTATGGTCACATGAAGAGGATGGCTCCCGCAGGATACCTCGAGTGTACTTTGGCCAGAGTGTCCCTGAGAAGAGACCAAGATGGTAGGCCTCGCGAAGTGTAGGGGAAGCAAATTTACAAGGACCTTGAAGATAGAGATAACAACTAGCATCAAATACAGGAACAACAGGTATGGATGGACAGGGCAAATTGGAGACGGCTCACATATAACCGCACCCAGCTTGCTGGAGCGAAGAAGCGATGATGATAAGGATTGGGGGCAGACATGGTCTTTTTTATGTATTTTCGTAGTCCTAGTACATTAAACAACTAATAATTAGGCCAATATATTAATTGATTGTAGGTGGTTTTATTTAATTCCATTTAGATTACAATTAAATATTGTCAATAAGGACCAATATGTTTCAGATATGGTTAATTTCATATTCCTAATATTCCTTATTGAGTTACAATATTGTTACGGCTGTAAGTTTGTGTCATCGCTCGCCGCATGAGTCACAACTGCCCCAGGGCTGGGCTGTGGCCTGCCTCCTGTATTGGGTGCGCCTTATGCAACAGGGCTACTAGGACAAAGGGATAGTCCAGAATATTCGTGACTGGACCAGCGATGGAAACCTCGAGAAGCCGTGAACCCTGGATGGATCTAGAAGCATTTATTGAGTCACCGGCCTGCTATATAAGTGCGACCTGTCAAGCAGTGGTTGTTGTTGTGTTTTACGAGCTAGTGTGAGCGATTATCCTGAGCGACAGAAGTGTGGTGACTTGCGAAACCCCTAGTGCAGCTGATTCTCTTGACAGCGAGGAAGTGATTGTGGTGCTTGTGAAACAGTGTATAGTACAGTGACAGACCTAGTGCAGCTATTTCCAGCTAGCGGACGAGACCGGACTCATTAGCGAAGAGGATTAACTGTGTTCTGTTGACAAGTGAAAGAGAAAGTATTCTCGACGTGAGGAAACAGGAGTAAGGTAATAATTGCTGTTGAGTAGTGTATTTTTCTGGCTGCAATAAAATTAATTATTTCTTTAAGCAGTAATTGGTATTGTGCTTTATACCCACCGTAATCCAGTTAACAAAGGTGCCACTAGGGGGTGGCACGTAACAATATGCTGGATAAAGCTTGAAAATACGTCTATTAATACTAGTCTCCCCCCCCATATTTTACGCCCTCATTGGAGCACTTTAATCAATACAAATACAATTAAGTCGAAGAACGATATTTGGAGATTAGCGATTCAGCTTCAGCCTCTTCTGCACCCCAAATTTCTCCATTCTATCTGACCTGGCTGTCCTTTGTTCATCTGTGATGGTGTAGTTTTTCCGTTCAAATGTTGTTAATGTGAATCGTAAGTATTAAATCCTTATGATATTCTTCTCTTCTGTATTTTTAATTTGGAGCATCGTTAAATTTAAGGGGGCTCATACACCGTCAGTGGGTATTTTCGCATACGTTACGAATCATATCATAGCTTCACTATTATGTAATACAGAGTTATGAAAACTGACATAAGTATAGTAAATACATAGAGGTTTCATCTAATTTAGAGAGAGGAACAGTATATAAAGTATTTCGTGGTATATTGAAAGGATAATATTCGTGATATTATAAACTCCGTGAATCACACAAAACACGATTTAACAAGAAATACCAGTCTGAATGGAATGATTTTTTTTCATGTAAAGTAAACGCATAAATAGCGAGGATGAGCCACCATGAATGTTATATTGTAAATAGTATATTTAAAAAAAATATTAAATTTGTCTTCCAAAAAATGAACAGTTTTTTGTTTAATTTTCCACGTATATCTCAATTATTTTTTAAGATAATTTCATGAATAAGGTTCATCCTCTATGGATTATATGTTGGAATGTATCTGCCGAGTTTCATCCAGTTTCATCACATAGTTCACGAGATATTGTGTTTTTCCTACCAAAAAAGCAACCTTTCTGGTAAACAGCTTTGAATATTAAACACTCCATTGACGGATATGCGCATGGTCTCACGTAATACGCTATATCTCTGCCAAAACGCTGAATTTACTTATAAAACTTAACAGATATATTGAGAAAGGTATTGTCTTTAATTTAAACGTAAAAAAAACTTAAATTTTGACAACCGACGGTGTATGAGCCCCCTTAATTCATCTAAATAATGCTGAATCTCTTTGAACCAGTAATTCTTTGTTTTACTCTTACAGAAGTAACTAAAGAGCTGTTTTATTAGTCTGGTTTCTGGTAGGCGTGAGATATGGTAGAAATAAGTGATTTTCCTTTTCCGCATTGTTCAATTACATAAAAAATCAATTGAGAATTCGCACCAACGATGGATGCTTCATCTTCTTCTTTCTTCTTTATCTGAGCCATTTCCCACGTCACGTAGGGTCAGCGTTACTTTGTTGGATTCTTCTCTCCCATAAATGTCTATCCCATGCTTCCTCCCTCTAACATCCTTTTTCTCTGAGATTCCCAACAACTTTGTCTTTTCATCTCATTTTTGGTCTTCCTCTCCTCTTTGACCCCATAATTTCCAGAATTCCAACTCTTTTCCCCACATGCCCACACTATCGGAGCCTACTCTCTTGAACTATCCTTCCTATGGGTCCCACTTTCACCGCTCCTCTGATGCAATCATTCCTTATTCTATCCCTTCTTGTCACTCCACTCATCGACCTTAACATTCACATTTCTGTCACTTTCATCTTTCTCTCTCGGGCTTTTGTTATCGACCAAGTTCCTGCACTATAGAGCAGCAGCGTCTAGACTTCTTCACACTGTGGAAAGTCGCACAGCTGCTACACCTGTGAATGCATAGTGCAGAGTCGTGGTGCCTGTTAGGTCAAGGTAGACATCAGTGCACGCGCATTATGGGAGGGACGTATCTGTTTCCCCATAATGAATTTCCTCGCCTTCATCACGAGGCCGCCAAACGTATGAGTATATTCGGTTCTACCTATGTATGTGATTTTCTTTTTCGATATTAAAACGTAACAAACCGAGGTTCCGAGCAGGCATTTGAGATAAGAATTTGAGAAGTTGTTTACGCTTGTCTGTAACACGCTCATTTGCGCCTAATTGTAACAAGATTGTTGACGCACACAAACAAGGCGTACTGTAAATGAGAACAGCAATAAACATTATGTGTATCAGCCAACATGTAGGCTACGTTACTAGTTTTTAATTGGTGTGTGGAATTAGTTGTACGTTTGCCATTGTAGAAGCATTATGTACTTCGTCTTTCAGTAAAGCTGTTATTGTGTGACATTTGGCACAGAGGAAATATGTTGTCTTTTTCCCTTTTGCATAGGCAGGAAGACATGTACATGAATGACTATACAATTTGTGCGTGAAACAGTTCAGAGTTAACGTGAACATAATTTTGAAAGGAAACGATTTACCGCCCTTTCCTAGCCCCTCCCTTCATATGACAAGCAATTAATTAATGCAAAATAATATTTCATGAACAATACGGTTGGTGTTCTTGCCACGTTGCCTGCAAAATACATTCGTCGCCTGCTAATTGACCTCTACGCGTTTCTTGAACGATGACATTGCCCCACCGCGCGGAGTGGAGAGGAAGTAAGGACATACGGTAAGGGAGGGGATGCACACGTGATGTTCTGAGGCACACACTGAATGCACCGTGCGGCTTGACCTTGGACGGTGCTGCTATAGAGCATCGCAGGCCTCACCACAGATTTGTAGAGCTTTCCTTTCAGCCTGCAGCTGACCTTCTCATCACACAATACTCCACTCAGTTTCCTCCAGTTCATCCAACCACTGTTTACCCTAATTTGTTATTGTTGTTTTAAGGGGCAAAACTACGAGGTCATCTGCCCCTTACCCTGTGCTGTATTTAAGCCTCCAATCCCCTATCAGTTTGCACGTAGGAACTCAGATATTTAAACTTCCTAGCCACTACTAGTTCTTCTTCCGTCTGGTTAATATGGAAATCTTGTTCTTCCGTCCAGTGGCGGTTCAGGTGTGAATCGGATGGTGACACGCCGATGTAGCCTACGCGGAAGAATTTAAAGGGAATAATTTGTACGCTTCCACGAACACATCTTCCATGCTGTTTTCTTTTAGGTATATCACTAATGTTTCAATACTCATATTTTTGTATTTTGTATCTTGGAATATCAAAATGTAAAACATATTACGCACGCAACACGTCGCTATTTAATATATGAACTGCACGTGCAGCGAGCAGAGTAACTGTTACAGTACAAGATTGCTCGAAATGAGAGCAATGTGGATGAGCATTCACTGGTGAGAGACGACTCTCTTGCTGGCTGAATACGCATCACGGAACTACTGTTGCCATGGTTACCGCTGACTTCCGTTCCCCCTCCGGCCTTACTCAATCACCAAGGCAGGGACGCTGTTGCCAGCACATTCCTTTCGCATCAGGCTAATTGAGCAAAGCGGCAGTAGATTCACCACCGCACCGTGTCGTTTGAAGGTCGATGTTCATGCCTTGATTGGTAACATCAAATGGAGTAAATATCATGTTTAACAATCCTAATAAATGTCAAGATATTTATTTTTAAATCATTACTTATTTTGTAATAAAGCAGGAGACGCGGCGATTCAAACGCTTCAATGGAGAACCGCCACTCTTTCCGTCGTACACATACATTCTGTTTCCACCCTGCCGATCCTCATTTCTCTTTCTTCTAGAGCCTTTCTCCAATCTTCGGTGGCTGCTTCATCATCATAATAATAATAAAATAATCATAAGTATTATTAACTTATATGTGAAAAAGAAATTAACGCTATCTAATATGAATATCTTTAATTATAAGGTGCGTTCAAAAATTAACGAGCCGGAGGCTGGAATGCGCAAACCGGTGACGACATCGGCTAATCGTGGCGTGTGTAACGAGGTGAGGTTCCGACCAGAGCATGGAAGGTCACAGCCCGTCGCTAGAGGGCACGCGTGCACGTTACGTGACGATACAAAGCGAGCAGCAGCATGCATCAATCGTGCAACCAAGACCACGACAGTTAGGCCATTCCACATGCTTCCTGGTGTGGTTGAAGACTGTGGGGCACCCATTGGGCACACACTTTGCACAAGTGCAGTCTTTCCTTCATGATGGTGTGCACACTTCCGACGCTCAATCCGACCACGGCGGCTATGGCGTTCTCTGTCACTCGGCGGTCCGGGGTAATGAGTGCATCAACCAGCTGGACGTTGTCATCGATAATGCAGGGGGGGGGGGGGGGGAGCTAACGACGCCCGTCCTTCCCTGAAGCGCTTGTGCCACGCCTTGACCCTTGCAAGGGACATGCAGTGTTTGCCGTACACATGTGACATTCGGCGATGAATGTCCGTTCCCTCTACTCCTTCCTCTGTCAGAAACCGAACAATACCTCTTTGCTCTTCGGTTGACGTCTCCATTTTACTGTTTTAAATGCGATTGGCAGCGTTGAACGATTGATGCATGCTGCTGCTCGCTTTGTATCGTCACGTGACGTGCACGCGTGCCCTCTAGCGACGGGCTGTGACCTTCCACGCTCTGGTCGGAACCACACCTCGTTACACACACCACGATTAGCCGATGTCGTCACTGGTTTGCGCAGTAAAGCCTCCGGCTCGTTACTTTTTTAACGCACCTTATATATTCTTTAGGTATATTCATAGATAGCTTTAATTTCTGTCTTACATATAAGTGATGAACGAAACAAAGCGGATATGAAAAGTAGGTTGGGCTCAGGCGAGGAATGAATTTCCTCAGTAAAGAAATTTAATGACATCAAATATACATTTAGCCTACTATAGGTATTAGAAAGTCATATTTGAAAGCCATTATCTGGAGTGTGACACTCTATGGAAGTGAAGCATGGACTGTCGGCGCTGCAGAAAAGAGGAGAATAGAAGTGTTTGAAATGTGGTGTTACAGGAGAATGATGATAGGAATAGCAAAAACATCGTACTCCAGTTTGGCTTATGAACTATCACCATTTCTCATACAAGAACTGAGAACGCAACAATGCGATTGCATCGGGGTGAACGACAGCCGCAAACTTCCACGTTGGGTCTAAAATGAGGTGGACGTTGTGAGCTGGGATTTTGATCAATCGCTCTCTCCGTTTCATGGAGGTGCTGGAGGTATCGATAGAGTGAAGATCTGTCCATGGTGACTTGCGTGATTTTAAGCCAAGCTTGCTTAAACCGGCCATTTCACCAAGTGGGCGCCCGCTCCGTACACGGGCTACGAACAGGCAGAAAAGCTGTGTTCGGTCTTGACCGACCGGGTGAAACTTTATAGGGTGTTTTGGTACCAACCACAGATTACCTACTACTACAGGTGGCCAACAGCCATGCTAATTCTTGGTACCTAAGACTTCAGCGCTGTCTGGTGGTTGACTGATGTACTAGCAACACATCGACCGGTAGCGCCACCTATGAGCAGATCTCGTAAACACTAACCCTCCCGCCCCCTCCCCTCCGCCCTGCCCCTTCCCCTCGTTCCACTAAATATTCTCGTCCTAAATGCTCTGCCCACTTCAATGTTCCGAAAATCACAATCTCCCAATACTTATGGCACGTTTTTAAGTGTGGAGATAATAATATGATCTACAAGAAATAAATCACATTCAAAATACCAATAACAGAAAAAATTAATAAAAATAATAACAAAGTGGGAAATTGTGAATTCCAGAACTTTGAAATGAACAATCACAGCATTTAGGACATAACCTCATCACTAATATACATGTTTAAATTTCTTTCAGTTGCAATTGGAGCATATTGCATTGGTGACAAAAATTAGGCTACTACAAGGCCTGCAGCATATTATTACTCAGCTTGAAAATGGCCCAAGTAGGCCTATAACCAATTAGTTATTAGAAAAAACTACAAAGGAAAAGTACTGGGAAGGGAGAAAGCTCATATTTTAAAATGCTTAATGCTGTTAGCAATAACAGTAAAATTTTAAGAGAGAATGCTAAGGATCAGGTGGTGTAACCAGATCCTCATCACACTAAAATTGTTAGTGTAATTAGTGACAAATACATTAGGGGACAGAAAAAGAATTGGATATCACAAAATATCTATACAGTAGTTCATTTCATATGCCCTTTAAAATATATCCAGTTAAAAATTTTGAAGGGTGAAATGCAGTAAGTAGGCTACACTAAAAATTATCATCACACACTAATACAGTACATTCCATGACGTGCTGTTAAGGGGAAGGGAGAAATAGGACTTTCAATGAAACAAAAGAAAAACACTCAATACTGCTAGAATTCATCATGTTTTATTTAAAAAGTTGTCAATGAAGAGAAGATAACAGCAAGAGCCAAGATCAAACTTAGCAAAAATACAGTAATCAAATCTGGTCCTCCTAAAAGTATGTGTTGAGGCATGTTCCTTTCTTCTTTCTTGCCAAAGTATAACAGTAGGGTCCAGCACATAATAATGGACCTAGTTCCTCCTTGATGTAATGGCTGACACCGATGAACCGCAAATTCCTACAACACATACCAGTGTGTATGTTGAAACAGTAAACTTAATAAATGTGTAACTTAATGCTTGAAACGGGGAACTTGAATTTGCTGACATGTGTATGTTTGCACCTACTATAAGTTAACTACATTTTAAAAGAAACATTGTGTTTTTGATATTAATTCATTTAGGGCTTTCGATAACATATTCATTTAGCCCCATGTATTTGGAAGTGTGTATGATTTGTTGATATTTGTTGTTTTAACGGGCCTAACATCTTGGTTATCGGCCCCTAATGGTTTGGGTGATCGTGAAGATGAAAATCAAATGTAAACTATAAATGAAACTAACTACAAACTTATATAGGCTACTAGAAGAAGAAATGGAAAACAAAAGGAGAATAAGGCAAACAAAGGACAGGAGGAAAAGAAATGCCCTCAAACCCTCGAAGAATGAGGATCGAGACACTTGGAAGGAAGGAGAGCCACGAAAGGCCCCAGAGGCAATGGAAGAAAGGGGAAAAACCGACCCAGCTCAGGAATCCCTCGGGGTCGCCATCTCCTGAACTCACCAGCCGTGAGCCCCTGAGGGTGTAGCAATATCTAGGGTGCACCAAAGGTGGTGGGGCTACATACACCCTGCCCCTTGAGGGCCTTGAGCAGAAGTCAGGAGATAACAAGAAAAGAAAAAGAAGGCTGACCCCTCGCAGGAGGAGGGCATCAAAAAAGATGAGACAAGGGCCAATTAAGGCGGGAAAGGAATAGACTCTCTAGGCCTCGGATACCCTAATACCGCGGGGGTCGGAAGAGAACAAGAGTTGACCAAGTGAGGTCGACAGGCAAGAAGACAGAGAGGAGCCCGGCACAAGTAAGTGGAAGCAATGCGGGACTCAGCTGGGGCCCCATTGTCGCCAACCCACGTCCCACTAGATGTGAGCCCCTGGGGGAGTGTATGATTTGTATGATAATCTGTGTTATTGTGGTATCTGTAGTAGTGTGTATACTTCCTGTAATTCAGGTGAGGACTGGAAAGGAGGCAGCCGTAGCCTTAAGTTGGGAACCATCCCAGCGTTAGCCTGGAGAGGAAGTGGGGAAACCTTGGAAAACCACTTCTCGGATGGCCGAGGTGAGAATCGAACCTACCTCTTCTCAGTTCTGCCTCACAAAGATGAGTGTGCACCGTTCCAACAGTCAGACCAGAATTAAATTGCTTAATCAAGCTTGGAAACTAGCCCAGGACCTCAGGAGTGGCAGCAACCACACCACAAGGTGGTCTTATTACAGAATCAATTGATGAAAAAATCCCTCCATGTAAGCTTAGACATTGGCATCCTACGTGTTGAAAAATATTGCAAATAACGTGTGGGAATAAAATACTACCTATAGGTATATCAACCATTACATTGGCATACAATAAATCAATTATATTTGTCTTGTATCTTTCTCGCGGTTACAGAATATCATCGACAGAACCTAACACTTATTAACTTACCAAGAGTATAAAATAAAAATTGGCAGATAAGGGTGGGGTTATCGGCCCAATTGTTCCATGGTTTTACTGGATTTTCACGTTGGACTTAGTTCCACAGGACATGACGTCCGAAACGGGGGAGGAGCTTACGGTCAGCTGTTTGCAATATGGGGCGAGATAGTGACGAGACGTAAGCAAGACAGTGATAGGGTGTGCGTTTGTTATGGATTCTAATCTATGATGGCAAAATACTACATATTTTCTTTTATTGATAGAAATATTTTTATAATCAATTTAAATGCAGTGCTTAATTACTACCAGTTAAAAATATTACCCACCTGTAGATAGTTAATTTACTGTCTGCCGTTACATTTATGAAGCCTGTACTTGGGAGCCTAGCGGTGTCGATGTTTTTATTAATTTCACAATATATATATCCAGGGGCGGATCTAGGGGAGGGCGACCGCCCAGGGCTCCGCGGTCTGGGGGCCCCGCGCCAAGGATTTTTAAAATTTAATTAATTAGTAAATTATACGTTTCAATCTTTTCAAACTAAGTTATAATTCATAGTCTTCTTTTCAGTGCAGCTATGCCCTCCCGTGACCGTTTAGCAAGTTTAGATTTCAGTGAAATAATATAAGACTTCAGCCGGGAAAAGAAGTCGCAAAGTGATATTTTAATATTTCATAGTTTACATGATCTTCATCAAGGGGACATAAAGGTTTCTTTCATTTTCTTAAAATAATGTACTGAAGTGTATTCAAAGTATGGTAACTATTCTTTATTTTATTATTATTGCAAAACTATTTTCCATTTGATTTGATTTTTTTATTATTACCTATTGTTGTCGGCCCCACCTTATCATATCGCCCAGGGCCCCGCAAGGCCTGGATCCGCCACTGTATATATCTCACATAACACAAAGGACGACTCCCTGATAATAAATTGAATCCAGCAACCCTGAATTTGCATGAATGTATTGGGTTCAAAGAAGCGTTACTTGGGATGCTCAAATCATACTTCAATATTGCTAATATTGACCTACATACTTGCTGTTCAAAGGCAAGAATATAAATTTATTAATCTCTTGCCACAGACAAGTTAAAATGTAGGCATCCTCTTTATCAATATATTTAATTAAATATTTAAAATACAGATATTTAACAAAGCTGGAGTCTCCATTTGAACTTGTCATAAGCAAGCGGAACAGATCTAAAACTACACTTTAAGCTAAATCAAATTCACTCCCCAGCTCGACATAAACCATAATACCAATTAAAACCTATACAAAACATACTCTCCTTACTGTTGTACAACTTTCAAACCAACTATTCGCGCTCAAAACTGAAAAACCTTGAAATGGAAACTAATTAAAGTTAGAATAGCCTAGGCCGATCAGGTCTCCTGCTACATTACCGCATATGTATACTTAAAATCACTACAACTTCTAAATTACGGCTAAGTGACCTATCTGCCTGAGTAGTATAGGTGTTACCGGCCTGCCTGGGATGATGGGTTTCCAAACCGGTACTTAAAACTAAGATTTTACACATTAATTAACTAAATTCAACAGTAAGGAGATCATAGACAAAAACACAATTTAAGCCAAATAATACTTCAATATTGCAAATATTGAGCTACATAGGCCTACTTGCTGTTTAAAGGCAAGAATATAAATTCTCTGGCAAATTAAGGCTAGGGACAGCATTTTTCTTAAGTTTTCTAACCATTTTACTATTGTCAATCGGAAGAACCCCTAAAATAAGTTTGCGAAGAACGGATTACACTCTATGTACGACACAGAAGTATTAGGCTACAAGTTTATCAGTTTTTTTGATGTAGCTAAATCCTTGTGAGTACAATTAGAGACAATAACTATCAATAATCAACAGTATCGGTGCTTACGCTATGGAAAGAAGTCGTCTTCACAAAAATTCAGACTGCACACTGTCATGTAACGTGTACCACGTTTTCCAATTGACAGCGCCGTATCCCATCTTTCTCTCTGAACTTTTTGTACAGGAAAGTAGTGAAGAGATTTCGTACCCATTTTATACGATTTGCAACCGTATACAGAGCAGTACCTCCTCGAATTTGACAAATTCCTTTCTGTTTCCATCACGACATCAATGTTTCACCATAAAAATAAACCTCACCAGTCACAATGTTACAGCTTCAACATTCTACCGCGTGGCTGCGCCATCCAACTTTTCTGACGTCAATAGTTACACATTGGTAAGACTATAATATGATCCTAGGCCATTAAAACTATTAGACCATGGGGGTGTATGTTAAGTTTTAATAACCTGTAATTACAGTCCTACATCAGTATTGCCATTACTACCAATTCGACCAACTGAACACCCAGCCCAAACACTGCATTCCTACCATAACATAAACCGTACAGCTTATTTTCCTGTGTATCTACAAAAATAAATACAAAGTGCCCATAGCATGAATATGCAAGGAAACACATCTACACATTTGTTTGTTCTTGGCTTATTAGAGGAGGACAGGTGCATTTGAATGGTATTTGGGTCGCAGAACATTACACGAGTCGACTACTTTAGCACCATGACTTAGCATAAGTATATTCACGTTGGACTTCGTTCCACAGGACAAGAACACATTAATGTATATAGTTACACATTGGTAAGACTATATGATATAGGCCATTAGACCTATTAGACCATGGGGTGTGTGTGTTAAGTTTTAATAGCCTGTAATTACAGTCCTACATGGCATTACTACCTATTCTAACTGAACTGATCTGTTTTGAATACTGTAATAATTTGAAATTCAAGGAAGGGTAAAAATTAAAGCTTAGACACGTTGTCATGAATCATGAGATTTATATTCTATTGCAATGTGAAATTAATTAATTGATTATTCACACTCCTCAAGATCTTCAGTACACACATGCAGTAGGCTCATTTAAATATTTCTGCGAGTTGTAATCAAGTTGTTGCAATGGTTTATGGAACCCAACCTTATTCATCTTGTACTCTACCTTAGGTCTACATTATAGGCCTATTAAAAAAATCCATTACGAGAACCCACAGTACCTAGTTCCACTACCCACTGCCAAAACATTACGGTAACACAGACTTCTTACCTGGTCATAGACTGGATCATTTCTTAGGAGAGTAATTGCCATATATTCCTCTGCTATTTCGAGAACAGCGATTTACGATTTGTTTTTTTCCTTTTTCCGGTGATAGGCACAGTTCACAGAATTTGGTAGGTCTACCTATGGGATAAATAATAGTGAAAGTTAATTGATATGTCAAGTAGAATGTCACCTGCGTCTAATATCAATTCAAAACTAGGCCTATATTTTTCACAACCACTACAGAAACACAAAACTTAAAATAAGCGTACTTACTCGCCGTAGCAGAGGAAGAACTGTTCACTTCTCATTACCACGAAGACTATTTGATATAAGAAAGATGAGATAGAACACAACATTAGCTTATTTAGCTTATTTGTATACGGCCAATATTATTACATACAACTCATAAACAGAGCCGCCATGGCATGGTCAGTGCCGCCAAACTAGTAGAAATAATGTTTATTTAATGATAAGTGCCGTAATTATCGTCTGTGAGCAAGATAATTGCAAGGAAATGTCAATTAGGAATTATGTGTATATTTATTGACTAAATATAGTGATATGTTTGCAATTTAATTACAACGTTGTATCATGCATATGTTGGCAACACGATATACACGATATACAGCGCTCCATACGACTGGCACGTGCTACTACACCGATGGTGCCAAATGATCCCTATCTGGTTGACACCCCCTGGTACCAACGCTATCTTGCCTTGTACTAGTACCTGCTGACAACGTTAAAAACGCTAGCTGTCATCGCGTACGACGATGTAGTTGAGTTGTACTTCTATTGGCAACTCAAACTAACACTTGGGGCGCTGCGGTCGTCTGGATAAGTAGGGTAAAAATACTCAATAACACGCGTTTGATATGGAACACTTTTTATTTTTCGGTTATAATCAGTAAATGTGGTCTCTACAATAATGACAGTGTTATTTTCAATTGTATATATGTATAACTGTGCGATACACGTCATCTAATTTGTGTGTTCCACTGTATTTTATGTGTCAATTGCATATTATCAAGCATTGGTTGTCTGCTGGTATTTGTTTTTGTGCAGTTCCAGTCATGGCGCGGTTAAGTTACGATTAAAAGCTATATTTGAGTTTGCTCACTGTACCATAAACTCTATAAATTATTTGCTGCTTGGTAGGGCAAAGGGATGAGTTTAACTTGTATTAAAACTCGGGGGAGACAGGAATTGCTTGATTTGCATGGTAAGTTTTTACCCTGCGAAGTCAAATTAGGCCTATATGACTCGTAGTGGAATGGCTCTAATATCGCAGAGCGAGGTGATGACGGTTGGTAGGGTTATTGGAAATGAACTAGGGAGCGGGGAAGGATACCTGACTGATGAAGCTTGGCTGTCCTTGGCTGGTGTAGGCCTAGGCAAGGATCATGTAAGTATAAGGGCCTAGGCTCGGCTGTCTTGGTACGGCTTGGCTCGGCGAGACTGTGCTTGGCTGTCTAGGTGCGGCTTGGCTCTGCGTAAGTGAACAACCCGTCCTGTCGTCAGTGAGTGTAGTGGTGAGTGGTCCAACCTGCTCTTGTTGCCCGTATTTATTTGGTATCGTCACCTTTCGGCTATTGCTATTTGTATCTTCTGGAAAGTGATGAAAACGTATATCCGCAGCCCTCTTATTCATCGACTTACAGCCGTAAACTGAGCAATATACTTTGCTTTTACTCATTTTGCACTCTTATCAACGAGTAAAACTTATTATCACTTATGTATAAACACGAAGAATTTACCACGATCTGCTTACCAATACAAGAAACAATATACAAACAGTCACCACGTGACAAATGTACCCTACTTGGTAAGTTTCTCATTTTTACCGCTAGATGTCATATCAGATAGCTGGAGTTGCCAATAGATGGCAGCAAAATCGGAAAATTGGTGAGTATTCTTGTTTATGTTGTATATTTAATTAATATTTGAATATATATCAATAGTAAATACATATTGCAGTGCTGAGAAAGGAATACAATCGGTTTCGAACAATATTATACGAAGAAATTGAATTATATTGAATCACACATCGATTTTAGTCGATACACTGCGCTCGAATACGATATCAGATACTATCGATATAATTGAAAGTAAGAGCTGGTGGCTGGTTGTTCCAACGCTTCCCGTAATTCAAACGTGATATTTCTTAATTCGATTGATAGGAAGTACAGCACGGACAATTAAATAATACTGGTGTGTGATAAGTGCAGCTGTAATTTTGTCTTACAATTCATTTTTAATATTGTAGTATAGTAGCCTACTCTTTCTATTTGTACATATCTGTGGGGTAGGCCTATGTCATGCTATGTGCTTTGTGGAAACATCCACAACTATTCTGATAGAGCCTATGTTTTCTTCTCTACCTGATATCACAGGGGGAAGAAATCGGCTATTATTAGACGAATTACTAAAATATGAAAGAAAGAAAGGAATAGTGGTGGGGGGGGGGGGGGGAGTAGTGGAAAGGGAGGGGAGAGGAGCGAGTAGGCCAGCAGGTCGGGGACGGATCGCGCTCGAGAGTGCATCGTCACGCCATCTCATATCGTCAGTTGGAACTATTTGCGTCGAGCAATAAGTTGGGGTCAAAATTTTGCATTAAGTTGCAGCTCTACCCATATATCCTCCTTGGTCTTGACAGCTAAAACCAACCGATGGCCTCTCTGCAGTGACAGCTGCTGCTACGAATATATCCGGTTGGCATCAAAACTGTGCCCGCAGAGGTGCAGTTAGAATTAATAGACCTGCTATGTGACCGCTTTATTAAGGAAAAGTTTAGAATGGCGAATGACATCATTCAGTTTTATTCTTACCTTTCACGGGATAGATTTCCTCGACTACATGCGAAAGCGGCAGTTATAATGTGCATGTTTGGTTCTACTTACACTCACCGGCATAAAAAGCGAGACATTACGAATATCAGGCAAAACTCAATGTTTGACCGTTACAAGGGGCCTGTTCCACGAATGAACTTTGCAACTTTTCACTTTGCACTTTGCACTTTTCAGTTCAGATTTTGTTCCACCATCACTTTTTCAGATTTGTCTTGCAAAGTGAAAAGTTAGGAATCTTTTCACTTTTGAAGCCTGTTATGTTCCTCCATTGGTGCAGAACTGCCAAGTGCAAAGGAATGATTGAAAAGTTTTCAGAAATCTTTGCAAAGAGAAGATTCCCTTTTCTTCTGTTAATGAACAAGTCTCTACACTACTTTCTTGGCGCAGAATTTGGTTTAGTGTTATAAATATGTTACGCAGGAGCTTTTGTTATCATCAAGTGAAGATAGTGATGAAGAATCCAACAAGAAGACGTACAAAGACAGGATGAATTTTCATAACCTCACTTTGGTATAAACAGATTAAAAGTCCCGCCTGATCAATACTTTTATTAATTAAGATCACTGTGAGGTATTGATCAAGCGGGACTTTTAACCTGTTTATACTAATTAGTTTATCAATACGGAACCAGAATGAACCTTTTAAGTTCCAAAATAACCTCACTTTGACAGAATTTCGTGTGTGTTTTCGTATTACCCCGATACAAACTGAAATAATTGGCCATTTATTGAAACCTGCAACAAAAAGAAGTCGATCTCTTTCCGAAACGGAATAAATTCTTATATTCTTACGCTAGATTGGTTAGAAAACGGTATAGCAGCAATGTATGGGACAGTAAAATCAACTATTTGCAGAACTGTTACTAAAGTCCTCAAGTTCACCATGAAAAATAATGCATTAAATCATGGAATAAATATACAGTTTGTTCATGGAATAAACATGATCGGATCATTCCTATGCAAAGACTTTTCACTTGAAAAGTAATACATAGATCATGGTGGAACAGAAAGACTTTGCACTTTGCAAGAATTGAAAAGTGCAAAGTGAAAAGTGAAAAGTTGCAAAGTTCATTCGTGGAACAGGCCCCCTGGTATAAATTGAATGCTGTGACTTTGCAGCCATATGGCAATTTGCCGTGATTCAATTAGCTCATTTGAGAAGTTTTAGCGCAACAGTAGACTAATTATTAATAAACATTCTTGATCGAGATAATCACAACACCAATGTTAACGTTTCCCGCCTTCGGACATCAATAACCACAAACAGCTGTGAATTCTCATGTCGTGTAATTTTGTGAACATAACGGTTTGTCTACAACATTCGTAATCCTACAGTGCAACAGGTCGGAGGACAGAACGATGGATTCCAGTTTTCAACATTCCCAAATTCGTGTTTGTGCACTGTTGTCATTGTCTTGATCAATAATGTTTTTCAATTGTTATGCTAGTTAAGGTAATTAACTTGCAGTTGCACCTTATATAAAGGGAGGTGGCGCGCAGTTCGCTACTCCAGTGGGGGCCGGGCAGGGACACCAAGAGCCCGCCGATCAGCCAGCTTGGTGTCCTAGGCGAAACCCCACACAAGACACGGCACAAACGTAGAAGAATTGATGAGTTTTAATTCACTGGCCGTGAAAGCCAATATACCAAATTTTTGGAAGCCTTCGTAGGGAGGTTGAGGCTGCTTGGACTTTAAGTTCTCGCAGTCAAGAGGTGCAGTTGCACCTAATATAAAGGGAGGTGGCGCGCAGTTCGCTACTCCAGTGGGGGTCCGGGCGGGATAACCAAGAGCCCGCCGATGAGCCAGCTTGGTGTTCTAGACCAAACCCCACACAAGACACGGCTCAAACCTAAAAGAATTGCTGAGTTTTAACTTATGATACATTGCCATATTGTTGTAATGTCATAGTATTTGATTAGGAATATAAACAACGCTCTTAGGTTTCTACGTTCGTTGTCAAGAGCCGACTGCGGTGGCGTCTAGAAGCTAAGTTCTGAACTAGGCCTGGTAGTCGTTGACGGTGGCGTTTGGCGGCAAAAGTAGGAAATATTTGAAAAATTCAAAGTTGCAGTCCTTACTTGAATAAAAAACTGATACACACACTAATACAGCCATCACAATTAACACCGGTTATCAGACAGATTCTACACACACCCAAAGTATACGGGGCTATATGACCGCGTTGTCGTAGCCCCTAAACTGAGGAACCAACCAACCTAATACAAGGTTTGGAACAGTCCAGCATTAAGTTCAATGCGAAATTCGTAGTGTTTCGCTTTCTTTCCCGGTGAGTATTTATGTAAAGAACTTCTCTACACTTTAAAGCTTTGCAAATCGAGACATCGATTGCAAATGACAGATAGCCATCTGCGGGCCGTTCTTCGACTGCACACCAGTAGTATTTGTCCAGACATTTACTCGTTTAAAGGAAAACATGGGGCATATACATCATAATGTACACATGAATGCCTGCATTTTTTTTGCCTACTTTCGATTATGAGATCAACACAGGGCGAAAAAAAGTGTGTCTGTCTGTGTGTGTGTATGTGTGTGTGTGTGAGTCTGTGTACTCTGAATGTCTGCTCCCCCCCCCCCCCCCCCCTATCAATTCGAACACGGTGAACGCGAATTGAAAGAAATTTGTTACAAAGGTAGCAGTAGCAAAGGACACCTCAGTGCAACGAGCTAGAGAAAGGTATATAGAGAGGCAACGAGCCGCGTAGCAGCGCTCTGGGCGGAGGCAACCTGAGTTAAGGCGGCCATGATTCAGAACGTCGTCTGACAAGAGCTTGTTGCGATTATTCGGGCTGTACAGGAACATGCGTTGAATGAAATTTATTTAATAATACATAGACCATGCCGTCAGTGTGTTCGTCATTCAATTGTACGAATAGAAGTAATAAGACAACAGGAGTGTCGTATTTCAGATTAGAAATGCCATCCAAATTCATAAATTAATTAGGTAGACTCTTGACGAAAGCGTGATGCAGCAGTTTAAGTTAGTGTGATATTTACATTTCAGATTCCCTTTGCAGAAGCAGGAACTAACATTTCCACTCTATATAAGTTACCTTTCTCTAGCTCGTTGGTGATGTTGATGTTAATTGTTGTTTTAAGGGGCCAAACATCTAGATTATCGGCCCCTGATGGTTTGGGTGATCGTGAAGATGAAAATGAAATGTAAACTAAAACTAACTACTAACTTACTGTATATACTAGAAGAAGAAACGGAAAATAAAACGATAATAAGGCAAATAAAGGACAGGAGGAAAAGAAATGCCCTCAACCCTCGAAGAATAAGGATTGAGGGACTTGGAAGGAAGGAGAGCCATGAAAGGCAGATAGGAAAGTGAAAGAGGAGAGGGTCCACCCCAGAGGTATTGGATAAAAGGGGGAAAACCGGACCCAGCTCAGGAATCCCTCGGAGTCGCCAACTCCCGAACTCACCAGCCGTGAGCCCCTGAGGGTGTAGCAATATCCAGGGTGCACCAGAAGTGGTGGGGCTACATACACCCTGCCTCCTTGAGGGCCTTGAGTAGAAGGCAGGAGATAACAGGAAAAGAAAAAGAAGGCTGACTCCTCGCAGAAGGAGGGTATCAGAAAAAATGAGACAAGGGCCAATTAAGGCGGGAAAGGAAGAGACTCCCTAGGCCTCGGATACCCTAATACCGTCGGGGTCGGAAGAGAACAAGAGTTGACCAAGTGAGGTCGACAGGAAAGAGGATCCCGGCACAAGTAAGTGGAAGAAATGCTGGACTCAGCTGGGGCCCCGTGGTCGCCAAACCAGGTCCCACTATTGTGAACCCCTGGGGGGTAGCTCGTTAGTAACTATGCCTAATTCTCAAGAGGCTGCTCACGCCGGCCGTGCCTCCATTAGGGTCTTGTGCACAAGGCAGGAGATAGATACAATGAAAAGATCAGGTCTGATCTCTCGAAAAATGAGGGTATCAGGAAAGATGAGACAAGGGCCAAATAAGACATGAATTTGAAAGACTCTCCAGGTCTCGGATACCGTTAGTGCCTGAAGAGAACAAGAGGTGACTGAGGAAGGTTGACGGGTGGATTTGAAAGCAATGCCAGTCTCAGCTGAGGTCCCGTGGTCGCCAATCCACGTCCCACAAGTTGTGAGCCCCCTGGGCGGGGTATGCATATGAACGATATGTATGTAGAAAATTTTGTTCAGTACATAGCAGGAAGTGTCGTTCGCCAAGTGTCTAAAAAATTAACTTGTATTGAATGCCTAGAAGTGCTTTTATCGGGTCAATATGTTCAGAAAGAAGGACTGATTAAAGAGAAAGACGTGAAAGATGGCCTTTTGAATCCATCAAATGATGTAGTGAAATTATGTAAAACAGCTGGGATTGTCATCAGGAATAATGACAGTATGTTGCGAAAGAACACGAAGAATTTCATGCTGAAGTTGCAGACAGATGTCAATGCTATGCTGCCGGGTTATCTGTTTCAGAAATCTGACCATCTATTTACAGCTACTGAACCTGGGGAAAGTCTCACTATGCTTCACTCATTGAGCGAATTGTGAAACAGTATTATAAATGCAGGCTTCACCACTTCTGCAGAAATACAGCTCATCGAGAGAGAGGTCAACAGTTGCGTCAGTTGTACACAAAAATTATTCTTTTTAAAGGACAATGAAATCATGCAATGTACTGTGCATAAGCAACGTAGCATATTGTCTTGTAAGATGATTGTGTTAGTTATCGTTCAATGTACAAATTAAATTGTCAGGTCTTGCGTAGGCCTAATCTTATATTACGCCTCGTTAGACACGCCTCTCCCTACCTGACTCCTCTTGACAGTGTATATCATGGCGGCTGCCAGTTCAACCTGCTTCCAAAATGGCGGTGCCATTTCCACTCTATATACCTTTCTCTAGCTCGTTGCCTCAGTGTCATGTTTTATATCGCCGCCATCTTGACGGAAACGTAATGGCGGCCACACAAATGTTCAAAGCTTAAAACAAATTACGACTAACCTAATCATTCGATCTCTACCAACTTTTGCAACAACATACCTTTATGGGGGGAGCATCCTTTGACCAAACTAATAGGTCATCAGCCTAATAGTTTGAGGATGGCGGCCATCTTTGTGTGAAAATCGATTCCCCCTATTAATTCGAACACGGTGAAACCGAATGGAACGAAATTTGGTACAGAGGTAGTACTAGCAAAGGGCACCTCAGTGTCATGTTTTATATCGCCGCCATCTTGACAGAAACGTAATGGCGGCCACACAAATATTCAAACCTTAAATCAAATTACGAATAATCTAATCGCCCGATCTGTACCAAATTTTGCAACAACATACCTTTATGGAGGAAGCATCCTGTGACCAAATGAATAGGTCATTAGCCTAATAGTTAGCGGATGGCGGCCATCTTTGTGTCAAACTCGATTCCCCCTAATAATTCAAACACGGTGAAACCGACTGGAACGAAATTTGGTACAGAGGTAGCAGTACAGAGGTAGCACTAGCAATGGGCACCTCAGTGTCATGTTTTATATCGCCGCCATCTTGACAGAAACGTAATGGCGGCCACACAAATGTTCAAAGATTAAATCAAATTACGACTGACATAATCATCCGATCTCTACCAAATTTCGCAACAACATACCTTTATGGAGGGAGCATACTTTGACCAATCGAATAGGTCATTAGCCTAATAGTTTGCGGATGGCGGCCATCTTTGTGTGAAAATCGATTCCCCCGATTAATTCGAACACGGCGAAACCGAATGGAACGAAATTTGGTACAGAGGTAGCACTAGCAAAGGGCACCTCAGTGCCTTGTTTTATATTGCCGCCATCTTGACGGAAACGTAATGGCGACCACACAAATGTTCAATGCTTAAATCAAATTACGATTAACATAATCATCCGATCTCTACCAAATTTTGCATAAACATACCTTTAAGGAGGGAGCATCCTTTGACCAAACTAATAGGTCATTAGCCTAATATTATGCAGATGGCGGCCATCTTTGTGTGAAAATCGATTCCCCTATTAATTCGAACACGGTGAAACCGAATGGAACGAAATTTGGTACAGAGGTAGCACTAGCAAAGGGCACCTCAGTGTCATGTTTTATATCACCGCCATCTTGACGGAAACGTAATCGCGGCCACCCTAATGTTAAAAGCTAAAATGTAATTAAGACCAACCTAATAATCTAGTCTCTACCAAATTTTGCAACAACATATCATTATGTGGGAAGCATATTCTGACCAAACTGCAAGATCATCAGCCCAATAATTTGCAGATGGTGGCCAAGTAGGTGTGCAAATCGATTCCCCCTATCAATTCAAACATGGTGGAACCGAATTGAATGAATTTTTTTTACAGAGGTAGCACTAGCAAAGGGCTCCTCATATTCATGTTTAATATCCCTATAGCACGTTGTATTTCAACAAGCTACTACAACCAACGTTCAATTATACTCCTTGAAAAGGACAAAGAGTTATAACATTACCCATGCATTTAGGAGAAAGTAGGCTCTATGTTCTTTACTGAACATCTTGTTTTTGTAATGTAATGTAAACTGTCGGACCCGTGCGAGAAATCTCTCATGTTCATAAACCACACTTTCCCCATAATGAGAGACTTAAGGAGAATGGTTGTTATGTGTTTATTTCAACCAACTGATTATAGAACACTATTTACATTTCAGTTAGAATTCCAAGTTCTACGTTCCCTAACTTAGGAAGGCAATCACTCACCGGTTATTCGATATTTATGAAATTATAGGATTTGAGTGGCAGTCTACATTCCTTTGATTTAGTGTTTCTGATATCCATGCAAAATGATAAAGGAAAGGTCTCAGAATGTTAAAATGACATGAAACAGGCGTCACAGCGGCCAAAATGCGAAGTGGACAGCAATTATGAAGCGTATTTTCCTACAGCAACAGTATCTGCAAATCGCACAATTCGTACATCCTTTTAAAAGTCTTTTTTTTTAAGAAATTATAGATATTCATGAAATTAGAGTGCTGCTAGTGTCTATTCTCTTTCATTTAAATGCTCATTTGTCACGATCAGTCGCTTGTGAGCACCGCAGGAGGGATCTATACTACGGAAATAATATATATGATACTTTGTCAATAATAGAACAGTATTAGATTGAACCTGCCGCCCCTGAATCTCTATCACCGGTCGCAATGCCTGCCCGGATCAACGGAGCACGCTCTCTCGCTTCGTCTCGCTACACTGGGACGTATGCATGCTGGTGCCCGGCTGAACAGGGCCGGGGTAAACGGGCGCCTAGCTGACCACTCCTGTTTTAAGCACATAGCCTACTGTTTGGATCTTACAGAGCACTGTATAGGAAGGAAAGTTTGTGAAGCTCTGGCTTCTTCAACATTTGCATCTGGGCTGCTTTTCTCCTGATCTATTTTGACCCTAGAATACTAACATTATTCAGTAGATGATTTGTACTAATACAGTACGATTATCCGCGGGCGGTTTATCCACGATGCCTGTAGGAGAACACTTTTATAAACAAGGAAGGTTTTGAAACCGAAAATTATTTCCCAAAAATTGAAATAAAGTTACTAAATATTTAAACGTAATAAAAATTGTAAATCGCAAATACAGTACATTACACTTAAGGACACCGCGTACTCTTATACGATGAAAAAGTCTATTTTTGTGGCATCACTTTACTAAGTATTTTCTGGGTATATTCTGAGCTGTTTTTGACCATGTAGTGCTACTTTGCTTTTATAGGATGTGTAAAATGAATACAAATTTGGACAGATACATTTTCAAAAAAAGTTTCAAAGTTGCTTCAGGTACACATTTCTCAGTTTTCAATCAAATACTCTCAGATTTTGTTCACATACTTGGAATGGATCATGGCAGATGAGTAACCACTTTGTTTCATTATTATTGGGACAGAATACAAGAAAAAAAATCCGAACTCTTTCTTTTTAAATTTATTCAAAAATATGTAAAATTTGTCTCTTCCCAATCCATGTCTACTAAGTTTTGGAAGTGAATATAGGTTAACATTGAAGTACTCTATTAGGCAAGTTAATGTAAAAAATAGCCCTCTATCTTGAATGATTTCCTAGTTATTGGTACCTAAACATGAAAAATGAGTTAACAGAAAACAGCTGGCAAAGTTAAAAGTGTATTATTCAGAGAATGGGACGCTAATTTTAAAAAACGAATTTAAGGTACTTGTAGACATCAAAACCCCAACAAACTATATATATTTGGATTCAGAAAAGAATGAAGATTTTTATGGCGACAAAATCAAAACATTGATTTTTTCATCATGCAAGAGTACGTGGTGTCCTTAATGTACAGTACAAAACGTGTACAGTAGTTCAGTATTACTGAACAGTACTGTACTGTATACCGGTATACTCACTATACGTCGTGTGCACGCAGATGCAGAGGAACGTAACTCATGATGCAGCATTAGGACACATTGACAGGATTCTTCAATACCTTGAAGAGCAAGACGACGCATCACTTTGTGACAAGATGGTGATGAGAAAACTCAAATCACAAATAAAGAAAAAGTGTTTCACTACGAAAAAGCAAGAGCAAATGATCGATTTTTTGTGTGTTAAACATTGAACAAGACTGTTTAATAACACACATAACATCGACCGAGCTTTGTTATCATGTACGTCCTTTTATTGTATAATAAACCTATTTAAAACACTTGTGTGTTGTTTTTTAGTGCTTTCGACGTTTGTTTAACCATTAGCAGCAATTTAGCGGCTTATCCGCGAAATTCGATTATCCGTGGTAACCGTGCCAGTCAATTCCGCGGATAATCGGGAGTTTACTGTAATACGTAAAATTTGCGTACCGTACACTGAAACTTTTGTGCAAAGGCGCCAGTCGGTCAAATTGTTGCAATATACATTTTATCGATGTAACACTCTATTAATATTCACTCATTCCTCTGTGGTTCTTTGAAGTTTAATAAGGTAAGTTCTACCTTAACACAACAAATGCAGAAGTCATGTACTTTGACCAAAGTAGAGGTAGTACTTCACCACTCCAATCTGGCGTTTAAAAGTTCTTATTTTTTATAATCCCTCTGAAGTGATGCGTCATATTTACATAAAATTCCCCACCTCTTAATTATTGCCTTGGAGAAATCAATATTTTGTGAGACTCAAGCATACATTCCAGTCAGGTTATGGAGAAATTCTGTACCCCATCATTATACCTCTAACAAACAAAATCATGGACATCACCAACACTGACCAGTGCAAGCACTGCTGGAAGATGGAACATCGAGGTAATATTCAGCGGAGACGGACGTGTAGACCTGCGCTATCCCCTTTAAATTAGCCAAGACCGAGTTAACAGCAGTCAAGAAGTAACTTAATACAAATTTATCTGCTCACTCATCGTCGCAGCTCCAACTGTTCTAAACTGGAACTTTGAGTGACTGATATTTTTGTTTCTTTTTCTTTCTTCTTCGGTCTACCAAGGTATTTGACCGCTCACTGCCCTCCCTCTCTCATACTTAATTCATTTCACACTCTCCAACATGAAGACAGCTACAGAAAACACTGCACCTTCAGACAAACTTCAGAACTGGATAGAGCGAATTGACTTCAATGGTCAAATCTACGCTACCCGGCGCAAGACTGTTCCCGCTCTAAATGAGATGCTTATGATCCATCCAGCTCCAGAACCGACGCTCACAGCTTTCAGACAGGCCATCTGCCAAGCACTTGCTCCCCATTACAAACTCATAGCCTGCATTGAGGAAACGGCTCAACTGTCATTCCTGTTGACAATGAACATCTTGATTTCATAGAAGATAGTCTTAAGCAAAACCCTGGCATTCCCTCTGTTATGAATATCTCCCCTTTCCCAGATTCAGATTCAGACTCTCAGGATTCGCTCTCCCAGTCAGATGACACTCCTGAGATTTAGCCGGAAATCCAACATGAGGAACTACAGGATGGGTCCACGCAAACAGTCCCGGATAATTGCGAGCACTGGACTCAAACCTCGAAGGCGCTTATTCGACCTCCTAGCAAGCCTAGAAGGAAAAATAAATGCATTCAAGCCTCTCTGGATAAGAACATACACACAGTCACTACAGCAGTTGCCATTCCCTCAGATAGCTTTGCATCACTTTTGCCCTCAGCATCCCCTCCCTCTACACCTTCACGAACACTGGCGTCGCGACGCCCCCCCAGGCAACGCTCCACACTCATCATCCAATGTTACCGTTGCCAAAGACTTAATCACTCTGCACATGAGTGCAAATATGACGTCAGGTGTAACCGCTGCGGCGGGCCGCACCGTCATAGTGAATGTCAAGTGCCCAGGGACTCCCCCACGTGTGTAAACTGCAGGGGAAAGCACGCCGCCTCCTATTTAGGATGTAAATACATCAAGGAGGCGCTCAAACAACAACACTGGCAACGGCAACGTACATACACGTCCAGTAACATTCCCTCTCTTCTATCCATGCCCATCTCTCCCCCTAGTCCAAGTAAACTCAATAACACTGCCCTCACAAGCATTTTGCACATCCTCCAGCAGCTAATTACCTGTTAATTAGCTCCACCACACTCCAGGTACACATTCATTACCCCTCTTGCCCCGCTGCTCCGCTGCGCGCCTGCTTGGAGGGACGGCCTCGGCCGGCCCCTTCCGGGGTGGAGCCCAGTGGGCCGCGGACCCTCTGCACGATGCCTCTGGCATGTAGACAACTGTCCTTGCTCTTCTTCTTCTTGTCTTGACAACTTTTAAGTACGCCACGAGTTTAGGCTTACTTTGATTTATTAATGCAAGCTGCACCCATAACCTACCCTTCCTAAAATCCTTCTCCTTCCCACTACCCTTCCCTCAGGTCATATTCTGGCCAGTTAACGACACAATTGTACCATACCCTACATCCTAATCTATTAAGTCAAATAGAAACCTGTCCCCACACCTTGATATAGCTCTTATGGCCCCAAAATGGGAGTCGACAGGCTAAAATCACACGCATAGCCGGCTTCGTTTGCATGGGTTCAAGACCAAGATCAAGAAACAATGACGCGGAATGGAAATAACGGCAGGAAACAAATTGTTAAGTGTAAAGTGTGTGCCAGAAATCTAAAAAACGAAATTGAGTTTATTACATGTGAAAAATGGTTCCATTTTAAGTGTGTAGGTATGAACGATGAAGTAAATGTAACAGATGCCTGGAAGTGTAATGAGTGTGACGTTGTCGTTTCAAGCGAGGAAATGAAACACAAGGAAGATATGATTGCGCAGTTACAGAAAGAGCTCGAACAGGCGAAAAAAATCATAAAGGAAATAGAAGATGAAAACAAAGTCCTAAAAGACATTCTTAGAGAAGAAGAAAATTAGAAAGGCAGCTGGGCCACAGTGCCGAAGGGGGACAGGGTAGAAAAAGCCTCAACGAAAAATTGAAAGCAAACCTGTAGCATTGCGTATATTAGGGGACTCAATGATCTGATTCAGTGCAGAAGAGTGCAGGAAGCAAGGAGCAGCCGTTGAATGCTACCCGGGAATAAGGATAGAACAAATTGCTCGCCAGATAGAAGACAGGGATGAAGAAAGGGAAGAAAAAGTGGTAGTGCTAAATGTAGGAACAAAAAATTTAAGGAGCTCAAGATCCGCGGATCACATAATGGGGGAAATATGGGACTTAGGTATGGCTGCAAGAAAAGTGTTTAAAAAAGCAAAAGTTGTGATAGCTGGAATTGTGAGGAGAAAGGACACGCAAATTGAGTACACGGACTCGGTAAATGAAAACATTGACTGCGTCTGCAATCGGTTGGGTCTCGGATATTTCGATCCAAATTGCTGGATAGATTGGAATGATTTGGGACGTGATGGTGTCCATCTGAATAGACGTGGTTCGCGGAAGAAGGGAACTCTCCTGTGTAATGTGGTGCGCCATTTCGGGCAACAGGAAAACTAACGGGGCAGATTAGAGGTGAACAAACTCAACTGCACCCCACGGGGGTTACTGCAGCTTTCGAAGGGTGTACGGAGACAGATCAACTACCCCCAACTAACGGGACGGGCGAGTGTTGAAGCACCCCAATACCGCAGCCTGGAGGCGGCAGCAGATCTCCAAGGACATTCTCAGACAGGTAAGGTTCTAAGATTTCTTCAGGTCAATTGTCGAAGTATTGTGAACAAAAGTATAAAATTTTCGACTTTGATTGAATTACACAAGCCCGAGGTAGTCATCGGAACGGAATCTTGGCTATCAGATGGACTAGGAAATAATGAATTCTTCTCGGCTGGCTTCACTGTGTACAGGAGAAATAGATTAAGGAGAGGGGGAGGTATTTTTAATTGCGTTAAAAATGACTTGACATCACAATTAGATTGGATAGATGAGGAATACGAAGCGCTCGGCATAAAACTACTTAGAACCACTGACGGTAAGATACTAAGAATAATTGGTGTCTACAGAGCTCCAAACGAAAACACCGACATCCTTTGCAAGCTAATTAGCATTTGTTCAGAGCTTGGGCCAGACAAAGATCTTATCTTAGCAGGGGATTTAAATCTCCCAAGTGTCGATCGGTCAGGTGATAAAATGCATGGGGGCGGGGAGGGAACAACAAATAGCGAACTCATTGATACAGGATAGCCGACTTTCACAAGCATTGGAAAGACCCACCAGGGGTAGAAATACGAGGCACGTCCAGAAAGTAAGTTCCGTTTGGTTAAAATGAAATTGTGTACAGATACAGAAAAATTATTTATTGCACAACATTCTACACGTCTTAAACTACTTTTCCACATAACTGCCGAACTTTTGCAGGCATTTGTCATAGCGTGGCACAAGTTTTTGGATACCTTCTTCATAGAAGTTTGCCGCCTGTGTCTTCAACCAGTTGGAAACATCTTCTTTCAGCTCGTCGTCATTGTTGAAGTGTTGACCGCCAAGGAAAGACTTGAGATGTGTGAACAGATGAAAGTCGCTAGGAGCGAGGTCAGGGCTGTACGGAGGGTGGTCAAACACGTCCCTGCCAAATCCCTGTAGGAGGTTTTTCGTCACATTTGCAGTGTGTGGTCGTGCGTTGTCGTGAAAAGAAAACACCACCTTTTGACAGCAACCCTCGGCGCTTATTCTGTATTGCGCGGCGCAATTTCCTAAGTGTCTCGCAGTAAGCATCTGCGTTGATTGTTTGACCACGCGGTAAGAAATCAATGAGTAAGATGCCTTTCCAGTCCCAGAACACTGTGCACATCATTTTCCGAGGTGTCAATGGGGATGAAGTGTGCCTCCATTCCATTGATTGCCGCTTACTTTCAGGGGTGTCGTAAGAAACCCAAGTTTCATCTCCTGTGACTATCTGTGTCAGAAATTCTTCGCCGCCTTCATTGTAACGGGTCAAAAACTGAAGTGCACTACCCATCCGTTTTGTTTTGTGTTGCTCCGTAAGAATCTTTGGTACCCAACGTCGGCAAAGTTTACGAAAGTTCAGTTTTTCGGTAACAATTTCATGAATTAGTGATCGTGAGATTTGGGGAAATTCCATAGCGAGAGCACTAATTGTAAACCTGCGGTTTTCCCGGATCTTGTCATCAATCGCGTGAACCAGTTCTTCTGTAACCAAAGATGGACGCCCACTTCGTTCTTCATCGTGCACTTCACTACGTCCTTCATTGAACTGTCGGACCCATCTTCTCACCATTGAATCACTCATCGCATTTTGTCCATACACTTCGCAAATTTGTCGATAAATTTCAATTGGTTTCACTTTCCTAGCATTCAGAAAACGAATCACAGATCTGATTTCACAAGCAGTGGGATTTTCAATCAACACCGACATTGTACGAGTAAACATGAACAACAACGCGTACGTGGCTGACAGCGCTCTCCAAATGGCGCACGTTTCTTCTCCTTGATACAGAGCGTCTACCGCGCATATGCAGAACTGCGCTGCAGCGGAACGTATAACTAGTTGAAGACACAGTCGGCACACGTCTATGAAGGAGATACACAAAAACTCGTGCCACGCTACGACAAATGCCTGCAACATTTCGGCAGTTATGTGGAAAAGTAATTTAAGGGTTGTAGAATTTTGTGCAATAATTAATTTTAGCCTACTTTCGATTTTTGCAAAAAATTAAAGTAGACTTATGAGATCACTACAGGGCGAAAAAAAGTGTGTCTGTCTGTGTGTGTGTATGTGTGTGAGTCTGTGTGTGTGTGTTTGTGAGTGTGTGGACTCTGAATGTCTGTCCCCCCCTATCAATTCGAACACGGTGAGCGCAAATTGAACGAAATTTGGTACAAAGGTAGCACTAGCAAAGGACACCTCAGTGTCATGTTTTATATCGCCGCCATCTTGACGGAAACGTAATGGCGGCCACACAAATGTTCAAAGCTTAAATCAAATTACGACTAACCTAATCATCCGATCTCTACCAAATTTTGCAACAACATACCTTTATGGGGGGAGCATCCTTTGACCAAACTAATAGGTCATTAGCCTAATAGTTTGCGTATGGCGGCCATCTTTGTGTCAAAATAGATTACCCCTATTAATTCGAACACGGTGAAACCGAATGGAATGAAATTTGGTACAGAGGTAGCACTAGCAAAGGGCACCTCAGTTTCATGTTTTATATCACCGCCATCTTGACGGAAACGTAATGACGGCCACATAAATGTTCAAAGCTTAAATCAAATTACGACTAACCTAATCATCCGATCTCTACCAAATTTTGCAACAACATACCTTTATGGAGGAAGCATCCTTTGAAAAATCTAATAGGTCATTAGCCTAGTAGTTTGCGGATGGCGGCCATCTTTGTGTCAAAATCGATTACCCGTATTAATTCGAACACGGTGAAACCGAATGGAATGAAATTTGGTACAGAGGTAGCACTAGCAAAGGGCACCCCAGTTTCATGTTTTATATCGCCGCCATCTTGACGGAAACGTAATGGTGGCCACACAAATATTCAAAGCTTAAATCGAATTACGATTAACCTAATCATCCGATCTCTACCAAATTTTGCATCAACATACCATTATGGAGGGAGCATCCTTTGACCAAACTAATAGGTCATTAGCCTAATATTTTGCGGATGGCGGCCATCTTTGTGTGAAAATCGATGCCCCCTATTAATTCGAACACGGTGAAACCGAATGGAACGAAATTTGGTACAGAGGTAGCACTAGAAAAGGCCACCTCAGTGTCATGTTTTATATCACCGCCATCTTGACGGAAACGTAATCGCGGCCACCCAAATGTTAAAGGATAAAATGTAATTACGACCAACCTAATAATCTAATCTCTACCAAATTTTGCAACAACAAATCTTTATGTGTGAAGCATATTCTGACCAATCTGCTAGATCATCAGCCCAATAGTTTGCAGATGGTGGCCAAGTATGTGTGCAAATCGATTCCCCCTATCAATTCAAACACGGTGAAACCGAATTGAACGAAATTTGGTACAGAGGTAGTACTAGCAAAAGGCACCTCAGTGTCATGTTTTATATCGCCGCCATCTTGACGGAAACGGAATGATGGCCACCCAAATGTTAAAAGCTTAAATCAAATTTCGACCATCCTAATAATTTGATCTCTACCGGATTTTGCAACAACATGCCTTTTTGTGGAAAGCATCTTATGACTGACTACAAGGCCATCAGCCCAATAGTTTGCAAATAGCGGCCATGTCTGTGTGCAAATCCATTCCCCAGATCAATTCAATCACGGTGAAACCGAATTGAATGAGTTTTTTACAGAGGTAGCACTAGCAAAGGGCACCTCATATTCATGTTTAATATCCCTATAACACGTTGTATTTCAACAAGCTACTACAACCAACATTCAATTATACTCCTTGAAAAGGACAAAGAGTTATAACAATACCCATGCATTTAGGAGAAAGTAGGCTATATGTTCTTTACTGAACATCTTGTTTCTGTATCTGTACACAATTTAATGTTATTACCAAACGGAACTTACTTTCTGGACGTACTTCGTATACTAGATGTTTTTCTCATTAAGCCTGTGGACAATCTGATCAGTGTTGAAAATATTCCGGGAATTAGTGACCACCAGGCTGTCAAAATGTTATTCCATTGGGAACTGGAACGCAGCCAAGATATTAAAGAAATGTTTGTTTGGAAATACAATAAGGCGGCACTTAAGGTTTTCAAAATTACTTAAAAGCGTTGAAGATGTGTGGTTAAATTTCAAAAATATTATTCATACGGGCCAATCGCTATACGTTCCAAAATATAGAGTGAAGGGAAACCAGGATCCAGAATACTACAATTCACGTGTTAGAATTCTTAAGAGAAAAGCTAGAAAAATACACAACAGACTAAAATCAAATAGGAACTATTACAGACACTACCAACTAATTATCAAGGAATTGAACACAGAAAAACGTAAAACACACGATTCTTATATGAAGACTATACTAAAACCAGGAAATACAAATACTTTTTATAATTATCTTAGAGACGGAAAAAGAACAGAGATGACATTAAGTCTCTGAGGGACTCAGAAGGAAACCTTGTCACAGGAATCCCACGAAAAGCTGATGTGCTTAATGAGTGGTATTGTAGCGTTTTTACTGCGAAAGCTACCATGTCCGTTTCTTCAAAATTAAAGGAAAATACATTTAAACCATTCACTATTCATAACAGGGAGGTTAGAAAAAAACTGAAGAAAATCAAAAAATTCAAGTCAGTAGGACTCGATGAGGTGTCTCAAGATAGGCGGAGAACAAATAATTCCCTTCCTTAGGGTATTGTTCACAGTCTCTCTGAACAATAGGTCTGTCCCGTCCGACTGGAAGAAAGCTATTATAGTTCCAATATTTTATAAAGGAGGGGACAGAACCATGCCGGGTAACTATAGGCCAGTGAGTCTGACAGCAGTAGTTTGTAAACAAATGGAACAAATAATTGCAGATTATATAGGCCTAAGGGAATTTTGGGAGAAAAATAACTGGTTGTATGATAGACAACACGGATTCAGGAAAGGATATTCATGTGAATCACAGGTGGTGGGTTTTTGTCAAGATATAGCAGAAGTCATGGACACATGAAGCCAGGTGGACAGTGTAATCGTTGACTTAGCTAAGGCTTTTGAAATGGTTCCACATGACCTCCTGTTACATAAGCTTGCAAATTTGGGTCTTGATGAAAGAGTGGTATTCTGGATCCGGGACTTTCTCCAAAACAGAACCCAAACAGTCAAAGTTGGGGGAGTATTTTCGAAAGAGACAAAAGTCCTCTCTGGAATTCCACAAGGAAGTGTAGTTGGGCCATTTTTGTTTCTTCTATATACTGTATAAACGACCTGGCAGAATATGTTAAATCGGACGTCAGACTATTCGCTGACGACTGTGTAATATATAGAAAAGTCAATAATCAAGTTGACACTGCGCTCCTCCAACAAGACTTGGAAAGTATAGAATGCTGGGTTATCCGAAATAACATGAGGATAAGTGCAGAAAAAAGTAAATGCCTGTCTTTTACTAACAGCAGAAAAGGGACAATAGTTGATTATAAATTAGGAAACAAAATTATTCCTCGAGTGGAGTCATGTAGCTATCTCGGGATTGCCATAAATAAAAGGTTACACCGGGGTGAGGACGTTGAGAGCGTTGCTAATAAGGCACAAAAGTCATTAACTTATACTTTGTTATGAGAAGCATGAAGGGTAGCAGTATTCAGGCCAAGGAATTGGCTTACAAATGTCTTGTGAGACCAATTTTGGAATACGCCACGAGTGTGTGGGAGCCTTACCAATCAACTCTAACGAACAAATTGGAGATGGTGCAAAGGAAAGCTGCAAGATTCGTACTTGGCAAATTCTCCCAAACTGATAGTGTCTCTGACATGTTAAAGTCATTGGGTTGGGAATCCCTACACAGCAGAAGACATAAAAGAAGACTCCAGGAGATGTACAAAGCATACACAGGGGAGCCGGCCTGGAATGAGTTGCGAAACAGAATGCATGATCCAGATTATATGGGTAGGAGAGATCACGAATACAAAATTAGGCCCATCATTCAAAAAACATACTTAGCTAAGTATTCTTTTATAAACAGGGGTATTCAAACATGGAATGTGTTACCTGAAGAAGTCTTAGAACCTATTCCTAACAGTTTAAAAGTTTTCAAGAAGAAATTAAATGTTGCATTCAGGGAGCCCAGAGACATTATGGAGAGAAATTGAGTTACAAGCAGCATGTAAATATCTTGTTACCACCAGGTTTTGCCTAACTGTAACAGTACCAATTAATAAATAAATAATAGATAGTGGGGTGGGGACAGATATAGAGGGGATTGTAAGCAGCTAAGGGATTTATACACGTAAACTTTACGTATGTTAGTATTGTATGGTTAAAACAGGTAGCCACTGTATGGGAGGAGGTCTGACGGCGCCCTTGATAGTTATCATGGCTTCATGTGAAAATGAAAATCCACAGCCTGCTTCCAGTCTCCGACCGGGTCAGGAATGGAATGAATGAAGGCCCCATCTAGCGTCGAGGATATGAACTGTGCCGGCTGCCGAGGCCTGACGTACTCCTCTGGGGCAATGATTAAATGAATGACAGATGAAATGAAATGATAGTGGAGAGTGTTGCTGGAATGAAATTTTGACAGGGAAAACCGGAGTACCCGGAGAAAAACCTGTCTGCCTCCGTTTTGTCCAGCACAGATCTCACATGGAGTGACCGGGATTTGAACCATGGACCCAGCGGTGAGAGGCCGGTGTGCTGCCGCCTAAGCCACATAGGCTTCATCTAGTCGGATTTATTTGCACTGTTTTCCCATATCAAAGCTCGATATTAAGCAGTCGAAGATACAACAGCGAGTGCAGTAGTCCATAGTGTCTCTGCTTTTGCTCTTAGCCACTTATTGCTAACTGTTAACTGTTACTTTGGAGGCTTACTCTCGAGCTCAGTTTCTTGGAGAGGTTTGTAAACTGTTGTCTAAACTCAGTAATTGTTCTAGGTTTGTACCGTGTCTTGTGTGGGGTTTCGCCTGGGACACCAAGCTGGTTCATCAGCGGGCTCTTGGTGTCCCCGCCCGGACCCCCACAGGAGTAGCGAACTGCGCGCTACCTCCCTTTTCATGAAGCGCACCTTTGCCTCTTTACTGCGAGAATTTAAAGCTCAAGCAGCCATAACCTCCCTATGAAGGCTTCCAAAAAGATGGCATATTGGCTTCCACGGCCAGTGAATTAAAACTCAGCAATATATCTAGGTTGGTGTCATGTCTTGTGTGGGTTTTCGCTAGGACACCAAGCTGGCTCATCGGCGGGCTCTTGGTGTCCCCGCCCCATCTTTTTGGAAGTCTTCATAGGGAGGTTATGGCTGCTTGAGCCTTTAGTTCATGCAGTAAAATGGTGCAGGTGCGCTTCATAAAAAGGGAGGTAGCGCGCAATTCGCTACTCCTGTTCGAGTCCGGGCGGGGACACCAAGAGCTCGCTGATGAGCCAGCTTGGTGTCCTAGGTGAAACCCCACACAGGACACGGCACAAACCTAGAAAAAATGCTGAGTTTTAATTCACTGGCCGTGAAAGCCAATATACCATCTTTTTTGTTTTCTAAACAACAAAGAATGACTAAAAGTAATCCCAGGATACTTTGGGGGAGTGTTTCCATCACACATCACCTTCAGCTTCGTGTGCTTCCAGATGAAATGCTGCGACCTCAGAATGGCCGTCTGTCTCAGAACACCTGAAAGAAGTCTTGGGTAACAGTTTAAAGAAATCTAGGGGACTCGGGCGAGAAATTTCGCATTTCAACATGATTGTCGTTGTGCTTGAGACTCACCTAGGGTTGTGGTGGCGCAACGGTCAAGCTGTTTGCATCTCACCAAGGTAGACCACGTTTGATTCCCGGTCAATGCATGTGAGATTTTCGACGTGAATATCCATGTCCTATGGTTCGGATTTCTCGTAAAAAAGGAGGTCCCGTGGTTCATGATCGTGAGATTAACAATCACGTAAAACTATAAAAGGTTTTCATTAACGTCTCACAACCATAAGGCTACGCGACACAGTTCTGGCAGGAGCTATGGTCTGGTTTATTTGTTTAAACATTTGTTTATAAACAAATTTTCGATGTTTATTAAATGAGTGTGCATCATCATCATCTTCATTTCCCCTTTTCCAGCCGACACTGGGTGGGGCAAATATGGTTCCTCTCCACTTTGTTCTGTCGTTCCACAGGTCTTCCGACACAGTGTTCCAATCCAGGTTCCGTTTTCTAATACTATTCTCCACCGAGTCCATCCAACGCATTCTTGGTCTTCCTCGTCCTCTCTTCCCTGTCATCCGTCGTTCCAGTGCTCGTCTTGGTAGCCTTACTTCATTCATCCGTTTGACATGTCCAAACCATCTTAATCTGTTTTGCTCCAGTTTGTCATTTAGTTTCTGTACTCCCAGTTCTTTCCGTATATATTCATTTCTCACTCTGTCCCTCCTCGTTTTCTGGACCATACTTCTCAGGAATCTCATCTCTGCTGCTTGTACTCTGCTCTCATCCCTCTTAGTCATTGTCCAAGTTTCTGCTTCATATGTCATAATAAGAACATAATATGCTTTGTACATAACTTCTTTAGCCTTAATTGGTATATCCTTGTTCCATACTAGTCCCCGTACCTGTTGGTAGAAAGCACTCCCGAGTTGTATTCTTGTGCTAATTTCCAAATCTAGTCTACCATCTTCAGTCAGTTCGCTTCCCAAGTATTTGAAGTGTTTCACCACTTCCAATTCCTTATCTCCTGCTTTGATTACTCCTTTTCCTTCTTTCTTATCTCTACTCATCACCACTGTTTTACTCTTCTCTACACTTATCTTCAATCCCCATTGCTCAAACTTTTCATTTATTACGTCTAACTGTTCTTGTACCATATCCCCTCCAGGGACGTAGGCGACCTGAATTACGTCAAGGGATCACTAACCAGGCATCCCGAGCCGGAGTTTGCATTTGGTAGGGTGGCCAGTTCCTTTCCACTCCCCTTCCTGCCATAGCATCCGGCAGGTTCCCATTTTGCATCACGAGGCGGTCAATTAGTCATTCCTCCGTGTAATTATCTATATTTTGAATGGTTGTTGTGACTATCGGTTACTTCTACCTATGTATACTGTATACCACCCGCCTGGCTTTACTGTTATGTGGACTCAACGCAACGCAGTTCTGGCAGGGGTTAACACCTTGTTTACTTGTTTAAAGGCACTTTATAAACAAATAATCATAATTCCGTTGTTTTTTTGTTGTTTTTTTTTAATGCAAGATTTTACCTGTACTACTGAGACGAATTTAAAGATTTTGGTACAAATCGCACTTTGTAACTCTCTCTGGCTTAAGACCTTGAATTTTGTGAAATATACACCTTAGCACTCAGTAATTCTTCTAGGTTTGTGCTGTGTCTTGTGTGGGTTTTCGCCTAGGACACCAAGCTGGCTCATCAGCAGGGTCTTAGTGTCCCCGCCCGGACCCCACCTGGCGTAGCGAATTGCACGCTACCTCCCATTTTATGAAGAGCACCTGCGCATCTTTACTGCGAGGACTAAAAGCTCAAGCTGCCTTAACCTCCCTATGAAGGCCTCCAAAAAGATGGTATATTGGCTTTCACGGCCAGTGAATTAAAACTCATCAATTCTTCTAGGTTTGTCCCGTGTCTTGTGTGGGGTTTCGCCTGGGACCCCCACAGGAGTAGCGAACTGCACGCTATCTCCCATTTTATGAAGAGCACCTGCGCATCTTTACTGCGAGAACTAAAAGCTCAAGCAGCCATAACCTCCCTATGAAGGCCTCCAAAAAGATGGTATATTGGCTTTCACGGCCAGTGAATTAAAACTCATCAATTCTTCTAGGTTTGTGCCGTGTCTTGTGTGGGGTTTCGCCTAGGACCCCCACAGGAGTAGCGAACTGCACGCTACCTCCCATTTTATGAAGAACACCTGCGTATCTTTACTGCGAGAACTAAAAGCTCAAGCAGCCATAACCTCCCTATGAAGGCCTCCAAAAAGATGGTATATTGGCTTTCACGGCCAGTGAATTAAAACTCATCAATTCTTCTAGGTTTGTGCCGTGTCTTGTGTGGGTTTCGCCTAGGACCCCCACAGGAGTAGCGAACTGCGCGCTACCTCTTTTTGGAAGCCTTCATAGGGAGGTGAGGATTGCTTGAGCTTTTAGCTCTCGCAGCGAAGAGATGCAGGTTCGCTTCATAAAAGGGAAGTAGCACGCAGTTCGCTGCTCCTGTGGGGGTCCGGGTGGGGACACCAAGAGCCCGCTGATGAGCCAGCTTGGAGTCCTAGGTGAAACCCCGCACAAGACACGGCACAAACATAGAAAGATTGTTGAGTTATGAAAATGATAATTATTATGTTGTCAAGTTGAGGACATGATTTTTCTTTTAATATAAAATGTCTAGTTTGTAAATTTCACTATGGGAAAATAACTTGTAATTTTGCAATACGGCGTTGCTGGTTTCATTTTAATGCTTTTGGTAACACTGAGCGGTTCTGTTTTTACGCACCAACACCAAGTGTTTATTGTTTATTTAATTAATTTTGTATAAGGACTGTGCATCCTTGGTGACACTCTAGATCAAATGTGCGCTGATACTTCCCGATTCCTCCAAAATGCAGAGAAAATTGGGCTGGAGGTGAACGTGGACAAAACTAAATATCTTGGAGTATCACGTCGCACAGTGTGTCGAATCGCAATTCTAGGTGGAAAAAATTAATAACTTCGTTAATACTGGTGGGATTCTATTAAAAGTTGGCAATATACCGTTTTCGAGGTCGCTTAATTCATTTATGGCATCGTCTGAAGTGTACGATCTTCGGGGGGTAAATATATAGTGGTGAGGGGGTAAGGGGGGGGGGGGGGTGTAAAATATGACCGAAAGCGACAAAGGATCGTCCATTTTCGGTAGTAAAAATCACGATATGGATGTTTACATTATATTTTATGACATTGGAAAACATATTCTTTAAAACTGGATAAAATATGAATTACGATGAGACTTGCAGTCCAGCATTTTTGTTACACCTTATTTGAGGGAATGGACGAAGTCACTGTATGTAAAATCATCCAGATTATAAACGTATGTTAAATTGTTAAATTGTTCAAATCTTGCTGAATTTGTTTTTTCCTTTGTTCAAATTCTCCCCCTTATTTGTGAACGAACCTGCCATACCTTAAATGGAATTCTGTAACCGATGTTTTTTTTAGAATGGCTTTATCCACGAATGTAATGCCGATAAACCATACATGTAGTTATTGACAATAACACTTCTAGACAGCATTGAGTTCATTTCGCTAGGCTTCGCGCCACAAATATAGCAAACTTGAGAGCCTGGGGCATATGTCTAAATATTGCAGATTTTTCCATCTACCATGGTTTGCAGAAAGCTGTGAATTACAGTCCAATTTCCAGCCAGAGATGGCGTCAGCTCTTTTATTTGGTTTTCAATAATTAACTCAACTTCACGTTTGACCATTTCAGATGTTTCCTTCCCAAAACGAAATGTTATTGGCCGGCAATAACGCGTTGACGAAGGCCTGGGATTTGTCCAAATTTTATTGGCATCATTCAGGTGCAGTTTTAAAGGAACAAAACAGACTACAAACAAATACGCATCTGTGTTACTTTGGTCCTTAAATCTCTGTTTGTACAAACTGTGACCTGAACTTCCGTCACATCCCCATTTACTGATAAGGGTGGCAGAGGAGTCAGTACATTGCACAGGAAATGTGTCAACTAAGCGTTTTACCGTTAGATCTAATATTGCCTGTAACTTTACAGTAGCTGAGGTATCGCTAATAGCACTGCCGGCTGGATCGCAACACTCCTGGTTGCTTTAAACTGCCTGCCCATTCGACGATTACAGCATTGGTTTGAGCGTACAACCTCGTTTCCAAATAAAGGAGCTAGGAAGCAGCACAAAGGCACTGTGGCAGACGAAGGTTTTGTATTGATGTTAATGGAGCAGTTGTGTTTGGAATTTATTCTGAATGATTTTATAATGCTGTACTGCTGCGTGCCCTTTTGTAAATCAGAACAGGGCAAGTTAGTATACCGGAGAATCTCATTTCATGAGATACCATCGGACAATTCACTGCGTGGGATGTGGTTACGTGCAATTTCCAGAGAAGGTGACGCAGGGGAAGCAAATAAACAAATAAATAAATACATACCGGTACATGAATGAATGATTGAGTAAATACGTGAGACAATAAATATGTAAGTAAATAATATGTCAGTAGGTAAATATGTAAGTAAGTAAATAAATAATTTAAGAAATATATAAGTGAATGAATAAGCAATAAATAAGTAAACAAATAAATAAGAAAATAAATAATTAAATAAATAAATGTGTAAGTAAATAAGTAAATAAATACGTGAATAAATAAGCAAATAAATAAGTAAACAAATAAATAATAAAATAAATAATTAAATAAAAAAATGTGTAAGTAAATAAGTAAATAAATACGTGAATAAATAAGTAAATAAATAAGTAAACAAATAAATAAGAAAATAAATAATTAAATAAATAAGTAAATAAATAAATAATTAAATAAATAAATGTGTGAGTAAATAAGTAAATACATATGTAAATAAATAAGTGAATAAATAAGCAAATAAATAAGTAAATAAATAATTAAATAAATAAATAAGATAATAAATAATTAAATAAATAAGTAAAAATATAAATAAGATAATAAATAATTAAATAAATAGGTAAACAAATAAATAATAAAATAAATAATTAAATAAATAAATGTGTAAGTAAATAAATATGTAAATAAATAAGTGAATAAATAAGCAAATAAATATGTAAGTAAATAATTATACAAATAAATAAGAAAATAAATAATTAAATAAATAAGTAAAAATAAATAAGAAAATAATTAAATAAATAAATAAATGTGTAAGTAAATAAGTAAATAAATATGTAAGTAAATAAATAAGTAAATAAATAAGCAAATAAGTAAATAAATAAGTAAATCAATATATAAATAAGATAATTAATTAGATAAATACGTACGTAAATAAAGAAGTAAATAAAAATAAGTAAATAAATAATTAAATAAATACATATGTAAGTAAATGAGTAAATAAATATATACGTGAATAAATAAATAAATAATTAAATAAATAAGTAAACAAATAAATAAGAAAATAATTCATTAAATACATAAATATGTAAGTAAATAAACAAATAAGTAAGTAAATAAATAAGCAAATAAATAAGAAAATACATAATTAAATAAATAAACATGTAAGTAAATAAACAAATAAGTAAATTAATACGTAAATAAAAAAAGCAATAAATAAGCAAATAAATAAGTAAAGAAATAAGAAAATAAATTTGTAAGTAAATAAATAAGTAAAAAATAAACAATCTGTCCAAAAAATCTGTAAAAATGTATAATACAGCCATCACAATAAGACGGGTTATCAGACAAATTCACCTCACACCCAAGTACATGGGGCTACATGACCACGATGTCGCAAAGCCCCTAAATAAATCATCATCCCATTTTTCGGGGGCCGGAGGCATTTCTTTTCCCTGTCTTTTATCGTCCTTATTCTTTTCTTTCCATCTCGCCAAGTATGTAAGTTAGATTTAAGTCAGTTAGTAGTTATATTTTTATTATCGTCTGCATAATTACGGGAAAATGAGCTAGACATTTCGCCCCTTAAAACAATCGCTCCACCACATGTATTTTTGCTTTCCTTTATACTGAAAATTTGCCCGTAAGTATGTGTCAGAATACTTTTAGATGTTAGAATAACAAAGGAAGTAACTTAGTGTAATGTTTTCACGTCCGTCAATCTCAATATTAAGCCTCCAAACATAACAATACTTCGTTTCAGTTATCTTCCCCTTTAAAAAGCCGCGGCAATCTCAGTGCCTTGGTGCTGCACCTAGCGGTGAATTAATGCATATATCATGTAGGCCTGTGAGTGTCGAATGGGCAGGCAGTTTAAAGCAACCAGGAGTGTTGCGATCCAGCCGGCAGTGCTAATAGTCATATCTTCCACCACAGGATAACACGCAGCTTTAGCTTTCTTTAGAGAGTAATGAATGAAAATCCACAGCCTGCTTCCAGTCTCCGACCGGGTCAAATGAATGAGGCAACACCCTCTGAAGGAAGGCCAGAGTGCTCTGACGTCACCAGACCTCACGGCTGAGAGTGTGGTCCGATGATTCGAGGCAAGGCAGACATGTTGGATGTTCGTTTTGAGGTTTCGAGTTGTTAAGTGCTGTGAATTTGTGTTTAAAAATCGAAAAATGTCTCTGCGCTGCTGTGTGACTGGTTGCAGTGGAAACTATGTTATTGGATCTAAGGTCCACGTGTTTAAATTGTTATGTGAAAGAAGATTTTAAAGTAAAATTGACTTCACATCATTCCAAGAAGATTTTATGCCAGCTCAGAACACTAGGCTATTGGTAAGTAAATATATTTTATGTTATCAGTGGTCTTATGTTTCGGTATAAATATCTGTTTCTTTTTTTTTAAATTGAATTTAATTTCCAACTGCATCATTGGGTTTTATTCCCGAATTCTAGATGTCAATATCAGTAGACCTAACCTATATTTCTAAAACTGTACTAGGCTATATACTTCCCTACTTAGGATGGTTCAGGACTCATTAAGGCCTAGGTTAGGCTTTTTATCTCATTAATTGTGTAGCTTAGAAATAAATAAGACAATTAGTGCCTCTAATATTGGAAGAAGCCAACTTAAGTGCAGAAGTACCGTACATGTACAGGTTATAATATACTTGCTTTTCTTTTCAGGTGTGCCCTGGACATTTCGAAGCAATGGAAATGGATGTGCTCTTGGAAACAAGTTCATTCAATGAAAATGGTGAAAAGTTCACTGTTTCCCCTTAAAATACCTCAACCTGCTAAGGAACCTTTCCTAGATGCCCATCATATTTTACTAGGGTTCCATATGCCCAAAGAACGTGCCATTGCAGCAAGCAGGGATTCATACTGTATATTGAATATGAATCCTCGTGTAAGTTTATACTACTTTACAGTAGTTCATAGGCTAGTTAGTATAAGTTAATAAAACATATAAGCCTTCACCTTTTAGCATGGACATGATTTAGGGTGGGGTTATCTGTGATCAGCATGGATAAATTTCATACTGTTAGTTAAGTCACCATGCCAATAAGAGTTTGTTATCTAGACCTCCTATACGGTTACCTAGGCAGCAAATATTCATCATCTAGGCCTAACAACATATGTTTCTCAGTGAACAGGTGGAACTTCATCTGTATTAGGCCTATTATTTGGAATGTTATTGCAAGAGAAAATTCTGTTCATTAAAACTGCTTGAGAAGAGAACCTTTCTTTAAACCTCACAACTTGTTTAATACGGATGCGTAACTATTCCCTCTCTGCGTGACAAAATCCACGGGAGCATATAGGCCTATGGCTAAAGTGCTACCTATTAAATAATGATTTGGCAATGGCAGATATCGAACGTAGAAATCTCAATCCCTCTATCGATGTTAACAATTTCACTACAGTTCATCGCAACTCCAATGACACGGTCTAAATGCAACAACTTCTAAGTATTTTACACTCAAATACTATGGTACCGGTATATTGCTGATCCGGTCTTGAAGAATTTGCTAATACCCAAAATAGTAACCAATAAGGAACTTTTAATTAAATTATAAGGATATTCATTTCTCTTAACACTTGGTAACCTAGTTCATAATCCATTTTTGCTGATGCTGAAGAAGGTACAGTAACTTACCGGTATCAATGAAATGCCAAAACATGTAGCCTACATCGTTAAATAAATATTACATGTTAGAATTGACAACGCTGAGGTTCATTAAATAAATAAATATACCACTAGCCAATATGGTTAACCATTATTACAATAAAATGGTCAATATATACGCATTCTAATACTGTATTTGTCCATAATTCACGCGTAGGCTATAATGGCCGACACAGCTGGAATTTTAGTATATAAGTCGTGATCTAAAAAGAGGTGCGGTGGGTGGGTTATAGATAGCGAAGGAGTAAACTACCATACAACATTTCCAGATTCAGTTTGTATCATTACAGAAGGTAGGTATTTTGGCTATTATCCTCCGCAGTCTATAACACACCCACCTTTCTCTTTTTAGATCACAACTTGTAGGCCTATAGTAAAATTACAGCTGTGTCGGCCATTATCCGCGTGAATTATGCACAAGTACAGTATTGCTAACCCCATGCATATGGTACCAATAATTACTAGGTAGTGCGGGTCACGTTCGCCATATGTGCACCCCTGGTTTTTGTCACTCACAGTGGAATTAGTCACACATATGACCGACCTCATGACAGGTGTATTTTGTAGGCCTATTTTACATGTTGGCAACACGAACGTGACATCAATGTATGTACCTAGGTACGGTAACAGTTTTTTTTTTTTTTTTTTTTTTTTTTAGCGTATGGCTTTTGATGCCGGGAGTGTCCTTGAAGAGACCTGATGCACTTGAGGAACATGGCTGCCATCGTTCAATGGGCAAGGAAAAAAAAGCACATATTTTCAGTGCACTAGAGCTAGAGTCAGCCCGGAAGGCGGTGCGCAGAACATAACACTACCATTACGTCATGCCTCACTCCCATCCCACCAATCACAGTCAGTCTGTCTTGAGAATCTGAGCTAATGTGTAGTGAGAAAAGCGAAGTGATTATATCGTAATATTTAAAGATCCAGTGTGAGTGATTGTGTACATTTCGAGTGCTATGGAAGCAGAGGCAAGTAAACGACAGATTTTGCATAGGCAAGGCCGAGAAATAGTTTATAAAGTGCACGAATACATATATGCTCCCCTGGTTTTTGTCACACACAGTGGGAATAGTCACAGGCAAAGAAAATTTGCAAATTTATGGCCGAGTGCACCAACCTCGGTATTCATCAGTCTTTACAAAACCGTGGTAAAAATTTTACCGTGGTATTGTCGTAAAAGCAGTGCACCATTACTATCGCTCGGTTTCGTTACCACGGTTTCTTGACGCTTGCTTTTCTCGCGATTATTCCCCTCGGAAGAAATTCGTTAATTTCGATAGTCACTTGTCTTCAGTTTATCCAGACGGCCAGCAGATGGCAGTGATCGTTTCGACAGTCACTTGTCTGCCATACTGTTTACATTTTGTCTCAATGCGAGTAATCAGCTGTGCAAAACAATGGAAAATAAAATGATGAAACGTACTAGAGCTCCCAATTTCAGCCCTCATGAAAATTTCGTGTTGCTGGATTTGGCTGAAAAATATAAATCGATAATAGAAAATAAAAAGACGGATGGCGTGACAATAATTATCTTAAGTAAAATGTTAATTACAGTACGTCTGGTAACTTGTCCTGGATTATCATCATTCCTGAGATCCAGATGCACAGCAGGAATTTATAAATTGCCTTCTTCTTCCTCTTCTTGGAGTAATTCATGATTAATTTCAGGGCCATCAGGAGGCTCTATTTCTTGCGCTGCAATGGCAATGTTGTGAAGCACAGCTGTGGCAACAATAATGTTTGACATGTTTTGTATGTTGCATCGAAATCCTAAAGACATGGAAGGGAACCTTCTTTTCCATACACCATATTGCCTCTCGACAACATTTCTTGTGGCAATATGAGCGCTGTTATGCTGTCGTTTTGCTGCGGAGGTGGGATTTTGAATAGGTGTAAGGAGGAAGGATTTACATGTGTAACCTCCATCACCCAAAATATAACCATTAGCTATTTCTCTCGTTTCGAGACGCGCTATCAGCCGAGATTCGTGAAATATGGTGCTATCGTGAGCCGAACCTGGCCATCTGGTTACTATATCTCTTATCATGAGGTTCGAATCGCTCACAGTTAGCACGTTTAGAGAGAAGTAGCCTTTCCTGTTTCTAAATACCTCCCCATTTTCACCTCCGGGAGACTGTATTCTCACATGAGTGCAGTCCAGCGCACCCAATACACCAGGGAACCCAGCTATTATGTGGAAGCCTTCCATAACCTTTCTTTGTTCCCATTGGGAAGTGGTAGTTTAATAAACTGTGGCGATAACGAGGCAACTACATTAGAAACCTTGTGTATTATGCGGCATGCTGTTGTTCTGTCAACATCACACATGTCACCGATCACTCCCTGAAATGTCCCAGTTGCATAGAACCGCAGTGCTATAAGAAGACGATTTCTAGGCGATATCGGATAGTTTCTCCCAGTAGGGAATTCCAATTGTTCACCAATTATGTCCAAAATATAACTTATACCGTCTCTTTCCACAATCAAAATCTTCTCTGGAATGAAGCATCGCTTAGTTCTTCGAATAAATCTCGCCTCTCTTCTATAACCCTCCCTTCATTCCTTTCAAATCGAGTAAGATACTCGAGATATAACCTGTAGTTGTTAAGCTCCATTTTGGAATCTTTACCACAGAATACAAATAAATAAAACTTTACCACGGTTTTCTTAGATAACCGCTCCCTCACGGGCGGTAAACATTTTACCGCGGTAAAACTCGAAACCGAGCTTGGTGCAACAGAAATACGACTTTACCCCGGTAAACTAGGAAGTTTACCGCGGTATTCTCTTTACCGAGGTTGGTGCACTCGGGCATAAGAGTTCTAAAAATATTGTTAGTGTTATATATTTCCACACGATACAGCAATTTTTGTAGCAAGAGTATAACGACTTCACTTATAATGTTGCCTGCAGGACGACCTGTGTTATCGGTAGGGTTTACATTTCTGGATGGGTGTGTCAGTGTCCAGTGGCTTTAACAGTAGGCCTATTTGGGTGGTGGATTCATCTTTTGACACGAACTGTAGAATTTGTCACAATTTGAAAAGCCACACTGAAGGTTGCATGCAGATGACACACAGTGAAAATATCAACCACGTAAGCATAAAATGCTTGTCGATAATATTCATTGGTACACTGGCATTCATAGGTCCTTGGTGTTTTGGCGAACTTGTGCTAAATGTCAGCATTCCACAGAGCATACGTGGAATCACCAGTTAGTCGTGTTTCTCCACTTAGTTATAAATCCAATTATAAACAGGCAATTTTTTAAAATATTATATGTATAGGCCTACTGTATGGTATATATTTTGCGCACTCCTTGTTTAACTGTTTTGCCTGGAAAATAAATGCAAGCAGTTTACTTTGTTTCATGTCACTGTGTTTAAAAGACGAGGGCATTAGGTGTTGAAATCAATAACATCAAGAGAGGCAAGGCATGCAACACTGTTTAAACGTAAGTTATTGGGTTAAAATGGTACAAGCTAGCTCAAATTATCTTGTGTTGCCATTTTCCTGACCATACTAAACAGCAGTGAGTTCCTGAGTTCTTAGCATCATGTAAAATCTACATTATGTTGCAGATTGCCATCTGCCGTAGGAGTTATTGCACTTGAATTGGATGTAATGGTCAGGGTCTGCATCCAGGAGAGACCAGCATCCTCCCCCATATGATTGGAGAAAGAAATCAGTGATAGAAATAAAAGAATAAAGAAGGTTGACTATTGACATTTATCACAGATAGAGCTGTCTTCCTGCTGCCTGAGGACTTACAAGATGTGACTTTCATAGGGTGAAGAGAACATTAACTGTTATGTAGTCGTAAATTTCAGTGGCATTCATTTGATTTATTTGTGGACAGTGCAATGACTATACTTCATGTAACTTATAGGTGTATAGCAAGTGTCTTTCTCATCTTTTGGTAAGCGCATAAAACATTTTTTATGTGACATCTTATGCAAAGAGAACTGGAACGTTGTATGTCATAGAATGAGATCTTACCTCATAAATTTTATTGCAAATACCGGTATTCATTTTTCTATCTTTATCTAATTCAGGCATTGTAACATTGCTAGCCTGTTGTGGTGGACATATTTCATATTATGATCATATTTTCATTCTCTTCAGGAAATGTAGGCAGTTCTCAAATCATGTATTACTAATGATTAATGTTATCCATTTTTCTTGTTCATCTTTCACTTGATGTAAATAACTTAGTTTCTAAAATATGATTCTGTAATGAATGTAGCCTTCTGTTTATTGCTAAACTGTAACAACAGAAATTGAGGTTATAATGGAAACATCATAGCCTAGATCTAAAGTTGAATAAAATTTTGTAAATTTAAATTACCCATTATGTCTTCCCGAACTTTACAAATATCTAGTGATACCTGTCAAATTGTGAAATAATGAACTGCCTTAGTTACAGTATCAGTACTTTTTGAAGTGACATTTTAGCCATGTTCTCATAAATTTCAATTAAAGAGTGCCATATCCACGAGTTATGTAGGCAACCCGATTAGAGTTCCTGACTGTGTCAAGAGATCAGTAATCAGCCATCCTGAGTTGCTGTTTACGTTTGGTAGGGTGGCTAGGTCCTTTCCACTCCTCCTCCTGCCACAGCATCCGGTAGGTCCGATTTACCATCACTGCGCTGGGACACCAGACCAAGACTTCAAAATTCTTGACAGCCAGGAATCGTACACGACCTCCGGGGTGACAGCCAACAATGCTAGTCACTGTGCCATGAGGTGGTCCATAACATTTTATACACTTTCTTTAATATAATTCCCTCCTTGTTTCCTTTCCTCGGTGTAGGCTACTGTATATTTACCAGAACACAATCATCGTAAAGAGTAGGCTACCTGTATTAATCATACATGCTACTCATGCTATTAATGACATGGTGATGATAATATTATTACAGAAATCAAATACCGTACAATAAAAAACATGTAAATTGCAATTAAAAAAATAACCTTAAATATTGTTCGGTAAAAGTGGCTAAAACTATGCAGAGTAGATTTAGTCGCTATCTGCTCGTGCGCAAGTTGCAAGTGTATTTGTTGGTAGTAGTGCTAAAATGTGTTGTTGATTAATTGAGGGGCTTTGCGACATATAGCCCCATATACTTGGGTGTGTGTGGAATTTGTCTGATAACCTGTGCCACTGTGATGGCTGTATTAGTGTGTGAATTTGTAATTCAGATGAGGTTTGGGGAGGTGGCGGCCGTGGCCTTCAGTTAAGAACTGTCCCGGCACTTGCCTGGAGTAGTAGTGGGAAACCACGGAAAACCACTTCCAGGATGACCTCGGTGTAGATTGAATCCACCTCTTCTCAGGTTGGGGCAGATGACCTCGTAGTTCCGCCCCTTAAAACGAGGCTGCGTGTACACCGTTCCAGACCTCAGTCCAGATATAATTTTCTTGGCAAAGCCTGTAATCGAACCCGGGACTCTGCGGTGATAGCCTAGAGTGCTAGCCACTACGCAACGAGGCGGACACTTCTAAAATAGGATCCGATCATGATTCCTAGTTAAATCAACAGTACCATATTTTCTGTAGTGACTTTCTCTTTACGAATGTATGTCGTCTCTGTCCTGCCATTTTCTGTCAAAACATAACACTCCACACACACCATGAAGTATCGTTTCGTATGCTTCTTGGCCAAGTGGAAGAATATAATTTAGCGTTGGTATGCTGAGTCCAGCAGTGGAATATAAAATTTATCGCACTGAGAACAGCGCATAATACGATGCATTTCGTCTGCTCAAACCTACCAGACCACACTGTGTGACGTCACCCACGGAGCGCGCAGGCTTGTAGTATAGAAGGTGTTGAATGAGGCCCCGATCTAGCGGCGAGGATATGGACTGTGCCGGCTTTAGAGCGTAATATGAGGGTTAAATGAAATGCCCTAAATCCATGGCACGTTTCCTCATTAATTTATAACCGTACGGGATAGACTTGGTGTCAACGTACAGTATAACGCTAACGCTTCATTCGGTGTAAATGGACGCTTTTCCTGCTCCTTTTTTTGAGCAAATAGAGCCTTCTTAATTTTTGTGCCTCTTGTTGGGGGGGGGGATAAAGCTCTTTCACGATGTTTGCTGCATCTCTTTTTCCGTTTGATCGAAAAGAATCTTCAGAAGCAAACGCTACTTCCTCCAAACTACGCGATTCGGTAATATCACAAACTTTTTGCTTCTTTGTCTTGGCGGAACAGTCCTTAAATTCCTTCGGATCATACGCTGGATCAATGTCTTCTTGTTCACTGGAAACGATGAAATCCGCCCCATTTAACCAATAACGAAATTTTTCCCGGAATCGTTGTACTTTTCTTCCTGCACTCTCCCATTTTTAGCCTACTTTCGATTTTTGCAAAAAATGAAAGTAGACTTATGAGATCAACACAGGGCGAAAAACGTGTGTCTGTCTGTGTGTGTGTATGTGTGTGTGTGAGTCTGTGTGTGTGTGTGTATGTGTGTGTGTGAGTCTCTGTGTGTGTGTGTGTGTACTCTGAATGTCTGTCCCCCCCTATCAATTCGAACACGGTGAATGCGAATTGAACGAAATTTGGTACAAAGGTAGCTCTAGCAAAGGACACCTCAGTGTCATGTTTTATATCGCCGCCATCTTTACTAAAACTGAATGGCGGCCACTCAAACGTTCAAAACGTAAAATCAAATAACGACTAACCAAATCATCCGATCTCTACCAAATTTGGTAACAACATACCTTCGTATAGGATGCGTCTTGTGACCAAACTACAAGGTCGTCCGCCATACCATTTCAGGATGGCGGCCGTGCGAATTATGCAAACTTTATAATCCATATCATGGGACCCACCAGTTCCGATTATCGAGCTGAGAATCGTTTTAACTGTTCTAAAGGAAGAGGCACGTTCGAAATTAAAAGTTTATTTTGTAATACTATAGTGCAGACGTGATTTTAAAAAGCTGAGCCGATTCAGTAATGAGACAAGATGGCAGCGGATATCTTGTGCCTGACTTATATTTCACTAATTTGAGTATTGCATGCAATATAGCGTACTGATACAAAAGAAATAAACGTTGTATGAAATGCTTTATATATAAACAAACTGTACCCGGCATGCGTTGCAATGCCAATCAAAGAAAGTGTTGGCGTTGAAATTCTGTTTCTTGAAGTGCTTTTGGATTCACAACATGTTAACTGCCTCTAAGCTATCGTAAAATGGATTTTCTAATTTAGAACCATTCGTGGAAGCGTGCACAACAACTTTCAAAAGTTTCATCGCTGTCACTCATTTGTTGAATCTACTCGTACGCTACCTGTTGTGAAATGGATTTACTAAGTCGAAACCCTTCCCTGGCGTGTACACAATAACTCATCAATGATTCATCGCAATCGGATGAATTGTATATGCACGTATACGGGGTTTTGTTTGAACGATTCGTGCGCTGTCACTCATTTGTTGAATCTACTCGTGCGCTACCTATTGAGAAATGTATTACTAAGTCGAAGCCCTTCCCTGGCGTGTACACAATAACTCATCAAGGTTTCATCGCAAACGAAGTATGTTATATGAACGCAATAGGGGATTTTGTTGAAACGCTTCGCGCGTCGTCACCCATTTGTTGCATCTACTCTTGCGCTACTTATTGTGAAATGGATTTACTAAGTCCCCTTCCCTGGCGGGTACACAATAACTGATCAATGTTTCATCGCAATCGGATGAATAGTATATGAACGCATACCTGATTTTGTTTAAACGATTCACGCTCCGTCACTCATTTGATGAATCTACTCGTGCGCTACCTACTGTAAAATGTATTTACTAAGTTAGAAACCGTCACGTAAGTGTCCACAACATCTCACCCAAGTTTCATCGCTATCGGACTAATGGGATATGAAGACATAGGGGACTGTATTGAAACGCTCCGCATGTCGTCGTTCATTTGTCGAATCTATTCGTGTGCTACCTACTGTGAAATGTATTTACTAAGCCAGAAACCTTCCTTGGAGTGTCCACCATATTTCACCCAAGTTTCACCGCTAACGGCAGAATGGTATATGACCTTATACGGGACTTTGTTGAAACGCTTCGCGCGTCGTCCATCATTTGTTGAATCAACTTGTGCGCTGCATATTGTATAGTGGATTTCCTAAGCCTGAAATTTTCCATGACGTGTACACAACATCTCACCCAAGTTTCATAGCTACGGACGAATGGTACATGAATGCATACGGGACTTGGTTGAAACGCTTCGCGTGTCGTCGCTCATTTGTTGATTCTACTCTTGCGCTACATATTGTAATATGGATGTACTCAGCCAGAAACCTTCCCTGGAGTGTACACAACATCTCACCCAAGTTTCATCGCAATCGGATGAATGGTATATGAACGTATACGGGACGTTGTCGAAACGCTTCGCGCGTAGTCACTCATTTGTTGAATATAAACGTGCGCTTCGTATTTTAAAATGGATTTACTTAGCCAGAAACCTTTCTTGGAGTGTACACAACAATTCTACAAACATTTATCACTATCAGACGACTGGTATATGACTTTATACGGGACTTTGTTGGAACGCTTCGCGTGTCATCGCTCATTTGTTGAATCTACTGGTGCGATACCTATTGTAAAATGTATGTACTAAGCTAGAAACCTTCCATGGAGTGTACACAACATCTCACCCAAGTTTCATCGCTATCGGATGAATGGTATATGAAATTACATGGGACTTTGTTGAAACGCTTCGCGCGCCGTTGCTCATTTGTTGATTCTACTCGTGCTCTACCTATTTTTAAAGGGATTTACTAAGCTAGAAACCTTCCCTGGAGTGCACATAAAATCTCAGCCTAGTTTCATCGCTATCGGACGAATGGTATATGACCTTATACGGGACTTTATTGAAATGCTTCGCGCATCGTCGCTCATTTGCTGAATCTACTCGTGCGCTGCCTATTGTAAATTGGATTTACTAATCCAGAAACCTTCCCTGAAGTGTACACAACATCTTATCGAAGTTTCATGGCTATTCGACGATTGGTATATGAATGCATACGGGACTTGGTTGAAACGCTTTGCGTGACGTCACTCATTTGTTGAATCTACTCGTGCGCCATCTACTGTGAAATGCAATTACTAAGTTAGAAACCTGCACGTATGTGTACACAACGTCTCACCCAAGTTTCATCGCTATCGGACGAATGGTATATGAACACATACGGGACTTCGTTGAAATGCTTCGCGCGTCGTCGTTCATTTGTTGAATCTACTCCTGCGCTACCTATTGTAAAATGGATTTACTAAGCCAGAAACCGTCCTTGGAGTGTGCTCAATATCTCACCCAAGTTTCAGCACAATCGGATGAGTGGTATATGAACGCATAGGAGACATACCCACAGACAGACAAACTATCACGTAACATTGATTTTTATATATATAGAAGAAGAAGATAATATACTCCAGTGATGAAATCGTTTAGTATAAATCATTATTTTCTAACAAGTTCTATGTAAGTCATTTTATATAGAACGATATTCGTTGACACAATTAGCTCAGTGGTAGAGCGTTAGCCTCTCGCTCAAATGCCTATGGTTCAAACCCGATCAGAGCTAGTTTTTTTTGCTTGAAATGTTATATCTTTATTGTTTTGTAATGACTCAGATGTTTTAAAATTAAGCGTTATATTGTGCATATTATGGTGTAAAATATATATTTAATTAAAACATAATTCGCCAGCAGATTTACTCGAGACATCTAGCTGCCAAAAAGGTAATTGCACGCAGACCTACTTATCAACTTCCAGATTTTATTGAAAAGTTTCTTCTTCTGGCCGCTAGAATGCACTCGCTCTGTTAGGATTATATTGTTCGATATTTCACCACTAGATGTCACGACTAGTCTACGTGGGGCTCCATTGATTACTATACCATTGGCATTCTATGCGCATCGAATTTGAAGAATGACAAGATGATACTACGATACATTTTTACTTTTTATTTTAAAGGGTTTGTAACAGCCTATTGTGCGTTATTTGAAAATGTTAATTGAAGTAAAGAACAAAACGATTTCTCATAGTATCTGAACTCTACCGTTGGTGCTAGTTCAGGATATTAATTAATACTTTTATTTCAGCCTAATAGCAATCGAAATTATCCACATAGTTGGTATACACACGTCTCTGTAGGGTCATGGAAAGATTTGTTAATTCAATTAGGGTTGTGAAAGTCATACGCAGCCAGACGTGTAAAGACATGCCTCAACTCAAAGTTGGATGTTGCCCGCGTCAGGCCGATTATGTAATAATAATAATAATAATGTTATTGGTTTTACGTCCCTTTTAACTACTGTTGCTTTTAGAGACGCCGGGGTGCCAGAATTTTGTCCCGAAGGGGATCTTTAACGTGCCAGTAAATCTACTAACACGGCTCCCTCGCATTTGTGCGCCCTCAAATGCCAGCTGACTGCGCCAGGATACGAACCTGAAACATACGGTCCAGCAAGCGAGAACGTTACCGCTGAGCCACGCCGCCAGTCCGGTCGATTATGTCTTCAGATCCATAACATTCTTTAGATACTTCTTATCTTTCTTTCTTCAATGATGGTAGCAGTTTTTATCTAGGTTGTGGCGTTTGGTAGAGGTAAATCGTTTCTAAGGTCTTCAACAAAGAATAGTTCTATTATACTCTTTGATAATAACAACGAGTTATAACTATACTCATACATTAGGAGAAAGTAGGCTATATGTTCTTTACTGAACATCTTGTTTGTTAATATTATGGGATATCAACTTAATTTTATTTCTTACCTCCTGAACCTGAGTGTCGGTAAGAGATGTAGGATCAAATTAATTCGTAACATATTGAAATATGACGTCTGTACGCCCCTCTTTACGACAGAACCGCCACGCGTTGAAAAATTCTTCTCACGGTAAAGCCCACATAGTCACTGAAAATAAGAAAATAAACCATGATGCACATTCGTGCGCAACCAAACCACTACAGATCCTGAATCTGCATTAAATTTCCTATCGAATGACGTTCAAAGTAAAATGGCACTTTGAGGCACTCATAAAGTAAATAATGTATTTAATGCAGGAAGCTTGTATTAAGCATAAATTTGAGAACAACACATACCTCTTTTTACTATTCCATGAGCAGCAGAAGACAACACCTCATTGAACTCACAAGAAACACAACGTTCGGTTCACTCCGACGCCTCCTATCAAATGAACTGATAACTTCCAGGAAGACCTTTCAGCACCAAACCCTTCCTCCTGCGCACCAGACAGCGGAAAAGAAGACCGAAGGTCACCTTCTAGTTTGTTCACTATCGAATGAGCCAGTTTTCGCTTTCATTTGCGGCAGTGAATATTTTCCACCTAGATATGGAATTCGACACACTGTGCGTCGTCGCGTTCTCCCTCCTTACATTGTTGTAGACGGACATACCTTCGAACGAGTTGAAGAGTTCAAGAAACTGGGCTCAATATTAACCAACAAAAGTGAAGTGGCGAAAGAAGTACATCAACGCATAATAAGTGCTAATCGTGTGTTCTTTAGTCTGAACAATATCTTCAAATCTCGTCTGATATCTCAGAAGAACAAAGTCCATCTGTACACGACACTGGTGAGGCCAGCGCTTTTATACGGTTGTGAAACTTGGGCGACATCAGCAACGACAGAAGATTCAATATGTGCTTTTGAAAGAAAGGTACTTCGAAAGATATATGGATCCGTCTACAATAACATGGAGGGTAAATGGAAGAGAAGAAAGAAAGAAAGAAAGAAGACCTGACCCAGAGGGTTGGAAAGCCACACATTGGACGGATAATGGGACAGAGGCGACTACAATGGTTTGGACACATCTTACGAGCGGACGGATCCCTTCCTAAGAGAGTCCTCCAATCTGAACCCACGGGAAAACGCCCGAGAGGACGCCTGAGAACACGATGGAAGAATCGAGTGACGACGATTCTTCAGGAAGTGGAACCGACAGCCGTGGAGGATGATACTAGAGACGGGAAAAGATGGAGTGCCATCTGCAGCAAATACCTCCTATCATGATTGACTGACTTTCCTCTTATTGGATCTTTTATGTGTTTGGTAATATTTTTTCCTTTGTAATATTTTTGGTTTTTGTAATATTTGTAATATTTATCTTTTCCTTTTGTTATTCTGCTGTAGGCCTCAATGGCCTGTTTAATGCAATAAATGATGACGATGATGATGATGATAAGGACTGTGCATTATGTATTGTGTTTGTTCAGTGGAGAGGATCATGAGTGTTTCTGTAAATTATGTTTCTAAATACAGTAAAACCAGCCTAAAGCAATCGTTCCGGATTTATTTTTCCGTTTTCACAGGTTTCCGTTTTACAGAGGATTGAGTTTTAATAAGACAAAACACACTACAAGTAAATACTGTACAAGGTCATCGAAATATAATGCCAACATTTAAAAGAATGATAGCACCGAAACCCTTTATGTTAAACGTGTAATTCTTTCACTGAACGCCAGCTGGTTAAAGTAAGTTTTGTTTTGGAGGAGACGTGACCTTGCTATGCGCACACTAGATGTGCAGTAGCCAAGGTCGGCCGGGGGCGCGCGTGCCAATGACTGCGCCGCTCGACAAACTGCACCTGATTACAAAGCTGTTGTCAGTCGATGGTTTAATCAGTTTAAGGAAACAGGGACTGTAGAGAAAAAATCTAGGCCAGGCCGACCACCAACATCAGCATTGAACGTACGCTTTCCCAATGGCTGGATTGGTACGTACAATCATTTCAGGAGTAACTGTCAAGATGGCGGCAGAAATTCGCTCCCGAAGGTGCTCCAAATCCCGATTTTTTACTGCATACACAATGTTTTTAATGTACCCCCAGAAAAAAAATCCAAAGGGGTGAGGTCAGGACTTCATAGGCGCGCGTGCCCCCGGCCGACCTTGGCTACTGCGCTTCTAGTGTGCGCATAGTAAGGTCACGTCCCCTGCAAACCAAAACTTACTTTAACCAGCTGGCGTTCAGTGAAAGAATTATACCTTTACCATAAAGGGTTTCGGTGCTATCGTTTTTTTAAATGTTGGCATTATTTTTCGATGACCCTGTATTATTGCACAGGATTACAATGAAATAATAATTTAACATATAGGTCTGCAAATAAAACAAAAATAAATTAGATTCACATGTATTACACTGTATTTTCAACTTACGTACAAGATTTCAGTTTCTCTATTCGTTTCTTTGTTTCCACATGTCTTTCAAAGTGCATTGTCGTGATCTCCTTTGCACCCTGCATTAACTCCAGGAGTTCTGGAACATTCTAGGAAGTTGCAAATTCCTGAAGGTCCCTCGCAACATTCTCCAAAAGTGTGTATATTTAGCTCCCTTTCGCTGCCTTCATCGTCGTCGTCGTCCATTTCTTCCATGACTTCGCGTCTGCTCTTTTCGGCAGCTATATCAACTGCACTTTGAATGTCCTCAGTCGTTAATGTTTCTTAGAACTTTGGTGCAGTACAGTCACGCTCAAAATGTAGTACTGTACATTGCTTTTTATTGGATAACTTGGTCAAGCTATTTACGGCTACAGTTCCGGAATTTCTTTCCGTTTTCGCGTTAGTCAGTTTTCCGGTTTTTAGTGTCATTTTACATAGGAAATACCTCTGTTCCGAATTTAGTTTTCCGTTTGTACAATTTTCCGGTATATAGAGGATACGGTTTAGGCAGGCTTTACTGTACTGTATTTTTTATTTTCTGGAGGGGGGGATGAGTAACATTACACAACTGATCGTCTGCATTAGCCGCCATTATTACTACAGTGCTAAAAGAATCAGCTTTACATCTATAGTTATTTAAATTAACACCCGGTGAGTTAGCCGAGGTCGTTGCGGCATGACTGTTGGCAGTCACTCACATCCGGGAGGCGAGGAGGTTCGAATCCCCCCGCCGGCAACCTTGAAGATGGTCTTCTGTGGTTTCCCATCTTCCTTCCAGGCAAATGCCGGGGTTGGTCCCTACCTACCTTCCAACTCCTCGACCCTCCCTTCCAACTTTCCTCCCCAACGGTACTTGTAGCTCACCCATTGGGTGTCCGTCTCGAAGCAGCTACAAAACTGGCGAGCCGAACATGTCCTCGGACACTCCCGGCGCTAAAAGCCATACGCTAAAAATAAAAATAAAATAAAAAAACATCGGGTAAGTTTATTATAAAGAAGTATCCTTTACTGCAAATCGCATGGATTCACAAAACAATATCTTAGAGACCATAAAAATGCACACAATGAACATATATATTGGGGGATGGGGAGAGAGATCGGGGAAGAATGTTATCTTGAAGGAAGCCTATCCCAGTATTGAAGGAAGCATCATCAGGAGAGCAACCAATGTGGCAGTAGCAATGGCGGTTGTTGAACCTGAAAAGAAGACAGAGTTTATATCAGTGTTTGAAAGGCTTTATTCTTGACCTAATTTCTCGTAAAATGATTATTTATACAGGGTGTCACAAAAATGTACGGCAAAAAAATGCAGGACACATTCCTCACTTAGACGAAGAAATTATGTTATATGAACATGGGTTCGGAAACGCTTCGTTTCCATTTAACACATCATTGTCTCCAACTCATTAATCATGGGAACACACAACAACGGAACGTACCAGCATACCACATGCAGCTCTTTCTCACAGGAGATGTTCAATATGCCCTCCGTGCGCATTTTGCATGCATCAATCCGCTGTCGTAGTGAATCTCGGATGTGCCGATGTATCCCTGAGATATTGCGTATGTTTTCGCAGCCTACCATAATACGGGCACGCAGACTCTGAACATCTTGTGCAGGGGCTTGATACACAAGAGCTTTTAAATGTACCCACAAATACAAGTCCAGTGAGTTTAGGTCCGGAGAGCGTGTAGGCCAGGCAATTGGTCCACCTCTACCTATCCATCTGTCACCGAATCTGTTATTTAGAAGCCGACGAACATTAACACTAAAATGAGGTCGTACTGATCACTGGAACAATTGATGTTACCGTAAGTTGCATGGCAACAGGACCATGTAAAACAAAACACTGGTGGTGCACCTACGAACGTAACCAACAGTGCACGTTCCCCATGATTCGAACGTTCTGTTCTTGTGTGTTTCCCATGATTAATGAGTTGGAGACAATGAGGTATACCATGGAAACAAAGCGTTCCCGGACCCATGTCCATATGACATACTTTCATCGTCTACGTGTGAGGAATGTGTCCTGCAATTTCTGCCGTACATTTTTGTGACACTCTGTATAGAGTAACTTAATTTATTATTTCTATTAAACACAATGTATACAAAAAGAAAAGTAATTATTGAATGAATAAGATAATACTCATTTGTATCAATCTTTAGCAAATGTGCTGATCGGTTGTGATCTTTCAGCAGAGTCTCCAAGATGGTAACTTGATGTACGGGGTGTTTGAAAAAGAACTCCTTAGTTTTAATGTGTCCTAGAATCTGTACAAAGTGACATACACTATTCTAGTTTGTGGTGTGTGTTTCATCAACTCTCCAAGTTTGGCTCCCCTGCAGTTGGCAGGTCTGCTTGAACTTGAGACAGCCCCAGTGCTGTTTGTTTCCTCTGCTCCCTCAGGTCAGTCCAGGCGTGCATGCAGTGCGGTGCAGAGCAACTCAGTAGCAATGTGTACTCCGCAACAGAAAGCGCAGTGTGCTATTTGGCTTGTGCAAACTGAGTCAGTTATAACAGTGCAATGTAATTTTAGACGTCAGTATGGTGGTGAACCACCTACAGCAAAAACTATCCGTCATTGGTTAAGTCTTTAAAGGACACCGGTAGTGTTTTAAAAGCAAAATCCCCAGGTAGACCGAGAACTTCTGAAGATGTTGTTGAACAGATCTGTGTTTCGTGTGTTCGGAGCCCGAAGAAGTCATTGGTCAGACGTAGTGACTAAACGTACTGTGTATGATGTTGTACGTAAACGACTTAAGTTGCGCATCTACAAATTGCAACTGTTACATGAATTAAAACCTACTGATAAAATCAAAACTTGGAGAGTTGATCAATCGCACACCACCAACTATAATAGAATAGTGTATGTCACTTTGTACAGATTCTAGGACACATTGAAACTAGGGAGTTCTTTTTCAAACACCCTGTATTACAGTTGATGGTCTCCTAGTGATCGCGTGTAATATCGATGATTGTGGGGAAATACTGGGCTGAAAGTGGCAGGGGAAACTGGAAGTCTAGGACAAAACCTGCCTTACCACCAACCATGTTAGGAGGCCAAGTAATAATCTTCTACTTCAATTCCCTTATGCCTTCAAGCGTCGGGGTAGCCTCGTTTGAGCCATTTCTGCCATTCCGCTCTTTATGTGCACATTCTCTTCATTTCCACAACAGTTAGAGCGTTGTTTATCCGAACTAATTGGGACCGAAAGTGCTCCGGATAATCAAACGCGTTTATTTCAAAGGAAAAAAACATGTACAGTACATTATGGTAATAACCACCACCTTCTCATTTAACTGCAACGCTTTCTCACATAACAAAGATCCAGAAATGGGATCTCCCTAACTTCTTGTCTGAATAAACCATAAGTACACTGCTTCTTCTAATTTTTATCCGCAGCTGATCTCATGGTTCTACTCTTTTCAGACCCTTCTTCCCAACCTAACTTACATGCATAATTCAGAATTTCAACTTTCCTTTCTTCAAATCATAAATTGTGGATTTTCTAACACTAAGTTTGCATTAGACACTGCACACTCTCACCTCTATCCAGTTTATTAATGATCTCCACCTTCTTCTCAATGGATAAAACATTGCGATTTCGTTTCTCTTTTTTGTCACTCGTAGAAGCCATTTTCACAACGTAATACAGTACTGTACAGTACAGTATACACACTCATATACTGTAACACATTGAAACATTACAGAGTAAACAATCGGAAGGTGACATAAGAGACAACATTTGAAAACGAGAACCGACTCACTACTGTATGCGGCGCGCGCTACTCCCTCTTTTTTTTTTTTTTTTCATTTTTCATTTTTTTTTCTCGTCCGGATAATTGACGTTCCGGTTGTTTGACGTCCGGATAAACGACGTTCTACTGTATTTGTTTTACTTTCCTTTCTTCATCCATTCTCGTAACATGTCCGTACCATCTCAACTTACGTTCCTCAACCACTTCACCCATTGCATTTTGTCCTAATTCCTCTCTAATTCTCTCATATCGAAATCAATATTACTTGACTTTCCTACTGCTCTCCTCAGAAACTTCATTTCAGTGGCAGTAATCTTACTTAGATGTTTATCTCGTATGCCAAACTCTTGGTTGGTTGGTTCCTTAGTTTAGGGGCTGCTACAACGCGGTCATGTAGCCCCGTGTACTTTGGGTGTGTGTAGAGTGATGGCTGTATTAGCGTGTGTTATCTGTTTTAATTCAAGTAAGGATTGCAGACAAAAATGTCAAGTAGTTCCTACTTTTGCTACCAAATGCTACCGTCCACGACACCTAGCTTGCGGACTTGGCTACTAAATAGCATCGCAGTTAGCACCTGGCGGCGAACGTTAGAACTAGTAGAGCGTTATCAATTCTAACCTACAAATGTTGGCTTCACACAAGTTAGTGTAGTTAGTGGAAGGTTCTTTAACATGCCATAAATCTATGACATGGGACCACCGGCTTTACTTCCCCTCCGAAGGAAGGCATACTGAGGGATTTTAACGCTCTTGAAAAGTCCGACGATTTCGGTCGGGTTTGAATCCGCGACCTTGGGCCTGGAAGCTCAGCATGCTACCAACTGCGCCACCGAAGCCGCTAATGCCAAACTCACCATACTATACAGCGTAATCGGTCCCATCTTAGCATTATCTTATCTTATTATATAATACGCTAAGGTGTATGTTTCACAAAACTCAAGCCCCTAAACCAGAGAGAGTTAGAAGGTGAGGTTTATACTAAAATCTTCCAAAGCGTCTCAATAGCACAGGAAAAATGTGCATTTCTTGAAAAGTCGAACGAAATACACGTATTTGTTTATAAAGTGCTTTCAAACAATACGATAGCCCCTGCGAGAAATCTGTCGCCTACAGCCCGCATAGCACTACCGCTGGGCGGGTAGTCGGTACACATGGGGCGTGGTGTATTTTTGGAAATACACGGGAAGGCAGAGTTTGCTTTGGCTGCTCTTTATTATTTCACATTATTTCATTTATTTAAATTTCCTTCCTGCAAACACCAACATCGAACTCTTACATCCTGTTTGCCCCGTATATTTGTTCGTTTGCGGTGTAAGTCTGTTGCAGAAGCGCATATTCTTCGGAACCAGCTTGGCAGCGTCTTGCAGCTGCCCTCTAAACATCAATCACCTCAAGCCATGAAGACTTCGCCATCAATCCGCCAGGCGTCGTGTTCTTCTTCAACCAACAACTACGTGAAGACACCGCTCCAAGAAGAATTTTTCTTTTGTAATGTTTTCTATGCTTGTGTAAACTTCGCTGTTTCCTCCCCTTATCCGCTCGCTTCCCCCTCTCCTCGCCCGCCTACCTCTGACGTGTGCGTTGTCGCTACTCCATCGGCGCGTCACTCCACTCGCCCACTCGACTTCTTGTCTTCGTGCCGTGAGCAACTGCTCGCGCTCTCACTTCTTCGTTAGTCGTCAAACCATACAGTTGGAGCCTACTTCATGCTTGTCTCCTGTCTACTTGAGACATTTTTAAATTAGGACGCCATGTCTTAATTTTAACGTCAACCGTCATCCAGATCATCGTCGTTCTTCAAAATGAGCTAAGTAGCCTACTACTTCAATGGTTTTCACCAAGTTTTAAATGTTTTAAATTGCTTATAGCATTTTATTTGATTTTATAGACAGTGTGAAATTGATAAATGTGATGCAATATCTGCCTTCGAAAGATCCTGTGAAATTGAAATATGATGCAATATCTGCCTTCGAAAGATCCTCCTGATCTAGTTGTGGCTACTTCAGCTAACTTTTCAAAATGAAAAAGTAATTCTTGTACTGATTATCTGGGAATGAGTTCTCACACCGTGGGAGTCTTATTAAACCCATTGTCTATAAAAACTTAGCTTTCACCTCCGTGGGATATTCTGCCCAATTCTACTGTTCTCACAACTCTAGAATTTTCTACATCAAGTCATCTTTTTGCAAGCAATGCCGTCAAGTACTTTCCACCTAAATATGGAAACGCTTGTTCCTCACTGAGGAATTTATGATGAAAATACCTCTAATCAGGGTAATTTGTCTTCCTTCGTAGGAAATTGTCCACTGCATTCAACTACAATCTATAAACGTCCAACGCAATAAACTTTCTCAAACTAAAATTCAACTAGTGATCTCCACAGTTGCATGACTTTTCGTCTTATAAACTTTACGTGTTGCAATAGTGAACTTTTCAACGAACTACAGTGCATAACAGTGACTGTTCAACAACCATCCGTGTCGCGTTCGAACGAAAGCAATACATACGGCCATAAACTTTCTCCTAAAGTTCCCATCTCTTTTTCCTAAACACCTTACTAACTTTAACTAATTAAGCTTTAAATTTAGGTCAACCGATGTACCTAGCTGTTTAAACTACAACTTATGTCAATTTCTAAGAGGCCTCGCTTGCCATCAAGCGCCCTCCCAACTTTGTTCCGCATTCAACGAATTAACCTCTGCATATCCAAGTCCACATCATAATTATTTCCCTCCTCAATTGGGGAATTCTATTTTCTACTCACAAGTGAGTTTTCTAACTCTCATTTTTCCAGGTTTCACGAAAAGGCAACTGGCCCTAATTTTTCTCGTGATCCCTGTTTAAATATAAGAAGTTATAGAAACTTCTTCTTAATTTTCCTCTCTTTTTTTTTGTTATAATCTCATATTAAATGTTTTTATAGCCTTTAAGATCTCTAATAGGAATTCTTCAAGTGCCTAAATTGTACCTGATTCCTTGTTAAAGCTTTAATTATTTGTAATTCTCGTTATAAACTTTCAAGTTTTCAATCTTTTAGCACAACTTTTAAAATCTTATCCAGATTTTGTGCTCGAAGTAAGTTTTAAACTTGAGTCCTATTGAACATTGTCAAAAAGAAAAACCTATTTGTTAGCATTAAGTCTCAGACTTTTGTATGTTAAATTGTTTATTTTTATTTTGAATCCAAATCAATTTTATGTTGTTGCTACTTCAACTTTTCTTTATTGTGAAAATAAACAAAATTTCAACTTTTCGCTTTATACTTTACAACAGAATAACGATTAGGCAGGACCCTAGTTCCCAAAATCACTATAACTGTTTCACCACTACCTTTCCTGGGAGTACTCGATCAGTCGTCGGTAATCCTGCAGTTCCAAGAACTAAAATTATCACGGCAAATTCAAACTATTTGCGCCTTTCAAAACATTCATTCAAACTTAACTTCTTTGAAAGGATATAGGCCTACAGTAAATCTGTCATTCTTTGTCCTGCCAGACTACCACCCTTCCCCCTATTATCTAATTTTAGGCTGGGAAGGGAAAGCAGAAACGCCGCTTGCTTGCAAATAGCCCAAACTCCAGCCGCATTTCCCGTTAGCTACGGCCAGGTCCATACCCACTTTAGGTGTTTCACGGGCTTTGCGGTGACACTCGTCACTAAATACTCATTCAAATTCATTTTGTTTGCGAATATTGGATTCTCGTCCTATCTATCCAAACTTTTTCTCCAGTCCGAAACCCATTTCTTCCCTTTCCTTTTTCTTTTTTCTCTTCATCTTCCCTTGGGGTAGGTTAATTCCTAGCAAAAACCTACCCAGGGCGCATACAACCCATTATGGGAATGTTCTTGCACGGGTCCGCTAGTAAAGTAATAATACCGGTAATGGAGCCTCCGTGGCTTAGGCGGCAGCACGCTGGCCTCTCACCGCTGGGTTCGAGGTTCAAATCCCGGTCACTCCATGTGAGATTTGTACTGGACAAAGTGGAGGCAAACTGGTTCTTCTCCAGGAAATCCGCTTTTCCCTGTCACAAATTTCATTCCAGCAACACTCTCCACTATCATTTCATTTCATCTGTCATTCATTTAATCATTGCCCCAGGGGAGTGCGACAGGCTTCGGCAGCCGGCACAGTTCATATCCTCGCCGCTAGATGGGGGGGCTTCATTCATTCCACTCCCTGACCCGGTCGGTCGACTAGAAGCAGCCTGTGAATTTTCATTTTCAATGCCGGTAATGACAATTTTATTAATGCAGCCAATGCCCATTTATTTGATTTTTAGGATGGGTCATGGAAGGAATTTTGGAAGGAAATCAGCCGTGGACTTGATGAAAGAAACCGTCTCGTCATTTGCCTGGTGCTGAAAATGAGAGACTATGAAAGCCATTTTCGGAACGGCCGAGGTGGGATTTGAACCCACGCTCTCCCGATGCCAGCGAGGCACGAGCGCTCTTGGCCACCACGACCGGTAATAATAATAATAATAATAATAATAATAATAATAATAATACATACATACATTTCCATTTGTGACTGTTTTGCCTTTCATCGTCTAGTCTGCAAGCCTCTGTTTGCGAACAAGTTGCCTCCATGATCCCCTATTAGCAGTTACCAATGTGGCATCCTCTGCTTCTACACCTCCCACTTTAAAATCGTTCAACGCTGAATCTAACCATCGTCTCCTAGAAGTACCTCTACTTCTCTTACCCTCTACAGCCGAACTCATTAACCTCTTAGGTAATCTCTCCTCCCCCATTTAGATTTAGGCTTAAGTCTACGTTTCCAGCAATTCGTCCCCCTGTGAGGCGGGCTTATTGGGGCGAGAAGTTGAAATTGGTGAGGTTTTGTAAATACGCGTCCTGGATTTGAAAATGGGAAAACACCGAAAACGGAGAACAAGAGCAAGGGGATGCATATCATTGTAATATTATCAAAGATATGTTATTATTATTATTATTAATCGATAGGCATAACGTTGGGGAACATCATAACCACCCACATATTTTTAATCTTATAATTGTAATTATCTAATTCGCATCAGATTAATATGGAAGGAGATGATTGTTTCACTACCGTATATATATAATTTAATTGGTTATGATTTAATGGAAGATTTTCATTTGAATATTCAATAATTTAACGTGAGGGTTGAAGCAAGCAATTACGAAGTCTTTTCAGTCAGTTAGGAGGAAGGCGGGATGTGTTGCAATATGAGGTTAAACTTGGCCGAGCTGCAGCGCAGGGGGGCTTCTTAGAAATGAACTACGACTGACGCTACAGAGCTCGCTTTTCTTGGAAGACAGTTCACCAGAGGTCATATCCACATTGACAATGGAAGCTAGCCTCTTGCTAGGACCAGGATAACTTTAGTTGGTTACAAGCACCTTGGTTCTCAGAATTTCACATCACGCCATGGCTTACCGAATCAGAGCTCGACGCCTACATATGCTGAGGAGTAAAAGTTGGCTACGATGAAACACAAGGTATGATTGGTCGGCGGTCACGGGAAGAAGACTAGAGGAGGAGGGATGAAGAAAATTTATAAAAGATATTACTCGAGGTCTAGGGCCCATTCTCCATTATCAATTTCGATTCTTCAGAGAAGACTACAGTGCAGCACGTTTGCGCTTAAATACAGTTGAAAGTTGGAAATATGTTGGGATACATACCGTCCACACACATAAATGTTGATAGTTGTGTCTTAGGCTATCTTCATAACTGTGATTATGGAAGCTAGTACTTCGTCACAGTCAACTTAGAAATTTTACATACAACATCGCATACTACAGGAAGGATGACGTCGACATTCAACAGGAGTCTACAAAGTTGCTTTGGCACGAGCAAACCCAATCGAGAGAAGGCATCAATGGTGAGCGCACTGTTAACATTACATATGTCTCTGTTTTTCTTTTAGTACATCATTTCTTTGGGCTCAGTAATTTAAAATTCATTTAGCTTCTGGAATAAATTAATTTAACTTCATGACTTCGTATCCGTTTGTTCTAAGCCGTCACGTTAACTGTAAATTCAATATTTCATCCAACATAATGTCTTGCAGAGTTGTTCTTTTTAATATAATTAAAATTCATTCTTTAAATTTATCCTCCATGTTTTCTCTTCGTAGTTAGAAATAGCTATAAGACGAACCCATCCTCTCATTGCAAATATTACGCTAGTTGGAAACCTAGTTTCCCTGCGGGCCGAGATAAGAAAAGTCTACATAGGCGCCCGCCCAATATGAAGTGTTATTGTGGTTTGTCCACATTACTCCAGGTATACATATTACATTTGTACGCCCAAGTGGGACAAGTACTATTTAAACATATTACATCGTCACAAAAATCCAATCCGGCTCACAGACAGAATGAATAAAAATAACTGGTACTACAATCCACTTACGTCTCGCAAACGATGCATAGGAGTTTGTGCTTGCGAGACGTAAGTCGTGTTATATTTAGAAGATTAGCGTCTACTTACACGATACACAAGTCTCGTTCTTGCCGACATGTTGACCAGCTGGACAATGACATGTCTTAGTTTTATCATTACATATCTGAGCAGTGATGTTACAGTCCTTATTATCTGCACACCTGCCATCTGGAAAAGGAGTGATTTAGTTAAGAACTGAAATGGTAGATAGCAGTACTGACAGATATGGCAAGTGGATCACAGAAGAAGTGGAGAGAGATTTGTTTGACCATGTCGATATGTAGGCCTAAATATTATATGTCAGAAAACTGTATCATAATGGGGGTCATTGAAGTACTACTTTACATTATACCACAGTTTCTCCAACCAATCAGAGTTCAATATTTTAATTCATTGACCAATTAGGTAAGGATAACTTCTCACATGCACTCCAATTCCAACCTGTCGGACATGAATTATATGATTTGAAAGTTGGCAATTTAGTTTATATGGATCAACCATTGTAGTTCGCATAAACAAACTGGGCAATATTGCAAAAGAAATAGCACAGTACCTTAATAAACGCAACTCGGATTTCTACACATATTGCCTTACATTCGTAAGATTTCGCCGACAATTTTAGTGAACACTGTTGTTCAGTTGCTACGTCGAGAAAACGCACGCATTGCACACAGTTGTGGTGGCATCTAGTAGTCAAGTTAGAGACTAGGTGTCGTTGACGGTAGCATTTGGTAGCAAAAGTAGGAACTACTTGAAATTGTTCGTCTGCAGTCCTCACATGAATAATAGATAACACACACTAATTCAGCCATCACAATTAACACCGGTTATCAGACAGATTCTACACTTACCCAAAGTACACGGGGCTACATGACCGCGTTGTCGCAGCCCCTAAACTGAGGAACCAACAAGTTCGATGACTGGTCATACGAGTGTTGCCATTTCTGGCCGTATTTAATTTTTGATGGAGGTTTTGCTTCCCAAGTAAGTTAAGCTTGGATGGTGAGGAATGTCTGGTTTAGCTGATGCTTCTATTAAACATAATTAAATTGGTCAAGTAAAAGACATTGGTTGGTTCCTCAGTATAGGGGCTGCGACAACGTGGTCATGTAGCCCCGTGTAATTTGGGTGTGTGTAGAATCTGTCTGATAACCGGTGTTAATTGTGATGGCTGTATTAGTGTGTGTTATCTGTTTTTAATTCAAGTAAGCACTGTAGGTACACATTGAATTTTTAAGTAGTTCCGACTTTTGCCGCCAAACGCCACCGTCAACGACTACTAGTTCAGAACTTGGTTACTAGACGCCACCGCAGTCGGCTCCTGGCGACGAATGTTGGAACCTAAGAGCGTGCTTGCCATGGTGGGTGAGTGGTTAACGTGTCGGTCTACTAACCCCAAGCTTGTAGGTTCGCTCCTGGCCGTGGTAAGTCATTTTTAGCCTATTTTCAATTTTGAAAAAATAGGCTTATGAGATCACCTTTTGTCCGTGTGTGTGTGCGTGTGTGTGTGTGTGTGTGTGTGTGTGTGTGTGTGCGTGTGTGTGTGATTCGTGTGTGTCCCCCCCTAATAAAATCTAAACGGCTGGAGCGATTTCAATGAAACTCGGTAAGTTCATAGCACTATTCCGGGCGACCTCGACCGTGCCCTTCAAATTAAGTTACGACTCACCAATCCAACATGGCGGCTGTGCGAAATATTACACCAGCATTCAATATCTCCGAAACGATTACCGATATTACCCTGACATCATGTATGGTGATAAAGGGAACTACTATAAGTTCACTTATGTGATCTTTGAAAACCTGGTAACTACAAAACCAACATGGCGGCCAAGCGAAGTTGCGACTTTTAAATAGACGTTTCTCGCGATTTATCGAACCAAACGCAATGCAACTTGGTACAGTATATGTTTATATACATTGTAATGCACCGAAAACTAACTTCGTTCATTTGTTTACATAACCGCAAGATGGCGGATGTGCGAAATATTTCACCGGCATTCTGTATCTCTGAAACTATTAGCGGTATCTCCCTGAAGTTTTGTACGAAGATAAAGGGCACTACTGGAAGTCCATTTATACGACTTTAAAAAACCAGTTTTATACAAAACAAACATGGCGGCCAAGCGAATTAGAAAATTTGAAATAGACCTTTCTCGCGATTTAATGCTCCAAACGCACTGAAATCTGGTACAGGAAATATTTATACACATTGTAATGCACTGGTATCTAATTTAGTTCAATTGTTTACATAACCTCAAGATGGCGGCTGTGCGAATTTTAAAATTAAGTTTTTATTTCTTGGGATATAGTCATGCGATCGAAGTGAAAGTTTGAATAATGAACCTACCCAATAATTTTCCTATAATGGCGTATGACTCTATGGCCTATACATTTAACAATCCAACATGGCGACCATCCGAAATATTTAGACGGCTCTCAATATCTACGAATCTATTGTAGCAATCAAACTGAATTTTTTATTGTTCATAGGGGCTATGAACTCAAGTTCACTTATAGGACTTTAAATAACCTGGTGATCACAAATCCAACATGGCGGCGACGCGAAGTATAAATATTCACATGGACGTTTATCGCAATTTAACCATCCGAGAGCAGTGAAACTTGGTACAGTAAATCCTTATACGAATGGTAATCCACTAGCATCTAATTTATTTCAATTGTTTCCATAACCTAAAGATGGCAGCTGTGCGAAATTTTCAAATCTCCTTGTAACTTCTAGTGTCCTAATTATGCGATTGAAGTTTGAATACTACACGTACAAAATAATCTGCATGTAACAGTACATAACTCGAGGACCTACATATATAAAATCCAACATGGCGACCATCCGAATTATTTATTCGGTTCTCAATATCTACGAATCTATTACAGCAATCAAACTGAAATCGTGTATGTTGATAGTTGCAATAAGTGGGCTATATGAAAATAGGCTGTATAGTTCTTCACGGAACTACTTGTTGAAAGGTGGCAAAAATTTACGACACGCATGTCATACGATGTTGGCATATCAAAGAACCCATTTGAATTCAGCAGGCCGTGTTCATAATGGCTAAATTAATCTCGGGAGTTTCCGCCAACATAGTTCCTCATTTCTCTACTAGAAAGCGCTATAGTGTTCAAGGAGCATAGATATCTTCCTTGACGCTCATAGTGCTTCAAGGAACAACTAAATTAGACATGCAAGCTACCCTCTGGGTGTCAAATAACAAAGCTTGCACCCGACACCCGAGGCCATACGATATTAAACCTATTTAACTTAAATTAGGATTTAACCTATAATTTAGCTTCACACAGGTGTAATAAGCGGAAGGTTCTTTATTATGCCATCAATCTATGACATGGAACCACCGGCTTTACTTTTCCTCTGAAGGATGGCATACTTAGGGATTTTTAACGATCTTAAAAAATCCGACGACTTCGGCCGGGTTTGAACCCGTGATCTTGGGCATAGAAGCTCAGCATGCTACCAACTTCGCCACCAAAGCCGCCTTTCCTCCCGCTAAGAAAAGAAAAATAACTAATGGTCTCACCAGGCAAGATTTAAAATTATCTGGGGCTAAGCTCGGTTCGAAAATAGCTATATTTAGTGGGAAAAAAGCTAGATTGGCAATCCTGGGAGGACGTAGTTATGCGTTGTCATGAAGATGTGTGTAGCCAACGAGCTAGAGAAAGGTATATAGAGAGGCAAGGAGCCGCGTAGCAGCGCTCTGGGCGGAGGCAACCTGAGTTAAGGCGGCCATGATTCAGCACGTCGTCTGACAAGAGCTTGTTGTGATTGTTCGCGTTGAGCGGGAACATGTGTTGAATGAAATGTATTTTAAAATACATTGACCATGCCATCAGTGTGATCGTAATTCAATTGTACGAATAGAAGTTATAAGACAACAGGAGTGTTGTATTTCAGGTAAGAAATGTCATCCAAATTCTTAAATTAATGAGGTAGACCCTTTACGAAAACGTGATGCAGCAGTTTAAGTTTGTGTAATATTTACATTTCAGATTCCCTCTGCAGAACCAGGAACTAACAAAACAATGGGTTGTCAACATGAAAAGCAATAAATGGCACCCCACGAGATACAGCTTAATTTGTTCTCTACACTTTGAAGATAAATATATGTATGTAGCAAATGAAAGGCGAAGTCTACTAGCCAATGCAGTACCTACAATTTTCAATTTTCCTGCACATCTGCAGAAGAAGCAGGCCTGTAGATCTTCGCCGAAGAAGCGTAGTTTCCAGGAAACTACAGAACACTCGCATTGTTGCAGAAGACCTTGATATCACTAGGTAAATATATTAGGCTGTCTTAAAATTTAAGCAAAGATAGTTGTGAGCCATAATCATAATTACGGTAATAATAATAATATCGTATGGCCTCGGGTGCCTGGTGCAAGCTTTGTTATTTGACACCCAGAGGGTAGCTTGCATGTCGAATTTTGTTGTTCCTTGAAGCACGATGAAAGTCAAGGAGGTTAGATAACTAAGCTCCTTGACATTATAGCGCTTTCTAGTAGAGAAATGAGGAACTTTGTGTTGCCGGAAAATCCCGATATTAATTATGCCATTATGAACACGGCCTACTGAATTCAAATGGGTTCTTTAACATGCCAACATCGTATGACATGCGTATCGTGATTTTTGCCCCCTTAAAAAAACACTTTCCACGACCAGGAGCGAACCTGCAAGCTTGGGGGTTAGTAATCCGACACGATAACCACTCACCCACCGTGGCAAGCTATAAAATAAAATATATTGTTCAAATATAAATCTTCGTAAGCCAACGAGGTATACTTTCTCTAGTTCGTTGTTTTGAACTAATTATGGGAAACATAACAGGCTTTACTAATCTTTTATTTTTTCTTTCTTTCTTTCTTTCTTTCTTACTTTCTTCTCAGAAATTTTAGATGGAAAGCTTATTTGCGATTCCAGCAGAAAGATGCCAATATACGGTTTGATTATTGCTCTCTTAAAAGTGTGATACAACTAGCAGAAACATACGTGTGGGGACAAAGTTCTGTATTGAGATACTTATTAACACGCAGATTGAGTCAGGATCACTTAGAGCTATTTTTTTTCTTCTATTCCCTCCAGAAGTGGGAATAGAAATAATCCAAATGCAGTACAATTCAATTCAGCTAATAGGACGTGTTTAATTGCGAGGGTTCGCCCATCCATGAATTCCAACTGTAAGCCTATTGAGTGTGACCTACTTGTGACAACTGCAACAGCAAATATTCATGGTGTCAATGGGAAGGACGATACTATGCTGACAGACAGATCATGGTTACTGTGCACATTATAATTCACCGAGCTGGTATGTAGGAAATGTTGTTCATTACATACCAGGAAGTGTCGTTCGCCAAGTGTCTAAAAAAATTTACTTGTATTGAATGCCTAGAAGTACTTTTATACGGTCAATATGTTCAGAAAGAAGGAGTGATTAAAGAGAAAGACGTGAAAGAATGCCCTTTGAATCCATTAAATGATGTAGTGAAATTATGTAAAACAGCTGAGTGTCATCAGGAAGAATGAGTGTATGTTGCGAAAGAACACAATCTCATGCTGAAGTTGAAGACATATGTCTATGATATGCTGCCGGGTTATCTGTTTCTGAAATCTGACCATCTATTTACAGCTACTGAACCTGGGGAAAAGCCTCACTATGCTTCACTCATCAAGCGAATTGTGAAACAGTATTATAAATGCAGGCTTCACACTTCAGCAGAAATACAGCTCAACGTGAGAGGTCAACAGGTGCGTCAGTTGTACACAAAACGTTTTATTTTTAAAGGAGAATGGAATCATGCAATGTACTGTGCATAAGCAACGTAGCTTATTGTCTTGTAAGATGATTGTGTTAGTTTTCGTTCAATGTACAAATTAAATTATCAGGCCTTACGTAGGCCTAATCTTACGCCTCGTTAGTCACGCCTCTCCCTCCCTGCCTCCCACCCTCTTGACAGAGTATATCATGGCGGCTGCCAGTTCAACCTTCTTCAAACATGCCGGCGCCATTTCCACTCTATATACCTTTCTCTAGCTCGTTGGTGTAGCCTCAATGGCGAGCCGGACCGAAAGGCGACAACAATACATCACCAAGCAGCGGACACAAATCACATACATACCGATTTCCCACAAAGAATGGGCTATAGAATCACTTACAAGAGTCATTATTTATTTTAAGAAATTTTTATTTAGCTTATTAATTATTTCAGTTGCTTTTTTTCTTTTTTTTGTGTAAACATTCCTAGGGGGAGGAATTCTAACCTTCAGTAACAACCCTGTGGCTACGTCACCGATGGGTACTATTATACGTTATGTACGAATCTTATAAATCAATCTTGAGTCAACGCCGAGTACATTTAAATAGAGAATACATAAATATCAAAAGGACAGAAACATTCAAGTATCTTAGTGAATTTATTCAACCTAATGGCCTTGATAAGGAAGCCAATAAGATAAGAGCTCGTAAGATGGAAACTGCATATCCATTAAAGCAGGATAGGTATAACAAGAAAGCCATAACCTTCAGAGCAAAGGTACGACATTATGCCGCTGTGATTAAACCGGAAGCTCTTTATAGTTCTGAATGCCTTAAACAAAGAAGAAGAAACAAAGGAGTTAGAAAAGAAAGAACGAAGAAACCAAAAGAAAATATTGGGACCAGTACTGAGAGCAGATGGCTTATGGAGGAGACGGAGGAATAGTGACTTGTACAACCAGGCGGAGAAACTTACGGACACGATGCGTAAGAGAAGGATTAGAATTTATGCCACCTCACACGAATGAGCAACAACCAAAAGAACATTCACTTACATTAGCAAATTAAAGTCCACCACAAAATGGGTTGAGGAAACACGAGTAGATCTCAAAGAAGTTGCCATCACTCAAGAAGATATTCTCAACAAATCACTGTTTCGAAGGAAGGTTAATATATTTAAAGGGTTTCAGGAAAAACCTAGCTCAAAAACCAAGGTCATCTGGTCTGAAGAAAGAAGGAAGAGACTAAGCTAACGCATGAAGAAATTCTGGGAGGAGAAGAAGAGATTGGCAAGTAGGCCGATTGTTCAAAGCGGTCCACAGTAGGCCAAAATCGACAGAAGAAGAAATTACTCGCCGAAATCATGCTACTTGCCAATTTTTAGCGCAGTAATTCTGTTCAATAAATACGACAAAGAGGGAGAACATTCTACAGCTAATGCAAGGTTATCCAAAGAACATAATTATAACCAATAAACATGTATTATTGATGATCATCCTGCAAGATGAAACAAATATGCATAGTGGTCGTACACAGCACACTCACTGTATCACGAATTCTCATAGTTAATACTCGCCTTCGTGATAATACACAAGTAATGTTATGGTAAAAAAAACTGAGTACTCAAACAAGCCACTGTGGAGATATTGTTGCCGTGTTCTCGCATTGTCGAGTTGTATTGGATGACAGACGGTAATATTTAAACACTATGACGGGAAACAATAGAACTCCAACCACTTATGTTCTATTACCGATTGCTGCAACACTCATCATCAGGCTGCGGGGTCTTAGTACGTAAACGGTACTATCAGATTAGTATCGCACGGAGTTGATATGACCTCTAAACTGCCAGCCCGTTCACAACAGACGACGAACCAAGCGATCAGTCCTTTTATCCGCTGTACGTCACATGTGTTCATTGGTACACCCGAAGGTCGCAGGAGGAGTTTCCACGTGCCCTAATCGTTATCGTCAGAATGAATGAACACCCGCTAGCAAAGTGTTGTGCCAGCTGTCAAAGACAGCCAATAGGAGCCAGCTAGAGGCCATTTATTCGCCAAATGTTCCAGATTCTTTCTTTTGAAATACAGGGTATAATATATATAGTAGATCTACACACATTAATATTACAAAACACATGTCACAGTGTGTCTACTTACAAGCTACACAATCCTTGTTGTTCTTGCTGGTTTGTTGACCAACAGGACAATCGCATGTATGTGTCTCTACATTACATATCTGAGTAGTGATGTTACAGTCCTTAGTATCTGCACACTTGCCATCTGCAATAAAGTTTAACACTGTATTATTGAGGAAACTGGCATTGCAATACCCATGTCCATGCTGGTACATACAGTGTGTCTACTTACATGGTATACAATCCTTGTTGTTCTTGCTGATGTGTTGACCAACTCGGCATTCACACTTTTTTCTGTTACATATTTGGCCCCTAATGCTGCAATCTTTATAATGTGCACACTGGCCATCTGCAATAAAGTTTAACGCTGTGTTATTGAGGAAACTGGAATTGCTATACCCATGTCCATCTATACTAGAGCTCGAGCCAGCCGGGAAGGCGGTGAGCAGAACACAACGCTACCATTACGTCATGCCTCACTTCCATCCCACCAATGACAGTCAGTCTGTCTTGAGAGTCTGAACTAGTGTGTTGTCAGGAATGCTAAGTGTAAAGCAGCGTGAAAGAGACAGGCTCGTTGAGGTAAGCGACGGTGTTGTCATACCGCAGGAACTCATGGCAGCAGCCTGCGGTGTGGGAACTTGGACATGGTGGACCTGTTGCAACAGTGGAAATTTATCTCTTTCTCTCTCTGCGCAAATGCCACAGAGCCGGCCGCCTTCCGGGCTGACGCGAGTTCTAGGCGATAGTGTTGATGGCCCCTGGCCGCGCAGAGAGAGAGAGAGAGAGAGCGATGATACCAAATACAGCGTTGCCTCATACAGGTAGAAGGTGCCGCCGCAAAATCAAATATCACGTGCACTCGGGCAAAGCTTTTGTAGTAGTGGGGTTTTGAAGCAGTTAGGATAAAGATATAAAAATTCTGAATATTTAGAAACAAAAATTACATTTCTACGCTGACTGGTTCGCGTTTTATGGCCAGTTAACGAACGTGATGTTAGAAGATAGAATACTCTCCTTATCCCTTGATGCGTTCTCTTGGCCGGCGTGAGATTTATATACCATGCGGCGTAGCCGTGGTGCGATGGGGCACTGAAGCAGAGTACGGATATTGGAGGTTCGAATCCCGTGGCTATCCAGATTGTGGTTCACCGCGTTTCCCTACACTCCTTCCAGGCAAATGCTGGAATAGTATGTTAGTTCAAGGCCAGGGGCACTCTGTCCTTAATACAGCTACACTACTACAACTATCACAGAAACTCAAGTTATATCACATAAGTGCACGGGGCTGATGACTAATATGTCTCAAGCACATAATATGAATATTGACAACAGAAATCCTAACAGTTTATTTACCTAGGTATTTCGCTGTGACATACTGTTTCAAGGATACCCCTCCCCCCTGTGTAGAGGTTATTGAGGTATGAAATGACAAGCATGATAAAGGTGCAATTATGGAATAATATGCCATAGGTGAGCCGGAGTACTGTCCACCGTCCGCTTTGTCCAGCACAGATCCCACATTGAGCTATCGGGGATCAATATTCTGTGGCTGATGAGTGAGAAGCCGGTAGCAATCCACCTCTTTAAAATGACAAAACACTGGAAAACAGCCCATGCTATTTCATTTTATACAATATACATTTACACTACCGGGTGTCTCACGATAAACCGTCCTCGCTTCCCCCGAGCTCATACACAAAAAAGGTCAAGAAATGAAGTGTTATTGCAACATCTCTCAGTACAAGGAAGTGAATTGAGAGACGACGCTGCAGGTTTTATCGCGAGCAATCCCGTATACATACTAAAAACCAAAACAAATACAAATAAAATAAACTTACCATACGTGCCTGGTTACTCAGAACTGTCAGAATTTTCTTTAAATGGTGTCTGTGAGGAAAGCTCTTACTATATATACCTGTATGTAGGCTACAGTTAACTGTCTCAATCCCTAAATAAGCAACAACAACTATTAAAATTCTAATAGTTATCACGACTATAAAAATTTCCTCCCGTCATTAAACTTTACATACTTGAAACCCGCGCGTTTTAACATTCTCTGCATAGACCGGGTGCTCCCGTTAAAACCAGTGGCTTCATGCTTTACATGAACTAACTTCTTTGCTGTAGGGACTCGCGTCTATCATAAAACTCGAATACCTTACGGCGTAAAACATCCTGATCAAAGTCGTCAATTCCAATGACTCTTTTCGGAACCATATGATTTTTACCTGTCGATCTAAAGTACACATTTCCACTTGCCTGTACTGTTAACTTCGCTTCACGAGCAATTCATTTCACACTTCGTAGACCTGTATCACCTCAGGCAAGCGCTGTGCGATCCTCCGCTTTGGCAACATCGCACAATGGAGTCCCTGCGTCTGCTTCTCGCTTAAAGGTTCTTACAGCTATGAACGACTGAGTGCGACTGCCGCTGATTGGCTGAGACGTGACCGCGCTATTGCGCATCCGAGACCCACGGGCCATTAACGCTGTCGCCGAGCATAGTAAATACAATGTGTCTACTTACATCGTATACAATCATAGTTGTTCTTGCTGATGTGTTGACCATCTGGGCATTCACACGTCTTTTCGCTGTTACATATTTGGCCCCTAATGCTGCAATCTTTATAATCTGCACATTTTCCATCTGCAATAATGTTTAACACTGTATTATTGAGGAAACCGGCATTGCAATACCCATGTCCATGCTAGTACATACAGTGTGTCTACATACATGGTATACAATCCATGCCGCTCTTGCTGATATGTTGACCTGCTGGGCATCCACACTTTTTTCTGTAACATATTTGGCCCCTAATGCTGCAATCTTTATCATCTGCACACTGCACATCTGCAATAAAGTTTAGCACTGCATTATTGATAAAATTGGCATTGCAATACCCATGTCCATTCTAGTACATACAGTGTGTCTACTTACTTAGTACACATTCCTTGTTGTTCTTGCTGATATAGTGACCAGGTGGGCATTTACACTTTTTGCTCTTACATATTTGGCCCGTAATGTTGCAATCTTTATAATCTGCACACTTTCCATCTGCAATGAAGTTTAACACTGTATTATTGAGGAAACTGCCATTGCAATATCCATGTTCATGCTAGTACATACAGTGTGTCTACTTACATGGTATACAATCTTTGTTGTTCTTGCTGGATTGTTGACCAACAGGACAATCACATGTGTGAGTCTTCAGATTACATGTCTGCGTAGTGATGTTACAGTCCTTAGTATCTGCACACTTGCCATCTGCAATTAAGTTTAACACTGTATTATTGAGGAAAGTGGCATTGCAATACCTATGGCCATGCTGGTACATACTGTGCCCGAATGACCGAGATATCGTGGGAACTGGGGATTGAAGCCAGTCCACACGAGAGCCCCCTCCAACAAGACATATAATTATAGTAGATGGGACGTGTCCTTTTGATTAGCTCGGCACGAGAGTGCTGTCTCAGGGAGTATCGGGTTAGGAGAAAAGGTGTGGATAGTTTGAACTAGCCCCAAAACACATCCGAAGGAAAAAAAAATCTACAGTTATAAGGTCCCAGGCTTAAGTAAATATTCTCTCCATTTGTTCAGAAATCAGATCAGTAGCCTAATTCTAAGAAGGCTGAATTATAAGGACGTCGACTAGCTATTCCCTAAAATTTCCTTTCAGAAATCCTACTTACAAAATGAATGCCAAAACAAGCTGAGACTCGTAATACTTAAAAGATTTTCCTAAGCAAATACAATTCAATGAATTAAAAATAATAATAATTTCATCTGATCCTACGGCAAATAACATTTCCCTCTTCTACAATACATTTCGTTACATTAAATAATAGCAAAAATAAGTATACCGAGTTTATGACGATGTCATGTCTTACATTTATTTTCACGTTACGGGTTTCCTAGCTAAACCTGTAGAGAAGTTAATTTTACGTTAAATGGACAACAAGCGTCGATGGAAAGCCTCTAACAGTTACGGAAGAAAAAGGTTGAGAGATGGAAAGCTTATATAGAGTGTTTTTATAAGGGAAAGATGATTGAGAATCATGTAATGGAAAGGGAGGAGGAGATTGATGAGGATGCAAAAGGAGATTTAGTATTGAGATCAGAATTTGACAGAGCATTGGAAGACTTAAGCAGGAACAAAGCACCAAGCATAGATGGTATACCGATTGAGTTGCTACGCTGCATAGGAGATGAAGGTCTGATCAGGTTATTTCACTTGGTGTGTAGGATTTATGAGACAAGTGAGGTACCATCTGATTTCAAGGAGAATGTTATCATGCCTATACCGAAGAAAGGGGGAGCTGACAGACATGAAGTTTACCGTACATTCAGCTTGATTACTCATGCTTCAAAGATCCTGTCTAGAATAATTTACATGAGGGTGGAAAGCCAGATAGAAACGGAATTGAGCGGAGATCAGTTTGGTTTCAGGAGAAATGTAGGAACAAGGGAAGCTGTACTAAGTCTTAGGCTGATTTTGGAAGGTAGCATAAGGAAAGATAAGATTACGATCATGGCATTTGTAGACTTAGAAAAGGCTTTTGATAACGTTGATTGGACTAAATTGATTGATATTTTGAAAACGATTGGAATAAAGTACAGGGATAGGAGGGTGATCTACAATCTATACAGAAACCAGACAGCAGTCGTTCGAGCTGAAGGACATGAGAGAGGTGGTAGAAAGGTGTAAGGCAAGGCTACAACTTATCACCCATACTTCTCAATCTTTACATTGAACAAGCAATGAAGGAAATTTGATAAAAATTATAGTGGGAGTGAAAATTCAAGGAGAAATAATTTCAACTCTGAGATTTACCGATTAAATAGTCATCTTGGCCGACACGCCTGAGGATTTGAATGGGGTTTTGAATGATATGGACTCCGTCTTGAGGAAAGCATCATGATGAAAATGAATAAATGTAAAACAAAAATATTGGAATAAAGCCGAAATAAATCAGAAACCTCTATGGCAGGTGAAAAGCTGAAGGAAGTAGGAGACTTCTGTTACTTAGGAAGAAAAATAACCAGTGATGGACGAAGCAAAGAGGATATAAGAAGGAGGTTAGCTCAGGCAAGGAAAGCATTTCTACAGAAACGGAATCTGTCGTCATCGAATATAGATTTAGGTACAGTATTAGGAAGTCATTTTCGAAGGCCTTTGCCTGAAGCGTGGCACTCTATGGAAGTGAAACTTGGACTATTGGTGCAGCAGAAAAGAGGAGAATTGAAGCGTTTTGAAATGAGGTGTTACAGGAGAATGATGAAGATCAGATGGGTAGATAGGGTTACAAACGAAGAGGTATTAAGACTAGTGGGAGAGTAGAGATGTTTCTGACGACTGCAAATGAAGAGAAGAGATAGGTTGGTAGGACACATACTAAGACACCCAGGAATAGCAAGCTTAGTTATGGAAGGAAGGCTCGAGGACAAGAACTGTAGGGGTAGATCAAGGTTAGAATATGTTAAACAGATTGCCTCGGACGTAGAGTGTGGTAGCTATGTAGAGATGAAACGATTAGCTCAGGACTGGGAGGCATGGAAACTAGTCAAAAGACTAAAGACTCAAACACACAACACACAAGCGTCGATCAAGAAAAATAAATTCAAATCTAAAAATATGCACAATTCCTCCAATGCAAAAATAAAAATATTGAAAAAATATAAACACAAATATTTACAACAAAATACACTCCTAGTGTTTGCATGATCCGTGCCCTGCGTACACATGCGTATCACTGTTTGTGACATGCAGTCTTCTATTGTGGAGGAAAATTATGTCGGCAACTGCATGAAATTCACTGCATGCCTTACGACGCATTATTGCGCACAAACGTGGTTTTACACAAATCTCACGTTGTGGCAACTGTCGTCTCGCAAATCGGTTATGTCTGTCCTAAACAATCATAGTAATGTGGAAACATCCAAATTCATCATCCTCTTGGTCGTTAAGAATATTACAGTTATCATTCAGCGTTTTATTTAGAGCATTCTGACTACTAGAAATGTATTAAAACAAAACTCGATTTCATTGATTTATTAATTTACATTTAAGTTTTTATTTTATCCCTGGCTTTAATTTAGTTAATTGATTAGGCCTATCAAAGAAATGAAGAACATCGTAGAATAAATAGTAGAATAAATTGTAGCGTAGAAAATACTCCATCCACACTTTCATAAACATGTGTAGGCATCGCTTACACGAATAATCTCATCATCACCCAATAGAGGTGTACTACTCAAAACCCTGCAATAGCAGTCCTATAATGGCCAGCGTGGTAACTCTCACTGTGCTTCAAAAATGTGTCCCCAAAATGGACAGTACAATAACGCTACCCTATTTGATACACAATGTTCGATCTAAATAGGATACTCAATTTTATTTAATCATATTGGCAGCCTTGGCCTTTATCTCATTTTAAACATAACAATCGTCCCTCCTGAACATCGCTGAATGCATTCTCTCTCTTATTAAATACCAGCCGATAGCTGTAACCAATGGGAATTGTGAACCCAGGCCTCCTACAAACTGTGCATACTGCTCGACCCATTAAACCTAGTCAACGTTAAACCGCAAGATAAAAACAAGTAGTTCCGTGAAGAACTATACAGCCTATTTTCATATATCCTACTTATGTTAATTGCCACTATCAACATACAAAATTTCAGTTTGATTGCTGTAATAGATTCGTAGATACAGAGAACCGACTAAATATTTCGGATGGTCGCCATGTTGGATTTTTATATATGTATGTCCTAGAGTTATGTACTGTTACATGAGATTATTGTCTACGTGTAGCATTCAAACTTCAATCGCATGATTAGGACACAATAAGTAAAAACGAGATTTTACAATTTCTCACAGCTGCCATCTTGTGGTTATGGAAACAATTGAAATAAATTAGATGCCAGTGGATTAACATTTGTATAAGGATTTACTGTGCCAAGTTTCACTGCACTCGGATGGTTAAATTGCGAGAAACGTCCATGTGAATATTTATACTTCGCGTCGCCGCCATGTTGGATTTGTGATCACCAGGTTATTGAAAGACCTATAGGTGAACTTATGTCCATAGCTTCTATGAACATTTAAAAAATTCAGTTTTATTGCTATAATAGATTCGTAGATATTCAGAGCCGTGTAAATATTTCAGATGGTCCCCATGTTGGATTGTTAAATGTATAGGCCGTAGAGTCATGTACCATTAAAGGAAAATTATTGCGTAGGTTAATTATTCAAACTTTCACTTCGATCGCATGATTACGACGCAAGAATTAAAAACTTAATTTTAAAATTCGCACAGCCGCCATCTTGAGGTTATGCAAACAATTGAAAAAATAGATACCTGTGCATTACTATGTGTATAAACATTTCCTGTGCCAAGTTTCATTGGGTTTGGAACATTAAATCGCGAGAAAGGTCTATTTAAAATTTTCAAATTCGCTTGGCCGCCATGTTCATTTGGTAGTTAACCGGTTTTTAAAAGTCTTATAGATGAACTTTCAGTAGTGCCCTTTATCTTCGTACAAAATTTCACGGTGATAGCGCTAATAGTTTCAGAGATATAGAATGCCGGTGAAATATTTCGCACATCCGCCATCTTGTGGTTATGTAAACAATTGAACCAAGTTAGATGTCGGTGCATTACAATGTGTATGAACATATACTGTACCAAGTTTTATTGCGTTTGGTTGGTTAAATCGCGAGAAACGTCTATTTAAAAGTCGCAACTTCGCTTGGCCACCATGTTGGTTTTGTAGTTACCAGTTTTTCAAAAGTCACATAGGTTAACTTCTAGTAGTTCCCTTTATCACCGTAAAAAATTCCAGTGTGGTATCGGTAATAGTTTCGGAGATATTGAATGCTGGTGAAATAGTTCGCACAGCCGCCATGTTGGATTGGTGAGACGTAACAGAATTTTAAGGGCACGGTCGGGGTCGTCCGAAATAGTGCTATGAACTTGCCGAGTTTCATTGAAATCGCTCCAGCCGTTTAGACGTTATTAGACACACACACACACACACACACGCGCGCGCGCGGACAAAATGTGATCTCATAGGCCTATTTTTTAAAAATTGAAAATAGCCTAAAAATCAAACTACATACTTTGGCGACTTAAACTCACAAGTTCCCTGCTGGATATGGGTTCGAGATAAGGTAGTGTTTCGTCATTGCCCAATCCTTGAGACTGGATTTAGCCATTGTAGGGTCCATCCTGGCATGTTTCGTCCAAGCTCTCCCCGTCATAATATTTAGTACATGTTACTCATACTGTTTCCCATTAGAATTGGCGTCCACCATGTGTTTCTCAAGAATCCATTCCTAACTCCATTCCTATTTGATCATTAAATCGTCACACTGGATTTAGCTTTATATTGGGCTCCAACAAAAAAAACTGGCTTTACAGTTTGCGGATTTTAGTCTCGATAAAATGGCCATGAAATTATCCGCTTCCACAGAATTTATGGAACTATTTCTGTAGCTCTCCATACTTAGTTTAGACGATTTCAATCCGTAATTTCCGTATCTGCGAAAATCTTAGTGATCGCTAATGTCACAATTTGCATGGAAATTTTTCCGTTAATAGTGTTGCCCAGAGATGAATATTTCACTGTTCGTTATCGGGTTGCTAATACTCTACTTTCTGATACTCTTCGCTGTCACGATATACAACTGGAAAAATCATTGCTACACACTTCTCGCGCTGTCCGAGGAAAATACGACCCGTCAAGGCATGCCTTTCGACCAACAAGGCTCACGCCTCTCAATCAACTAGTGCTCTCCAAAATGTCTGTCTTTAACAGAGGTCAGATTCAACTCTCGGCTCAAGTTGTCATCTTCCTTCATTAATTCCTTTGCGTCGTAGAATCTCCCTCGTTGGAAAATAATCATATTAATATTCCCAATAATAATAATAAAAATATCAAATATATAATAATTCAATTTCTACACTGATTATTAATTCCCAAACATTCTTCATTAATAATTTTCAAATAATTTGTGTACACTTCCAGTGAATAGCTAGTGAGGTGGTATTTACGTTCTGAATATACCGGTACGTTTGAACGGTAAGTAATTTTGCACCCACCTTGGGTTTTCGTTGATTTTTAGCCTATTTTCAATTTTGAAAAAATAGGCTTATGAGATCACCTTTTGTCCGTGTGTGTATGTGTGTGTGTGTGAGTGTGAGGTGTGTGTGTGTGTGTGTGTGTGAGTGTGAGGTGTGTGTGTGTGTGTCCCTAATAAAATCTAAACGGCTGGAGCGATTTCAATGAAACTCGGTAAGTTCATAGCACTGTTCCGGGCGACCTCGACCGTGCCCTTCAAATTTTGTTACGTCTCACCAATCCAACATGGCGGCTGTGCGAAATATTTCACCAGCATTCAATATCTCCGAAACTATTCCCGATATCACCCTGGATTTTTTTACGGTAATAAAGAGAACTACTAGAAGTACACCTATGTAACTTTTGAAAAACTGATAACTACAAAACCAACATGGCGGCCACGCGAATTTGCGACTTTTAAATAGACGTTTCTCGCGATTTAACCAACAAAACGCAATAAAACTTGGTACAGTACATGTTTATACACATTGTAATGCACCGACATCTGACTTGGTTCAATTGTTTACATAACCACAAGATGGCGGATGTGCGAAATATTTCACCGGCATTCTATATCTCTGAAACTATTAGCGTCATCACCCTGAAATTTTGTACGTAGATAAAGGGCACTACTGGAAGTTCATGCATAAGACTTTAAAAACCGGTTAACTACAAAACGAACATGGCGGCCAAGCGAATTTGAAAATTTTAAATAGACCTTTCCCCTGGTTTAAGGTTCCAAACGCAATGAAATCTGGCACAGGAAATGTTTATACACATTTTAATGCACTGGCATCTAATTTAGTTCAATTGTTTACATAATCTCAAGATGGCGGCTGTGCGAATTTTAAAATTAAGTTTTTATTTCTTGTGTCGTAGTCATGCGATCGAAGTGAAAGTTTGAATAATGAACCTATGCAATAATTTTCCTTTAATGATACATGACTGTATGGCCTCTACATTTAACAATCCAGCATGGTGACCATCCGAAATATTTAGACGTCTCTGAATATCTACCAATCTATCATAGCAATAAAACTGATTTTTTTATGTTCATAGGGGCTATGAACTTAAGTTCACCTTTAGGACTTTAAATAACCTGGTGATCACAAATCCAACATGGCAGCGACGCGAAGTATAAATATTCACATGGAAGTTTCTCGCAATTTTACCATCCGAGTGCAGTGAAACTTGGTACAGTAAATCCTTATACGAATGTTAATCCACTGGCATCTAATTTATTTCAATTGTTTCCATAACCACAAGATGGCAGCTGTGCGAAATTTTAAAATCTCGTTTTTATTACTTCTTGTGTCCTAATCATGCGATTGAAGTTTGAATGCTACACGTACACAATAATCTTCATGTAACAGTACATAACTCTACGACCTACATATATAAAATCCAACATGGCGACCATCCGAAATATTTAGTCGATTCTCAATATCTACGAATCTATTACAGCAATCAAACTGAAATTTTGTATGTTGATAGTGGCAATTAACATAAGTAGGATATATGAAAATAGGCTGTATAGTTCTTCACGGAAGTACTTGTTTACTTCCCATTAATTCTCTCTTTCATTCAAACCACTAACATACTTTTTGTGTTTATCTCTCTTGTTTTGCTTTCTCTCATGGTTTTTGAAAGTGTGTTCTAGCGTTGGAGTAATTTCTCCTTTCCTAGCTGCAACTTCAGGATTCTCTCTGCAGCGCTTTATGCGGCAAAGTGCTGAAGTTGCTTATGAAGAATTCTTACAAGTTCAGGTAAACTACACCAGAGGGCAATCTTCTTGCTTTATCTTTTGTGAACATCACTTCATAGGCTCAACCTCAAGAAATAATTTTCTGTAGTTGTAATAACTTTCTGTTTCATATGTTGCTCTTTCTGTGTCTCACGTCACACTTCCTTCCCCACCTTCCTCTACCTCGCGCTTGCTATCAGCACTGCTGTGCCCTCATTCAATTTGTCGAACTCCACTGTGCAACTACGCTGCTTGCTGGAACCTCTCTCAGAGGCCACTCACCGTCCGACATTTTGTGTAATGTCATGAGCTGACTAGCACTCTACAAACCGCCCGCCGCATATCATCATGAAGTAAAGTACCGGATCTATTAATTCAAGTGAGGCTGTTTTAAAGAATTCGCATTACCTTCTTTTATCTAGCTGGCTGGACACTAGTTACCAAAAGCTGCATTTTACGGGCATGCCAAATCAACCATTTTTTTAAATCATCAATTTCCTCCGAGGGATCTCGTGTCTACAAGATATTATACAAACTCTTTGAAAGACTTATCTACAACAGAATTGGGTCAACCAATTTAGAACTCATTCCTGTGGATCAGGCAGGCTTCAGACCTAACCGAAACTGATGTGATCAAGTACTTTCATTAACATCTTACATTGAGGCCGGATTCCAGCAAAAGCTTAAAACATCTGCTCTCTATATGGATCTCACTGCTGTCTTTGATACCGTATGGAAGGATTGATTTATTAATTACTCAGAGCTATACCCTGCTGAACAATTACACAGCTTATCAACAACATGCTCAGTGACAGGAAATTTCAGGTCTGTTTAGGTGAAAAGAAAAGCTCAGTGAGAAAACTACATAATGGTTTGCCCCAGGGATCAGTTTTGTCGCCACTACTTTTTAATCTATACATCTCTGATCTTCAAGAAACAATATCCAGAAAGTTCTGCTATGCTGATGACTTAACCCTGGCCACACAACACAAGATCATTGAGAAAACTGAATACATTTTGATTAATGACTTATCCACCCTGACAGAATATTTCAGGAACTGGAGACTCAGACCCAGTACAGCCAAGACGGAGGTCTCTTGCTTCCATTTGAGTAACCGGCTTGCTAACTTCAAACTAAATATTACCTTTTCCAATAGAGTACTTAATCACAATAGGTTTCCGAAATATCTTGGTGTTACCATGGATCGGACTTTATCCTTCAAGCAACATCTTTTGAACTTGTCGAAGAAACTGAAAACCCGAAACAATATTATTCAGAAGCTAACTGGTACTTGGGGATCTGCTGCGAACGTCCTGCGCTCTTCAGCCTTAGCACTGGTTTTCTCTACTGCCGACTATTGTGATCCAGTGTGGCTTAATAGCCCTTATACGAAGTATATTGACCCACAATTTAATACCAGCATGTGTCTTATATCTGTCACCATCAGTCCAACTCCAGTCCACTGGCTCCCACTGTTGTCTGGTATAATTCCACCTGACTTACGAAGATCCAGTGCTCTTGTTCGAGAGTACAACGAGATCTGCAAGAATCCTCTGCTACCTGTTCTAGGCGACATACCAGCTCTTAGTCTCCAAAGATTGAAATCACGACATCCACCTCTTTGTGATGCAGCTCTGAAGACATCCACCTACTTCGATGCTTTGGAGGAATGGAAAGGCCGCTGGAATAACTCCACTGACTTGCCCCTACATAAAATTTAATGGCTGTTTAGCTGCAATAAAAGTATTATTATTATAAAATCTTCAGAGGGAAAAAAATTGCTAACGGATTCCAACTACCGCGTTCAACTTGGTCCAGACTGAACAGGATCAGGACAGGTCATGGAAGGTGCAGGGATTCCCTCTATAAGTGGAACTTTGTACCATCTCCAGAATGTGATTGTGGAGCCCCTCGCCAGACCATTCCCCACATTTTAAGCGAGTGTCAACTACGGGCTTATCCAGGTAGATTGGAAGACTTTCTATCACCAACAGCGGAGGCACTGCAGTGGGTTCAAAAGTTGGACATTCAGCTATAACGGATAACGTGGGAATATTCGAAAGCTCTGTTAAATGTTAATAACTAGCCAACGTGGGAATATTCACAAATTGCAAGTAACTTAGCTTCCGTGGGATTTTTGCTGAACTATAGTACATAATAAACTAGGAAATCAATCAAGAAAGTTCTTGAAACATTCTCTTCTATTCAAAGTTTTGTGACGTCACAGTGAAATTGACCTGTTTACTTCTAACAGTTTAATGGGTCAACTCTGCTTAACACAAGACTTTCTAGAAACTGCGCAAATGCTCCAACTGAAATAAAATTACAATGTACCCTCTCTACAGAAATATATTAATTTGCTAAACAGTGATAGTTACTAATCAAAAACTATTCACATAAACTTTCAGTGCTTCAAGTCATATAATGTGTGGTTATTCGTTCATTCGGGTCATGTCGTGAGTGAATGCATTTGGTCAGACTGTACGTCCGGATTTCCTTCCTGTCCCCCTTTTTCCATTCCTGACAAATCCAGAATAAACACTTTTTTGTAAAATTGAGGTTTCGTCAGAGGTTTCGTAAATTAGCATAACAATATTTCATTCTGCTTAAATAATCCTTGTGGTATATGCACCACTTTTTAATCATAACATATTGTATCATTCTGGAACCATCCTGATCTATTAAAAATAATAATATTTAATGCAGCCAAATAGCCACAATGCAGTATACATATCTACACACCTCACACTCACATACATAAATAAAATTTAGTCTTTGCAGAAAGAATTTAGGGATGCCCTTCTCTCGGTACACACCAGCACATGGTACATTTCATACTGTTTTCCACATAATCTGCATAGGCATTCTGTGTCAGCCTTATGGAACTTCTCTGTCTTGCACACATGATGGTGGAAGCCATGAACTGCTAGTCTTGTCACTAGATGGCGAAGGTCATATTCTGCTCTCATTCATTCCTTGTTTATCATCATGGCATCTGTGGCATAAAAATCTTCCCACATGTCCTTTCTTTTGCCTTCCAGCTCTTTTAGTAAATCTGAGTATGCTGATGTACAGAGTGAGAGCATGTCGAGTCGAAGTTTTTCAATCAGAAAAGGTTTACTTGTCAGAATATAGACCAGTCGATTTGGAGTATATTTCGACAAGCATAATACTTTTTTAAGAAAATTTCCTTTAACGTTCTCTAGGTCTTTCAGATTTGATTTGCCAAGATGTTCCCATATAATCTCTAAACCATACGTCAGTATAGGTAAAATTTTTAAGCGGAAGAGAGCAAAGCTGTGGTCAATGATAATCGCCTTAAATTTCTTATGCCGTTAATTGCCTTCGTTGCTGCTGCTGTTCGCTCTTTGATGTGCATAGTGTATACAAATCCTTTGTTTTGAAAGGTAATTCCTAGGTATTGAAAATTTGTTACATGTCTTAATGTTGTCTGCTAATATCTGACATTGTCGCTCGCTGTCCGTCTTCCTCCTTTCCTGAAAGTCATTATCACAGTTTTATCTATTGTATTTCATTTTCCTCAGCGGCACCTGCTGTGCCTATGATCTTCTTAGGATATATTTTTTGCTATCTTAGCCCTTTTTCAAACTTTGCTGGGTCTAATGAGGCACCCTACATGTGAAATACTCACTTTGTTAAAGAAACCTTAGAAAATAAATTACCAGTTTTTATATCTAACTGTTTTAAGGTATCCCTGGTCCGAGACCATTTATTGAGCAATGTCAATGTTTTTCAGCAATTGAATTGCTTATTTTAACCTGATGGGCATAGCTTTTAAGAACAAGGCCGCGGCCACCCCCCACCCTCCCCCTTGTAGTAATTTTGCTCGTCCTGTTCATTGGCCTTACTTGAAGAGTATTCTAAATTGCCTTCAATGCATACACTAGATCTTCTAGTCTCCTTTTTCATTTACGGAAGCAATTGTATGCTGTACGTTAACTTGAACAAGAATTTCTTATCGTGTTGTCTCCTAAACAAAACCTTGCTAAATGCGATTTTGTCAAGTTTGTTCTACTATTCTGTTTAGATTGTTAAATGATGGTGTAGTTCGCTCAGCCAAATTCCTACCTGTGTCATTTCAATCTATGCTTCTTGATCGTGGGCTTTTTCCCAATCATAATTCGGTTGGTTCATTCTTTCGCATTTTTTTTATTAGTACTCTGCTGGTGAAACATTTAGTGAATTCTGAGCCCAAAAATCTTTCTCTTTTTGAAATTACTTCTAGTTATAACTTATTTTTACTCTTGGCCATGGGCGTCTACTGGTCTTTTGCCAGGGTTTTTGCTAACCATTCGGATTCTCAAAACCCCAAAACGCCCTAAAAACTATGAAATATGACCTAAACCTGTGAAATATGCCTTGAAAACTATGAAATATGCCTTGAAAACTATGAAATATGACCTAAAAACTATGAAATATGCCTTGAATACTATGAAATATGCCTTGAAAACTATGAAATATTCCCTAAAAACTGTGAAATATGACCTGAAAACTATGAAATATGACCTGAAAACTATGAAATATGCCTTGAAAACTATGAAATATGACCTAAAAACTATGAAATATGACCTTAAAACTATGAAGTATGCCTTGAAAACTATGTAATATGCCTTGAAAACTATGAAATATGACGTAAAACTATCAAATATGCTTTCAAAACTATAAACATGCCTTGAAGACTATGAAATATGACCTAAAAACTATCAAATATGCTTTCAAAAGTATAAACATGCCTTGAAGACTATGAAATATGACCTAAAAACTATGAAATATGACTTTAAAACTATGAAATATGACCTAAGAACTAAGAAATGTGCCCTACAAACTGTGAAATATGCCTTGAAAACTATGAAATATGACCTAAAACTATGAAATATTACTTAAAAACTATGAAATACACCCTAAAACAATGAAATATGCCTTGAAAACTATGAAATATGACCTAAAAACTATGAAATATGACCTTAAAACTTTGAAGTATGCCTTGAAAACTATGAAATATGCCTTGAAAACTATGAAATATGACGTAAAAACTATGAAATATGCCTTGAAAACTATTAACATGCCTTGAAGACTATGAAAAGTGACCTAAAAACTATGAAATATGACTTTAAAACTATGAAATATGACCTAAGAACTAACAAATTTGCCCTAAAACTGTGAAATATGCCTTGAAAACTATGAAATATGACCTAAAAACTATCAAATATGACCTAAAACTATGAAATATGCCTTGAATACCTTGACATATGCCTTGGAAACTATGAAATATGACTAACAACTATGAAATATGACCTAATAACTATGAAATATGCCCAAAAACTATGAAATATGCCCTAAAATATGAAAAATGCCTTTTAATCTACGAAATATGACCTAATAACTATGAAATATGACCTAAAACTATGAAATATGCCCTAAAACTATGATATATGACCTAAAAACTATGAAATATGCCTTGAAAACTATGAAATGTGACCTAAAACTATGATATATGCCTTGAAAACTATGAAATGTGACCTAAAAACTATGAAATATGACCATAAAACTATGAAATATGCTTTATAAACTATGAAATATGCCTTGAACACAATGATATATGACATAAGAACTATGAAATATGCCCTAAAATATGAAATATGCCCTAAAAACTATGAAATATGCCTTGAAAACAATAATATTTGCCTCGAAAACAACGAAATATGACCTAATAACTATGAAAAATGCCCTAAATACTATGAAATATGACCTAAAAACTATGAAATATGACTTAAAAACTAAGAAATATGCCCTAAAAACTATGAAATATGCACTAAAAACTATGAAATATGACCTAAAACTATGAAGTATGCCTAGAAAACTATGAAATATGACCTAAAAACTAAGAAATATGCTCTATAAACTGTGAAATATGCCCTAAAAACTATGAAATATGACCTAAAACTATGAAATATGCCTAGAAAACTATGAAATATGACCTAAAAACTAAGAAATATGACCTAAAATTTATGAAATATGACCTAAAAACCATGAAATATGACCTAAAAACTATAAAATATGCCCTCAAAACTATGAAATAAGCCTTGAAAAATAAGTAATATGCCTCGAAAACTATGAAATATGCCATCAAAACTATGAAATATGACCTATAACTACGAAATATGTCCTAAAACTATGAAATATGCCTGGAAAACTATGAAATATATCTTGAAAACTATAAAATATGACCTAAAATCCATGAAATATGCCCTGAAAACTATGAATGACCTAAAAATTATGAAATATGACCTTTAAACTATTAAATATGTCCTCAAAACTATGAAATATGCCTTGAAAACAATTATTGAAGTTAATTGCCATTTTCGCTATTGTCAATCTTTACTTGGCTGCAATTTGTTGATGCTCCCCGTGAACTTGGTTGACTATTGCACTTTTGCTTTTTTGTACTTAATCAATTTTTCTTTGGCTTTAGCACGCTTTTCGAGTAACACACTCTTGTTCTTTCTACATACTTTAAGCTTGATCATAATTGTGAACATATTAATCATAATAATCTTATATATTAAAATAGTTTAAAAAAAATCACCTTTTACTAAAACTGAAATATCTTGGGTAGTATTTGCGCTACGACGACGTTTGTTGTCTTAAAATGTAATGCCCGTCAAGCACTGTCGATTGATACCCGCCTTACTTGATTATATCATTCGTGTATTAAAATATTTGCGAATATTACATCCTTCAAGGTCTCACGAAAATAGAATCGAATGATTTGACGGGCATATTGTCGCTAGGCGACAACGACTAACACTGTATCATGATATTCAACGCCACCGCAATAATAAATCTAACTTGATATTAACAGAGAGTTCCCTAATTACGTCATGATATCGTTAACTTCTACCTGCTCCACTCGGGCGCTAATGTCGCATGTATCCATACATAATATCGTTAACTTCTACCTGTTCCACTCGGGCGCTAATGTCGCATGTATCCATACAGTAAGCAAAAGGGGATTCTGTGCACATAATTTAATTAAAACTTCTCAAAGAAAGGATTACTTTGAGACTGAAATGCTCATGCACAATCAGCAGTCATTTTCCTAATGGCACTGTCATATCAACATCTCTTTGAATGACAACAAATACTGTATACGAAAGACAACTCATTTCACGAAGATGCCGCTACAGTCGAATGTTGGAACCGCCATTTTGTATTGTGTATCCGATCTTTCTGTTATATAGTCTTTGGTCTCACCAGCTACAAACTGTCTTCTTTTCGTTTCATAATTCGTCCTTATAGGTTGTGTGCTCAATCAATACAATGACTCATATTATGATGAATGAGAGGCGACACTCAATTACGAATGTTATAAAGATTAAAGGTGATGGTAATTGTCTGTTCAAGTCATTGGCATATTGTGAGTACAACAATCAGTGTTTATTTACACAGGTTAGAAAGTGAATTGTAAAACATATTACAGACAAGTGGAATAATTATTCTTCCTTTATTGTTGGCAACAGCGATATGTACGAAACTGCTATCAATACGAGCGATGATTACAAAATGTATATGTCTATAAATGGTGTTCATGGAGGTCATGTTGAGTTAGTTGTCGCTGCTCAAGTTTGCAAAATGGATATTTATTCGTGGATTACTACTGTCGTATGGAAGGTGCCCGGTTAAAATATATACGTCATCAACAAACGAAGTTACGAGTTGATACATATGCCGGTTTAGCAGACGCGTTGCATGTACGAGCAGAAAATGAAAATCTCAGAGTCGGTCGTATTGTAGTTTTGCCATCTTCTTTTACAGGTAGCCCAAGGAAAATATTGCAAAACTATCAAGATGCGATGGCGATAGTGAGGAAGTTTGGAAAGCCAGATTTGTTCATTACGTTCACCTATAATGCGGGCTCGTCAGAAATACTTCACAGCATTCATCTCTGGGAAACGGCTAATAATAAGCCTGATATTGAAGTGAGAGTTTTCCATTGCAAAGTAAAGAAATTGTTACGATTGATTAATGTTAAGGACATTTTCGGTAAAAGCATATCTATATACAGTGGAATTTCAAAAAACGAGGTCTCCCGCACATCCATTTACTCTTAACATTAACGGAAGATTGTAAGTTTCGAGAAATTTCTGACATTGACAGTGTGGGTTCAGCCGAAATACCAGATCTCGAGGATGAAGCGCTATACGAGGTGGTAAGGCGTCATATGGTACATGGTCCTCGCGGATCTTTGAATCCTTCTTCAGTCTGTATGAAAGATGGCGTATGTAAGAAAGATTTCCCTGAACAGTTTCAGGAAGACACCAAAGATCCAATGGTTATCCTTCGTATAGGAGAAGAAATAATGGACGGATTATTATAAAAACAATTCGAGGCATTGACATTGAAATCGATAGTCGATTCATTGTTCCATACAATCCATTTCTTTTCCTTTACTTGCAAGCTCATATTAATGTTGAAATATGCTCAAGTGTTCGGAATGTTAAATACATCCACAAGTATCTTATATATTAAAATCCACAAGTATGTGTATAAAGGTCATGACTGCTGCATTGTAAAAATATGTCCTGAAGGCGAAACGGTGAACTACGACGAAATTACTTCTTTCCTAAATGCTAGATATATTGGTCCAACAGAAGCCACATACAGGATATTTTCATTTCACATGCATGAACAGTCACATTCTATCGTGCGATTACCAGTTCACTTGCCAAGCTTGCAAAATATCTATTTTAAAAATGATAACGCTCCTGATATTTTACTTCAATCACAGTTGCGCAACACGGAATTACAAGCGTGGTTCAAGTTAAATCAAGATTCGCAAGCCAGAAGTAAGTATATATATCCTGAAACACCAGTATATTACATCTGGAATAAGAGCAACTGCCAGTGGCAAAAACGATTTTTTTTTTCAAAAACTATAGACAGAATGTATAATGTTTCGCCTACAGAAACAGAAAGGTATTATTTACGCCTGTTATTGCTTCACGTCATAGGTGCTACCAGCTTCCAGGATCTACGATCATACAAAGCAGTTGTCTATTCTACTTTTAAAGAAACAGCTAAGGAGCAAGGTTTGCTGATTGACGATTCTGAATGGCAGCGTTGTTTGGCAGAAGCGTCACAATTTCAGATGCCTTCCCAGTTACAACTGTTTTCTTACATATGTATCTTTCAGACCCCTTCAAATGTAAGATAGTTATGGGACATTTTCAAGAATTCATTATCAGAATATTATCTGCAGTTTCACAAATCTAACATTGCATATCAGTTCACTCTTATACATATTTCCAATACAATAAAGCTCCATGGTCTTCCCATTACTTCTCTCGAATTGCCAGCTATTATTGATAATTTCCCTAAGACAAATTTACCAATGAATTATCCAAAACTTAATGAGGATCAATTCAGTCGAATGATAAACCAAGCAAATGGAAACCAAACGGCTATAATTACAGAAATTTTGGGGTTAGTACAAAACAGCAATGAAGGATGAGTAATGCATATTTCATTGACGGTCCAGGGGGCACCGGGAAAACATTTCTTTACCAATGCTTGATTCACAGTTGTTGGGGTTAAATGTAGTTTCTGTTGCATGGACTGGTATTGCAGCAATGTTACTACCTCAGGGGCGCACTGTACACAGCCAGTTCAAGTTACCTCTACATTTACATGAAAGTTCTGTATCAGGAATAAAAGTTAACAGCAAAACTTATCATCTAGGATGAAGCCCCTATGGCTAATAAGCACGCGTTGATGTGTGTAAATCGGTTGCTCAAGGACATCATGAATAACGACGTTCTTTTCGGAGAAAAAATTATCATCTTAGGTGGAGATTTTAGGCAGGTATTGCCTGTTGTGCCTCGCGCATCTAAAGCAGCATCAGTCCAAATGTCAGTAAGGTTCTCTCCTTTGTATCCATTATTCAAAATTATTAAACTCAACAAAAATATGCGAGCGGATACAGATTAACGTGACTTTGCAAACTTCTTGATACAAATTGGTAACGGTGAATACCCTCACGTCGATGGAGAAAATTCAGAATTAGTCCCACGCTGAAAAATATTTCACGCTTTTCAAAAATAGCGATTTTAGCACCTAAAAATGAACATTGTTAAGAAATCAGTGACAAAGTTTTAGATCTAATCCCAGGACCATCTAGAACTTACATCAGTGTGAATAATTTGATTACTGAAGATGAGAGTGAACTTCTACAATTCCCAAAGGAATTTTTAGACAGCATAGGCATAAGTGGATTGCCACCTTCGACTAAAAGAAGGCTCAATTGTGATTTTGTTGAGAAATATTAATATTACCCAAGGTCTGTTGAACGGTACTAGACTGTCGGTTTGGAAGATGCATGGCAATTGCTTACACCTGGAATTTATTACTGGCGTAAATGTTGGAAACAATGTCCTACTCCCTCGCCTTGACCTTACGCCATCAGATATTTCTATGCCATTTTCCTTCAAAAGGAGGCAGTTTCCAGTACGTTTGGCTTTTTGTATAACTATCAATAAAGCTCAAGGTAAAACACTAGATCAAGTAGGCATTTATTTTCCTCAACCGGTGATTAGCCACAGACAACTGTATGTCGCACTATCGCGAGGAAAATCCTTTCATGACGTCAAAGTTCAAATAGAACCAAAAGGCAAGCGGACAGCAAATGTCGAATGGAAGGAAGTACAATTCGAATTTTGAAACGAATGTTGCGGAGGAGCACAGACCTCAGCAAACGGGGCACAGATTAAATAACAATTATACAAGGAATTACGCATCCCTAATACGATAACTGTCCTGTGGTAATTGTAAAAAATTACTATTGTCCTATATCGGTGATTACTATCCTACATCCTGTTATTTCATTCCCTCAGTTCTATAACAAATATATTGTTACGTGCCACCCCTTTGTGGCACTTTTGTTAACAGGATTACGGTGGGTAGAAAGCACAACACCAATTACTGCTTTAAAGAGAAATTAGCTTTATTGCTTGCAGGAGAGAAATCTACACCGTACAGAAACAATTAGCTGTCTTACAGAAGCTCCCTCAGCTTGGGGCTTGACTCACCCTTTCACTTGTCAATGGGCCACAGAAGTTAATCCCTCCTAATGAGTCCGGTCCCGTACGCTGGCTGGAAATAGCTGCACTAAGTCTGTCGCACTAGGTAAGCACACACTCTTCAATACCCAGCCTCTCCGTATGATTCACACTCCTTCACTGACAAGAGAATCAGCTTCACTAGGGGTTTCGCAAGTTACGTCACCACACTTCTGACGCTCAGGGTAAACGCTCGCACTAGCTCGAAAAAAAAACTCGCTCACTGGTTGAGAGGTCGCTCTTATATAGCAGGCCGGTGACTCAATAAATGCTTCTAGACTCATCCAGGGTTCACGGCTTCTCGAGGCTTCCTTCACTGGCCGAGTCACGAATATTCTGGACCATCCCTTTGTCCTAGTAGTCCTGTTGCATAAGGCACACGCAATACACTGAGGCAGAGCAGCCCAGCCCTGGGGCAGTTGTGACTCATGCGGCGAGCGATGAAACGAACTCACAGCCGCAACACCACCCCCTTCCTAAAAGGCTGATCGTCCCGATCAATCATTGGTCCGTCTGTGTCCCTCCGTAGGCTGCCAGGCGATCTCGATGTACGATCTTCATCTTCGCCCTCGGGCTCAGCTGGATCCTGTAGACGACATCGTTGATCCGTTTCACGACTCGGTACGGGCCCTCCCAGGACTTCTGCAGTTTGATGACAGGCCTTTCTTCCGTAATGGGTTGAAGAGCCAGACCAGGTCGTCCTCGTGGAATCCGCCGGCATCCGTCTGTTGGTCGTATCGGGTCTTCATTCGGTCGGTCTCGATCCGCAGTTTCCTCCTCGCGAATGCGTGCACGTCCTCCAGTTGGTCGACCAGTTCTTGACAATACTGGCTTACCGGGACCGGATCATTCCCAGGTCGGCCGAAGGCAAGATCGACAGGTAGACGGAGCTCCCTCCCAAACATGGCCCGGGCTGGTGTGCACCCGGTGGCTTCATGCACGGCGGCGCGGTAGGCCAGGAGAAATAGTGGAAGATGTTTGCCCCAATCCCTCTGGTGCTCGCTGACGACTATTCGGAGATGGTTCTCGATGGTGCGATTGAATCGCTCTACCATCCCGTCGGACTGAGGGTGTAGCGGCGTTGTCCTTGTCTTCCGGATTCCCAGCAGCTGGCATATGTTCTGGAACACCTGCGACTCGAAGTTCCTCCCTTGGTCGGAGTGCAGCTCCAGGGGTACTCCGTACCGGCTGACGTATTCCTTCACCAGGGTCTCTGCGATCTTCGCGGCTTCTCGGTTAGGGAGCGCATACGCCTCCGGCCATTTGGTAAAGTAGTCGCTGACGACCAATATGTAGCGGTTCCCTGCCTCGCTTAACGGGAATGGCCCAGTAACATCGATGGCCACTCTCTCCATGGGGCCGCCCACGTTGTAGGTCTTCAGTGGACCCCGTCCTCTTCGTCCTGGGCCCTTGCTGGCTGCGCAATCGTGGCACCTCGCGCAGTGGTTCTCCACGTCAGTTCGGCATCCGATCCAGTAGAATCGCTCTCTCAGCTTCTCCAGGGTCTTCTTTATCCCTAGGTGTCCACCAGATGATCCTCCATGGACTTCCTTCAGGACTTCCTCCGTCATAGCCTTTGGAAAGACGACTTGTTCCCGAGATGTCTTCCCGTCGGTGCTCTCCCAGGTACGGCATATGAGGCCATCCCTCACAACCAGCGAGTCCCATTTCGCCCAGTAGGACTTAAACTTTGGGCTGCAGTCACTCACAATGTTCCACCCAGGTCTGGGGACACAGGCCCTCTTCCATTCGGCTATCAGTCCCAGGTCATCATCTTCTGCTTGTGCCCGCGTGAAAGATTCGCGGCTTCAGCTCCCTTGATGTTCCACGGTAGTTCTTCGGCACTGCATCCCGGTGTTCTCCTTCCTTCGGGCACAGAAGGTGCAGTCTTCGGGGCACGGTCTTCGTGACAGGGCGTCGGCGTTAGAATGCAGTTGGCCTTTCCTGTGTTGAATCTCAAAGTTGAACTGTTGAAGCCTCTCTAACCACCGCGCGAGTTGACCCTCGGGCTGCTTGAAGTTCAGGAGCCACAGCAGGGATGCATGGTCGGTCCTGATGAGAAATTCTTGCCCGTACAGGTACTTGTGGAAGTGTTCAATGGTCTTCACGATGGCAAGCAGCTCCTTCCTGGTGACGCAGTAGTTCCTTTCTGGCTTTGGCAAGGCCTTGCTGAAGTAGGCCACTACTCTCTCCTCGCCGTCCACTATTTGCGACAGGATTCCCCCTATGCCAAAGTCGCTGGCATCGGTATCGACGATGAACCTTGTTCCAGGTCTGGGGTAGGCCAGAATAGGCGCGGTGCACTGAGCCTGCTTGAGTTGTTCGAAGGCACTGTGGCATTCTGCTGTCCACGTGAAGAGTTGGTCCTTCTCAGTCAGTCGATGTAAAGGTTTGGCGATGTCGGCGAATCCTCTCACGAAGCGACGGTAATAAGTGCAGAGTCCCAGGAAGCTTCGTAGTTGGGACTTGTCCTTCGGAACTGGCCACTCCCTCACAGCTGCGGTCTTCTCTGGGTCGGTGCGCACCCCTTCCTCGGAGACGATATGCCCAAGGTACTGGACCTGCTTCTGGAAGAGCTGACACTTCTTGGGGCTCAACTTCAGCTGGGCAGCCCGTAGCTTCATCAAGATCTCCTTCAGGTTGCTGTAGTGCTCCTCGAAGCTTCTTCCTAGAACGATGACGTCGTCTAGGTAGACCAGGCAGGTCTTCCAATGTATTCCCCTCAGAATGGACTTCATTAGCCTTTCGAAGGTCGCAGGGGCGTTGCACAGACCGAATGGCATGACGGTGAACTGCCAGAGCCCACTGCCCACAGAGAACGCCGTCTTCTCGCGGTCCTTAGGGTGGACCTCCACCTGCCAGTAGCCACTCTTCAAATCCAAGGTGGAGAACCATCTCGACCCTGATATGGTGTCCAGCGTGTCGTCGATCCGGGGTAGAGGGTAGCTGTCCTTCTTCGTGACGTCGTTCACCCGTCTGTAGTCCACGCAGAACCTGGTGGAACCGTCCGTCTTCTTCACAAGCACGACCGGGGAACTCCAAGGACTATGTGATGGCTCGATCACCCCTTGATCCTTCATCTCTTCTACCATCCGGTCGACTTCGGCTTGCTTGGCGAGCGGGACACGTCGGAATGGGGCCCTAATCGGTGCGCTGTCCCCAACGTCGATAATGTGTTGGACCAAGCTTGTCCTGCCGAAGTCTTTGATCCCCATGGAGAAGACATCCTGGAATTCGTGTAGCAGGTACCGAAGTTGGCGTGATTGTTCCTCGTCTAAATGGTCCTGGGATCCTTGGTACAGCTTCTGTAGTTCTTCTGGCAGTGCGCGTCTTCTTCGGTTGTCCGTCTGCAGGTGTGCGTCCGTCGTGTCTGTGATGCGGGCAATCCAGGTAACGGGCTCGCAGACTTCTAGGTTGGTGTCCCGGTGAACCGTAATGTCGTAGTCGTTCAGGTTGGACAGGCGGACGTACGGCCGAGACGTCGTGTTGATGAGAGTCTTGGCAACTAGCAATCCTTTTGTCTGGATGTCCTCATATTTTGGCTCGATGACAGCCGCCACTCCCTCAGCTGTTCCGTCGACAATTACGGCAGCGCTGACTTCCGTCCTGGCGGGAACGATGACGTCTTCTCTCAGCCTTACTCGTCGTGCGGCGACGGCCTCGTATGCTGGTTGCAAAGCAAGTTCCTCACTTCCGAAGTGCAGAGTGTTGGTACTCAGATCCCAAGATGATGTTGTTCTGGTCCAGGAAGTCCAGTCCGATGATCACTTCATTTGATACGTCAGCCACAAGCACTGGATGCTTTATCGCCCGTCGACCAATGACGAACTCCAGTGATGCATCGCCATGTACCGGTGCGGTCTCTCCGGTCGCGGTAATTAGCTGGAGGTTCCTTTGTGTGGGTTGCAGTCTCCACTTCAGGATCACGGTGGGGTTGACGATGGTCCTCGATGCTCCCGTGTCGATTAGCATGGGCCAGCTCACTCCGTTGATAACTCCGTCGACCATCAGGCTGCTATTGTCCCTCCGTAACTTCGTCACACGGACTTGGAGTGCCGGGGCTTGACGACTGTCGCAAGCCAACCTTTGCCCCCCAAGGCTGGCTAATACTCGTTTCCCTGGGCCGCGCGGTTTTCAGACGACTGACTTCCCGTCGGATACCATCGGCGGCGGCGATCACCGCAGTCCATCTCAGGTGGCCTTTCTTACCGCAGGTCCAGCAGGTCGGTAGTCCTCTTCCGGGCCGCCTCTCCGGTTGTCTTCCGGCTGTGTCGTTGCTGGTAGTGCCGCGACTATCGAAGAAACGGCTTAGCGCCTCCATAAATTTGTCGGCCAGGGGCTTGGTCTCGTTGGTTTTTGCTGGTTCGTCGACGTCCACTTGACGCACCCGCGCGTGCATTCTAGATGCCTGTTTCGCCGTCTCGAACTCAAGTGCGTGGCTCAGCGCATCTGCCAGGGTCTTATTGCGCGCGAGTCGCAGCGCCTGTTGAGTGTCCGAGTCCCGTAGTCCGTCGGTGAAGGTCTGCGTCGCAATCTGTTCCAGAAAATCGGCCGGCGCTGTTGCGTAGGCGAGCCTTACGAGGCGTGCGATGTCCATCTCGAACTCCTGCAGGGTTTCCGCGTTCTTTTGTACCCGGGTCCGGAGCTGCATCTGGTAGGCCTACTGAAGATGGCTATCCCCATATCGGGACTCCATATGGGCGATCAGTGAAGCGTAGTCCTGGGATCCAGTCGGGATGGCCTGAAGGACGTTAAGGGCGTCCCCTCTCAGCGCTACAATGAGAGCTGTAGCCTTTTCCGTGCTGTTCCAGTTGTTTATGGAACAGGCTGCCTCGAACTGACGTAAATAGGTGCTCCACGGGACCTTTCTGTCGAAGGTTGGGGACGTCACTCTGCTCTGTCCCGTTCCTGATGTCCCCGGTGTACCTGTGGGCGGGCGTCGGCGCAGCTTGGCAACTTCCTCTTGAAGAGCGTTGAATTTCTCTTCCACCCCCGTGAGTGGGCGTTGGCGCAGTTCGGCAACTTCCTCTTGTAGGGCTTTGACTCTTTCATCCACCCCGGTCGGCGGGCGTCGGCGCAGCTCGGCGACTTCCTCTTGTAGGGCTTTGAATCTATCTTCCATCCCTGTCGGCGGGTGTCGGCGCAGCTCAGCAAATTCCTTTTGTAGAGCGTTGAATCTCTCTTCCACCCCCGTCAGCGGGCGTCGGCGTAGCTCGGCAACTTCTTCTTTTAAGGCGTCGAACTTCTTTTCCACTGACGTGAATTCCTCACGCAGACCCAGTTCTAATTTCTTCAAGTCCTGTGCTAACTTATTCTGCCCGTCTTCCATATTCTTCTGGCCGTCCTCTATCTTTTTGGTTAAATCCTTCTGGCCATCTTCTAATTTAGCAGTTAGGTCCTCGGCTAACTTCTTCTGGCCGTCTTCTAGTTTGGCAGTTAGGTCCTCGGCCAACTTCTTCTGGCCGTCCTCCATCTTCTTCAGGTCCTCCGCTAACTTATTTTGACCGTCTTTCATCTTCTTCTGGCCGTCTTCTAATTTGGCAGTTAGGTCCTTGGTTAAATTCTTCTGGCCATCTTCTAATTTGGCAGTTAGGTCCTTGGTTAAATTCTTCTGGCTGTCTTCCATCTTGGTTTCCATGCCACTTAACTTTTCTAGCAATGCTGCGAATTGCTCTTCCATTTTAGATGTTTGTCTTGTAAGGGGCATGCGCTCACCGGAAAATTTTTAAAAAATTACCTGCTCGGGTTTTGAAACCAGGACCTTCAGGTGTTGTACTTGTGCTTGAGTTCGTAATCCGGCTTCTGACACCAGTTGTTACGTGCCACCCCCCTAGTGGCACTTTTGTTAACTGGATTACGGAGGGTAGAAAACACAACACCAATCACTGCTTTAAAGAGAAGTTAACTTTATTGCTTGCAGGAAGATACAGCACTCATCAGTAAATACAAGCAATTATTACCTTACTCCAGTTTCCTCACGGCGAGAACACTTCCTCTTTCACTTGTCAGTAAGCCGCAGAAGTTAATCCCTCGTAATGAGGTGGCCCCGTGCGTTGGCTGGAAATATCTGCACTCAGCCTGTCACCGTACTACACACTGTTTCACAATGCACCACAATCACTTCTGTCGCACTGGAAAAAAAACGCACTCGTTCAAGACACAGTTCCTCTGTAGGCGTCTCACTTCCTCGCTGTCAAGAGAATCAGCTTCACTAGGGGTTTCGCAAGTCACCACACTTCTGTCGCTCAGGATAAACGCTCGCACTAGCTCATAAAAAAACACCAACAACTGCTTGACGGGTCGCTCTTATATAGCAGGCCGGTGACTCAATAAATTCTTCTAGACCCATCCAGGGTTCACGGCTTCTCGAGGCTTCCATCGCTGGCTCAGTCACGAATATTCTGGACCATCCCTTTGTCCAGTAGTCCTGTTGCATAAGGCGCACGCAATACACTGAGGGAGAGCAGCCCAGCCCTGGGTCAGTTGTGACTCATGCGGCGAGCGATGAAACGAACTCACAGCCGTAACAGTATGTTTACAAGGCGATGAAATTACTTCAAATGTTTAACCAAGACTCCTAATTATATTTTCATTTAAGAAACTCATATTAAAATGATTTTTTAGAATTTCCACTAAAAGAGGAGCCTTGCAAATGCAAAATGCCACACGTTTCGTTTTTATTACTTCACTCTACTTTACGTGTGAATTTAGAGCGGAGGGATTTGGGGTCTTTTAACTGATGAATGCTATTGAATTATTCAAAGATTCATGAGCTATGCATTGAAATCACCTGACTTGAATTCTAAAGTCAATGAAAAATAAAAATGGACCCAGCTCAGATATCCCTCGGAATTCAATAATCTGAAAATTTCCAGACGCAATTCCTTATGGGAAAAGGTGTAATTCCACGGAGAGGAAACACTACTAAGTAGGACAACAAAAGAAGTTGGTCAATAAAATGATTTTGAATAAAAGTAATTATGACTAATTAAAATTATTTATTTAATTCTATTAATTTGCACACCTCTATATGTTACATCTCTAAATTCAAATATAAGAGACCCATCTTTTATTTTAAATCTATACCATTGTTCATAAGTAGACAAAACACCAAATTGTACCGCTGTAGCCTTAAATTGTGTGGATATCTCTATCTACTTAGTATAAAACAAAGTTCCCAATTCTTGGATGTAACGGGTAACCTCGAGAGCAACTTGATGGATTTTGATGTGGTTTTCACCATTCTGTAAAGGATTTCTCGATGAAGGATTATGTAGAAAAACATTTATTTATGACCAAAAGAAGCCGAGCATTTACGATTTCAGTGAATTTAATTGAAGAAAAACCTAACGTCCATGTGTCTTTTAAGCTTACACTGGGTAAACCGTTAAAAATATCGATATTCTCTGAGAATTGCTCAGCTTAAAAAGTTCTGAAAGAAAGTCCGCGACAGCTCCCACATCGACCACTGTAAGTGTTTTTACGTTTTCATTTCTTCCAGCAATCTCCATGGAGTGGAAATTTAAATTACTAGCTTCAGAGTGAGTTTACGAGCTTGCGAGTGACCTATCACCCTAGCTTCAGCCAGCATCAAACTGCCGAGTCGTGTCGAGTTAATTCTTCAGAGAAGGGTATAGCTTATGTGTTTGGAGTTAGCTGTTCACGTCGGCTTTTCAGAATTGCGTCTGGAACCAGACGTCCGTGCGCCTTTTAAGCTTACGCAGGGTAAATAGTGGGACACACACACAGAGGACAGGCAGAAACCCACACATTTGATCTCATAAGTCTACTTCATCATTTACCCAAAAGCGACGGTACCGTAAATGTCTGTTCAGGTCACTAGCATGAAGACATGCAAATGTCATATGGACAGAAGTGCTGTAGGATTGTTGAAGTGAATGCTGCGGAGCAGCACGGGTCTTCTAGTAATAATAATTTTGTAAATGAGCTACGAGCTCCACCTTTCCTTGCACCATTTAGCCTGGTGCTTTCAGTGATTCGTACACCTTTAGATTTAAATTCACTGGTCATTAACTTGTTCTTTTTTCACTTGTTTTTTTATTAATAAATATTTTCATTGGGGCCTGTCCCTTGTATCTATTCTTGTCGTTTCGCTTCCCAATCCTTTTACTCTATCTACTGCATTTTCCCTATGGTAGTAATTGGAATCTGTTACGTGCAAGTGCCCGTCCCAACATTTCAAACATGTATTTACCCATGGATGCAGCTCTTGACATTTGCGAAACGACCGCTTCGTCGCTCAGTTCCGTCTGTGACCACAAGATGGTAGCTGCAGTCGGACTTTGGAAGGATCCAAGTAGTTCCTGCTTATTCACCAATAGAGTGCGTTGGTGTTTCCTTTAAAACTCTACCAATTCGTGACATAAGTGAAAGTCAATTATGATTCTTCGTCTTCAAACAAATGCTAGTGCATTCATGATACCGCCAAAATTATGAACTTATTAATGACATTGTTATTTGATGTGTCTTTCTCTGATTGGACAATATTTATTTACATGAAGACAGTTCGATAAATGACGAGCGATTCTCCGCCAGCTTGGGGAGTTAACTGTCGGTCTTTTTGTAAACAAGAAGCCGGCCGCTGGTGTGAAGGAATATCTCTCTGTGTGCTAGGGGGCTTGGCCCCCCTGGCTTTTACCAAATATGAATACAAATTCAACTAAGAAACGCCTGTGCTACATAAGAATTTAATTTCTTCCTTTCGCCTGGACGATGAAAGTGATGGAGAGTCGCAACTGGATGCGAACGAGTGCTGGTCATCTAACCAACGCATGTGCCGGGGTTTGCCATTTTTGTGAAGCACATGTAATAACATAAAATTATGTGTTAATTTGTTTATTGTTATTGTGTCTCCACGGAGAAGGATGTAAGGTACGTTTTTTTAAAATTTAATTTATTTAATTATTTTATTTTGGGATATCCAAGTTTGGGCGTGTACGAATGTTGATCTTCGGTTGTGTTCACTTGTAGGCCTAAAATTTCCTTTACGTTTTAATAACGTTTCCTTATATATATTAAGATTCTTATTTATTTTTTTGTTTACCTTCTGGAGACACATTTATTAAGTTATTTCACGTTTTAATTATTATTTATTTTCCTTTGGCAAGCTTGGGTTTGTCTTTTTTTTTAAATCCATGTAAGATCCGTCCAGTTTTAAAACGACTTGCATTAATAGTTTGTGATGTAATTGTTTTTTTTCCACCGTTCTTTTCCTTCTACTAATGTTTAAATTTAATCTTATTTGTTGTTTGTCGTAATTTCGTTCCGGCATGTTTTTGGTGTAGCCATACCTTTGTTTACCGTGATGCATTGTGGTCTCGTTGTCAGTCCTTTTGGCGCGGGTCTCAATAGCAGACGTGTTGTGAATTAACTTAATCCTTTTTTTTGTGTAATCTCGTTAATGTTAATTTCGTGATTTTTGGTAATGTCCTTGTGTTTTCCGCCGGCGTGCATATCATTTATTTATTTATTTTCTATCCAATTTTTTTTTTATTTTAAAGTTTAATTTAAATTCTATCCTTAATGTTTTGGCGTGGCCTCAACATCTGCATGTCGGATCGTGATTGCATTACCTTGCAATTCATCAAGCCCGTTCTGAGTATGTTATGCATGTAATATTTATTTTAACCTTTGGGCTGTTAAATTTTATTTTAAATTAAGTCTTACCTCTTCTTGGCTTTTGCAAGCAAGCATGTTAGGCGCTATCTGGCCTTCTTGGAAATTTTGTGTGGATTGATGCATGTGCAGTTTGGGTGAAGGTTCTTTAAATTTTTAATATTAAACCTATTATTTTTTTTATTTCACTGTTGTGGCATTATTTCACCGACGGCAGTCCCGTTGGTTTTTGGGGGGTGTTTGTACGATAGCCTGTGTGTGTTGTCCCCTTCTCCATCTTCCTTCCACTCCTTTGGAGCTCTTCTGTTGGGTCATGTCATCTGGAGGTGATGTTGTTGCGGAAGTGACCCGGACCCCTGAATACAGGTAAGTTGGCCCATCCACGTTTCCCGTACTCGTCCCATTCTGGTAAGCAAGCGTTGGTTATCGAGTAACCGACGTGCTGCTGGCCAGTGCCGTCCACCAACGCTGTGCTAGGGGGGGGTAGCAGAATCGATTCCCAATTGCTTCATGCGGTCCCCTGCAACCATTTCCAGATTTCCAACTCTTTTCCCCACGTAGTCCTCCTCTCTTCTCAGAACATGCCCATACCATCGTAGCCTACTCTCTTGAACCTTCTTTACTATGGATCCCACTTTCACTGCTCCTCTGATATATTCATTCCAAAATCTATCCTTTCTCGTCACTCCACTCATCCACCTAAATATTCTCATTTCTGCCACTTCCGCGTCTGGCTGACTGGGTTGATCGAAACCACTGAGAGGTCAATTATTATTTGACTCAGTTCCTAACAGACCATGAATATTTTCGGAGATTCCTGCATCGCATTGGCGTGGCTAATAGCACCTTGTGTCATTATTGTAACGAAGAGGATGACGCGCTCCACAGATTCTTTGTGTGTGAAAGTTGGTCAACTCATAGAAAAGATCTGCAAGTTTCTCTAGGGATAATCACGCCGGACAACATCCTACAGATGATGCTCCGAAATGATCAAGCATGGAATCATATAGCTATTTACATAGGTGTCCTGCAACATAAGAAGAGGGAACTGGGTGCTTATGAGCGTCAGTGATAAACAGAATAAGGAAGGAGCAGCTTAAAAGGCTCACTAATTCGACACCGTCCTGGAGTAATGCGAGAGCGGTTCCAGGAAGGACTGTCAGGATGGAAAGGGTGTGGTTTTTAGTGGGTAAGAATCCCACACACTTGAAGAGTGCGGACCCTCTTGAAGCGTCTTGATAGAAGATTTTTCCACTTCCCTCGTAAAAAAAAATCTTTCTTTGTTGGGCTTTTGCTATCGGCCACGTTTCTGCACAATAGAGCATCGGAGGCCTCACCACAGATTTGTAGATCTTTCCTTTCAGCCTGCAGCTGACCTTCTGATTACACAATACCCCACTCAGTTTCCTCCAGGTCATCCAATCACTGTTTACCCTAGTTAGTTACTGTTGTTTTAAGGGGAAGAACTACGAGGTCATCTGCCCCTATACACTGTTTACCGTGTGCTGTATTTCAGCCTCCAGTCCCCCATCACTATGCACGTAGGAACTCAGATATTTAAACATCCTGGCCACTGGTAGTTCTTCTTACTGCAGGTTAATATGGAAATCTCGTTCTTCCGTCGTACACATATATTCTGTTTCCCCCTGCTGATCTTCAGCCTTTCTCCAATATTCGGTGGCTGTTTCATCATCATTATAATCTTAAAGTATTATTAACTTATATGTGACAAAGAAATTAACGCTATGTAATGTGAATATCTTTAATTACATTCTTTAGGTATATTCATAGTTAGCTTTAATTGCTTTCTTACATATAAATGATGAACGAAACAAATAGGATATTAAAAGTATGTTGGCTCAGGCGAGGAAAGAATTTCCTCAGAAAAGAAATTTGATGACATCATATATAGATTCAGAAAGTCATATTTGAAAGCCTTTGTCTGGAGTGTGGCGCTCCAAGCATGTACTGTTGGCACTGCGGAAAAGGGGAGGATAGAAGCGTTTGAAATGTGGTGTTACAGGAGAAAATGAGGATCAGATTGATAGAGTAACAAATGAAGATATATTAAGACCGGCACTGTTTCACGCCAAAATAGTACCGATAATATCATATGGGCTATACACACCTGATATGAGAAAACCTCACAATAACAGGCGTGAAAGCAATAGAAGGGGTCAAAGCCAGATACCTATAAAAGATACCAGTAATAGCAAAAAAATCGTACTCCAGATTGGCTTATGAACTAGCGCGAGAACCATTTCTCATACAAGAACTGCGAACGCAACAACTCTATAAGGTTTTCATTAACCTCGCAAAACAGTAAGGCTACGTGATACAGTTCTGGCAGGGGGTATAGTGTGGTGTATTTGTTTAAACATTTGTTTTTAAACAAATTGTCGATATTATCTTTCATTTGAATGCTTATTTTTACGATCCGTTAATTGTATATAAACCACCCACCTGGCTTTACTGTTATGTGGACTCGACGCAACACAGTTCTGTCAGGGGTTATCATTATTATTATTATTATTATTTATTTACCAAAAATTGTGCCTACAATTTATGGACGGCAGATAGAGAAAAGGGCAAGCCCCACATACACAGCAGTGTCTCCATCTCCGTTCATTAAATCTATACAAATCTGAAATGTTACATATATACAATTTACAACTTTACATTTGCTATATACACATAATATGCTGTACATGACGTCAATATCATACAATTCATAAATAAAAGGGAGGATACAGGCACGCACACATATACACGCTCACACACACACACACATGCATACATACATACACGCACGCACACACTCCCACTCACTCACAAAGTTACATTATATATAAATTCAATTTACATGGGGTTTTAGTCCCTTTAGAGCCTTCACTTTGCGGCAAAATTGTTGTGGAGGAAGGTCTTTTATTCCATGAGGCAGGTCATTCCAAAGTCCAGCAGAGCGATTGTAGAACCCAGATTGATAATCTGTTGTCCTAGCGAATGGAGGAACGAGGGTGACACCCTGTGTTCTACGGACTGAGCGGTATGACAGCTGAAGGCGGTGAAATGGGGACAGTTTAATGGTGCCAGCTAGAGATTTTCGGAGAAAGGTGAGATCTATTTGGCTACATATGTCATTGATGGATGTTAGTGGTTTTGTCAAAACTTTGTTACCCTGTTTGTAAATGAGTCGCTCTGCTCGACGTTGGACTGCACTTAATTTCCTCATGGTTTCATCGGTTGTGGGATGCCAGGCAGGAAGTCCATACAGAAGAATGGGCCATACAGTGGAAAGATACACCACTCGGAGTGCACGGCTTCTGAATCCCAGAAGATTGCGTCTTGCAAATCCTAGAATTCTAAATGCCTTCACCTAGATTCCTCAACGTGTACATTCCACTTCAAATTGCTGGAAATGTGTATTCCCAGCATTCACAGTGAATTGCACATGGGAAGAATTTTGCCACTCAGTGAAAGGCTATGTGCAAAAGGCTGTCTGGCTCTACTTAGCCGAATATATTTACATTTGTTTACATTCAATGTCATCTTATTTACATCACACCACAGTGCCACACTGTCCAGATCTTCCTGCAGTGCTTTGACGTCATCATTATTTTTATGGCTCTGTAATTATTGAGTCGTCTGCATACTGCTCCATCGTGGATGTCACACAGCCTGGAAGGTCGAGGGTAAAAGCCATGTACAACAAAGGCCCAATCACCGACCCCTGTGATACTCCCGAGGTTACCACTATGTTCGGCGACTTGGCCCCGCCAAACACGACACACTGCGTTCGACCTACCAGGAATGACGTCAACCATGTAATCAGTTTGCCTCCGATGCCATATTTGCCAAGTTTTAACAAGAGTCTTTCATTAGGCACCTGATCAAAAGCTTTGCTGAAGTCCAGGGCCACACAGTCTACTTGGGAGACGTTAGTCTGATCCAAGGAGTTCTGCCAGTCATCAATCACTTTTGTCAAAAGAGTTGTACAAGATTTCCCCGGAACGAAGCCATGTTGGCTTGGATTTAACAGGCCTCGCTCGCTCAGGAATTCCAGTATGTTCTTAGCAACCAGGCGCTCCATACATTTACAGATACCAGACATTAGAGAAATAGGGCGCTAATTGTGCATGTCTTCCTTGTCCCCATCTTTAAACACAGGAGCCACGTTAGCATGTTTCCACTCTTATGGTAGAGTCCCGGTGTTAATGGACTGGTTGAAAAGTGCGCACAATGAGGGTGCTAGGGCATCCGCACAGTAGGGAGGATCCGAGGAGGGATTAAGTCTGGACCTGTCGCTGCATGGGGGCGAGTTCTCCGTAGGCTGTCTCGAACTTCCTGTTGTGATAAATATAGACTGGCTAGGGTAAAGAGAGGGGATGATGTCCTTGGTAGGAACATTCCTTCACTGGTGTCAGGAGGAGAAAAGTTATTTTGGAATTTATAGTTCAACGAGTTGGCTATGTCTAGCCTGTTGGAAAGAGAAAGTCCGTTATGTTTAAAGCTCTGTGGTGCGGTGTTGCCACTCTTGCTCCGAATGAATGTCCACATTGCCTTGGGATTAAAGCTTAATTTGTCCATATACGTGTTGTAAGCTTCACGAATTGCAGATTTGGTACTATTCCTAGCCAGCCCATACCTTTCCCACCTGCTGTCACTTGGGCACTGTTTCCACTTGTAATAGAGCTGATTTCTCTTTCTTATTTTGGTTATTATGTCCTTTGAGATCCAATGTGTTTTTTTCTTTCTTATTTTTAAATGTAATTTTAGGGATCACTTTATCGACGCATTGAAAAAAGATTTCCTTCCAAGTATGCCAGGTACCATCTATATCTACACTGTTGGTGAGTAAAGGTGTAATGACCGGTAATCTGTCCAGTAAGATATCAGAAAGAAGTTTCCAGTTGGTACGGGAGTAATTGTAAACTGTTCTGGTTTGCAATTTTGGACTGTTTGTTTTGTGGGTAAATATAGCTAGGAGGGCTTGGTGATCACAGAACCCAGGGATGACTTGAAGAGACTGAATTGAGGACAGAGAGTTTGTTAGAAAGAGATCGAGAGTCGAACGGGAGGTCTCAGTGATACGGGTAGCTTCAAATATGAGTTGATGGAGGAAAAGATCATGGAATGCTGTAAGGAAGTAGTTGGATATAGGATTATTTGGGATAGGAGCGGCATTTCTATTCCATGTGATTTGTAGGTTGAAATCACCAACAATATAGATATACAGCGTCATAATTTTGTTGAACGTTTTGCACTCATTTGAGGGAGAGAATCAGCTCATCATTCATCAGCTGGGACGATTTCGGAGCGCGATAGACTGAACCGATCAAAATATTTACCGTTACTGCAGTGAACCTCAACCCACACGGCTTCAGCGTCAGTTTTCAGCTGATGGCCGCGAGTTGCATTGTACTCAGGCTTCACAGCAATAAGAACCCCTCCCCCTGAAGTCTGCAGTCGGTATTTCCGGAACAGCTGGTATGTGTCTGGTAACACCTCCCGATCACATACCACCCCAGAGAGCCACGTTTCACTGCAACACACAATACTTGAATCTAGGGTGGTCACTGGAGCATGAATGTTTTGTTTCCGTCCCGGCCGCGTGATGTTGCGGGCATTGAATGCGAACAGTGATAAGTGTTTATTTACAAGTGAACTATTCAGGTTATTTACACTATTTACAGAGTCACTGGGAATATCACTGGTATTGTTGCACAATGAGTCGGTAAACAGCGGCATAGCAAATTGCCAACATGTCCACGTTCGCGTACCTTTTCTAACGCACTGGAATTCAGAGGTACTGATTTTAGCACACGTCCTGTGACTCGACGTGTTACAATTAATGCACTGAAGATATAGATGATTTTTTCGGCCAATTTTCTCACATATTGTGCATTGCAAAGGTCCAGGGATGAGTTCTATGTCGCCGCTTAGAGCAAGCGCTAGGCAGCAGAGCGAGAACCCGGTAGCAGGTAGCCTTGCGACACCTCCCCCTCCCCCTCGGCGTGGCCGACTAATGGTGGCTAGCCCCAGACCTTCACTGCCGCACCAAGTCCAGGAATGTATTGTACATTTGTCACTCACCAGAAGCTTATCCAGAAGGGGATGATTCTTCAGATCCTGTTCATTATTATCGGTCACAGAATGAACACATCTTGCCACAGTCACTGCACATTTAACCAATAGAAATACTAAAATTACAGAGAGCACACTTCCCTTCATGCAGGCACGCACCGCCATCTTTGTATTTGTTTAAAGGCACTTTATAAACAAATTAATATAATTCCGTTGATTTTTCAAGAAATGCAAGATTTTACCTCTACAACTCAGACGATTTGGAAGATTTTGGTACAATTCGCACCTTGTAACTCTCTCTGGCTTAAGAGCTTGAGTTTTGTGAAACATACACCTTAGCGTATTATATGTATGACTGGCAAGCTTATCTCTAATGTACTGTATTACTACACAGGGGCGGCTGAACTGCTGCAGCACGTTGTTTTATTTGAATCTAAATTACTTTAATAATATTTACAATCAAATACAGTGACATCAGCCAAAGAGTAAGAAATATTTCAACTCCCCTCACAACGAGTAGTTGTGGGCTTCACTCCTCGTCCAGCACTGGCTATGAAGATCGCAGCTCAGCGAGGATTTCTTGTTTATTGCCAGCAAACAGGAACACTGCCTTTTGCGCATGCGTGCTCAACTTTTCCGTTGTGTTGTTGGGACAACAGCCATGACATCACAGCGATTCTTCTTTTGGCCACCGAACGGCAGCACTGGTCACACGAAATGAGATTGTGGCAGGTGGCACCTTCTAGACACTGGGGTAGCATTTTAGAGGGAATCGCTCGTAGCAACCTGGGGAGGGAGGGGGCAGGAAATATTGAGGAAGCAATCAGCTGTTCCTGCCGGCTCCCAACTTACCTATTCTATAGCCACATTTTGTAAATCGACGAACTATAAAAATAATAATTATGAAGTTGTCAAATTGAGGACATATTTCTTTAAATACAAAATGTCTAGTTTGTAAATTTCACTATAGCAAAATAACTAGTAATTTTGCAATACGGCGTTGCTGGTTTCATTTTAATGCTTTTGGTAACGCTGAGAGGTTCTGTTTTCGCGCGCCAACACCAAGTGTTTTTGTGTTCGTGAATAATTTGTCATTGCAGATGTTATTGTTTGTTTAATTAATTTTGTATTGGGTTTGTTCAGTGGAGAGAATCTTGAGTGTTTCTATAAACTATGTTTCTCAATACTGGACTTTTATTTTCTGGAGGGGGGATGGATTACAGTACACAACTGATCGTCTACATTAGCCGCCACTGTTACTACAGTGCTAAAAGAAACAGGTTTAATGCTATAGTTATTTAAATTAACATCGAGTATGTTTATTAAAAAGAAGTGTCCGTTACTATAAATGACATTACTTCACAAAACAATATGTTAGAGACCATAAAAATTCACACAATGAACATATATATCGGGGGATGGGGGAGAGAGAGATCGGGGAAGAATGTTATCTTGAAGGAAGCCTATCCCAGTATTGAAGGAAGCATCATCAGGAGAGCAACCAATGTGGCAGTAGCAATGGCAGTTGTTGAACCTGAAAAGAAGACAGAGTTTATATCAGTGCTTGAAAGGCTTTATTCTTGACCTAATTTCCCGTAAAATGATTATTTATATAAAGTAACTTGATGTATTTCAGTGGATGGTCTCCTAGAGAGCGGGTGTAATATCGATGATTGTAGGGAAATTTGCGAGCGACTGGCGAGCCGAGCGGCTCATGAGCCGCTCGAGGAAGAAGTAAATGCCCGAGCCTTGTATGAGCATTATTTGAGCCATAATGCTCGCGAGCAGAATCAATCATTGTGTGTTGTTTCCACGTGCAAAACGGATGCCTTCCGAACAAGACACTCTGCTTGCTGTGATGGTTCCGAGTGGCGCAGCTATGATGATGGCCAATTTAAATGAAAATGAAAAGAAACCCCGTCGGTGTTGGCGCAATGAATTATACAAAGACGAAGTGGGTCGGAATTATTGTTGGACATGAAGTTCCAGAGCGTTAGTGATCAGTATAAAAATTTCATACGAATGTCGCCTACTGACTAAGCAGAATAGGTCACAAAATCTCGAAACGGGAAACATATCTTCGCTCTCCGATTTCGGCTCAAGACAGGCTCACAGAAGCTGGTACAGACTTGCGAGGACGTATCTCCTTTGAGCTCGCTGTAAAAACTGACTTCAGCCGGCTCAGATTGAGCGGCTCAAGTTCGGCTCGAACTAGGCTCAGAAGCCCGTACACCCTGACGAGGCTGGTAGTGTGAGCGGCTCGAGCCGCTCAGCTCGCAAGTGTGTACCCGCCTTAAGTGGCAGGGGAAACTGGAAGTTTAGGACAAAACCTGCCCCACCACCAACCATGCTAGGAGACCAAGTAATAATTTTCTTCTTTTTCCTGTTCTTCAATTCCCTTATGCCCTCATGTGTCGGGGTAGCCTCGTTTGAGCCATTTCTGCCATTCCGCTCTATGTCTGCACATTCTCTTCATTTCCACAACAGTTTTACCCCTTTCTTGTCCCAATCTCTCAATCCTACTCTGCCATGTAATGCGTCCAGCTCCTCCTTCAACTCGCATTCCATGTATTTGTTGTACTTTTTTTCTTTTTCCGTTCTCGTAACTTGTCCGTACCATCTCAACTGACGTTCCTCAACCACTTCATCCATTGCTTCTTGTCCTAATTCCTCTCTTATTGTCTCATTTCAAACTTGATCTCCTCTTGTCTTTCCTACTGCTCTCCTCGGAAACTTCATTTCTATGACAGTAATCCTACTTAGATGTTTATCTTGTATGCCAAACTCTTGTTTGGTTGGTTGGTTAGGGGCTGCGACAACGCGGTCATGTATCCCCGTGTACTTTGGGTGAGTGTAGAATCTGTCTGATAACCGGTGTTAATATTGTGATGACTGTATTAGTGTGTGTTATCTGGTTTAATTCAAGTATGGACTGCAGACGATAATTTCAAGTAGTTCCTACTTTTGCTATAAATATAGACGGCCAGAAACTGACACATCTAAGATTTTCGGACGACATAACGCAAATAGCAAAGTCAGCAAAATCACTAGAAGAAATGATCAATGAGCTGGACAAAATAAACAGAGAAGGGCCTCACAATGAACCCCACAAAATCAAAAATAATGACAAATGGAATACAAGATCCAATCCAAGTCCATCAATCACCACTTAGAGTATGTGCAACAGTGTGTGTACCTAGGACAAAGCATCTCCCTGAACAAAGACACAGAGAGTGAAATCAAACGCCGTATAGGACTGGCGTGGAGCAAATTTTGGTCGCATAAGTTCTTACTCACAGACAAGAGGCTAAAAGTAAGCACAAAAGCAGAAATCCTAGACAACTGTGTTATGCCAACACTAAATTATGTTTGTCAAACATGGTCCTTGACAGAAAAACTGAAAAAGCAGCTACAGGTATGTCAAAGAAGAATGGAGCGTAAGATCCTAAACGTTTCTCTAAGAGACAGAATAAGGAACGAGGAACTAAGAAGAAGGACAAACATACGCGACGTGGTAGAAAGGGCAGAAAGCCTAAAATGGAAATGGGGAGGACACGTATCACGCATGGATCACCAGAAATGGACGTATCGCACCATAATGTGGGACCCAAGAGAAGGACGAAGAAACGTGGGACGCCAAAAATCCAGATGGTCAGACTACTTTAGAGCTAAAGCGGGAAACCAATGGTCGAGAGTGGCAAGAGACAGGGAAGCATGGAGACAGCTGGAGCCAAACAGGAATCAACACGCACCAAACAGGACAGAAAGACAATGACCGTGAGTGCAACAAGACAAAAGCTCCCTAGGATGCTCACCTTCGGAGCCTAATCACGAGCAAGTCCCTGTGCAAACAGGAGGCCTTTGTCCTTACGGGATATCTATAGGCTAATTTTATTATTATTATTATTATTATTATTATTATTATTTTTATTATTATTATTATACTACCGTCCACCCCTAATAATTCAGAAATAGCTGCCATTGAGAGCAGATGTAACAAATTGGAAGGTGCCTTTCAAACCTGCAAAAACATTTACAAAAGTAAAAGCTTGTCCCGGAATGTCAAACTTTGTCATTATAACACAGTAATTAGGCCGTCAGCACTGTATGCCGCAGAATGCTTACAGATGACAAACAAAGGCCCATTGAGAAAATTAGAACTTAAGGATCGGAAAATTCTAAGGAAAATATTAGGACCTGTTAATGATAATGGTACTTACAGAAGAAGACATAACAATGAATTATTTGAACATATAGAAGATTTGGTGAGTTTGATGAGAAAAAGGAGAATGTCTTTCTTTGGACATTTGGAACGGATGGAGCATCATTGACTTTCATATCGAATACACTCATCAATCTCTAAAAAAAATCCTATTGTAAATGGTCGATGCAAGTTAAAAAGGACCTAACAGAAGCTCGAATCAATCAAGCTCTGGTTTGGGATAGGAACCTGTTCAGAAAGGCGGTTAAATCAGCCAGTAATCTACACCCTTTAACATCTGTGATGCCTCGCCCTCACTGCAAGTGGACGGAAGAAAGGAGAGCTGAACATTCGTCAAGAATGAAGATCTACTGGCAGACAAGAAAACAAGCTTTACAGTGATCATATGTGTGAAGAACATCGTGGTCCATTGATGGCCGAAACGACTCCAAAAAAGAAAACTACCGTCCACCTAGCTTGTGGACTTGGCTACTAGATCCCATCGCACTCAGCTCCTGGCGGCAAACATTGGAACTAATAGACCGTTATCAATTCTAACCTACAAATTTTGGCTTCACATTAGTGTAGTTAGTGGAAGATTCTTTTTCATGCCATAAATCTATGACATGGGACCGCCGTCTTTACTTCCCCTCCGAAGGAAGGCATACTGAGGGATAATTAACGCTCTTAAAAATCCGATGATTTCGGCCGGGTTTGATCCCGCGACCTTGGGCATAGAAGCTCAGCATGCTACCAACTGCGCCACCGAAGCCGTCAAACCCAAACTCTCCTCACCATACAGCGTAATCGGTGCCTTGATTGCATTTTAAAGTAATAATAACGGTAATAATAATTTTATTAATGCAGCCAATGCCCATTTATTTTATGTTCAGGATGGGTCATTTTGGAAGGAAATCGGCCGTGGACCTGATGAAAGGAACCGTCCCGTCATTTGCCTGGTGGTGAAAATGGGAAACCACGAAAACCATTTTCAGGACGGCCGAGGTGGGATTTGAACCTTCGCTCTCCCGATGCCAGCGAGGCACGAGTGCTCTTGGCCACCGCGGCCGGTAATAATCATAATAAAAAAGGAAGCTTGTAGTTTTACGTGACCGTTAATCTTGAGATCATGAGCCACGGGACCTCCTTTTTACGTGGAATCCGAACCACAGGACATGGCATTTCACTTCGAAAATCTCACATGCATTGACCGGGAATCGAACCCGGACCGCCTTGGTGAGAGGCATACAGCTAGACCGCTGAGCCACCACGCCCCAATAATCATAATAATCATAATTCTTCTTATGTGTATATTAAGGCTTTCACGGCCCGGATTATATAAACAATTCATGTTTTTTGGGCTAATGCCGTGTGTATTTAGATTAGAACCATACGTTTCGGAGAAACTTTGCCTCCTTTTTCAATGCAAATCAAACAAAGTGGCCAAAGAAAGTATATCAATGAGATTACAAAAATTACAAAAATATATATATAAATTCCTCAGTTCGTCACCAGAGAGCAGCTGCCAGAAATTACTGAATGGATCATGGTAGAACGGTGGACAGAGTACTAAGTAAGGAGAAGGTAAAGGGGGCGGGGTGAAAATATAGAGACTCCTCGAAGAATGAGGATGTCTAAAAGAAAAGGGGCGGGGGGAGGTGGGAGGGTTAGGTGGATATAAGGAAACATAAACAAAAGGGAAGTGTATCTGAACGATACTTAACGTCATATAGGCAACGGCGAAAAAACAGATGGAAAACTCCTCCAGTGACGAACAAAGGAGATCAAATCCAGGCTCTGTAGCCATAGTAGTGGGGAGGTTAAGACGAAAATAAATGGGGTACCGTTCATATTTTGATAGAAGCATGAGACTTGGCACACTTATAGTTTGGACCCTAAACTTTCGATCTGAGATGGTAGCCACTTCCGGAAGGCGGCGCCGAGTGCCTGTTTTTCAAGGTTTCCTACCCACCCGGAGTGAACTACGAAATCAACGCTTAAGTCGATTACAAATGCCTGTTTTGCTTCGCGATGAATACTTTTTGCATTCAGAATCACCTGGAAAACGTTGTTAACACGATTTGGAGTGGTAGGATTTAAATTAAAGCGACTACAAAATGGGTAGATGAAATAAGAAAGGATATGGAGGAAGTTGGGGTCAGTCCAAATGAGATCTGGAATAGAGATGTGTTTCGAGGTACGATTGATACATTCAAGGGGTTCCAGGAAAAGCAAAGGAGAAGTGCCAAGAACATCTGGTCGGAAGAAAGGAAGAGAATCCACAGTGAAAGGATGAAGAGTTTCCGGGAGCAGAAAAAAGGACTAATCAGCAAGTCAATTGTTTCCCGTGGTCCAAAGTAGGCCAAAATCGAACAAGGAAGAAAGAATAATAATAATAATAATACATATATTTTCATTTGAGGCTGCATTGCCTTTGAGCGTCCAGTCTAGTCTGAAAGCCTCTATTTGCGAACAAGTCACTTCCATGATCCCCTATTAGCAGTTAGCGGCCTCCTCTGCTTCTACACCTCCCACTTTGAAATCGGTCAACACTGAATCTAACCATTGCCTCCTAAAACTACCTCTACTTCTCTTACCCTCTACAGCCGGACTCATTAACCTTTTACGTAATCTCTCCTATCCCATTTAGATTCAGATTTTAGTCTACGTTTCCAGCAATTCGTCCCAGTGTGAGGCGGGCTGATTGAGGCGAGAAGTTGATATTGGTGAGGTTCTTTTACCCTTTATATGGCAAATCATTTTTTATGTGTTTTTACATATTAATTTATTTTAATAATTATTATTACTGTTATTTTGTGTTTCTCTAATTTTAATGTTTATATATTTATTTATTATTTTTTTACTTATTTTCTTATAGATTTAATTTTGATATTTTTAATTCATGCATTCATTTCGAATTGATTTTTACAATTATTTTCATATTGTTTGAATAGTTATGTTTATTGTTTTAATTTTTATATTCCTTTCATTTTTTTATTTTTATTTTTATGATATTTATATTTTATTTATACACTTTAATTGTTAATGTTTTTAGTTTAATTTTTCAAAATTTCATTCAGCACATTACGTCAAGTAGATACGTGTATAGACAACTATTTGATTTTTAGAAATACTAGCACTTCAGTGTGAAAACTCTACGAAATTTGGCTGAAAATTCAACCATCAGCTTCTTTGAAAGCATAAACTGTCCTTATGACAAGTGGTTAATATAGAGACCACTATCCCCTAAAGGGTTAAATACGCGTCTCGGAATTTGCCTGGAGTAGAAAATGGGGAAACCACCGAAAACGGAGAACAAGAGCAAGAGGATGCATATCGTCACAAAAGTCTAATCCGTCTCACAGAGAGAATGAATAAAAATAACTGGTACTACAATACATTTACGTCTCGCAAAAAATGCACAGGAGTTTGTGCTAGTGAGACGTAAGTCATGTTCTAGTTAGAAGATCAGCGTCTACTTACACGATACACAAATCGGTTTGTTCGTGCTGATGTGTTGACCAGCTGGGCATTCACACTTTCTGCTATTACATATTTGGCCCGTAATGTTACAATCTTTATAATCTGCACATGTCCCATCTGAAATAAAGTTTAACACTGCATTATTGAGGAATCTGGGATTGCAATACCCATGTCCATGCTAGTATATACACAGTGTCTACTTACATGGTATACAATCTTTGTTGTTCTTGCTGGCTTGTTGACCAATAGGACAATCACATGTGCGAGTCAATACATTACATGTCTGCGTAGCGATGTTGCAGTCCTTAGTATCTGCACACTTGCCATCTGCAATAAAGTTTGACACTGTATTATTGAGGAAACTGGCATTGCAATACCCATGGCCATGCTGGTACATACTGTGCCCGTTAGACACAGATATCGTGGGAACTGAGGATCGGAGCCACTCCCCTCCAACAAGACATATGATTATAGTAGATGGGACGTATCCTTTTGACTAGCTCGACACGAGACTGCTGTCTCAAGGAGTATCGGGTTAGGAGGAAAGGAGTGGGTAGTTTGAACTAGCCCCAAGAACACATCCGAAGGAAAGGCAAACTTACAGTTATAAGATCCCAGGCTTAAGTAAATATTCTCGGCATTTATTCAGAAATCATATCCGTAGCCTAATTCTAAGAAGGGTTCTGGTGGCTGTTCCACCCTAAATTAAACTAAGCTGTATTATAAGAACGTGGGATAGCTATTCCCTAAAAATCCCTCCTAGAAATCCTACTTACAAAATGAATGGCAAATCAAGCTAAGGCTCGTGATACCTAAAAGGTTCCCCTAAGCAAATACAATTCAATTAAAATAATAATAATAATAATAATAATAATGCAGTTTGTTGCTTTAATTTGTACACAAGTGTAGTTTGTCTGATTATATCGTGAATGGTTATACAGCCGGGTGAGGGCGGAAAAGAAAAGAGGGGGGGGGGGGTCGTCCTTAAAGTGTCGGCATCGGATTGAGTCGGGTCCAGGTGCGGTTTTGAAGTGCGGGAGAGAGCTATGGAGATATCTACTTTTGTGATGAGTTCAGTTAGTGGATGAGGGGTGAAGACGTGATTTGAGGAAGGCTGAAGATTGGGGCGGTATCTTGGCAATGGACTCATCGTCATCGTAGGTGAAAGACGGGTCGGGTGCGTCTTGGAACACTATGGCGAATTTATTGGCGAAAACATCTAGTTTGGCGGGTTCATCAGGTGGCGCACTGTTATGTACTATAGGATATTGTGGCGTTGATGTTTTGCCTGTGAGGTGGTTAAGGTGTCGTCAAAACCTGTAGAGGGAGGGGGACACGCCGTTCATACGGGAGCAGATGGTGGGCCATGACAGTCGCTTATGTGCCTCGATGTAGGCTTTCACCGTTCGAAGAGTTTGGCGGTGACGCTGAAGAAAATAGCGGTCGCGGGTGCGGAGGTAGGAATTATGGTGGGAATTGGAGAGTGCGAGGAGACGGCGGGCTTTGGGTGGGATGGGCAGTCTGGAAGGAGTCGACGGGGTGAGGGGGATGTGGCGCCGTGCCACTTGCTGCAGGGTGTCGTGGAGATGGTTAGTGTATGTATCGACGGTGTCCTGTGTACTTAAGAGCATGGTGTTGGTCTGTATGTGTTCGTGATGTACGTGCGGTAAGCTGGCCAATCGGCTGAGCAGAGGTTTTGTACCATTCGGGGTGGTGGCGTTGGGCGATTTCGGGTAGGGATTTGGAGGGTCAAAAGAACGGGGCATGATCGCCTCCAATAAGAGGTAAGACGGTGATACAGATTAGGTGAAGGAAGGAGTTATGCGCTATGATGGCATCAGGAGTGGTTTGGGAGGGCGAGTAGGTTTCGGTAGAGGAACCAGGGAGACGTTGATGTGTCCAGGATGTGTGTCCAGACTGCGGAGTTCCTGGGCCGTGCGGTCATGTAGATTTAAATCTGCCATGATGATGAAGTGGGGGAAGGTGGCGGCCACTTTTGCAATAAAAACTTTAGGAAGAGGATGTCGTCGTGGAAGGGTATAGATCGTGGCTAGGTGGAGAACTAGGGATGTAAAGTAGACCGTGGAAATGAGGCTTTCTGGGAAGTGGGGGGGATGGGGGGATGTGTTGTCGGATAGGATAACGTGGGAGGTAAGCCAGTGCCGCTCCACCACGACCTAAGTTGTGGGGGCGGTCTGCGCGCAGTAGAATGTAACCGGGAAGAAGGGCATGTTGGTTGCTGCGGAGGAAGGTTTCATTCAGAAGTGCTACGTCTATATGGTGGGTAGAGAGGTGATATTCTTTTTACTTAAGTTTTATCGTCTGTGTCGACCACTTTACCTATATTTTACTACGGACGCGGGTGCTAATCCTATAATAGAGTGAGCACGGATTTGGCGACGCCGAGGGTTTCCTGAGCTGGGTCCGGTCTTTCTCCTTCTTCCATTGCGTTCGGGGCGATCCCTCTCCTCTTTACCTTTCCTTTCTGCCTTTCGTGGCTCTCCTTTCTTCCGGGTCCCATATGCTCGTTCTTTGGGGGGTGAGGGCATTTCTTTTCCCCCTGTCTTTTGTTTCCCTTACTTGTATTTCTGTTTTCCATTTCCTCTTCTAGAATATGGGTGTGTGGTTGGTTTTAGTTGTAAGCATGTAGTTAGTTTGTTGATTAGATATAATTAATTGTTCCATTAGACTGTGGTGTGTGCGTGTGTCTGGTGGCAGTTGCATTGCTTATTAGAGATAGTTCATTGTTTCATTAGACTGTGTTGTGTGAGGGTGCATGTGAGTGTGCCTGGTGACACACTGTTTTAATGGTAGTATTTTGTTGTTGGTGGAACTTATGTAATTTTTCGTTAGTAGAATTTTGGTATTTAATTGTTAGTAGAAGGTTAGTATTTTTGTTAGTAGAATTGCTCTATTACTTATTTTGAAAGGGAGTAGCAGCCTTTCAGCATAAATCAATTCTTTACGTGTCTTATAGACGGTTATGATATTGATAATATAAGCCAACAAATGGCTACACTGCGTTCTTCTGCTCGGCCGAAAGCAACGGAAACTACAGCCGTAATGCTCTTCCCGAGAATATGCTCCTCTCTATGCATTATTACACGTGATGATGGCCTCCTCCCTTGTAGAATTACAATCCGGAGGTAAACTATTCCCCCGTTTGGATCTCCGGGTAGGAACTACTCGAGAGGGGATTAACATCACAGAAGTGACAAAGAGGAAATCTGACATTCTACGGATCGGAGCGTGGAATGTTAGAAGTCTGCGGGGAAGCGGAAGGTTAGAAAACTTAAAAAGAGAAATGGATAAGTTGAGGTTGGATTTAGTTGGGATTAGTGAAATGCGCTGGCAGGAAGAACAGGACCATTGGTCAGGAGACTATAGGGTCATTAGCACTAAATCAAACAATGGCCAAGCACGGGTTGGTCTCATATTGAGTATGAAACTTGGAAAGCAGGTGGAATATTATGAGCAATATAGTGTACCCTTATGAAGCAGGTACAAGGTATCGAACCAACGATATTTTGGGAAGAATATTAAGCGATGTCTTATAATATTAATACCAGCCATAGATGGTTCTAAAGGAAGCTGAATGTCGACATAGGATGAGGCATACATACTTATCAAAGTTATGGCCCAGCTGCACGATGACGCATAGGTGATGGCATAGCCTACGTGCGCCTCGCTAATCATAGTCTCGTGACTGCATATCATGCAATATTGCATAGGAAGATTCTCGATAGTGAAATGTACCAGGAGAGAGGAGAATCACCAATTCATATTGAGTCAGCAGGAATCTTGCGACGCTGTCAGTAGGAGGGGTAAGTATATGGTGCAATTAAGGTGAATTCCTGATTCACGCAAAATTATAAATTTTTAAGCTTGCCAATAAATATGATCCTGGGAATTAGAATTTTCAGAGATATAAAATCTTTTAACAATATCACAGGAAAAGAGTGCAAATTCAGCATGACGACATTGAAGAGGGGCGTAAGACCCTGGTGGGGGAACTTAGAAGAGTTGATCTCGCCCACGCAGGATGAAATTACCTGGAAATTAATATAAATTAATCCTGTGATCGGTTTTTGGAAACGAAGACATTTTTGGAATGTTGAAGCCACAGGGAGTCTACGAATATTTTTTTTCATGGTCGTACGACGCCTGATTTGGAAAGTAGTTTGAAAAAGGATGGATCTCACCCTAATTATTTCAGAAACGAATAAATAGCCAGACCGGCCAGCAGAAAGTATTCAGTCTACAACCCACGCAGAAGCGTGTGGTGTTGTTTCGCAGTATTCAGACTTAGCAGGCCCGGGGAGGGCCTTGCACTGTTTCAAACAACATACAGTCAGCATCGGACCCTGGGAGTGGTCACGTTGTATCATACTGTCTTGAGAGTTTCTCTCTGAAGAAACGACGTACAACCGATATACAGTCTTCAGTTAACCGTGTAAGGGATACGCTGCATCAGATCACCGACCCTCGTCGAAGGACCAATATAAGGGTCATACCGCGTCAATAGTTAAATTATTTCATGGAACCGAACGGGTTACCATAATTGACGGCGAATATTAAGGCAGCAAAGACTTTAGTAAAATTGTATGGTGTGATAACATCTAAACTCAGTGAATATCTCACCAGCATCATACGAATCCGGGAGCACAGAGTGTGTGCTACAGTCGATAAATACATTCGAGACCGGAGCAGGTCATAACGTCGAATTAGAAATCTTAACTCGGCTGTGTTTAGGGGGGTCAGAAATAATAGTGACGATAGTTCGGAAAAATGAAGTACGAATTAGAAGCATTTGAAATAAGCGTAACACATTAAATCGTCAAGAAAGATAGTACTAACACAGTACTATAGTAGACAATACTGAACGTGAATTCGAGTGAAGAAACTTTTCTAAACTAAGAGCGTTAGTTAAAACCTAAACTGCGGCTCTAGAAATTGGGAATTAAGGAAGAAATCGGCAAAGCATAGACTATTAGCCGCATTTAAGACAATATCGTGCCAAGCATCATAGCATCAGAGCCGATAACTGCAAGTAGGGAATCAGAATAAACTGTCTAGGAGGAAAGGTGAAGATACGGGTAGGGGTATCGAGACTTTCAGTAACTTCAAGCGAATGGTAGGGCCAGAGCAAGAAGGCACGAGCACCTGCATTTTAAGAGAAGGTTTTAAGATAACAAAACGTGTGAAGTGAAAATAATCACGAGTGTAAACAACCAAAGAAATAGGCTTGAGTGTATTTTTTGTGTGTGTAGAATTAAGATATTGTTCAAGTGTTGAAGTGTACTAATCATGTTAGAAAGCCTTTCAAAAGAGGTAATAAGTGATATAAATTTGTGTAAAATGTTTAAAGAAAGGTTAAGTGTAAATTGTGCTGCGGAATTATGATGAAGAACTATAACCCAATATGTGGGCGAGTAAGTTTCCAGTCATCAATTTCAGGGAGCCGCCGGACAAAAAGTGAGTACAATATGCCATTATGATTATTTTGAAAAGGGGTTCGCGCATCCTTAAATGAATAAAAGATCACACATGCAGAAACAGAGAAATTGGTTTGTGAAGAGAGATAGGAAATAAAATATAACGGATTTTGAATGACAGCCCATAGAAATATAATATTGAAAGAAATATCGGTCATATTCCAAGTGAATAATGTAAGAGTGAATCTCATATAAGTGTGTAATGAGTTGAACGGTAGTGTTCATGTAATTGAATTGAAATAATGATAAAATTCATGAAAGGGTCATGTTTTAGTGAATGTATTCTAAAAGCAAAGACGGCTAAGAAAAATAAATAAGTCACGAAAATCTTTAGAGAAATAATTCTGAGATACGCTATGAGAGAAGGTAAAGATAAAATCATTAGATTTTTATAATTTCAGTCCAGGAACCATAATAAAGAGCGGAGTTGTTTGGATCAGGAGATTGATTGATCAAATTGAATTATGCGTAAAGGAAGCCATGTATTGTATTATGAGGCCAAGTGGTTGCGTCCCGCTCGTGGATGGAGAGTGTTAGCGCGCAGATACCGACATGTTCCGTTCTGACGTCGCATAAACTCATAGAACAGAGGTGTCATTCCTGTTCCTCTATTGTTGTGTATTCTGAACATGGGTAAAGCCCTAGAAAATACACATTGTTGAGCTTTTAAGCTTCAGTAGTGTTGAGCCCCTTATTTAATGATCCCATCTTAGATCAAGCAATATTGAGGCTACTTTATTAATCGGCATTCCTGTGAAATAGCATTAGCTATTTGAGAGCCACAATACAGTAAATCCGACAGGGATTAAATAATAAAGATTTTTGTGTAGTACATTATGTAAGTGAAAGAATATAACCAGCCGGTCTTGAGAGGACTTTCAGACAGACATGCAGGCAGACGGCCGAGGGCCATAAATCAGTCTGGCCATTTAAGGGGCTTGGCGACCCATTAACCACCTTAAGCAAGGTCGTGAAATATAAACACACCAGTAGAAGTGAAGATTGGAACTTTTAAAGGAGCAGGCCCGAGGGTTGTACTCGTGGCCCAGTAATCATTGATAATGGCAGTTATATCGTTCAAATCCCGTGGATAAATAAATGATTATCGCATTGTTGCTATAAAATTATAATGTGTGATAGGTTATGAAAAATGGATGTTTCTTTAGTTAATGTAAATTCTAGGCAAATGCAGGGAGCTTTTGTTTAATTGATTAAATTCAGTAAATTTGTGTTCTTAAGGGTAGCGCGAACCTCCTTAAAATAAAAGGCAGTACTAATTAAGAGAGAGAAGTGAATGATTCGATTCATGTGTTCAAAATAAAATAATGAATGTTATTATTATTATTATTATTATTAATATGTGTAGAATATATTTTATAGTTCCCAAAGTAGAGGAAGTGATGTAAGCTAAATAATTGTGTAACGTAAACAAAGATGACATGGAGCCATGCGAGCTCATAGAACTTGTAGTAAATGGAGATACTACATGGAAGTGAAATTTGAGTATTGGGTCAAGGGAACCAAATTAATTATAAATCTCATGATTTAAGGGTTTGATTTCTTGTTCAATGGAAGAAGTGTTGTATTAATTATTGTAATTTGTATTTTTGTAGCATCAAGCATTAGTAAATATTAAATATGTTTTAGATTTGATTTTGAGTTGATTTTGGAAGTGTTAACCTGTTGTATCAGATCCAAAAATATGTGAGCCATATTGTGGGAATGGATGTACTACGCCCCGACACGACTGAGCTAACGTAAGTGTGGCCACATAGTAATCTTATAAATGGGTACAATAGAGAAAGGATTATTGTAGCAAAAATCAATACAAGATCTAAGTGCACCACAATGGTACAAGTCTGTATGCCTACCAGTCAAGTTGATGATGAAGATGTTGAAAATATCTACGAAGAAATAGATGAAATTCTGAGGTACCGTATATCAAGGGTGATGAAAATGTTATGGTAAAGGGAGATTGGAATGCTGTGGTAGGAAAAGGAAGAGAAGGAAAGATAGTAGGAGATTTCAGATTAGGTGAAAGGAATGATCGAGGAAGCAGGCTGATGGAATTCTGCACCGAACATGACTTAGTCATAGCTAACATCTTATTCAATAAGCACAATAGAAGAATATACACACAGATGAGACCAGGAGATACAGGGAGTTACCAAATCGACTTCATTATGGTCAAGCAGAGGTTTCGAAACCAGATTTTGGATTGTAAAACATATACCGGTGCTGACATAAACTCTGACCACAATCTGGTTGTTATGACATGCAAATTAAAGTTGAAGAAACTGAAGAAAACTCAACATCCAAAAAGGTGGGCAATAGACAGACTGAAAGCGAAGGATGTAAACGAAAGGTTCAAGAAGAGTATAAAGAAAGGACTTATGAAAAACCCTAAACAAACTTCAATTGCAGACGAATGGGCACGTTTGAAGCATGAAATAACAAAAACCGCAGAAGAGAACATTGGTAGGAAAGAAAGAATAGGTAGAAAACCATGGATCACTCAGGATATACTAGAATTTATGGATGAAGGGCGGAAACACAAGAATAGGCCAGTCACCGTACAGTAGACACAAAAATCGCATAAGGTCGCAAAAAATTGCAAGGTTCTGATTTTTGGTATGTTGTTAGGATAGATACCTATAGTTTAAAACCAAGTTTGCAACCTCGAAAGACCTGTGCTAACTTCGTGGCGCTCGAAAAACCTCGAAATTTTCAAACGTTTTTCGGATTTTGGCTTACATCTTCCAAAATATGCATTCTATGGTAAAGTCACCCCTTACACTTTTAATGAAGACAAAATTACCGACAATTTGAGTGCAACTTCAGCTCTGTATATCTTATAGATCTCGAGATAAAACACTTCAAACATGGGCTATTTTTTTTCCAAAAAGTTCGATATTTGTAGTAAGCTAGTTTTTCGAACACAATACCGTCTAAAATACTCATTCTACGAGGAAAGGCATGGGAAGTAAAGTTGTAGAACAGTTATTTACCTTTACTTTAAGTATACGCAAAACTCTGCAGGATTAATAGTTCTCGTGTTATCAGGTAAAAAAAAAAAAAAAAAAAAAACTGATATTTCAAACAAGATGTTCAGTAAAGAACATATAGCCTACTTTCTCCTAAATGTATGAGTATAGTTATAACTCGTTGTTATTATCAAAGAGTATAATAGAACTATTCTTTGTTGAAGACCTTAGAAACGATTTACCTCTACCAAACGCCACAACCTAGATAAAAACTGCTACCATCATTGAAGAAAGAAAGATAAGAAGTATATCAAGAATGTTATGGATCCGGAGACATAATCGACCGGACTGGCTGCGTGGCTCAGCGGTAACGTTCTCGCTTGCTGGGCCCTAGGTTGCAGGTTCGTATCCTGGCGCAGTCAGCTGGCATTTGAGGGTGCACAAATGCGAGGGAGCCGTGTCAGTACATTTACTGGCACGTTAAAGATCCCCTTCGGGCCAAAATTCCGGCACCCCGGTGTCTCTAAAAGCAGCAGTAGTTAAAAGGGATGTAAAACCAATAACGTTATTATTATTATTATTATTATTATTACATATACGACCTGCCGTGGGCAACATCCAACTTTGAGTTGAGGCATGTCTTTACACATCTGGTTGTGCATGGCTTTCACAACCCTAATTGAATTAACATATCTTTCCATGACCCTACAGAGACGTGTGTATACAAACTATGTGGATATTTTCGATTGCTATTTGCCTGAAATAAAAGTAGTAATTAATAACCTGAACTAACACCATCGGCTTGAATTCAGTTACTATGTGAAATCGTTTTGTTCTTTACTTCAAATAACATTTTCAAGTAACGCAAAATAGGCTGTTACAAACCCTTTAAAATAAAAAGTAAAAATGTATAGTAGTATCATCTTGTCATTCTTCAAATTCGATGCGCATAGAATGCCAATGGTATAGTAATCAATGGAGCCCCACGTAGACTAGTCGTGACATCTAGTGGTGAAATATCGAACAATATAATCCTAACAGAGCAAGTGCATTCTAGCGGCCAGAAGAAGAAACTTTTCAATAAAATCTGGAAGTTAATAAGTAGGTCGTCGTGCAGTTACCTTTTTGGCAGCTAGATGTCTCGAGTAAATCTGCTGGCGAATTATGTTTTAATTAAATACTAGATGAAACCCGTCAAAACATGACGGACAATGGAAATATATATTTACTGAAGAAGCTTCTTATATAAGTTACATTCTTTGTACGATTACTTTTTAGCACTATTGCAACTTAAAGGGCGTCAAAGGATAGCACTCTCAACATTGCAACATAATGCTGGTCATGACTGAAAACGTGATGAGGTAAAGAGCCCAATACGTTCCAGAGATTCTCTTTGAGCTTGATTGATTGTGATAAAGTAGGCCGAGCGAATAAGATATTGTTGCCTATTAAAAGAAAATGTACTGTACCTGCAAGTGTTTTATCGGAAGGTGTTAAATCAAGTCGTAGGATTTGAGCTCTCTGCCTAATATTACTACACCTATTATATCCGAATCCAAGCAATTTCTTACATATTTCTTACAATTTATATATTTCCATATATGAGTCCTTGGGAAACGTTCAGATTTCTAAGGAGCATAACTATGGCTCAAACGTTCGGAGTATGTGGAAGCGAATCACTTAATTCCAAGGAATTGAAGAATTCTATAATAGGGAAATGAAGTAGCTGGCTTTCATCTTCTGTATCCAATTTGTTAACGCTGATGTATGTGTTTGAACTACTGGACATAAGTTGAATGACTTTTAAATGAATATCATTACATTGTTGCAAATTGGCAAATACATGTATTATATATTCCAGCAGATCAATTTTACCATCACAACAGTAAAGGCCAAAATAACCACGCGTAGATTTTACGCAAGAGAAATACAATTTAGAACAATGTTTACATTTGATCGTCAAAGACCTTACACTGTACTGCATAATATCTGGAATTGTTTCTGAAATGGCCTATTTATATTGGACTTTAAATGTGGCTTCGTATTATTCGATAACACTATAGTGCCCTGCAATAACGGACCGCTAAATATTAAATGGCAAATAATACTTCCATTGCCGAAATCAACTGCGTAGTTAGACTCAGTACTCTAAACAAATAATCATTAAACAATTGTCTTATAAAAAGAAGTTCAACATGACCGTCCAGAGACTTTCATACTCAAGTTGGTTGGTGAGGAGAATGCGATGAGACTGATCGCTTAAAATAAATTCCTTATAATTGTTCCTGCCAACGAAATTTTTTGCAATAGCTTGAAAACGCAGCTCAGAATGACGTTCTTCATTTTGTTATAAACAGTACAAAACTGCTCTAAATAAGCAATTTCCATCACCTGTTATAGGTTATGGCGGTACATTTTGCAGGGGAACATAGAATCACTTCGCCAGCTACTGGAATGACCATAGGCCTATACTCAATACTCACTTCGGCAGTCACCCTAATGGAGGCAGTTTTTGAATTCTATGTCCCGTGCATGTCAAAAATCGTATTAACACATGGAAGCCCACCCATTCTTGGCTATCGCCTCGGAGACCCGGGTTACATTTCCTGCTCTGCCAAGAAATTTAATTCTGGTCTGAGGGCAAAAACGGGGCACATTCAGTCTCTTGAGGTATAACTAAGAAGAGGAAGGTTTGATTCCCACCTCGACAATCTTGGATGTGGTTTTTCGTGGTTTCCCACTTCCACTCAAGGCAAATACCGGGATGGTTCCTTACTTAAGGCCTTGGCCGTCTCTTTGCCATTTCCCACCTTAATTACAAATACACACATTATGCAGCCATCACAATAACGCAGGTTATCAGAGAAAATTTTACACATACACACCAAAGTACGCGGGGCTGAGTGACCACGACGTCGGAGCCCTTCAAACGAATTATGTTTGCCAAGTGTCTCTCGTGGCGCAAGCAATTGTGGACACGAGCGGGTGCCTGGAAAACTTCTTTTTTCTTTAATAATTTAAGAGTATATCAACGGTGCATAATTATAACTTTTAGTCTAGGACGCTAATAACTTGACCTCCGAAGCATTGGGAAGAATTGCAATATTGAGGTACATAAACAACATAGCCTATACATTCAACTGTCAGTTAATGTTCTTCAACATTTCCCTTCTTAAATATTCCCCTCCTTTATAATTCTCCATCACGTGAAAACGCGCCATGTCTTGTGTTTTAAATATAGCGATGCAATGGTCCTGCCATCTGTTGTCAGTTAAAGGAAATATATGGGCGAGGTACTGCCATCTGTTGTCAGTTACTGGAACTGATTGCAGATATTCGAACGGCGTATTGAGGACAACAGTTAGCTCTCTTGATCACATGCTGTAATGCAATGGTAAAACGGAAATAAAACATATTGAGAGGGAATGTAGAAATATGTATCTTTAACATACATAAAACCTTACTAATACTCCTTGATTAAACAATATTTCAGTGGTAAAAAAAGCTGCCGAATGATGGGATCGACCCTGTGCTCCTTGGAACCACAGTCAGTCGCCTTAACCACATAGCTACTCGCGCACTCTGATTCGGCAGCAGACTAAAGCATTCACTACATTCAAAAGCCGCTGTCTGAAGGAAATAATCCATTTCATTATTTAAAAAAAATCAATGTTGCACATTCGTATACGTTCATACTGTTATTATATTTTATAGTCAGAACTTGGCTAATGTATGATTTCAATTACATGGAAGCTTATTAAATAACTTACGTTTTAATGGACTTCTCACCGCCATTTTGTCATGAGCCCAAGCGGATTGTGCGCATGCGTGAGGGGTTAAACAAAAATCACCTTACTTTTTTAAATATATAGATATATTTTACACCATAATATGCACAATATAACGCTTGATTTTAAAACATCTGAGTCATTACAAAACAATAAACATATAACATTTCAAGCAAAAAACCTAGCTCTGACCGGGTTTGAACCATAGGGATTTGAGCGATAGGCTAACGCTCTACCACTGAGCTAATTGTGTCAACGAATATCGTTCTGTATAAAATGACTTACATAGAACTTGTTAGCAAATAATTATTTATACTAAACGATTTCATCACTGGAGTATATTATTTATATATAAAGCATTTCATACAAAGTTTATTTATTTTGTATCAGTACGCTATATTGCATGCAATACTCAAATTAGTGAAATATAAGTCAGGCTCAAGATATCCGCTGCCATCTTGTCTTATTACTGAATCAGCTCAGCTTTTTAAAATCACGTCTGCACTATAGTATTACAAAATAAACTTTTAATTTCGAACGTGCCTCTTCCTTTAGAACAGTTAAAACGATTCTCGGCTCGATAATCGGAACTGGTGGGTCCCATGATATGGATTATAAAGTTTGCATAATTCGCACGGCCGCCATCCTGAAATGGTATAGCGGACGACCTTGTAGTTTGGTCACAAGACGCATCCTATACGAAGGTATGGTGTTACCAAATTTGGTAGAGATCGGATGATTTGGTTAGTCGTTATTTGATTTTACGTTTTGAACGTTTGAGTGGCCGTCATTCAGTTTTAGTAAAGATGGCGGCGATATAAAACATGACACTGAGGTGTCCTTTGCTAGTGCTACCTTTGTACCAAATTTCGTTCAATTCGCATTCACCGTGTTCGAATTGATAGGGGGGGGACAGACATTCAGAGTACACACACTCACACACACACAGACACACACACACACACACAGACTCACACACACACATACACACACACACACAGACTCACACACACACATACACACACACACACAGACACACTTTTTTCGCCCTGTGTTGATCTCATAAGTCTACTTTCATTTTTTGCAAAAATCGAAAGTAGGCTAAAAATAGGGCTTCGAATGTACATTGTTATTAATATTGCACAGTTATCTATTAATGTCATGGGGATCGTGATGGGAGTGACCGGACGGCCGTGGTTCGAATCCCGATGACAGCGGGGTAGAATTTTCAACTGAAAAATCACGTGGTGTCAGGAAGGGCATCCGGCCTTAAATCCCCGACCAAAACCAAAATCAGCCTGGTTGGCTCCGTCGACCCCAATTAATTGGGAAAAGCCGAAGAAAGTTTTTATCTATTAATGTCATATTTTTTTGTGGGTTGGGTGCCTGTAAGAAATCGCTCTTAGAGATAAGGCCGCCCATTGCAGTCAATGTTATACCTACTCTTTGAGTAAAACTCGCTCTACTTTTACTTATGTTATGTTGATTGCAATAAAGTGTTTCTAATCTAATCTATTTTTGTGATAATTAATACGAGTTGGCCCCATATCCCATGGCTCTATTCTCTGAAGAGGGAATGCGAAAAGGAAAAAAATCATCGTTCTACTCTGCCTTTACGCCCCTCCCAGAAAACGTCGCCGTTGGACTAAGAACTTTTGTTGTAGTGGATGGAGGATACTTGCTCCATAAGGTTATATGGCAACGGAACAGCTCAGTGAGGGAAATTGTCGCTACTTTTATCACCTATACGACCAACCATTTTGGGAAAAATGTCTCAGTAGTTTTCGATGGCTACCAGAAGAGGCGATAGCTAAGAGCACAAAAACAGCAGAAAGGCTACGACGTTATGCAGCCTCAGCGTGCAGCTATATCTTTTTTGAAGAATCGACACTGATCGAAGTGCCCCAAGAAAAGTTTTCGACCAACCCAAAAAACAAGCAGTGCCTGATCAAATTAATGTGTACTGGACTGGATATACAAGGGATCGGAACAAAGCAAGCTCCAGAGGATGTCGACTGCCTCATTGCGGGGACAGCATTGGAAAAGAGCGAGGAGTACGAGCACGTCATAATCGCTGGAGAAGATATCGACCTCTTGGTATTCCTAAATGGATTGGACGCCAACAAACAAAATGTTTCCTTCCAGAAAAGTGCCAGGGGTGAAACAGGTTGCAAGCAGTTCTTGTCTACATAATTCATTCGAGGAGATCTCTCGCTCACCCCTGGAATAGAGTCCTCCACACGCCTTCAGAGGTTGCGACACCACCTCTGCCTTTTTCGGGCAAGGGAAAACGAAGATGTTGAGCGTCATTTCAAAACAGCCAGACCTTCTTGACGCGGCTACCACTTTTCTGAACAATAACGCCACCCATGAGGAGATAGACTTTGCTGGCAACAAATGCCTCGTGGCGTTGTATGGCGGTGGAAAAGACGATTCTCTCCACGCCTTGCGTTACGGGATATTTGTCCGATCTGCCCCCAACCGAAGAGGCTGCTGCCCAACATTCCTACAGAACCTACCACCAGGTGCAGCAGTGGTTGGGGCTTGAGAAAGAGCCCACAAAGTGGGGATGGACAAGGAGTCAGCAGGGGTTGACACCGGTGACCTCACACAAGGAACCAGCCCCGCAAACTCTGCTCAAACTCCTGTCATGCAGGTAAGGTAATCCATTCGTATTAAGTCGCTTCTATTCAATGTACGCATTTTTAGCCTATTTTCAATTTTGAAAAAAAATAGGCTTATGAGATCACCTTTTGTCCGTGTGTGTGTGCGTGTGCGTGTGTGTGTGTGTGTGTGTGTGTGGGTGTGGGTGTGTGTGGGAGTAGTGTGTGTGTGTGTGTCCCTAATAACATCTAAACAGCTGGAGCGATTTCTATGAAACTCGGTAAGTTCATAGCACTATTCCGGACGACCCCGACCCTTCCCTTCAAATTGAGTTACGTCTCACTAATCCAACATGGCGGCTGTGCGAAATATTTCACCAGCATTCAATATCTCCGAAACTATTCCCGATATCACCCTGGATTTTCTTCCGGTGATAAAGGGAACTACTAGAAGTTCACCTATGTGACTTTGAAAAACTGGTAAATACAAAACCAACATGGCAGCCACGCGAATTTGCGACTTTTAAATAGACGTTTCTCGCGATTTAACCAACCAAACGCAATAAAACATGGTACAGTATATGTTTATACACATTGTAATGCACCGACATCTAACTTGCTTCAATTGTTTTCATAACCACAAGATGGCGGATGTGCGAAATATTTCACCGGCATTCTATATCTCTGAAACTATTAGCGGTATCACCCTGAAATTTTGTACGGAGTTAATGGGCACTACTGGAAGTTCATCTATAGGACTATCAAAAACTGGTTAACTACAACACGAACATGGCGGCCAAACGAATTTGACAATTTTAAATAGACCTTTCTCGCGATTTAAAGTTCCAAACGCAATGAAATCTGGTACAGGAAATGTTTATACACATTGTAATACACTGGTATCTAATTTAGTTCAATTGTTTACATAACATCAAGATGGCGGCTTTGCGAATTTTAAAATTAAGTTTTTATTTCTTGTGTAGTAATCATGTGATCGATGTGAAAGTTTGAATAATGAACCTACGCAATAATTTTCCTTTAATGGTACATGACTCTATGGCCTATACATTTTGCAATCCAACATGGCGACCATCCGAAATATTTAGACGGCTCTGAATATCATCGAATCTATTATAGCAATCAAACTGAATTTTTTTTGTTCATAGGGGCTATGAACATAAGTTCACCTATAGAACATTAAATAACCTGGTGATCACAAATCCAACATGGTGGCGACGCGAAGTATAAATATTCACATGGACGTTTCTCGCAATTTAACCATCCGAGTGCAGTGAAACTTGGTACAGTAAATCCTTATACGAATGTTAATCCACTGGCATCTAATTTACTTCAATTGTTTCCATAACCACAAGATGGCAGTTGTGCGAAATTTTAAAATCTCCTTGTTACTTCTTGTGTCCTAATCATGCGATTGAAGTTTGAATGCTACACGTACTCAATAATATTCATGTAACAGTACATAACTCTAGGACCTACATATATAAAATCCAACATGGCGACAATCCGAAATATTTAGCCGGTTCTCAATATCTACGAATCTATTATAACAATCAAACTGAAATTTTGTATGTAGATAGAGGCAATTAACATAAGTAGGATATTTGAAAATAGGCTGTATAGTTCTTCACGGAACTACTTGTTTCTGATTAGAATTAAAACATTTGAATCTGTCGTAATCTGGAGTTATTATAACTGCTGAAATTCTTGTCATACCGGTGCCTGAAGGGGTGCGGAGCAGGGCGATGCTCCTGCCGGAGAGCAGGGCTAAAATGCTCTGCTCTCGGTAAACTTTGTCGGGGGAAGACCGGCCTTATTTCTCCTGCCCTAGAAATGACTGAGTCAGACGAAGAAGAAGACTTCGACGACCCCCTTTTACATCCTGATCCAAATACACAGGAGTCTCCGGAGCCCCAAGAAGAGCCGTATGAAGAACCTGGGCCTTCTAAAGGAATACTACTGTCCCGAAGAGTGCAGGTAAGCCTAACATCACATACCTACCCTTTTGTTGTAATGTTTTTTTTTTTTTTGTCGTGTGGCCTCATGAGAGGCCGAGTGCAGGTCTTTCTATTCGACGCCCGTGGGCGACCTGCGCGTCGGGATGAGAGATGGAATGGATGAAGATGAATGAAAGTGGGCAAGGATGTGGAAGGAATCGGCCGTGGCCTATCAGAAGGTACCGTCACAGCATTTGCCTGGTGTTGAAAATGGGAAACCACGGAAAACCATGTCAAGGACAGCCGACGGTGGGGCTCGAACCCACGCGTCTACCGAGTCAGCAGAGAGCTTGGTCCCATGACCTAATGCTGCGCTTTAGCCAGCTGAGCCACTACTGTCGGTTGTAATGTATTAATAAATAGTAGGTAATTGACGTGTTGCGTGTTTCTGTCGCAGGTGTTAGCTGAGGCCCCTCCATCACTTCACCACTGTGACATCAATATTGATAAGAAATTACTCATTATCATTAATTGTATTCATTTTCATTTTGAACGAAAAACAATTTTCCACTGATTAATGTCTTTCTTATCCTTTATAAAAGTCCTACAATTCGTCAGGCTATATTTTTTGAAAAATCCAATCTCCTATTTTTGTGTTTTACCTGATAACAAGAGAACTATTGGTCTTACAGCATTTTGCTGATCCTTACATTAAAGCTAAATAACTGTTCTGAAACTTTACTTCTGATGACTTTCCTCGTTGAATGAGTGTTTTAGACGGTAATTTGTTCGAAAGACTAACTTACTACAAATTTCGAACATTTTGAAAAAATAGCCCATTTTCGAAGTGTTGTGTCTCTAGATCTATAAAATATACAGAGCTGGAGTTGCACTCCAATTATCGGTAATTTTTTCTTCTTTAACATTGTAATGAGTGACGTTGCCATAGAATGCATATTTTGGACGTTGTAAGCCGAAAACCGAAAAACGTCTGAAAATGTCGAGTTTTTTCGAGCACCAGGAAGTTAGCACAGGTCTTTCGAGGTTGCAAATTTTGTTTTACACTACTGGTACCTATCCTAACAACATCCCAAAAGATCAGAACCTTGGAATTTTTTGCGACCTAGAATGTCTTAGATGACTGAATGCAAGAGATGAAAAGGGGAAAGCAGAATACAGACGTCTGAGAAATGAGGTTAACAAGAAGTGCAAGGAAGCGAAAGAATAATGGTTGAAAGAGAAATGTGCAAGTATAGAAAATTGTCTGAAATTAGGAAAAGTAGACACAGCTTATCGAAAGATTAAGAATACTTTTGGGGAAAAGAAGACTAAGTGCTGTAATATTAAGGACACAAATGGAAAGCCTCTAACAGATAGGGAAGAAAAGGTTGAGAGATGGAAAGCTTACATAGAGTGTTTACATAAGGGAAGGGAGATGAGGATCATGTAATGGAAAAGGAGGAGGAATTTGATGAGGATGCAAAATGAGATTTAATATTGAGATCAGAATTTGACAGAGCATTGGAAGACTTAAGCAGGAACAAAGCACCAGGCATGGATGATATACGGATTGAGTTGCTACGCTGCATAGGAGATGAAGGTCTGATCAGGTTTTACCACTTGGTGTGTAGGATTTATGAGACAGGTGAGGTACCCTCTGATTTCAAGAAGAATGTTATCATCCCTATACCGAAGAAAGTGGAGCGAAGATTACCGTACAATCAGCTTGATTACTCATGCTTCAATGATCCAGTCTAGAATAATTTACATGAGGGTGGAAAGCCAGATAGAAACGGAGTTGGGCGAAGACCAGTTTGGTTTCAGGAGAAATGTAGGAACAAGGGAAGCTGTACTAAGTCTTAGGCTGATTTTGGAAGGTAGAATAAGGAAAGATAAGATAACTATCATGGCATTTGTAGACTTAGAAAAGGCTTTTGATAACGTTGATTAGACTAAATTGTTTGACATTTTGAATACGATTGGAATAAAGTACAGGGATAGGAGGGTGATCTACAATCTATACAGAAACCAGACTGCAGTCATTCGAGCTGAAGGACATGAGAGAAAGCTGGTATTCAGAAAGGTGTAAGGCAAGGCTACAACTTATCACCCATACTTTTCAATCTTTTCATTGAACAAGCAATGAAGGAAATTGGAGAAAAATTTAAAGTGGGAGTGAAAATGCAAGGAGAAATAATTTCAAATCTGGGATTTACCGATTAAATAGTCATCTTGGCCGACACGCCTGAGGATTTGAATGGGTTTTTGAATGGTATGGACCCCGTCTTGAGGAAAGAATTCATGATGGAAATGAATAAATGTAAAACAAAAATATTGGAATAAAGCCGAAATAAATCAGAAACCTCTATGGCAGGTGAAAAGCTGAAGGAAGTAGGAGACTTCTGTTACTTAGGAAGCAAAATAACCAGTGATGGACGAAGCAAAGAGGATACAGGAAGTAGGTTAGCTCAGGAAAGAAAAGCATTTCTACAGAAAGGAATCTGTCGTCATCGAATATAGATTTAGGTATTAGGAAGTCATTTTTGAAGGCCTTTGTTTGGAGCGTGGCACTCTATGGAAGTGAAACTTGGACTATTGGTGCAGCAGAAAAGAGGAGAATTGAAGCATTTGAAATGTGGTGTTACTGGAGAATGATGAAGATCAGATGGGTAGATAGGGTTGCGAATGAAGAGGTATTAAGACGAGTGGGAGAGGAGAGATGTTTCTGGCGACTACTAATGAAGAGAAGAGATAGGTTGGTAGGACTCATACTAAGACACCCAGGAATAGCAAACTTAGTTATGAAAGGAAGGGTCGAGGACAAGAACTGTAGGGGTAGACCAAGGTCTGAATATGTTAAACAGATTACCTCGGATGTAGGGTGTGGTAGCTATGTAGAGATGAAAAGATTAGCTCAGGACTGGGAGGCATGGAGCGCTGCATCAAACCAATCAAAAGACTGAAGGCTCAAACAACACCTGATCCTACGGCAAATCAAATGTCTCTCGTCTACAATAAATTCCGTTACAATTAATAATAGAGAAAATAAGTATACCGATTCTATGACGGTGTCACGTCTTACATTCATGTTACGTTAAGTTTTTCCTAGCTAAACCCGTAGAGGAGTAAATTTTACGTTAAATGGACGATGAGCGTCGAATAAGAGAATGAAATTCAAATCTAATAAGTAGTTCCGTGAAGTATTATACAGCCTATTTTCATATAGCCTACTCATGTTAATTGCCTCTAACAACATTTCAGTTTGAAGGTTGTGATAGATTCGTAGATATTGAGAACCGTCTAAATATTTCAGATGGTTTATTTTTGTACTATTACATTAAGATTATTGTGTACGTGTGGTATTCAAACTTCAATCGCATGATTAGAACACAAGAAGTAAAAACGAAATTTTAAAATTTCGCACAGCTGCCATCTTGTGATTATGCAAACAATTGAAATAAATTAGATGCCAGTGGGTTAACATTTGTACAAGCATTTAACGTGCAACGTTTCACTGCACTCGGATAGTTAATTCGCGAGAAACGTCCATTTAAATATTTATACTGTATTTCGCGTCGACGCCATGTTGGATTTGTGCTCACCCGGTTACTTTTTTTTACTCGTGTCAGGAACAAAAATATTACATAACAAACTATGTACAAAATGGGCAAAAAATGGCAACACTTGAACATTTAAGGTTCTAAATAATGCATGACAAATATTTTGCCATGTCACGTCCATTTGGTGTAGCCTTCACCAGATCCTCCATAGTGCACAGTATAGGACACAGACTGCACTGAAGCAGATGACCCATGGTCTGTTATTCACTGCATTCACAAAGGACCGGGTCGCAGCAAAAAAAACATTTATGTATGTTGGACTTGGACCTGCCAACACCAGATCGCAATCTGTTGAGAGACTTCCGAGTTGTCCAAGCCTCTGTATGTCCTGCTGGGAGCCTTTCTGATGGAACCATCCACTGAGTAATGTGGGGGCTTCTGGTCGACCAAGATGTAATCCTCAAAACCTGAGGTTTGTCAGTTAGGCACTCATTTGTGTGAAGAAAGCTTCTTCTGGACTTCAGTCGAGAGTGGGCTGGTTGAAGGCTAAACAATGGATGTGCTTGAGACACATCAACCCTAGATCTCTCACATTTAGCTGCAACTTCTCTTCTGATATCTGGGGGTGCAATGCCTGCTAAACAATACAGTTCATCACATGGCGTGGGTCTCAGGCAGCTAGTGATAAGTCTACACGTTTCATTTAATGCAGTATCAACCTCCTTGGTATGACACGACCTATACCACACAGGACATGCATATTCTGCTGCAGAGTAACAGTGTGCTAAATCAGTGGTTCTTATTGTTTGAGCTTGAGTCCCCCAGCTGGTACCAGATAATTTGCGAAGGAGGCAGTTTCTTGCGGATACCTTATTTTTGGTGTTTAGACAATGTCTTTCATACGTGAGTGCACGATCCAATGTGATCCCTAAGTATTTGGGATTCGCACAGTGATCCAACAGCATGCCTTCCCACGTTACTTGCAGTTTCCTCTTTGCCTGTATGTTCTTGAGATGGAAAGCGCAGTCTTGTGTTTTCAAAGGGTTTGGTTTCAATTGGTTTCCTCTATAATAATCACTTAGTTCCCCCAGAGCTTCAGATAGACATCTTTCCACAACTTCAAACTGATCCGCCTGGACGGTAATGGCACGATCATCCTCATAAATAAAGCTTCGAGTACCTCCTGTTATTGGCTGGTCATTTGTATATATGTTAAAGAGGATAGGAGCCAGAACACTACCTTGAGGAAGTCCATTTCGTTGATTCCTCCAACGGCTGTGCTGCCCTTGAAAGTCTACAAAGAGTCTACTATTTCAGTTAATTTATAGTCCTTTGTCATTAAGTAGTGTTTATTCAGCAGTAAGTGATGATTGACTGTGTCATAAGCAGCTGTTAAGTCAATGAAGACTGCCCCAGTGATCTTCCAGTTCTGGAACCCGTCTTCAATATGCTGAGTAAGATGTAGGATTTGTGAAGTGCAGCTTTTACCTATTCTGAAGCCAGCTTGTTCAGGGATTAGGAAAGGTTCAATTACCTTTGTGAGCCTACTTAGAATCATTCGCTCCAGTATCTTGAAAAGGTGGGAGAGCAATGAAATAGGCCTATAATTCTTAGGATCATGTGCATCTTTCCCGGGTTTGAGAACCGCTATTACTCTGCTCTTCCTCAATATTTTGTGTATTTTACAGGTAGTAATGCAGTTATTAAACAATTCTAGCAGCCATTCATTAATCACAGGTCCAAAATGTTTGATTTGATGCAGACAAATTCCGTCCAGACCAGCCGCCTTTCCATTCTTACAGTAATTAATAGCTATATTCAGTTCTGAAAGTACAGAGGGTTTAAGGAACATGTTGTCTTCCTGTTCATGTTCCCTTACCAACTTCAATTAAGGTTTCTGAATTGTCTTTCCAGAATTACCATTTCGAATAAGTTGATTAACCATTTGGTTGGCAGAAACATTAGAATGTGAAGAAGTTCTATTGTGATCATTGTTAAGGCGTCTAAGAAACCTCCAAGATTTCTGGCTGCTCCTTCCCATATCCAAATCTTCCATAAGCTTTAACCACTGTTGTCGTTTTGAGTCTGAAATAGAAGAGAGAACACGTTGTCCGCTAGCAATAGTTTCCTCACTGAAAGGATCTTCGTCAAATGATTTGCAATAATTTGACAAGAGTCGTTGTCTGAGGAGTAAGACCTTGTATGTAATTTGTTCTACATCCTCTCGGGATGGCTGCATTGGCACATACTTTAATCACATCAATGAATTGCTCATAGGATTCTGGAATGGGACTGACTGTGGTGATCTTCTCATCAAGTAATGAGGTGAACTGTGTCCAGTTAGCCTTCTTGAAGTTGTAACTTCTTCGAAAAGAGACAGTCTGTGGTCTGACAGTTGGAAATAGCTGGCACATTATGGGACGATGTTGAGTATTTGGGACGGGCGGACAAACCGATTTCACACATTGGCTGGTGACACTCTCACTTACAAATATGAGATCTGGGTTGTAGCCACGCTTCCATCTTCCACTGTTAAATGATGAAGGGAGTTTACTGTCATGTATGAGGGACAGCTGAAGTAATTCTGCCCATTTTAAAACAGCTTCCCCATTTTCATCATCGTGGGAATATCCCCACACATTACTATGGCTATTAAAATCACCAATGATAACAGACACTTTTTGCGAACTTAAATTGTCAGGAACTTTTAATGAAAACTGTGACTTAGGTGGTTTATATATTGAGAAAATGATCAAATTGCTCAGTTCTACGGCAATGATTTCTATATCGTTTTCTTCTGAAATGGATGTCGCCGGGATCATGATGACTGGTTTCGTGAAAATAGCACTACCATATTGGCCATGAGGACGTTCCACTGCCAGCTTCATACCTGAAATTTTAGGTCGGCGTTGGTTAATGTCTCTGTGCGTTTCTTGTATGCACAATACGTCACAATAGTGTTTGTGGCATATGTCATGTAAGAGTTCTTCCTTATTTATAGAAATTCCCTCAATGTTCACATAAATTATAGTAATTTTTGGCTCTGATAAGAGCCTTTTCCATTTATCATAGACCATTCTGGTATGTAAATATACTATGTTCCTGGAATGCCTCTATGAACATAAAAATTTCAGTTTGATTGCTGTAAAAGATTCATAGATATTGAGAACCGTCTAAATATTTCGGATGCTTGCCATTTTGGATTGTTATATGTATAGGCCATAGAGTTATGTACCATTCAAGGACAATTATTGCCTAGGTTCATTATTCAAACTTTCACTTCGATCGCATGATTACGATACAAGAAATAAAAACTTAATTTTAAAATTTCGCACAGCCGCGATCTTGAGGTTATGTAAACAATTGAACTAAATTAGATTCCAGTGCATTACAATATGTAAAATCATTTACTGTACCACATTTCACTGCGCTCAGAGAGTTAAATCACGAGAAAAGTCTATTAAAATGTTTCCAATTCGCTTGGCCGCCATGTTCGTTTTGTACTTTACAGGTTTATGAAAACTACACAGATAAACTTGAATCAGTACCTTTTATCACCGTACAAAATAGTAATAGTTTCGGAGATATAGAATGTCAGTGAAATATTTCGCACAGCCGCCATTTTGAGGTTATGTAAACAATTGAACTAAATTAGACTCCAGTGCATTACAATCTGTATAAATATTTGCTGTTCCAAGTTTCATTACGTTTGGATCATTAAATCGCGAGAAAAGTCTATTTATAAGTCTCAACTTCGCATGGCCGCCATGCTAGTTTTGTAGTCACCAGGTTTTTGAAAGTCTCATAGGTGAACTTCTAGTAGTGCACTTTATCACCGTACACAATTTCAGAGCGATATCGGCAATAGTTTCGGAGATACTGAATGCTGGTGAAATATTTCGCACAGCCGCCATGTTGGATTGGTGAGAGACAATAAAATTTGAAGGTCACGGGCGGGGTCGTCCAGAATAGTGCTATGATCTTACCAGGTTTCATTGTAATCACTCCAGCCGTTTAGAATTTATTGGGGACACACACACACACCACTCACACACACACGGACAAAAGGTGATCTCATAAGCCTATTTTTTTTTTCATAAAATGAAAATAGGCTAAAATATGCACAATTCCTCCTATGCACAAATCAAAATATAAAAGAAAATTACAATATAAATATTTAGGACAAAATACACGCCTATTTTTTGCACGATCCGTGCCCTGCGTTCACATGTGTATCACTGTTTGTGACATGCACTCATCTATTGTGGAGGAAAAGTGTGTCGACAACTGCATGACATTCATTTCATGTCTTACGTCACATTATTGCGCACATCAGAGGTTTTACACAAATCTCACGTTCTGGCAACTGTCGTCACGCAAATCGGTTATTTTACCTGCGTCCTCGAAATTTTGTTCAGAAAACTAAACTGGGGAAACAGGAAATTTGGAGTTAACATTAACGGAAGACGTCTATATAACCTCTGCTTTGCAGATGTCATTGTGCTATTTGCAAAGACAGCAAAGGAACTAAACACAATGCTAGATGAACTCCTTTACAAGAGCGAAAATGTAGGACTGCAAATGAACCGCAGTTGTTGTTGTTTGAGTCCTCAGTCTTTTGACTGGTTTGATGCAGCGCTCCAAGTCTCCCTATCCTGGGCTAAACGTTTCATCTCGACATAGCTACCACACCCTACATCCCAGGCAATCTGTTTAACATATTCTAACCTTGGTCTACCCCTACAGTTCTTGTCGTCAACCCTTCCTTCCATAACTAAGCTCGTTATTCCTGGATGTCTTATTAAGTGTCCTACCAACCTATCTCTTCTCTTCATTAGCAGCCGCCAGAAACATCTCTCCTCTCCCACTAGTCCCAATACCTCTTCGTTTGTAACTCTATCTACCCATCTGATCTTCATCATTCTCCTGTAACACCACATTTCAAACGCTTCAATTCTCATCTTTTCTGCTGCACCAATAGTCCAAGTTTCACTTCCATAGAGAGCCACGCTCCAGACAAATGCCTTCAAAAATGACTTCCTAATACCTAAATCTATATTCGATGACAACAGATTCCTTTTCTGTAGAAATGCTTTCCTGGCCTGAGCTAACCTACTTTTTATATCCTCTTTGCTTCGTCCATCACTGGTTATTTTGCTTCCTAAGTAACAGAAATCTCCTACTTCCTTTAGCTTTTCACCTGCAAATTTTATGACCATAGAGGTTTCTGATTTATTTCGGCTGCATTCCAATAATTTTGTTTTACATTTATTAATTTTCATCATGAATTGTTTCCTCAAGACGGAGTCCATATCATTCAAAAACTCATTCAAATCCTCAGGCGTGTGAGCCAAGATGACTATGTCATCGGCAAATCTCAGAGTTGAAATTATTTCTCCTTGAATCTTCACTCCCACTTTAAATTTTTCTCCAATTTCCTTCATTGCGTGTTGAATGTAAGGATTGAAAAGTATTGGTGATAAGTTACAGCCTTGCCTCACACCTTCCTGAATACCAGCTTCTCTCTCATGTCCATCAGCTCGAATGACTGCTGTCTGGTTTCTGTATAGATTGTAAATCACCCTCCTATCCCTGTACTTTATTCCAATCGTATTCAAAATGTCAAACAATTTAGTCCAATCGACGTTATCAAAAGCCTTTTCTAAGTCTACAAATGCCATGAACGTTCTCTAATCTTTCCTTATTGTACCTTCCAAAATCAGCCTAAGACTCAGTACAGCTTCCCTTGTTCCTACATTTCTCCTGAAACCAAACTGATCTTCACCCAACTCCGTTTCTATCCGGCTTTCTATCCTCTTGTAAATTATTCTCGACAGGATCTTTGAAGCATGAGTAATCAAGCTGATTGTACGGTAATCTTCACATCTATCAGCTCCTACTTTCTTCGGTATAGGGATGATAATATTCTTCTTGAAATCAGAGGGTACCCCAGAAAAACCAAAATAATTACAAATTCCGAAGAGTTACCAATCATAGTGAATGCCACACCTATAGAATGTTGCAGAGTGTGGTCCACCAGCCCCATATTATTTAGTTTTATGAAACCCAACTAACATTGCATTTCTCCCGATGGTCGATATTGCTCTGCACTCTGTCTGTGTGACAGCAATGTAATTGGGCCATGGGCCTTGCAAAGGAAAACCGACCGTAAACTTTTCCCCGCCAATTACTACGGCCCATTCTAGTAACATATGACTTATTGCTCCTTGAAATAACACACATACACGTAATACGTTCGAATTAATACCTTACGTCACGTGATCTGTAATAGTAGAAAGTTAAATCAACACCATAAACCATGATTCAAGACTTTGACATGGACTTAATCGTTTAAAGTGGGACGGCTACAGTAACTACAGCACGTTTAGCGTGCGGTATCTACCATGTGTTGGTGGCTGAGTGGGTTAAAGCCTGACTGTCCATGGTGGGCGCGAGTGGGTAGAACGGTGCTCCGAATCCAGTAGTGGGCATACTTTTTGAACGAAAGCCCACATTCCATTTTAGTGGGGATATAACTACATTGCCACATTTATTGCCTTACGACGTATTTTTGTGAAGAGTAAGTTGAATTTTGCTGATTTATAAAGAGAATACGATCGAATTGGTACGTTATGCCACGTGACCTGTAATGGCGGAAAATTAAAAAACTGGCATGAATATTAACATAACATATCGAAGTGTCGCTCCGGAGGTCCGGGTTCGATTCCCAGCTCGGCCAAGAAATGTAATACTTGTCTGTGGGCTGAAATTGCGTACACTTAGCCTCGTGAAGAAAATATGTGAAGAGGTGGGTTCATTTCCCACCTCAGCCACCCTGGAAATGGTTTTACGTAGTTTCCCACTTCTAATCCGGCCAAATTCTGGGACGGACTCTATCTTAAGGCCACGGCCGCTTCCTTCTCAATCCTTAATTGCAAATACACACATCATTACAAGCCCGCAATAACTCAGGTTATCAGACAAATTCTACACACACACACAAGTAAACGGGGCTAAATGACCGCGATGTTCTAGCCCCTCAAATGAAACAAAAAAACAACATATCGAAGGATATTCTGATCGCCAGTGCTAGCATCGAAGTACACGTATTCCTTAGAATTTCCCATGGTATTATTAGCCTACCTTCGATTTTTGCAAAAAATGAAAATATACTTATGAGATCTACAAAGGGCCAAAAATTGTGTGTGACTGTGAGTCTGTGTGTGAGTGTGTGTACTCTGAATGTCTGCCCCCCGCCCATCAATTCAAACATGGTGAAACAGAATTGAACGAAATTTCTTACAGAGGTAGCACTCGTAAAAGGCAACTCAGTGTCATGTTTTATATCGCCGCCATCTTGACGGAAACGTAATGGCGGCCACCCAAATGTTCAAAGCTTAAATCAAATTACGAATAACCTAATCATCCGATCTGAACCAAATTTTGCAACAACATATATTTATATGGCGAACGCCTTTTGACGAAACTACAAGGTCATCAGCCCATTAGTTTGCAGATGGCGGCCATGTATGTGTGCCAATTGATTCCCCCTATCAATTCAACTACGGTGAAACCGAATTGAACGAAATTTCGTACAGAGATAGCACTAGCAAAGGGTACTCCAGTGTCATGTTTTATATTACCACCATCTTGACGAATACGTAATGACGGCCACCCTAATGTTAAAAGCTTGAATCAAATTACGACCAACCTAATAATCTGATATCTACCAAATTTTGCAACAACATACCTTTCTGTATAGAGAATCTTTTGACCAAACTACAAGGTCATCAGGCCAATAATGTGCGGATGGCGGCCATGTATGTGTGCAAATTGATTCCCCCTATCTTTTCAAACACGGTGAAACCGAATGGAACGAAGTTTGGTACAGAGGTAGCACTAGCAAAGGTCACCTCAGTGTTGTATATCGCCGCCATCTTGACGGAAACGGAATGGTGGCCACCCAAATGCTAAAAGCTTAAATGAAATTACGACCAACCTAATCATTTGATCTCTACCAAATTTTTCAACAACATACCTTTTTGTGGGAAGCATCTTTTGACTGAACTACAAGGTCATCAGCCCAATAATTTGCAGATAGCGGCCATGTATGTGTGCAAATCGATTCCCTATATCAATTCAAACACGGTGAAACAGAACTGAATGAATTTTTTTACAGAGGTAGCACTAGCAAAGGGCACCTCATATTCATGTATAATATCCCTATAGCACGTTGTATTTCAACAAGCTACTAAAACAACATTCAATTATACTCCTTGAAAAGGACAAAGAGTTATAACAATACCCATGTATTTAGGAGAAAGTAGGCTATACGTTCTTTACCGAACATCTTGTTTTGTTATTAAATGTTAACAAAAAGTCTTAGCATATATTTAGGCCCGTATCACACGACACTCGCTGGCAAGGAAGCTGGTGTGATCGCTGGTACAAAATCCAGTATAATTCTGTTCTCTTCGTCAGTACACCTGCTTGTATGACCGAAGTGTATCACGCTAGCATTTTGTACGCTAAGTTGTATGAAATAAAACCGAAGGGCTGTCGTTTGAGGGCATTATTTGCAGTTCTTTCGCCTTATTAACGCAAAGCGGTCGCGAAAATTGCTTTAAGTAAATTAGAAAACATGCCAGGTACTGAATTGAATATTTTACCATACGTGTTAATAAGATGCGCAACAAAAACCTACAGAGTGTGTTGGAAATGTGCGCAAGTGTTATTGTGCCCGCTCGCTCTTTCGAAGATCCCGGGTTCAAGACTATCCAACGGCAGATTTTTTAAATTCTTTTAAACTATTTTATTATACCCTCCTTACCTCGTACAGCAAGATTTCAACTTGGTTTTGTTCACATTATCTTGTTTCATTTAATTGGTTATTTTCCCTAAATACTGTTCAAAACCATGGATGGATACTATTCGTTATAATGTCAGTATTGTTTAGTCGATTTTACCCTCTAGGTTGGGTTTTCCCACGGCCTCAACGAGGGATCCCATCATTACCGCCTCGACGGGCAGTGTCCTGGAGCTTGAAACATCTCGTCTGAGGGATACAACTGGGGTGATGAGATCAGCACCTCGCCCAGGCGGCCTCACCTGCAAAGCGAACAGGGTCCTCTTGAGGGATGGAAAGGGAGGGGAAGATCGGGAGGGATAGGCAGGGAAGAGGGAAGGAGGCGGCCGTGGCCGTACGGTAGGTAATATCCCGGCATTTTCCCGAAGGCGAAGTGGGAAACCACGGAAAACCACTTAGAGGATGGCTGAGGTGGGAATCGAACCCCCTCTACTCATTTGGACCACCCGAGGCTGAGTAGACCCCGTCCCAGTCCTCATACCACTTTTCAAATTGCGTGGCAGAGCCAGGAATCGAACCCAGGATGTCCGGGGTGGCAGCTAATCACGCTGACCAATACGCAACGGAGGCGACTCTATTCGTGATAATTAGAATTTTAATAGTTCAATATTTATCACGGAATAATAATATGACATATTCTGTAATTACAGCCTTGCTGCGAGGCTCCGCGGTAACGTTCTCGCTTGCTGTGCCCAAGGTTCCTGGTTCGTATCCTGGCGCAGTCAGCTGGCATTGGAGGGTGCGCAAATGCGAGGGAGCCGTGTCAGTAGATTTACTGGCACGTTGAAGAACCCCTTCGGAGTAAAATTCTTGCACCCCGGCGTATCTAAAAGCCAGAGCAGTTAAAAGGGGCGTAAAACCAATAATGTTATAATTATCTGTATTTACTGTATGTTTGGGGCAGATGACCTCGTAGTTCCGCCCCTTAAAACCTCACTAAATATTACTGTAAGTGTATAGCAAGCGCTATTCGCAAAGACGCCGTTGAAAGGAATTATAGTTTCGGTCTGATGTATTTATTCGTGAGCCTACCCACATAACAAATCTATTTATTATGTGGGTCGTCTTTGTGAGTCAGAGTTTTCCTTTAAACAAAGGTGGTCACAATTTCGAACACTTGCTACCATGAATATACAGGACACCTTGCTTTCATTGTACAGATCATTATGTCGTCGTCCAGTCTAGCTGCGTACCATCGGATAAGTACGGTCCTTTTGAGGACCAAATAAAAATCACTCGTTGGAACAGATAGATATGCGTCCATAATACATCCACAATAAACGACATTAAGCAAAAAAAAAAGTCCTCTCGGCACGCCGGAAGGTGGAGGTAGATTTCACCGGACAAACTTGGGGATAGGCGAAAATAGGCAGAATATGTAGGTTTTCCTAGAAGGATCAGACCTCATTTATTGCGAGAAGGTATTTTATAATTTGAGCTTAATTAACTTTGTTTTTCGTCATTTTATGCTTATTTTAAACATTTTATTGTCTTATGGGAACGGTAACCTTCTTGTCATTTGGGGTCCATTTTTATACTTGTGGTCACACTGTCCTTATGCAAGGTTTCGACACTGATGTGTAACTATGTAACGGTCTGTTACTTCTTCACGCAAAATTATATCTCCCGCAGAGATTTTGGTTGGTTCCTCAGTTTAGGGGCTGCGACAACGCGGTCATGTAACCCCGTGTGCTTTGGGATGGCTGTATTAGTCTGTAATTCAGGTAAGGACTGCAGACGGTCAATTTCAAGCAGTAGTTCCTAATGTTGCTACCAGGTACTACCGTCAACGACACCTAGCTGTGAACTTGGCTACTAGATGCCACCGCAACCAGCAACTCGCAACGAACGTTGGAACTTCCCCTCCATAGGAAAGCATACTGAGGGATTTTTAGTGCTCTTAGAAAATCCGACGACTTCGGCCGGCTTTGAACTCGCGACCTTGGGCATAGACATTCAGCATACTACCAGTTACGTCACCGAAGCCGCTTCACACTTAGTCAGATGGAAATCTGAATCTGTTCTCGTGCAAGTGCGTTATCTTGGCAACGTCTGATGGCTCATCCCTCATCAATTTAGTAGTGTTGCCATGGCAACCACTGATAGCTTTTGGCATTTTCTTATAATTCCGAAATCATTTTTCTCATCCCTTGGCATAATGGTGGGTCATATCAAAAAATCTTTCAGACAAACGTTTTAGGTAATTATTAGGGGAATATTGTCAATTTTGTACGGTTTTGATATTGTGCCTATTAAGAGAGATATGATTAATGTATCCCGAAAAACCCACTTTTTCCCACCCCTTTGGTCAATGGTTGGTGCTATAAAAAACTCTTCAAACATAAATTTTTGGGCTTTATCCGACACATAGTATGAACGTTGAACGGATTCGATATTTCACATATTAAGAGAGTTGTTGCAATGTTTCACTTTTTTCGACAAAAGCCCCCCATTTTCACCCCCTTCGACCGATTTAGCCCAGAAACGAACTCGACCGAGATTTTATAGGTACACATATTCGGTAAAAAAATTCAAAGTGATTGGTGCAAAATTACGGGAGTTATCGTGTCCACAAGAAACTGATATACATATATATACATATACATACATAAATTATATATAAACTTTTGAACTGACGGTGGTTTTGGGGTCTGGGGAATGTGAAACGCGAAGATATGTCGAAATTTTCCTGAAGTCGAAACATGGTACCCATTGCAATAGTTAGCTTTCTAATGAAATCTACCTCTGGTTGGTTCCTCAGTTTAGGGGCTGCGACAACGCGGTCATCTAACCCCGTGTACTTTGGGTGAGTGTAGAATCTGTCTGATAAACGGTGTGAATTGTAATGGCTGTATTAGTCTTAATTCAGGTAAGGACTGCAGACGGTCAATTTTAAGCAGTAGTTCCTAATGTTGCTACCAGGTACTACCGTCAACGACACCTAGCTGTGAACTTGGCTACTAGATGCCACCCCAACCAGCAACTCGCAACGAACGTTGGAACTTCCCCTCCAAAGGAAAGCATACTGAGGGATTTTAGCGCTCTTAGAAAATCCGACGACTTCGGCCGGCTTTGAAACCGCGACCTTGGGCATAGACATTCAGCATGCTACCAGTTACGTCACCGAAGCCGCTTCCCACTTAGTCAGATGGAAATACTGAATCTGATCTCGTGCAAGTGCGTTGTCATGGCAACGTCTGATGGCTCATCCCTCATCAATTTAGTAGTGTTGCCATGGCAACCTCTGATAGCTCTTGGCATTTTCTTACAATTCCGAAATCATTTTTCTCATCCCTTGGCGTAATGGTGGGTCATATCAAAAATTCTTTCAGACAAAAGTGTTAGGTAATTATTAGGGGAATATTGTCCATTTTGTACGGTTTTGATATTGTGCCTAGTAAGAGAGATATGATTAATGTTTCCCGAAAAACCCACATTTTCCCACCCCTTTGGTCAATGGTTGGTGCTATAAAAACACTCTTCAAACATAAATATTTGGGCTTTATCCGACACATAGTATAAACGTTGAACGGATTCAATATTTCACATATTAAGAGAGTTATAGCAATATTTCACTTTTTCGAAAAAAGACCCCCATTTTCACCTCCTTCGATCGATTTAGCCCAGTAACGAACTCGACCGAGATTTTATAGGTATACATATTTGGTTAAAAAAATTCAAAGTGATTGGCGAAAAATTACGGCAGTTATCGTGTCCACAAGAAACTGATATACATATATATATATACATAAATTATATATAAACTTTTGAACCGGCGGTGGTTTTGGGGTCTGGGGGATGTGAAACGCGAAGATATGTCGATATTTTCCGGAAGTCGAACCATGGGACCCATTGCAATAGTTAGCTTTCTAATGAAATCTACCTAAAAAATTGTACTAGTTCAAGGCTCGAACCTACTACAATACGACTTCGTTGACGCTACTCTAGCAATTCTTGATTTAGCCACCGTAGCTACCGAGAAACACGTTGTATTGCTGGCACGTATTGAATCTATTCGTACACACTTCCTGTCCAAACGTAAGAAGGTGTCATTCGGAGCTCTGATCCTTTCAATCATGCATTATATTTGAGATCATTGAAAGAACACTGCCACTATTGATTTCTACTATATTCGCGAGGATGTAATCACCGGTAAAGTTGTACAATGGACGTAAAGGAGCAAGTACTAATGTTTTTAGGATGACTGTGATATACGCGTTAGTTGAATGCCTTCCTCCAAAAACAATAAGGGGCTGGTGGACCACACTGTATATTTAGGCCAAGCAATAAGTATGACACAAACAAGCGACCGAGAAATCAAAAGGAGGATTGGATTGACGTGGGGAAAATTCTGGAGGCTAAGCTTCATCCTTATAGACAAATCATTGAGCCCTAAATTAAGATTCGATGTACTTCAAAGTTGTGTCATCCCAGTGTTAATCTATGGATGCCAAACTTGGTCATTTAGTAAATGTCAGACAAGACTGCTCCAGATGTGTCAACGGAAAATGGAAAGGGCAATCCTAGGCGTTAAGCTAAGCGACAGAATCAGTAACACGGATCTGAGAAAAAGAAGTGGGTAGGAGGACCCAGCAACAAAAGCTCGGCAACTGAAATGGCGCTGAGTTGGACACATATCCAGAATGAACCAGGATAGATGGGCCTACTCCACGACTATGTGGGATCCAAGAGCTGGCATGAGAAGCAGAGGACGCCCCCGTCGCAGATGGTCTGACGAATTTAGGTTGAGGCAGGTGTTACGTGGACCAGAAATGCCAGGGATAGGAAGCTATGGAAGGAAATTCAGATCAGTGTAATAGTGGAACAATGTAAATACCGTAGTAAGGCTGTGTGTTAATTTATATTTTATTAATGTGTGTCAATATGTATTTAGGAAAGACATCTCTCAAGAACTGGCTCCTCTTGGGAGACTACTTGAGCCACCCCCTACCACTCCGGTAGGAGGCCCTTGCCCATCAGGGATCTACGGGCTTATATTATCTTATCTTATCTTATTTATTTATCGTATGGCTTTTAGTTCCGGGAGTGCTCGAGAGTACATATTTGGCTTGCCTAAGTCTATAACTGCTTCCAGTGAGCTACAAGTTCCGTACAATTACAAGTAGTTCCAACTTTCGCTACCAGATATCAATGATACCAAGTGGTGAACGTTGGAACTTTGATAGAGCTTTCCGATGAAATCCAACCTAACAATTTATCTTCACACAAGTTTAGTGTGTGGAAGGATCTTTTTCATGCCATAAATCTATGACATGGGGCCACCTGCTTTACTTCCCCTCCGGAGGAAGGCATACTGAAGGATTTTTAACGCTCTTAAAAATTCAGACGACTTCGGCCGGGTTTGAACCCGCTATCTTGGGAACAGCAGTTAAGCATGCTACCAACTACGCCACCGAAGCCGCAAATAGGTTATCTCTATCTTAAACTAGCATAGTAAAGTGGAATCATGCACATTCATCATCCTCCTGGTCGTAAAGAAAATTACAGTTATCATTCAGCATTTTATTTAGAGTATTCTGACTAATATAATTTTATAAAGACAATCCTCAATTTCACTGATTTCACATTAAGTTTTTATTTTATCCCTGGGTTTAATTTAGTTAAGTGACTATCAAAGAGTCCACGAACGTCGTAGAAAAGAATCGTAGAATAAATCGTAGCGTAGAAAAAGTATATCCACACATTCATAAACAAGCACATGTGTAGCCATCCGTTACACAAAAATTCTCATCTTTACCACTCAAAACCCTGAAATAGCAGCCCTATAATGGCCAGCGTGGTAACTCTCACTGTGCTCCAAAAATGTGTTCCCAAAATGGACTGTACAATAACGCTACCCTATGTGATACACAATGTTCGGACTAAATGAAATACTCAATTTTATTTAATCACATTGGTAACCTAAGCCTTTAGCTCATTTTAAACATAACAATCTTCCCTCCTAAACACCACTGAATGCATTCTCTCTCATATTAAATACCAGCTGATAGCTATAACCAATGGAAATTGAGATCCCAGGTCTCCTACAAACTGTGCCTATCTACGTGAAATGTCATTTCGTCGTCTTATTACAGTCTCATTTCAATACTCATTTCTCTCCAACATAACAGATGTGTACAAGAAACTTGTGGATCCACATGGCATAAAAGAAACCTGTCTCACTGCCTTCTAACACACACTAGAACCATTTATATGATGATGAAAAATAAAAATCCACAGCCTGCTTCCAGTCTCCGACCGGGTCAGGAATGGAATGAATGAAGCCCCCATCTATCGGCGAGAATATGAACTGCGCCGGCTGCCGAGGACTGACGCACTCCTCTGGGTCAATGATTAAATGAATGACAGATGAAATGAAATGATAGTGGAGAGTGTTGCTGGAATGAAATTATGACAGGGAAAACCGGAGTACCCGGAGAAAAACCTGTCTGCCTCCGTTTTGTCCAGCACAGATCTCACATGGAGTGACCAGGATTGGAACCACGGACCCAGCGGTGAGAGGCCGACGTGCTGCCGCCTAAGCCACGGAGGCTGTATTTATATGATGATGATGATGATGATAATTGTGGTTTTAAGGGGCATAACAACTCGATTATCGGCCCCTGATGGTCTGGGTGATGGCGAAAATGTTAATGAGAAGGAAACATAACGGAGACTAACGGAAATTGAAAATATTAACAAAAGAGTGAAAATACATACAAAATGAAATTTAGAGTGAAAGAAACTGACAAAATTGACTTTAGTCGGAAAATACTCACAAAATGCAGGTTGGAAAAAATTACTAAGTGCAATTTAGATTCAAAATACTCACAAAATGCATTGTAGATTCAAAATACTTACAAAACGAATTTTGGATTGACAATACTTACAAAATGCAATTTAAATCGAACATACTTACAAAATATAATTTAGATTCAAAATACAATACTAAAAAGTGCAATTGAGAATCAAATTCATCACAAAAATGTCAGGTTCATAAATTCAAAGACTGAGGCCTACTAAAAAGCAATTTAGATTGTCAATCCTTACATAATGCAATTGAGTTTGAAAATACTCGCAAAATGCAATTTAGATTGAAAATATTTACAAAATGCAACTTAGGTTGAAAATATCTTCAAAATATAATGTAGATTCAAAATATTCACAAAATGCACACACGGCGAGCCAAGTCACAAAAACAGTGCGGGAATATTAAAGAGAAAAGGAAATATAATGAAAAGTAAAAGAAGGATGATCCCCAGAAGAAACCGGGATCAAGAAAGATGAGAGAAGGCAGGAAAGGAAGAGACTCCCTAGGCCTCGGATACCCTAATACCGTCGGGGTCGGAAAAGAACAAGGGTTCACCAAGAGAGGCCGACATGAAAGATGACGGAGAGGAGCCCGGCACAAGTAAGTGGAAGAAAAGCCGGACTCAGCTGGAGTCCCTCGGTCGCCAACCCACGCCCCAATTGATGTGAGCCCTTGGGGGGTAGAGACATTTATAACCCATATTCAGATGTATTTTGAACGTGGCCTCCACTGCAGCCTGAATAAAATGAAAAGACATATCGCTCGACTGAGCGAACAAAATAAAATCTGCACTCTTGGCCTCTTATAAGCTGTGCCTGCGTTCGTGCGGTCTCCCTCGCACTTTCAAACAAAGAAAAAACATTACACCTGTTGTTAGTCAATAACATAAATCCCTATTTTACAAAATCAACTTAAAAATAATCCCTCCTTGCTTATGATCTGTGCATACTGCTCGATCCATTAAACCTAGTCAACGTTAAACCACATGATTAAAAAATCACAGTCAGTCTGAAAGACTAGACGTTATATCATTTCAAATGACGCATGCTACAAATGCTACACATGTTAGAAGGACTCTTTCAACAGACTCCATTACCCATTAACTTAGACTTCACGCGCGGGTACCTCTTTAAGGGTCACCCTGTATTTGAGTCTGACATCTTTTACAACTCTTTAAGGGTCACCCATTATTTGAATCTGATATCTTGCAAACCTCTTTAAGGGTCATCCTGTACTTGAATTGAATCTAACATACTGTACATCTCGTTAAGTGTCACCCTGTAATTTGCTCTGACATCCTGCGCACCTCTTTAGGAGGCACCCTGTATACTTGTCTGACATCTTGTGCACCTCTTTAGGAGTCACCCTGTATTCTTCTCTGCCATTTTGTACACCTCTTTAAGAGTCACCTTGTATTCTTATCTGGAATCTTGTATATCTCTTTAGGAGTCACCCTGTAGTGTTATCTGGCATCTTGTACTGTATTTTGCTCTGACATCCTGCACACCTCTTTAGGAGGCACCCTGTATTCTTATATGGCATCTTGTATATCTCTTTAGATGTCACCCTTTATTCTTGTGTGACATCTTGTACACCTCTTTAGGAGTCACCCTGTATTCTTGTCTGACATCTTGTGCACCTCTTTAGGAGTCACCCTGTATTCTTCTCTGCCATCTTGTACACCTCTTTAAGAGTCACCTTGTATTCTTATCTGGCGTCTTGTATATCTCGAGTCACCCTGTATTCTTATCTGGCATCTTGTACACCTCTTTAGGAGTCACACTGTATTCTTGTCTGACATCTTGTGCACCTCTTTAGGAGTCACCCTGTATTCTTCTCTGCCATCTTGTACACCTCTTTAAGAGTCACCTTGTATTCTTATCTGGCGTCTTGTATATCTCGAGTCACCCTGTATTCTCTCTGGTATCTTGTACACCTCTTTAGGAATCACCCTGTATTATTTTCGCTTCGCTCAAAGCCCCAGGTCACTCGACGCCCCAGGACTCTTTCAACAGACTCCATTAACCATTAACTTCGGCTTCCCGCGCGGCTGCATGACGTCACGCACTCGCCGTCCTTTACCCAATAGTTTAGGCTTCCCGCGCGGCTGCATGACGTCACTTCCGTCTCCGTAACGCAACCGTCTCCGTCCCGCATAACGTTAGACTCAAGCATACCGACGAAGTCGACAAGATCATTTGAAATGATAAAACTACGCATTTGAGTGACGTCAAAACACATATTCCATGCTTGATATGAGTTCGAAGTACGGTCATTGCCCATTCCTTGCGTCTGCATTAATTATTGTCATTGAAGGGTTCATCCTGGCACGTTTGCTTCAAGCTCTCCCCGTCATGGTATTTAGTACACCCTCTGTCTGAAAAGTTCGGTGAATGGGTCTATATTACGAACGGATTGTTGCCTTACCTGAAACAGCCGTTACTATCCTTCGAAGTAATCCCCGTGGATGATTATGTACTTCATAGACAGCTGTACAAGTCCTAGCATAGTCTTCCTGAGGGATAGCCTTCAGTTGGGTCGTCACATTACGTTGGATGTCAGAAATGTCCGAAAATCTCTGGCCCTTCAGGGCTCTTCGGCGACCCTGGATCCCGATACTCCATATTTTAATGCTTGTCTTCAAGGTCGTATCTCGGGCCTCGGGCACCAGGTCTCGTCACCCGTGACGATGGTTTTCAGGATCATTCCATTCCACCGAACATTCACCCTTCTCATTGCCACCCGTCGAACAGGTGTGCATGATAGGTTGCATAAATTCACCCTTCTCACTGCTGCCCGTCTATCAGGTGTGCAAGGCACGTTGCAAAAAATTCACGCTTCTCTCTCGCTTTCAATTTAGTGTTTTGACGACCGAAACTGAAGGCTATCCCTAAAGAAGACTATACCAGGAGTTTCCAGGACTTGTTCAGTCATTCTCACAAGTGCATAACCATCCACGGAGATTACTTCGAAGGATGCAGAGGCGTATATAAAAAAATCGGGGGGGGGGGGGGGGCTGACTAACCTGGAAAATTGTGAGTATTCTCAGGGGATTGTCACCGCAAAATGCTCAGAAATATCAACCAATACCTTAGAGTATATAACTTTGAGTACCGTAATTATTTTAGATAAGATTCAAAGTTTATATGGCCTACAATTATTACTGGCAATACAAAGAAGTTGTAAAATACAACACACAAATAAAATTTTATACTTAATGAATTTTCTATTAAGATCTTTGGAGTATGAATGGCATATATCTAAATATTTGTCAATTTACTAAGCAGAAAGGTAAACAGTTTTTTTACATGTATTTCTCAAAAAACATACTGTGGAATTCACAGCTTTACCTCACAAGGCTGAGTGCACCCCGTTTCACCCCTCAGGCTAGAATTAAAATTTCTTGGCAGAGCAGGGAATCGAATTCGGATCTCCCGGGGCGGCAGCGAAGAATGCTACCCACTACACCACGAGTTAGTATAATTTCAATTTTAATATTGTTTTTAAGTTAGCCAATAAGTTAAGATTAGGGTACAACGAAATTTACGATTATTTTATGCTTTTACTGCGCCATTATCCTAAGGTCATAGGCTAAGTTCGCATGGTTTTCAGTAATGCTAGAAACAGCGTTTAAATGAGCCTCGATTTGCAGGGAAAAGGAAGTCTGATTTTGCGTCATTTTAATCATGTTAAGCTCCTGCCGCAGTGTTATTAGGGCGAGTCATGCAACTGGCCACTTGACGAACCGAAGGTGCGTCACACGGAACTCGCAGACAAAGGCTTGTCGAGAACATACTTCTATAACGCGCATTTACCACGCAGGTGTACGCTCAAGGACTTTCGGAGGGGCTAGCATCAGATTACGTTCTCGAAAGTTCTGTAGTGCGTCTTACTCTGGTTTCACCACGCCCCTAAATAGCGAAATTAATTTATTTCTACGATGCGGCAGCACCCAGGATCGAACCATTGACTACAATAAGCCGGAAGTAATCCTGTGATTTTTTGGCGAGCCCGCTCGAGACTGGTAGGGTGTTCGCAATGTGCTATTGTGCAGTTCGACACGTTTTCGACAAACAGTTACAAGCACTCGCGATAAGTCAGTTTACAGTCAGTCGTCATGCAGTTTTCACGCTACAGACAATGACACTCAGTTGCATGTAAACGGTCAGCACGACTCACGGCTGCAGGTTGAACATTTCATAGAATTAAATCATCAAGAAATTAATAAATCAGTGGTCCAGAACTGAGATCCTTCCGCGGATCCGTCTGGGGTGAAGAGTTTGTTGTGAGAGTGGGGATGGCGTCTATTTCGCCATAAATAGTCCGGAGGACGCAGTGTTGATATCCCCTAAAATTACGATCGATTATCGATGATAATCCTAAGATTCGACGGACCTTACTATCACGAATAATGTGTACACAGTGCATTAAAATAGATGTGTTGGAGTACGGAGCTCTTGCTTGTGGAACAATCTTCAGGTGCTCTGTCGCCATGTTTTAGATATATTGCACCCCTGCGCAGTGCATTGAGTTAGTTTCCAGCAGGCCACACGGGGAGGAGTTAGTTTTCCAGCAGACCACACGGAGAGTTGTTAGTCTCCCGCAGTTTGGTTGTCACGCAGTTAGCGCGCGAGTGAATGTTAGTTGATGCATAGTTTGGCGAGCCCGCTCGAGACTGGTAGGGTGTTCGCAATGTGCTATTGTGCAGTTCGACACGTTTTCGACAAACAGTTACAAGCACTCGCGATAAGTCAGTTTACAGTCAGTCGTCATGCAGTTTTCACGCTACAGACAATGACACTCAGTTGCATGTAAACGGTCAGCACGACTCAAGGCTGCAGGTTGAACATTTCATAGAAGCAGTCGTAGCTTTAGTAAATAGCATATGTGTGCAGGGAAAGCTTGCAGTGTTACAAGTTAACACAATTTGTATAGCTGTAGAAACAGTACTGTCAGTCGCAGAAGTTGGGAGGTGCGCGGTTGATCGCCCGAGACTCGAACCCTCGCCGCTGGAACAATGGCAGTTCCGTGAATGAACAGTGGGAAGAGAAAACGCATCGAAGTTGCCAGCCCGGCACGTATGAAGAGCGGAATAACAGAAGAATTGGTGCATGATTTAACGAGTGTTGCGTAATCCTAGCCCGATTTTTATGTTGAAAAGTGTATTGTGATGCAACGTGCGCGTGTTGGATAAGGTACTGGAGTGCAACAAACGTACCAGTAGTGTTATTTCTTTTTGTAAGAATAAGATGAAATTTAGTGCTAACCATGAATTTCAATCACTCAGTGGAGTAGTGCATTGAATGTGAATATGTGTAGTGCCAGTATGGTGTGAAAGGCACATGGCTAGGGGTTGCTGACATCTATTGCTGGAGAGGATGACGGCCAACGTTGGAAATATGATGAGTATTAATTTCCATTAATTATCTATGTCATAGTTTTATGGGTCGTGTTTATTATAGTTCGATACAGGAATAGATATTCGTTTTAGTTTCATATTAGATTTTTATTTTTTTTAATTTAAGTATAATTTGTCGTAGGTTAAGTGTATCCGTGACGACGGAACGCTATTTGTTTAGTTCAGGAGATGCTTAGCGATGATGTTTGTTCGCAAACCGCGCCAAATTGCACACTGATAGGGATGCATGTGTTCACCCCATTATGTTGTATGTATTTCAGCCCCAGGATGAAGTTCAGCCCCAGGATGAAGTTGCCGGAAAGAGCAAAGGCACGTAGATTTAGAAAGAGAGAGAGATTTAAAGAATGTAAAATTCATAGACGCACTAATGACGCAGGTTATTGATAATCATAATAATAATAATAAGCATGACGTCAACTAGGGATAATATAACAATATCGAGAGTAATAATGATATATGGTATGGATAGGAGGGGAGGAAGTTTAAAAGTTAATGCCCTTATTACGACACATGTGGTGGTAATTATTCATACGGATGCACTCTGAACTGTGTCAGGGATGATTTGACGCGTCCTTTCTCTTAGATTTAACGCAGGTAAGTGTGGTATTGAGTAGGAGAAGTATTTAGGGTATCCATTTGAGTGTATTGGGAGAGCAAGCTGAACATCGGCTTAATCGTGGTATGTTAATGAGAACATAGTTGAATGTATGCCAAAAATTATTCCGGGAGGTTCCGTGAGGCCCCGGGGGTTCAACGAGGAATAAATAAAATGGTATAAGAAGTTGCAGGTGACACAGCCATATGTCACTCGACTGCCAACTGAAAAGGAAAAGAAAGATAAGTGAGGTATATTGGGCATACCCTGGGAAACAGGTAAGGCTAAACTATGCGTCCAGGTTTTGTGTGATAAATAGGACCATGATAATGATATTGCTCCAAGACCAGGTTCCACTCAGGTCGAACCAAAGACTATCAGGATGGTGAGGTCATTTCTCCTTGTGTTTCCATTAGGCCTGTGTAGTTCACTAAGAGTGCAGTTTTGGGAGCCCACAACATTTAGTGTCTGAGCTGCCGTCGTACCCACCCCGCCCCTCTCCATAACGGGACTCTCTGTATTCAAATGAGGCTAAGTTTGACGGTCATGTGGACAGCTGACTCCCTAGTCAGAGAAACTTATGTAATATTCAGACTCATTTCCAAAATTAATTCATGATTGAGATTTACATATGGTACTGTATTACACTAACCTTGTGATCCAAGTCTATTATAAAGGTATTAATTATGAAAATATTTATGTTAATTATAATAATAATAATAATAATAATAATAATAATAATAATAATAATAATAATAATCTGTTATCGAGTTGAGGATAAACTTATGTAAAGGATACTTTAATCCAATAACCTTTTGTGTCCTGGCATTGCGGCGAAGATTTTATTCAAATAGAATAATAACCAGATGGATCTTAATAATAATAATAATAATAATAATAATAATTCATGGATTTCAAGACCGAATTTTATTTAGGGTACTGATACCCACTAACCTTTGGATAGTTGATTCCATTACGGCGGTAATAATTAAAGGGGATAATCATATTGATAGCATTAATAGCAATAATAATAATAATAATAATAATAATAATGGTGACTTTTATTATAATGGGATCCGTTTGATGATTGATTTTCCTTTTCGTGAAGTTAATTGCTCTCTCGGATAGTAGCAAGCGTCTGTGAACGTGCAATGCTCTGAAAAAGGTAGGTGAGAGTCCTTGCTTCGAAGCCTACGAGTGTATATATTTCTCCTGTTAGCGTTTCAACTTGTAAATACATATTTGTGTTATGTTGTTTATTGCAGGGTCGCAGGCATCGTTGACAAGATAAACACACCGTTGTTTAATTTTTGTCGCTCGGTGCGGTATGCGAGCATAGGATGTTTTTTTTATGTATCTGGAATATGCAAACTTTCTGCATATAGTTTGGTATTCATTTTGGTTTCCTTATTTTCTTGCCTTACGATAAGCTATTGTTTTTGCCATGATACTCGCAAGCATCTCGAGTTGTATTTATGTGTATAGTTAAGCACACGCCCATAAGACTTTGACAGACGGTTTTGAATCCGGGACCCGGATCATTTTGTTACGAGTCCTGAGTTCAATCCTTGAATGATCATATTTCTAAGTTATTTTGTGTTTATTTTAGGTATCAGTGTAGCACATCTCAAACTCAAATCTCATTGAGGCCGTATAAGTGTAAATTTGCCAGTTGGTATTAATAAGTACGCATTGATGTATGCTTAAAGGCTCAAAGGTATAAGTGTGCCAAATTTCATATTCATTTGAAGGGCGAATTTTGTAGTTGTGAATAATGGATACATGAGTATTGCGATTTGGTGAAAGTGTCTTAATCCACCAAAGGGGATCACAGGGGCAATGTTGCCAGATCATGTCACAAAATGATTACCTCATGAATATTATAATTATGAAAGCCCTAAATTAATGGTGGAAATGCCAATGGCTTGATGTTTGTTGTATTAATTAATTGGCACACAACGGCAAGATGCCATGGTATTTTGAATATTGAATTCAGAGGTGTGGAATGTATTACAGTGAATATTAATTATGGTCAGTTCAGATTGATTTTCATCTTGGCATATGATCAATGATTAGTTGTTTGTTTAATTGAGAGATTGGATTAATTGATTGAAAATCGATTATTGATAAATGATGGGATTCACAGTTTAATTAAAGTTTAATTGATTTGATTTGAATATTATTTGATTCATTGACTGATTTGAATTGATGATTAATTTAATTAAGGTTGATTTTATCTGAATTGATGATTAATTTAATTCAGGTTGATTTTGTTTGAATTGGTGATTAATTTAATTAAAGTTGATTTTGTTTGGATTGGTGATTAGCTTAATTAAGGTTAATTTTATTTGGATCGATGATTAATTTAATTGAGGTAATTTTATTTGAATTGAGAATTAATTTAATTGAAATTGAATAATTTAATTATGGTTGATTAATTGAAATGTAATTAATTTAATTATGGTTGATTAATTGAAATAATAATAATAATAATATCGTATGGCCTCGGGTGCCGGGTGCAAGCTTTGTAATTTGACACCCAGAGGGTGTAATTAATGTAATTAATTTAATTATGGTTGATTAATTGAAATGTAATTAATTTAATTGAGGTTGATTAATTTAATTGGAATTTAATTACTCATTTTCTTTGAGTTTTTGACGTTTTTTTAAATTATTTTTATTTATTTTAAAATCTTTTGGATTGGTTTTAACATTTTTTCATTATTTTTGATTTCTTTTGGATTTATTTCAAAATTAGTAACTCGTTAAATTGTTTTGGAGATAGGTGCAATTCTGAATAGGTTTTTTTATTCTAAATTTTGATTTTCCTGAGTTAATATTTTTGGTTTTTGCTTTCTTTTCGATCATTTTGTATCTCTTTACCAGTGTTAATAAAGTTGTTTTTCCTTTGGTTTTGAATCCTGTGTGTGATGATTTATTAATCAGCCCTATTGATCTTCCACGTGATGCATCCTAGGACAGTAATTAGCTTCAAGTAGGAACGCACCACCCCCGAGAACAGAATCCTGTCCTGAAGGTCCTATGTTCAAAAGGGTGCATTACCAAAGCAGCACTTTCTTAATTTGTATTGGCTTTTTTCGGGGGAGGGGGCTGGAGCCCCCTCAGCCCCCTCCCCTTATATACGCCCCTGAAGGATAGTAACGGCTGTTTCAGGTAAGCCAACAATTCGTTCGTAATATATCCCATTCACCGAAATGTTCAAAATTACCGAACGCTCCGTTTCCATTACAGTTTCTAATAAAAGGCATGGCACGCACTTCTCAATCAACAGTGTTCTCCAAAATGTATGTCATTCAGAGACGTGAGATTCGACTCTCGACTCAAGTTGTCGTCTTACTTCATTAATTTTTTTGCGTCGTAGAACCTGCCTCGGGGGAAAATAATCATATTAATAATCCCAATAATAATAATAATAATATTAATAACATTAATAATTCAATTCCTACACAGATTAATAATTTCCAAACAATTTTCGAATACATTTTTGTACACTCCTGTGGCCTGTTCAATCATCAGGTCTTCCGCTGTGACGTCAGTGAATAGCTAGTGCAGTGTGAAATACAATTAGATCTCTCGGCTCCCCGCAGTCGATCTTAGTTTACTATCGATCATAAACTGATCAAGTAGATCGGGCTCAATACAGTGTGTCTACTTACTTAGTACACATTCCTTGTTGTTCTTGCTGATATAGTGACCAGGTGGGCATTCACACTTTTTGCTGTTACATATTTGGCTCGTAATATTGCAATCTTTATAATCTGCACACTTCCCATCTGCAATAAAGTTAAACACTGCATTATTGAGGAAACTGACATTTGAATACCCATGTCCATGCTAGTACATACAGTGTGTCTACTTACATGGTATACAATCTTTGTTGTTCTTGCTGGCTTGTTGACCAACAGGGCAATCACATGTGTGAGTCTTTAAATTACATGTCTGAGTAGTGATGTTACAGTCCTTAGTATCTGCACACTTGCCATCTGTAATAAAGTTTAAAACTGCATTATTGAGGAAACTGGCATTGCCATGCCCATGAATATGTTGGTATATAATGTGCCCGTTAGACCGAGATATCGTGGGCACTGGGGATCGAAGCCAGCCCATATGAGACCCCCTACCACAAGACATATGGTTATAGTAGATGGGACGTGTCCATTTGACCAGATCGGCACGAGACTGTTGTCATTCAGTGTTTTATTTAGAGCATTCTGACTATTAGAAGTTTTTAAAGACAAAACTCAATTTTACTGATTTATTAATTCACATTAGGTTTTTATTTTATCCCTGGTTTTAATTTAGTTAATTGATTGTCAAAAATCGAAGATCATCGTAGGAAAGAATTGTAGAATAGTCGTAGAATAAATCGTAGCGTAGAAAAAAGTTTATCCACACATTCATAAACAAGCACATGTGTAGCCATCCCTTACACAAAAATTATCATCATTACCCAATAGAGGTGTACTACTCAAAACCCTGAAATAGCAGTCCTATAATGGCCAGCGTGGTAACTCTCACAGTACTCCAAAAATGTTTCCCCAAAATGGACTGTACAATAACGCTACCCCATTTTATACACAATGTTCGGACTAAATGGAATATTCGATTTTATTTAGTCATAATCACATTGGTAACCTAAGACTTCATCTCATTTTAAACATATAACATAACATAACAATCTTCCGTCCTAAACATCGCTGAATGCATTCTCTCTCATATTGAATACCAGCTGATAGCAGTAACCAATGGGAATTGTAAACCCAGGGCTCCTACAAACTGCACCTGTCTACGTGATATGCCATTTAGTCGTCTTACAGTCTCATTTCATTACTCATACCTCTCCAACATAACAGATATGTACAAAAAACTTGTGGATCCACATGACATTAAAAAGCCTGTCTCACTGTCTTCTAAATTTTACAAGAAGCATTGATATGATGATATGATGAATTTTTTGTTTTGTTTTTTTGTTTTTCGAGGGAAACCGTGGGGAAATCTTCAAAAGACAGATTGCAAGCTTCCGGACCTACAACTGTGCAGGATTCTTACCTACTAAAAAGCCACAAACCCTATACTTGGCTTAAGGCCACCCCGGAACTGCCTGTTCAGCCTTACTTCAGGGTGGAGCCACTGTTACGACCAGAGGTCTCAGTCAGTTTCATTTAACGTGATGTTAATGAAATTACTCATCATCATCTTCACTGTCTTCAGCAACCAATCTTCTCGGTTCCTCTTCTTTTTGTTTTTGTTTTTAGCAGCTCAGAGATGTAGACAGCAATCTGTGCCCAACTTTCTCTGCTGCTGAGCATTTTATCCACCACATTGTCTGGTGCCGGCCCCGTGGTGTAGGGGTAGCGCGCCTGCCTCTCACCCGGAGGCCCCGGGTTCGATCCCCGGCTCCGTCAGGGATTTTAAAACTGACGTGAGGGTTGGAACGGGGTGCACTCAGCCTCGTAAGGACAATTGAGTAGCTGTCTGACAGTGAGACAGCGCCCCGATCACGAAAACCAAGATTAACGGCCGAGGGGACCCGACGCGCTGATCACGCGTCACCCCAATATCTGCAGGCCGAATGGCTGGGCAGCGGTCGCTTGGTCGGCCTTAGCCCGTCATGGGCTGGATAGTGCCAGGGTTTTTGTTGTTGTTGTTGTTGACATTGTCTGGTGTAATGACTCCAACTTTTGTCTCCGAAAGCCTTCGAAGATTTCTCCACCTCGAGCATGCAAAGAACGTGTGCTGAACGTCATCCCATTGATCATCAAAATAACGACACCGTGAACTCGGTGAAATTCCCATTCGATGGAGGTAATGTAATAATTAACCTCACCATGTTCTCTCGACAACCATGGCTTCAGTTGCTTGATGAGCCTAGCGGTCCACCTGCCACGATGTTCACGTTCCCATTCTTCCTGCCATTCCAGAAGAGATCTGTCTCTTTCCTCCCTCTTCACTCGTATCTTAGAATGTTCTTCTTTGCGTAAGTATATACGGCGCCTTTCCTTGGCCAGGATGTAAATGGGTATAGCCCCAGCTATTACTAGCACTGCCGGTCCAGACACTGTACGATAGGCAGAAGTTATTATGAGGGCAGTTCTTCTGTGAACAGAGGTTATCCGCTTCCTATACATCTCAGAGGATGATGATGATGATGATGATGATGATGATTATGATAACAGTTGTTATAAAGGGTCTAACATCTAGTTTATCGGCCCCTAATGGTCTGGGTGAACGCGAAAATTACAATGCGATGGAAAACTGCCAAAATGGAATTTAGACGGAAAATACTCACAAAAGTTATTTAGAATAAAAATACGTACCAAATGCAGGTTAGAATAAAAAAAATTACAAAGTGCAATTTAGATTCAAAATACTCACAAAATGCAATTTAGACTCGAAATATTTACCAAATGTAATTTAGATTCAAAATACTTACAAAATGTAATTTATATTCAAAATACTCACAAAATGCAATTTAGATTGAGAATACTTGAAAAATTTAGTTTAGGTTGAAAATAGTTACAAAATGTAATTGAAATTAAAAATCAAGCCCCTACATTCTAAGACTTACTAAAATGCAATAAAGATTGTCAATCTTTACGAAATACAATTGAGGTTGAAAATACTCGCAAAATGCAATTTAGATTGAATATACTTACAAAATGCAACTTAGATAGCAAATACCTACAAAATGTAGCGTAGACCCAAAATATTCACAAAATGTAATTTTGACACACGGCGAGCCAAGTTACAAAAATAGTGCAGAAATCTTAAAGAGATATGGAAATATAATGAAAAGTAAAACAAGGCTGATCCCCAGAAGAATGCGGGATCAAGAAAGATGAGAGAAGGCGGGAATGGAAGAGACTCCCTAGGCCTCGGACACCCCAATACCGGCTGGGACGGAAAAGAACAAGGGTTGACCAAGAGAGGCCGACAGGAAAGAAGGCGGATAAAAGCTCGGCACAAGTAGGCTAAGTAAAAGCAATACTGCCTCCAGATGGGGACTCGTGGTCGCCATCCCACGTCCCCTACGGGCCTTCACTGCAGCTTGAATAAAATAAAAAGACATATCGCTTGACTGAGTGACAGAAGAAAATTTGCATTTTTGGCCTCCTACAAGCTGTGCCTGCGTTCGTGTGGTCTCACTGTTTGTGACATGCAGTCATATATTGTGGAGGAAACTTATGTCGGCAACTGCATGAAATTCACTTCATATCTTACGACGCATTATTGCGCACATCAGTGGTTTTACACAAAACTCTTTTGTGGCAACTGTCGTCTCACAAATCGGTTATCTCTGTCCTAAGCGAGCATAGTAATGTGGAAAATTCCACGTTCTTCATCCTCCTGGTCGTTATGAAAATTACAGTTATCATTCAGCGTTTTATTTAGAGTAATCTGACTATTAAAATTATATTAAGACAAAACTCAATTTCATTGATTTATTAATTTACATTTAAGTTTTATTTAGCCCCTGGTTTTAATTGACTTAATTGATTATCAAAGAATCGAAGAATATCATAGAAATGAATCGTAGAATAATCGTAGAATAAATCGTAGGGTAGAAAAAACTCCATCCACACGTTCATAAACATTCACATGTATAGCCATCGCATACACGAATAATCACATCATCACAGAGTCTACTACTCAAAAATAGCAGTCCTATAATGGCCAGCGTGGTTACTCTCACTGTGCTCCAAAAAGACGTCCCCAAAATGGACAGTACAATAACGCTACCCTATTTGATACCAATGTTCGAACTAATAGGGATACGAAACTTCATTTCATATAAAACGTAACAATTTTCCCTCCTAAACGTCTCTCATATTAAATATCAGCTGTAACCAATGGGAATTGTGAACCCAGGCCTCCTACAAACTGTGCCTGTCAACGTGATGTGTCATTCTTACTGTCTCATTTGAATACTCATTTCTCTCCAACATAACAGATGTGTACAAAATACTTGTGGATCCACATGGCAATAAAAGATGATGATGATGATGATGATGATGATGATGATAATTCTTGTTTTAAGGGGCCTAACATCTAGGTTATCGGCCCCTAATGGTCTGGGTGATAGCGAATATCTCAATGAAGTGGAAACCAGAACGAAAATTAAGTGAGAAGGAAAATACTTATAAAAAGGAACTCAGATTGGAACTCCTCACATAATGGAGAGCGGTAATATTTACAAAAGGGAATTTAGAACGAAAATACTCACAAAAAGGAATAGATTGAAAAATACGCACAAAATGTACGTTAAGTTCAAAATACGTACAAAATGCAATGCACAGTCCAAATACTTACAAAATGCAAGTGAAATTCAAAATACTTACAAAATGCAAATGAGATTGAAAATACGTGCAAAATGCAATTGGTGTTCAAAATACTTACAAAATGTAATTGAAATTGAAAATGCTTACAAAATATATGGTAGATTTAAACTACTCAATTGGATAGGCAATACTTACCAAATGCAATTTAGATTTAAAATACCCACAAAATGCAATTACGAATCAAAATACTTGCAAAATGCGCACCCTACAAAATGCAATTTAGATTGAAAATACTTGCAAAAAGCGGTTTTGGTTGAAAATACTTACAAAATGCAATTTAAATTCAAGATACTCAAAAAAGTTTCACCCCCCCCCCCCCCTTATATTGAAAGACTTACTAAAAAGCAATTTAGATTGTCAATCTTTACAAAATGCAACACCTACAAAATGGAGGAGGGTAGATGAAATAAAAAATAAAAAACTAAGCGGAATTTAGATATACGGGGAGCCAATTAATAAAAACAGTGCGGGAATCTTAAAGAGAGAAGGATATATAATGAAAAGAAAACAAAAGGTCTGACCACTCGAAGAATGAGGGATCAGGAAAGATGAGACAAGGGCCAATTAAGGCAGGAATGTGAAAGACTTCCTAGGCCTCAGATACCCTAATACCGTTGGGGTCGGAAAAGAACAAGAGTTCACCAAGGGAGGTCGACAGGAAAGACGACAGACAGGAGCCTGGCACAAGTAAGTGGAAGCAATGCCGGACTCAGCTGGGGTCCGTGGTAGCCAACCCACGTCACACTAGATGTGAGCCCCTGGGGTGGGGAAAGAACCTGCCTCACTGCCTTCAAAAACTTACTAGAAGCATTTATAACCAATATTCAGATGTATACAATTTTAAAAAGACCTTCACTGCAGCCTGAATAAAACGAAAAGACATATCGCTCGACTGATTATGAGCGAACAAAAGAAAATCTGCATTCTTGGCCTCCTTCGTGCCGTCTCCCTCGCACTTTCAAACGAAGACAATATGCCTACGTTTGGACGCCAACAGAAATCCCTATTTTACATAAATCAACTTAAAAGTAATCCTTTTAAGTAAAGCTTTTAACATTTGGGTGGCCGCGATTACGTTTCCGTCAAGATGGCGGCGATATAAATTATGACACTGAGGTGCCCTTTGCTAGTGCTACCTCTGTACCAAATTTCGTTCCATTCGGTTTCACAGTGTTCGAATTAATAGGGGGAATCGATTTTAACACAAAGATGGCCGCCATCCGCAAACTATTAGGCTAATGACCTATTAGATTGATCAAAGGATGCTCCCTCCATAAAGGTATGTTGTTGCAAAATTTGGTAGAGATCGGATGATTATGTTAGTCGTAATTTGATTTAAGCTTTGGACATTTGTGTGGCCGCCATTACGTTTCTGTCAAGATGGCGGCGATATAAAACATGACACTGAGGTGCCCTTTGCTAGTGCTACCTCTGTACCAAATTTCGTTCCATTCGGTTTCACCGTGTTCGAATAAATAAGGGAATCGATTTTCACACAAAGATGGCCGCCATCCGCAAAATATTAGGCTAATGACCTATTAGTTTGGTCAAAGGATGCTCCCTCCATAAAGGTATGTTGATGCAAAATTTGGTAGAGACTAGAATATTAGGTTGGTCGTAATTACATTTTAGCTTTTAATATTTGGGTGGCCGCGATTACGTTTCCGTCAAGATGGCGGTGATATAAAACATGACATTGAGGTGCCCTTTGCTAGTGCTACCTCTGTACCAAATTTCGTTCCATTCGGTTTCACCGTTTTCGAATTAATAGGGGGAATCCATTTTGACACAAAGATGGCCGCCATCCGCAAACTATTAGGCTAATGACCTATTAGATTAGTCAAAGGATGCTTAGTCCATAAAGGTATGTTGTTGCAAAATTTGGTAGCGATCGGATGATTATGTTAGTCGTAATTTGATTTAAGCTTTGAACATTTGTGTGACCGCCATTACGTTTCCGTCAAGATGCCGGCGATATAAAACATGACACTGAGGTGCCCTTTGCTAGTGCTACCTCTGTACCAAATTTCGTTCCATTCGGTTTCACCGTTTTCGAATTAATAGGGGGAATCCATTTTGACACAAAGATGGCCGCCATCCGCAAACTATTAGGCTAATGACCTATTAGATTAGTCAAAGGATGCTCAGTCCATAAAGGTATGTTGTTGCAAAATTTGGTAGCGATCGGATGATTATGTTAGACGTAATTTGATTTAAGCTTTGAACATTTGTGTGACCGCCATTACGTTTCCGTCAAGATGCCGGCGATATAAAACATGACACTGAGGTGCCTTTTGCTAGTGCTACCTCTGTACCAAATTTCGTTCCATTCGGTTTGACCGTGTTCGAATTAATAGGGGGAATCGATTTTCACACAAAGATGGCCGCCATCCGCAAACTATTAGGCTGATGACCTTTGAATTTGTTCAAAGGATGCTCCTCCCATGAAGGTATGTTGTTGCACAATTTGGTAGAGATCGGATGATTAGGTTAGACGTAATTTGATTTAAGATTTGAACATTTGTGTGGACGCCATTACGTTTCCGTCAAGATGGCGGTGATATAAAACATGACACTGAGGTGTCCTTTGCTAGTGCTACTTTTGTACCAAATTTCGTTCAATTCGCGTTCACCGTGTTCGAATTGATAGTGGGGGGACAGACATTTAGAGTACACACACACAGACACACACACATACACACACACACACACACACAGACAGACACACTTTTTTTTTGCAAAAATCGAAAGTAGGCTAAAAACAAACTACATAATAGTTGAGTTACTTCAACTCACAAGTTCCCTGCTGGATATGAGTTCGAATTAAGGTAGTGTTTCGTCATTGCCCATCCCTTTCTTCTGCATTTAGCCATTCTAGGGTTCATCCTGGCATGTTTCCTTCACGTTCTCTGCGTCATGGTATTTAGTACATGTTACTCATACTGTTTCCCATTAGAATTGGCATCGACCATATGTTTCTCGGTCCAGAATCCATTCCTAACTCCCTTCTTATTTTATTATTAAATCGTCGCACCAATTTAGCTTTATATTGAGTTTCAAAGGAAACTGTCTTTACACTTTGCGGATTTTAGTCTCAATAAAATGACCATGAAATTATCCGCTTCCACAGAATTTATGGAACTACTTCTGTAGCTCTCAACACTGAATTTAGACTGTTCAAACCGTAATTTCCGTATCTGCAAAAATCTTAATGATCGCTAATGCCACAATTAGCATATAAATATTTCCGTTAATAGTATTGCCCGGAGATTAATATTTCACGGTTGCTAACACTCTACTTTCTGATTCTCTTCACTGTCACGTCATGCAACTCAAAACATCATTACTACACGCTTGTCACGCTGTCCGACGAGAATACGACCCGTCAAGGCACGACTTTCGACCAGCAAGGCACACGCCTCTCAATCAACTGTGCTCTCCAAAATGTATGTCATTCACAGACGTCAGATTCGCCTCTCGACTCAAGTTAACGTCTTCCTTAATTAATTCCTTTAAATGTGTGTACACTTCCTGTGGCCTTCTCAATCCGCTGTGACGTCAGTGAATAGCGAGTGCAGAGTGAAATGCGATTAGATCTCTCGGTTCCCCGCAGTCGATCCTACTGTCGAACAAAGTATTATATGTACTCGAGTTTGAGGGTTGTTTGTGAAGTAACCAATAGATCTACATAAAATCCATAAAGGCCATTGCTAATGAATTAAATGTCTTTTTACGGTAGTGTGTTCAATAAATCCAATAGCTGTGTGTTGGACCTTAACGACGAATCAGGGGCTCCCCTGTTCCAAATAAACCAGTCAGCAATTGTAAAGCTAATACAAAAACTACGTTTCAATGTATCAAAGGGTCCTGATAATATTGTTAGTGAAGTACTTAAACTAGGAGGTAGGGCCGTGGCACGATACTTGTAGGTGATGTTTAATGTGTCCATTAACAATGCGCAAATCCCAGATGACTGGAAAAGAGCTACGGTAGTCCCAATATTTAAGGGAGGGAGCAGACTTGAATTGGGCAACTACAGGCCGGTTAGCCTTACGTCCATCGTTTGTAAACAGATGGAGCAACTCATTTGCGACTACTTGAGGGAACATTGGGAAACATTATCATGGTTTAATGATAGGCAACATGGATTTCGGAAAGGTTACTCATGAGAGAGTCAGATGCTATCACTTTTTCAAGACATTAGCGAATCGTTAGACCATGGAGTTTCAGTCGACGCCGTGGTGATAGATTTTGCGAAGGCATTTGATGTCGTGCCGCATGACATGCTACTCCATAAATTAGCTTCGACGAAGATTGATAGAAGAGTAATTTTATGGATCCAAGAATTGTTGACGGGTCGTTCACAGAAAGTGAAAGTCGAAGGCATATTCTCGGATGAAATTACCGTAACGTCGGGTATCCCTCAGGGCAGCGAAATCGGAACTTTGTTATTTTTGGCGTTTATAAATGACTTACCAAATGGGATTCGCAGTGACTGTCGATTGTTTGCGGATGATTGTGTAATATATCGAAAGATACATGACTCACAAGACAATGCAGTGCTTCAAGAGGACCTGAACCTGGTCTATTAGTGGGCGATTGAAAATAAAATGAAAATAAACACAAGAAAATGTAGTCTCTTAAAAATAGGGAAAGTGCGAAGGCAGGATTTTCAATATAACATTGGCTCGGAAATACTTGTAGAAGAAGATTCTTGCAAATATTTGGGCGTTCACGTAAGGAATGATATGAAATGGAGTAGTCATGTAGGATGTGTAGTTTCAAAAGCTTACAAATCCCTGCACTTTGTAATGAGGGTATTAAAAGGAAGTAGTACCTCTGCTAAAGAATTAGGCTATTTGTCACTTGTAAGACCTCGGCGGTTTGGGATCCATATCAAGTAGGGCTCATCAATGAGTTGGAAATGGTACAAAGAAAGGCCGCTAGATTTGTGCTCAGTGACTTTAATCCCAGGAGCAGTGTGAGCCGTATGTTAAAGAAACTTGGGTGGGAATCACTGGAGGCTAGGAGGATGAAATCTAGACTCTGCGCTATGTACAACACGTATACAAATCAATCAGCATGGGGTGAGCTTAGCAAACGATTGGGAAAGCCCACTTGCATGGGTAGGAGCGATCATCCTTTCAAAGTTAAGGGCCGACCACAGCGAACAAATTATGGTAAATATTATTTTGTAAACCGTGCCATTGATAACTGGAACTCTCTACCTGCCGCAGTCTTAGAGTCTTTTCCCAAACATATAGGTGTGTTTAAGAAAAGACTGACTATTTGTGAAAAATACTCCAGTTTAATTGTTGTATAATTGTTATTGAATTGTTATGTATAATTATTTATTTGTTATGTATATTGTACAGTACCCCAGGGGTATGCACCCCTTGGAGACCATCCCCCCCATCATCTATTTAAATCTCCTAACTGGCAATCCTTGTAAGTCCAGACCAACATCTATCAACACCGCAAGGACAGTTTACCATTCTGGAAAGCTGGCCCAATCCTTGCATCACTACTACAAACAGCGACACACTATTAACTAGGGCATCTATGCCATCAGAATGTCGACGAAGCAGCGCCGAAGAATATAAAAAGGGAGTCTTAAGGAGGTCAAGCTCTCAATTACCAGTCTTACAGTGTGTCGGCCGGAGGCTAGCGTCGGTATCATCAGGTGAGTCAGCAGTGTCAGAATCCTGTACTTTGTAACCTTACCCACCAATTTGTATACACCAATTGTACTCTCACATTGTAACATCACTACATCCCTTAAAAGGGACTCATAATTCAATATTACTGGCCAATAAACACTTGGTCAGTACATTACACCTGCATTACTGTTTACACGCTTCTTTACGCCCTAACTCCCTTCCTGAATCATCCGTCACGGTTAGACGTGACACCCAGTAGCCAGGCACTTGCCAGTTCAGGTAGCATTGCACTTCACGCAGTGGCCCGACTGCCAGGAACGGCACGCGCCATATAGCTGACGCGTGCAAGTCGATTATCTAACCAGCCAGCTGGACGACCAGCGCGTCGACCCGTACGCTAAGTTCCATCCCCTAAAGTACACATAGATCTTTTATAAGAGCTACCCTTAGCACCCTAACACTAAACAACACTCTACACTGGTCAGCTTGCCCGACTACGGGAAGCTACCCCCTTTTTGGCACTTCTTTATAAATTAACACAATAACTCTTCCGTTTTAGATCCAACCACCCCCCAATAAGGGATCTAAAACAGATGGTGGAGGCGCCTCTACTACGCACAGTAAAATAGGACTCAACCAACGAGCCCTCGTAGTAGAAACGACCCCTTCCGTACCGCAAACAGCCAAGCAAAATTGTGAATTTTTTTTCTCAGAGAGGAAGTAGTAGTTTTTTTTTGCGTCACACTATCTACACAGGGGAAATTCTTAGCAAAACAACCCCAGCCAAAATCACTTTTTTTTCAACACATACATAAACATGTATGCGCCCGCACGAAAGGCCATGCTGAGGAACACCCATTTGGAGCGGTCAGATGAAAAACTCAGGAAGCACACAAACGACATCTCTGTAGACGCATTAACGCAGCAATTTGCGAAAACGTCTCTCTCAGCATGTACCGCAACACAAGGGCGGGAGTCTACCGTGGCCACAGGCCGGAAATCGGGCAGACCACCCTCCAATACAGTGCGGGGACACACACACACATGCCACCAATTCCTGGAACCGGCCCGGAAGCCTAACAAAACAGAGAACTGGCGAAGCCGGGGACATGTCCCTCCCACACCAATACAGGGAGGAACGGGGCTACCCACCCCGACACCACGTCAAACAACAGACAAACAAACAATCAGGGGATGACCCTAGAGACGACCCCATTATGACTAGACTTCTAGCTAAAATTAAGTAAGTAAGGCTTCTACAGCGGGAAGCAAGACTCCTGTGCGCTGGAGTGAAATATTATTGCGAAAAGCATACTACTGCGGCCGATAAAGGCGAAGTGAAATATTATTGCGAAAAGCAAACTACTGCGGCCGATAAAGGCGAAGAGAAATATTACTGCGAAAAGCAGACTACGATTGCCAATGAAGGCGAAGATAACATTATGCCATTGGACGATGTCCAATGCCCACATAAATGGCGACGCAGCGGGCAGTCAGAGGGCATTAAATAGACATGCAACGAGCTGTCTACAGGGGTTACAGTGGGCAGACCCAACTATGACAACATATGGAGAACAATGGCAACGAGCAGGACGGTACAGCAGGCGGAACGTTTTGCTTCGTGGCAACGTAAGCCGCCTGTGACTAGGTTAATACCAGTTCATAATCATTTAGCATAGATGTCGACAATAGGATTAAAACGGAGGGGACTACGAGGCATTGTTGGGTTCCGGTCCCAACAATGTACTACAAGGGAACCACCGCGAGAGAAATCGAACGGACAGCCTCTATCTAAATTTTAGTATTTAAGTTACAGTGCCATTTTTAAGGTCACTTAGATGTAAGCAAATTTACTAACCGCTGTTGCTAATAATAGCACAGCACATTTCGGCTTTAGAATAAGGTCTACTCGGCATGTATATACAGTATAGTTTTACAATTAAGGCATTTTTTTTTAGATTAAGGTAGAATATTTCGGCTCCTGATGACCGCCAAACCCGGCATCAGGGTAAGTCCGACAATACACTATAATACAGGATAAGGATATTATAATATAGTAAAATAGGTATAATCAAAATGGAATATATCGGCACCCGGTAACAAAAATTCCGCTACCGGGGTAAGACCGACAACACATTAAGAAACGGCATTACGGCACCCGGTAACAAAAATTCCGCTACCGGGGTAAGACCGACAACACATTAAGAAACGGCATTACGGCACCCGGTAACTAACATTTCGCTACCGGGATAATCCCGATAACATATTACCATAAATGGTGTTACGATAATACATTAGGTTAGACAACACTAGATTAAGGCGATATTTGGAGCCACTTTTCATATCTATAGTCTATAAGTAGACATAAGGTTAGTTGGCAGACAGGAGTACACTAGCACGTTGGTAGACAGGAGTAAAACAATTTCATATGGACAGTGATACTAATCTTATATTTGCTTGATTTACAGCCATGAGCTCCAACGTGGGACGCCCGCTCCCAATATAGGGTGCTCCATAATTATGGACATTATTTTTATCAGCGTAGAGAGTGGCGCCAATATGGGCACACTCTAGATTTCTTATGGATATATCATTGCTACTGTTATGCTTATATATATATACCATGTTACATTCTCTTGCATCCCGCTAGGTATCGGTCCAGCGCCGACAAACGACCACTGGGTACTGGCAGCCGCTACCAGGTAGCAACCCTGGGTTGAGCACCAGGCTCATGATACCATGTTTTACAGGCCGCATAACAAGGGTGAACACCCCATATATACACATACATGTCATTAATTTATTTTCTTTACCAACAGGTGGCGACATTGTATATAGCCCCCTGTAAATATTTTGCCCACGCCCATACACGTCTTGACTACCCCCACTCACACACACAATTTCCTCCCCTCTACACACATCTTGCTTACAGGTAATAAATCCGCACCACGGGGGAGATATGCCTGTGGGATATACCCTACCGCAGGTCGGATCAACATTTAGGAAACATCTCACCTAACATGAGAGGTGACATACGGCCACACAACGCGGACTCCTTATGTACAGGACGGGTTGTGTTGCCATGATAGCCGCGCCCACCCACAGGGGGCAAAGCTATTAGCATAAATTGTAGTTAAGAAAGGATAACAATGAGGCACCATATGAACTAGAATTACAAGAAATTTAGCGCGCTTAAGTTAGTCCATAAGATAATTGTAATTGATAAATGTAAGATTATAACTTAATGCTCCCACGGGCAATTATTCTCCTACAAATGTACCAAGAATACTCCGCACCCCCACATTGTCTGCGGAGGTGACAAATGATATTCATACACCTTCATATATATGCACATCGCAAAATCACATTAAACATTATACTATTTTTTAAGATTACATATACACAATGTCTGTGATTTGTTTTCTTTCATTTTTCTTTCTTCTAACTTCCCCATTTGTCAGGGTGTTCCGTTTTATCCCAAACCAATAAATGCATTTTTGATATTTCCCTTAAATTATACCCTGGAACACCCATTTTTGTCTATTTCTTCTCTCTTTGCAGGGAGTACTTTTTCCCTAAGATAGGGCGGACGACGCAATCATCCGTTCGGCCCTGGGTTTTTTTCCTCCCTGCACAACAATGTAACATCAGCACCATGTATTTTTTTTATCAAACTTCCAAAATGCCAATGTCGATTTCTTTTGCAATATTTCTATGCCAATGTCAATGTTACATATATATGTCCATCCCATAACCCACCCCTCTGAACACGAGCTGACCTCACACCTACACATCTACACGACATCACCACATCTCTACGACGACGACGAAGACGACGCCAACAGAAGATACGAGGGGGCTTCAAGAACTAACTGATACATCAACTATATCTAATACATCAACATCCCAACCCCAAGTTTCGTTCCCGTTCGCGAGGACGCGAACTAAATAGGGGAAGAGGCTTGTACAGTACCCCAGGGGTATGCACCCCTTGGAGACCATCCCCCCCATCATCTATTTAAATCTCCTAACTGGCAATCCTTGTAAGTCCAGACCAACATCTATCAACACCGCAAGGACAGTTTACCATTCTGGAAAGCTGGCCCAATCCTTGCATCACTACTACAAACAGCGACACACTATTAACTAGGGCATCTATGCCATCAGAATGTCGACGAAGCAGCGCCGAAGAATATAAAAAGGGAGTCTTAAGGAGGTCAAGCTCTCAATTACCAGTCTTACAGTGTGTCGGCCGGAGGCTAGCGTCGGTATCATCAGGTGAGTCAGCAGTGTCAGAATCCTGTACTTTGTAACCTTACCCACCAATTTGTATACACCAATTGTACTCTCACATTGTAACATCACTACATCCCTTAAAAGGGACTCATAATTCAATATTACTGGCCAATAAACACTTGGTCAGTACATTACACCTGCATTACTGTTTACACGCTTCTTTACGCCCTAACTCCCTTCCTGAATCATCCGTCACGGTTAGACGTGACACCCAGTAGCCAGGCACTTGCCAGTTCAGGTAGCATTGCACTTCACGCAGTGGCCCGACTGCCAGGAACGGCACGCGCCATATAGCTGACGCGTGCAAGTCGATTATCTAACCAGCCAGCTGGACGACCAGCGCGTCGACCCGTACGCTAAGTTCCATCCCCTAAAGTACACATAGATCTTTTATAAGAGCTACCCTTAGCACCCTAACACTAAACAACACTCTACACTGGTCAGCTTGCCCGACTACGGGAAGCTACCCCCTTTTTGGCACTTCTTTATAAATTAACACAATAACTCTTCCGTTTTAGATCCAACCACCCCCCAATAAGGGATCTAAAACAGATGGTGGAGGCGCCTCTACTACGCACAGTAAAATAGGACTCAACCAACGAGCCCTCGTAGTAGAAACGACCCCTTCCGTACCGCAAACAGCCAAGCAAAATTGTGAATTTTTTTTCTCAGAGAGGAAGTAGTAGTTTTTTTTTGCGTCACACTATCTACACAGGGGAAATTCTTAGCAAAACAACCCCAGCCAAAATCACTTTTTTTTCAACACATACATAAACATGTATGCGCCCGCACGAAAGGCCATGCTGAGGAACACCCATTTGGAGCGGTCAGATGAAAAACTCAGGAAGCACACAAACGACATCTCTGTAGACGCATTAACGCAGCAATTTGCGAAAACGTCTCTCTCAGCATGTACCGCAACACAAGGGCGGGAGTCTACCGTGGCCACAGGCCGGAAATCGGGCAGACCACCCTCCAATACAGTGCGGGGACACACACACACATGCCACCAATTCCTGGAACCGGCCCGGAAGCCTAACAAAACAGAGAACTGGCGAAGCCGGGGACATGTCCCTCCCACACCAATACAGGGAGGAACGGGGCTACCCACCCCGACACCACGTCAAACAACAGACAAACAAACAATCAGGGGATGACCCTAGAGACGACCCCATTATGACTAGACTTCTAGCTAAAATTAAGTAAGTAAGGCTTCTACAGCGGGAAGCAAGACTCCTGTGCGCTGGAGTGAAATATTATTGCGAAAAGCATACTACTGCGGCCGATAAAGGCGAAGTGAAATATTATTGCGAAAAGCAAACTACTGCGGCCGATAAAGGCGAAGAGAAATATTACTGCGAAAAGCAGACTACGATTGCCAATGAAGGCGAAGATAACATTATGCCATTGGACGATGTCCAATGCCCACATAAATGGCGACGCAGCGGGCAGTCAGAGGGCATTAAATAGACATGCAACGAGCTGTCTACAGGGGTTACAGTGGGCAGACCCAACTATGACAACATATGGAGAACAATGGCAACGAGCAGGACGGTACAGCAGGCGGAACGTTTTGCTTCGTGGCAACGTAAGCCGCCTGTGACTAGGTTAATACCAGTTCATAATCATTTAGCATAGATGTCGACAATAGGATTAAAACGGAGGGGACTACGAGGCATTGTTGGGTTCCGGTCCCAACAATGTACTACAAGGGAACCACCGCGAGAGAAATCGAACGGACAGCCTCTATCTAAATTTTAGTATTTAAGTTACAGTGCCATTTTTAAGGTCACTTAGATGTAAGCAAATTTACTAACCGCTGTTGCTAATAATAGCACAGCACATTTCGGCTTTAGAATAAGGTCTACTCGGCATGTATATACAGTATAGTTTTACAATTAAGGCATTTTTTTTTAGATTAAGGTAGAATATTTCGGCTCCTGATGACCGCCAAACCCGGCATCAGGGTAAGTCCGACAATACACTATAATACAGGATAAGGATATTATAATATAGTAAAATAGGTATAATCAAAATGGAATATATCGGCACCCGGTAACAAAAATTCCGCTACCGGGGTAAGACCGACAACACATTAAGAAACGGCATTACGGCACCCGGTAACAAAAATTCCGCTACCGGGGTAAGACCGACAACACATTAAGAAACGGCATTACGGCACCCGGTAACTAACATTTCGCTACCGGGATAATCCCGATAACATATTACCATAAATGGTGTTACGATAATACATTAGGTTAGACAACACTAGATTAAGGCGATATTTGGAGCCACTTTTCATATCTATAGTCTATAAGTAGACATAAGGTTAGTTGGCAGACAGGAGTACACTAGCACGTTGGTAGACAGGAGTAAAACAATTTCATATGGACAGTGATACTAATCTTATATTTGCTTGATTTACAGCCATGAGCTCCAACGTGGGACGCCCGCTCCCAATATAGGGTGCTCCATAATTATGGACATTATTTTTATCAGCGTAGAGAGTGGCGCCAATATGGGCACACTCTAGATTTCTTATGGATATATCATTGCTACTGTTATGCTTATATATATATACCATGTTACATTCTCTTGCATCCCGCTAGGTATCGGTCCAGCGCCGACAAACGACCACTGGGTACTGGCAGCCGCTACCAGGTAGCAACCCTGGGTTGAGCACCAGGCTCATGATACCATGTTTTACAGGCCGCATAACAAGGGTGAACACCCCATATATACACATACATGTCATTAATTTATTTTCTTTACCAACAGGTGGCGACATTGTATATAGCCCCCTGTAAATATTTTGCCCACGCCCATACACGTCTTGACTACCCCCACTCACACACACAATTTCCTCCCCTCTACACACATCTTGCTTACAGGTAATAAATCCGCACCACGGGGGAGATATGCCTGTGGGATATACCCTACCGCAGGTCGGATCAACATTTAGGAAACATCTCACCTAACATGAGAGGTGACATACGGCCACACAACGCGGACTCCTTATGTACAGGACGGGTTGTGTTGCCATGATAGCCGCGCCCACCCACAGGGGGCAAAGCTATTAGCATAAATTGTAGTTAAGAAAGGATAACAATGAGGCACCATATGAACTAGAATTACAAGAAATTTAGCGCGCTTAAGTTAGTCCATAAGATAATTGTAATTGATAAATGTAAGATTATAACTTAATGCTCCCACGGGCAATTATTCTCCTACAAATGTACCAAGAATACTCCGCACCCCCACATTGTCTGCGGAGGTGACAAATGATATTCATACACCTTCATATATATGCACATCGCAAAATCACATTAAACATTATACTATTTTTTAAGATTACATATACACAATGTCTGTGATTTGTTTTCTTTCATTTTTCTTTCTTCTAACTTCCCCATTTGTCAGGGTGTTCCGTTTTATCCCAAACCAATAAATGCATTTTTGATATTTCCCTTAAATTATACCCTGGAACACCCATTTTTGTCTATTTCTTCTCTCTTTGCAGGGAGTACTTTTTCCCTAAGATAGGGCGGACGACGCAATCATCCGTTCGGCCCTGGGTTTTTTTCCTCCCTGCACAACAATGTAACATCAGCACCATGTATTTTTTTTATCAAACTTCCAAAATGCCAATGTCGATTTCTTTTGCAATATTTCTATGCCAATGTCAATGTTACATATATATGTCCATCCCATAACCCACCCCTCTGAACACGAGCTGACCTCACACCTACACATCTACACGACATCACCACATCTCTACGACGACGACGAAGACGACGCCAACAGAAGATACGAGGGGGCTTCAAGAACTAACTGATACATCAACTATATCTAATACATCAACATCCCAACCCCAAGTTTCGTTCCCGTTCGCGAGGACGCGAACTAAATAGGGGAAGAGGCTTGTACAGTACCCCAGGGGTATGCACCCCTTGGAGACCATCCCCCCCATCATCTATTTAAATCTCCTAACTGGCAATCCTTGTAAGTCCAGACCAACATCTATCAACACCGCAAGGACAGTTTACCATTCTGGAAAGCTGGCCCAATCCTTGCATCACTACTACAAACAGCGACACACTATTAACTAGGGCATCTATGCCATCAGAATGTCGACGAAGCAGCGCCGAAGAATATAAAAAGGGAGTCTTAAGGAGGTCAAGCTCTCAATTACCAGTCTTACAGTGTGTCGGCCGGAGGCTAGCGTCGGTATCATCAGGTGAGTCAGCAGTGTCAGAATCCTGTACTTTGTAACCTTACCCACCAATTTGTATACACCAATTGTACTCTCACATTGTAACATCACTACATCCCTTAAAAGGGACTCATAATTCAATATCACTGGCCAATAAACACTTGGTCAGTACATTACACCTGCATTACTGTTTACACGCTTCTTTACGCCCTAACTCCCTTCCTGAATCATCCGTCACGGTTAGACGTGACACCCAGTAGCCAGGCACTTGCCAGTTCAGGTAGCATTGCACTTCACGCAGTGGCCCGACTGCCAGGAACGGCACGCGCCATATAGCTGACGCGTGCAAGTCGATTATCTAACCAGCCAGCTGGACGACCAGCGCGTCGACCCGTACGCTAAGTTCCATCCCCTAAAGTACACATAGATCTTTTATAAGAGCTACCCTTAGCACCCTAACACTAAACAACACTCTACACTGGTCAGCTTGCCCGACTACGGGAAGCTACCCCCTTTTTGGCACTTCTTTATAAATTAACACAATAACTCTTCCGTTTTAGATCCAACCACCCCCCAATAAGGGATCTAAAACAATATCCAATTTTCCACCGGGGGACACACCCCCTATTGCAAATAAATGAGTGAATGAATGAATGAATGAATGAATGAATGAATGAAATAACATCATCATTTTCGTCGTTCTATCTTACGTTAGCTCATGTAGGTTTGGAATTTTTAGTTTATATTTTAATATTTTTTGTCGCAGTTGGAACACAAAAAGTGCACGTTTTAAGCGTGTTTCAACCATGCGTCACATTTAAGAATTATTATCTCAAAAACCCGTCATCAGATCGCATCCAAATTTTAACACATTATACACTGGAATGTTGTATAACTGGTTTAATAATTTCAAAATTTTGTGCGTCCAAGAAAAAAGTTGTTATCATTTTTGTAAGGTAACTTTTTCTCGGCTCAGGGAGGATGGAAAATGTAGTTCTTGGTCGCGATGTAATTCTTATACATCAAAAAGTTAAGCTGTATGACTGTGAAATACGTAAATTAACTCAGTTATTTTATATCGGTTTGTATTTGTAGGCGGAAATAACACATCGTTCACCAGCTACCCACTCCCGGGAGAGCTGTACAGCGTTGCAGTGATGGAGCCCATCACTTCCGAGCGAGGCACGCCATGATGCGTGTTGGGCTCCATTTCAGCAACGTTGTACAGCTTTTCTGGGAGCGGGTAGCTGGTGAACCATGTGTTATTTCCGCCTACAAATACAAACCGATATAAAATAAGTGAGTTAATTTACGTATTTCACAGTCATACAGCTTAACTTTTTGATGTATAAGGATTACATCGCAACCAAGAACTACATTTTCCAACCACCCCGAGCCGAGAAAAAGTTACCTTACCAAAATGAAAACAACTTTATTTCTTGGACACGCAAAATTTTGAAATTAATAATCCAGTTATACAACATTCCAATGTATATTGTATTAAAATTTGGATTCGATCTGATGACGAGTTTTTGAGATAATAATTCTTAAATGTGACGCATGGTTGAAACACGCTTAAAAACGTGCACTTTTTGTGCTCCAACTGCGACAAAAAAATATTAAAATATAAATTAAAAGTTCCAAATCTACATGAACTAACGTGCAATAGAACGACGAAAATGATGATGTTATTGGATGTTTTATAGGTCTATTGGTTACTTCACAAACAACCTTCAAACTCGAGTGCACATAATACTTTGGTCGACAGTAGTTAAGAATTATTACTATCGATCATGAACTGATCAAGCGGATCGGGCTCAATACAATGTGTCTACTTACATGGTATACAATCCTTCTTGTTCTTGCTGATGTGTTGACCAGCTGGGCATTCACACTTTTTGCTGTTACATATTTGGCCCGTAATGTTGCAATCTTTAAAATCGGCACACTTGCCATCTGTAATAAAGTTTCACGCTGCATTATTGAGAAAACTGGCATTACAATACCCATATCCATGCTAGTACACACAGTGTGTCTACTTACATGGTATACAATCCTTGTTGTTCTTGCTTATGTGTTGACCAACAGGGCATTCACACTTTTTGCTGTTACATATTTGGCCCGTAACGTTGCAATCTTTAGCATCTGCACACTTCCCATCTGCAATAAAGTTTAACACTGCATTATTGAGAAACTGGCATTGGAGTATCCATGTCCATGCTAGTACATACAGTGTGTCTACTTACATGGTATACAATCCTTGTTGTTTTTGCTGGCTTGTTGACCTACAGGACAATCACATGTGTGAGTCTTTACATTACATATCTGAGTAGTGATGTTACAGTCCTTAGTATCTGCACACTTGCCATCTGGAATTTAGGAGTATATTAGTTAGTAATTGAATTTTTAGTTGGCAGCATCGAATGGGTTATGAAGGAAATTAAAGAGGTGAAGATATATCTCAACAAGTTATTGAAAGTAGCAGATGATGAGACACATATTAGTGGAACAACAACTCATTAAATGTACTGAAACAGACAGCGCCCGGAAGGAGATCATGGGAGTAGAGTGTTCCGGAGCAGATGAACTGACAACAGACGCGATAAAGACAACTGACACACATTTGGCTAAACCAAATACTCCTAGAAATACAGTATTGAAGGGGACAAATATAGCAAATGAACGGTGAAAAGTACACTGTTCAGGACATATAATAGGTAATGGAGCACCGTATTCAAATTTTACGCACTATTTTGACACTATTTTGTAATGGATCGTCAAGAAAATATGGAGAGTGTACATGGCAACAGATGCATAATAAACTAATAATAATAATAATAATAATAATAATAATAACTGAGTGCCAGACGAAAATCGTGCATGTTAAGTTTGAACCAAGATCATTACGACAACCTGGGAAAAATTGGACGGATGAGAGGAAGAGGGAACACTCCGTGAGAATGAAGAGATTTAGGGAGGAGCGGAGGAGACACACCTCCAAATGACATCATGTTATAAAGTTTAATCCCTCTCCTGTAGGGGAATTTTCGCTAAAATAAATACAAAATATCTGTTATTATTTCCCGACGTTTCGGCTGGCATTGCATCAGACTCAATCCTGTATGCCAAGATGATAAACTAGACACCGGCGGCGAAAGTCTACGATCTGAATAAATACCAAATAAATAAATAATAATAATACGCAAAATACTCGGTCCTTTTAAAACTGCAGAATTCTGGCAATTAAGAAGTAATAATGAAATATATCGAAAAATAGAAAACATAGTCAACAACAACCTGGGTACAGGAAGTCATTAAGGTTTTGGATAGAAATAATATCAGAGAAGAAGATACACCACAGAGGGATATTTTTGGCAAAAAGGGCAAAAAATGGAAGGATTCCAAGGCAAGAAGGGAAAGAAAACCGGTTCGAAATGGTCCGAGGAAAGGAATAAGAAGCATAGCGAAATGATGAAGGAATACTGGAGGAAGAAGAAGGAACAGCAAAGGTCAAAGCACAGGAATAGTTTCGTGGTCCCTAGACGACCGACACGAAAATAATAACTTGTTCAGATATAGCTTCACCTCCTCTTGAATCCCTCAATAACCCTGTCAGTGCTGCCATCCACCAATTCAATAATAATAATAATAATAATAATAATAATAATAATCAGTACATACATAGTGTCTACTTACATGGTATACAATCCTTGTTGTTCTTGCTGATGTGTTGACCAGCTGGGCATTCACACTTTTTGCTGTTACATATTTGGCCCGTAATGTTGCAATCTTTAAAATCTGCACACTTCCCATCTGCAATAAAGTTTAACACTGCATTATTGAGGAAACTGACATTGGAATACCCATGACCATGCTAGTATATAGAGTGTGTCTACTTACATGGTATACAATCTTTGTTGTTTTTGCTGGCTTGTTGACCAACGGGACAATCACATGTGTGAGTCTTTACATTACATGTCTGCGTAGTGATGTTACAGTCCTTAGTATCTGCACACTTGCCATCTGTAATAAAGTTTAACACTGCATTACTGAGGAAACTGACATTGGAATACCCATGTCCATGCTAGTAAATACACAGTGTCTACTTACATGGTATACAATCTTTGTTGTTCTTGCTGGCTTGTTGACCAACGGGACAATCACATGTGTGAGTCTTTACATTACATGACTGAGTAGTGATGTTACAATCCTTAGTATCTGCACACTTGCCATCTGTAATAAAGTTTAACACTGCATTACTGAGGAAACTGACATTGGAATACCCATGTCCATGCTAGTATATACACAGTGTCTACTTACATGGTATACAATCTTTGTTGTTCTTGCTGGCTTGTTGACCAACGGGACAATCACATGTGTGAGTCTTTACATTACATGACTGAGTAGTGATGTTACAGTCCTTAGTATCTGCACACTTGCCATCTGTAATAAAGTTTAAAACTGCATTATTGAGTAAACTGGCATTGCAATAACCATGACCATGTTGGTATATACTATGCCCGTTAGACCGAGATATCGTGAGAACTGTGGATCGAAGCCAACCCACATGAGACCCCCTCTACAACAAGGCATATGATTACAGTAGATAGGACGTGTCCTTTTGACCAGCTCGGCACGAGACTGCTGTCATAGGGAGTATAGGTTTAAGTATATTACAGTTATCATTCAGCGTTTTATTTAGAGCATTCCGACTATTAGATTTTTGTAAAGACAAAACTCAATTTTACTGATTTGTTAATTCACATTAGGTTTTTATTTTATCCCTTTTTCAATTTAGTTAATTGATTATCAAAGAATCGAAGAACATAGTAGAAAAGAATCGTAGAATAATCGTAGAATAAATCGAAGCGTAGAAAAAAGTATATCCACACATACATAAACAAGCACATGTGTAAGCCATCCCTTACACAAAAATTCTCATCATTGACCAATAGAGATATACTACTCAAAACCCTGAAATAGCAGCGTGGTAACTCTCACAGTACTCCAAAAATGTGTCCCCAAAATGGACAGTACAATAACCCTACCCTAGTTGATACACAATGTTCGAACTAAATGGGATACTCAATTTTAATTAATCATATTGACAATCCAAGCCTTCTTATCATTTTAAACATAACAATCTTCCCTCCTAAACATCGCTGAATGCATTCTCTCTCATAATGAATACCAGCTGATAGCTGTAACCAATGGGAATTGTGAACCCAGGTCTCCTACAAACTGCACCTGTCTACATGATATGCCATTTAGTCGTCTTACAGTCTCATTTCATTACTCATATCTCTCCAACATAACAGATATGTACAAAAACGTGTGGCTCCATATGGCATTAATTGACCTGGCTCACTGCCTTCTTAAATTTACAAGAAGCATTGATATGATGATAGTTGTTGTTTCATAGGGCCTAAAATCTAGTTTATCGGCCCTTAATGGTCTGGGTGACAATGAGATGGACAACTGACAAAATGGAATTTAGACGGAAAATACTCACAAAAGTAATTTAGAATCGAAACACTTACAAAATACAATTTAAATTCGCAATACTTACAACATGCAATTTAGATTGAAAATACTTACTAAATGTAATTTAGATTCAAAATACTGACAAAATTAAGATTCAAAATACAAAAAATGCCCATCCTACAAAATTAAATTTAGATTGAGAATACTTGCAAAATGCGGTTTAGGTTGAAGATATTTACAAAATGTAATTGAAATTCAAAATCAAGCCCCTACATTCAAAGACGTACTAAAATGCAATTTAGATTTTCAAACCTTACGAAATGCAATTGAGGTGGAAAATACAAAATGCATTTTAGATTGAAAATACTTACGAAATGCAACTTAGATTGAAAATACCTACAAAATGTAGCGTAGATCCAAAATATTCATAAAATGTAATTTAGACACACGGGGAGCCAAGTCACAAAAACAGTGCGGAAATCTTAAAGAGAAAAAGAAATATAATGAAAAGTAAAAGAAGGCTGATCCCCAGAAGAATGCGGGATCAAGAAAGATGAGAGAAGGCGGGAAATGAAGAGACTCCCTAGGCCTCGGATACCCTAATACCGTCGGGGACGGAAAAGAACAAGGGTTGACCAAGACAGGCTGATATGGAAGATGACGGAGAGGAGCCCGGCACACGTAAGTGGAAGCAATGCCGGATCCGTGGTCGCCATCCCACGTCCCACTAGATGTGAGCCCCTGGCGGATAGAGACATTTATAACCAACATTCAGATGTATACAATTTGGACGTGGCTTGTTGACCAACAGGACAATCACATGTGTGAGTCTTTACATTACATGTCTGAGTAGTGATGTTACAGTCCTTAGTATCTGCACACTTGCCATCTGCAATAAAGTTTAACACTGCATTATTGAGGAAGCTGGCATTACAATACCCATGGCCATGTTGGTACATACTCTGCCCGTTAGACTGAGATATCGTGGGAACTAGGGATCGAAACCAGCCCACACGAGGCCTCCCTCCAACAAGACATATATTTATGGTAGATGGGACGTGTCCTTTTGACTAGTTCAGCTGGAGACTGCTGTCTCAGAGAATATCGGGTTAGGAGAAAAGGTGTGGGTAGTTTGAACTCGCCCCAAGAACACATCCGAAGGAAAAGGAAATCTACAGTTATAAGGCCCTAGGCTTAAGTTAATATTCTCTCCATTTATTCATAAATCAGATCCCTAGCCTAATTCTAAGAAGGGTTAGGGTGGCTATTCCACCATTAATTAAACTAAGCTAAATTACAAGAACGGTGTCAACCTATTCACTAAAAATCCCTTCTAGAAATCCTACCTACAAAATTAATGGCAAATCAAGCTAAGACTCGTGATACCTAAATGGTTCCCCTAAGCAAATACAATTCAATTAATTAACAATGATAATAATTACACCTGATCTTACGGCAAATCATATATCTATCTTCTACAATAAATTCCGTTACATTTAATAGTAGCAAAAATAAGTATATCGATTTTATGGCGGTGTCATGGCTTACATTTATTTTCCCGTTAGGTTTTTCCTATACACACATCAAAAAAAGTTTTGCATCACCTCGGTTCCCAGATCTCCGGCATATAGACGTTGACTGTGTATATTGTATCCAAGATACAGTCCCTTTGACTGTTCATAGATGTCACTAAAACTGCTCAAAGATGTAAACAACCATGCATGAGCAGGGCCTATTAGACGGAGGGAGTACGACAGCCGATCAGTTCCAGTCATTCCACCAGGACGAAGGTACGCTGCTCATGTTGTCTGTAGTTCTACCATGCCTAGAAGGTCAATACCGCAGTTCGATCGCGTCCGCATTGTTACTTTGTGTCAAGAAGGGCTCTCAACAAGGGAAGTTTCCAGGCGTCTCAGAGTGAACCAAAGCGATGTTGTTCGGACATGGAGGAGGTACAGAGATACAGGAACTGTCGATGACAGGCCTCGCTCAGGCCGCCCAAGGGCTACTACTGTAGTGGATGACCGCTACTTACGGATTGCCGCTCGGAGGAACCCTGACAGCAATGCCACCATGTTGAATAATGCGTTTCGTTCAGCCACAGGACGTCGTGTTTCAACTCAAACTGTGCGCAATAGGCTGCATGATGCGCAACTTCACTCCCGACGTCCATGGCGAGGTCCAGCTTTGCAACCCCGACACCATGCAGCGCGGTACAGATGGGCCCAACAACATGCTGAATGGACCCCACGGAATTGGCATCACGTTCTCTTCACCGATGAGTGTCGCATATGCCTTCGACCAGACAATCGTCGGAGACGTGTTTGGAGGCACCCTGGTCAGGCTGAACGTCTTAGACACACTGTCCAGCGAGTGCAGCAAGGTGGTGGTTCCCTGATGTTTTGGGGTGGCATTATGTGGGGCCGACGTACGCCACTGGTGGTCATGGAAGGCTCCGAAACGGCTTTACGATACCTGAATGACATCCTCCGACCCATAGTGCAACCATATCGGCAGAATATTGGAGAGGCATTTGTCTTCATGGACGACAATTCTCGACCTCATCGTGCACATCTTGTGAATGCGTTCCTTCAAGATAATGACATCGCTCGACTACAGTGGCCACATTCCCTTTGTATTTAAAGGTTCCGGAACTCTTGGAACCGAGGTGATGCAAAACTTTTTTTGATGTGTGTATAATCCTCTAGAGAAGTTTATTTTACGTCAAATGAACAATAAGCGTCGAATAAGAGAAAGAAATTCAAATCTAAATATGAGCACAATTCCTCCTATGCAAAAATCAAAATATAAAATAAATAGCAACACAAATATTTACAACAAAATACACTCCCTTGCGTACACATCCGTATCACTGTTTTTGACATGCAGTCATATATTGTGTAGGAAGATTATGTCGGCAACTGCATGAAATTCACATCATGTAGTGTACCCTTGTGAAGCAGGTACAAGGTATGGAACCGATGATATTATGGGAAGAATATTAAGCGATGTTTTATAATATTAATTCCAGCCAGAGATGGTTCTAAAGGAAGTTGAATGTCGACATAGGATGAAGCATACTGGCCTATCTAAGTTATGGCCCAGCTGCATGATAACGCATAAGGTGAGGACATAGCCCACGTTCGCCAGGCTAATCATAGTCTCGTGACTGCAGATCACGCAATCTTGCGTAGGAAGATCTTCGATAGTGAAATGTACCAGGAGAGATGGGAGTCACCGATTAATATTGAGTCAGCAGGAATCTTGCGACGCTGACAGTAGGATTAACCAGTAATATGGTGCAATCAAGATGAATTCCGAATTCATGCAACATTTAAAAAATTTGAGCTTGCCAAAAAATATGATCCTGGAAATTAGAATTTCTAGAGATATAAAATCTTGTAATGATAGCACAGGGAATGAGTGCGAAGTCAGCATGACGACATCGAAGAGGGACATTAGACCTTGGTGGGGGCACTGAGGAGAGTTGATCTCGCCCACACAAGATGAAATTAATATAAAATAAGTCTGTGATCGGTTTTTGGAAACGAACACATTTTGGAACGTTGAAACCACAAGGAGTCTGCGGATAATTTGTTCATGATTGTAGGACACTTAATTCAGAAGTTAATTTGAAAAAGGAGGGACCCCACTCTAATTATATCAGAAACGAACAAATAGCCAGACCGGCTAGCAGATACTATTCAGTCTTTATCGATCGCTGGGGCGAGTAGTGCTGGATCGAACAGCAATTAGTCTTCGTGATCTTCTGAGGAGGACACGCTGTTTCATAGTATTCAGTCTACAGTTAACCGTGCAAGGGTTAAGCTGCATCATATCACCAACCATCGTCGAAGGACCAACATAAGGGTCATACCGCGTCAATAGTTGAAGTATTTCATGGGACCGACCGGTTTACCATAGTTGACGGCAAAATTTAAAGCAGCAAAGACTTTAGTAAAATTTGTACGGTGTGATAACATCTAAACTCAGTGAATATCTCACCAGTAGTATACGAATTCAGTAGCACAAAGTGTGTGAATCAGTCGAGAAGTACATTCGAGGCCGGAGCAGGTCATAACGTCGAAGTAGAAATCTGAACTCGCCTGTGTTTAGGGGGTCAGACATTACAGTGACGATAGTTCGGAAAAGTGAAGTACGAATTAGAAGCGTTTGAAAAAAGCGTTAGACTTTAAATCGTCGGGGAAGATAGTACTAACACAGTACTATAGTAGACAATACCAAACGTGAATTCGAGTGAAGAAACTTCTATAAAATCAGAGCGTTAGTTAAAAACCTAAACTGTGACTCTAGAAATTGAGAAGTGAGGGAGAAATCGGCAAAGCATAGACTATTAGCCACATTTGAGACAATATCGTGCTAAGCATTATAGCATCAGAGCCGATAAATATAAGCAGCGAAGCAGAATAAACTATCTAGGAGGAACAGTGCGGATACGGGTAGGAGTATCGAGACTGTCAGTAACTTCAAGTGAATGGTAGGGCTAGAGCAAGAAGGCACGAGTACGTGCATTCTAGGAGAAGGTGGGAAGATAGTAAAACGTGTGAAGTGAAATAATCACAAGTCTAAACAAGCAATGTAATAAGCTTCAGTGTAATTATTTGTGTGTAGAATTAAGATTTTATTCAAGTGTTACAGTGTATTAATCATGTTAGGGAACCTTTCAGAAGAGGTATTAAGTGATATTAAGTTGTGTAAAATGTTTAAAGGAATGTTCAGTGTAAATTGTGCTACGGCAATCATGATGAAGAACTATAACCCAAAATGTGGGCGAATAAGTTTCCAGTCATCTATTTCAGTAAGCCACCGGACAAAAGTGAGTACACTATGCCATTATGATTATTTTTGGAAAAGGGTTCACGCATCCTTTAAATGAATAAAAGATCACACATGTCGAAACAGATAAATTGTTGCTGTAAAGAAGGATAGGAAATGAAATATAACAGATTTTGAACGACAGATAGAGAAATATAATATTGAAAGAATTATTGGTCTTATTCCAAGTGAATAATGTAATAAATATAACTTTGCTAGAATTATTGGTATTATTCCAAGTAAATAATGTCAGAGTAAATATCTCAGATAAATGTGTAATTAGTTGAACGGTAGTGTTCATGTATTTGAATTGAAATAATGATAATAATCATGAAAAGATCATGTTTTAGTAAATGTATTCTGAAAGCAAAGACGGCTAAGAAAAATGAACGAATCACGAACATCTTTATAGAAATAACTGTGAGATACGCTATGAGCGAAATTAAAGATAAAATCAGTAGATGTTTATAATTAAAGTCCAGGGACCTTAATAAAGAGCGGAGTTGTTTGGATCTAGAGATTTATTGAACAAATTGCATTGTGCTTGAAGGGAGCCATATATTGTATAACGAGGCCAAATGGTTGCGTCCCGCTCGTGGATGGAGTGTATTAGCGCGTAGAGACCGATATGTTCCGTTCTGACGTCGCTCATTGATTCATTGAACAGAGGTGTCATTCCTGTTCCTGTGTTGTTGTATATTCTGATCATGGGTAAAGCCGTAGGAAATATACATTGTTGAGCTGTTAAGCTTCATTTGTGTTGAGCCCCTTAGTTAATGATTCCCTCTCAGATCAAGCAATATGGAGGCTACTTTATTAATTGCCATTCCTGTGAAATAACATTGGCCATTTGAGAGCCATATCACAGTAAAACTGAAAGGGTTTAAATAATAGAGTTTTTTGTGTGGTACATTATGCAAGTGAAAGAATATAACCAGCCGGTCTTGCGGAGGAACTTTCAGACAGACATAGAGGCAGACGGCCAAGGGTCATAAATCAGTCCGGCCATTTAAGAGGCTAGCGACCCAGTAACCGCCTTGAGTAGGGTCATGTATTATAAACACACCAGTTGAAATGAAGAGTGGAACTTTTAAAGGAGAAGGCCCGAGGGTTGCACTCGTGGTCCTGTAATCATTGCTAATAGCTGTTATATCGTTCAAATCCTGAATAAATAAATGATTATCGCATTGTTGCTATAAAATGGAATGGATTTGGAAAAATAGATGTTCTTAAGTTAATGCAAGGAGCTTTGTTTAATTGATTAAATTTAGTAAATTTGTGTTCTTAAGGGTAGCGGGAACTTCCTTAAAACAAAGGCAGTACTAATTAAGAGAGAGAAGTGGATGATTCTTTTCATGTGTTCAAAATAAAATTGACCCCCCCCCCTTGGGTATACGGGTATAGAAGACCAGACCCTTTTGCAACATAACCCAGATGAACATTCCGAGACTACACTACTGAGCACAGACCTAGAAATGATACACTTGTTTTCATATAACGTAACAACTTCTATTAACATCTTTGGTAACATTTACAATCTTCAGAATTACAACAAACAATAAACATATGTTAATAAGATGTGGAAATACAATAACTCTCAGTACTTGCCTTATAAACAAACGTCGTATGTCCATGGTAATTCACCAAAATTAAATCCAATGTGACAGTACCAAGGGAGGAATAGCCTACTAATTCTCAAGCCCAGTTTCTTCACTTACGTCGTCAAGGCTCTTCCAAAACACGACAATCTTTCTAGCGAAGTTTGCTCAGTATATATATTTATGCATCTGCACATATCAAGATAAATGAATCCATATAATTCCCAATTAATTCATTACTATCCACAGAGCAAATTGCAAGTCAACCGACTTTTGGTAATGGCGACCTCGATCTCCTTTTGTTTTCTCATCAGTTGACGGACGATCATGGTTATCGTCTACCAACAGAAGGCGAGGAAACAAAAGCCAAGCAAACAAGAAACAGAAAGGGGTTTGGGATCCCAGAAGAAAAATAAAATAAACAGAATCAAGAACGGTCATACTAAGAAGGAATAAGGGGGAGGAAATATTACAAAAACAAAATATTACAGAAAACCAAATATCCTAAATACAAGTTGCAAGCCAACCTCACCATGAGAAATCATTCAGGTGACGAATGAAGTAGTACACATCCCAGAAACAGAATCCACACACCAGGAAATACAGTAATACATAACGTACCTTTCGAGCAGACCATCATACCAACTTCACAAAACTTACCAATTTCCCACAGATAACTTGCATATTAAAAAGCATACGTCTTTCGAAGCATACTCCACAGTAGTTAACAAACCACATATCAAAATGATAATACGAGAGCATTAATCATAGCGTAGACATCCAAATTAGCAAGTCGGCCACTCCCAGTTCCGTAACAGATCACTACATTCCACAGGCATATCCATTCCATTCCCAGCGAAGTCAATTTTACATAGCAAATATTAAATTTGACATAAATATTAATGCTGTTTGCAATACATAGTAGGTACTGTCGTTTCTTAGATGGAATACGAAGATGAATAGAACAATTAAGCGTTTCCAGGCCACTCTGAATTCCTAAAAGGAACTCGCAGCAAATCTCTTCTACATCTTTCTCGCACGAGGATCCATTTCCGAACTTTTATTATAAGCTGTCAAAACTCCAAATACTTGTCTTCAAAACAAACATAAAGACAAACGACGACCATCTTGGCGTACACATCCTGGACCTGTGCACAAGATACATACTGCAGAACTAGACAGACACAAGTTCTCACCCTTCGGTGCAGCTCTCTAGCAGGAAAACAGAGAACCGTTGGTATCAGACCAGGCAGCAATCACGAGACATGACCCAAGTAAGTGTCAGGGTCAAATAGGACGAGATATCGGCACAAAAATAATGAATGTTATTATTAGACTATCATTAATAAGTGTAGAACACATTTTGTAATACCCAACATTAAAGAAGTGATGTAAAGTTAAATAACTTTGTAAAGTAATCACAAATAACACGGAGCCATGCGAGCCCATAGAACTTGTAGTAAAGGGAGATACTATATGGAAGTGAAATTTGAGTATTGGTTCAAAGGGAACCAAATTAATTATGAATCTCATGATTTAAGGGTTTGATTTCTTGTTCAATGGAACAAGTGATGTAGTAATTATTTGTAATTTTTGATTTTGTAGCGCCAAACTTTAGTAAATATTAAATATGGTTTAGATTTGATTTTTGAGTTTATTTTGAAGGGTTAACCTGTTGCATCAGATCCAAAATATGTGAACCATAGTGTGGGATTGGATGCACTACGCCCCGACACAACTGACCTAAACGGAAGTGTGGACACATATTAATCTTTTAGATGGGTACAGTATTAAGTCTCATTATTGCGCACAACCGTGGTATTACAGAAATCTCACGTTGTGGCAACTGTCGTCTCGCAAATCGGTTATCTCTGTCTTAAACAAGTATAGTAATGTATAAACATCCACATTCATCATCCTCCCGGTCGCTAAGAAAATTACAGCTATCATTCAGCATTTTATTTGGCTGATGGTTTCTACGGCCGGATGCCCTACCTGACGCCAACCCTCGCGAGAGGTGTTAATGAGAGATGATATGAATGCAGATAAATGAAAGTTCAATTTCAATGGATTCAAATTTTGGATATTAGACACCACTGTCACTGACACTGTGTCTAGCGGCGAACGTTGGAACTTGTTAGAGCGTTTTAAAGCCAAATGACTTACAAATTTAGCTACAGACTACCAATTGTATTGGTAGGTTCTTTTTCATGCCATAAATCTATGACATGGGCCCACCGCTTTACTTCCCCTCCGAAGGAAGGCATACTGAAGGATTATAACGCTTTTAAAAAACCGACGACTTCGACCGGGTTTTAACCCGCATCTAGGGCATAGCAGTTCAGCATGCTACCAACTACGCCACCGAGGCCACCTCGTGATTGTTTGCCAATAATTTAAGGAAATAATCCTCCCTATATTATTCTGCTAAGGTCTCATTCCGGTTTTGTAGCGAAAATAAGGTCCTGTTAACACCAACCTACACATATGGGGTACCTACAAGCTCCGCATAACCCCATGTGTGCCCGAAACGCACTCACTTCCTCTTTAAATGCCTCAAAATTAACAAATACCTTAAAAATGTACATTTACAATGGGAGCACTGTAACCTGGCGAGCCTGCCGCTAGGACGCAGGGCAGCGTGGCAGCGACAGCCACCTGGCGGGAGCGCGGCGTATTTCTAAGCGAACCTGCCGCTTCCCTACTATCCCATAATCCTATATTCACCTTGCGAAAGCTCGCGCGGGCCCCCTAGTAGCTAATAATAGCCACGTGGGATTTCATCGCAACTCATCCCCGACCCCGCTGGAAACGGGAATAATAAGGGGTAGACATAGTTTCAGCGTCTTATTTATAGTAATCTGACTTTTAAAATATTATTAAGACAATACTCAATTTCATTGATTTATTAATTCACATTTAAGTTTTTATTTTATTCCTGGTTTTAATTTAGTTAATTGATTATCAAAGAATCGAAGAACGTCCTAGAAAAGAATCATATAATAATCAAAAAATATAACATAGCGTTGAAAAAACTCCACACATTCATAAATATTCACATGTGTAGCCATCGCTTACACGACTAATCTCATCATCACCCAATAGAGGTATACTACTCTAATACCTGCAATAGCAGTCCTATATTGGCCAGCGTTGTAACTCTCACTGTGCTCCAAAAATGTGTCCCCAAAATGGACAGTACAATAACGCTACCCTATTTGATACACAATGTTCGAACTAAATGGGATACTCAATTTCATTTAATCATATTGGCAACCTAAACCTTCATCTCATTTTAAACATAACAATCTTCCATTCTAAACATCGCTGAATGCATTCTCTCTCATATTAAATACCAGCTGATAGCTGTAAACAATAGGAATTATGAACCCAGGCCTTCTACAGTCTGTGCCTGTCTACGTGATGTGTCATTTGGTCGTCTTACAGTCTCATTTCAATACTCATTTCTCTCCAACATAACAGATGTGTACAAAATACTTGTGGATCCACATGGCATAAAATAGTACATTATGCAACGAGCCTATAATGGCTATAATTAAGACACGAGTATTTCTATAAAACGAGCGTATGCGAGTTTTATAATTTTCATACGAGTGTCTTAATTACCATTATCGGCGAGTTGCATACGACTGTTTATGTTCGACGAAAATTATAACTTTATTATATGTTTTAACATAAATATTCATAAATATATGTTGAGAGTCAGCCACTTGAATTTTGTGATCGGAAAGCGAGCGCTGGGTATATCTCTGTCTTTCAAGATCTCTGAACGACCGACGCATGCGCTCTGTGTGCTTGCAATGCCATATTATGCAGGCCATATGTTTACATCTGCCGTCCCTCACTAATATAGTCACCGGAGTCGTTTGAAGGCAATGCGCTGAGTAGAAATTAGATTTGGTGATATTAAGGTACAGTGCTATTTCTTGTCTCATATTCGCCAGTTTATTTACGCGAACATATGGACGGTGCGTATTCCATGTCGGTAATTTATTATAGTTCGATGTTGTGTTTATGTCCGACATGTTGGATTTTGAGCGCATGTGCGAAGGTATCGTTACCTAATTGGTCAATGAACGAGCTCTGATTGGCTGGAGAAACTGTATCGTAATGAAAAACAGTGTTATAATGACCATCATTTTGATACAGTTTTCTGACACATAATAGTGAAGGTCGAACATAAATAACCTTTCTCACTGCCTTCTAATACCTACTAGAAGCAATTATAACCAACATTGAGATGCATACAAAATGAAAAGACATATCGCTCTACTGAGCAAACATAAGAAAATCTGCATTCTTGGTCTCCTATAAGCTGTGCCTGCATTCGTGCCGTCTCCCTCGCACTTTCAAACAAAGACAAAACATTATGCCTACTGTTGGACGCTAACAGAAATCCCTATTTAAACAAGTAGTTCCGTGAAGAACTATACAGCCTATTTTTCATATATCCTACTGTACTTATGTTGATTGCCACTATCAACATACACAATTTCAGTCTGATTGCTGTAATAGATTCGTAGATATTGAGAACCGACTAAATATTTCGGATGGTCGCCATGTTGGATTTTATATATGTAGGTCCAAGAGTTATGTACTGTTACATGCAGATTATTGAGAACGTGTAGTATTCAAACTTCAATCGCATAGTTAGGACACAAGAAAAAACAAGGAGAGTTTAAAATTTTTCACAGCTGCCATCTTGAGGTTATGGAAACAATTGAAATAAATTAGATGCCAGTGGATTAACATTCGTATAAGGATTTACTGTACCAAGTTTCACTGCACGCGGATGGTTAAATTGCGAGAATCGTCCATGTGAATATTTAGAATTCGCGTCACCGCCATGTTGGATTTGTGATCACCAGGTTATTTAAAGTCCTATAGGTGAACTTAAGGTCATAGCCCCAATGAACATTAAAAAATGCAGTTTGATTGCTAAAATAGATTCGTAGATATTCAGTATCGTCTAAATATTTCGGATGGTCGCCATGTTGGATTGTTAAATGTATAGGCCATAGAGTCATGTACCATTAAAGGAAAATTATTGCGTAGGTTCATTATTCAAACTTTCACTTCGATCGCACGACTACATCACAATAAATAAAATCTTAATTTTAAAACTCGCACTGCCGCCATCTTGAGGTTATGTAAACAATTGAACTAAATTAGATACCAGTGGATTACAATGTGTATAAATATTTCCTGTGCCAGGTTTCAGTGCGCTTGGAACATTAAATCGCGAGAAAGGTCTATTTAAAATTTTCAAATTCGTTTGGCCGCCATGTTCGTTTTGTAGTTAACCGGTATTTGAAAGTCTTATAGATGGACTTCCAGTAGTACCCTTTATCTCCGTACAAAATTTCAGGGGTTTACCGCTAATAGTTTCAGAGATATAGAATGCCGGTGAAATATTTCGCACATCCGCCATCTTGTGATTATGTAAACAATTGAACGAAGTTAGATGTCGGTGCATTACAATGTATATAAACATATACTGTACCAAGTTTCATTGTGTTTGGTTAGTCAAATCGCGAGAAACGTCTATTTAAAAGTCGCAAATTCGCTTGGCCGCCATGTTGGTTTTGTTGTTACCAGGTTTTCAAAAGTCACATAAGTGAACTTATAGTAGTTCCCTCTATCACCATAGAAAATGTCAGGGTAATATCGGTAATAGTTTCGGAGATATTGAATGCTGGTGAAATATTTCGCACAGCCGCCATGTTGGATTGGTGAGTCGTAACAAAATTTGAAGGACACGGTCAAGGTTGCCGGGAATAGTGCTATGAACTTTCCGAGTTTCATTGAAATCACTCCAGCCGTTTAGATTTTATTAGGGGGACACACACACACACACACGCACACACACACGGACAAAAGGTGATCTCATAAGCCTATTTTTTCAAAATTGAAAATAGGCTAAAAATCAACTTAATAAAATGACGAGCCTTACCGTAGTCGCATATGATGTGTAACATGTGACATGTTATCCCTTGTTAACAGTGAACTCTGTTGGTCATTGAAATAACTACTTGTAAAACTGCAGTGCTTGACCGGTTTTCAGCAAATATGATATAATTAATATTTTCACACCAAACAACGACAACATGAAGATTTTTATTGTAGGATGAATATCTTTAAAGGGGCCTCCAAACCTTGAAGTAATTTTGTATGCGATATAGATTCCACATAGCCACATGGCCGACAGTACCTCGAGTGCTTACATCAAATAAGAATACAGCAAAAGTATGACGATTCAATAAATCATAATTGTTTTCAGCAAATATGATATAATGAATATTTTCACACCAAAGAACGACAGCTAGAAGATGATTTATTGTAGGAATATCTGTAATGGGGCCTCCAAACATTTAAGTAAACGGTATGCGATATACATTCCACGTAGCCACTTGGCCGATAGTACGTCGTGGTATCAATCTCCGCCACCGCGCGCGCTCATTGTTTCCGTCCCATCCATTTCCGTTTCAGTGTTTCCGTCCCTTCCATTTCCGTTTCATTTTTCAAAGTAACCCCCACAAAAAAAATACGGTACAGATACTGAGTGGAAAGATGTTACACATCAAAAATAATCCCTGCCTGCCTATGAACTGTGCATACTGCTCGATCCATTAAACCAATGTTAAACCACATGATAAAAATAAACTACACATTTGAGTGACTTCAACTCACATGTTCCCTGCTTGATAAGAGTTCGAAGTAAGGTAGTGTTTCGTCAATGCCCAATCCTTGCATCTGCATTTAGCCATTGTAGGGTTCATCCAGGCATGTTTCCTTCATGTTCTCCGCGTCATGGTATTTAGTACAAGTTACTCATACTGTTTCCCATTAGGATTGGCATCCACCATGTGTTTCTTGGTCCAGAATCCATTCCTAACTCCATTCCAGTTTATTATTAAATCGTCGAACTGAATTTAACTTTATATTGAGTTTCAAAGAAAACTGGCTTTACACTTTGCAGATTTTAGTCTCAATAAAATAGTAATGAAATTATCCGCTTCCAGAGAATTTATGGAACTACTTCTGTAGCTCTCCACACTGAATTTAGACTGTTTCAATCCATAATTTCCCTATCTGCAAAATTCTTAGTGATCGCTAATGCCACAATTTGCATAGTAATATTTCCGTTAATAGTATTGCCCGGAGATGAATATTTCACTGTTCGTTATCAGGTTGCTAACACTCAACTTTCTGATGCTCTTCACTTTCAAGTTATAGGCTACAGCTGGAAAAATCATAGCTACACGCTTCTCGAGCTGTCCAAGGAGAATACGATCCGTCAAGGTACGCCTTTCGACCAACAAGGCACACGCCAAGGAGCATATAATAACAGAGTATGGACTCTTAGGTAAATCTGCGATTCGTTAAATGCAGGGTGATTGCGTCATTGCTTGGGCTCGAATTGAAACGCACATGGCGAGTTCCAACGCCACTGAGATGCAATAACTGACTATCATGGAAGCAAAGAATATAACTGATCGAAAGATGGTTTTGTCGACTGTAAGTAAAAATGTATGCAATAATAATAATAATAATAATAATATAGTATGGCCTCGGATGCCTGGTGCAAGCTTTGCTATTTGACACCCAGAGGGTAGCTTGCATGTCGAATTCCGTTGTTCCTTGACTATGAAAGTCAAGGAGGTTAGATGTTAGATATCTAATCTCCTTGAACACTATAGCGCTTTCTAGAAGAGAAATCAGGACTTTGTGTTGGCGGAAACTCCCGAGATTAATTTCGCCATTATGAACTCGGCCTACTGAATTCAAATGGGTTCTTTGACTTGCCAATATGGTATGACATGCGTATCGATTTTTTGCCGCCTTTCAAAAAATCACTTACCACGGCCAGGAGCGAACCTGCAATCTTGGGGTTAGTAGACCGACACGATATCCACTCACCCACCGTGGCAAGCTACTTATGCAATGAAAGTGAACGAGAATTACCACGAACATAGATCATTATTTATCGTATTAAGCGACCGATTTGTGTAATACAACGTAGAAATACAGAATATGGAATGTTAGGAGGCAATGCTCCTGTGGAAATTAAGATCTGATCACTAGTTTTGTTCCACAATGTTGGTAACATTGCCTATTTAGACGGATGAATCGTGGTTTTATTTGCCTCTTTTTAAATTATGGAGGGTTGTGGGAGTACAGGAGAATCGGTATTTATAATTTGTTTTAATAATTAAATGTGAACTATGCTGCTATTCGTAACATTTTGTTACCATAACCTCCAAATTTCACACCACTCCCCCATCAACCTTCTTGCCTAAATAATCAGTAGGGATTGTTTTTAGCCTACTTTTCACATTTTGCAAAAATGAGGAAAAAGTAGACTTATGAGATCGATCCGGGAAAATGTGTGTCTGTCTGTCTGTCTGCCTGTCTGTCTGTCCTTCTGTCTGTCTGTCTGGCTGTGTGTGTCCCCCTATCAACTCCTAAATGGCTGCAGCAATCAAAACCTAATTTAGTAGGAGTAAAGATGTGCACCGGAATATCTCACGTCCATATTTGAAAATGATGTCAGTGCTACCAACTGCTGAAAAAACGCACTAGAAATTTGAGCTCCATGTTGGATATCTCGCAAGGTATGCATGGGAGCTATTCCAAAATTGGTACACATGCATATAATACTATTTCAGTTTAATTTCGAGGAGGCCAACAATGACAGTGTTGCTAAAATAATTTTAAGCCTTCTGATAGGTCCAATGTTTAAATGCATATAACTTCTACACTATCAATTGGATTTCAACCAAATTTTGTATGTAATATATGTACATAAACAGATATGATTGAGTGTATTCGTAAGAGCCACCAGGGCTGCCAACTGTTTATAATTGCTCTCTCTATTTATTTATTTTATCCAAATACCAATATATCAGAATGTATGCAAGCCAACAGCTTTAAACTATGCACACGTATATTCCGACATTTTAGATTAATTTTGAATAACTTATATACGTCAGTTCTACCAACATTATTATAAGCCTGCTGATAGTACCAATTTTTAAATACATGTAACTTCTATACTATCAGTTGGATTACATCCAAATTTCGTATGTGCTATGTGTACCATAACAGAATGACTGTAAGTATTGTTAAGAGCAATCAGGGCTGCCAACTGTTAATAAATGCTGTCTATATTTTTTTACCCTAATATCAATATATCAGAAAGTATGCAAGCCAACAGCTCTATTCTTTGCACACGTATAGCACCTGACATTGTAGATTAATTTGGAGTAATTAATACAAGGCAGTGCTGCCAACATGATTATATGCCTGCTGATATGTCCAATTTTAAAATACATGTAACTTCTATACTAACAAATGGATTTCATCCAAAATTGGCACAATAAGATATAATAATATTTCAGATTATTTCTGACCAGCACACGCATGGTATTGTTGGCAACATGATTTTACGCGTGCTGATAGATCCAGTGTCTAACTGCATGTAACGTCCATTGGACTTAAACCTAATTTTCTATTCTGTACCTTAAGAGATGGAACTAAGAATATATTCAGTCACCAGGGCTGCCAACTGTAGTGCTCTATTAGGCTGCATTATACCAGGTATATTTTGAACTAATTTGATATTTCAATATTACCAACTTAATTTTGTCATTATTCTAGATAGGTTCATATACTCTAGAATAATCATTGGCATGAAAAGTAGGCTGTATAGTTCTTCACGGAACTTCTTGTTTTGTCTTGCATTGCGTATATTTGGGAACAATATCATATCACAAGGCAGTTAAGTTGCTTTCTGAGGTACAATGAACCACGAAGAGGTTATCAGAGCATCAATATTTCACACATAGCATGGCCATATGGGATGTTGATTGCATTCATCAGCATAACATTCTGATTAATATGATCAATACAATTAAATACCCTATAAACCCTCAACTAGCCCGGAAGTGGTTCTGAACCCGTAGAAGTATGCGGACCACTCAGCGTGAAATTGATCATGTACGTACCACCCCTCATCCCCCCTCGCCCCCCCCCCCCTGTCCCCCATTCCACCTTATTAGTTGTTACCCTTCCTCAATAACACTTATTTTAAAGATATTTCAATTAAAAACCTGATAGTCATCGCCACGAATACAATCGGACGATTCTCGTTCAACGCACATCGTTTTTGAAATCCCTATTCATTGGCCACTTTTTAATATGTTCTGGTGGACCCTTTTCTCCCGCGGACCACTCCCGTGGCACTCGCGGACCACCGGTTAAGAACCACTGAGCTAAACACACACATGCAATTATATATTATTGTATATACCTCATTTGAATAATAACAATATTGTTATTGGGAACAGAACTATGACTACGTTACAAGATGATTCTCTAATAATTATTGTCGTACAAGCCGCCCGTCAATTGTTTATGTGCAGGACCAACACAATAAACACCAAAAACACTTCATATGGTTGGCAATCATGAGCCTCCATGTGCCTTTCCTTTGTAAATATTATTCTTCAGTTCGAGCCCAAACAATACAAAATTAACGGACGTTTCGTATCCATTAGAGTTTCTCATAAAAGGCCTGGCACACGCCTCTCAATCAACTAGTGCTCTCCAAAATGTCTGTCATTCACAGACGTCAGATTACACTCTTGACTCTAGTTGTCTTCCTTCATTAATTCCTTTCGTCGTAGAACCTCCCTCGGTGGAAAATAATCATATTAATAATCCCAATAATAATAATAACAATAAATCAATTTCTACAAAGATTATTAATTCCCAAAGTTCATCATTAGTAATTTTGAAATACATTTTTGGTTCCTGTGGCCTTCTCAATCATCAGATCTTCCTCTGTGACGTCAGTGAATAGCTAGTGCAGCGTGAAATGCGATTAGATCTCTCGGCTCTCCGCAGTCGATCTTAGTTAATAATTATTATTATCGATCATGAGCTGATCAAGCGGATCGGGCTCAATACAGTGTGTCTACTTACATGGTATACAATCCTTGTTGTTCTTGCTGGCATGTTGACCAACAGGACAGTCACATGCGTGAGTTTTTAGGTTACATATCTGAGTAGTGATATTACAGTCCTTATAATCTGCACACTTGCCATCTGTAACAAAGTTTAACACTCAATTATTGAGAAAACTGGCATTGCAATACCCATGTCCATGCTGGTACATACAGTGTGTCTACTTACATGGTATACAATCCTTGTTGTTCTTGCTGATGTGTTGACCTGCTAGGCATTCACACTTTTTGCTGTTACATATTTGGCCCGTAATGTTGCAATCTTTAACATCTGCACACTTCCCATCTGCAATAAAGTTTAACACTGCATTATTGAGGAACTGGCATTGGAGTACCCATGTCCATGCTAGTACATACAGTGTGTCTACTTACATGGTATACAATCTTTGTTGTTTTTGCTGGCTTGTTGACCAACAGGACAATCACATGTGTGAGTCTTTACATTACATGTCTGCGAAGTGATGTTACAGTCCTTGGTATCTGCACACTTGCCATCTGGAATTTAGGAGTATATTAGTTAGTAATTGAATTTTTAGATGGCAGCATCGACAGGGTTATGAAGGGAATCAAAGAGGTGAAGATATATCTCAACAAGTTATTGAAAGTAGCAGATGATGAGACACATATTAGTGGAACAACAACTCAGTACATGGAGAGAATCATATAGTGTCCTGAAGGAGATCGTGGGAGTAGAGTGTTCCGGAGCAGATGAACTGACAACAGACGTGATAAAGACAGCTGGCACACAGGTGGCTAAACCAAACACTCCTAGAATTACAGTATGGAAGGGGACCAAAATATCAAATGAATGGGGAAAAAGTACACTGTTCAAGACATATAATAGGTAATGGAGCACCGTATTCAAAGTTTTGACACTATTTTGTAGTGGATCGTCGAGAAAATATGGAGATTGAACATGGCAACAGATGGATAATTTACTAATAATAATAATAGTAATAATAATAATAATAATAATAATAATAATGCCGGCGGTGGCATGCTGTACAGTCCATGTTTTGAGCTCCTCGCATTTCCGCTTTTTATATAAGTTTTACACGTTTATATGGTTAGTTTATGATTTCTATGGTGACTTTAAGGATCTTGTCGAAAACAAGTGTGTGTTATAGTGCTTGTGGATATATCAACGTCATATTCATCGAAATACAGCTGCGAAATGTTTGTTTACATTCATGCCGTGGTCGCTACATCGTTAGTTACAGTGCCATATAACCCCAAATGCCTTCTCGAAATGGGTTATGTACGGTGTTTTGTGTGTAATTGGGATGTTTTAAGCCCATTTATTATATTACTCATATAATGTATGGATGTAATCGGATTTTTTTCGTGTTAATATTACGAAAGGCGAAGTGTACATCTGCTTAACCTACAAAATTAGGTTACAGGTATTTGCTACATATATTCGTGTAAGTACAGTATTCCTTCTCTGCTGCACTTAAATGACGTCCACAGTTGTAATATAAGCAATATCCCTGCAACATAATTATACCGTATAGCCTATCTAATGTGAGTTGTGAGAAATCTGTAATGACAAGGTATGTGCTAACCAGAAATGACGAGATATACTAAATGGGGTAGGCAGGACTCCTCAGCCGTGGTGAAGGCAACCTGCCTAGGGGAGGGAAAACCCTGATAACAAACCTTAACAGCAGTGTCTGATCCATAGCGGGCGGCTGCAAACAGCGTCTGTTCTCCATGTTAGGAGCGGCTGAAGATGAACACCTGGCTGTAGGTTAAAAAGGCACCCACCCATAATATGGAGAAAAACAAGAAGTTCCGTGAAGAACTATGCAGCCTACTTTTCATGCCAATGATTATTCTACAATATATGAACCTAACTAGAATAATGACAAAATTAAGTTGGTAATATCGAAATATCAAATTAGTTCAAAATATACCTGGTATAATGTAGCCTAATAGAGCACTACAGTTGGCAGCCCTGGTGACTGAATATATTCTTAATTCCATCTCCTAAGGTACAGAATATAAAATTAGGTTGAAGTCCAATGGACGTTACATGCAGTTAGACACTGGATCTATCAGCACGCGTAAAAGCATGTTGCCAACAATACCATGCGTGTGCTGGTCAGAAATAATCTGAAATATTTTGATATCTTGTTGTGCCAATTTTGTATGAAATCCATTTGTTAGTATAGAAGTTACATGTATTTTAAAATTGGACATATCAGCAGGCATATAATCATGTTGGCAGCACTGCCTTGTATTAATTACTCCAAATTAATCTACAATGTCAGGTGCTATACGTGTGCAAAGTATAGAGCTGTTGGCTTGCATACTTTCTGATATATTGATATTAGGGTAAAAAAATATAGACAGCATTTATTAACAGTTGGCAGCCCTGATTGCTCTTAACAATACTTACAGTCATATCTGTTATGGTACACATAGCACATACGAAATTTGGTTGAAATCCAAGTATAGAAGTTACATGTATTTAAAAATTGGTACTATCAGCAGGCTTATAATCATGTTGGAAGAACTGACGTATATAAGTTACTCCAAATTAATCTAAAATGTCAGAATATACGTGTGCATAGTTTAAAGCTGTTGGCTTGCATACTTTCAAATATATTGGTATTTGGATAAAATAAATAAATAGAGAGAGCAATTATAAACAGTTGGCAGCCCTGGTGGCTCTTAAGAATATGCTCAATCATATCTGTTTATGTACAGATATTACATACAAAATTTGGTTGAAATCCAATTGATAGTGTAGATGTTATATGCATTTAAACATTGGACCTATCAGAAGGCTTAAAATTATTTTGGCAACACTGTCATTATTGGCCTCCTGGAAATTAAACTGAAATAGTATTATCTGCATGTGTACCAATTTTGGAATAGCTCCCATGCATACCTTGCGAGATATCCAACATGGAGCTCAAATTTCTAGTGCGTTTTTTCAGCAGTTGGTAGCACTGACATCATTTTCAAATATGGACGTGAGATATTCCGGTGCACATCTTTACTCATACTAAATTTGGTTTTGATTGCTGCAGCCGTTTAGGAGTTGATAGGGGGGGGGGGGACACACACACAGCCAGCCAGCCAGCCAGACAGACAGACACACATTTTCCCGGATCGATCTCATAAGTCTACTTTTTCCTCATTTTTTCAAAATGTGAAAAGTAGGCTAAAAATTAAAAATTAATGAGAGGCCGCTGCCTGAGGTTCGTCAGGGCATGTCTAGAGCCGGCGATGAACATGACAGCAAGCGAAACGTCGGTGGCAAGGTGCTGATGAGGCGGGCTCCTGTCACACAAGAAGATACAGCCCAACAACTACAACAAAGCCAACCAACGTCAAGTGCTTTGCCTGCTGAAAGTGCTGTGCCAGAACCACTTCCGGCACTCACCCAAGCAGGCCTGCCAAGAAAGCACTTAAAATGGTCAATCGCAATGAACGAGACCATAATGCGCATTTATTATAAGGTGACTCGCATTGGAACAGAACTAACTGGATATAGGCAGAAATTATTCAAGGAGTTCCATGAAGCATACCCCGAACTACGTGTGACTGAACAGAGAGTGGCGGACCAATATAGGGCGATAGTCCGTAATAATTTAGTGCCAGAAGCAAGACTGAATACAATCAAGCAGGAGGTCTGAAGAGTGTTTGATTGTGATCAAGGAACTAATCTGGAGGGTGAATTAGCACAAGAGCTCCATGAGCAGGAACAACATCAAGAAGAACACAATGAGCCAGTCAGTGGCATACAGCCAGATACGCATCATGGAGATGAGTCACATACCAAGATCTTAGTAGATGAAATGATGACGGCAATGACTCAGTTCAATGGAACAGACGCAATGCATAGACCTGCCTTGCCTCGAGTGAATTCGTCTAGGAAGGTATCAAAAATTTTAAATATCATGAATCAAGCTATCCCACCCAAACACTTGATAGATGTGAATGACTTAGAATCTCTTCATACTGTTTTGTACTGTGGAGCCGTCACAGTTATCAGAACTATGGGCATCCAACTGAGAGAAAGGAATAATTCCTGCAGTAAGAAATGTGCTCCTGTTACTCCTAAGTGGGAAAGACGTCTGATAGGCAATATTGACAAATTGCGAACAGATATTGGCCGTTTGACTGAGTTTATCAGAGGAACGCACACAAGAAGACTGGCGAGACTCTGTAAGGCAATAATGAGGCGGTCCAAAAACCACACCGCCCGAGATGATCCCAACACAAAAGCCGAACAGTGTTTAGATACACTCAAACAGAAACTTACGTTGGTAGCGAACAGACTTTCCAGATACAGAGCCAGTAGGAAACGGAGACAGGACAACAACTTATTTGTCAAAGGCGAGAAGAAATTCTACAGAGCACTGAGTGAAAACCATGTATCCTCAAATGCTCCTTATCCAACAAGAGAAGAAATTGAAGAGTTTTGGAGCAATCAACTATCCAAAGCCACCAATTTTAACCCAGACTCCCATTGGGTTCAGGAAGTAACAGACATCTCTAAAGAATATAATTCGATGCAATATGATCCAATAACATCAACTGAAATGTCTTCCATCATTAAAGGTCTTCCTAACTGGAAAGCACCCGGTTTAGATCAGATACAGAATTACTGGTATAAGAAATTCTGGTGCGTTTACGATCTTCTGTCTACTCTGGTGAATGAAGTTGTTGCTCATCCACAGAAGATGCCAAGTTTCCTTACACAAGGTGTAACGCATTTACTTACGAAAGACCCACAAAATATGCAAGATCCTGGAAAATACCGTCCAATTACATGCCTTCCCACGATGTATAAGATCATCACGTCCTGTCTTAGTAAGAGGATATATTCCCACTGTGAACAAAATAGCATCCTAGCAACGCAACAAAAAGGATGCACGAAAGGGTCTAAAGGGTGTAAAGAAATACTTATCATTGACTCAGTGGTTTCTAACCAGGCCTTTGACAATAACAGAAATTTATTCACGGCATATATTGACTACAAGAAGGCCTATGATTCCGTGTCCCATGATTGGTTGATCCATATTTTGTCAGTGTATAAAATTGATTCTCAGATTATATATTTCTTGGAACACGCCATGGCAACGTGGCGTACAGTAATGTGCCTTAGTACTACAAATGGCAGTATTGCAACCAGTATGATCCCAATACACAGGGGAATATTCCAAGGAGACTCCTTGAGCCCATTATGGTTCTGTCTTGCAATGAATCCACTATCAAACCAACTTAATTCAACAAAATATGGCTTCAGTATCAGGAAGAACTCCAGGGAGCTTGCAAAGCTCAACCATCTCTTGTATATGGATGACCTAAAGCTATATGCTGCCACCAGAGCACAGCTAGAGTTTCTGTTGAAGATAGTGGAAACCTTCTCGCAGGATGTGAAAATGGAATTCGGGCTGGAGAAATGTAAAACGCTGAACGTTATGAAAGGCAAGCTGCAGGAAGGAATATATGAAACAGCTCAGGGCCAGCAGATTACAACAATGCTCACTAACGAGACCTACAAGTATCTGGGAATGAAGCAAGCCCGACACATAGAACACTCAGTAGTGAAACAAGATCTGACGAAGGAATTTGTCAGAAGAATTAAGCTTGTTTGTAACACCAGCCTCAACAGTAAAAACTTGGTCAAGGCGATCAACGCCTATGCTGTCCCCATTTTTAGTTACTCGTTTGGGGTCATCAAGTGGAGTAAAACTGACATTGCAAGTCTAGAACAGAAAATTAGAACATCACTGACCAAATCACGAAAACACCATCCCAGGACATCTGTGGAACGAGTCATGTTACCGAGATATATGGGTGGGAGAGGAATTGTTGATATAAACAATCAAGTAGCTCGACAGATCTATGAGCTAAGAAAATACTTCTGTTCTGTATCGAACCATTCGATACTGCACAAGGCGGTCACAGAAGCAGATGATTCAACTCCACTACTCTTAAGTCAGGAAGAGACTCAAAATCAGGTGCGCTGTGATTTGGATAGATTCAATGCCTGGTTGTCCAAGCCACTGCACGGAAGACATCCCAATGAAGTCATCCAGACTCACGTCGACAAGCTAGCGTCGAACTTTTGGTTGATTTCTGGGCAGATGTTTCCTGGAACAGAAGGCTTTATGATGGCTATTCAGGACCAGGTTGTCCCCACGAGGAACTACCTAAAGTACATTATCAAGGATACATCTGTGCAAGATGACCATTGCAGATACGGTTACCCAACATCGGAGACTGTTCAGCATATTATATCAGGTTGTCGCCATTTCGCAGGGACAGAATGTAGGAAGAGACATGATTTTGTTGCCAAGATAGTTCATCAAGAACTGGCTATACACCTTCAACTGCTGAGCCAAGAGAAAGTGCCGTACTATAAATATGCTCCTGAAAGTGTACTGGAAAATTACAGCTTTACGTTGTACTGGGATCGTACTGTGTTGACAGACCAGTCAGCTGTGCACAACAGACCTGATTTGGTTCTTGTTGACAAATGCATGAAGCACACTACCTTCATAGATGTGGCAATCCCAAACAGTGGCAACATGCTAACAAAGCATGTTGAAAAGCTGTCAAAATACACAGAGCTTTCAGAACTGATAAGGAAGCAATGGCACATGGCACAAGTCAGGACAGTTCCTATTATCATCTCCAGCACGGCGTTGAAATTAGACCCAGGCCTTTTCAAACTGATGCAGAAAACAAGTCATACTTTCTACGTGTCGCGTAGTAAGGCTGTTCTTGGGCAATCAGGCCTGAAGGAGTGGGGTAAAAGCGTAAAGCAACTAGCTTACTGAATCCAGTCACCAAGAATTTGCTCCTTATGATATATACGGTATCTGGGATTGTAAACATTTTCTTTCCAGCAAATATGCTGAGAATGTGTAAGCGCATGCGCAAAATAAATAATAATAATACGCAAAGTACTCGGGCAGACTATTTTTTCTAATTTTTACTTTAATTTTCATTTCAGCTCTAATTTTTATTTTAAACTAGCTGAAGTACCCGTGCTTCGCTACGCGTCACAAATAAATTAAAATGTGAAGGTGACAGTTAAAACAGGGGATAGGCGAGGTGCTGCGCAGAGGGAGATTAAGGATGGAAAATATTGTCCAACTACACCATTCAGCGTTGACCGTGTTTTATAGCACAAATTTAGGTTTTACTCGCTAACCGTTGGAGATACCTTTCGGATAGAAATTGTAATTTTAAACCTCGTATATGCCATCAAAAGTGTGCTACTTCTCAGCGTTCACTTTTTATTTGAAATGGAAATATGAAAGTTTGAAACCAAAGGGTGTAGTGACGTCACTAAAATGGTCGCCATCTTTAAATAGTGCAAAGTATTGAAATCAAAAGTAACCTATATGTTAACCAGGTAAATCAGCTACTTCCATGTAAAATTCACGTAAATCGGACCAGTGGTTCTTGCGTGATTGAGTAATACACAGACACACACCATCTCATTTTTAGCCTCGCTTCGCTCGCGTCATAGTAGTGTCATATTGTTTTTCAATGAAATGCAGGTTCAACCCCGTTAACACCCCATTAGAACCTGAATATCCAAAAATCCCTCCTTAGTAGACTTTTTCGACAAACAACAAACATATCCCCTTCTTCTAACTTTAATAGTTTTGGTTGGTCGATGAGAGTGAACATCCAAAAATCCTTCCTTAGTAGACGTTTTTCTTCCAGAATTTCACCCCTCCCCACAGGCCCCTTAAATTGGATTTATGAAAAAACGGTCGAACACCTACTTATATTAATTATTTATTCATTTATATATTTTTAAGTTGATTGAAACTCGGAAAAAATCAAACTCCTCGCCTAGGTCGTTTATGAGATACACGCTCCGTTAGGAATCTTTCAACCCCCACTTTTCATCCCTTTCACCTCATAATATACACCACATCGAAAAACCATTAGACATGTGTCAGCTTATTTTTAATGATTAGTATATATGCCAAGTATCACATCCCCAAATGAAACCACTTGTGAGATATTGTTATTCAATGAAATGCACGTTTACCCCCTTAACACCTCTTTAGAACCTGAATAACCAAAACTCTTTCCTTAGTGGACGTTTTCGACATACAACGAACATATCCCCAAAATTTCATGTTTCGAACTTCAATAATTTTGGCTGGGCGATGATGAGTGAGTCAGTCAGGACATTTTCTTTCATTTATTTTTGAGAATTTCACCCCTCCCCATGAACCCCTTAAATTGGATTTATGAAAAAAAACGGTCGAACACATATTTACTTATTTAAAGCTGTTTATCCCCCGAGTTTCATGAGTGAGTAAGTGAGTCAATCAGTTAGGACACTTTCATTCCTGTTTTTTTCCCCGAATTTCACCCCTCCCCATGGGCCCCTTAAATTGGATTTATGAAGAAATGGTCGAACACCTATTTACTTATTTTTTTATCTGTTTTTTTCGCTGAATTTCAAACTTATCGCCTATGTTGAATAAGAGATACAGTACATGCTCCGTTAAGAATCCTTCAACCCCCAATTTTCTCCCCTTTCACCAAATAATGTACACCATATCGAAAAAACCCTTAGACATATATCTGCTTATTTTGAATGATTGGTTTATATGCCGAATAGCACATCCCCAAATGAAACAACTCGTGAGATATTGTTATTCAATGAAATGCAAGTTTAAACCCCTTAACAGCCCTTCAGAACATGAATATTCAAAAATCCATCCTTAGTGGACTTTTTAGACATACAACGAACATATCCCCAAAATTTGAAGTTTCTAACTGCAATAGGTTTGCTGGGGGACGATGAGAGAATATCCAAAAATCCTTCCTTAGTGGACTTCTTTCCCCCGAATTTCACCCCTCCCCATGAGCCCCTTAAATTGGATTTATGAAAAAACGATCGAACACCTATTTACTACTTTTTCAAGCTGATTTTTCTCCCTGAGATTCATACTTTTTGCCTCTGTCTTTTAAGAGATACTTGCTCCGTTAAGAATCCTTCAACACTCACTTTTCACACATACACCTCAAAATATACACCACATCGAAAAACCCTCAGACATGTGTCTTCTTATCTTAATGATGAGTTTATATGCCGAGTATCCCATCCCAAAGGAAACAAATCGGGAGGTATTGTTATTCAAGTAAATGCAATTCTACCCCCTTAACACCCCTTTAGAACCTGAATATCCAAAATACCTTCCTTAGTGGACGTTTTCGACATACAACGAATATAGCCCCATAATGTCATGTTTCTAACTTCAATAATTTTGGCTGGGCGATGATGAGTGAGTAAGTCAGGACATTTTCTTTCAATTATTTTTCAGAATTTCACCCCTCTCATGAACCCCTTAAATTGGATTTATGAAAAAAAACGGTCGAACACCTATTTACTTATATTTTAAGCTGTTTTTTCGCGCCGAATTTCAAACTTCTCGCCTATGTCGTTTAAGAGATACACGCTCTATTAAGAATCCCTCAACCCCCAATTCTCACCCCTTTCACCTCATAATATACACCACATCGATAAACCCTTAGACATATGTCTGCTTATTTTAATGATTAGTTTGTATACCGAATATCACATCCCCAAAGAAACAACTCATGAGATATCGTTATTCAATGAAATGCACATTTACCCCCTTAACCCCTCTTTAAAACCCGAATAAACAAAAATCATTCCTTAGTTGACGCTTTCGACATACAGCGAACATATTCCCAAAATTTCTTGTTTCTAACTTTAATAGTTTTCGCTGGGCGTGATGAGTGATTGAGTCAGGCAGGGCATTTTCTTTCAATTATTTTTTCCAGAATTTCACCCCTCCCCCATGGGCCCCTTAAATTGGATTGATGAAAAAACGCTTGAACACCTATTAACTTATTTTTAAGCTGTCTTTTTACCCTGATTTTGATGAGTGAGTGAGTTAGTCAGTCAGTTAGGACACTTTCTCTACTTTTTTTCTCCCAGATCACCCCACCCCATTGGCCCCATAAATTAATCTATGAAAACGATTTACTTATTTTTTAAGCTGATTTTTTTCGCTGAGTTTCAAATTTCTCGATTATGTCGTTTAAGAGATAGGCCTACACGCTTCGTTAGGAATCCTTCAACCCCCACTTTTCACCCCTTTCACCTCATAATAATACACCACATCGAAAAACCCTTAAGACACATGTCTGCTTATTTTTCATGATTAGTTTATATGCTGTGTATCACATCCACGAATGAAACCACTCGTGAGATATTGTTATTCAATGAAATGCAGGTTTAACCCCCTTAAGACCCCTTTAGAAAAGAATATTCAAAAATCCTCCCTTATTGTATGGTTTCGACATACAACGAACATATCCCGAAAATGCCTTGTTTCCAACTTCAATATTTTTGGCTGGGCGATGATGAGTGAGTGAGTGAGTCAGGACATTTTCTTTCATTTTTTTTCTTCAGAATTTCACCCCTCCCGATGAACCCCTTAAATTTGATTTATCAAAAAAACTGTCGAACACATATTTACTTATTTTTAAGCAGTTTTTCCCCCTGAGTTTGAAGAGCGAATGGGTTAATCGGTTAGGACACTTTCTTTCCTGTTTTTCCCCCCAGAATTTCACCCCTCCCCGTGGGCCCCTTAAATTGGATTTATGAAAAAACGGCCAAACACCTATTTACTTATTTTTATGCTGATTATTTTCCGCTGAGTTTCAAACTCCTCGCCTATGTCGTTTAAGAGATACAGGCTCCATTAGGAATCTTTCAACCCCACTTTTCACCCCTTTCACCTCATAATATACGCCACATCGAAAAACCCTCAGACTCGTGTCTTCTTATTTTTAATGATGAGTTTATATGCCGAGTATCACATCCCCTAATGAAACCAATCGGGAGATATTGCTATTCAATGAAATGAAGGTCTACCCCCTTAACACCTCTTTAGAACGTTAATATCAAAAAATCCTTTCTTAGTGGGCGTTTGCGGCCCTTGAGGAAGCTGCATACCAAATTTCATTCCTATCCGTTGGGTGGATTCTGAGATTTCGTGATGAATGTGTGAGTGAGTGAGTGGTACTTGACAAATATCTAATAGATAGTGTCAAGTCTTTGTTATGCTATACTCGGTTGACAGTGCTGTGTGAGCAGTTGAGTAACTAACGGTATTTCAAGTAAAGATGCTCATTTTCTATACCGGTAGTGCAGAGCGCAACTGGCATCCAGACGGCCGTGTCTCGACTTGAGCTATGTTGCCATGGAAACTATCTGCCTTGCCATTCCTTCAAGAGTATATTTTGTGAATTAATTAGCCTTTGCTCGAGTGCAAAAGGGCCGAAATCAGAAGAATGAGAAAGACTATCGAAAATTCATGTAGCCAGCGGTTCCTTCTGGGTCCTAAACTATGTGTATGCAAAATTTGGTTGAGATTGGTGGAACGGTGTAGATTTGTATACGGAACCAACCCACCCACCCACCTACATACATACATACAGACTTTCACTTTTATATATAAGATATTCAATATTATGACGGTATTAAAATGATCTATTTATTTATAATATTTAATTTTATAATTTTAAATTTTAAATCTTATTTAGTGTGTTAATTTTAGTGTCCTTTATGTTTCATTTTAATTTTTATGTGTTTTATTTTAATTCCTGCCTCTCACCCGGAGGCCCCGGGTTCGATTCCCGGCTCCATCAGAGATTTTTGAAACTGACGTGAATGCTAGAACGGGGTGCACTCAGCCTCGTGAGGACAATTGAGTAGCTGTCTGACAGTGAGGCAGCTCCCCGATCACGAAAACCAAGATTAACGGCCGAAGGGACCCGATGCGCTGATCATGCGTCACCCGAATATCTGCAGGCCAAATGGCTGGGCAGCGGTCGCTTGGTAGGCCTCTTCACTGGCTGTAGGGCCAGGGGTTATTATCATTATTATTATTATTATATTTTATTTTAATTTGTATATTTATGTTTTATTTTATTGTTTAACTTTAATATTTTTGATTATATTTACTAGTTGAAATTTTATCCAGCACCATAAAACTAGACAAATATAATTTTTGCTTAGCAGAAATATTACATTAAAAATGTATTAAGAATATCAATATTACATCCATCAATACAATAAAATGTATGCATACATAGCTTTTTAAATATTAGGATATACCCGTACATTGCTCAAGCAATCGCGTGTGCTACATAGACATTGTCCTTGTCACTACGACACTGTATAATTCATATGTTCTCTTGATCACTGGAGTCCCGTTATATTAAATAATTATAATCTTCGTCATATCGTAACTTTAGTCTATTTCTGATTGTTATCTAAGTAAACGTATTAGTATAAAAATGTACATTCTTAGATCTATGTGATGAATAACAAATTCAGCCGAGTAAGGGAAGAATACATGTAAGTTATACCACGTAAGGCAAGGCCTTGTGGGTGGCATATTAGGTCTACTTACCTAATTATAACGTTAAGTGCTCATGTTCTACAAGAAATGTTGTTGTAAATAGGCTGAAAGTTTCAACTACTAGCACCTTTGATAATAGTCTATAAACTCTTTTTATAGTAGGTGGTTTATATATAAACCACTTTACTATAAAGGGTTAAAAACTGCAGAATTTTGGGAATTAAGAAGTAATGATGAAATATATAGAAAAATAGAAAACATATAAGAAACAATACGGAAGAGGAGATTGCTATGTTTTGGACATTTGTACAGGATGGATGACAGTAGATCATCACATTCCTGTGGAACAAGATGTCAACAACAACCTGGGTAAAAGAAGTCAAAAAAGATTTGCAAACAAACAATATCAGAGAAGAAGATACACCATAGAGAGATCGTCTTAGGCAAAAGTGCTTAAAATTTAAGGATTCCAAGACAGGAAGGGAAAGATATCCGGCTCGAAATGGTCCGAGAAAAGGAAGACGAATCATAGTGAGATGATGAAGGAATACTAGAGGAAGAAGAAGGAACAGCAAAGGACAAACCATAGAAATTGGCTCGTGGTCCCTCGATGACCGAAACGAAAATAATAATAATAATAATAATAATGATTATTATCATTATTTCATAACTTGTTGAGATATATCTTCACCTCCTCTTGATTTCCTCAGTAACCCTGTCAGTGCTGCCATACAGCAATTCAATAATAACAATAATAATAATAAAATAATGATAATAATAATAATAATAATAATAATAATTAGTAGATCCCAGGAATTAACCTGGGAGGAGTCCTTGTGGCTCTGAGCAAATGGGACTGAAATGCGTCGTTGCCTGTCATCTGCAACCATAACATATTGGATTCAGAAAGAGAATCCAACTAGCCTCTTTCACTCCAACTACAGCACATAACCTACAAGAGGTGCCCCTGTTAAGCCGAGCAACTCAGTGGAAGGTTGGGTAACCAATCCCAGCGGGAAACTGGGTCGGTGAGCCGATCAGTGCTGGGGGTTCCGAGGCTCACAACCTTGGTAGTACCCTGGTCGGTGTGAAACATCACTGACCCCAAACTACAGTTTTTCAACTGTTCAAAGCATGGAGGAAAGTTCAGCAAAAGCTACTACCCCAGGTGGTAACCAATCCACCTTCGCCTTGAGCGAAGCATGCAGGCCTTCGGAATCTGGGGAGCCAGCGCCGACATGCATGGAGGTATCGGAGACTCCAGGAAAGATCTAACACAAACGCCGGAACTTCTTTGCTACCTTTAACACGAATTCCCTTCGGAAGATTGGTAAATTGAAACAACTAATTGATTCCTTATCCCAACATCAAATCCTGATTGCAGCAATTCAAGAAACGAGTTTCACAGATGAACAAGCCTTTGAGTCAGAAGGCTACAGAATTTTTAAAGGTAAAACTGGTAAACGTGTAGTAAAAACAGTTCCCAACCTTGGCACAGGATTCATCGTCAGTAAGAAGATTTTGGATTCAATCATTGGCTTCAACTCGCCTAGCAGTCGAGTTTCAACTCTCTCCTTCCGGAGCACAAACAAAGTTTATACTGTTGTGAATGTCCATGCGCCAATCAATCAATATTATCGGAAACTATCCAGCTCACCATAGAACAAATCGCAATGGTGAGAGGCTCGTAGAACTATGTAAGGCTTTCAATCTTGTTATAAAATCCACAGCGTTCAAACACCTTCCCAGAAAACAGAAGACTTGGACATCTCCGAATCCAAATCTCGGCGAATTTCAAATTGATCACGTCGCAATTGCACGTAAAGCTCGGAGAGAAATACAGAATGTGAAGGTTCTAAGAAATGCCAATCTAGATTCGGATCACTATCTATCCAAAATCAAAGTTAAACTGATTCCAAGAAACACCAGAAAGGCCGTATTAAAAAAAGATCAATTGATTTGATACTGAAAAACTACGATTGTGCCCTGAATTTACTCAAAAACTAGAATCTTGGAATCCCGAAAACTGGGATGAACTACAACAGGCCTTGGTCACAACAGCACAGGAGACAGTTCCACTGACGAAGTCAAAGAAACATGCGTGGTGGAATAATGCATGTGATTCAGTGGTAAAGCAAAGACAAATTGCCTGGCAGAAATGGAACTCGGGAAAGAACCAAGATAATTGGGAAAACTTCGTGAACGAGAGACAACGCGCTGCAAAAATCATCCGCAATATAAAACGTGCCTACAACAAGAGCCAACTAACTCAAATTGAGCTAGACTTTCAGAGGAACAACACAAGGGACTTCTACAGAACCTTCAAACACAATCCAAGCAAATTCAATCCTCCGAGTCTACAGTTCAAAGACTCAAATGGGAGACTAGCTTACAGTGAGAGAGAAAATTGCCAGATTCTAGCGAAATACTTTGAATCCCTCCTTAATTGTGAGACTCCAAACTCCACTTTCTCATTTGAAGACAACATACAAGTCAACCCAGATTCATCCCCTCCAACGAAAGAAGAAATCAATCAGATTATCCAGTCACTTAAGAACAACAGGGCACCAGGTGAGGACTCGATAATCGCCGAATTGTGGAAGTATGCTGGTGAAAAGATGATTGATAAATTGACTGACATTATCAAGGAGATTTGGGAAAATGAGAAACATCCACGTGACTGGACTTCTGCCTTGATTCATCCCCTGCATAAGAAAGGTGACAAAACGGACGTTAACAACTACCGTGGCATTTCCCTCCTACTGACAACTTACAAAATTATTTCAAAAGCTCTGCAGATTAGGGCAGAACAACAACTTGATCCACAATTAGGAGAGTACCAAGGAGGGTTCAGGAAAGAGCGCTCATGTGCCGAACAAATTATGAATCTGAAATCCATCCTCTTCTATCTGAAGCAAAGGAACAAGAAATTTGTGGTAACCTTCGTCGACTTCAAGAAGGCCTATGATTCGATTGATAGAATAGCTCTTATTCAAATTCTAAAGGAATTTGGATTGGATAATAAAACCAGGGCAATCATTCAACAGACTTTAGCTAACACAACCTCCAGAGTCAAGTTCAGAGGAGAAATTTCAGACTCTTTCGAAATTAAGACAGGAGTTAGGCAGGGAGATGGGCTTTCACACCTGCTCTTCAACTGTGCACTTGAAAAAGTCATCCGCGAGTGGCGCAAATAAATGAACGAAGGGGTCCAAAATGGAGTACGACTGGGTTACAAGAACATGAACCTTTCTATTGATTGCCTAGCTTTTGCAGATGATCTTGCAATTTTCTCCGACTCTTTAGACATGGCCACAAAACAAATTAACCAGCTGCAGGTACAGGCAACAAAAGTTGGTCTTCAGATCTCTTGGGAGAAAACACACTTCATAACTAACATCAAGCCAGCACCAAGGGAGCTAAAAGTAAACCAGGGGAAAATCAAACGGACAGATAAGTTTAAATATCTTGGCGAGTGGGTAGAACCCAACGTATGTGAGAAAGAAACCTTCACTTCGCGCATGAACAAAATGGAAATGGCGTACCAACTCTCCAAGGACGTTTACAACAAAAAGTCAATATCCCTGAACGCAAAACTTAGGCATTATTGCACTGTCATACGGCCAGAGGCTCTGTACGCAGCGGAATGCCTCACTATGAACAAGAAAAGCCTGGTAGAAAAATTGGAGATCAAGGAAAGAAAGATCTTGAGGAAAATTCTTGGCCCGATTAAAGACAACGGTGAATATAGACGACGGCATAACTATGAGCTGTATATTCATGTCCAGAAGATCTCTGATGTAATGAGGAAAAGGAGGATTGCATTTTATGGCCACTTGCTTAGAATGAAACCCACACTATTGACGAACCGGATCTTTAACTATTTTAAAAATAAGAAGACCAAGGCAGCCTGGTTCGAAGAGGTGGAAAGTGACCTGCAAGAGATGGAAATTACCTGTGGGGATATTCAAGAACGCAATCCCCTAAGGAAGAAACTACACGACCACCAGGGTTTTCAAGAAAAACCGAAGTTGAAGACGGGAAAGATGTGGACAGAAGAAAGAATAGACCAACACCGGCAACGTATGAAGGAACACTGGGCAAAGATCAAAGCCCAGAGAAGCCAGTTGAAATAACGTGGTCCTTAGTTGGCCGATACGATTAAAGAAGAAGAATAATAATTAGTAGACTATATACATTGTGTCTACTTACATGATATGCAATCCTTGTTGTTCTTGCTGATGTGTTGACCTGCTGGGCATTCACACTTTTTGCTGTTGCATATTTGGCCCGTAATGTTGCAATCTTTACTATCTGCACACTTGCCATCTGCAATAAAGTTTAACACAGTATTATTGAGGAAACTGGCATTGCAATACCCATGTCCATGCTAGTACATTATTATTATTCATTCAATTTCGCTAATCGGCCAACTAGGGACCACGATAAGCCTCATTTTACATTCTGGCAGGATCGCACAATATTGCATATGGACAATAGGACAGAATGCTGCATACTCTTGTAGATGGTCGGCGGAAGATCCCATTCCTTCAGACTCTTGTGGAGTGTGTAGGGTATGAGGCCGTTGACTGACAAGATTACAGGCACTATCCGGACGCAGTTTATCTTCCATATCCTCTTGATTTCCTCCGCAAGCTGTCTATACTTGGAAATGTTTTCATTGTGTTTCCGTTCGATATTGGTGTCATTATTATTATTATTATTATTATTATTATTATTATTATTATTATTATTATTATTATTATTATTATTATGTGGCTTAGCAGCACTGGCAAAAGTATACTGATGTGCGAAACGTAAGGACGAGATAGATCAGGGGAAGACAGCTTCAAGCGGTGTGACGTGTCGAAACGAAGGGCAAGCCTCTCAGTTCGTGTGATGTCAGGCGGGAGCCGTGTAATGCCATGTTGCCTAGATCAACGGCGTTGTGCGTAGGAACCTGGAAGGGTTATTCCGACCTCTCGATACGAACAGGTTGTATGCACTTGCTGCAAGCATATTATGTATGTTCGGTTCGACATACAGTATGTGTGCGAACAATTATTTTCTATAATGAAACTGGCGAAGTACTTTGACAGATCACAACCTAACATGCAGCCTTCGATTACAACTTCCCCAGACACTACGTCCTAACATTGATAAACTAGTTCGTGAAAAACGAAACAGAAATAGTCGGAAAATGTCCCCGTGATTGTACAGTATTGTTTTGTATGGCTGGTTTCTAATGTGCAGAGAAAATGGCATTATGTTCAGTTCTATTTCCGTTATAGCACGACTGTCCTTCACATTAACTACTGTTACATATTTTTTTTGATAGGAGAGAGCCGAAATGTCATTGGTTATAATCTGTGATCAATTGTGTACAGTAATTGCAACAATGAGCATTAGCATTACGACATCCAAGGCGTTCATGGTTGGTTGGTTCCTCAGTTTAGGGGCTGCGACAACGCGGTCATGTAGCCCCGTGTACTTTGGGTGTGTGTAGAATCTGTCTGATAACCGGTGTTAATTGTGATGACTGTAAATTATTTGTGTGTGTATCTGTTATAATTCAAGTAAGGACTGCAGACATTCAATTTTTCCAAGTAGCTCCTACTTTTGTCGCCAAACGTCGCCGTCGACGACCAACTAGTTCAGAACTTAGTTACCAGATGCCACCGCAGTCGACTCTTGACGACGAACGTAGGAACCTAAGAACGTTAGTCAAATGCTTAACCTATATATAATTTAGCTTCACACAGGTGTAATTTATTAGTGGAAGGTTCTTTAACAAGCCATACATCTATGACATGGGACCGCCGGCTTTACTTCCCCTCCAAAGGAAGGCATACTGAGGGCTTTTTAACGTTCTTAAAAAATCCGACGACTTCGGCCGGGTTTGAACCCGCGATCTTGGGCATAGAAGCTCAGCATGCTACCAACTACGCTACAGAAGCCGCTAATCAAGGCGTTCAGTTCGTTGTATTATTAACACCAGATGTTTCCTGTCTTTCCTACATAGCTGAATCCCGCATGCCTCAAACTAAATACTCGTCCTCTGCGGCAGCCATATAAATAGCTCTGACGTCACACTCTACACTCGTCTTCCCTGCGAGCATGCACAGCCGTGTGAGCTGACGTCACACTCTACACTCGTCTTCCCTGCGAGCATGCACAGTGGTGTGAGCTGACGTCACACTCTACACTCGTCTTCCCTGCGAGCATGCACAGCCGTGTGAGCTGACGTCACACTCTACACTCGTCTTCCCTGTGAGCATGCACAGCCGTGTGAGCTGACGTCACACTCTACACTCGTCTTCGCTGCGAGCATGCACAGCCGTGTGAGCTGACGTCACACTCTACACTCGTCTTCCCTACGAGCATGCACAGCCGTGTGAGCTGACGTCACACTCTACACTCGTCTTCGCTGCGAGCATGCACAGCCGTGTGAGCTGACGTCACACTCTACACTCGTCTTCGCTGCGAGCATGCACAGCCGTGTGAGCTGACGTCACACTCTACACTCGTCTTCCCTACGAGCATGCACAGCGGTGTGAGCTGACGTCACACTCTACACTCGTCTTCGCTGCGAGCATGCACAGCCGTGTGAGCTGACGTCACACTCTACACTTGTCTTCCCTACGAGCATGCACAGCGGTGTGAGCTGACGTCACACTCTACACTCGTCTTCGCTGCGAGCATGCACAGCCGTGTGAGCTGACGTCACACTCTACACTCGTCTTCGCTGCGAGCATGCACAGCCGTGTGAGCTGACGTCACACTCTACACTCGTCTTCGCTGCGAGCATGCACAGTGGTGTGAGCTGACGTCACACTCTACACTCGTCTTCCCTACGAGCATGCACAGCGGTGTGAGCTGACGTCACACTCTACACTCGTCTTCGCTGCGAGCATGCACAGCCGTGTGAGCTGACGTCACACTCTACACTCGTCTTCCCTACGAGCATGCACAGCGGTGTGAGCTGACGTCACACTCTACACTCGTCTTCGCTGCGAGCATGCACAGCCGTGTGAGCTGACGTCACACTCTACACTCGTCTTCGCTGCGAGCATGCACAGCCGTGTGAGCTGACGTCACACTCTACACTCGTCTTCGCTGCGAGCATGCACAGTGGTGTGAGCTGACGTCACACTCTACACTCGTCTTCCCTACGAGCATGCACAGCGGTGTGAGCTGACGTCACACTCTACACTCGTCTTCGCTGCGAGCATGCACAGCCGTGTGAGCTGACGTCACACTCTACACTCGTCTTCCCTACGAGCATGCACAGCGGTGTGAGCTGACGTCACACTCTACACTCGTCTTCGCTGCGAGCATGCACAGCCGTGTGAGCTAACGTCACACTCTACACTCGTCTTCCCTGCGAGCATGCACAGCCGTGTGAGCTGACGTCACACTCTACACTCGTCTTCGCTGCGAGCATGCACAGCCGTGTGAGCTGACGTCACACTCTACACTCGTCTTCCCTGCGAGTATGCACAGTCGTGTGAGCTGACGTCACACTCTACACTCGTCTTCGCTGCGAGCATGCACAGCCGTGTGAGCTGACGTCACACTCTACACTCGTCTTCCCTACGAGCATGCACAGCCGTGTGAGCTGACTTCACACTCTACACTCGTCTTCGCTGCGAGCATGCCCAGCCGTGTGAGCTGACGTCATACTCTACACTCGTCTTCGCTGCGTGCATGCACAGCCGTGTGAGCTGACGTCACACTCTACACTCGTCTTCCCTACGAGCATGCACAGCGGTGTGAGCTGACGTCACACTCTACACTCGTCTTCGCTGCGAGCATGCACAGCCGTGTGAGCTGACGTCACACTCTACACTCGTCTTCCCTACGAGCATGCACAGCGGTGTGAGCTGACGTCACACTCTACACTCGTCTTCCCTGCGAGCATGCACAGCCGTGTGAGCTGACGTCACACTCTACACTCGTCTTCGCTGCGAGCATGCACAGCCGTGTGAGCTGACGTCACACTCTACACTCGTCTTCGCTGCGAACATGCACAGTGGTGTGAGCTGACGTCACACTCTACACTCGTCTTCCCTACGAGCATGCACAGCGGTGTGAGCTGACGTCACACTCTACACTCGTCTTCGCTGCGAGCATGCACAGCCGTGTGAGCTGACGTCACACTCTACACTCGTCTTCCCTACGAGCATGCACAGCGGTGTGAGCTGACGTCACACTCTACACTCGTCTTCCCTGCGAGCATGCACAGCCGTGTGAGCTGACGTCACACTCTACACTCGTCTTCGCTGCGAGCATGCACAGCCGTGTGAGCTAACGTCACACTCTACACTCGTCTTCCCTGCGAGCATGCACAGCCGTGTGAGCTGACGTCACACTCTACACTCGTCTTCGCTGCGAGCATGCACAGCCGTGTGAGCTGACGTCACACTCTACACTCGTCTTCCCTGCGAGTATGCACAGTCGTGTGAGCTGACGTTACACTCTACACTCGTCTTCCCTACGAGCATGCAGAGCCGTGTGAGCTGACGTCACACTCTACACTCGTCTTCCCTACGAGCATGCACAGCCGTGTGAGCTGGCGTCACACTCTACACTCGTCTTCCCTGCGAGTATGCACAGCCGTGTGAGCTGACGTCACACTCTACACTCTTGTCCGCTGCGAGCATGCACAGCCGTGTGAGCTGACGTCACACTCTACACTCGTCTTCCCTGCGAGTATGCACAGTCGTGTGAGCTGACGTCACACTCTACACTCGTCTTCGCTGCGAGCATGCACAGCCGTGTGAGCTGACGTCACACTCTACACTCGTCTTCCCTACGAGCATGCACAGCCGTGTGAGCTGACGTCACACTCTACACTCGTCTTCCCTACGAGCATGCACAGCCGTGTGAGCTGGCGTCACACTCTACACTCGTCTTCCCTGCGAGTATGCACAGCCGTGTGAGCTGACGTCACACTCTACACTCGTCTTCCCTACGAGCATGCACAGCCGTGTGAGCTGGCGTCACACTCTACACTCGTCTTCCCTGCGAGTATGCACAGCCGTGTGAGCTGACGTCACACTCTACACTCTTGTCCGCTGCGAGCATGCACAGCCGTGTGAGCTGACGTCACACTCTACACTCGTCTTCCCTGCGAGTATGCACAGTCGTGTGAGCTGACGTCACACTCTACACTCGTCTTCGCTGCGAGCATGCACAGCCGTGTGAGCTGACGTCACACTCTACACTCGTCTTCCCTACGAGCATGCACAGCCGTGTGAGCTGACGTCACACTCTACACTCGTCTTCCCTACGAGCATCCACAGCCGTGTGAGCTGACGTCACACTCTACACTCGTCTTCCCTACGAGCATGCACAGCCGTGTGAGCTGACGTCACACTCTACACTCGTCTTCCCTACGAGCATGCACAGCCGTGTGAGCTGACGTCACACTCTACACTCGTCTTCCCTACGAGCATGCACAGCCGTGTGAGCTGACGTCACACTACACTCTTGTCCGCTGCGAGCATGTACAGCGGTGTGAGCTGACGTCATCCCAGCACCGCCAGTCCTCCCCTGAGATAGATTTGTTTCACCTGGATTCAAGGACATGTCGGAACTCCTGGAACCGAAAGAGCGGATCAACTCGCAAAAACAGCAGCAGCATCTAATATGCAAGCTTCATATGACAAGTCCCCAATATATTATGAAAATGAAAATGAAAATCCACAGCCTGCTTCCAGTCTACGACCGGGTCAGGAATGGAATGAATGAAGCCCCCATCTAACGGCGAGGATATGAACTGTGCCGGCTGCCGAGGCCTGACGCACTCCTCTGGAACAATGATTAAATGAATGATAGATGAAATGAAATAATAGTGGAGAGTGTTGCTGGAATGAAATTTTGACAGGGAAACCCAGAGTACCCGGAGAAAATCCTATCTGCCTCCGTTTTGTCCAGCACAGGTCTCACATGGAGTGACCGGGATTTGAACCACGGACCCAGCGGTGAGAGGCCGGCGTGCTGCCGCCTAAGCCACGGAGGCTTCTCTCCCAATATGTTATGCAAAGAGACAAATTAGAAGTCACATAGAAAGTCAGTGGAACAACTACTGGACCCGTTCTACAAAAGGATCTGTCACAAGAAATATATTTTTTCCAGAAGTTCACCATTGGCTCCAGTGTAAGATGTTTGTACGAATTTTGAACTTACTCAATTCTTAACTGGTCACGGGCGTTTTTAAACCTATTTCGAACGTTTTAAAATTAATATTGTGGATGGTTATTCCTGTTTTTGTGATGCTCCTCAAACAATAGATCACCTATTGTTTGAATGCTCTTTGTTTGGTAAAGCTAGATACAACATGAACTGTCACTTAAATTTCTGCAACTTGAAATTTTCAAAACCACCTTATCACATATTCCCGAAGAAAATGTTGTTATAAGCAGTTTTTAGCTTTTATTCGCTTGCCACGGTGGCTGAGTGGTCAACGTGTCGGTCTACTAAACCTAAGCTTGCAGTTTCGCTCCTGGCCGTGGTAAGTGACTTTTGAAAGGTGTCAAAAATTACGACACCATGTCACACGATGTTGGCATGTCAAAGAACCCATTTGAATTCAGTAGACCGTGTTCATAATGGAACAAGAAGTTCCGTAACGAACTAAAGAGCCTACTTTTCTTAAAATTTAAGATCTATGCCAATGATTAATCTATATGGATCTATCTAGAATAATGACGAAATTCAGTTGGTATTATCGAAATTTCTAACTAGTTCGAAATACTGTATACCTGGCATACTGTAGCCTAATAGAGAACTACAGTTGGCAGCCCTGGTGACTGAATATATTCTTAGTTCCATCTCTTAAGGTACAGAATACAAAATTTGGTTGAAGTCCAATGGATAGCATGGACGTTACATGCAGTTAAACATTGGATCTAACAGCGCGCGTAAAATCATGTTGGCAACAATGACATACATGTATTGGTCAGAAATAATCTGAAATAATATGATCTATTGTTGTGTCAATTTTGAATAAAATCCATTAGTTAGTATAGAAGTTACATGCATTTTAAAATTGGATCTATCAGCAGGCTTAGAATCATGTTGGCAGCACTGACGTATATTAGTTACTCCAAATTAATCTAAAATGCCAGGTACTATACGTGTGCAAAGTTTAGAGCTATTGGCTTGCATACTTTCTGATATATTGATATTAGGGTAACACAAATAGAGACAGTATTTACTAACAGTTGGCAGCCTTGGTTACTCTTAAGAATCGTCATATACATATCTGTTATGGTACACATAGCACACACGAAATTTGGTTGAAATCCAAATGATAGTATAGAAGTTACATGTATTTAAAGTTGGACCTCTCAGCAGACTTAGAATCATGTTGGTAGCACTGACGTATATAAGTTACTCCAAAATTAATCAAACATGTCAGGTACTATACGTGTGCATAGTTTAAAGCTGTCGGCTAGCATACTTTCTGATACATTGGTATTTGGATAAAATAAATTGAGAGCATTTATTAACAGTTGGCAGCCCTGGTGGCTCTTAAGAATACGCTCAGTCATATCTGTTTATGTACAGATGTTACATACAAAATTTGGTTGAAATCCAATTGATAGTGTAGAAGTTATATGCATTTAAACATTGGACCTATCAGAAGGCTTAAAATTACTTTGGCAACACTGTCATGATTGGCCTCCTGGAAATTAAACTGAAATAGTCCTATCTACATGTGTGCCAATTTTGGAATAGCTCCCATGCATACGTTGCAAGGTATCCAACATGGAGCTCAAATTTCTAGTGCGTTTTTTCAGCAGTTGGTAGCACTGACATCATTTTCAAATATGGACGTGAGATATACCGGTGCACATCTTTACTCATACTAAATTTGGTTTTGATTGCTGCAGCCGTTTAGGAGTCGATAGGGGGGAACACACACACAGCCAGACACACAGACAGAAGGACAGACAGACAGACACACATTTGCCCGATCTCATAAGTCTACTTTTTCCTCATTTTTGCAAAATGTGAAAAGTAGGCTAAAAATTAATCTCGGGAGTTTCCGCCAACACAAAGTTCCTCATTTCTCTACTAGAAAGCGCTATAATGTTCAAGGAGCTTAGATATCTAACCTCCTTGACTTTCATAGTGCTTCAAGGAACAACGAATTTCGACATGCAAGCTACCCTTTGGTTGTCAAATAATAAAGCTTGCACCCGGCAGTCGAGGCCAAACGATATTTTTTTTTTTTTTACATTTGAATTTAGCCACTATGGACTACGGAGTAACAATCAAAATCAATATTTCGTTCTAGATCGTCTGCCAGCTTTGATGTCCTGCCAGTATCTCTTGAGCCCATCACTCAGCGCTTTCTTCCGATCTTCTGAAAGAGGTCCCCTCCGTCTTTTGGGTTCTGCCCCTACCTTAAATCCCTGGTAATTTTTTAATTAGGTGTCTGAATTCACACCTGTTCATAACTTTGCAGTCCGGAATACCAATTTCTATAAGGTCTTTGTTGCATTCTTCGAACCATACCAATTTTAGCCTACGTTTCACATTTTGCAAAATTGAGGAAAAAGTAGACTTATGAGATCGATCCGGGAAAATGTGTGTCTGTCTGTCTGTCTGTCTGGCTGGCTGGCTGAGTGTGTGTGTCCCCCTATCAACTCCTAAACGGCTGCAGCAATCAAAACCAAATTTAGTATGAGTAAAGATGTGCACCGGAATATCTCACGTCCATATTTGAAAATGATGTCAGTGCTACCAACTGCTGAAAAAACGCACTAGAAATTTGAGCTCCATGTTGGATATCATGCAAGGTATGCATGGGAGCTATTCCAAAATTGGCACACATGTAGATAAGACTATTTCAGTTTAATTTCCAGGAGGCCAATCATGACAGTGTTGCCAAAGTAATTTTAGGCCTTCTGATAGGTCCAATGTTTAAATGCATATAACTTCTACACTATCAATTGGATTTCAACCAAATTTTGTATGTAACATCTGTACATAAACAGATATGACTGAGCGTATTCTTAAGAGCCACCAGGGCTGTCAACTGTTAATAATTGCTCTCTTTATTCTTTTATCCAAATACCAATATATCAGAAAGTATGCAAGCCAACAGCTTTAAACTATGCACACGTATATTCTGACATTTTAGATTAATTTCGAGTAACTTATATACGTCAGTTCTACCAACATGGTTATAAGCCTGCTGATACGACCAATTTTTAAATACGTGTAACTTCTATAGGCCTACTATCAGTTGGATTTCAACCAAATTTCGTATGTGCTATGTGTACCATAACAGATATGACTATAAATATTGTTAAGAGCAATCAGGTCTGCCAACTGTTAATAAATGCTGTTTATATTTATTTTACACTAATATCAATATACCAGAAAGTATGCAAACCAACAGCTCTATACTTTGCACACGTATAGCACCTGACATTCTAGATTAATTTGGAGTAATTAATACAAGGCAGTGCTGACAACATGATTCTATGCCTGCTGATATGTCCAATTTTAAAATACATGTAACTTCTATACTAACAAATGGATTTCATACAAAATTGGCACAACAAGATATAATATTTCAGATTACTTCTGACCAGCACACGCATGGTATTGTTGGCAACATGCTTTTACCCGTGCTGATAGATCCAGTGTCTAACTGCATGTAACGTCCATTGGACTTCAACCAAATTTTGTATTCTGTACCTTAAGAGATTGAACTAAGAATATATTCAGTCGCCAGGGCTGCCAACTGTAGTGCTCTATTAGGCTACATTATACCAGGTATATTTTGAACTAATTAGATATTTCGATATTACCAACTTAATTTCGTCATTATTCTAGATAGGTTCATATACTGTAGAATAATCATTGGCATGAAAAGTAGGCTGTATAGTTCTTCACGGAACTTCTTGTTTCCTCTTTGTTTCACGAAATTCCAAATTTTCTTTGTTAGACGATCGTTGGACATTCTGAAAATGTGTCCACAAAATATCAACGTTTTCCTTTTTATTGTTGACGTTACTGGTTCTATCTTTCTATATAACTCTTCGTTTGACTTCATCTTATTTTTCAAAAATTACTCTGATAATTTATGATGTAATTAATTTTTCATTTTGTAACAAACTACAACCCTAATGTACTATTTGTAATAGGGTTCCATTTACTGTAATGGATATTCAATAATAATAATAATAACATATGTAGAACGCCTTACTGATCTTGTGGCCAGCAAGGGATCACGTAACAGAACATGCATCGCCGTCCATGGTGATCACACACCCCTCTAAGAACCATGTCCCTTCTTTTGTGATGTCCAGGGGACCATCATGGATCTCAGGGACTTACATCTAATGTATTGTCTCTGTATAAAATTGGCATTTCTGTTTGTCAGCGGCTCCAGTGCCGTAGTTGGTAGCATGCGGAACTGCTGTTCCCAAGATAGCGAGTTCAAACCCGGCCGAAGTTATCGGATTTCTAAGAGCGTTAAAAATCCTTCAGTATGCCTTCCTTCGAAGGGGAAGTAATGCCGGCGGTCCGATGTCATAGATTTATGACGTGTAGAAGATCCTTCCACAGACTAAACATGTGTGAAGCTAAATTATTAGGTTAGAGTTCGTCGGAACGCTCTATCAACGTTCCAACGTTCACCACTATGTATAATTGATATCTGGTGGCGAAAGTTGAAACTACTTAAAATTGAACGGAACTTGTAGCTCACCCTGGTTGGTTGGTTCCTCAGTTTAGGGGCTGCGACAACGTGGTCATGTACCCCCGTGTACTTTGGGTGTGTGTAGAATCTGTCTGATAACCGGTGTTAATTGTGATGGCTGTATTAGTGTGTGTATCTGTTTTTTAATTCAAGTAAGGACTGCAACTTTGAATTTTTCTAATAGTTCCTACTTTTGCCACCAAACGCCACCGTCAACGACTTCTAGGCCTAGTTCAGAACTTAGCTACTAGACGCCACCGCAGTCGGCTCTTGGCAACGAACGTAGAAACCTAAGAGCGTTGTTTACATTCCTAACCTAAACAATTTAGCTTCACACAGGTGTAATTAGTGGAAGGTTCTTTAACATGCCATAAATCTATGACATGGGACCGCCGGCTTTACTTCCCCTCCGAAGGAAGGCATACTGAGGGATTTTTAACGCTCTTAAAAATCCGACGGCTTCGGCCAGGTTTGAACCCGCTATCTTGGGCATTGAAGCTCAGCATGCGCTCACCCTAAGGGTGTCCGCTGGAAGCAGCTACAGACTCTGGCGAGCCGAACATGTCCTCGGACACTCCCGGCACTAAAAGCCATATCATAAATAAATACATAAATTCTGTTCGTCACATTCGAATGTTCCTTTCAGTTGCCTTCCGTACCATAGTGTAGCATCCCCCAGGGGCTCACATCTAGTATGGCGTGGATTGGCGACCACGGGACCCCAGCTGAGTTCGGCATTGCTTCCACTTACTTGTGCAGTGCTCCTCACTGTTACATTTCCTTTCGGCCTCCCTTGGCCAGCTCTTGTTCTCTTCCGACCCTGACGGTATTAGGGTATCCGAGGCCTAGGGAGTCTTTCACTTTCCCGCCTTAATTGGCCCTTGTCACATCTTTCCTGATCCCTCGTTCTTCGAGGGGTCAGCCCTCGTGTTTTCTTTCCATTATAGGCTATTTCCTTTCCTCTGTAAGATTCCCGCAAGGGGGAGGGTACAGGCGGTGCTGGCGTGACCACGCTGTCGCAAAGCCTATAAATTAGTCAACATATAAAAAGATAGTCACAAATGTAGATAAAATATCATTGTACTACTCTGGTGGATTAGTGGTAGTTTGATTCACGGCTGATGAAGTCGGATGAAGGTACCAGCTCAAAAGATCTCCACCAGGTAGCTTAGGTTATACGATGATAATAATAATACAAGGAACAGCATTATCAACTCGAGTAAATAAGCTAAAACTGTCATACCGACTGACTAAGAACATCTACAATAAGAAGTGTCTCTCCCGTAACACCAAAATGAAGAACTATCAAACGGTCATCCGCCCTGAATCTTTATATGCCTCTGATTGCCTCATATTAAACAGGAAAGGACTCACGGATAAACTAGAAATCCAAGAGAGGAAGATAATGAGGAAGATATTGGGACCAATCAAGGAAGGGAGGAAATATATTAGGCGGCCCAACCAGGAGCTCTATAGTTACTCTGAAAGAATTACAGTCGTGGCCAGGAAGAGACGTCTAACGTTTTATGGACACGTCTCCAGGATGCATCCAACCAGGCTGACCAACCAGCTACTCACTTACTGGCAACGAAGGAAGACCAAGTCACCATGGCTGATAAAAGTGCACAAAGATCTACTGGAACTGGGAGTTACGGAAAAGGACATAAAAGATCAAACGTCTCTCAGGAGTAAATTAAAGCAAATAAAGTTCTAGGAAAACCCCCAAGGAAGAAGACAGGTGCCCTTTGGACAAAGGAGAGAAAAGAACAACACAGCCAGAGGATGCGTGACTACTGGGCAAACATCAAGACCCACTCCAAGCAAAATAGTTGAATATCGTGGTCCGTAGTTGGCCTATACGGAACAAGAAGAAGAATAACAAATTTATATATATACATAACGTACCTCATTTTATGGGTTCGGGGACGAGGTGAGGTGAGGCAGTGGTTTTCACGGCTGGATGAACTTCCTGACGCCATCCTTAACACAGAGCTTGATGGGAAACGAAATGACAATATTATTGTTGGGGTTGGGTTTGGAAGAAAGCGACCAAGGCCTATCGGGAAGTATGGTCCCGAAAACCCATTTCATGGAGGCTGACGGTGGGATATGAACCCTTTGACCTTGCAAGTTAATGGGCGCACCCATCCAGATCACTATACTAATAATATCGTATGGCCTCGGGGCCTGGGCGCAAGTTTTGTTATTTGCCACCCAGAGGGCGGCTTGCATGTCGAATTTTGTCGTTCCTTGGAGCATTATGAAAGTCAAAGAGGTAAGATATCTAAGCTCCTTGACACTATAGCGCTTTCTAGTAGAGAAATGAGGAACTTTTGTGTTGGCGGAAAATTCCGAGATTAATTTTGCCATTATGAACACGGCCTACTGAATTCAAATGGGTTCTTTGACATGGCAACAACATATGACATGCGTGCCGTGATTTTTGTCGCCTTTCAAAAATCACTTACTAGGGCCAGGAGTGGACCTGCAAGCTTGGGGTTGGTAGTCCGATACGATAACCACTCACCCACCGTGGCAAGCGTTATAATAATACACTGACGAAAATGGAAATTGCAACACCCAGAAGGAGTGGAGTAGTGTATTTGTACGGGTTCTATACCCTCCACCTCCACACCCTCCACACAAGATGGCGGCGGTGCGATATCTCTCGAACTTATGGTCGGATTTTGACAAATGAGGTGTCATTGAACTCGGGCTAACACCCCTTTTCCAATGGACAACATATTTCAGCCCCAAAAATAAAACCTACCCTACTAAGGGGTGAAATTGAATTTTTTAGAGAATCTCTGTTACCAATTGCAACATGTGAGAGTTGGAATGCTAATATGGAATGAAACGTTGTTCCACATAAAGTGCATATGTTTGGTGGAAAGCCACTATGAATTAGCATGCCCACTCATGGCTTTTGTAAGAGGGTGGGGGAGCGGATCCCTATGGATGGGTTATTGTTGACGGGTCATTGTTGGCGGGGTCATGGCTGACGGGTCCTTGTGGACGAGTCCTTGTGGACAAGTCCTTGTGGACAGGTCCTTGTGGACAGGTCATTGTGGACAGGTCCTTGTGGACAAGTCATTGTTGACGGGTCCCTGTGGACTGGTCCTTGTGGTCGAGTCCTTGTGGACGAGTCCTTGTCCCTTTGGACTGATCCCTTTGGACCGGTCCCTTTGGCCTGGTTCCTACGGACTAGCCCATGAATTTATTTAAATTATGTCAAAGGGCCTAACTACATTTGTGTGTGTTGAATTGACGTTGTTCACTAATCCCCCACTACTATAATGTAATAACGACATGAAAGGAAAGTGATGAAATACATGTGAACACGTGTGAGATGCCATTATTAGCATTCTCCTTGTGAAACAAGTCACATCCTGTTTTGATTCATACGTGAGAAAATGCGAGTTCATTTGTAATATGATCTAACACACAGTGTTCACATGTGCACGTGCACGATAAGAGCTAACAAGTCACAACCTGTTTAGGCAGTGGTGGGAATAAGGCTAGAGACATGTACGAGTAGTCAAATTACTCCGGCAGACAACCCCTTTCCTATGGATAACTTATTTCCACTCAAAAATAAAATCTACCCCTACTAGGGGGTGAAATAATAATTTTTAGGTAAAAGTCGCTTTCCATGTGCAAAATGTGGGAGTTTGTATGCCAATATGAAATTAAACTCGTTCCACATAAAGTGCATGCGTACAACTGAATGCCGCTATGATTTATCATTTTTGTTTTTTGTTTTACGAATGCGCAATTGGGTTTTTTGTAAGAGGGCGGGCTTTTTGAATAATGATTTATAGATACGTTTTTTTTACAAATTAACCAAAGATCCAAAAACTAATAGGTCATCGGCTTTTTAATATCTTATGAACTAAGAAAGCTAGGAACTTGTATGAGGGGTCGTTGGACTTGTGGTGACGCCCTGTTTTTGAATGTATTATTCATTTTTTGTCAAAAGGGCCTAACTGCACTTTCGTTAATATCTCGCTAACTAATAATCACAGAGGGTCGAGTGAGGTGTCATAGGACTTAAAATGGCCAACCCCTCCCCATGACCAATGAATTTACCAAAAAAAACAGCAAGGTCATTAACCTAAGATTGTATCAACTAATAATCAGAGAGGGACAAGTGAGGTGTCACAAGACTCAGGATGGCCAACCCTTTTCCATGACCAACGAATTTACCCAAAATACCCAAAACAGCAAGGTCATTGACCTGAGATTGTATAAACTTATCAGTAGAGAGGGTCAAGTGAGGTGTCCTAGGACTACGAATGGTTAACCCTTTCCCATGACCAATGAATTTACCTCAAAAATTCAAAACAGCAAGGTCATTGACCTGAGATTTTATAAACTAATAATCGGATATCAACATGTGAGGTGTCATAGGACTTAGAATGGTCAACCCTTTCCCATGGCTAATGAATTTACCCAAAAATACCCAATACATCAAGGTCATCGACCTGAGATTTTATAAACTTATAATCGGATATGGACATGTGAAATGTTTACAGTGAGTGATGAAACATAGCTAGGTAGTGAAAGAATTATTGTAGGCTACATGTATGGTGACTGACAAATCTTTCACCATTGGAACTTGTTTTCAGATCAAACTGCAGTACAGAGAGAGTATAGGTTGTAGGTATGGGATAATAAATGACAAATGGTGTATACAAAATCTGATTAATCGATTCAAGAAATAAGAGTAGTCAATCTTTAATTGATTGGTTAAATAGGATAGCTAAAATCCAAAATGGTGACTACATTGAACTAAACTGAACCAAGCTGAATCAAATCCAACCAAACCGAACCAAACTTAATCAAAAACAAGCCAATGGTTTAAGTGTAAAACTTGTGGTTGAATGTGGGCATTGGTAATGTCAGAAAGGAAAGGGATAACGCTCTACCTATAGAGGGTAAGGTAAAGCTAGTGCATGATGCTAATGCACACACACACAAGTACATGAACCACACACAACCATCCTATGCAGTTATTATGGGTTGACTGTTAAAACTTGCTCAGTGGTTACTGGGACAAGATGGTTGCTACACACAACAAGCTTTAAATACCTGAGGCTAATAATCTATACACACACTCACACACACTTGTTCTAAACTAAACTGTCTTGCTGGTAGAGCTCACACAGTAGGTAAATGACAGAAATGCTTGTCTAACAGAAATACAATCATTTTCGGTTGTCTAATGTTATCAGCTAAACATTACGTGCTATAGTGGTGAGCACATGTGCCTCTTTCACTGGAGATCTTAACTCGATTTCTAGCTCTAAGGCCTAGAACGAATCAAACTAAGAAAAAAGGGTATGGTGACGCAGTGGTTAAACTGTTAGCCTTTCACTAAGGTAGACTAGGGTTTGATTTTTGGTTAATATGCATGTCATAAACAATCAAATAAAAGCAGAGATAATGTTTAAAACTGATTACACTTGTCTCTTTTCAAATTATTACTTAGATTACAAATACAAACGTGGACTGGGTTTGACATACAGTTAATGCTTCCTATCACATACCAGACTGCAAGAAAGCCAAACAAGCAAAAGCAGTGGTAAAATCGCTATGTGTAGAGAAATACCTAACGGTTTTATGAACTGGCAAAGGTATGTCGCATAAACAGTGCAGGATACAATCCAGCAACCATAATTTTTATCTCGTGGACAAGAGAAAACATATATATATAGAGAGATATATAGAAAGCTTGTGTGTGTGTGTGTGTGTGGGTAGCATTGGTTGTTTGACCAGAGAAAATACGGTGAGGTAGGGTGGGGAGAGGGAGAATTAGCACTTATATATGAATGGAAAATAGATTTTTTTCAATCGTTTTGTTTTTCAAATGTAGTGGTAGATAGTCGTTTTTTGTAAAACATTCTTACTTGCAGTAGTAATAAGCCTCTATGGTTCCGCTAACATATAGATAGACTGTATTATTGCCATGGTCAAGCACTCACATTAAGATCATTTACAAAATCATAAAATGAAAAATATCAATCTTGTTTTGGAAATATCGTTTTTCAACATACACACAAAATAAATATATAAAAAATTTGTAAACAGCAAATTGGAAAATCCATGTTTCCATATAGACAAAATTTAAAAACCTTAAACGGACATTTAAGAAAATATATGCAAATGGGAAATTGACAAATGTGTAAATATGAAAATGGAAAAATCCATGTTTCCATATCATGAAATTGAAAAACATCAAACTGTCATTTTAAAAAATGCAAATGGAAAATTGACAAATTGCAATGTGTGAAATGTGAAATTGAACAAATGGCTATCATTATATAAAAAAAAAGAACATGGTGCTCTATGGTTGAGGTGTGAATCAAACCCTCTCTACTTATTTGGACCACTCGAGACTGAGTAGACTAGTTTTAGTTGTCATACCACTTTTAAAAGTTTTTGTTAAATCTAGGAATTGAACCCAAGAGCTTGTAGGGGGGATCCAAGGTTGTAATATGTTAAACAGATAGCCTTTGTAGGGTGTGGTAGTTATATAGAGATGAGACGTTTCGCTCGGGGCAGGGAGGCATGGAGATCTGCATCAAACCAGTCAAAAGACTGACGACTCAAACAACAACATGTAGAGCTCACCAAAATAATGTTGTGTAACGGTAAATGTTCGTCAACGAACAGTAATGCATTACTAAAACCCATGACACGATACCTAAGAGCTTTTCTAAAATTATTTTAAAATGCCTTTAACCCTATATTAAACACCCAGTTCACAAGACTCATAACTGCAATGTTATGGTCAAACAAAACAAAATCTATATTTCAAAACAAACAAGTGGTTTAGTCAATGTATACTGGAAAAAGTTTTATAAACACTCAAGTCCACAAAAATAATTAAATTAGTAACTGTCAGGTTGACCGAGTGGTTATGGTGTTTGACTTAAGTTCAAATTTTCTGCACAAGAAAGCAAGGGTTCGAATACCTTACCTGATATAACTATTGCCTCAACATGACTTGACCACACTGTATTATTGTGTACTCGGTACACAAACCATAGATAGAGTGTATTGTTTAAGGTCACTCTCTTTGCGAACATAGTCAGAGACTGTTGATGGTTAACAATTGCATTAATAGTGGGACATAGGGATAGCAATTTAAAAAAACAGACAATTCCCATACACTTTTTTTATTTATTTAATGTAAGTACTTGTACAATAGTTATATACAAACTACAACTCTCTTTTGTCTATTACTATCTAGTCCTTTTCGATCCACTTGCATAACAAGGCAGATGACTTTGTAGTTCAGCCCTTAAAACAACAACAACACTACCTCTTGCATAGTCTGTGATGTTGATGACTCTTGAGGCGTGGAAGATGGATACAACATAACTTTTACAACAGGGGTTAAACGTTGCTCAACAATCAAGGCACTATTTTGAGTAGCAACATCTTTCTCTTGTACTAACTTATTAGCATTCTGATGATTTTTTGCCAACACCATCAGTGTTTTGTCTGGAGCACTACATTGATGATCACTCACACTTAAAACCACACCATTTCTACTTTTCATATTGCCTCGACATCTTGTTGACCTCTGTTTTGAGCATCGCCAGAATATTATTCCTTTTACATTTTGTCGTCTATAGTTATATGAGTAGCCTTTATAGAGTACACGTTGTTTACCTCGGTTAGTTGTAGTAAGTTCCATAGTAGTAACTAACCTGTTAGTATGATTTGCACACTACAAAGGTTATCTCTGTTCTGGTAATAGAATTATTTAGCGTTGACTTTTATATTTAATATGTACAGTTAAAAGTGGTAGAAAAGTGGTAGAAACGTGGTAGCAAAGTGGTAGACAAGTGGTAGACAATTGGTAACATAGTGGTAGAAAAGTGGTAGCAAAGTGGTAGCAAAGTGGTAGAAAATTGGTAGATAAGTGGTAGAAAAGTAGTAGAAAAGTGGTAGCAAAGTGGTAGAAAAGTGGTAGCAAAGTGGTAGCAAAGTGGTAGAAAAGTGGTAGCAAACTAGAAAAGTGGTAGAAAAGTGGTAGAAAAGTAGTAGAAAAGTGGTAGCAAAGAGGTAGCAAAGTGGTAGCAAACTAGAAAAGTGGTAGCAAAGTGGTAGAAAATATTACATGTATTGTTAAGAAATAGTTTAAGCGGTTACATGGATTCATTACACTATAATTTTAGCATCATGAAGCTCATTTTCTATATCCAAAAGTTCTTCCTCATATTTAGTATGACCAGCCTGTTTACAGGTATGCAAGTACTGAAGCCGCTGGATTAGCTTATTGGGATTGTTCCAGTAAACAAATTTAACAAATGATTTTTTTGGGTGTAAACCATTATCATCCTCATCATCATCATCATCATCATAATCATCGTCATCATCATGGTTATCATCATCAATATAATTATCATCAATATAATCATCATCACTATTACTATCTAATCCTTTTTGTTCATCTTGCAATGCAACAACCTTTGGCATAGTTTGTGTTGTCTTTGATAGTGTTAGAGGTTTCTTAGACGTTAACGACTGTCCTAACATGTCTTTTTCAGGAGATAATAAATGCTCTTTAACAAACAAAGCACTATCTTGAGCCACACTATTTTTTTCTTGGTCTTGCTTTTTTACCTTGGTTAGAGTATTTTGTCCATTTAAATGAGTATTATTTTGAGATTTACAATGATGATCGATTGAAATAAGTATGTTGGAGCCTTTTGTTTTAATCATTCCTCGACACTTTTTAGATCGTTGTTTCGAACAGCACCAAATAACAGTTCCATTTTTATTAGTTCGTTTTACAATATATGCATATCCTTTATAGTAAGCACATGGCTTACCATAGCTAGTCGTTGATACTTCCATGTCGACTGTTGAGCATAAACTAATCTCTAGTAAAGTTAACTCGATAATAAAAATGATAGTTTGTAGTATGTGCAGTTTAAAGTAAGAGCAAAAGTGAGAGTCAAATGGTAGAAAAGTGTTAACAAAGTGGTGGAAGAGTGGTAGCAGTTTATAGTAGTCATGATCTTTTTTACCAGAATGTGATTTGAGTAAATGTAATTTCTAAACCTTAGCAGTGAGTAGTCAGTTAGTCTTGGTTCAGACAAACGTAAACAGTTCTCCAATGAATCAGAGATCAAGATTTTCATTGTGAAACAGTTGTGTGTAACCAATTAGGTATCGGTACTTGATAGCTTCACACATGAACAAAAATTCCAACATATCTGACATCAGATTTTCATTATGAAACAGTTGTGTGTAACCAATTAGGTATCGGTACTTGATAGCTTCAACATGAACAAAAATTCCAACATATCTGACATGAAATACATGATTTGAAAGTTGACAAAGAATATCCAATCAACCATTGTAGTTGCAATGTCAAACACAAAGACAAAATCAGCATGAACTTTTAAGTTACAGGAAAATTCTATGAAATAGACTATGCATGAAATTTGGAAATACACATTAGAAGTTTGCAACACCATCCTTCTAGCCTATATAAATTATCGACATGGAAAGTGTGCACTGCCCCTAACATTAAACCAATTTATCAATAACGCAAGTCAACAATCAAAACATTTTGTCTTGAGTCTATCATTTAATGCATATATTCTGTCTACATTGAACAGTAACAAAAAACGCCAATCATAATTAATTAAGTTTGCTTTAATTCGTTATGTAATGATAAATACATATTTAAAGTTTTGGCTGACTGTTCAGAGTGAATCGCCTTTGAACACATAAGAGAGGGAATATTTTAAGACTTAACCTCTGCTCACCTAACATAACCTAAATTTACCTAACCTGACCTTGTCATATAGGTAAGAAACGGGTCAAGCTATGCTATCGACTACCGAGTGTCAGCTACTTTTCAAGGTTACTCTCCCGAACATTGCCGGAGACTGCTGATAAACACCTATGTTCCCACGGTGGCGGCGCGCAACGACTTACATGATGCGCTTCCCCCTTTTCATTGATCCCTGTTGATTTGTCCCTTTGGACTGGTCCCTCTTGACTAGCCCCTTTGGAAGGGCCCTTTTTGAATGGAGTCATTTTTGACGGGTCCCTGTGGACAGGTCCTTTTGGCTGATCCCTTTGGACCGGTCCCTTTGGACTGGTACCTATGGACTGGCCCATGCAATTATCCAAATTATGTCAAAGGGTCCGGTCCAAAGGGATCAGCCAAAAGTACCTGTCCACAGGGACCCGTCAAAAATGACTCCATTCAAAAAGGGCCCTTCCAAAGGGGCTAGTCAAGAGGGACCAGTCCAAAGGGACAAATCAACAGGGATCAATGAAAAGGGGGAAGCGCATCATGTAAGTCGTTGCGCGCCGCCACCGTGGGAACATAGGTGTTTATCAGCAGTCTCCGGCAATTTTCGGGAGAGTAACCTTGAAAAGTAGCTGAAACTCGGTAGTCGAAAGCATAGCTTGACCCGTTTCTTACCTATATGACAAGGTCAGGTTAGGTAAATTTAGGTTATGTTAGGTGAGCAGAGGTTAAGTCTTAAAATATTCCCTCTCTTATGTGTTCAAAGGCGATTCACTCTGAACAGTCAGCCAAAACTTTAAATATGTATTTATCATTACATAACGAATTAAAGCAAACTTAATTAATTATGATTGGCGTTTTTTGTTACTGTTCAATGTAGACAGAATATATGCATTAAATGATAGACTCAAGACAAAATGTTTTGATTGTTGACTTGCGTTATTGATAAATTGGTTTAATGTTAGGGGCAGTGCACACTTTCCATGTCGATAATTTATATAGGCTAGAAGGATGGTGTTGCAAACTTCTAATGTGTATTTCCAAATTTCATGCATAGTCTATTTCATAGAATTTTCCTGTAACTTAAAAGTTCATGCTGATTTTGTCTTTGTGTTTGACATTGCAACTACAATGGTTGATTGGATATTCTTTGTCAACTTTCAAATCATGTATTTCATGTCAGATATGTTGGAATTTTTGTTCATGTTGAAGCTATCAAGTACCGATACCTAATTGGTTACACACAACTGTTTCATAATGAAAATCTGATGTCAGATATGTTGGAATTTTTGTTCATGTGTGAAGCTATCAAGTACCGATACCTAATTGGTTACACACAACTGTTTCATAATGAAAATCTTGATCTCTGATTCATTGGAGAACTGTTTACGCTTGTCTGAACCAAGACTAACTGACTACTCACTGCTAAGGTTTAGAAATTACATTTACTCAAATCACATTCTGGTAAAAAAGATCATGACTACTATAAACTGCTACCACTCTTCCACCACTTTGTTAACACTTTTCTACCATTTGACTCTCACTTTTGCTCTTACTTTAAACTGCACATACTACAAACTATCATTTTTATTATCGAGTTAACTTTACTAGAGATTAGTTTATGCTCAACAGTCGACATGGAAGTATCAACGACTAGCTATGGTAAGCCATGTGCTTACTATAAAGGATATGCATATATTGTAAAACGAACTAATAAAAATGGAACTGTTATTTGGTGCTGTTCGAAACAACGATCTAAAAAGTGTCGAGGAATGATTAAAACAAAAGGCTCCAACATACTTATTTCAATCGATCATCATTGTAAATCTCAAAATAATACTCATTTAAATGGACAAAATACTCTAACCAAGGTAAAAAAGCAAGACCAAGAAAAAAATAGTGTGGCTCAAGATAGTGCTTTGTTTGTTAAAGAGCATTTATTATCTCCTGAAAAAGACATGTTAGGACAGTCGTTAACGTCTAAGAAACCTCTAACACTATCAAAGACAACACAAACTATGCCAAAGGTTGTTGCATTGCAAGATGAACAAAAAGGATTAGATAGTAATAGTGATGATGATTATATTGATGATAATTATATTGATGATGATAACCATGATGATGACGATGATTATGATGATGATGATGATGAGGATGATAATGGTTTACACCCAAAAAAATCATTTGTTAAATTTGTTTACTGGAACAATCCCAATAAGCTAATCCAGCGGCTTCAGTACTTGCATACCTGTAAACAGGCTGGTCATACTAAATATGAGGAAGAACTTTTGGATATAGAAAATGAACTTCGTGATGCTAAAATTATAGTGTAATGAATCCATGTAACCGCTTAAACTATTTCTTAACAATACATGTAATATTTTCTACCACTTTGCTACCACTTTTCTAGTTTGCTACCACTTTTCTACCACTTTGCTACCACTTTTCTACTACTTTTCTACCACTTTTCTACCACTTTTCTAGTTTGCTACCACTTTTCTACCACTTTGCTACCACTTTGCTACCACTTTTCTACCACTTTGCTACCACATTTCTACTACTTTTCTACCACTTTTCTACCACTTTGCTACCACTTTGCTACCACTTTTCTACCACTATGTTACCAATTGTCTACCACTTGTCTACCACTTTGCTACCACGTTTCTACCACTTTTCTACCACTTTTAACTGTACATATTAAATATAAAAGCCAACGCTAAATAATTCTATTACCAGAACAGAGATAACCTTTGTAGTGTGCAAATCATACTAACAGGTTAGTTACTACTATGGAACTTACTACAACTAACCGAGGTAAACAACGTGTACTCTATAAAGGCTACTCATATAACTATAGACGACAAAATGTAAAAGGAATAATATTCTGGCGATGCTCAAAACAGAGGTCAACAAGATGTCGAGGCAATATGAAAAGTAGAAATGGTGTGGTTTTAAGTGTGAGTGATCATCAATGTAGTGCTCCAGACAAAACACTGATGGTGTTGGCAAAAAATCATCAGAATGCTAATAAGTTAGTACAAGAGAAAGATGTTGCTACTCAAAATAGTGCATTGATTGTTGAGCAACGTTTAACCCCTGTTGTAAAAGTTATGTTGTATCCATCTTCCACGCCTCAAGAGTCATCAACATCACAGACTATGCAAGAGGTAGTGTTGTTGTTGTTTTAAGGGCTGAACTACAAAGTCATCTGCCTTGTTATGCAAGTGGATCGAAAAGGACTAGATAGTAATAGACAAAAGAGAGTTGTAGTTTGTATATAACTATTGTACAAGTACTTACATTAAATAAAAAAGTGTATGGGAATTGTCTGTTTTTCTTAATTTCTATCCCTATGTCCCACTATTAATGCAATTGTTAACCATCAACAGTCTCTGACTATGTTCGCAAAGAGAGTGACCTTAAACAATACACTCTATCTATGATTTGTGTACCGAGTACACAATAATACAGTGTGGTCAAGTCATGTTGAGGCAATAGTTATATCAGGTAAGGTATTCGAACCCTTGCTTTCTTGTACAGAAAATTTGAACTTAAGTCAAACACCATAACCACTCGGTCAACCTGACAGTTACTAATTTAATTATTTTTGTGGACTTGAGTGTTTATAAAACTTTTTCCAGTATACATTGACTAAACCACTTGTTTGTTTTGAAATATAGATTTTGTTTTGTTTGACCATAACATTGCAGTTATGAGTCTTGTGAACTGGGTGTTTAATATAGGGTTAAAGGCATTTTAAAATAATTTTAGAAAAGCTCTTAGGTATCGTGTCATGGGTTTTAGTAATGCATTACTGTTCGTTGACTAACATTTACCGTTACACAACATTATTTTGGTGAGCTCTACATGTTGTTGTTTGAGTCGTCAGTCTTTTGACTGGTTTGATGCAGATCTCCATGCCTCCCTGCCCCGAGCGAAACGTCTCATCTCTATATAACTACCACACCCTACATTCAAGGCTATCTGTTTTACATTATACAACCTTGGATCCCCCCTACAAGCTCTTGGGTTCAATTCCTAGATTTAACAAAAACTTTTAAAAGTGGTATGACAACTAAAACTAGTCTACTCAGTCTCGAGTGGTCCAAATAAGTAGAGAGGGTTTGATTCACACCTCAACCATAGAGCACCATGTTCTTTTTTTTTATATAATGATAGCCATTTGTTCAATTTCACATTTCACACATTGCAATTTGTCAATTTTCCATTTGCATTTTTTAAAATGACAGTTTGATGTTTTTCAATTTCATGATATGGAAACATGGATTTTTCCATTTTCATATTTACACATTTGTCAATTTCCCATTTGCATATATTTTCTTAAATGTCCGTTTAAGGTTTTTAAATTTTGTCTATATGGAAACATGGATTTTCCAATTTGCTGTTTACAAATTTTTTATATATTTATTTTGTGTGTATGTTGAAAAACGATATCTCCAAAACAAGATTGATATTTTTCATTTTATGATTTTGTAAATGATCTTAATGTGAGTGCTTGACCATGGCAATAATACAGTCTATCTATATGTTAGCGGAACCATAGAGGCTTATTACTACTGCAAGTAAGAATGTTTTACAAAAAACGACTATCTACCACTACATTTGAAAAACAAAACGATTGAAAAAAATCTATTTTCCATTCATATATAAGTGCTAATTCTCCCTCTCCCCACCCTACCTCACCGTATTTTCTCTGGTCAAACAACCAATGCTACCCACACACACACACACACACAAGCTTTCTATATATCTCTCTATATATATATGTTTTCTCTTGTCCACGAGATAAAAATTATGGTTGCTGGATTGTATCCTGCACTGTTTATGCGACATACCTTTGCCAGTTCATAAAACCGTTAGGTATTTCTCTACACATAGCGATTTTACCACTGCTTTTGCTTGTTTGGCTTTCTTGCAGTCTGGTATGTGATAGGAAGCATTAACTGTATGTCAAACCCAGTCCACGTTTGTGTTTGTAATCTAAGTAATAATTTGAAAAGAGACAAGTGTAATCAGTTTTAAACATTATCTCTGCTTTTATTTGATTGTTTATGACATGCATATTAACCAAAAATCAAACCCTAGTCTACCTTAGTGAAAGGCTAACAGTTTAACCACTGCGTCACCATACCCTTTTTTCTTAGTTTGATTCGTTCTAGGCCTTAGAGCTAGAAATCGAGTTAAGATCTCCAGTGAAAGAGGCACATGTGCTCACCACTATAGCACGTAATGTTTAGCTGGTAACATTAGACAACCGAAAATGATTGTATTTCTGTTAGCCAAGCATTTCTGTCATTTACCTACTGTGTGAGCTCTACCAGCAAGACAGTTTAGTTTAGAACAAGTGTGTGTGAGTGTGTGTATAGATTATTAGCCTCAGGTATTTAAAGCTTGTTGTGTGTAGCGACCATCTTGTCCCAGTAACCACTGAGCAAGTTTTAACAGTCAACCCATAATAACTGCATAGGATGGTTGTGTGTGGTTCATGTACTTGTGTGTGTGTGCATTAGCATCATGCACTAGCTTTACCTTACCCTCTATAGGTAGAGCGTTATCCCTTTCCTTTCTGACATTACCAATGCCCACATTCAACCACAAGTTTTACACTTAAACCATTGGCTTGTTTTTGATTAAGTTTGGTTCGGTTTGGTTGGATTTGATTCAGCTTGGTTCAGTTTAGTTCAATGTAGTCACCATTTTGGATTTTAGCTATCCTATTTAACCAATCAATTAAAGATTGACTACTCTTATTTCTTGAATCGATTAATCAGATTTTGTATACACCATTTGTCATTTATTATCCCATACCTACAACCTATACTCTCTCTGTACTGCAGTTTGATCTGAAAACAAGTTCCAATGGTGAAAGATTTGTCAGTCACCATACATGTAGCCTACAATAATTCTTTCACTACCTAGCTATGTTTCATCACTCACTGTAAACATTTCACATGTCCATATCCGATTATAAGTTTATAAAATCTCAGGTCGATGACCTTGATGTATTGGGTATTTTTGGGTAAATTCATTAGCCATGGGAAAGGGTTGACCATTCTAAGTCCTATGACACCTCACATGTTGATATCCGATTATTAGTTTATAAAATCTCAGGTCAATGACCTTGCTGTTTTGAATTTTTTAGGTAAATTCATTGGTCATGGGAAAGGGTTAACCATTCGTAGTCCTAGGACACCTCACTTGACCCTCTCTACTAATAAGTTTATAAAATCTTAGGTCAATGACCTTGCTGTTTTGGGTATTTTGGGTAAATTCGTTGGTCATGGAAAAGGGTTGGCCATCCTGAGTCTTGTGACACCTCACTTGTCCCTCGGTGATTATTAGTTGATACAATCTTAGGTTAATGACCTTGCTGTTTTTTGGTAAATTCATTGGTCATGGGGAGGGGTTGGCCATTTTAAGTCCTATGACACCTCACTCGACCCTCTGTGATTATTAGTTAGCGAGATATTAACGAAAGTGCAGTTAGGCCCTTTTGACAAAAAATGAATAATACATTCAAAAACAGGGCGTCACCACAAGTCCAACGACCCCTCATACAAGTTCCTAGCTTTCTTAGTTCATAAGATATTAAAAAGCCGATGACCTATTAGTTTTTGGATCTTTGGTTAATTTGTAAAAAAAACGTATCTATAAATCATTATTCAAAAAGCCCGCCCTCTTACAAAAACCCCAATTGCGCATTCGTAAAACAAAAAACAAAAATGATAAATCATAGCGGCATTCAGTTGTATGCATGCACTTTATGTGGAACGAGTTTAATTTCATATTGGCATACAAACTCCCACATGTTGCACATGGAAAGCGACTTTTACCTAAAAATTATTATTTCACCCCCTAGTAGGGGTAGATTTTATTTTTGAGTGGAAATAAGTTATCCATAGGAAAGGGGTTGTCTGCCGGAGTAATTTGACTACTCGTACATGTCTCTAGCCTTATTCCCACCACTGCCAAAACAGGTTGTGACTTGTTAGCTCTTATCGTGCACGTGCACATGTGAACACCTGTGTGTTAGATCATATTACAAATGAACTCGCATTTTCTCACGTATGAATCAAAACAGGATGTGACTTGTTTCACAAGGAGAATGCTAATAATGACATCTCACACGTGTTCACATGTATTTCATCACTTTCCTTTCATATCGTTATTACATTATAGTAGTGGGGGATTAGTGAACAACGTCAATTCAACACACACAAATGTAGTTAGGCCCTTTGACATAATTTAAATAAATTCATGGGCTAGTCCGTAGGAACCAGGCCAAAGGGACTGGTCCAAAGGGATCAGTCCAAAGGGACAAGGACTCGTCCACAAGGACTCGACCACAAGGACCAGTCCACAGGGACCCGTCAACAATGACTTGTCGACAAGGACCTGTCCACAATGACCTGTCCACAAGGACTCGTCCACAAGGACCTGTCCACAAGGACTCGTCCACAAGGACCCGTCAGCCATGACCCCGCCAACAATGACCCGTCAACAATAACCCATCCATAGGGATCCGCTCCCCCACCCTCTTACAAAAGCCATGAGTGGGCATGCTAATTCATAGTGGCTTTCCACCAAACATATGCACTTTATGTGGAACAACGTTTCATTCCATATTAGCGTTCCAACTCTCACATGTTGCAATTGGTAACAGAGATTCTCTAAAAAATTCAATTTCACCCCTTAGTAGGGTAGGTTTTATTTTTTGGGGTTGAAATATGTTGTCCATTGGAAAGGGGGTGTCAGCCCGAGTTCAATGACACCTCATTTGTCAAAATCTGACCACGGGTTCGGGAGTTATCGGGCTGCCGCCATCTTGTGTGGAGGGTGTGGAGGTGGAGGGTATAGAACCCGTACAAATACACTACTGAGTGGTGCTACATTGCTGCAATTGAACATGCAGGACGAGTGTTCGGTTGTGATTCGATTATTACACTTTCAGGTCCCTCTGACCGCACGTTTGGACAACAATCAATACAGGATGTGCCCACCACGAGCTGCAATACATTGATGAATTCGGCGAGGCATGGAGTCAATAAGGCCCTGGATCGCTTCCTGAGGAAGTGTGGCCCATGCTTGCTGCACTGCACGGGTCAGTTGTTCCAGAGTTGTGGGTGGCTGAGGACGGTTGGCCAGTTGTCGACCCATCATGTCCCACACATGCTCAATAGGACTGAGATCCAGGGATCTGGCGGGCCATTCTAAGGTTGTGATGTTGTGGAGAGCTTCTCTGAAGATGCGTGCAGTGTGAACCCGGGCATTGTCCTGCTGAAACATCCCAGTAGCAACGTTCGCCATCATAGGGACAACCACTGGATTGAGTACCCTATCAACGTACTGTCGAGCAGTCACAGTGCCCTCAACATGCACTAATTGTGATTTCACATTAAAGCCAATAGCTCCCCAGACCATAATGCTTGGTGTTGGCCCTGTGTGCCTCTCGACAATAAGGTCTGGCGGCCCCTCTCCCCGGTACGTCGGCGCACACGATTCCGGCGATCACTGCGGGCAAGACAGAAGCGCGATTCATCACTAAAGACGACCCTATGCCATTCGTCGACCCACGTCGATCGTTCTCGACACCAGGCCAGCCTTACACGTCGCTGTTGTGGGGTCAATGGAACACCTTCTGCAGGGACATGGGATCGTAAGCCAGCTGCACGCAGGTAATTACCAACGGTTTGTTGTGTAACGTGGGGTGCCACAGCTGCTCGAATTTGCGCTGCTGTTGCATGGGGTTCCATCCGGGCCATCCAAATGATGCGGCGATCCTCTCTCACAGTTGTCTGTCGCGCTGGGCCTGCGCCAGGTCTACGAGTGTGGGTACCTTCATTTGACCACTGCTGCCATACGCGTTGTACCGTAGATGCCTGTCGGCCAACACGTGCAGCGACAGTCCTTAGCGATAATCCAGCCTCACACAGCCAAATTATCCGAGCCCTCTCAAACGGCGACAGTTGTTGATTGCGTGCTCTTCTCTGTCGTCGAGGCATGTTTGACGGGGAACACTTCACTTCACAGACTGCAAGTTAACTACGCTACACCAGAGTCCGTATACTGGAGTTGATTCCTCGGCGACCAATCACGTGGGGAGACCTGTAGCAACAATCCAATGGGTCTGAAACTTTGATCGTTTACATACCTACATGACATCGTTCCATATCTTGAAAATCAACACAAACGACCAATGCCTTCATGGCGTGGCAATTTCCATTTTCTTCAGTGTATATACAATAATAATAATTTCATTTTATTTTTTTATTTAGTCAATTTACCCTCTAGGTTGGTGGTTCCCACGGACTCAGCGAGGGAACTCACCACTACCGCCTCTATGGGTAGTGTCCTGGAGCCTGGAACATCTGGTCGGAGGGGATACATCTGGGGAGGTGTGATCAGCACTTCGCCCAGGCGGCCTCACCTGCAAAGCGAACAGGGGCCTCATGAGGGATGGGAAGGGATGGAAGATTGGGATGGATAGGCTAGGAAGAGGGAAGGAGGCGGCCATGGCCTTACAGTAGGTACCATCCCGGCATTTGCCCGAAGACGAAGTGGGAAACAACGGAAAACCACTTCGAGGATGGCTGAGGTGGGATTCGAACCCCCTCTACTCATTTGGGCAACCCGAGGCTGAGTAGACCCCGTTCCAGTCCTCATACCACTTTTTAAATTTCGTGGCAGAGCCGGGAATCGAACCCAGGACCTCCGGGGTGGCAGCTAACCATGCTGACCGCTACGCTACGGAGGCGACAGATAATAATAATAATAATGTTAATTTAAAATGTTTGAATGGAAGAGAGGCATATTTTATCACAAGTATTTTGTATTTTATATTTAAAATACTATTTTGTGAGTATTTTGTATTTTTTATCGAAATACATTTTGGGAGTATTTTGCCCAACTACCGACAGTAGTGGCTATGCTGGCTAAAGCGCAGCATTAGGTCATGGGGCCAAGCTCTCTGCTGACTCGATAGACGCGTGGGTTCGAGCCCCACCGTCGGCCGTCCTTGAAATGGTTTTCCGTGGTTTCCCATTTTCAACACCAGGCAAATGCTGGGACGGTACCTTCTGACAGGCCACGGCCGCTTCCTTCCCCATTCTTGCCCAGTTTCATTCACCATCATTCATTTCATCTCTCATTAACTCCTCTCATGAGGTTGGCGTCAGGAAGGGCATCCGGCCGTAAAAACCATCGCCACAAAGACTTCCATCGCATCTCATCCCCGACCCCGTTGGAAAACGGGAATAATAAGAGGTAAACATACATACATTTGCCCAACTCTGCCTGTACATTAATCTTGATCTCTACTGTACTCCAGCAGCGACTTTGTTCTTTTGAGGTACCGTATTCATTAAAATGGTATCTTGCACATGGTTTGTCACATAATTTTCACGCGCAATCTGGTGAAGGGTCTTGATCGTTTGTTCTCCTGCAGAGTTTATGGTGGTATCCATACAATCTATTTAGGCCTACAGATATTACAGGGTCATCGAAGAATAATGCTTATATTATTAAAGTTTATATAACATCGAAACCATTTATGTTAAATCAGTGATTCTTTCACTGTGTGGTAACTGGTTAGCGCAAGTTTTGTTTAATGCGTTAGCGTTACCTTTGTATGCGCGGACTAATTGCCTTACGAAATTCACGAGTATGTTCGTGATTCTCCCGAAGTCAATGTGTGGTGTGGATACTTGCGTCCAGCTACCGAGTTGCCATAGGGAACCTCGCGTTAGCTCGGTACTCCCAGCGCTCAGCGTGCAGATAGACAGCAGACTTGGGAACTGTGCATTGAGATTGGATCTCTTATTGATGGTTTAGCACACTATATTATATATGTACTGTACATTAAAACTACATTCATAACCTGCTTCAAGACATCCATGACGATCTGTGAAGTCTGAGACAGAACTTCTACTCTGTTTTCGTTGACTACAGCAAAGCTTTTGATAACGTGAACAGGCAAATATTACTTACAAAACTAAGAAACATGGAAGAGCTGGATGGACACTCCCTTGTACTCATCCACAACATATTGTCACAAAATATCATAAGAATAGACGATACATTGCACCAATCAAAGGAAGTAATTCAAACAAGAGGTGTTCTTCAAGGAGACCCTTGAAGCCCTCTCCTCTTTAATGTAATGACAACGAATATAACTCAGATATGTAGTTCTTCAACAAAAATGTATATCTACGCAGATGACATGGTCCTTGGATCGACAGACTTGGAAGACTTACAAGATTCAATAGACAACCTCACAATATGGGCTATCAACAATGAATTCTCTATAAACTTGGAAAAAACAAAACTAATGGTTTTCAAAAAAGGGGGTCGTCCCGCAGTAGGCGATTGTATCCATCTACAGGACAATATTCTGCAAATTACCAATGCCTTCAAATATTTAGGAGTAACACTTCAGATAACAGCCAAATCCTTTCAGATACACGTGAAAGAGAGCGGCTTCGGTGGCATAGTCGGTAGCATGCTGAGCTTCTATGCCCAAGATGGCGGGTTCAAACCCGACCGAAGTCGTCGGATTTTTTAAGAGCGTTAAAATCCCTCAGTAGCCTTCCTTCGGAGAGGAAGTAAAGCCGGCGGTCCCATGTCATAGATTTATGGCATGTTAAAGAACCTTCCACTAATTGCACCTGTGTGAAGCTAAATTGTATAGGATTAGAATGTAAACAACACACTTAGGTTCCTACGTTCGTTGCCAAGAGCTGACTGCGGTGACTTCTAGTAGCTAAGTTCTGAACTAGGCCTAGTAGTCGTTGACGGTGGCGTTTGGCGGCAAAAGTAGGAACTATTTGAAAATTTCAAAGTTGCAGTCCTTACTTGAATTTTAAAAAAAACTGATACACACACTAATACAGCCATCACAATTAACACCGGTTATCAGATAGATTCTACACACACCCAAAGTACACGGGGTACATGACCGCGTTGTCGCAGCCCCTAAACTGAGGAACCAACCAACCACGTGAAAGAGAGAGCGGCTGCTGCTATGATAGCATTACATGACATACAAAACATCACGCAATTGTCACTAACGACAGCTATGAAACTATTTGAGGCTAAAGTATTACCCATACTCACATATGGGACACATATAATTTGGAATGATCGCAGCTACAGCGACCTTCAAACTATAGAAAGTGTGAAAGCAAGGTTCCTAAAAGCAGCACTCGGGATTTCCAAATTTGCTCCATCTAAATTTGCATATGAGTTAGCGCAAGAAACTTTCCTCGTGGAAGACCTTCGCACTAAACTCTTACTTCCAGCTACCCGACAAGAATCACAAGTGAAGCAAAATAGACAACTGAAGAGGAATGATATACCGACAGAATTTTACGCAACTGACGCGATGCTCAACCAAAATTGGACTGGACAAACGCCGCGATACGCAGCGCAGTGACGAGGCTGGCGATACATGGATATCACCATAAATTTTGCAACAGAAGAGACTTTCACGACCCGTCACCAGAATGCGTATGCAAATTGTGTAACAAATGGTGATCACGGTGATCACTTTCGTGATGTTTCACGTGTTGATTTTTCTTTAACTTAGCTGTCGCATTTGATGGTCAAATGTTTTTAATTTCCGAGACCACCGAACGAGTGATATTTATTTATTTATTTAATTTCTGCTTGTATTATATTGTTAATTGCTAGTGTTTACTCCCTTCAAAAATCTAAGACTCTTACCTTAGCATGTTCAAGGTTATGCGTGTCCAGCGTCAGATCACAACTGATAGGTGTGTTCCCTTGCCTGTTGCTTACCTGCTGGGCTGACGTCACATCTACCGCTATAGCCTATCATCGCCTGCCAGCCTGTGGATTTCCAGACCCTTCGCTGGTACCACTATTTAAACGGCGGCTTTCTTCACCCAGATGTTCATTCTTCACCAAGACGTTCATTCAGTCCACCAGCACTTCCACGATGCAATGCCACGCTTCACTTCTACGGTGTACTTCCGCTGTATGACAGCTGAAGCAACGCTTCACTTCTCTGCGCTGGCGGCAGCATAACACCACGTTGCTACGGCATGACACATTGTTCGTCATCCTCGCATATGATCAAAACAAGTTGAGTGGTGGTCAACTTAGATCATATTTTGATCCGCTATACAAGATGGGATCTTGTTCACTACGCTTCAGTGACCTTCTACAAATGGTACAACTCAATTACCAAAGAGAAAACTTGCTCTAAGCAGGGCCATCATTTATGGATGCTAGACATCCTCAACGCAACTTCTAGTCACCGACAAACCAAAAGGTTCTGCCGTCCAGCCAGTAAGCTCCAGCTACGGCCGACCTGCCGCGCCAAAAGTCTAGTCACCGCAAAAGTTAAGTGTTTTCATTTTTAACATTATTTTAATCATCTCTCCCCTCATTTTAAGTGTTATTAATATCTCTATTTCAAAGTGCAAAACCAAGTTATATAGAAGACTTATGAACTCTTGAAAATAGCACCAGGTTGTGCCAACATAATTACCATTTTCTATTTACAGTGTTTTTGTCTATTTATGTATACCCAGAAAGTTAGATAATTTAATAAAGTTTATATTGTGTAAACGCTCAAATGTTCATGTGTGAAGCTAAAGAACCAAGCAGCATTTCCTTAAGCCCAAATATTCAGTTTAATAGCTCCTTCCTATGTGGTTATTTGGTCCAGGCATTTTGCCTGATGCTTTCTCCCATTATGAGGAAGAACTTGGGCTGTTCTTCACATAATCACACGGTACCATTTTTGTGAATGTTCCAAAAGAACGAAATCACTGTTGGAGTACAGCAAAGATCAGATCTAATTTACAATCTATTAATAGTAATCGTGTGATTGTTACCTAAGGAAATTAAGTTGTATTTTATGGTCATTGGCTGCATTAAACTATTACAGTGGAATTTGGATAATTCGAACCTCAAGGGACCAGATAAATATTCGAATCATCCAAAAATTTGAAAAGGGTAGAGAAAATAATCAAATTTTAAGTCTTCATCCAAGAACCTACATTAAACATAATATTACATAGGTTTTTAACAAGTAACGTGTTTATATACTTTGTATTAAGTTTTCATAATGATTTACGTTCAACAAAGCAGATCAACAGACAACTATACTGTATAATGACTGTATCGTGAATAACCGCAAACGTTTCAAATGATAAAATAAAACCAAAATGTACTATTCACCTATTTAACAACAGTAGTAATCCAGCAATGTAGTTAAGTCTTAGAGAAATCAACTGTTTTTCAAAAAAGTTTGAGATTTTTACCTGTTTCCTACAAATAATTCTCTAGGCCATCACAAAAGAATCTAACAAATTTAAGGAACGGAAAACAGAATCACTTACTTCATTTGTACTTTCAAAACAAGATGTTCAGTAAAGAACATATAGCCTACTTTCTCCTAAATGCATGGGTATTGTTATAACTCTTTGTCCTTTTCAAGGAGTATGATTGAATGTTGGTTGTAGTAGCTTGTTGAAATACAACGTGCTATAGGGATATTAAACATGAATATGAGGTGCCCTTTGCTAGTGCTACCCCTGTACCAAATTTCGTTCCATTCGGTTTCACCGTGTTCGAATTGATAAGGGGAATCGATTTTCCCACAAAGATGGCCGCCATCCGCAAAATATTAGGCTGATGACCTATTAGTTTGGTCAAAGGATGCTCCCTCCATAAAGGTATGTTGTTGCTAAATTTGCTAGAGATCGGATGATTAGGCTAATCGTAATTTGATTTAAGCTTTGAACATTTGTGTGGCCGCCATTACGTTTCTGTCAATATGGCGGCGATATAAATCATGACACTGAGATGCCCTTTGCTAGTGCTATCTCTGTACCAAATTTCGTTCCATTCGGTTTCACCGTGTTTGAATTAATAGGGAGAATCGATTTTGACACAAAGATGGCCGCCATCCGCAAACTATTAGGCGAATGACCTATTAGATTGGTCAAAGGATGCTCCCTCCATAAAGGTATGTAGTTGCAAAATTTGGTAGAGATCGGATGATTAGGTTAATCGTAATTTGATTTAAGCTTTGAACATTCGTGTGGCCGCCATTACGTTTCAGTCAAGATGGTGGCGATATAAAACATGACACTGAGGTGCCCTTTGCTAGTGCTACCTCTGTACCAAATTTCGTTCCATTCGGTTCCACCGTGTTCGAATTAATAGGGGGAATCAATTTTGACATAAAGATGGCCGCCACCCGCAAACTATTAGGCTAATAACCTATTAGATTGGTCAAAGGATGCTCCCTCCATAAAGGTATGCAGTTGCAAAATTTGGTAGAGATCGGATGATTAGGTTCATCGTAATTTGATTTAAGCTTTGAACATTTGTGTGGCCGCCATTACGTTTCCGTCAAGATGGCGGCGATATAAAACATGACACTGAGGTGCCTTTTGTTAGTACTACCTCTGTACCAAATTTCGTTCCATTCGGTTGCACCGTGTTCGAATTAATAGGGGGAATCGATTTTCACACAAAGATGGCCGCCATCCGCAAACTATTACGCTGATGACCTATTTGTTTGGTCAAAGGATGCTCCCCCCATAAAGGTATGTTGTTGCAAAATTTGGTAGAGATCCGATGATTAGGTTAGTCGTAATTTGATTTAAGCTTTGAACATTTGTGTGGCCGCCATTACGTTTCCGTCAAGATGGCGGCGATATAAAACATAACACTGAGGTGTACTTTGCTAGTGCTACCTTTGTACCAAATTTCGTTCAATTCGCATTCACCGTGTTCGAATTGATAGGGGGGGACAGACATTCAGAGTACACACACTCACACACACACACACACACACAGACACACACACACACACAGACTCACACACACACATACACACACACAGACAGACACACTTTTTTTTCGCCCTGTGTTGATCTCATAAGTCTACTTTCATTTTTTGCAAAAATCGAAAGTAGGCTAAAAATGCCTAACAATCGAGTAGGGGCCGCATGCCAATGATAAACTTCATTTTTCGGGCTTCCGATCGGCTTATTACACGTAAAACATTCGAATTATCCAAAATATACTTCGAATTAACCATGATTTTTTTAGCATTGATTGTATATAAAATGCTTGGGACCAAGAGATAAATTCGAATTAAAGAAGATTTCGAATTATAGATGTTCGAATTAGCCACGTTCCACTGTAAAGACATGAATAATACCGTAATAATTTCCCATTACATCAATTAATATGGTAGTTCGTTAACTAAACACTTTTATCACAGAATAATTACGAATTTAACGCTAGTGCTCATAAGACAAGCCATGAATGAATAACATATGTACCAAAATGAGTCCTTGGTGTGCTTTATAGGGGCATATGAGCCGTTTCTATTAATGACGTTTTTGTTCTTTCCGCTCGGTTGCTGGATAATTTTGTGGGAGTGATTTTGAAAATTGGGGACGGAAGTGGATCAGAACGATCGAGCTGGCACTGGTGGATCGAACGGAAGTATGCACTGCGCACTCGATCGATAGAAAGGAAGTGTACTAGCTGGCAGTGGTGGAAAACGGAAGTTTGCACTGCCCGCTCGATCGATCGAACGGAAGTGTGCCCTAGCTGGCAGTGGTGGATCGAACGGAAGTAGAAGACGCACTGCCAACTCGATCGATCCAGCTGGCACTGGTAAGAGAAACAATCAGCGCGCGGTGTCAGAAATTGATACCATGACGCACTCTCGGCCATGTGGAATGTATGTGGCATACTGAACGGAAAACGCTCATGCGAACTCTGGTGTCAGGTGATTGAAACAAATGGCATGGTACATGTTCGAAGTCTTCGTATCAGTATTTAAATGGTAAAATGCCTTAATATCAAGCACTGTAAGTAGTCGGCATTGCCGGTATTATGTTTCTGCACAATGGCTATTCAAATATTAACCCACATAACGGTAATGCAGTCATCAATATAATATAATCGTTGTGGTTATACGAGAATTGAGCAAGCCTTCGTGAACTATTACTCAATACATTCTCTTTACTGACAAGAGGGCCTATTCATAAGGCATTTTAAACTCAATTTCACGCAGGAACATTATCGAAACAAGCAAAATATAAATTAAACTTAATTCCGTAATGCAGTATTACTGGAACGTGGAAATAAGTCATCATCTTGTGCACAATTTTTGCGTAGTCGAAATAGCCGTGGGGTTAGTGCGTATGAGTGTTAATCTAGAGATCTTGGGTTTGAATCCTGGGAGTGGTAGATATTTTTGCTACTAGATTATCATTTTAAACGATATTTATCATATCAATATAACTCATTTTAACAGAATCCATGTGAAATTACGTGTTGGTCTGTGAATGAAGAGGACCTGTTTATAAATAATTTAAGGTTATGAGCGGTGTCGTGTCTATTATTAGTTGATCCATATCGTATTCTTTATTTAGGGGTAAATAATCTAACAAAATGAGTTCCGTATTATAAACTACAATATCTGTAAAACACTCCCTTTTACAATAGATTAATATTTGTGCCAATAATACTATAAAATACCGGTGTATCAACGATTTCACGTGAGGTTTCTTCTATGTCAGATGTTACACATCATATGCGACTACTGTAAGGCTCGTAATTTTTTTTTTCTTTGTTATATCATCCTACTCCTTCCCGTCAGGCTTAACGAAAGTCAATTTACGGAGTTTCTTCGTGACAAACAAAGACTTTATTGTAGGTTTAACACACTATATTATTTATGTACATTAAAACTTTTCATAATATTATGTGATGACATGAATAATAATAATAATTTCTTTTCTTCTTCTTCTTTTCTTAGTCGTTTACCCTCCAGGTTGGTGGAACCCACGGACTCAGTGAGGGAACTTACCACTACCGCCTCTACGGGCAGTGTCCTAGAGCTGGGAACATCTAATCGGAGTGGATACAACTGGTGAGGTGTGATTGGCACCTCGCCCAGGCGGCCTCACCTGCAAAGCGAACAGGGCCCTCATGAGGGAAGGTAATGGATGGTCAGGATGGATAGGCAAGGAAGCGGGTAGGAGGCGGCCGTGGCCTTGAAGAAGGTACCATCCCGGCATTTGCCCGAAGACGAAGTGGAAACCACGGAAAACCACTTCGAGGATGGCTGAGGTGGGAATCGAACCCCCTCTACTCAGTTGGAACACCCGAGGCTGAGTAGACCCCGTTCCAGTCCTCATACCACTTTTCAAATTTCGTGGCAGATCCGGGAATCGAACCCAGGACCTCCGGGGCGGCAGCTAACCATGCTGACCGCTACGCTACGGAGGCGACGAATAATAATAATAATTTCCCAATTCATCAATCAACATGGTAGTTCATTAAATAACAATGTAATCACGGAATAATTACAAAGCTGTACTGTAGCACGAATAACTTGAAATACTTCAAAGAACAGAACTTCATATTTATTGAATTCCTCTAGCATGGCTCATTAGCACGTGTTTAGCTGACAATGGAAGGATAACCCGAGCTAACACGAGGAGTGCCGATAACAGGCGAAGGTGCCCCGAAGCCCCGCTGACATCTCGGTAGCTAGACGCAAGTGGTACGGATTACTTCATGACCAACTTATTGGGCTTTTCTTTTTCGCTGAAGAAACAATTACAATCTACCTTGACATGCTTGAACAATTTGTCTTTCTACAAATAGAAAACATCGAACAACAGACCGGACAGTGTATCATTCTTATGTAAAATGCCTTACTACCTTCACATGGTCCCCGATACACTCGACGCACACTTTCCGAACGGTTAGATTGGCAGAGAAGCCCCTATTCCCAAGCCTCCCAGAAGTCCAGACCTAACCCCTTTGGACTTTTTTTTCTGGGGGTACGGTACACATAGAACGTTGATTACGCAGAAAAGATTAGTGATTCGGTTCATCTTCAGGAGCGAATTGCTGCCGCTATCCCTACTGTTACTCCAGATATGATTCAACGCACGTGGCACGATGTGGACTTCAGATTAGATGTCTAGAGAGCAACAAACGGAGCTCACATTGAAACTTACAAAGGTATGAAAAAATATGTCTTCATTTCCACGCATTTTAAGGCTAAAACCATTACATTACCTTTAATAGTGTTTTTATAGCAATAATTTAAAATCTAGGCATTATTATTCGGTGACCCTGTCTTTATTGCTCATTCGGTTTGAAGCACTTCTCATGCTTCAGTAAAGATTTCACTGTGAAATACGAAGATTTCCTGGGGACTAGATCCAGAGGAATACATAGAATCCGTTGGCGAGACATTTGGACTTGTCAGTGAATTGACTAACAAATGAGGATGTGGTGGGTATGAAAGGAGGAAATTAAGTGCCATCGCACCCAATATTCAATAGACGTGAATAAGAAGAAGAAGAAGTAGCGTGTACTTACAAGCTATACAAGTCTTGTTGTTCTTGCTGACTTGTTGACCTTTAGGACATTCACACTTCTTGCTTACATTGTTGCATATTTGGCCCGTTATGTTACAAACAGTTTTGTTTGTGCAATCACCACCTGAAATATTCAAGAATGTCCATTAGTTTATTCTGTGGAAACCGTATTCTCCTTACCAAACAGGCACTACACTCTGTTTATGTGTTAGCCTATCAGTGAAATCCATGTAACATTTTTATTTTAAATAAAAAAAATCTATATGCTGTATATTGATAACTGCAGATAACAGTTTTGTTAATGGTATTTGGCGTTAACCATACAACCAACCACATAATGAAAGAATAGTACAAACATTTTAAATTGTTAACCCCTGCCGTTGTTGTTGCTTGAGTCTTCAGTCTTTTGACTGGTTTGATGCAGCTCTCCATGCCTCCCTGTCCTGAGCTAATCATTTCATCTCTACATAGCTACCACACCCCACATCCGAGGCAATCTGTTTAACATATTTTAACCTTGGTCTACCCCTACAGTTCTTGTCCTCGACCCTTCCTTCCATAACTAAGCTTGCTATTCCTGGGTGTCCTAGTATGTGTCCTACCAACCTATCTCTTCTCTTCATTATCAGTCGCCAGAAACATCTCTTCTCTCCTACTCGTCTTAATACAACTTCGTCTGTAACCCTATCTACCTATCTGATCTTGATCATTCTCCTGTAACACCACATTTCAAACGCTTCAATTCCCTTTTTCCTCGTGCTCTAACAGTCCAAGTTTCAATTCCATAGAGTGCCACGCTTCAGACGAAGGCTTTCAAAAAATGACTTCCTAATACCTTAATCTATATTCGATGCCAACAGATTCCTCTTTAGTAGAAATGCTTTCCTTGCCTGAGCAAACCTACTTTTTCAGGTATTGACAATTCGGGCGAGCGTTATCGTCCACGAAAGTGAAATTTGGACTGAAATTGTCAGCATAGGCTTTCACTACAAGTGCGAGGATAGTATCCCTGTAATGACGTATTCCTGCCATACGCCCTGGTATGTACACCACACATGATGCCACCCCAATACATTGCACCACCTCCTCCCTGTTGGTATTGGTAGTGCATACGTTCACCGGGTCGACTGCACACTCGCACAGGTCTATCCTCGTTCTCATTGACACAGGCGAGAAATAATAATAATAATAATAATAATATCGTATGACCTCGGGTGCTGGGTGCATGCTTTGTTATTTGACACCCAGAGGGTAGCCTGCATGTTGTTCCTTGAAGCACTATGAAAGTCAAGGAGGTTAGATACCTAAGCTCCTTGAACACTATAGCGCTTTCTAGTAGAGAAATTAGGAACTTTGTGTTGGCGGAAACTACGGGAGAGTTGGTTGGTTGGTTCTTAAGTTTAGGGGCTGCGACAACGCGGTCATGTAGCCCCATGTAATTTGGGTGTGTGTAGAATCTGTCTGATAACCGGTGTTAATTGTGATGACTGTATTAGTGTGTGTTATCTGTTTTTTTTTAATTAAGTACTGCAACTTAGAATTTTTCAAATAGATCATAGTTTTGCCACCAAGCGCCACCCTCAACGACTACTAGGCCAAGTTAAGAACTTAGCTACTAGACGCCACCGCAGATGGCTCTTGGCAACGAACGTAGAAACCTAAGAGCGTTGTTTAAATTCTTAACCTATCCAATTTAGCTTCACACAGGTGCAATTAGTGGAAGGTTCTTTAACATGCCATAAATCTATGACATGGGACCGCCGGCTTTACTTCCCCTCCGAAGGAAGGCATACTGAGGGATTTTTAACGCTCTTAAAATATCCGACGGCTTCAGCCGGGTTTGAACCCGCTATCTTGGGCATAGAAGCTCAGCATGCTACCGAAGCCGCCACTCCCGAGATTAATTTTGTCATTATGAACACGGTCTACTGAATTCAAATGGGTTCTTTGACATGCCAACATCGTATGACATGCGTATCGTAATTTTTGTCCCTTTCAAAAAATCACTTACCACGGCCAGGAGCGAACCTGCAAGCTTGAGGTTAGTAGACTGGCACGTTACCCTCTCACCCACCGTGGCTAGCTCACAGGTGAGTGTACACAGCCGATATACACACACGCAAGAACGACTAATGGGTTGGGAAACCACTACGTCTCTTGGCCAGCAATATGCAAAACTTCTTTTGATGTGTTTAGGAGGGGCAGAGGACCTCGTAGATCCGCCCCTTAAAACAACAACAACAACAACAACGATGTGTGTAGGGCCTATATAGGCTACGTGTATTGTCCAGTATTGGAAGTATTTATGGTGTAGTAGTATCAAGTACCTAAAAAAAGAATCCAACATGAAGATTCAGATTATAACACTGGTAATAAAAATAGTAAAAATAAAAATAATGATCATAATAATAATACAGTTATAAAACAGTTATTCTTCCAGAAGCAACATATGCGGCTGAAACAATAGTAATCGATGGTCATTCCAAGATTAGGGAACTGGAAAAGCAGGAACGAAAAATTCTCCGGAAGATCTACGGAGCAATCTACAGGAACGGCATTTGGATGAAGAGACTTAGTACTGAACTCTATCAAGAGACCAATACGATAACAGACGAAATTAGAAAACGCAGAGCCAAATTTTACACTCACATCCACAGGATGGCCACCTCCAGATTGCCCAAGAAACTACTCAGTATCATAACACAGAGCAAATGTGGCACAGAATGGCTTAACGAGGTACAAAGAGACTTACAAATTATCAGTATACAAAATTTCGAAGACCGAACTGAGTGCCAGACGAAAATCAAGAATGTTAAGTTCGAACCAAGATCATTACGACAACCTGAGAAAGAAGTGGATGGATGAGAGGAAGAGGGAACACTCCGTGAGAATGAAGAGATTTTGGGAGGAGCGGAGGAGACACACCTCCAAATGACATCATGTGATCCAAGTTTAATCGCTCTCATGTAGGGGAATTTTCGCTTAAATAAAAAAAATACAGTAAATTCTCGATTATCCGCGGGCGGTTTATCCGCTTTACGGATTATCCGCGGTGCCTATAGGAGAACATTTTTATAAAAAGGAAGGTTTTGCCGGCTGTAGAGATCACTCAAGAGGGAGACGAAGACGAAGACGACGTTCCACTCAGCATCCTAGCTAATTTAGCTAAATCTGTTGATGTAAATGAGGAAAATATCGTTGAGTGGATCGAATGTGATGCCAAAGAACCGGGCTTTAAGCACCTCACAGATGAAAACATCACAAGTCAAGTACGAGGGATTGAATCGGTTGAATCGGAAGACAATGAGGAAACGCAGATGCAGAGGACCGTTACTCATGATGCACCATTAGGACACTTTGACAGGATTCTTCAATACCTTGAAGAGCAAGACGACGCATCACTTTGTGACAAGATGGTGTTGAGAAAACTCAAATCACAAATAAAGAAAAAGTGTTTCACTACGGAAAAGCAAAATCAAATGACCGATTTTTTTGTTAAACAGTAAACAAGACTTTTTAATAACACACATAACATCGACTGAGTTTTGTTATCAAGTACGTCCTTTTATTGTATAATAAACTTATTTAAAACACTTGTGTGTTGTTTTTTAGTGCCTTCGACGTTTGTTTAACCATTGCCAGCAATTTAGCGGCTTATCCGCGAAATTCGATTATCCGCGGTATGCACGCCAGTCAATTCCTCGGATAATCGGGAGTTTACTGTAATAATAATAATAATAATAATATCCTATGGCCTCGGGTGCCGGGTGCAAGCTTTGTTATTTGACACCCAAAGGGCTTGCATGTCGAATTTTGTTGTTCCTTGAAGCAATATGAAAGTCAATGAGGTTATATAGCAAAGCTCCTTGAAACTATGGCGCTTTCTAGTAGAGAAATGTGGAACTTTGTGTTGGCGAAAAATCCCGAATTTAATTTTGCCGTTATGAACACGGCCTACTGAATTCAAATGGGTTCTTTAACATGCCAACAACGTATGGATTGCGTGTCGTGACTTTAGCCGCCTTTCAGAAATCACTTATCATGGCCAGGAGCGAACCTGAAAGCTTGGGGGTTAGTTATCCGACACCGCCCACCGTGGCAAGTTATAACACTGGTGAAAACAAAAGACAGAGATATACACAAAGACCTATATCTATAGTTCGGTGTCCTTCAGATACTGTATTATTGCAAGGTAAGTCTCTCCGTTTTGAGTGCCTAACAGACTAGAGATGCAAGTTGGAAGGTAATGGTGCATGCCCTGGATCCTCTTGATAAACTTCCCCTGTTGCGTTCTGAATCTCGCACACGCAAACAACTAGTGATTGATGTCACTGAAAGATGTGTTATCACACGGACAATACGGATAAGGCGGCTTCGGTGGCGTAGTTGGTAGCATGCTTAGCATCTATGCCCAAGATCACGGGTTCGAACCCGGCAAAGTCGTCGGATTTTAAGAGCATTATAAATCCCTCAGTATGCTTTCCTTCGAAGGGGAAGTAAAGCCAGCGGGCCCATGATATAAATTTATGGCATGTAAAAGAACCTTCGACTAACTAAAATTGTGTGAAGCTCTATTAAATTCCAACGTTCACCGCAAGGTGCTGGTTTTGGTGGCATGTTATAGCCAAGTTCGCAGCTAGGTGTCGGTGACGGTAGCATTTCGTAGCAAAAGTAGGGACTACTTGACATTGATCGGCTGCAGTCCTTACCTGAATTACAGATAACACACTCTAATACAGCCATCACGATTAACACCGGTTATCAGACAGATTCTACACACACCAAAAGTAGAGTACACGGGGCTACATCACCGTGTTGTCACAGCCCCTAAACTGAGTAACCAACCAACCCTAAATTACTCGATAGTTCATAGCCTTTCTCTCTGTTATGCGTAGAGCATACGAAATTCTGTCCGGTTGGTGAGAAATCAGCACGATTAATTTTATCATTTTAAATGATCTTGTCGACTTCGTCGTTACGCTGGGGTCTGGCGTTACGTTACGGTGACGGGACGAAATGTACCCAGATGCACTGAGATGTGTGACGTCATAGTACTGCGGTTTCAGTGAAAATTTCGAAAACAAACTTGGCGTCCGTGTGCTTCTTAAGCTTACGCTGGGCAAACCGTTAAAAATATCAACATACTATGAGCGTAAGAATTGGTCAGCATGAAAAGTTCTACAAAAAAGTCCGCGAGAGCATATCTCTATATTCAATACATCGCCCACTATAAGTGTTTTTAGACTGGATGGAAGGGGCACGTCCCCGCGCGCTCTGCTGAGCGTGACGGCATCCCGCACGCTGGACCTTGGTTTGCACTTGTCGTTCGCGAGTAATTTGAAACAAGATAAGCAAGATAAGTATTATGCAGATAATGTTGTGACATGTTAAGAGTTGTAGCATTTAAAATGACACAAAATCTAGTCTTTCAGACTGACTGTCACTTTTTTGATACCCAAGCTCGATATCCCTCTACGTTGGGGAAACGGTGAAAACCTACACCTTCATCATTCGAAGCTTAGAATTGCTTTTGTGGTTGCAAACATACACAAAGCAGAAAACATGAAGGTATTGTTTACAGTAGCTAAGTATACCTGCTCTGCTACACCTACTAATTGCGCGGGGCTAATGACCTCGTGTTCTGCCCCTTAAAACCGTAATAACTAACTATAATAGTAATAATATCGTACGGCCTTGGGTGCCAGGTGCAAGCTTTGTTATTTGACACCGAAAGGGTAGCTTGCATGTCGGATTTCGTTGTTCCTTGAAGCACTATGAAAGTCAAGGAGGTTAGATATCTAAGCTCCTTGAACAGTATAGCACTTTCTAGTAGAGAAATCAGGAACTTTGTGTTGGCGGAAAATCCCGAGATTAATTTTGCCATTAAGAACACGGCCTACTGAATTCAAATGGGTTATTTGACATGGCAACATCGTATGACATGGTGTCGTAATTTTTGCCGCCTTTCAAAATCACTTACCACGGCCAGGAGCGAACCTGCAAGCTTGGGATTAGTAGACCGACACGTTGACCACTCACCCACCGGGGCAAGCAGTAACTAACTATTAATTGTGCACAGCAATGAGCTCAACAAAGGTGACGTCACTCTCTCAAGCGCTGTGGTCGTTAGGCCTATCTGTTTATATCTATTGAACCAAATAAAATGAAACAATAGAGTTTCCAGCACCTTAACTAAAATTAAATCTTGCATTCAATGAGTTAAGAAAATACAACTCCAAAATAAGTTGCCTTTGATCGAGGAAGCCTTCCGGGTTAGATAGTGTGGCTCTCTGATGAAGGGCATCGGTAGTTCCTACCATCAACTTCAGGTATATTAGGGCTCGGGTTTTTAGGTGCTAAAAATTGGAAAAATATTTATTTTTTATGTATTAAAAATACCTGAAATATGTGACAAAAAAGTAACAATATTTAATTATAATTTAGTTTATTAATGTTAATATAAACAATATGCAGTACTCACGAATGCTATTTATGCTATGTCTCACTGACTGCTGAAGCATTACAATACACACCGAGATGCATCTTCAGGTTGTCCATCACAAATAACCGACGATTATCGCGAAATACTTATTCTGAAAGCGCGAAACTGCGGCAATATGTTTCTTGCCCTTGAGGTGTTGTGTAACTTGAGATCGCTGTTCGGCCTTGATTGCTTTCCCACATGGTTGGTAGAACAGAACGCCCCCATCAGAAGTAAAATGATCTTTAAATTGTGCAACAAACGATAACTTGTAGTTGTTTTTACTTTAGGCATCGTAGAACTGCCTTACACATCACAGTGCAAGAAATGAACTGGATGTGAGTGACACTGGTTCCAGGTAGCTGGGGGGGAGGGCGTAGCACGTGGTGCAATATGGCTATGGGCAAGAAAATCCCGGGCTTCCACAGTGAGTGGCACGGGGTGACAAGTGAAGAATAACACAATTGCAAGCTGACATACGTTCTGCATGAAGATTAGATAGCACACAAGTTCTTCCCCGTTGAAGTAACACTGAACAAATATGCAATAAACTGAAAGATCTAGCATACTGATTTAAAAATGTAAATATTTTGTCTTTTTATGTGCTGATGAGTGAAAAGCAGGAATTTGTGTATTTATAGAAAAAATGCTTAAAATATGTATTTTCATAAAAAATATTTATTTACCTAAAATTCCGAGCCCTATATATGATAATGAACGGCAATATGTCTTACGGCTAGACAGTGTAACTCCCTGATGAAGGGCAACGGTAGTTCCTACCATCAACTTCAGATGCGTGTATATAATAATGAGAAGGAATGTCTTACCGGCTAGACAGTGTGGCTCTCTAATGAAGGACAACGGTAGTTCCTACCATCAACTTCAGGGGCTTGTGTATAATAATGAACAGGAATGTCTTACCGGCTATACAGTGCGGTTCTCTAATGAAGGACAACGGTAGTTCCTACCATCAACTTCAGGGGCTTGTGTATAATAATGAACAGGAATGTCTTACCGGCTAGACAGTGTGGCTCTCTAATGAAGGACAACGGTAGTTCCTACCATCAACTTCAGATGCTTGTGTATAATAATGAACAGGAATGTCTTACCGGCTATACAGTGCGGTTCTCTAATGAAGGACAACGGTAGTTCCTACCATCAACTTCAGGGGCTTGTGTATAATAATGAACAGGAATGTCTTACCGGCTAGACAATGTGACTCCCTGATGAAGGGCAACGATAGTTCCTACCATCAACTTCAGGTGCATGTATTTAATAATGAGCAGGAATGTCTTACCGGCTAGAAGTTGTTCATACTGTGGTTCTTTGATGAAGCTAGCTTGCAGAAGAGTGGAAGCTGATACCATCAACAACAGTAGAGCCAGAGTGTAGACACCAGATATCATCGTGACTGAATGTTCAGCCGAAACCAACACCTACCACGAACGTCTGATATGATATGAGATTAATAGATAGCTACAGCACTTATACCTTATTAATCCCGAACTTAAGGTGATAACATTATCCCCATGGCAACAAAGTCCAGCTGGTGACAACACGTCCGCTCACTGATGAATACTCGGAACGTTGAGATTTCGTAACTTCATTGCGTAGATAGTATTATATGATCCTTTAGTGGCATTGATTATTACTCGGAACGTTGAGGTGCCGCAACTTCTTTATACATATCGTATTTTCTCCTTGTGAAATGTTTCTTTGAAGAGATATTCTAACAAATCACTAATTTGCCTTCTGGCTGTATGGCATTTAATCAACCTTTCTTTTAGAAAAACAACAGTCTACGACAGGGGCTCCCAACCGGTGGTACGCGTACCACTGCTGATACGTGGGAACGTTTCAGGTGGTGCGTGTGGAAGATATGATTGTTCACAAATAAAGGAGGAGGCATTATCTGCATTTCCTACTCTATTATAATTTTTTGAAGAAAATGAAATATCACCAATGCCAGATATGGTTGCTGATATCATTGTTCACTTGGAAAGCTTTCAAGAAGGTTTTAATAAATATTTTTCAAAAGATTATTCCAAATTTGACTGGATCAGAAATCCTTTCTCGGGAACCTCGCCAAATGAGTTGAAATTAAAAGATAGTTTTGTCGATCTAACAAAAAATAGTTCCATGAAAGACAGTTTTAAAGATAAATCTATAATTAACTTCTGGATCGGATGTAATACCGAGTACCCAATGATCTTCCGGTAAGCTCTGCTATTTTTGATGCCATTTGTTACAATTTACATTCGTGAGAGTGGATTTTCTGAACTTTTGCACATCAAAAATAAATGTAGAAAATGAATGATGAAGAGGACTTAAGAGTCAAGTTAAGTTCAACTACTCCTGATATTGATATTTTATTCACAGGCAAATAACAACAACAACAACCAGTTTCGCACTAAAAGTAGATTTTGGATGATGTTGAAGTTTATTTCTTTGCTTAGTTTGTACTAATTATATAAAATTGTATGATTTTAGACCTATGAGTATTAAATGAAACTGTAATTTACAATAATTGTTATATTTTTTCTTTCTTCTCCTTCTTCTGCTTCGTTTCGGCCAGCTATGGGCCACGTTACTTCAACTGTTTCCGTCTTTGAGCTTTAATCTTCTCCCAGTAGTCCTTCATCCGTTTCCTGTGCGCCTCCTTTCTGTCAGTCGTTCACTTCTTCCCTGTTCTCAGTTTTGGATTTTCGTGGAATCCTTGCTCTAAGTTTTTTCTGGAGAGGAAGACGTTCTTGAATGTCCTCAAGCGAAATCCCTACTTCTATAAGATCTTTTTCGATCTCAGAAAACCATGGTCTCTTGGTTTTCTTGTCTACAAAGTAGGAAAATATGCGGTTGGTCAGTCTCTGCGAGCTCATGCGTGTTATGTGGACATAGAAACAAATTCTCCTTTTTCACATCAAGTCCGTTATCCTTTCCACACGTATGTAGAGTTCTTTGTTATGTCGCCTCCTGTACTCTTCATTTTCACTGACTGGTCCTACGATCTTTCGCAGGATTTTTCGTTCTTTGGCCTCTAACTTTTCAACTAAACCTTTCTTATTCATTGCTAGGCATACAGAGCTTCTGGACGAATAACTGAACTATAATGCCTAATCTTGGCATTGATGGACACTGATCGTTTATTGTAAAGATCTCTGAATGGCTGGTACTTTATTTTTTCTTTATTATAAAAATATATTTTATATATTAAATAAAAAATTTCAAGAGAAAAATGGAAAAAGTCTATATATACTTATTGTTATCTTGATAAAGGATTAAAAAAACGAAATACAAGTGCATTAATAATTAAATATTAAGTTTCCTCAGTAATTTTATTAAAATAAAACAAGCCATTAGGCACTTTTCCGACGGTAAATATCGTATGTCTCTAAAAGAAAAGGTCTGTTGGTACCCCAAAATTCCTTGAAGTTTGAAGTAGTACCTTACCTTACCTTACCTTACGAAGATGGCCACTCAAACCTAAGCAGGTTTTTGGCCTCGCCAACAGCACGGTGCCATCTTTCTCGATCATCCATCATATCCTACGTGACTCCGATTTTTAGCCTACTTTCGATTTTTGCAAAAAATGAAAGTAGACTTATGAGATCAACACAGGGCGAAGAATTGTGTGTCTGTCTGTCTGTATGTGTGTGTGTGTGTGTGTGTGTGTGTGTGTGTGTGTGAGTGAGTGAGTGTACTCTGAATGTCTGTCCCCCCCTATCAATTCGAACACGGTGAAACCGAATTGAACGAAATTTGGTACAGAGGTAGCTCTAGCATAGGGCACCTCAGTGCCATACTTTATATCGCCGCCATCTTTACCAAAACTGAATGGCGGCCAATCAAACGTTCAAAACGTAAACTCAAATTACGGCTAAACTAATCATCCGATCTCTACCAAATTTGGTGACAACATACCGTTATATAGGACGCGTCTTTCACCCAAACTTCAAGGTCATCGGCATTGCCATTTCAGGATGGTGGCCGTGTGAATTATGCAACCATTATAATCAATAACTTAAGACCCACCAATTCAGATTATCAAGCCTAGGGTGGTTTAAGCTATCCTGAAGGTCGTGATCCGTTATTTATTATAATTTAATATTATAATATTATTCTGTATGACTGGCTTAAAAGAGCTGAGCTGTATCTGCCACACGACAAGATGGCAGCTGTCCTCATGAGCCTGTCTTATATTTCAGTAGTTTTAGTATGTTGTATGCGATATACCCTACTGATACAATAATATAAACTTTGTATGAAATGATCTATAATGAAGATGTACTGCAGTGAAGAAATAGTTTATTTCAAGTCATTATTTGCCAACAGGTTGAATCCAATATATCAGTTAAGATCGCCATGATGTTATGGATATGTTTAGCTCTGGGCTAGCGTGTTACCCTGTCATGCAGTTGACTGGGGATCGAATACTGCTACAGTTGACTTTTTTTTTTCTTGAATTCTTTTACAAATGATGTGCACAAGCTCTTTTCACAGATACTGAATAAAATGTCATTTAGCTCAAAGGGGAGGCTAATGTATACACTCGTTTATTAATAAAATCACAGTCCCAGCATTGCACATAAACAGAAGACATTACGAAAAGGAGAATAGAAGAATTAGATACACGTTGTTATCAACCACAGCCTTCTTAATGTCTCTGTACGGTGCTGTCCTCTTGTGGGTTATGTGGGTAGTATTGTTCCAAATATACCGCTGTGTCAATACCTGGCCTCCTAAAGTATGGCAATTTTGTAATACTGGTAGTTCGACTATTAGCCACGTTCGCGCTCCGATTACCTTTAATGATAGAACGTACAAGGCACTGCCGGCAGGAAGTTAGGTCCTCATTTGAGTACGTAATTCAATTGCTTATATGAGGACGAAGCGTCCTGCTGGCAGGACCGTTCTTTTTTCCATTATATAGAGGGAAATGTAACGAATCAGCGCATGCAAGTCTGAAGTTGGTAGCTCTGACCGTTCAGTAATGGCGGCGATTATACGTAATGGTGACTGTGTTTATGTTTTTGCTACCTATTTCGATGCTCCAAACAGCGGAGATGCATGAAGTCGCTCGTTATTTGCTAGTAATTATGATATCAGTAAATGTCATGGTACTGTAGTTTAAATTACGTGTAGTTGTGCAACTGTGCAGTGGGATATTGACAAAAACACAACTAGGCTTTTATTTATTTATTCATTCTCGAGTGATGGACGCGCCGTCGCTCATACATTTATTTAGTCTCTGTACTATAAGAAAACACGTTTATACTTTATACGTTTATATATTTTAGAGTCAATATGTTGTTAAGAGACAGTTATTGTATTAGTCAATATGAGTCATATTAAATATTGTAGAATATTTACAGACTTTTATTGTTTGCCCAGTACCAGAACTGCAATATTATTACGCTCTGATAACCCAAAGTACTGCCGGAAGGACGCGTCCTGCTGGAAGGCCAGTTCAAACATTTGCCATAAGGGTCCAAAGTCCTGCTGGAAGGACGCACCGCTGTGTACAAAAGTACTTCCGGAAGGTCCTTCTAGCAGGACGAGTGACTGTACGCTCTATCATTAAACACTGCCAGTTGGATCACCTCCCTCCTAGCTACTTTAAACTGCCTACTCGTTGAACACCCAGAGGCGTACTAGATAAATATGAATTCACTGCTAGGTCGCAGCACCAACCTACTGTGATTGGCGCGGATTTTTTAAGGGGAAGGTACCCAAAACGATAGATCCTTAAGTTTGCAGGCTGGCTTAATATAGAGATTAACGGACGTGAATGCATTACAATAAGTTAGTAGTTTTGTTATTCAATCATCATAAAGTATATAATATTGATTTTGACACTTACTGGCTAATTATCAATATAAAAGAAAACAAACACTACATGGTGGTAGAGGTGATTGTGTTAGGGATGAGGACAAAGAGTTATAAATATACCCATACATTTAGGAGAAAGTAGGCTATATGTTCTTTGCTGAACATCTTGTTCTCATATCTTTTTGGACCTGGTCCCACCAGCGAAGTCTCAGTCGTCCCAATACTCGCCTGCCTCTGGTTACCCCTCCCAAAACTGCTCTTAAATTCAATTTTCTACTTCTTCTATGTGCATGACCGGCCGAGCGCAGCCTTTGGCTTTTGGCACGGGCCACGATATCTGTTTTTTTGTAGGGATCCCGCAATTCCTTATTTGTTCTAATTCTCCACTGGCCATTTTCTACTATCGGTCCGAAAATGCGTCGTAATATTCTATTTTCAAAAGTTACTAATTTCCTTTCAGTTTGCTTGGACGATACCCAGGTTTCTGAGTCGTACGTGACAACAGGAAGCATGATGTTTTAATAAATTCTCACTTTAGTTTTTCTAGATATAATTTTACTCTTTAAGAGATTTTGCAGAGAACAGTAGCTTTTGTTGCCACTGAGAATTCTTGTTTTATTTCTGTTTCTTCCATATCATTCTGGTCTATGATAATCCCCAATGTCACCAAGGGAAGAACTGGCTCCTACCTTATCCTGTGTGGAGTTCCCTCAACCGTTTAAGAGTGGGTGTCCCACGATGCAAGACCAACCTGCAAAAATGGGGGATCCTTCCAGCAGACGCAGACACTTCTTGTGAATGTGGAGCTGAACAAGACCCAAGCCACCTACTTATCTGCCCCCTCCTGGACAACCCATGCACAACAGAAAATGTTTTTAGAGGAAGCAACAATGCCATCCCAGCTGCAGATTTTTGGAAATATTGACCGGGCACGGAAATGAATGAATGAATGAATGAATGATGATGATGATCATGATGATAATCCCCAGATATTTGAACTCAATACATCTGTGAAAAGCGTATGAAGCAACTGTTAAGGGGTTTTGTACTTGTGCTGCATTCCTTCCTACAACTAGATATTTTGTTTTTTGTTCATTTATCATTCGACCTACTTCAAGTGGTACGCAGTTGCTAAAAGGTTGGGATACCCTAGTTTACGAGCAACACAAGCACAGACATGCTAGATGCTTCTAGATACCTTAGGATTTTCCTACAGTGCAGCCAAGAGGCAAAAGGTAGCCTACGCTACGGCACCAAAATGGATAGCTTTATGCTGGGAGATCCAGGGTTAGAATTCAACCACAGACAACGGACATGCTGAGTGTGGTTTACACCGGATTAATCCACGGTCATTACAGGCAAGTATTGAAATGGTACCCAATTTGAAAGTCCGGAACACCTATCCAAACAAATACACACACTTCTACAGCCGTCGGGAATCTACATATTTAAATCACTAAGGTGATTTTTGTTAACACGAGATTGAGAGAACGACAGAACCGATTTACTTCGTAGAGCACTCTGAGGAAAGCTCTTGGCCTGTAAATTTGCAGAGTGTCTTTAAAAGAAACAAATATGTTAAGCTTATTTTTAAATTAATAAAGAAAAATGCAGAATTCTTTCCGTTCGCGCATACGCACAATCGGCCTTGGCGCATCGGTTAGAAGCCAATTAAAATGTAATTTACTTAGTAACTGTACGTGTACATGTAAAAAGTTTCCGTGTAATTGAAAACCGACATAACCAAGTCCTGGCAGTAAAATATAGTAAGAGTATGAACCTATACGAATGTGCAACATTGATTTTTAGCCTATTTTCATTTTATGAAAAAAATAGGCTTATGAGATCACCTTTTGGCCGTGTGTGTGCGTGTGTGTGTGATGGGGTGTGTGTGTCCCCTAGTAACTTCTAAACGGCTGGACTGATTTCAATGAAACTCGGTAAGATCATAGAGCCATTCTTGCCGACCCCGACCTTTAAATTTTATTGTGTCTCACCAATCCAACATGGCGGCTGTGAAAAATATTTCACCAGCATTCAGTATCTCCGAAACTATTACCGTTATCACCCTGGAATTGTATACGGTAATAAAGGACACTGCTAGAAGTTCACCTATGAGACTTTCAAAAACCTGCTAACTACAAAACCAACATGGCGGTTAAGCGAATTTGAGATTTTATGTAGACTTTGCTCACGATTTAACCATCCAAACGTAATGAAACTTGGTACAGTAAATGATTATACACATTGTAATGCACTGGCGTCTACGTTACTTCAATTGTTTACATAACCTCAAAATGGCGGCTGTGCGAAATATTTCCCTGGCATTCTCTATCTCCGAAACTTTTACAGATATCACCCTGAAATTTTGTACGGTGATAAAGGGCACTGGTACAAGTTAATCTATGTAACTTTCATAAACCTGTAAAGTAAAAAACGAACATGGCGGCCAAGCGAATTTGAAACATTTTAATAGACTTCTCCTGAGATTTAACTCTCTGAGCGCAGTGAAATGTGGTACAGTGAATGATTATACATATTGTAATGCACTGGCATCTAATTTAGTTCAATTGTTTACATAACCTCAATATGGCGGCTGTGCGAAATTTTAAAATTAAGTTTTGATTTATTGTGTCGTAATCTTGCGATCGAAGTGAAAGTTTGAATAATGAAGCTACTCAATAATTTTCCTTTAATGACACATAACTCTATGGCGTATACAAATATCAATCCAAAATGGCGAGCATCCGAAATATTTAGACAGTTCTCAATATCTACGAATCTCTTACAGCAATCGAACTGATTTTTTATTATGTTCATAGCTTCTATGAACATAAGTTCACCTATAGGACTTTCAGTAACCTGGTGATCACAAATCCAACATGGCGGCGACGCGAAGACTTTGATTACTTCGAAGACCGACAAGGAATACAATTTCAGTCAGGAATCAAGGAGAGTGGTTTTCCATAATAATCAGAACACTAGAAGTAATCCTGGAGACAATAGAACGAATTATCAACAAAGGAATAATGGGGGGAATTGTCGGATAGATCAGGATACTCGTTACAACTATGAGCAGCAATCTATAGAGAATCTTAATAGTAGAGAAGAAGTAAATCAAGATGATAGAGGGCTTAATTTAATTAGGTATAGAGGGCAGGAAATGGCAATCACCATGAACAAATAAGGAATCAGGAGCCTTTAAACTAAGACCGGGCTCCGTAATTAAGGTCTGCTGCGAAGTCCAAAGGTGCTGTTTTGATCAATGTTGTAAAGGAATTTGTTTATGACCTTGATGTTAAGCAGGATCTTTTAGAGGTCCTATCCTATGATGATAGATGTGATACAGTATTAATTAACCCTACTGTAGAGGTAGAAGTGTGGAATGACTGCATTAGGGTATTATTAGATTCAGGTAGTTGAAAGTCATGTATTACCGGTAATTCTAAATTGTATGAGGAGTCTTGTCAGAGAGGAATTGTTGTACCCCGCCCATTCATTCGACAAATACGTGTTGACCGACTAAAAAGCTACAAATGACAAAATAAACATGTAGCCTATTTGCATATAACCTACTCATGTTAATTGCCTCTATCAATATACAAAATTTCAGTTTGATTGTTGTAATAGATTCGTAGATATTGAAAACCATCTAAATATTTCAGATGGTCGCCATGTTGGATTTTTATTTATGTACTATTACATGAAGATTATTTACGTGTGGTATTCAGTTTTCAATCGCATGATTAGGACACAAGAAGTAAAAACGAGATTTTAAAATTTCGCACAGCTTCCATGTTGTGGTTATGAAAACAATTGAAATAAATTAGATGCCAGTGGATTAACATTTGTATAAGCATATAACGTGCGAAGTTTCACTGCACTCGGATGGTTAAATCGTGAGAAACGTCCATTTAAATATTTATACTTCCCGTCGCCGCCATGTTGGATTTGTGCTCACCAGGTTACTGAGAGTCATATAGGTGAACTTATGTTCATAGCCTCTATGAAAATTAAAAAATCAGTTTATTGCTGTAAAATATTCGTATATATTTAGAACCATCAAAATATTTCAGATGCTCGCCATTTTGGATTGTTATATGTATAGGCCATAGAGTTATGTACCATTAAAGGAAAATTATTGCGTACGTTCATTATTCAAACTTTCACTTCAATCGCATGATTACGACACAAGAAACAAATATTCAATTTTAAAATTTCGCACAGCCACCAATTTGAGCTTATGTAAACAATTGAACTAAATTCGATGCCAGTGCATTACAATATGTATAATCATTTACAGTACATTTCACCGTGCTCAAATGGTGAAACAGCGAGAAAAGTCTATTAAAAGGTTTCAACTTCGCTTTGCCGCCACGTTCGTTTTTACTTAACAGGTTTTATGAAAATTACATAGATAAACTTGTAGTAGTGCCTTTTATCACCGTACAACATTTGAGGGTGCTAAGAGTAATAATTTAGGATAAATAGAATGCCAGTCAAATATTTCGCACAGCCGCCATTTTGAGGTTATGAAAACAATTGAACTAAATTAGATGCCGGTGCATTACAATGTGTATACACATTTGCTGAACCAAGTTTCATAACGTTTGGATGGTTAAATCGCGAGAAAAGTCTATTTAAAAATGTCACCTTCGCTATGTTGGTTTTGTAGTTACCAGGTTTTTTAGCCTACTTTTCACATTTGGAACAAGTAGTTCCGTGAAGAACTATACAGCCTATTTTCATATATCCTACTTATGTTAATTGCTACTATCAACATACACAATTTCAGTTTGATTGCGGTAATAGATTCGTAGATATTGAGAACCGACTAAATATTTCGGATGGTCGCCATGTTGGATTTTATATATGTAGGTCCTAGAGTTTACTGTTACATGCAGATTATTGTGAACGTGTAGGATTCAAACTTCAATCGCATAATTAAGACACAAGAAAAAACAAGGAGATTTAAAAAAAATTCACAGCTACCATCTTGAGGTTATGGAAACAATTGAAATAAATTAGATGCCAGTGGATTAACATTCGGATAAAGATTTACTGTACCAAGTTGGATGGTTAAATTGCGAGAAACGTCCAAGTGAATATTTATAATTCGCGTCACCGCCATGTTGGATTTGTGATCACCAGGTTATTTAAAGTCCTATAGGTGAACTTAAGTTCATAGCCCCTATGAACATTAAAAAATGCAGTTTGATTGCTAAAATAGATTCGTAGATATTCAGTATCGTCTAAATATTTCGGATGGTCGCCATGTTGGATTGTTAAATGTATAGGCCATAGAGTCATGTACCATTAAAGGAAAATTATTGCGTAGGTTCATTATTCAAACTTTCACTTCGATCGCATGACTACATCACAAGAAATAAAAACTCAATTTTAAAAATCGCACTGCCGCCATCTTGAGGTTATGTAAACAATTGAACTAAATTAGATACCAGTGGATTACAATGTGTATAAATATTTCCTGTACCAGGTTTCAGTGCGCTTGGAACATTAAATCGCGAGAAAGGTCTATTTAAAATGTTCAAATTCGCTTGGCCGCCATGTTCGTTTTGTAGTTAACCGGTTTTTGAAAATCTTATAGATGGAATTCCAGTAGTGCCCTTTATCTCCGTACAAAATTTTAGGGAGATACCGCTAATAGTTTCAGAGATATAGAATGCCGGTGAAATATTTCGCACATCCGCCATCTTGTGATTATGTAAACAATTGAACGAAGTTAGATGTCGGTGCATTACAATGTGTATAAACATATACTGTACCAAGTTTCATTGTGTTTGGTTGGTCAAATCGCGAGAAACGTCTATTAAAAGTCGCAAATTCGCTTGGCCGCCATGTTGGTTTTGTAGTTACCAGGTTTTCAAAAGTCACATAAGTGAACTTATAGTAGTTCCCTCTATCACCATAGAAAATGTCAGGGTAACATCGGTAATAGTTTCGGAGATATTGAATGCTGGTGAAATATGTCGCACAGCCGCCATGTTGGATTGGTGAGTCGTAACAAAATTTGAAGGGCACGGTCGAGGTCGCCGGGAATAGTGCTATGAATTTTCCGAGTTGCATTGAAATCGCTCCTGCCGTTTAGATTTTATTAGGGGGGGACACACACACGAATCACACACACACACACACACACACACACGGACAAAAGGTGATCTCATAAGCCTATTTTTTCAAAATTGAAAATAGGCTAAAAATGAGGAAAAAGTAGACTTATGAGATCGGGCAAATGTGTGTCTGCCTGTCTGTCCTTCTGTCTGTCTGTCTGTCTGTCTGTCTGTCTGTCCTTCTGTCCTTCTGTCCTTCTGTTTGTCTGTCTGGCTGGCTGTGTGTGTGTGTGCCTCCCCCCCCCCCTATCAACTCCTAAACGGCTGGAGCAATCGAAACAAAAGTTGGTAGGAGTAAAGAACTACACCTGAATATCTTACGGCCATATTTGAAAATGATGTCAGTGCAACCAACTGCTGAAAAATCGTAATTGAAATTTGGATATCTTGGAAGGTATGCATGGGAGCTCTTCCAAAATTGGCACACATATAGATTATAATATTTCAGTTTAATTTCCTGGAGGTCATATATGGCAGTATTGCCAACATGATTCTAAGCCTGCCGATATGTCCAATTTTTAAATGCATGTAACATCTACACTATCAATTGGATATCAACCAAATTTCGTATGTACTATGTGTTCCATAACATTAATGGCTATGCGTATTCTTAAGAGCAACCAGGGCTGCCAACTGTTAATAAATACTCTCTCCATTTTTATCTTAATAACAATGTATCAGAAAGTATGCAAACCAAGAGCCCGAAACTTTGCACACGTATAGTACATGACCTTCTACATGAATTTGGAGTACATAGTATACGTCAGTGCTGCCAACATGATTCTAAGCTTATCGATAGGACCAAATTTTAAATGCATGTAACTTCTATACTAACAAATGGATTTGAACCAAATTTCGTATGTGATTTGTGTAGCATAACTGATATGAATATGTGTATTTTTAAGAGCCAAAAGGGCTGCCAACTGTATATAAATGCTCTCTATTTTTACCCTAATATATATACACTAAACCAGAAAATATCTAAACCAACAGCTCTAAACTTTGCATACGTATAGTACCTAACATTCTAAATTGATTTGAAGTAACTAATATACGTCAGTGCTGCCAACATGATTTCAGCCTGCTGATAAGTCCAATTTCTAATACATGTAACTTCTATACTAACAAATGGATTTCATCCAAAATTGGCACAATAATAGCTCATAATATTTTAGATTAATTCTAAAATTTTAAGAAAAGTAGGTTCCTTAGTTCGTCACGGAACTACTTGTTTAAATTCACATAGGCGAACTTGCAGTAGTGCCCTTTATCACCGTACAAACTTTCAGGGTGATATCGGTAATAGTTTCGGAGATATTGAATGCTGGTGAAATATTTCCTACAGCCGCCATGTTGGATTAGTGAGACGTAATAAAATTTGACGGGCGCCGTCGGGGTCGGCCAAAATTGTGCTATGACCTTACCGAGTTTCATTGAAATCGCTCCAGCCGTTTACAAGTTATTAGTGTCACACACACACACACACACGCACACGCACCACACACACATACGCACACACGGACAAAAGATCTCATAAGCCAATCTACTATATATTTGTAAAATAGGCCTACCACTCACTCACTCACTCAATCACTCACTCACTCACTCATTCGTCACGAAATCTCAGAAACCACCGAACGGATTTGAATGAAATTTGGTATGCAGCTTCCTCAAGGGCCATAGGTGCTCGCTAAGAAAGGTTTTCAAAACATTCACTCGGGATCATAGTCAAACCGCGAAAGCCGCGATTTCTACTATATATTTGTCAAATACCACTCACTCATTCATCACGAAATCTCAGAAACCACCAAACGGATTTGAATGAAATTTGGTATGCAGCTTCCTCAAGGGCCGTCAGTGCTCGCTAAGAAAGGTTTTCAAAAAATTCGCTCGGGATCATGGTCAAATCACAAAAACCGCGATTTCTACTATATGTTTGTCAAATACCACTCAGTCATTCATCACGAAATCTCAGAAACCACTTAACGGATTGGAATGAAATTTGGTATGCAGCTTCCTCAAGGTCCGTAGGTGCTCTCTAAGAAAGGTTTTCAAAATTTTCACTTGGGGTCATGGTCAGACCGTGAAAATTGCGAAAACCGCGATTATATGAACAGCTTCAATAATGCCTAAGTTTACTGTTTTGTTGCCAGGTAATGTGGGCTGCATCACGTCGCCCCTACCAGAGTTCTGGTAATCGTATCTTATATCTTATAATATATATATATATATATATATATAAAAGGATGTTCGTTTGTTTGTCTTTTATGCGTTCAAAAACCATTCATTAGATTGCGATCAAATTTTGGTGAGTTGTTGTGCACACTTCCGAAATCATTATAGGCATAGTTAATCCAATTTACAATAGACAGAGCGCGAGTAGTTTAAACAATGCGTGTTGGCGATGCGTTCATATACAATTCATCCGATTGCGATAAAATTTTGGTGAGTTGTTGTGCACAGTCCCACAAAAGTTATAGTCGTAGTAAATCCAATTTACAATAGATGGCGCGCGAGTAGCTTCAACAAAATGGCGTGCGTTGTTTCAAGAAAGTCCCACATGCGTTCATATACCAATCATCCCATTGGGATGAAACTTGGTTGAGATGTTCTGCACACTTCAGGTAAGGTTTCTGGCTTAGTAAATCCACTTTACAATAGGTATCGCACAAGTAGATTCAACTAATGAGCGACGGCACGCGAATCGTTGAAACAAAGTCCCGTATGAGTTCATATACCTTTCATCCGATTGCTATGAAACTTTGCTGAATTGTTGTGCACACTCCAGGAAAGGTTTCTGACTTAGTAAATCATTTTACAATAGGTAGCGCACGAGTAGATTAAACAAATGAATAACTGCGCGCGTATCGTTTAAATAATCCGTATGCGTGCATATAGTCTACCATTTATGCGATTGCAATGAAATATGGTGAAATGTTGTTTCCACTCCCGCGAACATTTCTGATTTAGTAAATCCATTTTACAATTGGTAGCGCACGAGTAGACTTAAATAATGAGGGACAGGGCGTGAATCGTTTCGACCAAGTCCCGTATGCGTTCATATACCATTCATCCGATAGTGATAAAACTTTGGTGAGTTGAGTAAGTTACAGTCCAGCGAAGGTGTATGAATCCGTGGCACAAAAGTAGATTCAACAAATGAGTGACGGCGCGCGAATCGTGTAAACAAAATCCCGTATGCGTTCATATGCCATTCATCCGATTACCATGAAACTTTGACGAGTTGTGTACACGCCAGGGAAGGGTTTCGAATTAATAAATCCATTTTACAATAGGTAGCGTACGAGTATATTCAACAAATGGGTGACGGCGTTTGAATTGTTTCAACAAAGTCCCGTATGCGTTCATATACCATTCATTTCATTGCGATGAAACTTTGGTGAGATGTTGAGCATGCTCCTATGATTTTTATGAGATAGTAAATCAATTTTACAATAGCTTAGAGGTGGTTAACAGAAAAAGAAAAAATATTGGGAATCCAAAAACACTTCAACAAACAAAGTTACAACACCAACACTTTCTTTGATTGGCATTGCAACGCATGCCGGGTACAGCTAGTATAGATATAAACAAGTAGTTCCGTGAAGAACTATACAGCCTATTTTCATATATCCTACTTATGTTAATTACCTCTATCTACATACAAAATTTCAGTTTGATTGCTGTAATAGATTCGTAGATATTGAGAACCGACTAAATATTTCGGATGGTCGCCATGTTGGATTTTATATATGTAGGTCCTAGAGTTCTGTACTGTTACATGATGATTATTGTGTACGTGTAGCATTCAAACTTCAATCGCATGATTAGGACACTAGAAGTAACAAGGAGATTTTAAAATTCCGCACAGCTGCCATCTTGTGGTTATGGAAACAATTGAAATAAATTAGATGCCAGTGGATTAACATTCGTATAAGGATTTACTGTACCAAGTTTCACTGCACTCGGATGGTTCAATTGCGAGAAACGTCCATGTGAATATTTATATTTCGCGTCGCCGCCATGTTGGATTTGTCATCACCAGGTTATTTAAAGTCCTATAGGTGAACTTAAGTTCATAGCCCCGTTGAACATTTAAAAAAATCAGTTTGATTGCTATAATAGATTCGTAGATATTCAGAGCCGTCTAAATATTTCGGATGGATTGTTAAATGTATAGGCCATAGAGTCATGTACCATTAACGGATAATTAATGCGTAGGTTCATCATTCAAACTTTCACATCGATCGCATGATTACGACACAAGAAATAACAACTTAATTTTAAAATTCACAAAGCAGCCATCTTGAGGTCATGTAAACAATTGAACTAAATTAGATACCAGTGTATTACAATGTTTATAAACATTTCCTGTACCAGATTTCATTGCAGTTGGAACATTAAATCGCGAGAAAGGTCCATTTAAATTTTTTCAATTCGTTTGGCCGCCATGCTCGTTTAGTAGTTAACCAGTTTTTGAAAGTCTTATAGATGAACTTCCAGTAGTGCCCTTTATCCCCGTATAAAACTACGGGGTGATACCGCTAATAGTTTCAGAGATATAGAATGCCGGTGAAATATTTCACACATCCGCCATCTTGTGGTTATGTAAACAATTGAACCAAGTTAGATGTCGGTGGATTACAATGTGTATGAACATATACTGTACCGAGTTTTATTGCGTTTGGTTGGTTAAATCGCGAGAAACGTCTATTTAAAAGTCGCAAATTCGCGTGGCCGCCATGTTGGTTTTGTAGTTACCAGATTTTCAAACGTCACATAGGTGAACTTCTAGTAGTTTTTTTATCACCGTAAAAATTCCAAGGTGATATCGGGAATAGTTTCGGAGATATTGAATACTGGTGAAATATTTCGCACAGCCGCCATGTTGGATTGGAGATACGTAACAAAATTTGAAGGGCACGGTCGGGGTCGTCCAGAATAGTGCTATGAACTTACCACGTTTCATTGAAATCGCTCCAGCCGTTCAGAAGTTATTAGGGACACACACACACACTCCTCACTCACACACACAGACAAAAGGTGATCTTAAAAGCCTATTTTTTTAAATTGAAAATAGGCTAAAAAGGATGTTCGTTTGTTCGTCTTTTATGCGTTCATAAACCATTCATCCGATTGCGATCAAATTTTGGTGAGTTATTGTGAACACTTCCGAAATCATTATAGGCATAGTCAATCCAATTTACAATGGACAGCGCGCGAGTATTTTAAACAAATAAATGCTGGTGATGCTTTCATACAGCCTACAATTCATCCGATTGCGACCAGATTTCGGTGGGTTATTTGACACACTTCCGGGATTGTTATAGGCATAGTTAATCCAATTTACAATAGATAGCGCGCCAGTAGTTTAAACAAATGAGTGTTGGCGATGTGTTCATATACATTTCATCCGATTGCGATCAAATTTTGGTGAGTTGTTGTGCATACGCCAGGAAAAGTTATAGGCATAGTAGATCCAATTTACAATAGATGGCGCGCGAGTAACTTCAACAAAATGGCGTGCATTTGTTTCAACAAAGTCCCACATGCGTTCATATAACATTCGTCCGATAGCGATGAAACTTGGGTAAGAGGATGTGTACACTCCAGGCAAGGTTTCTGGGTTAGTAAATCCATGTTACAAAAGGTAGCGCACGAATGGATTCAACAAATGAGCGACGACGCGTGAAGTGTTACAACAAAGTCCCGTATGCGTTCGTATACTATTCGTCCGATAGCGATGAAACTTGGATGAGCTGTTGTGTACATTTCAGGGAAGATTTCTAGCTTAGTAAATCCATTTTACAATAGGTATCACACAAGTAGATTAAACAATTGAGCGACAACGCGCAAAGTGTTTCGACAACGACCCGTATGCGTTCATATACAATCGTCCGATAGCGATGAAACTTGGGTGAGTTGTTGTGTACACTCCAGGGAAGATTTCCGGCTTAGTAAGTCCATTTTAAAATAGGCAGCGTACGAGTAGATTCAACAAATGAGCGAAGACGCGCGAAGCGTTTCTACAAAGTCCCGTATGTGTTCATATACCATTTGTCCGATAGCGATGAGATTTGGGTGTGATGTTTTGTACACATCCGGGAAGGTTTCTGGCTTAGTAAATCCACTTTACAATAGGTAGATAGTAGTGTGTTTGTAACAGTTCTAAATCCTTCTACGGCTTTCCTCCTACTAGATGGCGGCGGCACGATATCTCTCGAACGCATGGCCGGATTTTGACGAATGAGGTGTCATTGAACTCGGGCTGACACCCCCTTTCCAATGGAGAACATATTTCCACCTCAAAAATAAAACCTACCCCTACTAGGGGGTGAAATTGAAATTGTTTAGAAAATCTCGCTTTTCAAGTGCAACATGTGAGAGTTTGAATGCCAATATGGAATTAAACGTTGTTCCACACAAGAGACATGTGTACGGTGGAAAGTAACTATGAATTAACATGCTTGTTTTTTGTTTTTTACGCATGTCCACTCATGGCTTTTGTAAGAGGGCGGGCTTTATAAAGATGGTGGCTGTAGTGTAACCTAACCTAACCCAACCCACAAGGGGTGATCAAAAAGTTTTTCAAGCGGTGCTTATCGATAGGCAAACCAATAATCAAAGAGGGGTATGTCAGACCTAGAGGCGATCCATGTTGATTTGTTTCTTTGGACTGATCCCTGTTGACTAGCCCCTTTGGACGGATCCTTTTTGAAGGGAGTCATTTTTGACAGGTCCCTGTTGACAGGTCCTTTTTGACGGGTCCCTGTTGACCGGTCATTGTTGACAGGTCATTGTTGACGGGTCATTGTTGACGGGTCCTTGTTGACAAGTCCCTGTTGATGGGTCCCTGTTGACAGGTCCTTTTGGACTGATCCCTTTGGTCCGGTCCCTTTGGCGTGGTCCCTATGGACTGGCTCATGATTTTATCCAAATTATCTCAAAGGGCCTAACTACATTTATGTGTAAAGCAGTGTGTTGAACTGACGTTGTTCGCCAGTCCCCACTACTACAATTTGATAACGATATGAAAGGAATTGATTAACCAGACAAGAGTTAACTACCAACGAAACACTTCGGCGACTCAGCTTGTTATTGACCAGTGAGTAGGGTTTTAGAAAAACTGTTTGCTATTTTGGGTTATATACAAAAATGCTTAGACCTACTGAGCGACTATGTTTGTTAAACAAGACATTATACCAGAGACGATTAGGATTCTTATGTAGCTCAGACAAGGAAAGCATGTCTACAGAATCTGATGACATTGAATATAGATTTAGGTATTAGGAAGTCATTTTGAAGGCCTTTGTCTGGAGCGTGGCACTCTATGAAAGTAAGACAATTGGTGTAGCAGAAAAGTGGAGAATTGAAGTGTTTGAAATGTGGTGTTACAGGAGAATGATGAAGATTAGATGGGTAAATAGGGTTACAAACAATGAGACGAGTGGGGGAGAAGAGATGTTTCTGGCGACTTCTAATGAAGTAAAGAGATAGGTTGGTAGGACACATACTAAGACACCTGGTGTAAAGTTAACACCACTGGATCAACCAATTAAAGGTCTCCATTATCTAAGAGAATTCTGAGTGTGTTCAGAATTAATAAAGTTTGAGCGTTAAAGTATGTATGGTGGAACATGATAAGAGCAAACACAAAAAAACAGAGAAACAGATAGAAAGCAAGTAGCTTTAACATAAACATGTATTTTCAATCAATTTGTTTACAATTTTAGTTACAGAGATAAACAAGGTTAGTTTCTTAAAAATAAATAAATCAAAGTTACAAATCTTGGGCATATGTAAATGGCGGAAAGCAAGAATAGAGTTGCTTTTGACTGGCTGACAGGGAGCATATCCTGTCAAACCAAAAGAAAAGAAAAAGGAAAACTATAGAAGTTAACAAAAAAAAACATGACCTATGAAGGGGGCCAGTAACTGACAGGGGTCCAGTCCTGCAGCACCCTATAAGAAAGGTAATATGTAAGCAGTTGCCAAGATGCAACAAAAGCAATAATGTAATGGCAGAAACAAAATATGTGAGCTGCATACAAAATTTAATGAAACTGTGAAATGGCAGACGCATTTGGGCAAGTAGCCTTTTACCTGAACGTAACCCATGAAAGATATGGTGCACAGACAAAGTGCAAGAAAGTTACAGATATGCACAAACAATGCTGAGATGGTTCTCACAAAAAACACAAAAATAGCTAAAGCAAGCTGGTATGTAATTCCGCCTAGTGGGGAATTGTGAGAATAACACACAGACATTAAGATTGAGGAATCTTCTAGACCATGCTTGTTTAAAATTAACAGAAAGAACACAGAAAGTGCACAAAGACAGTGAAATGGCAGAATCAGGTCAGCTGAAGAATACGCATGAAAAAGCATTAAATACCTTATACATTTGGGTCCTTAACTTGTTGCTGTATTGCTGGCGATAATCCAGTTTTGCGTAGAACAAGAGAGACATAGGTTATGTCCAGTTTGAAATTGCGTAGCACAAAGTATTTCACTTGAGAGAGTGTGGTACCAAATTCCACACGTGTGCGTACAACAAAATTTGAGGTTACTTTCACAAAGTATGTGACGGAGCTGAAGCACTCGTATAATAGTAAGGTAGTCCTTAGCTATTATAAAGACGAAGTGAAGATATTCACTTAAGTCTAAGTACATTTTCTTAATACATAAAGATGAACACTTGAATTTGTGTTGCAGGAACACTTAAAAGTTTAATCCAGGTTGGATTAGTTGAAACGTGTCTAGACGACATGGCGAAGGTTGAAGTAACACTTCTTGATTCAGAATTACGATGCGAAGTTTGCAATGATGAAGTATTTCGTCTGGTGTCCTAGACGGGTGGTTGATGCCATACCAACGGAGAAATCACATGAAATATGTGTCGGTCTGCATGTTAAATTGCAGACAGCACTGAAGTCTGGAATTTTTCATGACCGGCCATTGGCGAGCTCCAAACATGTGGCGGGAAGAAGCGTGCTGAATGGTTGGAGAGAAGTGACGTCATAGAGACGGCCAATGAACGCGTGGCAAATGAGACCATATAGACGAACCAAAAATGCCACGAGGAAAGAGGTGACCTAATTAACACTTAGAGAAATGTCTTAGAGGCGAGATAGATAATATAATATAACAGGTGAGTACAAAATAACTTTAAATATAACGGAATCAAACAATAAAGCGAAACAAATATGATTTGTCACAAACACGTGGTAACGAAACAAGAAGTTCCGTGAAGAACTATACAGCCTACTTTTCATGCCAATGATTATTCTACAGAATATGAACCTATCTAGAATAATGACGAAATTAAGTTGGTAATATCGAAATATCTAATTAGTTCAAAATATACCTGGTATAATGTAGCCTAATAGAGCACTACAGTTGTCAGCCCTGGTGACTGTATATATTCTTAGTTCCATCTCTTAAGGTACAGAATACAAAATTTGGTTGAAATCCAATGGACGTTACATGCAGTTAGACACTGGATCTATCTGCACGCGTAAAAGCATGTTGTCAACAATGTCATGCGTGTGCTGGTCAGAAACAATCTGAAACATTATGATATTTTGTTGTGCCAATTTTAGATGAAATCCAATTGTTAGTATAGAAGTTACATGCATTTTAAAATTGGACATATCAGTAGGCATAGAATCATGTTGGCAGCACTGACTTATAATAATTACTCCAAATTAATCTAGAATGTCAGGTGCTATACGTGTGCAAAGTATAGAGCTGTTGGCTTGCATACTTTCTGATATATTGATATTAGGGTAAAAAAATATAGACAGCATTTATTAACAGTTGGCAGCCCTGATTGCTCTTAACAATACTTATAGTCATATTTGTTATGGTACACATAGCACATACGAAATTTGGTTGAAATCCAACTGATAGTATAGAAGTTACATGTATTTAAAAATTGGTACTATCAGCAGGCTTATAATCATGTTGGTAGAACTGACGTATATAAGTTACTCCAAATTAATCTAAAATGTCAGAATATACGTGTGCATAGTTTAAAGCTGTTGGCTTGCATACTTTCTGATATATTGGTATTTGGATAAAGAAAATAGAGAGAGCAATTATTAACAGTTGGCAGCCCTGGAGGCTCTTAAGAATACGCTCCGTCATATCTATTTATGTACAGATATTACATACAAAATTTGGTTGAAATCCAATTGATAGTGTAGAAGTTATATGCATTTAAACATTGGACCTATCAGAAGGCTTAAACTTATTTTGGCAACACTGTCATTGTTGGCCTCCTGGAAATTAAACTGAAATAGTATTATCTACATGTGTGCTAATTTTGGAGTAGTTCCCATGCATACCTTGCAAAATATCCAACATGGAGCTCAAATTTCTAGTGCGTTTTTTCAGCAGTTGGTAGCACTGACATCATTTTCAAATATGGACGTGAGATATTCCGGTGCACATCGTTACTCATACTAAATTTGGTTTTGATTGCTGCAGCCGTTTAGGAGTTGATAGGGGGGGACACACACACAGCCAGCCAGACAGACAGACAGAAGGACAGACAGACAGACACACATTTTCCCGGATCGATCTCATAAGTCTACTTTTTCCTCATTTTTGCAAAATGTGAAAAGTAGGCTAAAAATGAGGTTATAAGTCAAATACTCGTCTGACTTTTGCCGTGACAAAAACATACAAAATTTAACCAGTTAAATATTCGCAAATGCGAACAACACCCAAAAATAGCAAAATTAGTTATGGAAGAATGGTTCGAGGACAAGAACTTTAGGGGTAGACCAAGTTTAGAATATGTTAAACAGATAGCCTTGAATGTAGGGTGTGGTAGCTATATAGAGATGAAACGATTAGCTCTGGACAGATAGGCGTTGAGATCTGCATCAAACCAGTCAAAAGACTAAAGACTCAAACAACAACATGTAAGTTAACCAAAATAAAGTTGTGTAACGGTAAATATTAGTCAACGAACAGTAATGCATTATTAAAACCCATGACACGATACCTAAGAGCTTTTCTAAAATTATTTTAAAATGCCTTTAACCCTATATTAAATACCCAGATCACAAGACTCATAACTGCAATGTTATGGTAAAACAAAACAAAATCTATATTTCAAAACAAGCAAGTGGTTTAATCAATGTATACTGGAAAAAGTTTTGTAAACACTCAAGTCCACAAGACTAATTAAATTTGTAACTGTCAGGTTGGTCGAGTGGTTAAGGTGTTTGACTTAAGTTCAAATTTCCTGTACAAGGAAGCATGGGTTCGAATCCCTTTCCTAACATAACTATTGCCTTAACATGGCTTGGCCACACTGTATTAATATGAAAGCCGGGCACTTAAAGATCTAAGGGACAATTCTGATATTATCGTTCTCCCCGCTGACAAGGGTAACGCGACAGTGGTGTTGGATAAGGTTGATTATGATTCCAAGATCTCGTCTTTGTTATCAGATCCTGTATATAAGATTAATAGTCGTGATCCTACTACTCGCTACTCAAATGTCACCGTCAAATTGATCAAGCAATCATCTATTCCAGCGGATGCAGCGAAGACTCTCCTTCCAGGGGATGCTATTCCTCCGAGACTCTATGGTCTTCCTAAAATACATAAAGAAGATGTTTCTCTTAGACCTATTGTTAGTACGATTGGTTCTCCTACATATGCCCTTTCCAAATACTTAGGTAGACTACTTCAGTCGCTTCTGGGTAACACGCCTTCGTACATTAAGGTTTCCACACACTTCGTGGAAAAGTTGAAAGCTATAACACTTCAGCCGGGTGATATCCTAGTGAGTCTCGACGTGGTGTCTCTGTTTACGAGAGTACCTATTGATGGTGTTATGTCTCTCATTAATGGCTTTTTTTTTCCTGAAGACATCACAAGGCGTTTTTTTTATCACTGCATGACCTCCTCCTACTTTCTATGGAATGGGAATTTTTATGAGCAGACTGATGGTGTGGCCATGGGTAGTCCTCTCTCTCCTGTTGTGGCTAATTTCTTCATGGAGAACTTTGAAGAGAAAGCTTTGTCGTCGGCTCTTTTCAAACCGAAGATCTGGTGGCGTTATGTGGATGACACGTTCGTTGTTTGGACGGAAGGTGAGGAAACTCTTAGCCATTTCCTGGATCACCTTAATCTCCAGCACCCTTCTATTTGTTTCACCATGGAAAAGGAATCTGACGGCAAAATACCGTTTTTAGATGTTCTCGTCACCAAGAAAGAGGATGGATCTTTAGGACACAGCGTTTTTCGTAAGCCAACACACACCAATAGATATCTCCACGCAAGTTCTCACCATCACCCTGCCCAGAAACATGGTATCCTTACAACTCTAACTACCCGGGCTAGGAGGATTTGTGAAGTGTCTTCTTTACAAGAAGAAATTAATACCTTGCGAACCACCTTTGAGAGCAACGGTTATAGCAAGGCCTTGATCTCTACGGTTCTGAAACCAACAAATAATAATAGGACGTCAGTTGAGAAAAGAGATGTAAGAGGAACTGCTTACCTACCTTACATACATAACACGACGGATCGTATTGATAAATCCTACGTCGGTACAACATACGGACTGTATTTGGAACTTCTGTTAAGATTAGGCAACTCCTGCGACCAACTAAGGACAGTTTGCCTAAATTGCAACAACCGGGTATCTACAGAGTTCCCTGTACTTGTGGCAAGGTTTACATCGGGCAGACTTCGAGAACAATATGCACTCGCATTAAGGAACATAATAGATGTATCAGGCTCATTCAACCTGATAAATCAGCTGTTGCCGATCATGCATTAACACCTGGCCATGATGTCATGATCCAAGGAGTGGATGTTCTTGCCCGTATAAAGCAATATCGTCCCAGAATCATCAGGGAGGCGATTGAAATACGTAAACACCCAGATAATTTCAACCGCGACACCGGCTACAATCTTAGTGAATCCTGGCTACCTATTATCAGAACCCTGAGAAAGTAATTCACTGCTGCTTTCCGTTGTACCTAACATGTGGTTATATAAGCGTCCATCTTTGGGCACCTTCTATATGTACTTTGTTGCTTTCTCTTAGCAATCATTGTCGTATTCCAGATTATTCCTGACGAAGAAAGGCATGGTTTCTTTCGAAACGCGTCGAATTTTAATATAATAAACACGGCATAAGCCCAAAATTCAACATTATGAATAATATGAAACTCGGTACACAAACATAGATATAGTGTATTGTTTAAGGCCACTCTCTTTCTGAACATAGTCAGAGACTGTTGATGGTTAACAATTGCATTAATAGTGGGACATGGAGATAGTAATTAAGAAAAACAGACAATACCCATACAATATTTTTATTAATTTCATTTTATAATAGTTACACACTGAATTCAACTCTCTATCTCTTTACCATTGTTCGATATAGATTTTTAAACACAACGCTTGTTGTAGATCCTTTTATAACTTTCTCCATGTAGTCTTGATCTTAAAAACTGGGGAAGCCGCAATGGTTTTATAGACATAAAACCCCCATCCTCTTCTTTTTCATAATTATCATCATCATCATCATCATTATGAATATTATCATCAAAATTATTATAGTCATTGTCACCATCATTATCATCATCATCATCATCATCATTCTCAACATCGCTAGAACTATCCAATTCCTCTTGTTTATTTTCCACAGGATCTCTTGTAGAGTCTGCGTTACTTTTGATAGTGTTAAGGGATTTTTGAACGTTGACATCTGTCCTAACATGACTTTTTGAGGTGATGATAAATGCTTTTTAACAAACAATGCACTATCTTGAGTAGCAATATATTTTTCTTGGACTTGCTTTTTTACCTTGGTTAGAGTATTTTGGGTATTTAAATGTGTATTAATTTGAGATTCACAATGATGTTCGCTTGAAGTAAGTACGTTGGAGTCTTTTGTTTTAATCATTCCTCGACACTTTTTGGATCGTTGTTTTGAACATCGCCAAATAACAGTTCCATCATTATTGGTTGTTTTTACAATATATGTATATCCTTTATAGAAGACACATGGCTTGCCATGACTGGTTGTTGAGACTTCCATATCAACTAATACATATGAATTAAATTTTAGTAAAGTCACAAGAACAATCTTTAGATTACAAGCGATTTACACACACACACACACATACACACTTTCCTAAATGTCAAGATTTATGGATGTTGTTTTCCGCCAACAGCTGCTTACTGCATATGACAAGGCTGGAGACTGGTAGGTGAGACGGTCTTTCACGATGTGAACACTGTAACAGGCAGTAGTCAACTGACAATATTCTTATACCCTAGTCAAGGTTAACAGGTACTTACTGCGTATGACAAGGCCGTACACTCGTAGGTTAGACAGGTTTTTTTTTGCTAAGAATCTCATATACACCCTAGACATGTTAGTTCTGAACACTTAGTGGTTAATTGTATATATTGAATTTAAATACACAGCTTATACAAGCACGTTTGTCAGATAGGAGGTGTGAGAGGCTGGCAAAAAAGGAAATCTTTTAGTTTAATGAAACGTCATGTCCTTGTAGACGTGATTTATAGTAGGCGCAATTGATAGTAGGCGCAATTGATAGTAGGCGTAATTGATAGTAGGCGTAATTGTTAGTAGACGTGATTAATAGTAGACCCAATTTATACTAGGCGTGATTAATAGTAGGCGCAATTGATAGTAGGCGTGATTTATAGTAAGCGCAATTCATATTAGGCGCAATTGATAGTAGGCGTGATTGATAGTAGGCGCGATTGATAGTAGGCGCAATTTGACATGGGCGCGACTCAGATCATCTTTGATATCACAAAGATACAGTGTCAATGTTTACACCAAGTACAAGGCAGAGAGGGGATATTTAAAGACATAACCTCAGCTCACCTAACATAACCTAACTTAGTCACGTCACATGTTCTACAAGTTTAGACATGCTTTAAGACTGATTATGACGTCATAGATAGATGGGAGGGGTGGGAGGCTGACAAAAAAGGAAATGTTTTGTTTTAATGAAAAGTCATGTCCTAGTAGGCGCGATTGGTAGTAGACGCAATTGATAGTAGGCGTGATTAATAGTAGACTCAATTGATAGTAGGCGTGATTGACAGTAGGCGCAATTTGACATGGGCGCGATTTATAGTAGACGCAAAAGATAGTAGGCGCGATTGATAGAAGGCGTAATTAGACATGAGCGCGAATTTATAGTAGGCGCAATTGATAGTAGGCGTAATTTATAGTAGGCGTAATTGATAGTAGGCGCACAATTGATAGTAGACGTGATTTATAGTAGCGTGATTTATAGCAGGCGCATTTGTTAGTAGGCGTATTTGATAGTATACGCGATTCATAGTAGGCGCAATTTATAGTAGATGCAATTGGTAGTAGGCGCAATTGATAGTAGGTGCAATTGATAGTAGGCGTGATTGATAGTAGGCATGATTGATATGGGCGCGACTCAGATCACCTTTGATATCACAAAGTTACAGTGTCAATGTTTACACCAAGTACAAGGCAGAGAGGGGATATTTTAAGACTTAGCCTCAGCTCACCTAACATAACCTAACTTTACTTAACCTAACTTTGTCACGTCACATGTTCTACAAGTTTTAGACTTGCTTTAAGACTGATTATGATGTCATAGATAGATTGGAGGGGTGAGAGGCTGTCAAAAAAGGAAATGTTTTGGTTTAATGAAAAGTCATGTCCTAGTAGGCGCGATTGGTAGTAGGCGCAATTGATAGTAGGCGCGATTAATGGTAGGCGCTATTGATAGTAGGCGTGATTGATAGTAGACGTGATTGATAGTAAGGGCAATTTGACATGGGCGCGAATTATAATAGACGCGATTGATAGTAGGCGCAATTTGACATGGGCGCGATTTATAGTAGGCGCAATTGATAGTAGGCGTGATTGATAGTAGACGTAATTGTTAGTAGGCGCGATTGATAGTAGGCGCAATTGATAGTAGGCGTGACTATCCCAAAATGACAAAAGCATGTAAAACTTGTTATACCAATAAAATAATCTAATAAAAATAAAGGGTTGTTGTTATTTCCCATGTCTATTTTCATACCCTAACCTATACACGGAGTACATTTTTATTTTTATTTTGACTGGAATAGGATGTAAGTCAATGTCATAGGTGTATGTTAGTTACTGACAGTCAGTCTGTGGTCAGTTGGACTTGGTCCAGACAAGTGTGAACATGTTGCGCACACTGATTGTGGATTGCCAAGGGTTTAAAATTGGAGATATCATTTTTATATTCAAAGAAGTGGCCATAATCGTTTGTTCCACTTTTTGGATATCACAAGGTACCCATTTGGCAAAGTAGGTGCAAAAGTTGAGTGCAAAAGTGGGTGCAAAAGTGGGTGCAAAAGTCAGTGTAAAAGGGAGAGCAAATGTGGGTGTAATAGTGGGTGCACAAGTGGGTGTAAAAGTGGGTGCTAAAGTGGGTGCAAATGTGAGTGCGAAAGTGGATGTAAATGTGGGTGCAAAAGTGGGTGCCGTTTATAGTAGGCATGAATTTTACTAGAATGTGATTTGAGTAAATGTAATTTCTAAACCCAAGTAGTGAATAGTCAGTTGGTTTTGATCTATGCAAGCGTAAACATGTCACATACACTGGTGATGGATACTCAAGGCTTTAAGGTCAACGAAAACAAGTATATATTTAAAGAGGTGGCTATTATTGATTGCACAACACGAGGGTTACCAAATCTTTTTCGGACTAGTGTTTTAACATTTGAAGAGTTTTTTTTTAAACAGCAACGATATTTTATCTGTTGCACTACATTGATGATCACTCACACTTAAGACCTCACTATTTTTAGCCTATTTTCAATTTTGAACAAAATAGGCTTATGAGATCACCTTTTGTCCGTGTGTGTGTGCGCGTGTGTGTGTGTGGGTGTGTGTGTGTGTGTGTGTGAGGTGTGTGTGTGTGAGTCCCCCAAATAACCTTTAAACGGCTGGAGCGATTTCAATGAAACTCGGTAAGTTCATAGCACTATTCCGGACGACCTCGACCGTGGCCTTCAAATTTTGTTACGTCTCACCAATCTAACAAAGCGGCTGTGCGAAATATTTCACCAGCATTCAATATCTCTGAAACTATTCCCGATATAACCCTGGAATGTTTTACGGAAATAAATGGAACTATTAGAAGTTCACCTATGGAACTTTTGAAAAACTGGTAACTACAAAACCAACATGGCGGCCACGCGAATTTGCGACATTTAAATAAACGTTTCTCGCGATTTAACCAACCAAACGCAATAAAACTTGGTACAGTATATGTTTATACACATTGTAATACACCGACATCTAACTTCGTTGAATTGTTTACATAACCACAAGATGGCGGATGTGCGAAATATTTCACCGGCATTCTATATCTCGGAAACTATTAGCGGTATCACCCTGAAATTTTGTACGGAGATAAAGGGCACTACTGGAAGTTCATCTGTAAGACTTTCAAAAACCGGTTATCTACAAAAAGAACATGGCGGCCAAGCGAATTTGAAAATTTTAAATAGACCTTTCTCGCGATTTAATGTTTCAAACGCAATGCAATCTGGTACAGGAAATGTTTATACACATTGTAATGCACTGGTATTTATTTTAGTTCAATTGTTTTCATAACCTCAAGATGGCGGGTGTGCGAATTTTAAAATTAAGTTTTTATTTCTTATCTCGTAATCATGCGATCGAAGTGAAAGTTTGAATAATGAACCTACGCAATAATTTTCGTTTAATGGTACATGACTCTATGGCCTATACATTTAACAATCCAACATGGCGACCATCCGGAATATTTAGACGGCTCTGAATATCTACGAATCTATTATAGCAATCAAACTGATTTTTTATGGTCGTAGGGGCTATGAACTTAAGTTCTCCTATTAGTTTTCATATAACCTGGTGAGCACGAATCCAACATGGCGGCGACGCGAAGTATAAATATTCACATGGACGTTTCTCGCAATTTAACCATCCGAGTGCAGTGAAACTTGGTACAGTAAATCCTTATACGAATGTTAATCCACTGACATCTAATTTATTTCAATTGTTTCCATAACCACAAGTTGGCAGCAGGGCGAAATTATAAAATCTCCTTGTTACTTCTTGTGTCCTAATCATGCGATTGACGAAACCTGGCGCAGTCAGCTGGCATTTGAGGGTGCGCAAATGCGAGGGAGCCGTGTCAGTACATTTACTGGCACGTTTAAGATCCCCTTCGGGGCAAAATTCCGGCACCCCGGCGTCTCTAAAAGCCAGTGTAGTTAAAAGGGACGTAAAACCAATAACAATATTATTATTATTTATTCATGCGATTGAAGTTTGAATGATACACGTACACAATAATATTCATGTAACAGTACATAACTCTAGGACCTACATATATAAAATCCAACACTGCGACCATCCGAAATATTTAGTCGGTTCTCAACATCTACGAAACTATTACAGCAATCAAACTGAAATTTTGTATGTTGATAGTGGCAATTAACATAAGTAGGATATATGAAAATAGGCTGTATAGTTCTTTACGGAACTACTTGTTATTTTTAGCTCACTTTGTCACTGTTTTGAACGATGTTTTGAACAACGCCAAATAACAGTTCCGTTTTTATTGGTTCGTTTTACAATATACGAATAACCTTTATAGTATGCATATGGCTTACCATAACTATTCGTTGATACTCCCATATCAATTGTCAAGCATGAATAATCTCCAAAAAAATTCGCTCGATAATAGAAATATTAGTTTAAAGTGGGTGCAAAAGTGGGTGTAAAAGTGGGTGCAAAGGTGGGTGCAAAAGTGAGTGTAAAAGTGGGTGCAAAAGTGTGTGCAAAAGTGGATGTAAAAGTGGGTCAAAAGTGGGTGCAGTTTATAGTAGGCACGATTTTTAGCCTCTTTTCAATTTTTGAAAACATAGCCTTATGAGATCACCTCTTGTCCGTGTGTGTGTGTGTGTGTGTGTGTGTGTGTGAGGTGTGTGTGTGTGTGTGTGTGTGTGTCCCTAATACCTTCTAAACGGATGGAGTGATTTCAATGAAACTCGGTAAGTTCATAGCACTATTCCGGGCGACCCCGACCGTGCCCTTCAAATTTTGTTATGTCTCACCAATCCAACATGGCTACTGTGCGAAGTATTTCACCAGCATTCAATATCTCCGAAACTATTCCTGATATCACCCTGGAAATTTTACGGTGATAAATGGAACTACTAGAAGTTCACCTATGGAACTTTTGAAAAACTGGTAACTACAAAACCAACATGGCAGCCACGCGAATTTGCGACATTTAAATAAACGTTTCTCGCGATTTAACCAACCAAACGCAATAAAACTTGGTACAGTATATGTTTATACACATTGTAATGCACCGACATCTAACTTCGTTGAATTGTTTACATAACCACAAGATGGCGGATGTGTGAAATATTTCACCGGCATTCTATATCTCGGAAACTATTAGCGGTATCACCCTGAACTTTTGTACGGAGATAAAGGGCACTACTGGAAGTTCATCTGTAAAACTTTCAAAAACCGGTTAACTACAAAAAGAACATGGCGGCCAAGCGAATTTGAAAATTTTAAATAGACCTTTCTCGCGATTTAATGTTCCAAACGCAATGAAATCTGGTACAGGAAATGTTTATACACATTGTATTACACTGATATTTAATTTAGTTCAATTGTTTACAAAACCTCAAGATAGCGGCTGTGCGAATTTTAAAATTAAGTTTTTATTTCTTGTGTCGTAATCATGCGATCGAAGTGAAAGTTTGAATAATGACCCTACGGAATAATTTTCCTTTAATGGTACATGACTCTATGGCCTATACATTTAACAATCCAACATGGCGACCATCCGAAATATTTAGACGGCCCTGAATATCTACGAATCTATTATAGCAATCAAACTGATTTTTTTAAGTTCATAGAGGCTATATAGGCTATGAACCTATAGGATTTTAAATAACCTGGTGATCACAAATCGAACATGGCGGCGACGCGAAGTATAAATATTCACATGGACGTTTCTCGCAATTTTACCATCCGAGTGCTGTGAAACTTGGTACAGTAAATCCTTATACGAATGTTAATCCACTGGCATCTAATTTATTTCAATTGTTTCCATAACCACAAGATGGCAGCTGTGCGGAATTTTAAAATCTCCTTGTTACTTCTAGTGTCCTAATCATGCGATTGTAATTTGAATGCTACACGTACACAATAATCTTCATGTAACAGTACATAACTCTAGAACCTACATATATAAAATCCAACATGGCGACCATCCGAAATATTTAGTCGGTTCTCAATATCTACGAATGCATTACAGTAATCAAATTTATATTTTGTATGTTGATAGTGGCAGTTAATAAAAGTAGGATATATGAAAATAGGCTGTATAGTTCTTCACGGAACTACTTGTTACTAGATGTGATTTGAGTAAATGTAATTTCTAAACCCAAGTAATGAGTAGTCAGTTGGTTTTGATCTATGCAAGCGTAAACATGTCACATACACTGATGATGGATAGTCAAGGCTTTATTTTTTTTATTTGTCTAGAAAAAGATTCCCGAGAGCAGAGCTCTGTCGTGGGGAACAGTACATAGTTCATTACATAGATGACGGACTAACTATACATATGCTAAATTATAATACATTTAGAGTACAGTATACAAATAAGCAATAGAAGTGTATTCAAAGCGACGCTTTTATGGTCAACAAAAACAAGTATATAGTTAAAGATGTGGCTATTATTGATTGCACAACACTGAATCTATTTTTGAAATGTTTACAAAGGGCCTAAGAGCACTTTTGTTAATATCTCGCGAACCAAAAGACTAGGGCATTGTATAAGGTATCGTTGGACTTTTTGCCGAAAACTGCTGGTAAACACCTAAGTTCCTACGGCTTTTTAAAGATGGCGGCTGTAGTGTAACCTAACCTAGCCTAACCCAACCCACGAGGGGTGATTAAAAAGTATTCTAAGCGGCGCTTGTCGATAGGCAAACCAATTATCAAAGAGGGGTATGACAGACCTTGAGGCGATAACCCCTTTTGATTGATCCTTGTTGATTTGCCCCTTTGGACTGGTCCCTGTTGACTAGCCCCTTTGGACGGGTTCTTTTTGAAGGGAATCATTTTTCACGTGCCCGTGCTGACGGGTCACTGTGGACGGATCCCTGTGGACGGGTCCCTATTGACAGGTCCTTTTGACTAATCCCTTTGGACCGGTCCCTTTGACAAAATTTGGATAAATGCATGGGCCAACCCATAGGGATCAGTCCAAAGGGACCGGTCCAAAGGGATTAGTCAAAAGGACCTGTCACCAGGGACCCGTACACAGGGATCTGTCCACAGTGACCCGTCCGCAGGGGCACGTCAAAAATGACTCCCTTCAAAAAGGACACGTCCAAAGGGGCTAGTCAACAGGGACCAGTCCAAAGGGGCAAATCAACAGGGATCAATCAAAAGGGGTTATCACCTCAAGCTCTGTCATACCCCTCTTTGATAATTGGTTTGCCTATCGACAAGCGCCGCTTGGAATACTTTTTAATCACCCCTCGTGGGTGTGGTTAGGTAAGGTTAGGTTACACTACAGCAGCCAAGTTCAAAAAGGCCGTAGGAACATTGGTGTTTACCAGCAGTCTTCGGCAAAAAGTCCAACAATACCTCATACAATGCCCTAGTCTTTCGGTTCGCGAGATATTAATAAAAGTGCACTTAGGCCTTTTGTCAAAATTTAAAAATAGATTCAGTGTTGTGCAATCAATAATAGCCATCTCTTTAACTATATACTTGTTTTTGTTGACCATAAAGCCTTGAGTATCCATCATCAGTGTATGTGACATGTTTACGCTTGCATAGATCAAAACCAACTGACTACTCATTACTTGGGTTTCGAAATTACTTTTACTCAAATCACATCTAGTAAAAATCGTGCCTACTATAAACTGCACCCACTTTTGACCCACTTTTACATCCACTTTTGCACTCACTTTTGCACCGACTTTTACACTCACTTTTGCACCCAACTTTGCACCCACTTTTACACCCACTTTTGCACCCACTTTAAACTAATATTTCTATTATCGAGCGAAATTTATTGGAGATTATTTCATGCTTGACAATTGATATGGTAGTATCAACGAATAGTTATGGTAAGCCATATGCATACTATAAAGGTTATACGTATATTGTAAAACGAACCAATAAAAATGGAACTGTTATTTGGCGTTGTCCAAAAGATCGTTCAAAACAGTGTCAAAGTGAGCTAAAAAGTAAAAATAGTGAGGTCTTAAGTGTGAGTGATCACCAATGTAGTGTAAGAGATAAAACATCGTTGCTGTTTAAAAAACTCTTCAAATGTTAAAACACTAGTCCGAAAAATGATATGGTAACCCGCGTGTTGTGCAATCAATAATAGCCACCTCTTTAAATATATACTTGTTTTTGTTGACATTAAAGCCTTGACTATCCATCACCAGTGTATGTGACATGTTTACGCTTGCATAGATCAAAACCAACTGACTATTCACTACTTGGGTTTAGAAATTACATTTACTCAAATCACATTCTAGTAAAATTCATATCTACTATAAACGGCACCCACTTTTGCACCCACATTTACATCCACTTTTGCACTCACTTTTGCACCCACTTTTGCACCCACTTTTACACCCACTTTTGCACCCTCTTTTGCACCCACTATTACACCCACATTTGCACTCCCTTTTACACTGACTTTTGCACCCACTTTTGCACCCACCTTTGCCCTCACCTTTGCACCCACTTTGCCAAATGGGTAGCTTGTGATGTCCAAAAAGTGGAGCAATCGATTATGGCCACTTCTTTAAATATAAAAATGATATCTCCAATTTTAAACACTTGGCAATCCACAATCAGTGTGCGCAACATGTTCACACTTGTCTGGACCAAGTCCAACTGACCACAGATCGACTATCAGTGACTAACGTACACCTATGACATTGACTTACATCCCATTCTAGTAAAAATAAAAATAAAAATGTACTCCGTGTATAGGTTAGGGTATGACAATAGACATGGGAAATAACGATAACAATGACCAGCTTGGACGTTAAATGTGCTTTTGACGCCGCTTGGTGGCCTGCTATTCTAAAAGTACTAAAAGATATGGAATGCCCTAGAAATCTATACAAACTCTCTCAAGACTATTTCCAAGGAAGAACAGCTTTCATGTCCATTAATAGCAACAACACCGAGAGAAGACTTACTAAAGGTTGTGCGCAAGGTTGATGCTGTGGTCTTGGTTTTTGGAATATACAATATAATTCTCTTCTTACATTGCAGTATACAAATCGCACGAAGGTAGTTGCATTTGCAGATGACGTATTACTGCTTGTTAAAGCAACATCTATTAAAGAGGCAGAAAATTATACTAATATAGAAATGGACAAAATTTCAATTTGGGCTGAACTCAATAAGATTAGATTTAATGAACAGAAATCAAAAGTTATAGTCTTGTCGAGAAGAAAAAGAAAAGAAGAAAAAGAGATTAAAATTTATCTTAATTACAAAAGCTTATATCAGGTGGACACTGTTAAATATCTTGGAATTATTTTCGACCACAAACTTACATTTAGAGAGCACATTAACTATATGACTGAAGAATGTAGGAAACTGATATCTAGTCTCTCAAGATTTGCAAAGCTAAACTGGGTATTAAAGCATACAGCTCTGAAGGTAATATACAAAGGTGGAATCTTACCTCTCATTTTGTATGTAGCACCGGTATGGAGAAAGTTTATAGAGAAAACTTGCTATAAAGTAAAATTGATAAGAGTCCAAAGGCTGATAAATATCAGAATAGCTAAAGCTTATCGCACTGTATATAATGAAGCGCTATGTGTGATTACAGGATTAATTCCAATTAATATTCAAATTGAGGAGACGGTAGCATACTACGATCTTATTAAAGTTAATAGTAAAGAAGATCGCTCAATTGACATGGACATGGAAGTAAATCAATGGTCTCACCCTACTGACATTGTTAAAATTATTGACGAAAATTATGAACAGATGCATTCTTTCAATGTTTACACTGATGGAAGTAAAAGTGAGGATGGAGTAGGATATGGAATTGCCATATACAATGGAAACGAGTTCATTCAACAGCTGCAATATAAACTAGACAAACGATGTTCTAATAATCAAGCAGAACAGCTAGCCATCGTTAAGACATTGCAACATCTAGAGTCTGTGGACACGGAGCAGAGAACCGCACTCATTTTCACAGACAGCCAAATTACAATAGATGCACTTAAAAACTACAAAAACCATACATTTCTCATAGAGGAAATTAGAAGAAAAGCAATTGAAATGGAGAAACAGAATTGGGTGATTGTCTTCAGTTGGGTTAAGGCGCATAACAGAAATGAATTAGCGGACCAGCTGGCTAAAGAAGCAGCACAAAGCGGTTTAAGTGAGTGCCATAATAGAATTCAAAAAAGTAATATGCTAAAAGAATTAAGTGTGTTTAGTTTGAGAAAGTGACAAAATGAATGGGACAATACAACCAAGGGCGAAATTACAAAATCATTTTTCCCCAGTGTACAGGACAGACTAAAATTGAAAATGAACATAACGCCCAATTTTACAGTTATGACAACAGGACACGGCAATATTAAATCATACTTATACAGATTTAAAATTATAGATAGTCCAACATGTATATGCAATAACCGTCACCAGACTGTAGATGACTTACTATATGAGTGTAAGTTATTAGGGAAAGAAAGAGATATATTAATAGCACATATTTTAAGATCAGGCATTTGGCATATAAAGAAAGATGAACTTGATAGAAACTACCTTAGGGAATTCTTTACTTTTGCAAACTCTATCTCATTTGAAATACTAAATAGATAATTTTTATTTATATTTTCTTAACTGTTAATCATTTTAGTTACACAAATTTCATTTAACAGGCCATAGATATAAAATATTTATAATATAAATTGTATAGTTTTATTCTGAAATGATTAATAAATAATAATTAAGCATATAGTATTACTACATTGTAATGGGGCATGCTGTAAATAAAATAAATTAAAAAAACAACAATTTAATTTTTATTAGATTATTTTATTGGCATAACAAGTTTTACATGCTTTTGTCATTTTGGGATAGTCACGCCTACTATCAATTTCGCCTACTATAAATCACGCTTACTATGAATCGCGCCAAGTATCAATTGCGCCTAATATCAATCGCGCCTACAATCAATTACGTCTACTATCAATCACGCCTACTATCAATTGCGCCTACTATAAATCGCGCCCATGTCAAATCGCGCCTACTATCAATCGCGCCTACTATCAATTGCGTCTATTATAAATCGCGCCCATGTCAAATTGCGCTTACTATCAATCACGTCTACTATCAATCACGCCTACTATCAATTGCGCCTACCATTAATCGCGCCTACTATCAATTGCGCCTACTACCAATCGCGCCTACTAGGACATGACTTTTCATTAAACCAAAACATTTATTTTTTGTCAGCCTCCCACCCCTCCAATCTATCTATGACATCATAATCAGTCTTAAAGCAAGTCTAAACTTGTAGAACATGTGACGTGACAAAGTTAGGTTAGGTTAAGTTAGGTTATGTTAGATGAGCTGAGGTTAATTCTTAAAATATCCCCTCTCTGCCTTGTACTTGGTGTAAACATTGACACTGTAACTTTGTGATATCAAAGATGATCTGAGTCGCACCCATGTCAAATTGCGCCTACTATCAATCACGCCTACTACCAATTGCATCTACTATCAATTGCGCCTACTATGAATTGCGCTTACTATAAATCACGCCTACTATCAATTGCGCCTACTATCAATCACGCCTAGTGTAAATTGCGTCTACTATCAATTACGCCTACTATCAATTGCGCCTACTATAAATCACGTCTACTAGGACATGACGTTTAATTAAACTAAAACATTTCCTGTTTGCCAGCCTCTCACCCCTCCCATCTGCAAAACGTGCTTGTATAATCTGTGTATTTAAATTCAATATATACAATTAACCACTAAGTGTTCAGAACTAACATGTCTAGGGTATATATGAGATCCTTAGCAAAAAAACAAAAAAAACCTGTCTAACCTACGAGTGTACGGCTTTGTCATACGCAGTAAGTACCTGTTAACCTTGACTAGGGTATAAGAATATTGTCAGTTGACTACTGCCTGTTACAGTGTTCACATCGTGAAAGACCGTCTCACCTACCAGTCTCCAGCCTTGTCATAAGCAGTAAGCAGATGTTGGCGGAAAACAACATCCATAAATCTTGACATTTAGGAAAGTATGTATGTGTGTGTGTGTGTAAATCGCTTGTAATCTAAAGATTGTTCATGTGACTTTACTAAAATTTAATTCATATGTATTAGTTGATATGGAAGTCTCAACAACCAGTCATGGCAAGCCATGTGTCTTCTATAAAGGATATACATATATTGTAAACACAACCAATAAAGATGGAACTGATATTTGGCAATGTTCAAAACAACGATCCAAAAAGTGTCGAGGAATGATTAAAACAAAAGACTCCAACGTACTTACTTCAAACGAACATCATTGTGAATCTCAAATTAATACACATTTAAATACCCAAAATACTCTAACCAAGGTAAAAAAAAGCAAGTCCAAGAAAAATATATTCCTGCTCAAGATAGTGCATTGTTTGTTAAAAAGCATTTATCATCACCTCAAAAAGTCATGTTAGGACAGATGTCAACGTTCAAAAATCCCTTAACACTATCAAAAGAAACGCAGACTCTACAAGAGGTCCTGTAGAAAATAAACAAGAGGAATTGGATAGTTCTAGTGATGTTGAGAATGATGATGATGATGATGATGATAATGATGGTGACAATGACTATAATAATTTTGATGATAATATTCATAATGATGATGATGATGATAATTATGAAAAAGAAGAGGATGAGGGTTTTATGTCTATAAAACCATTGCAGCTTCCCCAGTTTTTAAGAACAAGACTACATGGAGAAAGTTATAAAAGGATCTACAACAAGCGTTGTGTTTAAAAATCTATATCGAACAATGGTAAAGAGATAGAGAGTTGAATTCAGTGTGTGACTATTATAAAATGAAATTAATAAAAATATTGTATGGGTATTGTCTGTTTTTCTTAATTACTATCTCCATGTCCCACTATTAATGCAATTGTTAACCATCAACAGTCTCTGACTATGTTCAGAAAGAGAGTGGCCTTAAACAATACACTATATCTATGGTTTGTGTACCGAGTATCATAATAATACAGTGTGGCCAAGCCATGTTAAGGCAATAGTTATGTCAGGTAAGGGATTCGAACCCATGCTTCCTTGTACAGGAAATTTGAACTTAAGTCAAACACCTTAACCACTCGGCCAACCTGACAGTTACAAATTTAATTAGTCTTGTGGACTTGAGTGTTTACAAAACTTTTTCCAGTATACATTGATTAAACCACTTGCTTGTTTTGAAATATAGATTTTGTTTTGTTTTACCATAACATTGCAGTTATGAGTATTGTGAACTGGGTGTTTAATATAGGGTTAAAGGCATTTTAAAATAATTTTAGAAAAGCTCTTAGGTATCGTGTCATGGGTTTTAATAATGCATTACTGTTCGTTGACTAACATTTACCCATACACAACATTATTTTGGTGAACTTACATGTTGTTGTTTGAGTCCTTAGTCTTTTGACTGGATTGATGCAGATCTCAACGCCTATCTGTCCCGAGCTAATCGTCTCATCTCTATATAGCTACCACACCCGACATTCAAGGCTATCTGTTTAACTTATTCTAAACTTGGTCTACCCCTACAGTTCTTGTCCTCGAACCTTTCTTCCATAACTAAGTTTGCTATTCTTGGGTGCCTTAGTATGTGTCCTACCAACCTATCTCTTTACTTCATTAGCAGTCGCCAGAAACATCTCCCCCACTCGTCTTAATACCTCTATGTTTGTAACTCTATTTCCCCATCTAATCTTCATCATTCTCCTGTAACACCACATTTCAAACACTTCAATTCTCCACTTTTCTGCTACACCAATTGTCCTACTTTCATAGAGTGCCACGCTCCAGACTAAGGCCTTCAAAATGACTTCCTAATACCTAAATCTATATTCAATGTCAACAGATTCTGTAGACATGCTTTCCTTGTCTGAGCTACATAAGAATCCTAATCGTCTCTGGTATAATGTCTTGTTTAGCACACATAGTCGCTCAGTAGGTCTAAGCAATTTTTTGTATATAACCCAAAATAGCAAACTGTTTTTCTAAAACCCTACTCACTGGTCAATATCAAGCAGAGTTGCCAAAGTGTTTCGTTGGTAGTTAACTCATGTCTGGTTAATCAATTCCTTTCATATCGTTATCAAATTGTAGTAGTGGGGACTGGCGAACAACGTCAGTTCAACACACTGCTTTACACATAAATGTAGTTAGGCCCTTTGACATAATTTGGATAAATTCATGGGCCAGTCCATAGGGACCAGGCCAAAGGGACCGGTCCAAAGGGATCAGTCAAAAAGGACCTGTCAACAGGGACCCATCAACAGGGACTTGTCAACAAGGACCCGTCAACAATGACCCGTCAACAATGACCTGTCAAAAATGACCCGTCAAAAAGGACCTGTAAACAGGGACCCGTCAAAAAGGACCTGTCAGCAGGGACCTGTCAAAAATGACTCCCTTCAAAAAGGATCCGTCCAAAGGGGCTAGTCAACAGGGATCAGTCCAAAGAAACAAATCAACATGGATCAATCAAAAGGGGTTATTGCCTCAAGGCCTGACATACCCCTCTTTGATTATTGGTTTGCCTATCGATAAGCGCCGCTTGGAAAACTTTTTGATCACACCTCGTGGGTTGGGTTAGGTTAGGTTACACTACAACCACCATCTTTATAAAGCCCGCCCTCTTACGAAAGCCATGAGTGGACATGCATAAAAAACAAGCATGTTAATTCATAGTGGCTCTCCACCGTACACATATCTCTTGTGTGGAACAACGTTTAATTCCATATTGGCATTCAAACTCTCACATGTTGCAATTGAAAAGCGAAATTTTCTAAAAAATTACAATTTCACCTCCTAGTAGGGGTAGGTTTTATTTTTGAGGTGGAAATATGTTATCCATTGAAAAGGGGGTGCCAGCCCGAGTTCAATGACACCTCATTCGTCAAAATTCGACCCTTCGTTCGAGAGATATCGCACCGCCGCCATCTGGTAGGAGGAAAGCCGTAGGAGGATTTAGAACTGTAACAAACACACTTCTGTAGATCACGAGTAGATTCAACAAATGAGCGACGGCACGTAAATAGTTTCATCAAAGTCCCGTATGCGTTCATATGCCATTCATCCGATTGCGATGAAACTTAAATGAATTGTTATGTACACCCCAAGAAAGGTTTCTGACTTAGTAAATCCATTATACAATAGGTAGCGCACGAATAGATTCAACAAATGGGTAACGGCCCGCGTATCGTTTAAACGAAATTCCGTATGCGTTCATATACCATTCATGCGTTTGCAATGAAATTTGGTGAAATGTTGTTTCCACTCCCGCGAAGGACTCTGATTTTGTAAATCCATTTTACAATTGGTAGCGCACGAATAGATTTAACTAATAAGCGACAGCGTGTGAATTGTTTCAACCAAGTCCCTTATGCGTTCATATACCATTCATCCGAGTGTGATAAAACTTTGGAGAGCTGAGCACAGTCCTGCGAAGGTTTATGAATTAGTAAATCCGTTTTTCAATGGGTGGCGCACTAGAAGATTCAACAAATGAGTGACGGCGCGAATCGTTTAAACATAATCCCGTATGCGTTCATATGCCATTCATCCGATTGCGATGAAACTTTGATGAGTTGTTGTGTACACGCCAGGAATGGTTTTCGACTTACTAAATCCATTTTACAATAGGTAGCGTACGAGTATATTCAACAAATGGGTGGCGGCGCCCGAATCATTTCAACAGTCCCGTATGCGTTCATATACCATACATTTCATTGCGATGAAACTTTTGTGAGTTGTTGAGCACGCTCCATTGAATGTTTCTGAGATAGTAAATCAATTTTATAATAGTTTAGAGGTGGTTAACGGAAAAAGAAGAAAATGTTGGGAATCCAAAAGCACTTCAACTAACAAATTCACAACGCCAACACTTTCTTTGATTGGCATTGCAACGCAGTCTACTAGTCTACTATGAAAAAATGAAAATCCACAGCCTGCTTCCAGTCTCCGACCGGGTCAGGAATGGAATGAATGGAGCCCCTATCTAGCGGCGAGGATATGAACTGTGCCGGCAGCCGAGGCCTGACGCACTCCTCTGGGGCAATGATTAAATGAATGACAGATGAAATGAAATGATAGTGGAGAGTGTTGCTGGAATGCATTTTTGACAGGGAAAACCGGAGTACCCGGAGAAAAACCTGTCTGCCTCCGTTTTGTCCAGCACAGATCTCACATGGAGTGACCGGGATTTGAACCACGGACCCAGCGGTGAGAGGCCGGCGTGCTGCCGCCTAACCCACGGAGGCTTTACTAGTCTACTATATATTTGTCAAATACCACTCACTCACTCACTCACGCATTCATCACGAAATCTCAGAAACAACCGAACGGATTTGAATGAAATTTGGTATGCAGCTTCCTCAAGGGCCGTAGGTGCTCGCTAAGAAAGGTTTTCAAAAAATCCTCGGGATCATGGTCAAACCGCGAAAACCGCGAGTTCTACTATATATTTGTCAAATACCACTCACTCATTCATCACGACATCTCAAAAACAACCGAACGGATTTGAATTAAATATGGTATGCAGCTTCCTCAGGGGCCGCAAATGCCCACTAAGAAAAGATTTTTGGATATTCAGGTTCTAAAGGGGTGTTAAGGGGTTAGACCTGCATTTCATTGAATAGCAATATCTCCCGATTGCTTTCATTGGGGGATGTGATACTCGGCATATAAACTCATCATTAAAAATAAGAAGACACGTGTCTGAGGGTTTTTCGATGTGGTGTATATTATGACGTGAAAGGGGTGAAAAGTGGGGGTTGAAGGATTCCTAACGGAGCGTGTATCTCTTAAACGACATGGGCGCGGAGTTTGAAACTCAGCGGAAAAAAATCAGCATGAAGAATGAATAAATAGGTGTTTGACCGTTTTTTTTATAAATCCAATTTAACGGGCCCATGGGGAGGGGTGAAATTATGGGGAAAATAAACAGGAATGAAAGTGTCCTAATTGATTGACTGACTACCTCACTCATCAAACCCAGGGGGGAAAATTGCTTAAAAATAAGTAAATAACTGTTCGACAGTTTTTTCATAAATCAAATTTAAGGGGTTCATGGGGAGGGGTGAAATTCTGAAAGAAGAAAATTGAAAGAAAATGTCCTGACTACTCACTCATCATCGCCCAGCCAAAATGGAATGAAATTTGGTATGCAACTCATCATTAAAAATAAGAAGACATGTGTCTGAGGGTTTTTCGATGTGGTGTATATTATGAGGTGAAAGGGTGAAAAGTGGGGGTTGAAGGATTCTTAACGGAGTGTGTATCTCTTAAACGACATAGGTGAGGAGTTTGAAATTTGGCGGAAAATAATCAGCCTAAAAAATAAGTAAATAGTTGTTTGACCGTTTTTTCATAAATCCAATTTAAGGGGCCCATGGGGAGGGGTGAAATTCGGGGGGGGGGACTGCTTAAAAATAAGTAATTAGCTGTTCGACAGTTTTTTTTTTCATAAATCAAATTTAAATGGTTCATGGGGAGGGGTGAAATTCTGAAAAAAGAAAATTGAAAGAAAATGTCCTGACTCACTCACTGATCATCGCCCAGCCAAAATGGAATGAAAGGAAGGATTTTTGGATATTCAGGTTCTAAAGGGGTGCAAAGGGTTAAACCTGCATTTCATTGAATAGCAATATCTCCTGATTGCTTTCATTGGGGGATGTGATACTCGATATATAAACTCATCATTAAAATATCAGAAGACACGTGTCTGAGGGTGTTTCGATGTGGTGTATATTATGAGGAGAAAGGGGTGAAAGGTGGGGGTTGAAGGATTCCTAACGGAGCGTGTATCTCTTTAACGACATAGGCGAGGAGTTTGAAACTCAGCGGAAAAAATCAGCATAAACAAGTAGTTCCGTGAAGAACTATACAGCCTATTTTCATATGTCCTACTCATGTTAATTGCTTCTATCAACATACAAAATTTCAGTTTGAAGGTTGTGATAGATTCGTAGATATTGAGAACCGTCTAAATATTTCAGATGGTCGCAAGGTTGGATTATTTTTACTTATGTACTATTACATGACGATTATTGTGTACGTGTGGTATTCAAATTTCAATCGCATGATTAGAACACAAGAAGTAAAAACGAGATTTTAAAATTTCGCACAGCTGCCATCTGGAGGTTATGAAAACAATTGAAATAAATTAGATGCCAGTGGATTAACATTTGTATAAGCATTTAACGTGCAAAGGTTCACTGCACTCGTATGGTTAAATCGCGAGAAACGTCCATTTAAATATTTATACATCGCGTCGCCGCCATGTTGGTTTTTGCTCAGCAGGTTACTGAAAGTCCTATAGGTGAACTTATGTTCATAGCCTCTATGAACATAAAAATATCAGTTTGATTGCTGTAAAAGATTCGTAGATATTGAGATTCGTCTAAATATTTCGGATGCTTGCCATGTTGGATTGTTATAAGTATATGCCATCGAGTTATGTACCATTATAGGAAAATTATTGCGTAGGTTCATTATTCAAACTTTCACATCGATTGCATGATTACGACTCAAGAAATAAAAACTTAATTTTAAAATTGTGCACAGCCGCCATCTTGAAATTATGTAAAGAATTGAACTAAATTAGATGCCAGTGCATTTCAATATGTATAATCATTTACTGTACCATATTTCACTGCGCACAGAGAGTAAATTCACGAGAAAAGTCCATTAAAATGTTTCAACTTCGCTTGCCCGCCATATTCGTTTCTTACTTTACAGGTGTTTGAAAGTTACATAGATAAACTTATAGCAGTGCCCTTCCACGCCGTACAAGATTTCAGGGTGATGTCTGTAATAGTTTCGGAGATATAGAATGCCAGTGAAATATTTCGCACAACCGCCATTTTGAGGTTATGTAAACAACTGAACTAAATTAGACACCAGTGCATTACAATGTGTATAAACATTTGCTGTACCAAGTTCCATTACGTTTGGATGGTTAAATCGCGAGAAAAGTCTATTTAAAAGTCTCAACTTCGCTTGGCCGCCATGTTGGTTTTGTAATTACCAGGTTTTTGAAAGTCTCATAGGTGAACATATAGTAGTTCCCTTTATTACTGTACACAATTTCAGGGTGATATCTGTAATAGTTTCGGAGATACTGAATGCTGGTGAAATATTTCGCACAGCCGCCATGTTGGATTGGTGAGATACAATAAAATTTGAAGGGCACGGTCGGGGTCGGCCAATAGGTGCTATGATCTTACTGAGTTTCATTGTAATCGCTCCAGCCGTTTAGAAGTTATTAAGGGGGACACACACACTCACACAAACGGTGTTCTCATAAGCCTATTTTTAGCCTACTTTCGATTTTTGCAAAAAATGAAAGTAGACTTATGAGATCAACACAGGGCGAAAAAAGTGTGCCTGTCTGTGTGTGTGTATGTGTGTGTGTGAGTCTGTGTGTGTGTGTATGTATGTGTGTGTGAGTCTGTGTTTGTGTGTGTGTGTCTGTGTGTGTGTGTGTGAGTGTGTGTACTCTGAATGTCTGTCCCCCCCTATCAATTCGAACACGGTGAAACCGAATTGAACGAAATTTGGTACAGAGGTACAACAAGCAAAGGGCACCTCAGTGTCATGTTTTATATCGCCGCCATCTTTACTTAAACTGAATGGCGGCCACTCAAACGTTCAAAACGTAAAATCAAATAACGACTAACCAAATCATCCGATCTCTACCAAATTTGGTAACAACATACCTTCGTATAGGATGCGTCTTGTGACCAAACTACAAGGTCGTCCGCCATACCATTTCAGGATGGCGGCCGTGCGAATTATGCAAACTTTATAATCCATATCACGGGACCCACCAGTTCCGATTATCGAGCCGAGAATCGTTTTAACTGTTCTAAAGGAAGAGGCACGTTCGAAATTAAAAGTTTATTTTGTAATACTATAGTGCAGACGTGATTTTAAAAAGCTGAGCCGATTCAGTAATAAGACAAGATGGCAGCGGATATCTTGTGCCTGACTTATATTTCACTAATTTGAGTATTGCATGCAATATAGCGTACTGATACAAAATAAATAAACTTTGTATGAAATGCTTTATATATAAATAATATACTCCAGTGATGAAATCGTTTAGTATAAATCATTATTTGCTAACAAGTTCTATGTAAGTCATTTTATATGGAACGATATTCGTTGACACAATTAGCTCAGTGTTAGTGCGTTAGCCTATCGGTCAAATGCCTATGGTTCAAACCCGGTCAGAGCTAGGTTATTTGCTTGAAATGTTATATGTTTATTGTTTTGTAATGACTCAGACGTTTTAAAATTAAGCGTTATATTGTGCATATTATGGTGTAAAATATATATTTAATTAAAACATAATTCGCCAGCAGATTTACTCGAGACATCTAGCTGCCAAAAAGGCTTATTAACTTCCAGATTTTATTGAAAAGTTTCTTCTTCTGGCCGCTAGAATGCACTCGCTCTGTTAGGATTATATTGTTCGATATTTCACCACTAGATGTCACGACTAGTCTACGTGGGGCTCCATTGATTACTATACCATTGGCATTCTATGCGCATCGAATTTGAAGAATGACAAGATGATACTACGATACATTTTTACTTTTTATTTTAAAGGGTTTGTAACAGCCTATTTTGCGTTACTTGAAAATGTTATTTGAAGTAAAGAACAAAACGATTTCACATAGTAACTGAATTCAAGCCGTTGGTGTTAGTTCAGGTTATTAATTACTACTTTTATTTCAGGCAAATAGCAATCGAAAATATCCACATAGTTTGTATACACACGTCTCTGTAGGGTCATGGAAAGATTTGTTAATTCAATTAGGGTTGTGAAAGCCATGCACAACCAGACGTGTAAAGACATGCCTCAACTCAAAGTTGGATGTTGCCCACGGCAGGTCGTATATGTAATAATAATAATAATAATAATAATAATAATAATAATAATAATAATGTTATTGGTTTTACATCCCTTTTAACTACTGCTGCTTTTAGAGACACCGGGGTGCCGGAATTTTGGCCCGAAGGGGATCTTTAACGTGCCAGTAAATGTACTGACACGGCTCCCTCGCATTTGTGCACCCTCAAATGCCAGCTGACTGCGCCAGGATACGAACCTGCAACCTAGGGCCTAGCAAGCGAGAACGTTACCGCTGAGCCACGCAGCTAGTCCGGTCGATTATGTCTCCAGATCCATAACATTCTTGATATACTTCTTATCTTTCTTTCTTCAATGATGGTAGCAGTTTTTATCTAGGTTGTGGCGTTTGGTAGAGGTAAATCGTTTCTAAGGTCTTCAACAAAGAATAGTTCTATTTTACTCTTTGATAATAACAACGAGTTATAACTATACTCATACATTTAGGAGAAAGTAGGCTATATGTTCTTTACTGAACATCTTGTTGGTTTTTTTTTTTTTTTTTTCATAAAATGAAAATAGGCTGAAAATATATATTATTTTATCAAAATACATATTTTTATCAATGTTACATCTCTGCTAATATTTGAAGAGGTGTATTCGATGTTTGGTCAATAATGTTCACATTTCCCTAAATATCTCCTCCATATCAGTATGGGACTATTTAATTATTCCAATGAGTATATTTTTGTATACTGTAATGTTATTATTATGAGGCCACATATCGTCGCTACGCCTCCAAAATCCACTGGCCCTTTTGGGTAGAGTTGGTTGATTCCTTAGTTTAGGGGCTGCAACAACGCGGTCATGCAGCCCCGTGTACTTGGGTGTGTGTAGAATCTGTCTGATATCCGGTGTTAATTGTGATTAGTGTGAGTTATCTGTTTTAATTCAAGTAAAGACTGCAGACTTTAATTTCAAGTAGTTCCTACTCTTGCTACCAATGCTTCCGTCCACGACACCTAGCTTGCGGACTTGGCTATTAGGTGGCATCGCAGTCAGCACCTGGCGGCGAACGTTGGAAGTAATAGAGCTTTATCAATTATAACCTACAAATTTTGGCTTCAAGCAAGTATACTTAGTGGAAGATTCTTTTTTATGCCTTAAATCTATTACATGGGACCGCCGGTTTTACTTTCCCTCCGAAGGAAGGCATACTGAGGGATTTTTAACGCTCTTTACGAATCCTACGACTTTGGACGGGTTTTAACCCGCAATCTTGGGCGTAGAAGCTCAGCATGCTGCCAACTACGCCACCGATTGGGTAGAGTGTCCTACAGAATAATTTATTTTTCTCTACCAGTGATAATAGAAAAGTGAACCTTACGAGAATGTTATGCGAGGGTTATGTATCCACGTATTGTTGTTGCGTGACCGGTTTTCAGGTAAGAGTGCATCATTGTTACATATCGGCTTTTGCAGGCACAGTGACGACATGATGTAACTCCTTAATGGCCCATTTTGAGAGTCTGGTTGCCATAGTAACCATGTAAGCCTATATCACTCATGTCGCGCACTTGAAATAACACTTTCGAAAAAAATTGACTTTAGTAACTGTTTAGGAACTCCGCCAAGGACGGTCCCAAGCCCGGCTGAAAAAGGAGGAGGGTTGGAGTGGATATCTCGATCCACTCCAGAAAACCAAACTAGAGAAGAGTTGAACATCTAACTCCACGTCCGTGAGCATGGACACGGTGAGGAGGCAGCCCCTCCACCATGATAGAGTGCTGTGGGCCAATCACTCACACACCTGAACTTATTCGATTACTGAAACTGCAACAGAAAATAACCGGATTGATAAACAGTTGACGATTTTTGGCATGAAAATGATTAAGAAAATTGGATGCTGGAATATAAGAACTTTATGCCAAACAGGCAGGCTAAAGCAGGTCTGCACAGAAATGAGAAACTACAAGTTAGACATTCTATGATTGAGTGAAGTACATTGGAAGGACTTTGGAGAAGAAGTGTTGAGGAGGAGAGGACGGCGACTGGCAAATCCTGGACAGACCTGCAAAGGCTTGCTGGGAGAAGAAATCAGAGGAGGAATTTTGTTGCAGCCCTTTGCTCCGAGAATGGACATAGGAATTTGGTCAGTAAGTCAATTGTTTAGGGATTTTTTGCCGACAGTGAACTTTCTCTTTGTAGCACTGATTTTTTTTTAAATTAGAAATTACACTTGGAGACGCTGGAAGAAAAATGCAAATTGTTAACGACTTTCGGTACCGTAACTTTAAAGACTTATAATACAACACTACGAGTTCGCACCATCTCGTCACCGATAGGCGTACTAAAGTTCAATAATAATAATAACTAAGATGCTCTTATACAGTATAGATGTCTCTACTGAACTAGAACGCATAGATGGTTCCTTAGTTTAGGGGCTGCGACAACGCGGTCATGTAGCCCCATGTACTTTGGGTGAGTGTAGAATCTGTCTGATAACAGGTGTTAATTGTGATGGCTGTGTTAGTGTGTGTTATCTGTCTTTTAATTCAAGTAAGGACTGCAGACAGTAATTTCAAGTAGTTCCTACTTTCGCTACCGAATGCTACCATCAACGACACCTATCTGTGTACTTAGCTACTAATAGATCCCATCGCAACCAGCGCCCGGTGACGAACGTTGGAACTTAAGAGCATTAATCAAACCTAACCTACAAATTTTGCTTCACACAAGTTTAGTTACTGAAAGATTCTTTTACATACCAAGCTTGCCACGGTGGGTGAGTGGATAGCGTGTTGGTCTACTAACCCCAAGATTGCAGGTTCGCTCCTGGCCGTGGTAAGTGATTTTTGAAAGGCGGCAAAAATACGACACTCATGTCATACGATGTTGGCATGTCAAAGAAACCATTTGAATTCAGTAGGCCGTGTTCATAATGGCAAAATTAATCTCGGGAGTTTCCGCCAACACAAAGTTCCTCATTTCTCTATTAGAAAGCGCTATAGTGTTCAAGGAGCTTAGATATCTAACCTCCTTGACTTTCATAGTGATTCAAGGAACAACGAAATTCGACATGCAATGTTCCCTCTGGGTGTCAAATTACAAAGCTTGCACCCGGCACCCGAAGCCATACGATATTATTATTATTATTTTACTTACCATAAATCTATGACATGGGACCCCCGGCTTTACTTCCCCTCCGAAGGAAGGCATACTGAGGGATAGAACGCATAGACCTAGATGCCGAGCACTTGTTGCCTTGGTAACTACCGGATATCCATGTCGGTTCTTTGTCCATGCTAATCACAGAGAATCTATACAGAAACCAGACAGCAGTTATTCGAGCTAAGGGACATGAGAGAGAAGCTGGTATTCAGATAGATGTAAGGCAAAGGTGCAACTCATCACCCATACATTTCTAACTTTAAAATTAACAAGCAATTAAGGAAATTAGAGAAAAAAGTAAAGAACAGTAAAGATTCAAGGAGAAATAATCTCACCCCTGAGATTTGCTGATGACATTGTTATTTTAACCGATTCGACAGAGGATTAATAGTACATTATGCAACGAGCCTATAATGGCAATAATTAAGACAAGAGTATGTTTATAAAACGAGCGAAGGGAGATTTATAATTTCCATACGAGTGTCTTAATTACCATTATAGGCGAGTTGCATACGACTGTCTATGTTCGACGATAATTATAACTATTTTATGTTCGAACATAAATATTCATAAATATCTGTCGAGATTTCGCCAGTTTTATGTACAGTACTGAACAGAGCACATGGGACGCAGAGAATACCTTGGCCATGGCCTTCTCGAATACCCCAATATGACACTAGCCACGCAGTGAAATTTAAAATAGAAGGCAGTGGAAGTCAGCGCAGATGCAATGCTATCCTTACCTGTTTCTTGAAGTCGATTCGTGGAAGATACTGTTTCATAATGAAAAATAGTGTTATAATGACCCTCATTGTGTTACAGTTTTCTGACATATAATATTTACATTTCGACATTGTCGAACAAAAAATGAGTTTTTAAATGGTATGGACTCCATCTTGAGGAAAGAATTCATGATGAAAAATCAACAAAGGTAAAACAAAAATAATCAAATGCAGCCGAAATAAATCAGAAACCCCAATTGCCAGAAGGAGACTTCTGCTACTTAGGAAGCAAAATAACCAGTGATGGACGAAGCAAAGATGATATAAAAAGTAGGTTTGCTCAGGCAAAGAAAGCATTTGTACAGAATAGAAATCTGTTGACAACGAATATAGATTTACGTTTTAGAAAGTCATTTTTGAAGGCCTTTGTCTGGAGCGTGGCGCTCTATGGAAGTGAAACTTGGACTGTTGGAGCAGCAGAAAAGAGGAGAATAGAACCATTTGAAATGCGGTGTTACAGGATTAAGATCAGATGGGTAGATAGAGTAACAAATGAAAATATATTAAGATGAGTGGGAGAGATATTTCTGGTGACTACTAATGAAGAGAAGAGATAGGTTGGTAGGACACATACTAAAACACCCAGAAATAGCAAAGTTAGTTATGGAAGTAAGGGTGGAGGATAAGAACTGCAGGGGTTAGCCAAGGTTAGAATATGTAAAACAGATTGCCTTAGATGTAGGGTGTGGTAGCTACGTAGAGATGAAACGATTAGCTCAGGACAGGGAGGCGTGGACAGCTGCATCAAACCAATCAAAATACTGAAGACTCCAACACATTCACAAAGAGTCCCCTAGCCCATATACTGTATATATCCGTGCTAATAAGAGATTACTCCTTCATTTGTCAACTTTCCTTTCTTCTTCATCTTCTTCATCTTCTGTTGCAACATGTTTTATTTGAGTAACCCTCATACATTTTATGGTCCTGCCTTTCATATTTTTCTCTCTGTCGTTTCCAATATCATTCCGAGGTCTTGAAGCACAAACAATGAAATATGATACAAACTTAAACCAATCAAAAAACTCATAACATATCTTGTTTTGAGAACATTTCAACTGCTCGGTTTATGTTCTTGCAGGCAATGCGAGATGCCAATGCGACTACATTCTCTAGACACAGACATGCGGTTAGCTAATGAAGATACATGTATTCCAGGAGTTCATGTAAATATAGTTTCCGAGCAATCATTTATGGCGAGTGTTTATAACACCCAACACATGTTCGCGCCCACAAATCATCTCTCTCGTGATGAGACCAGCCGTCATTACATAATATATCAGTTCGCTAATCAATGGAGGTAATTCCACTCGAAACTGTGTGGGTAATGTAGACCGATCCGTGGATAATAGCAGGTTGAGTTGGCAATAAATAAATAAATAAATAAATAAACAAATAAATAAATAACAAGTAGTTCCGTGAAGAACTATACAGCCTATTTTCATATATCCTGCTAATGTTAATTGCCTCTATAAACATACAAAATTTCAGTTTAATTGCTGTAACAGATTCGTAGATATTGAGAACCGTCTAAATATTTCAGATGGTCGCCAGGTTGGATTTTTATTTTTGTACTATTACATTAAGATTATTGTGTACGTGTGGTATTCAAACTTCAATCGCATGATTAGAACACAAGAAGTAAAAACGAGAATTTAAAATTACGCACAGCAGCCATCTTGTGATTATGCAAACAATTGAAATAAATTAGATGCCAGTGGATCAACATTTGTATAAGCATTTAACGTGCAACGTTTCACGGCACTCGGATAGTTAATTCGCGAGAAACGTCCATTTAAATATTTATACTTCGCGTCGCCACCATGTTGGATTTGTGCTCACCAGGTTACTGAAAGTCCTTTAGGTGAACATATGTTCATAGTCTCTATGAACATTTAAAAAATCAGTTTGGTTGCTGTAAAAGATTCATAGATATTGATATTTCGGAAGCTCGACATTTAGGATTGTTATATGTATAGGCCATAGAGTTATGTACCATTCAAGGACAATAATTGCCTAGGTTCATTATTCAAACTTTCACCTCGATCGCATGATTACGACACAAGCAATAAAAACTTAATTTTAAAATTTCGCACAGCCGCCATCTTGAGGTTATGTAAACAATTGAATTAAATTAGAAGGCAGTGCATTACAATCTTCAAACTCATTTACTGTACCTCATTTCACTGTGCTCAGAGAGTTCAATCACGAGAAAAGTCTATTAAAACATTTAAAATTCGGTAGGTCACCATGTTCGTTTTGTACTCTACAGGTTTATGAAATATACATAGGTAAACTTGTATCAGTACCCTTTATCACCGTACAAAATTGCAGGGTGATATCTGTAATAGTTTCGGAGATATAGAATGTCAGTGAAATATTTCGCACAGCCGCCATTTTGAGGTTATGTAAACAATTGAACTAAATTAGACTCCAGTGCATTACAATGTGTTTAAACATTTGCTGTACCAAGTTTCATTACGTTTGGATAGTTAAATCGCGAGAAAAGTCTATTTAAATGTCTCAACTACGCTTGACCGCCATGTTGGTTTTGTAGTCACCAGGATTTTGAAAGTCTCATAGGTGAACTTCTAGTAGTGTCCTTTATCACCGTACATAATTTCAGGGCGATATCGGTAATAGCTTCGGAGATATTGAATGCTAGTGAAATATTTCGCACAGCCGCCATGTTGGATTGGTGAGACGTAACAAAATTTGAAGGGCACGGTCGAGGTCGCCGGGAATAGTGCTATGAACTTACCGAGTTTCATTCAAATCGCTCCAGCCGTTTAGATTTTATTAGGGGGGGACACACACACACCTCACACACACACACACACACACGCACACACACACGGACAAAAGGTGATCTCATAAGCCTATTTTTTTTTTCAAAATTGAAAATAGGCTAAAAATACATATTTCCAGTAGTCGTCTTTATCATCGTATAAAATTTCAGAGTGATATCAGTTGTAGTTTTGGAGATAAAGAATGCCGGTGAAATATTTTTTACAGCTGCCATGTTGGATTTGTGAGACGTAATAAAATTTGAAGGGCACGATCGGGGTTGGACAAACTGGTACTATGACCGTATTGAGTTTCATTGAAATCGCTCCAGCCATTTAGATTTTATTAGGGGGACACACACATGCACACACACACATACATACACACACACGCGCGGACAATATGCGATCTTATAAGCATATTTTTTCTAAATGAAAATAGGCTAAAAATTTAGATAAGATTAATAAATACACTTGGATGACCAGTTTCGATCGTCAATAAACCGAGGCCGGCAGTAACGGCAGTATTAAAAGTTCCGGGACAGTCTCATTAGACCGGGTAGAACCTATAGGGCTATTTAGCGTACACAGGGCGAGAATAAAAACTGGTCTTTAATATTTGAAGATTGTCTAATATTTAGTATCATACACCACATTAGAGAGACTAAATTTGGCAACTAACAGTTACATTTGTACGATCAACACACTTAGGAATACGAGAGGGGAAAACCCCAGGGAGATATGGGACCCTCACACAGAGGAAACTCCCCTCAGTTGAGAGCGGTGTCCGGACAGTCCCCACACTGACACTTCCACACACTGCAAAAAATACTGACACTTCCCCACAGCCCTTGGGCGTGGCTACTTGTTTAATGACTCAGAAATAATCTCGACTGACATTTCCACACACATCTTCCCCCCACCACCAAGGCTACTATGAAAACGATCAAGTTGAGGACATAAATGTGGATTTTGAAGCTGCTGTAATTTATTCTCTGAAAGACGTATTTCCAACAACAAAAATACATGGCTGTCATTTTCACATGACAAAATGCTTATGGAGAAAAGTACAGGATCTCGGATTGTCGGTGGAGTACCGAGAGAATAACGAAATTAGCCTTCATTTCCGTATGTGCGCAGCACTTGCGTTTTTAAAGACTGAAGATGTGCTCGATGGATGGGTGGAAATACACTCTCAAGCACTAGAAAAGTCCCAAACTTAGCCAGTTTTTTTTACTATTTCGTTGGCAACTGGCTAGATAACCAAGACATTCCAATCGAGATGTAGAACTGCCACCAAGCACGACACAGGACAACGAATGCTGTTGAGGGCTGGAACAACCGACTCAACAATCTTACGGGAGACCTCACCCCAAATTAAAAGAGGTTGTCAAAGTGTTGAAGACGGAAGCTGAGAAGACAAACTGCGCATTTGTAAAGACCGAGCTCAACATGGAAGGAAAAAAAAGAAAACGAAAATATGTCAAACTGGAGAGACGGATTGAGAACATTCAGAAAAAGTTCGAAAATGACAAAAATATGATGAAAAGTTTTCTGAAGGCAGTTGCCTATTCACAGAAAATGGAGTAGGTTAATATTATTATTATTTTTGAACAAAAAAAAACTGACGAAGCCTAGAAAGCCTATTTTAAACACGCCAAAATGATAACACCAAAATGACCGGTTTTGTTATTATGTTGCCAGTCCACAGCCTGGATAAAGTGTGATGGAAATCAGACTGCATTTATTTTATTTTGATGGAAATTACACTACATCACAATGATATTTTCGAGACCGTGTTAATAATGAAGTACATAGACCGAGCGCTTTTCTTCACTCCAAAGGAGAATTATGTTAAGGTGCAATGTCACTGGTGCGACTGTAACGATGATCGCTGAAGCCTATAGCCTTAGGGGGGGGGGGGGAGGATGTGTGTGGAACTGTCAGTCGAGATTATTTCTGAGTCATTAAACAGGTAGCCACGTCCAAGGGCTGTGGGGAATTGTCAGTATTTTGGGCAGTGTGTGGAAGTGTCAGTGTGGGGAACTGTCATGTAATCTTGAGAGTAGATGGTGACGAAGGCAACAGCTCTCACCAGGACCGTGCAAGACTCAAACCAGATAAGTAGCCTGAACAATACAATATGAATTGACCATTTAACAACAATCACATATTCACTCTAAATAAGCAAATTTTGGAGGTCAATCACCACTTCCAGAATCTTAACAAAACATAACATTGACTATAACTAACAAATGTTGACGAGTTGCATTATCTTAACTAATACTGCAACTAAATAAGTGTACATATTGTAAATACTTTAACCCATACTTTCAGACATAGATTCTATAGCCTAAGTGTAATGGATCTGATGATGATCACTTGACGATCGAAACTGGTCATCCAAGTGTAATTTTTTAAACCGTCGACTTGGGCCTCTATGGACTGCGTGATAACAACCACTTTCATTTCAGTGTCTGCGTCTTGTTCGTTTGCCGGCTTTGACATCTTGCCAGTATCTCTTGAGCCCACCTATCAGCTTGTTCTTCTGCTCCTCTGTTAAAGGGCCTCTCCGTCTTCTGGGTTCTGCTTCCACCATAAAACCCTGATAGATTTTCACCATACTTCTGAAACTATTCCTGTCTTTGATGTTATCCTCCGTAATGCCCACCTGTCTCATATCTCATTAATCTCGTATACATTTTTTCTGGATTAGAGAATAACCGATCACAATTGAGTACAATCGTGTTGACCGACTGAAAAACATCAAACGTCGTTAAAAATTGAAACTTAAAAATTAATTTATAGATACTATTCGAGATGCACTCTGTTCCAGCCTCCTGCGCAAGAGGAATGTGTGGTACTTTTACAGTAACTACTAGCTTGTGCTAAGTATTATAATATTGTAGACATCGAGTTATTACTAGAGTCATACGCAGGTTAACATCCGCCCCGCATCCGCACGACTTTCTTTAACACTTACTACTTCTTCGCCGAACTACTTGTTAAACTTAGAAACTGTACAATCAAGATACATCCTCTGTCTGAAAAGTTCAGTGAATGGGTCTGTATTACGAACGGATTGTTGGCTTACCTAAAACTGCCGTTACTATCCTTCGAAGTAATCCCCGTGGATGGTTATGCACTTCTTAGAACGGCTGTACAAGTCCTGGCATAGTGTTCCTGAGGGATAGTCTTTAGTTGGGCCGTCACTTTACGTTGGATGTCCGAAATGTCCGAGAACTTCTGGCCCTTCAGGGCTTTTCGGCGACCCTGGACCCCGATACTCCATACTTTGACGCTTGCCTTCGAGGTCTACCTCAGGCACCAGGTCTCGTCCCCCGTGGTGATGGTTTTCGGGATCATTCCATTCCACGAAACATTCACCCTTCTCACTGCAACCCGTCGAACAGGTTTGCACGTTAAGTTGCATAAATTCACCCTTCTCACTGCCGACCGTCTAACAGGTGTGCAAGGCTGATTGCATAAATTCACGCTTCTCTCAAGCTTTCAATTTAGACTACAGTGTTGACGACCTAAACTGAAGGCTATTCTTAAAGAAGACTATGCCAGGAGTTTCCAGAACTTGTTCAGTCGTTCTAAGAAGTACATAACCATCCACGGAGATTACTTCGAAGGACAGAAACGGCTGTTTCAGGAAAGCCAACAATCCGTTCGTAATATAGCCCATTCACCGAACTTGTCAGACAGAGGGTGTATTTCTCAATATCCAGACTTACTCTTGAGTCCTGCCAAATGTAAGTATTGTCCCTGTTGACTAGCTACCCTGCTTTCTTAAGTTTATTCACGAGACCCTAGAGGGAGAACCGAGGTATAGCCGCGTTGTGAGGCCCACGGCGATTAAATGTTCAGTCTACTATAAAGAAAGGAATTCATTGCTTATAAGTAGAGGTGTTAGAAATTGTTGTTATTTTTTTGAAGATTTGTTGATTTAAAATTCAAAAGGTGGTGTTTTGTGTTTTTATTATTTTTTCGGTAATAGCGATAGGCGCAAATTTTTCCGTATCTTCTTTCTTGCCTATATATGACCTTCTAGGTACTTAAAGTACTGTATTTTAGCTCCCGTTCAATTTCATAGGAATTCAAGGTATCTAATATCGCATTGGAGCAATTTACGCTATTGACAGAATCTAGAACAACAGAGGCAGCCATATGGGTGTTCATTTCAGTTGATGGTACTGATGGACGAAAAAGAATGTTGAAAACACACCTACCATTCTTGTCAGTTGTTTCGTCACATAGCAGAAACACGTCTTTGTTTTTTATATCTTCCCTAATTTCTTCCCTCCTTCTTTCGCCAATCATGGGGATGTATTTCTGACGAATCTGTTTTGCTGATGGTAAATCTCCACTTCCGCGAACGTACTTATTAAACCAAGTACGGATAGCAGGATTGTCTAGTTTCTCTACTGGTATATTAGCTATCACAAACGCAGTAGTAGTGTCCAAAATAAACTCTTCTTTCATATCCTTCACACGACTAGCATTTGATAATGTTTCTTTCAAGGTGGCCACTCTAGGAACACTAACTTCAAGACGCGAATTTTCTCGGCGTTTTGAATGCTTCTCCGATTTGCAATGTTTGTCTAATGCATCTTTCCTGCGATAATCTAACCGACAATCACAATATTTGCACATAAGAATGCCACAAGAAATTATAAATCCTTCATTCTTATATTCTTTAAGTCTGTCTGTGGCAGAAACAGCTACCTTCGGCATTTTTAAACTCAACTGAGCGATGCCCAGTAACAAACACTGTTATCACACGGTTGACTGTAGTCACACGCCAGTATAAATTCGTAACCACACGCAAAATTTATTTCTGAATTCGTGTCATAATATTTAAATTACGTCGCGTCTCATCTTCCTGTACTGCTAAGTTCAGAACTAATACGACGAACACGTGGTCGCCAACTGATTCACGCAAATAACACACTAGCTTCGATGATAACGCACAATTTGCACACTTTTTATTACATTATATAGAATTCTCTACTATAATTTACACTCGCTACCGATGTAACAGGAGGCAAACGTAGTTTACATTATGAACAACTATCGCATAACCTTTTGGAGGTAGTCGGCCAAACTATTCACGCCGCTATATAACAGCTGTTTACCACAGCGCTAAAATCCAACGAGTAACGAGAATATCGACAGTATATCGTAATATGACGTATATCGTAGTATTACCCCTCGCGAAACTATACAATCGATCATTCTCTCGAATTGAACACCAACCAAATTCGATTATCGGCTTGTGGACAAAAATGTTCGGATTGGTGTGGGGAAAAAATATGAAAATTTGTTTTTATTTCGCAGATTGCGGTATTTGTGGTGTTATTCACAAAATTCGCGTTATTTCGCGATTTAATTTCACTCCTGGGCGGCACGAAACATGTAAATACGTGAAAATAAAACATCCTAACCTCTAAATATGACTTTTCGTTTTATCGCGAATTAACAAAAACTAACACCTCTACTTATAAGTTATAACAAACCACTTCCTTTCACTTATACATTCACTTCCTTTATTGCCTACAAAATTAACTGCACCATGAATAGTGAAGTAATAAATAACGATGAAGCAATAACCAAACAAGGATACAGCTGCCGCCCCGGAGGTCCAGGGTTCGATTCCCGGCTCTGCCACGAAATTTGAAAAGTGGTATGAGGACTGGAACGGGTTCTACTACGGTTTGTGGAACCAGGAGAGTAAATAAGTAGTATATATTTATTTAAATGCAACAATGGCTTGCTCCAATTAAGAGATTGATGGAAACAAATTATTAAAATTATGAAGACCGTAATAATACGCCATAATGACAGTTATTAGTGTGCATATGTGAGGGCGTGGTGCTGCAGTGGACAAGCTCCTTGCCTCTCACCAAGGCGGACTGGGTTCGGTTCCCGGTCAATGCTTATGCGATTTTTGAAGTGAAATATCACTCACTGGGTAATACAGTGTTTGGTGCTGATTCGGCCTCGGCTTAAGATTTGGCAGGAGGGTCTATACACCACCCATATATCTTTTTTGTTATTACTTCGTATTGATGGAATCACTAACCCCCTAGTCGCTTGGACTATAAGATTCTCTGATGGCGATACTAGAGGTAACCACATGTGATCAACCCTGGTAATGCTATCAGAGAACCGTCTAGTCAAGCGACTACGAATTAGTGATTCTTAATCATTGCATCAGATTCGGTAAACTTACGTACTATTTTATTCTTCCAGTTCAAGTGGAGTTGCTCCGGTTAAGCGTGCATTATTAAATAATTTCTTATGAATGGTTCAAATACTTTTACTCAATCTTATAACGTGTTATATTTCTCTTTCAATAGAGCTTCAAATAAGTTGTAGACCTTCGTTTATTCTATCGAGTCATCGCGTATAAAGGCTATTAAAAATAACTATGGTTTCGCTCTCCAACGGTGTCTTGCGTAACTAACAGGAACGTCAACCTAATTTCATTGTTTCCCTGCAAGTACCAGTGAATAGAAGGCGTATTTTAACGACTAATATGACGTGTTAAAATAATATACGGTCGCCTCCGTGGTGTAGTGTGCTTAGCTGCCACCCCAGAGGTCCTAGGTTAGATACACGGCTCTGCCACGAAATTTGAAAAGAGGTATGAGGACTGGAACGGGGTCTAGTCAGCCTCGAGCGGTCGAAATGAGTAGAGAGGTTTCGATTCTCACCTCAGCCATCCTCGAAGTGATATTCCGCGGTTTCCCACTTCGTATTCGGGCAAATGCCGTTTGTTATCCAAATCTACTGGCATTACAATAATATTTTTAAATAGATAAAGCATTAAGCAACACATTTTGACATTTGAGGAGAAAGTCGTTTCCCTAGGCCAGGGGTGCCCAACATTTTTTTAACTAAGGGCCTATATATAGCCTATATATTGAGACCGTTTAGTTGAGTCAACAACCACGATGACTCAACTAACGACACATAAATCGAATAAAAAAAGTACCGGGAGGATCAGGTGACCTTCCATAAAGGCTAAAGCGGCACGAGAGTCCGTAGTCCACAGGGATCGTGGTACATGGTGACGATGGTCATAGACCGCCTAAGGAAAGGTTCACCTTAAAACTAGACTGAGAAAATAAACATCCAGACTCATGTAAAACACCGTGAAAATTTATTAAAATTCACAAACCCCTAGCCTAGTTCGGAGGGTTATAATCGGCTAGTCCGCAAATTAATAAATAAACAAAGATAAAGAACAGGTCCCCTACCTGAGAAGTTACTGAAAACCCTCGCGAAAGATCTAACTCACAATGATAAAGCAACAACAGCAACGCTAGGAATATGGTACGACGCAAGTCCCTAGTTCAAGTTACAAGATCAAGCTAATATCTGAATTTACATTTAACAGGGTAGCAAAACAAATCTAGGTTAGGATGGTACCATTTCGACATTTAAATTTAACATTAATTCAACTAGCTAAGTCCTATCAATTAACAAAATTTACGGCGATGACGTCCGTAAAAGAGAACAATTACATCCAAAAGCTAAGTGTACAGCCATGAAAAACAAACAATTTAATTATGCTTAATAACTATGTGCTAACAGCACACAATAAAGTAACATGTAGGGTTTTAATACACTTGACATCATAAATTAATAACGAAATAGACACAGTAGTTTTATTAAAATTCCTGCCTACACCTTGGTTTACTCTTTGTAAACCATAGTCATCTAATGTGTATAGTTACGGTGACGAATGCGCAGTTGAGACCACGTCTGACATCGCATGGCCTGAGCTCCACAAGCTACGAACTCTAGGTTCGCACATGCTTCAGGTCGCTACAAAAATGTCAACTGTCCTAGTCATTTCCTCACAAGGAAATTATCTTCAACTGCACGGCTATGTCAACAGTTCCAGAATGCAAAGAACAAAGTTAGATAGAAAGAATCGTTAGTTAGGCTTGTTTTACAACAATTATGCGTCTTATTATTAGGATGTCGGTTTATAGGTTTATCGTAGGTTTATGGCGAATAACATTGACAATAGCCTGGGCACGGAGCGTCTCCAACTGAGATAATTCTCCACCAAAAAGCCTCGACTCAACAGTCGGAATATAATCAACGAGTATAACAACTCGGACACACAATAACACGGGTTACCAGCGGCGCTAAGCTCGCGTTCAATAACTCTGGGATAGGCCTGTACAACAGTTACCTTCCAATAACATCTGGTCAACGGGATCATCCCCGGACAAAGCATACAATAACATCCTGCTATAACAGGGTAGACTTCACCATCCTATAGAAAACCTTACATAACTGTACCTGTCATACGACAATACACGCAACAGAGCGTTAAACTAACAAAACCGATCCATAAAACAAGTGATCAAATACAAGAGTGGAAACTGATTTCCATAAGCAAAATAGCAATGAAAGGAAAAGCGAATACAAATTGTACTCTGTCCTCGTCTATAGTAGTTTTGTCTCACAATGAAGCAGGCGTGCTCTAGGTCACTGGGTTACATAACCAGTTTATTCAAGGCCGGCGATTTAATCAATATAAAACCTGCACTTGGCCGGTTCATAAAAAACTTTACCATAGGTTACGGATCTCTACAGAGTCCGTGTATCAAACGCACGCTATAAATCTGAGTATAGTAATACAATTCCGTCTTTCTACCAAAGACGTCTAAATGAAAGTAAACTTACAATAACTGAAGCTCTTTGCTTTAAAAATGCAACTCAGTAGTTGCTAGAACATCAAATAAAAACGTGTCTCACACGACACAAGCAAAACATGATAAATGTGGCACAGATTCACACACTAGATCTGCTTAATGATACGTTGGGAACCGCGTTCGATGCTAGGCAACGAAACATTCCTTCTAGTTGTTAGGTTCAAACATGACCAAGAATAGCTTCTGAGCTTATTCAAAATGAAATATAATGCATTTACAAACTGGTAGTTACTGTCGACTACCTAAATGATACGACCGTTCTAACGACAGTCAGGGGTGTAACAAAGGATGGCTGCGAAGAATGCAGTCAATTAATAACCAAGGCATCTGATTGCCATAACTACAGTCAGCAAAGACTTGAAAATTACCCCAAGTAGGGTTGAACAAAATAGCCTCAAAATGACTACGATCAGGTTCAGCAAAAAGGTAGGCATTGACGTTCCACGACGTTCACCAAGCTGCACCAGGGCTGACCAAAATGTCTGACCCCAAGGGTGTCTCACTCTAAACTGAAATAAATGACATCTAATTAATCTAGTTACATCCCTACCTAGAAAAATGGCTGACACTGAGTGTGGTTGATTCACAAACTACATTAAAACTACTATACCACCAGAAACTAGAACAAAGAAGGGGTGTGACAAAAACTCACGAAATGGAGGAGCTCTCACTCAGCTCTCTATTCCACAACAAGGGTTGTACATAAACCTCTCTGGCTCTCTGGATCGGTATCCTCCTCATCAGGATTCCCATCTGGACTCCCCCAAAGACCAGGGTTCGATTTGTCCCTGTCGACATCTTCGTGGATATGCCTGGAAATGGCATTTTGGCTCCTTCCCTCTCGTTCATCGTTCTGGAAGTTCCACCATCATGCTGGTTCCTGTAGAAACGTCACCCCCCCATACCGGGATGGTATTAGTCCATGGTGACTGCTTCAACCATGGTGAAGAAAAGTCCAATCACGTGGGTAGCGAAATAAGTTGCGTGATTATTCATCCTCTCACTTCCAAAATTATAATGTCCGTCGTGACTATTATAGGCTTCAATTATAAAATACGACACAGCCTTAATCTTGCAGATGTGGATTAGCATGTGAGCTAACACTATTTTGTAATGCTGCACGTGCTAGTGACGCTACTTTTGTATCACGCAGCATCCGTGAATTATACGACGTTTCAAAGATGAAGTTTCCACTTTGGCAATTTAAATATCTCATACAATTATAATCACACTTATTCAGGATAATTGTAACACTATTACCTGTATATTTCCACTAGGCATCTGCCCTCCACATACGCGTGGGTAATATGTGATGTCACAGCAATGTTGTGCAATACACTATACTTGCCAATAATTATTTCCCAATCTTCTTATTTAATTCACTGGACTCCATCGACAGTGAATATTAGTATTTGCATGCTCGATGGCACCTTATAATCACTTTTAACGCTAAACAGCGGATATTCTTCTACGTCTCGTAGGATAAATGTAATTCCACGCCTACACAAGGCGGATTCTCAAGACGCAGTGCTGCGGTACTGGGTGTCTCTAGAAAGTAGGTCGTCAAAACGAAAACGTTGAGCGACTACTTACGTTCCTTTTTGCGTATCTGCAAGGGTATTACCTTACCTAAAGTAAAAATAAACATTCTCCAAAATGTTTTAATAATGCAGCATGACGAAATGGAATATTCTGAGTCTCGTAGGAAAGATAAAAATAATTAATAAGACCTCAGATAATAATTAGCAGTTTACACCAAAGTCAAAAGTGCGATTCACCGCTACTTCAAAGTATCGCGTGATCTCTCAGCTTCACGTGGCTTCCTGGGTGTGTTCAAAAGTACAACATCCCATCATAAATGCTCTGTCATAAAAAAATATCACATGAACCATAGCTCAGCGGGTTCATCTGCCTCTCTGTCGTTTCAAATAAAATGTTGGGATAACATTTTTATTTGCTTTGAAATTCATTCATGAGTGATATTTTTTTAGATTGGCTGCATTAAAGGTTCCAATGCGTTCTCCTGTCCTAATGTCTTCTATCACATAACTTCCATTGTTCAAAGGCTGTCGGATACGACTAGGGCCATAATACAAGGATAGAAATTTCCCATATATGCGGTCTATAGGACTAGAAATTCCGGGTCTCCTTATAAGGATAAGGTCTCCTTCTACTAGTGGTTCTCTAAACCTCTGGCGTCTAGTTCTTCTCAAGCGCTTGGCAGCTTGTCTGTCCATAGTCTCTCTCACAGCTAAAAGTCTGCTGGCATGTGATGGTTGTAAACAAGGTGGATTTACAATCACACGATCCCATATTCTCAGCGGCATCTGGTTCAAATGCAAGACCATAGGTATTTGACCAGTGCTCTCATGTACTGTTGAATTAATACATTTTGCCATAATAACAAGGACTTCAGTCCATCGCCAGTGTTCTTCTTGACAATATAATCGACAGAATTTTGCGATAATAGACATCACGCATTCTGCTGGGTTGCTCTCTGGATGTCGAATAGATGATAAAACGTGACCTATTTCAAGCTCATTCATGGCATTGGCAAATTCTGCTGAGGTGTACTGTGATCCGTGATCAGTCAACAAGAACTGTGGCTTTCCTGCCTCCGGCATCACTTGACGTCTAATCCTCTGAATAATCTGATGTGCAGTAGCTTTTTGAATTGGATGAAGCATCGTATATTTCGTGAACACATCCACCGTTACAACGATGTATCGATTCCCACGACGAGCCTTAGGTATTGGGCCATACAGGTCCTGTGCATACAACTCTCTAGGTTGAGTTGGTAGTATTGGTCTAGGTTGTTCCTTCAGCAAGTGTGACGTGTACTTGTTCCGCTGGCATGCGTCGCAAGCACGTAAACACTGTCTAACGGTGGCTCCTAACCCTTTCCATGTGAAAGACTCCTTGATAGTTGCAATGGTTTTGTCTGTTCCACCATGTCCAATGGATAAATGTACCATAAGAATAACAGATTCTTGGTATCTCCTAGGAATAACTGCACGCAGTTGAGTGTGGTCCTCGTCTACAAACTTGTATAAGACACGATGATAAATCAAATAATCATCTGCAACAGCAGCAATCCTTGCATAATGATCATCCTGTGGATCCATTCTTCGTTCTAGGAAACGGATAATATGTCTGAGTTCCTCCTCACGTCGCTGTCCTTCAGGTAAATGACGAAGTCGGCGAAGGTGTTCCTCGCATTCTCCCTCGATGTCTATGGCATTAACAGTAGCTTCAGGATTCCGGCTGAGGATGTCGGCCAACACATTCTCTCTGCCTGGTCGATAAACTATTTCCAAATCGAACTGTTGGAGAAACAGCGTCCAACGTATGATCCTGTCGCTTGCCAGTCTTGTTCTCAAGATGAAGGTCAACGCATGATGATCGGTTCTCACAATAATCCTCTGACCTAACAGAAGTTTCTGCCAGTATTCAAGTGCGTAAACAATTGCAAGTGCTTCTATCTCGGTCGTGAAGTAGTGAGATTCATGTGCTCTTAAACGTCGGCTTAAGAAAGCGATGTAATGACGTTTCTTCTCATCATCTTCCTGCAGTAAAATGGCTCCTATACCAATGGCAGATGCATCAGTTTCTAGAATAAAGTTCCGAGAGTAATCTGGATATTCTAACTGAATTGAGTCCACAAGCATCTGTTTAGCTCTCCTGAAAGCTATCTCGCATTCATCATTCCAGTTCCACCTGCAGTTCTTTTTCAATAATCCTTGCAGTGGTGCAACAGTTTCGGAATACTTCTCACAATGGGCAGCAAAGAATTGGAGAATTCCTAAGAATTGTCTCACGTGTTTCACACGGGTTGGTGTTGGAAATGCAGCAACAGTTCTAATCTTTGCCGGATTCGGTCTATATCCTTCTCCATTGATTATGTGTCCTACGAATTTCACTTCTTTCTGAAAAAATCGACACTTGTCAAACTTGACCTTAAAATTTGCCTGTCGGAGATTCTCAAAAACAAGGCACAATGTCTTTAAATGCTCTTCTTCTGTTCCCGAAGCTATGATTATGTCATCCAAATAACATATTACTTTCTGCTTCACTTAATGAGTCAGCTTGGCATCAAGTGCTCTGATTAATGCGGCTCCGGCATTTTTCAATCCAAATGGTAGTTTTTGGAATACATAAGTAGTCTGATCAAACAAGAATCCAGTATATTTCTGAGTATGCTCAGATAATCTGATATGGTAATAAGACTGAACCAAGTCTAATGATGAAAATATCCTTTTTCCTTTGAACTTCCTGAGAATGTCCCTAATCTTGGGCGGTCTGTCGTGCTCAGGAGCTAGGCGTTCATTCAAGGCTCTGACATCAAGACAAAGTCTCAAGCTTCCATCTACCTTAACCACAGGTATTATGGGATTCAAGAAAGGAGTCGGTGATTTCTTGATTGTACCTGCTGCTTCCATCTCATGGATTTTCTTAGCAGCTTCTTCGAGATGTTTCTCGGCAATCGGATAGATCCTTTTCTGGAATGGGGAATCGTCCAGTAATACAAGATCATACTCGTAGTCTAATATCTCACCAGGTGTGGTGTCGAATATATCTCTGTATTCGTTCAGTATTGCCTCAAGATCCTCATGTGTGGGTGCTGATAACGATTCTGCCTCTTCGTCGGCATCTAGTGTCGCCTCAATTTCCTTGCCCTTTAATGCTTCGACTACGTCTACTTCGGATAGGAATTCCGGTTCTTCTTCAATTAGGCTCATCTGAATGGGTTCGTTCGGCTTGAACTCTACCGTATTCCGTCCCATGTCAATGATTCCATCATATTTTCTAATGAAGTCTGCGCCTAAAATGGCATCATGATGCAGGCCCTTCATTACGAGAAATTCGTGCAAGTACACGTGGCTCGAAATCTTCACAGTACACAAAATCTGGATTTTGCACGTTACAACGCGGTCAGGTATGACACCTCTGACTCTTATAGCTGAAATGGGCAACTCCGTCACCTCAGAGTTTGCTCTCAGTCTGGCATGGCAATCGGCGGAAATTACACTAATCATCGCTCCAGTATCGATGAGTATGACTACACTGACTTCATTCAAGGTGGCTACAATCTTGGGTAGACGTGTTAATTCATAATTGTGGTTCGTCGTTCGTCGTTCGTCCAACAAGTCTTCTTGGATTGGCTCCCAGAGTAATATAGAGGCAGTTACTCGGTGCTCAACCAAACAAGAATCTATTGATTTTTCGGAGTTTTTTTTCTGTCATGGCGAGAAGTACTGGGCTGGTTCTGCTCCGTCTCCTGCGCCGAATGTCTATTTTCCCTCGAAGTAGGGTTCCGTTCTCCCTCTTCTTGGATCTGCAATTCTCTCAATTGTTGGAGGTACTCACGGCTCTCCCGTGCTCTTCCTTTCCAATCCCTGTCTGGCTGGTATCTAGGGTCTCGATTTCTGTCGTAACCCCCACTATATCGATAGTCTCTACGGATACGTCCGTGTTGCTGATCTCTTCCTTCATTCCCTCGGCGGTTGTTTTCATGACGTCGGTTGTCGTCCGTCCTTCGGTCGAATCGCCGGTCCCAATGACTTCGCCGGTCATCATGTTGATTTCGAGTATACGGAGTGTTGTTCCATTCTCTCCTGTTATAACTGTAATTGTTATCACGTCGCCCAGAATCCTCTGTGGTTTGTGTTTGTTGTGGCGTCTGGCTCACTTTATCAACAGTCGTCAGATTCATATGTCTATCCTCGCGCCTATCAGCCTTCTGCTGACGGTGTGTAGGAAACTGTTCTGTGTTAGCATCCAACCTTCGCAGTATCTGGTCACACTGCTGGAAAGTGGATGCCCCTGCAGCGATTAACACACGTTGTACATCCGCAGGGTACTGCCAAACAATTGTGTTCACCAAATCTTGTTCGGACAACGGAGGCTGAAGACAACGGAGCTTCGCGAGCTGTATTGCGAAGTAATTCGCATAACGAGTAGGTGTATTGGAACTGTACCTTCGAGTGTACATCTCAGCTCGGATGCTCTGCTGGATGTCGCTCGACCAATATGTTCTTAATAACGCTTCCTTAAAGTCTTGGTAGCCTGTAAATGAGTATCGGAATGCTCTGAACCAGGTACCGGCTTGTCCCTCAAGCAGTCGCTCTATAACTCTTAGTTCCCTCTCTGGAGTTACCATAGTATCACGTAAGTAGCTTTCGACATTTGCTAGGAATTCCACTGGAGTAACACCGCTCCCAGTTCCCGAGAAGCGAGCTGGTTGCTCCTCTCTTGAACGAATTATGGTGACATTTCCCTGCGTATTCGCGGGTCTGAAAGTATTTTGCATGTAACTCTGCGTAGGAGTGTTAGTCTCATGACTAATTCGATTAGATGCTGGTTGAAACGGGTGAGCGTCAAAGTTCAAGGTCTGACCTTGCGCTAAATTAGTGAATTGTTACGGTTGCGATTCCATAGGCGCGCTGGGTTGGAAATGGGTAGGCATCATTCCTCCTGATTGAGATATAGGCGTTTCCTGAGATTCTCCCATCTGTGGGTGTACGTGTCTCTCTCTTGGAGTCGTCTCGAGTCTGTCCAGGCGTCTTTCTATTACTTCAAGACCTGGGATGGTTCTGGCTGCGACTTTGTTGCCTAAGTCGTTCAATTGCAGCTCGATCCTGTCAACCTTTCCCTTGAGGTTTGTGTCTACCTCGCGTATGGCCGTCCTAAGGTTATAACTGAGGTCTAAACTCTCGGTCACCGCGACTTCCTCAAATCTCTTTTGTAAGGAATCGATATCTCCTTCAACTCTGGACATATTTTCTTGGATTTTACCCACATCGTCTCTAACCTCGGCTACCTTAGCCTCGACGGTAGCTTCGTGTTCGTTGAGGTCACCTCTCAATAACATGAGGTCAATTTTGTGTTCCTCATGATGAACATCAACTGTCTCACGTAGACTGGCTACGGTTTCCGTCAATTCAGAAATGTTTCTCCTGTTGGTGTTAAGTTCCTCTTTAATCTCCATCATGCCATCAACGATAGTCTTCACGTTGTTATTAACGGCATTGGCAGCTCCTCTCATCAAGATTAAACCAACGTTCATGGTTGCCATGTCCTTCTTCACATTTCCGATAAATCCCTCGACGTGATCTAGTCGAGGCCCGAATTCTTCCCTGGTATGTTCCAGATCTGCTCTCATGTCTATCTGGACTTTATTCAAGGTTGTCTGAATTTGAGCTGTGTGCTCCTCCAATCGGTTTTGCACCTCCTCCCTAGCTCTATTCATCTGGTCGGTTAAGCAATCTACGCGCTGGTTAGCCTCCTGATGGTGTCGTATGACATCAACCCTAACAGCTGCTAAACCTGCCGTCAGATCATTTCTCGCTTCGATCCTATATGTGTCCATGTCTGCCCTGACTTGAGTTAAATCAGCCCTAACATTGTCTACAGAGTGGGTGTTAATTTCTAAGTCCTGTCTTACATTGTTTATAGACTGAGTGTTAATCTCTAAGTCCTGTCTAACCTGGTCCACATGACCACTGACATTGTTGACTTCCTGTCTAACCTGGTCCACATGACCACTTACAGTATTTACAGCCTGAGTATTCTGACCTAAGTCAGCAGTAATCTGTTGAAGATTGGCATTCACACCTGCCATCATCTCTCCAAACACACGACGAATAGTTTCCTCATCCATAGATAAGAAATATATGAGAAAGTGAGGGATCAATTTCTACTGGAACTTACAGCTATGATTAGTTACTTGGTGGTATAAAGCTTGCTTCATTTATATAAATATCACGAGTACAGCTGGAGTATGCAAACTAAGTGCTTCTACATTTACAAAGACAACGGTGAGCAAAGCAAAGTATTACATTTACTTAGGATGAGGCATCATCAAAGAAAATCCTATCCTTCATTTATCCAACACTAAAGCCTCACCCCATGGACTTCTATCAAACATGAATGCCATGCGGTCAATTGATCTGCAGTACGACTTTCTAAGTTCGTCCCAGTCCTGTCAATTTACCAATAATCAACATTAGGATCCTCAAAAAAAATAACATGGTACTGAGGGTCACCACGTTAACGTCGGCACATGAGTTGGGCGCCATTTTATGAGACCGTTTAGTTGAGTCAACAACCACGATGACTCAACTAACGACACATAAATCGAATAAAAAAAGTACCGGGAGGATCAGGTGACCTTCCATAAAGGCTAAAGCGGCACGAGAGTCCGTAGTCCACAGGGATCGTGGTACATGGTGACGATGGTCATAGACCGCCTAAGGAAAGGTTCACCTTAAAACTAGACTGAGAAAATAAACATCCAGACTCATGTAAAACACCGTGAAAAATTATTAAAATTCACAAACCCCTAGCCTAGTTCGGAGGGTTATAATCGGCTAGTCCGCAAATTAATAAATAAACAAAGATAAAGAACAGGTCCCCTACCTGAGAAGTTACTGAAAACCCTCGCGAAAGATCTAACTCACAATGATAAAGCAACAACAGCAACGCTAGGAATATGGTACGACACAAGTCCCTAGTTCAAGTTACAAGATCAAGCTAATATCTGAATTTACATTTAACAGGGTAGCAAAACAAATCTAGGTTAGGATGGTACCATTTCGACATTTAAATTTAACATTAATTCAACTAGCTAAGTCCTATCAATTAACAAAATTTACGGCGATGACGTCCGTAAAAGAGAACAATTACATCCAAAAGCTAAGTGTACAGCCATGAAAAACAAACAATTTAATTATGCTTAATAACTATGTGCTAACAGCACACAATAAAGTAACATGTAGGGTTTTAATACACTTGACATCATAAATTAATAACGAAATAGACACAGTAGTTTTATTAAAATTCCTGCCTACACCTTGGTTTACTCTTTGTAAACCATAGTCATCTAATGTGTATAGTTACGGTGACGAATGCGCAGTTGAGACCACGTCTGACATCGCATGGCCTGAGCTCCACAAGCTACGAACTCTAGGTTCGCACATGCTTCAGGTCGCTACAAAAATGTCAACTGTCCTAGTCATTTCCTCACAAGGAAATTATCTTCAACTGCACCGCTATGTCAACAGTTCCAGAATGCAAAGAACAAAGTTAGATAGAAAGAATCGTTAGTTAGGCTTGTTTTACAACAATTATGCGTCTTATTATTAGGATGTCGGTTTATAGGTTTATCGTAGGTTTATGGCGAATAACATTGACAATAGCCTGGGCACGGAGCGTCTCCAACTGAGATAATTCTCCACCAAAAAGCCTCGACTCAACAGTCGGAATATAATCAACGAGTATAACAACTCGGACACACAATAACACGGGTTACCAGCGGCGCTAAGCTCGCGTTCAATAACTCTGGGATAGGCCTGTACAACAGTTACCTTCCAATAACATCTGGTCAACGGGATCATCCCCGGACAAAGCATACAATAACATCCTGCTATAACAGGGTAGACTTCACCATCCTATAGAAAACCTTACATAACTGTACCTGTCATACGACAATACACGCAACAGAGCGTTAAACTAACAAAACCGATCCATAAAACAAGTGATCAAATACAAGAGTGGAAACTGATTTCCATAAGCAAAAAAGCAATGGAAGGAAAAGCGAATACAAATTGTACTGTGTCCTCGTCTATAGTAGTTTTGTCTCACAATGAAGCAGGCGTGCTCTAGGTCACTGGGTTACATAACCAGTTTATTCAAGGCCGGCGATTTAATCAATATAAAACCTGCACTTGGCCGGTTCATAAAAAACTTTACCATAGGTTACGGATCTCTACAGAGTCCGTGTATCAAACGCACGCTATAAATCTGAGTATAGTAATACAATTCCGTCTTTCTACCAAAGACGTCTAAATGAAAGTAAACTTACAATAACTGAAGCTCTTTGCTTTAAAAATGCAACTCAGTAGTTGCTAGAACATCAAATAAAAACGTGTCTCACACGACACAAGCAAAACATGATAAATGTGGCACAGATTCACACACTAGATCTGCTTAATGATACGCTGGGAACCGCGTTCGATGCTAGGCAACGAAGCATTCCTTCTAGTTGTTAGGTTCAAATATGACCAAGAATAGCTTCTGAGCTTATTCAAAATGAAATATAATGCATTTACAAACTGGTAGTTACTGTCGACTACCTAAATGATACGACCGTTCTAACGACAGTCAGGGGTGTAACAAAGGATGGCTGCGAAGAATGCAGTCAATTAATAACCAAGGCATCTGATTGCCATAACTACAGTCAGCAAAGACTTGAAAATTACCCCAAGTAGGGTTGAACAAAATAGCCTCAAAATGACTACGATCAGGTTCAGCAAAAAGGTAGGCATTGACGTTCCACGACGTTCACCAAGCTGCACCAGGGCTGACCAAAATGTCTGACCCCAAGGGTGTCTCACTCTAAACTGAAATAAATGACATCTAATTAATCTAGTTACATCCCTACCTAGAAAAATGGCTGACACTGAGTGTGGTTGATTCACAAACTACATTAAAACTACTATACCACCAGAAACTAGAACAAAGAAGGGGTGTGACAAAAACTCACGAAATGGAGGAGCTCTCACTCAGCTCTCTATTCCACAACAAGGGTTGTACATAAACCTCTCTGGCTCTCTGGATCGGTATCCTCCTCATCAGGATTCCCATCTGGACTCCCTCAAAGACCAGGGTTCGATTTGTCCCTGTCGACATCTTCGTGGATATGCCTGGAAATGGCATTTTGGCTCCTTCCCTCTCGTTCATCGTTCTGGAAGTTCCACCATCATGCTGGTTCCTGTAGAAACGTCACCCCCCATACCGGGATGGTATTAGCCCATGGTGACTGCTTCAACCATGGTGAAGAAAAGTCCAATCACGTGGGTAGCGAAATAAGTTGCGTGATTATTCATCCTCTCACTTCCAAAATTATAATGTCCGTCGTGACTATTATAGGCTTCAATTATAAAATACGACACAGCCTTAATCTTGCAGATGTGGATTAGCATGTGAGCTAACACTATTTTGTAATGCTGCACGTGCTAGTGACGCTACTTTTGTATCACGCAGCATCCGTGAATTATACGACGTTTCAAAGATGAAGTTTCCACTTTGGCAATTTAAATATCTCATACAATTATAATCACACTTATTCAGGATAATTGTAACACTATTACCTGTATATTTCCACTAGGCATCTGCCCTCCACATACGCGTGGGTAATATGTGATGTCACAGCAATGTTGTGCAATACACTATACTTGCCAATAATTATTTCCCAATCTTCTTATTTAATTCACTGGACTCCATCGACAGTGAATATTAGTATTTGCATGCTCGATGGCACCTTATAATCACTTTTAACGCTAAACAGCGGATATTCTTCTACGTCTCGTAGGACAAATGTAATTCCACGCCTACACAAGGCGGATTCTCAAGACGCAGTGCTGCGGTACTGGGTGTCTCTAGAAAGTAGGTCGTCAAAACGAAAACGTTGAGCGACTACTTACGTTCCTTTTTGCGTATCTGCAAGGGTATTACCTTACCTAAAGTAAAAATAAACATTCTCCAAAATGTTTTAATAATGCAGCATGACGAAATGGAATATTCTGAGTCTCGTAGGAAAGATAAAAATAATTAATAAGACCTCAGATAATAATTAGCAGTTTACACCAAAGTCAAAAGTGCGATTCACCGCTACTTCAAAGTATCGCGTGATCTCTCAGCTTCACGTGGCTTCCTGGGTGTGTTCAAAAGTACAACATCCCATCATAAATGCTCTGTCATAAAAAAATATCACATGAACCATAGCTCAGCGGGTTCAATATACAGGGTGAACAAAAATGCCGCACTTGGAGGTATGCATGCGATTCCTCATCCAATTGCAAGACAAACGTTTCAATAGCAAAATCGGATCGGGTGCTGTTTGAAAACACAAGTATGAAAACGAGCAGCTGGCAACACTGTCACATCCTGCAGTGCATCGGAATGTACAGAGAAAGCTCCAGCAGAGCGCCGAGTTCCTCCAACCTGCTATTGGCCACGCTGCATGCAGTTACAGCGTTGCCAGAGCCTCGTTTCTTAACACGCATTTCTGTTAAACATATTGGTGGGACTAGGTTTTGCAGCATAAACTTTTGTCGTGAATTTCGACGAGGAACCGCATGTCGACCTCCAAGTGTAGCATTTTTTGTTCACCCTGTATATAGGTGCAATGTGGTGAGTTTTGTGACTGTCTAAGCTAAGTTTTCTTAGTATTGTTGCCGTTTTCTATATTTATTTGTATTGGATTAAAAAATAAAACACTAAAAATAAATTTAAATATTTTAATAACTTAAATCCCTTTAAAATACAAGTACGATGATATCCAATACACTCATACAGCTTGAATGACAAAGAGTGAAAATTTATGTTCATTTGACACAATTAATACTCAAATTATGAAATAAAGTTCATGATAATTTAATTTATTACGACGACTGGAACTAGTTTCAAAATTTTGGCGACACAACGCGGGCCGGACAAAGTAGTCTCGCGGGCCGTAGGTTGATCAGTCCTGCCTCAGGCTATGTATGTCAAGTGCTATGTTTGAAATGAATGTTATACAGACAGAATTGCAACCCTTTCCAGTTCGGAGTGTTAAATATGCTTAATGGCATAATTTCAATGATATAGGCCTAAGTTTAAATCATCACCTTACATTTCTCATGACAAAAAAAATGATATTCAAGATGTTCGGATTGTGATCCAAAAACTATCCACTAATTTACTCCAAACATTATCCGCAGCTTATCCTCTATCCGCACAGCCATGCAAACTATATCCGCATGGGGAAAACATTTGCGGATATCCTCGGGTTTATCCGCGGATATCCGCATCCACGCAGGGATTTAGTTATTACCTAGGCCGAGCCGCTAGGAACGCTACTGTAGGACGTCCCCTTTCTAACGGGTCGAGTCTATATTAGTTTTTATGTTCGACGATGTCGAAATGTAAATATTAGGCCTATATGTCAGAAAACTGTATCATAATGAGGGTATAATATTATTATTATTAATATTATTATTAATAATAATAATATCGTATGGCCACGGGTACCAGGTTCAAGCTTTGTTGTTTCACACCCAGAGGGTAGCTTGCATGTCGAATTTCGTTGTTCCTTGAAGCACTATGAAAGTCAACGATGTTAGATAGCTAAGCTCCTTGAACACTATAGCACTTTCTAATAGAGGAATGAAGAACTTTGTGTTGGCGGAAACTCCCGAGATTAATTTTGCCATTATGAACACAGCCTACTGAATTCAAATTGGTTATTTGACATGCCAACATCGTATGACATGGGTGTCGTATTTTTTCTCCTTTCAAAAAAAATCATTTACCACGGCCAGGAGCGAACCTGCAAGCTTGGGATTAGTAGACTGACACGTTAACTACTCACCCACCGTGGCGAGCATAATGTGGGTCATTATAACACTATTTTTCATTATGAAACAATTTCTCCCACCAATCAGAGCTCAAGAAACAGTTGTATGACCAATTAGGTAAGGATTGCTTCACACGTGCGTTGAATTCCACGGTATCCTATTTTAAATCTCACTGCGTGGCTAGTGTCATAGTGGGGGTATTTAAGGAGGCCATGGTCAAATACAAGGTATTCTCTGCGTCCCATGCGCTCTGTTCAGTACATAAAACTGGCGAAATCTCGACAGATATTTTTGAATATTTATGTTCGAACATAAAATAGTTATAATTATCGTCGAACATAAACAGTCGTATGCAACTCGCCTATAATGGTAATTAATACACTCGTATGGAAATTATAAGACTCCCTCCGCTCGTTTTATAAAGATACTCGTGTCTTAATTATTGCCATTATAGGCTCGTTGCATAATGTACTATTATGGTAGGCCATAAGCAAGTGACTAAAACATTGATGATGATGATGATGATGATGATGATGATATTTGTTGTTTTAAGGGGCCTAACATCTAGGTTATCGGCCCCTACTGAAACATTGAGCTCAAGTCATTAGGTTGGGAATGACTTGAATATGAGGTATGTGAGTAATAGTAAAAAGGGTGCACGTGTTAATATTCTTCATGAATATAATACTGAGAGACGATGCTCATCCAAGCACGAAATTCAATGCGCGTATGAAAAGCGGGCTTCTCTGTTGCATATAGTATATATAAGTGTACAGCCCGCATGAGCGAGCTTTTGTGTCATGCATGCTTTGTACAAAGAACTGAAATGATTTTCAAATCCTGTGACAAAATTATTTGCCCGTGAACAGTGGCTACAATGGAGTGGACATAAACACAGGGAACATGATAAGGCTCTGTGTAAATGAGAAATGAAAGAGGCGAGTCCAAATGGACATAGTGGATGATAAAAGTATGTATGACAATATGTTGTTAAATATCTATAGCGTATTCCATTACGATTATCTGTGGAATACAGAACAAAAGATGGTGAAGTTATAATGATATGATGGATATCGATTTTCGTTCATCAGCATGGCCATTTACCCGGGAGGGGTCGCGTCAAAATAGTTTCGTGATGGGTCGCGCACGGTAATTATGACCGGGGTGTATAAAATATTTTTTTGTTGTTGCAAAAAACACATATTATTATGGATAAATATATCCATGAAACTAAATACCAGGCTTTGTACCGAAACACATTGTACTGTATTATTGAGGGGAAAAAATCATGCAGTTGATGAGTCCATTGAAAGTTATAGGAGGGGAGGAAGCTTTACGCAGTGAAATTATTTCGGAGGAGTAAAACATGTATGCGCCCGGTCTAAAAGACCGCGACGCAACCCCTCACGGGTTAATGAAAGCGTGCAACATTCAAATGAACATCAAGGATCAACAAGATGGAAACAGCGCACCAGCTAACCAGAGATGTTTACAAGAAACGATCAGTGTCCATCAATGCCAAGATTAGGCATTATTGTTCAGTTATTCGTCCAGAAGCTCTGTACGCAGCAGAATGCCTTGCAATCAATAAGAAAGGTTTAGTTGAAAAGTTAGAGGTCAAAGAACGAAAAATCCTGAGAAAGATTCTAGGACCAGTCAGAGAAAATGGAGAGTACTGGAGGGGACATAACAACGAACTCTACATACGTGAGGAAAGGATAACGGACTTGAGGCGAAAAAGGAGAATTAGTTTCTATGGCCACATAACACGCATGAGCTCGCAGAGACTGACCAACCGCATATTCTCCTACTTTGTAGACAGGGAAACCAAGGGACCATGGTTTTCTGAGATCGAAAAAGATCTTATAGAAGTAGGGATTTCGCTTGAGGACATTCAGTAACGTCTTCCTCTCCAGAAAAATACTTATAGCACATCAGCGATTCCAAGAAAAGCCAAAATTGATAACAGGCAAGCAGTGGACGACTGACAGAAAGGAGGCGCACAGGAAACGGATGAAGGACTACTGGGAGAAGATTAAAGCTCAAAGACGGAAACAGTTGAAGTATCGTGGTCCATAGCTGGCCCAAACGAAGAGGAAGAAGAAGAACATAGTGAATTAAAACTCAGCAATTTTTCTAGGTTTATGCCGTGTATTGTGTGGGGTTTCACCTAGGAACACCAAGCTGGCTCATCAGCGGGCTCTTGGTGTCCGTGCCCGGATCCCCACAGGAGTAGTGCACTGTGCACTACCTCCCTAACGCCATGATCGTTTTGTACATAACAATTTTCTGAAAGTTACATAGGCAAACTTCTCCGTACAACATTTCGGGGTGATATCGGTAGTAGTTTCGGAGATATAGAATGCCGGTGAAATAATTCACACAGCCGCCATGTTAGATTGGTGAGACGTATTGAAATTTTAAAACAATTTCGGGGTTGGACAAAATAGTACTATGGCCTTACCGAATTTCATTGAAATTGCTCCAGCCGTTTAGGTTTTATTGGGGTGAGGGGGGTGGACACACACACACACACATGCGGACATAAGGTGATCTCATAAGCCTTTTTTTTATTTCATAAATGAAAATAGGCTAAATACCTAGGAATTACCCTTGATGAACATTATAAAATGAACACATAGTAAACATAATGAAAAATCTAAGAGCATACCTTTACACCTTCTAAAATCTCCGATTTTATGTAGATAACAAGTACTTCCGTGAAGAACTATACAGCCTATTTTCATATATCCTGCTCAGGTTAATAGCCTCTATCAACATACAACATTTCAGTTTAATTGCTGTAACAGATTCGTAGATATTGAGAACCGTCTAAATATTTCAGATGGTCGCCAGGTTGGATTTTTATTTTTGTACTATTATATTAAGATTATTGTGTACGTGTGGTATTCAAACTTCAATCGCATGATTAGAACACAAGAAGTAAAAACGAGATTTTAAAATTACGCACAGCAGCCATCTTGTGATTATGCAAACAATTGAAATAAATTAGATGCCAGTGGATCAACATTTGTGTAAGCATTTTTAACGTGCAACGTTTCACGGCACTCGGATAGTTAATTCGCGAGAAACGACCATTTAAATATTTATACTTCGCGTTGCCGCCATGTTGGATTCGTGCTCACCAGGTTACTGAAAGTCCTATAGGTGAACATATGTTCATAGTCTCTATGAACATAAAAATTTCAGTTTGGTTGCTGTAAAAGATTCATAGATATTGAGAACCGTCTAAATATTTCGGAAGCTCGCCATTTTGGATTGTTATATGTATAGGCCATAGAATTATGTACCATTCAAGGACACTTATTGCCTAGATTCATTATTCAAACTTTCACTTCGATCGCATGATTACGACACAAGAAATAAAAACTTAATTTTAAAATTTCGCACAGCCGCCATCTTCAGGTTATGTAAACAATTCAACTAAATTAGATGCCAGTGCATTACAATCTGCAAAATCATTTACTGTACCACATTTCACTGCGCCCAGAGAGTATCTCGTCCACTTTATATCCTTTTCAACCAAGCCATCAGTGAAGGAGTGTTTCCGGATTACTGGAAATCAGTCCATATCACCCCAGTGTTAAAGAAAGGCTCCAGGCAGAAAGTAGTTAATTACAGACCAGTATCACTAATGTCTATTTTCGCACGAGTCTTTGAATCAATTGTTCGGGACGAAGTGTACGCCCACGTGTCACCATTCATCACTGAATTTCAGCACGGCTTCCTTCCTAGGCGATCCACTGCTACCAATCTAGCAGTCTTCACTCATGATGTATCCACCTTTATGAATAACCGTGGTAGTGCTGATGTTATCTATACTGATTTCTCTAGGGCTTTCGACAGCGTACATCACAACCTACTGCTTCATAAAATTTCAAATTTTGGTATAACTGGTAATCTTTTACGTTTCTTCAAAAGTTACCTCTCAAATAGAACCCAATCTGTTATAATTAATAATAATAAGTCTAAATCTGTAAACGTTACTTCCGGTGTCCCTCAGGGTTCTGTATTGGGCCCTCTGCTCTTTATACTTTTTGTGAATGATATCCCTCGTATAATACATAATTCTAGGTGCCTGATGTACGCTGACGACCTTAAACTGTATATGCCCATCAGTACTATAAATGACTGTGAGTTGTTGCAAGAAGACCTACACCAACTCAGTGAATGGTGTGAAACATGGAAATTGAAACTGAATACTGAAAAGTGTAAAGTTTTGTCAGTTTCATTGAAACGTAACCTCCTACCCAGGTTTAATTATTGTATTAAAAATGAAACGCTAGGTAGAGTGTCAACCATTAAGGATCTAGGGGTGACAATCACTAATAATTTCTCGTTCGATGAACATATTTCAAAAATATGTCGTGAAAGTTTCCGGATCCTGGGATTTTTAAAAAGAAATTGTTTAAATTATTTTTCGGACATAACTCTATCCAAATTATTTAAGTCACTCATTCGGCCTAAATTGGAGTACTGTAGTGTGATCTGGAATCCTTTTCACAGTAATAAAATTGACGCCATCGAACGTGTGCAAAAGAGATTTGTCAAATGGCTCTGTTACAGGGGTGGACGATCGTACCATAGAGCTGAGTATGAGAGTTATTGCAGCGTGTACGGTCTTCCTCCACTGAGCAGTCGGCGCACAGTGGGAGACGTGAGATTCCTGTGGAAACTGGTAAATGGTGGAATTGACTCGATTCAGTTGCTAGCTGACTTGGGTTTTCACGTCCCGCAGAGAACCACCAGACGGAAGCACACGTTCGATGGGGGCAGATCGAGAATTAATGTACATAAAAATTCATGTCTGATCCGGTTGCAGTCAACATACAGCTTGATGGAGAGTAAAAGTGCTACTGATATTCACTTCGACTCTCTATCAACTGTTATGAGAAACATCTCGAGTGGGCTGTAAAATAGTGTGTGCATTTTGTGTTTTTTTCTATTTGCGTTTATTGATTGATTGATTGAACATGTGGTTGAATGAATGGTTGATTGAATGTACGAGCGACTGAAGTAATTATTTTTTTTTAGATCCTCGAATGTCACTCTTATATTACTTTTTTCCCAGTTTTCGATTTTTCTTCTATCTTTCATTTTATGTTTTTGCCTTTTTCCGTTTACTGTAGATAGTTTTGTTTTTTCTGTAATTATTTCAATGTTTCTTGTACATAGGGATTGTATGAATGAATGCTTGAGATCGGATGTTTGAGTGCGTGTCTGTATGGTTGTGGTTGTTGATTTATAATAGACTAGTGTATTTCTATTTTTTGTTCTTGTTTGCTGTTATTGTTTTGTTTATACTTGTACATTTTATTGTTAATTATTATATTGTCACTAGTGGATTCTATCTGTCTGACAATAAAGAATACATACATACATACATAAAAGTCTATTAAAATATTTCAAATTCGATTGGCCGCCATGTTCGTTTTATACTTTACAGGTTTATGAAAGATACATAGATAAATTTGTATCAGTACCCTTTATCATCGTACAAAATTTCAGACTGATATCTGTAATAGTTTCGGAGATATAGAATGTCAGTGAAATATTTCGCACAGCCGCCATTTTGAGGTTATGTAAACAATTGAACTAAATTAGACTCCAGTGCATTGCAATGTGTATAAATATTTGCTGTACCAAGTTTCATTACGTTTGGATAGTTTAATCGCGAGAAAAGTCTATTTAAAAGTCCCAACTTCGCTTGGCCGCCATCTTGGTTTTGTAGTCACCAGATTTTTGAAAGTCTCATAGGTGAATTTCTAGTAGTGACCTTTATCACCGTACACAATTTCAGGGCGATATCAGTAATAGTTCCGGAGATATTGAATGCTAGTGAAATATTTCGCACAGCCGCCATGTTGGATTGGTGAGACGTAACAAAATTTGAAGGGCACGGTCGAGGTCGCCGGGAATAGTGCTATGAACTTACCGAGTTTCACTGAAATCGCTCCAGCCATTTAGATTTTATTAGGGGGACACACACACACCTCTCTCTCACACACACACACACACACACACACACACGCACACACACACGGACAAAAGGTGATCTCATAAGACTTTTTTTTTTCAAAATTGAAAATAGGCTAAAAATAAGTAAATAAGTGTTCGACCGTTTTCTTTTCCTAAATCTAATTTAAGGGGCCCATGGGGAGGGGTGAAATTCTGGGGGGAAAAAACAGGAAAGAAAGTGTCCCAACTGATTGACTCACTCACTCTTCAAACTCAGGGGGAAAAACTGCTTAAAAAGAAGTAAATATGTATTCGACAGGTTTTTTTTTCATAAATCAAATTTAAGAGGTTCATCGGGAGGGGTGAAATTCTGAAGAAAAAAAAATTGAAAGAAAATGTCCTGACTCACTCACTCATCATCGCCCAGCCATAAATATTGAAGTTGGAAACATGGCATTTTGGGAATATGTTCGTTGTATGTCAAACCCGTACACTAAGGGAGAATTTTTGGATATTCAGGTTCTAAAGGGGTCTTAAGGGGGTTGTTGTCAAGTTTGTTCGTAGGGAAGACAAGGAAAACATTTTGCAGAGGAGGAAGGTTAAAAGGAATCTCAACACCACCCACCTAGGCTTGACGGGAGGCTCAGCTGTCTACATCAACCAGAGCATCACACCATATCGTCGTACGATCTTCTCCAAAGCGAGGAAGCTGAAGCAGGAAAGAGGTTATGCGTACGTTTGGGTTGACAAAACGGGTACTCTTAGGCTCAAAAAGAAGGGAAATGATCGGTTTGTACACACCCTTTATTATTCTTTATTATAATCGGAATGCAGAAGAACTGTGAGCTAACTATTTATTATCAAAATGTACGAGGGTTAAATACTAAAATTAAGGAGCTGTATATTAACGTACTTATGGATCACTATGATGTAATTATCCTAACAGAGACATGGCTCTTTTATGGTGTTTACAATTCTGAACTGTTTACCAGTACCTACTGTGTGTACAGGTGTGACAGAGTTGGTAAAGGGGGTGGTGGTGTGCTAATTGCTGTGAAAAGCGCCCTCACGTCCAGCAGCGTGTCTATGTCAAACAGCTTTTGAACAACTTTGTGTTAAAATTGTGGCACATTCTAAAACTTACTACCTATTTACTGTGTATTTCCCACCAAGCTCATGCCTAGACTGGTATCTATCTTTTTTCAATTCAATAGAGACCAATCCAAAATTCCTAAATAGTAATATCTTATTAATTGGGGATTTTACCTCCCACATTTTACAGGTGTAAATGATAATCTTGTTACCTTTGGTCCATGCTACAGAGCTTTATTAGGTTTTATAGCTTTGTATCACTTACAGTCTTTTAATAATGTCAAGAACATAAATGATAGGACCTTATATCTTGTTTTATCGAATATATCGAATGGTTTGACAGTGGAGAAGGGAGTGAATCCACTGGTATACGAAGATTCCTACCGTCCTTCGTTGGTTATTAATCTTACATTTGAAGGCAAGCCTAAGAAAGTCAAATATGAAGTATTTCAAAAAAGCCAATTTCTATAAGTTATATACATTGTTGGCACATTGTAATTGGAATCCGGTGACTAGCAGTAGTGATGTTGACAACGCTCTTGATGAATTTTATGAAATATTAAATCATGTTCTTGATACTGCGGTACCTAGAAACATATCTCGATATAAATGTAAATATCCGTGCTGGTTTACAAAAGAAATAATAAATCATTTAAAATCAAAGGAACGTCATAGAAAAAGAATGAAGTTTTCGGGGCAAAGTTGCAGGTTATACAAAGAATTACGTAGATTATATTAATTCTGCACAACAAAACATCAATGTAAATCCACAGTCATTTTGGACCTTTGTAAAACAAAGACGAAAAACAAATCAGAGTACATCGCAAGTCATGAAGTCCCACAACAAGATCTTAGACGATCCCAAGAAAATAGCTGATGAATTTGCGAATTATTTTAAGTCTGTTTATTCTGATAATATCTCATCATATGGCGTCCCTGTTGACCAGGAGCAGGTTATTCCATTCAGTTTATTTATAAAAGAAATAGACGAGGAAGAATATAATAATGCCTTTAAGAAACTTAAATCGAAGACATCTAGTGGACCAGATGACATCCCAGCTTACTTATTAAAGGGCTGTTCAGATGTACTGAAAATTCCATTATGTTTCATTTGCAAATTAATATTAAGGAGTCAAATATTCCCAAGCCTACGGAAGATTAGTAAAGTGTGTCCTATCTTTAAATCTGGCAACATAGCTCTGTTTGAAAATTATAGACATATTTCTCTAATATGTGTCGCAGGTAAAATCTTTGAGCAAATACTCTATAGTCGCATTTTTTCCCCACGTTTAAAGTTATATTAGTGAAAAGCAACACGGTTTTTACCCTCGAAGGTCAACAACAAATCTCATGAACTTTGTACAGTATATTTCCAATGAACTAGGTAATTCTAAAAGAGTAGACACAATTTATACAGATTTCTCAAAAGCATTTGATAAAATTGATCATGACATTCTCTTAAGGAAACTGTCACGGTATGGACTTTCCCCATAGCTGTTAAAATTAGCATCATCTTATCGTATAGGTAGAATACAATTTTTAATGTTTCGTCATACCAAATCATACTCTTATGTCGTGAACTCAGGAGTGCCACAAGGGTCAAACCTAGGACCATTATTCTTTCTTTTGTATATTAATGACTTACCGCAAGTTGTTCGACACTCAGAATGTTTGCTTTATGCAGACGATGTTAAACTGTATAAAACAATTAATAACGTGGGTGGTATGTCAGATTTACAAGATGATTTAATAGAGCATCTGTTTGGGGCATAGAGAATGGACTTAACTTTAACATTAAGAAGTGCTGTTACATGATAATGTCTCGGAAATTTGACAATCCGATACAGCCCTATATTATTAACAATGATGTCATTGAAAGAGTATATGAATATAACGATTTAGGAGTAACAATTTCTTACGATCTCTCGTTTAGGCAACATGTTGACAGATTAGTACTACAATCGTATAGAAACCTAGGCTTCCTGTTTAGAAATGCTAGAGACTTCCGAAATATAACATCACTGTCAGTACTGTATCAATCCTTTGTTAGAAGCAAACTTGAATAAGCATCTTCTGTCTGGCTTCCTAGTTATATTACTTATAAGAATCATATTGACAAAATTCTGAAGAAGTTCATTAGGTATCTCTATTATAGAAAACATGGAACGTTTGCAATATCAGATGGAATCTCTTACACTGAAATGCTTCATGAGTTTAATTTCAATAGCTTGTCGAATAGAAGAGAAATATACCAACAGATATTTCTTTATCATCATCATCATCATCATCATCATCATTGGTTTGCAGTCCTAAGACTGGTCAGTTGCCATAAAAACATGTCCAGATCGTCCTGTCATTTGCCGCTTCCTTCGTTGAATTATAATTCTGTGCTTCGGAGTCGTTTAGCATTTGTTTAAGGAAGGTATTTCTAGGTCTTCCTCGTGGATTTTTTCCCTCAATGAACCCTTATGCCACAGTTCTCATTAAATTGGAGTGGCGCATTGTGTGACCCCACCATGCGAGACGACGTTTACGGATTGTGCTTAGGATTGATCTCCGTTGGTTCACGGTGTCGAGAACCCTTTTGTTCGATATCCTGTCTCTCCACGTCACATTTATCATCTTACGATAGCACCACATCTCAAAGGCTTCAAGACGGTTCTTTTCATTTTAATTTAGAGTCCACGTTTCACAGGCATACAACGCAACTGTCCATACAAAAGCATTTAGCATTCTCATTTGGAGGGAAAGCTCATAAATAATATTATTGATAATACCGAATTTCTAAATTACATCAGTTTTAATACCCGGAGAATGAATCTCTGACAACGTGCTTTGCTAGTCGCCCCCAAACCAAGAACGTGCTCTCATCAAAAGTCGCCACTTCATATAATGTGCCGGACAGCTAATCTCATCAGTGTGCATTTCGAAATGTTTGATTTCACTTTATCTTTGCAGCAGTTTAAAAAATACTAAGTTGTACCTACATAAATGAGTAATACAAATACATCTTGGAAAATGTCTTATAAAATATCAAAATCTATGCATCACTAGGTATTAATACATTTAATACTTGTTGTTTTCACCCATTACTAATATTAATAATTTTCTGAATTTAATTACAGTTTACTTTCACTTTATCAAGATGACATTCAGCATATATTTGTGTGAAGAATGTTTAAACTTGAGTATTGTACAATGTGAACTGTATTATTATTGTTTCTGTTGTTTTTTGTTTTGTTTTGTTTTTTGTTTTCCTTTCTTTAACATGTGATTGTGATAATGCTATTTGATATTACATAAGTAATGTAATAATAATAATAATAATAATAATATTACATAATATTGATTAAGTGATAATCACTATGTATTAATACATTTTATGGTTGTTGTTTTCACCAATTAATAATACAGTGAGTCCGGGAATGTTCTCCGCAGCGCCTACATGCGTCTGCGAGAGCTAACTACTGTAGTTATGTTGGTAGCACGGCTGCCGCTTGCATCATCTCTACTTAGTATAAAACAAAGTCCCCGCTTCTTGGATGTTACTGGTAAACTCAAGAACCACTGGATAGATTTTGATGCGGTTTTCACCATTCTGTAAAGGATTTATCGCGTATGATTTCTGTAGAAAATAATTTATTTATGATCAAAGGAAGCCGAGCAGTAACGATTTTAGTGGAATAGTCGATAAAAACCTGGCTTCCGAGCGCTTTGTAAGCTTACGCTGGGCAAACCGTTAAAAATATCTAAATACTATGAGTGTAAGAATTGTTCAGCATGAAAAGTTCTACAAGAAAGTCCGCGAGAGCATATCTCCATCTTCCATACATCGCCCACTATAAGGGCACAACTGAAGCTTGTCTCTTACAGGCCGGACGTTTGTTTTAGACGAGTGAAAAATCTTAATGGAAGCTTGGAGGCGAGTTACTGCAGTACCTATGTTGTTATCAGCTGCCCCAAGCGGTCCGATGATTGACAAAGCTGTCGCACACTCCTACTGAAGTACAGTCATTGGCAAATATAATGACGTTCTATTCGTAAATACGTAACGTGTACTTCCGCGTCACACAATACTTCGAAGTTGACTGTACTGTCTGCAAGTCGGTGTCGCCACGTGCTCAAGTCTGGAATTCGATTACATCAGATCGGTGGTGACAAATGTGAAGCGATAGGGTGAGAGAGTGACTGTGTACAGGCTCACCCGCAGGCTTCAAGGCAATCGTCTAAAACAAACGTCCGGCCTGTACAGCTTTATGTGCTGTCAACTTGGAGATTCCAGTGTGTTGAGCTAATTTTCGTGTTGATTTACTTGAGTTTCGCAGCATTATATCAGAGATTTTATCAAGTTTTTCGTCTGTTAAAAGCGTAGCCCTGCCTGTTCCCGGTACATCGTGAACTGAGCCAGTCACACGAAATTTACTTACCAAATCCCACATGGTATCACGGTTTGGACACTTTGAATTAGGAAACCGCGCCTCAAATCTTAATTTTACATTTTCTGTAAACCGATCGCCTTCGCGAAAAATGTATTCCAAAAAAAAAAAAAAATCTCTTCAGTAGTAAACATTACCGCCTGTATACTGTTGCACTCTTCCAATAATAATCTATCCGAACGCTCGCTGACTGTAATACACGCTGAAGACCTGCAGGCTCGGGCGCTTATCGCGATGCACATCGACAGCTCACACAGGGAAGTCCTGCTTTGAAGGACACAGTGCAGTGCAGCCAACTAAAACTCATGAATCAACCACTCACAGCTGCACGTACCCACTGCGGAGAACATTCTCGGGCGCCTTGTATTACTAATATTGTTAATTTAATTACAGTTTACTTTCACTTTATCAAGTTGGCATTCAGCATATATTTGTGTAAAGAATAGTTAAGCTTGAATATTGTACAATCTGAACTGTATTATTATTGTTTGTGTTTTCCCTTTTTTTCTTTTTCTTTAACATGTGCTTATGATAAATCTATGTAAATTGGTCAGTCTCCAGTAATTAGAATTGTATTCTGTGGAGGCAATAAATAAATAAATAAATAAACCTGAATTTCATTGAATAAAACAATATCTCACGAGTGGTTTCATTTGTGGATGTGATACTCGGCATATAAACTAATCATTAAAAATAAGCAGACATATGTCTAAGGGTTTTTGATGTGGTGTATTATTATGAGGTGAAAGGGGTGAAAAGTGGGGGTTGAAGGAGTCCTAACGGAGCGTGTAGGCCTATCTCTTAAACGACATACCGGTAGGCGAGAAATTTGAAACTCAGGGGAAAAAATAACAGCTTAAAAAATAAGTAAATAGGTGTTCGACCGCTTTTTCATAAATTCAATTCAAGAGGCCAATGGGGTGGGGTGAAATTCTGGGGGGGAAAAGGAGAGAGAGTGTCCTAACTGACTGACTAACTCACTCACTCACTCATCAAACTCAGGGGAAAAATACAGCTTAAAAAATAAGTTAATAGGTGTTCAAGCGTTTTTTCATAAATCCAATTTAAGGGACCCATGGGGAGGGGTGAGATTCTGGTAAAACTAATTGAAAGAAAATGTCCTGACTGACTCACTCGCTCATCACGCCCAGCGAAAAGTATTAATGTTGGAAACATGAAATTTTGGGAATATGTTCGCTGTAAGTCGAAAACGTCAACTAAGGAATGAATTTTGTTTATTCGGGTTTTAAAGAAGTGTTAAGGGGGTAGACGTGCATTTCATTGAATAACGATATCTCATGAGTTGTTTCTTTGGGGATGTGATATTCGGTGTATAAACTAATAATTAAAAACAAGTAGTCCCGTTAAGAAATATACAGCCTATTTTCATATATCCTACTCATGTTAATTGCCTCTATTAACATACAAATTTTCAGTTTGATTGCTGTAATAGATTCGTAGATATTGAGAACCGACTAAATATAGCGGATGGTCGCCATGTTGAATTTTTGTATATGCAGATCTTAGAGTTATGTACTGTTACATGAAGATTATTGTGTATGGGGTGGGGTGAAATTCTGGGGGGGAAAAGGAGAGAGAGTGTCCTAACTGACTGACTAACTCACTCACTCACTCACTTCAATCGCATGATGCCATGTCCCGTGGTTCGGATTCCACGTAAAAAGGAGGTCCCGTGTCTCATGATCTCAAGATTAACGGTCACGTTAAACTACAAGCTTCCTTCCTTCCTTTTCAATCGCATGATTATGACACAAGAAGTAAAAACGAGACTTTAAAATTTCGCACAGCTGCCATCTTGTGGTTATGGAAAAAATTGAAAAAAATTAGATGCCAGTGTATAATCATTTGTATAAGGATTTACTGTACCAAGTGTCACTGCACTCGGATGGTTAAATTTCGAGAAACGACCATGTGAATATTTATAATTCGCGTCGCCGCCATGTTCGATATGTTATCACCAGGTTATTGAAAGTCCTATAGATGAACTTATGTTCATAGCCGCTATGAACATTGAAACATTCAGTTCGATTGCTGTAACAGATTCGAAGATATTGAGATCCATCTAAATATTTCGGTTGGTCGCCATGTTGGATTGTTATATCTATGGGCCATAGAGTCATGTACCATTAAAGGAAAATTATTGCGTAGGTTTATTATTCAAACTTTCACTTCGATTGCATGATTACGTCACAAGAAATAAAAACTTAATTTTAGAATTCGCACAGCCGCCATCTTGAGCTTATGTAAACAATTGAACTAAATTTGCTACCAGTGAATTACAATGTGTATAAACATTTGCTGTACCAAGTTTCATTGCGTTTGGATCATTAAATCGCCAGAAAGGACTATTTAAAATTTTCAAATTCGCTTGGCCGCCATATTGGATTTTAGTTAACCAGGTTTTGAAAGTCTTACAGACTACTTCCAGTAGTTCCATTTATCCCCGTATAACATTTCAGGGTGATACCGTTAATAGTTTCAGAGATATAGAATGCCGGTGAAATATTTCGCAAAGCCGCCATCTTGAGGTTATGTAAACAATTGAACGAAGTTAGATGTCGGTGCATTACAATGTATATAAACATATACTGTACCAAGTTTCATTGCGTTTGGTTGGTTAAATCGCGAGAAACGTCTATTTAAAGTCGCAAATTCGCTTGGCCGCCATGTTGGTTTTGTAGTTCCCAAGTTTTCAAAAGTCACATAGGTGAACTTCTAGTAGTTCCCTTTATCACCGTAAAATATTCCAGGGTGATATTGGTAATAGTTTGGGAGATATTGAATGCTGGTGAAATACTTCGCACAGCCGCCATGTTGGATTGGTGAAACGTAGCAAAATACGAAGGGCACGGTCGGGGTCTTCCGGAACAGTGCTATGAACTTACCGAGTTTCATTGATATCGCTCCAGCCGTTTAGACGTTAAAAGGGGGGACACACACCATCACACACACACGTACACACAGACACGCGGACAAAAGGTGATCGATCTCATATGCCTATTTTTACATAAATGAAAATAGGCTAATAATCAGACATATGTCTAAGGGTTTATCGATGTGCTGTATATTGTGAGGTGAAAGGGGTGAAAATTGGGGGTTGAGGGATTCTTAACGGAGCGTGTATCTCTTAAACGACAAAGGCGAGAAGTTTGAAATTCGGCGGGAAAAAACAGCTTAAAATATAAGTAAATAGGTGTTCGACTGTTTTTTCATGAATTCAATTTAAGGGGCCCTTGGAGATGGGTGAAATTCTGGGGGGAAAACAGGAAAGAAAGTCTCCTAACTCACTCAGTCATCAAAATCAGGGGGGGAAGAACAGCTCAAAAATAAGTAAATAGGTGTTCGACCGGTTTTCCTTTTCATAAATCAAATTCAAGGTGTTCATGAGAGGGGGGAAATTCTGAAAAATAAATTAAAGAAAATGTCCTGACTTATTCACTCACTCATCATCGCCCAGCCAAAATTATTGAAGTTGGAAACATGAAATTTTGGGGTTATGTTCGTTGTATGTCGAAAACTTTCACTAAGGAAGGATTTTTGGATATTCAGGTTCTGAAGGCGTGTTAAGGGGGTAGACTTGCATTTAATTGAATAACAATATCTCCCGATTGGTTTCCTTGGGGATGGGATACTCGGCATATAAACTCATCATTAAGATTAAGAAGAAACATGTCTGAGGGTTTTTCGATGTGGTGTATATTAAGAGGTGTATGTGTGAAAGGGGGTGGGGGTGAAGGATTCCTAACGGAGCAAGTATCTCTTAAAAGACAGAGGAAAAAGTATGAATCTCAGGGAGAAAAATCAGCTTGAAAAAGTAGTAAATAGGTGTTCGATCGGTTTTTTTTTTCATAAATCCAATTTAAGGGGCCCATGGGGAGGGGTGAAATTTTGGGGAAAGATGTCCACTAAGGATGGATTTTTGGATATTCACTCATCATCCCCCAGCAAACCTATTGCAGTTAGAAACTTGAAATTTTGGGGATATGTTCGTTGTATGTCGAGAAAGTCCACTAAGGATGGATTTTTGGATATTCATGTTCTGAAGGGGAGTTAAGGGGGTTAAACTTGCATTTCATTGAGTAACAATATCTCACGAGTTGTTTCATTTGGGGATGTGATATCCGGCATATAAACTAATCATTAACAAGAAGTTCCGTGACAAACTAAAGAGCCTACTTTCCTTCAAATTAAGTTCCATGCCAATGATTAATCTACAGTATATGAACCTATCTAGAATAATGACGAAATTAAGTTGGTAATATCGAAATGTCTAATTAGTTCGAAATATACCTGGTATAATGTTGCCTAATAGAGCATTACAGTTGGCAGCCCTGGTGACTGAATATATTCTTAGTTCCATCTCTTAAGGTACAGAATAAAAAAATTGGTTGAAGTCCAATGGACGTTACATGCAGTTAGACATTGGATCTATCAGCCCGCGTAAAAGCATGTTGGCAACAATGTCATGCGTGTACTTGTCAGAAATAGCCTAATCTGAAATATTATGATATCTTGTGCCAATTTTGGACGAAATCCATTTGTTAGTATAGAAGTTACATGTATTTTAAAATTGGACCTATCAGCAGGCATAGAATCATGTTGGCAGCACTGACTTATATTAATTATTCCAAATTAATCTAGAATGTCAGGTGCTATACGTGTGCAAAGTATAGAGCAGTTGGCTTGCATACTTCCTGATATATTGATGAAAAATCCACAGCCTGCTTCCAGTCTCCGACCGGGTCAGGAATGGAATGAATGAAGCCCCCATCTAGCGGCGAGGATATGAACTGTGCCGGCTGCCGAAGCCTGTCGCACTCCTCTGGGGCAATGATTGAATGAATGACAGATGAAATGAAATGAAATGATAGTGGAGAGTGTTGCTGGAATGAAATTGTGACAGGGAAAACCGGAGTACCCGGAGAAAAACCTGTCTGCCTCCGTTTTGTCCAGCACAAATCTCACATGGAGTGACCGGGATTTGAACCACGGACCCAGCGGTGAGAGGTCGGCGTGCTGCCGCCTAAGTCACGGAGGCTACCTCCTGATATATTGATATTAGGTTAAAAAATATAGACAGCATTTATTAACAGTTGGCAGCCCTGATTGCTCTTAAGAATACTTATAGTGATATCTGTTATGTTACACATAGCACATACGAAATTTGGTTGAAATCCAACTGATAGTGTAGAAGTTACATGTATTTAAAAATTGGCCCTATCAGCAGGCTTAGAATCATGTTGGTAGAACTGAAGTATCTAAGTTACTCCAAAATTAATCTAAAATGTCAGGTAATATACGTGTGCATAGTTTAAAGCTGTCGGCTAGCATACTTTCTGATATATTGGTATTTGGATAAAAGAACAGAGAGAGCAATTATTAACAGTTAGCAGCCCTGGTGGCTCTTAAGAATACGCTCAGTCATATCTGTTTATGTACAAATAATACATACAAAATTTGGTTGAAATCCAATTGATAGTGTAGAAGTTATAGGCATTTAAAACTTGGACTTATCAGAAGGCTTAAAATTATTTTGGCAACACTGTCATGAATGGCCTCCTGGAAATTAAACTGAAATAGTGTTATCTACATGTGTGCCAATTTTGGAATAGCTCTCATGCATACCTTCCAAGATATCCAACATGGAGTTCAAATTTCTAGTGCGTTTTTTCAGCAGTTGGTAGCAATGACATCATTTTCAAAAATGGACGTGAGATATTCCGGTATACATCCTTACTCATACTAAATATGGTTTCGATTTCTGCAGCCTTTTAAGAGTTGATAGGGGGGGGGGGGACACACAGCCAGACGGACAGAAGGACAGACAGACAGACACACATTTTCCCGGATCGATCTCATAAGTCTACTTTTTCCTCATCATTGCAAAATGTGAAAAGTAGGCTAAAAATAAGTAGCTCACACACTCATCATCGCCCAGCCAAAATTATTGAAGTTAGAAACTTGAAATTTTGGGGATGTGTTCGTTGTATGTCGAAATCGTCCACTAAGGAAAGAGTTTTGGATATTCAGGTTCTAAAGAGGTGTTAAGGGGGTAAACGTGCATTTCATTGAATAACAATATCTCACGAGTGGTTTCATTTGGGCATGTGATACTTGGCATATATACCAATCACTAAAAATAAGCTGACACATGTCTAATGGTTTTTCGATGTGGTATATATTATGAGGTGAAAGGGATGAAAAGTGGGGGTTGAAAGATTCCTAACGGAGCGTGTATCTCTTAAACGACATAGGCGAGGAGTTTGAAACTCGGAGGAAATCAATCAGCTTAAAAATAAATAAATAAATAAATAAATAAAATAAATAGGTGTTCGACCGTTTTTTTTTTCATAAATCCAATTTAAGGGGCCTATGGGGAGGGGTGAAATTCTGGAAGAAAAATGTCCACTAATGAAGGATTTTTAGATGTTCACTCTCATCGACCAACCAAAACTATTAAAGTTAGAATAATGATATTTTGGGGATATGTTTGTTGTGTGTCGAAAACGTCTACTAAGGAGGGATTTTCGGATATTCAGGTTCTAAAGTGGTGTTAACGGGGTTAAACCTGCATTTCATGGAATAACAATAAGACACGACTATGACGCGAGCGAAGCCGCGGGTACCTGCTAGTCCCTATATCCCTATATATATATATTATAATTGTGAAAGTCTGTCTGTGTGTGTGTTAGTTTGTTACCTCTTGACACTAAAACGGCTGGACGGATTTGGATGAAATTTGAAATGGAGACAGCTTATACCCTGCGATAACATATAGGCTACCTTTTATCCGGAAATAAATCATTGTTCCCGTGGAACGGGCAACATAACTGAAAAGTCACCAAAAATACACAACCGGGACACAATATCGAAGTTGTCGTATAAAGACCGGACAAAGCTCATTTTACGCCCCTCGATGCGAGGGGCCCTACGGGACACCGAAAACCACATTTTAAGGCCCTAAACTGATGAACTAATGGCAAGTCTGTTTCCATGGCAACTGAACCTTAAGGTATGACATCCAATTTTCTATATATCTCTGTAGGAGACAATGACAATCCATTTATTACCTTTTTCAAGATATATATGAACAAATTAAGAACAGGGTAGCGTGCCTGCCTCTCATCCAGAGGCCCCGGGTTCAATTCCCGGCTCCGCCATAGATTTTAGACACTGACGTGAGGGCTGCAACGGAGTGCACTCAGCTCCATGAGGACAATTGAGTAGCAGTCTGATAGAGAGGCAGCGCCCCGGTCACGAAGAACGTGATTAACGGCCGAGGGGACACGATGCACTGACCACGCGTCACCACAATATCTGCAGGCCAAATGGCTGGGAAGCGGTCGCATGATAGACCTAGGCCCTTCATGGTCTGTAGTGACAGGGGTAAAAACATTAGGGAAAGCGCCTTCTAATACCACTTTTAATCGTTAAACACTACAGTAGCGGCTACTAAATAAAGGTAGCGATATAGCTACGTTCAATTTCATAAACACTGGGCTCACAAATCCCGTATAGTTAAGTACAAATATCAGTCTGGTCGTTATTTCAGTAGCAATGAAGCTCTGTGGCGGCTATTGCCGTTTCCGTAACACGCAGGGTGGTCCAACCTTTAGTTACCCGAGGGCCAATCAAACTTTATTATAGGAAAGTGAGGGCCAGAGACATTCCAAAAAGAAAACGTATTACATATTTTACTCAAAAACATTTATTGAAATTTATATTAAAAGAAGTTTAATATTACTAGGTTAATATACCACTTCATTTTACAGTCGAGAAATCAATGTGATGATTGGCACCGCTTTCCTGATATATGTGTATCAGTGTCCACTGTAAGTTCAGTAAGGCAAAGTCTCAGGCTCGATTCCAAGTGAAGCACTTTCAATTTGATTTCTCGTTTTTTATTTAATACGTTTGAGAGTAGAAAAAGCACTATGGCACGCATACGTACTGCCTAACAGCGATAACGCTTGTAGAGAGAGTTTAAGCAGTTGAGGGAAACGTTCTTTTGAAATCAGTTTCCAGAAATTTTCAGGGACATCACAATTTTTAGTCTGGTAGAATGGGTCTGCCTGAAGATCACGGATTTCCATTTGAATATCGCAGGGCACCTCACTCACTTCAATATCCATGGGGTTGTTGAACAGTGAAAGTTTTGGTTTTTAGGAGTAAATAACCTGGAATCTGTTCTGGAACTCTTTCTTGATATCTATTATTATTTCATGAAACATACTAAAATTTGTCACTTTTTTCTTCTTTCAACTGCTGACAAGATGGGAAGTGTGCCATAGTATTTGCCTTCAATGCAATTTTCATTACATCAAGTTTTTTGCGCAAGCCCTCAATATGTCTATAAAGCTGGAAGATATTTTGTATTCTGCCTTGCAGTTTCAGGTTTAAAGCATTTAGATGGGATGTTGAATATGTCAGAAGAGCAAGATTATTTAAAAACTGGATTTCTTCCAGTGTTTCTTGATACTAATGCCTATTGTTTTCATTTTTGAGAACAGCAAGAATTTCATTCCTCAACCCAAAAAACTGTTACAAGCAATTTCCAGCACTTAGCCAACGCACTTAACAGTACAATGAAATGTCACCATACTCAGCCACCAAATTGCCCAGGAATGCAATAAATGCTCTGTGTCTACAGGCTTCATTGCCTCCCCTCATTAAATTTACAGTATTTACAACAGATATCATTGTCTCACTGAGCCTTATAATTTTTCCACAGAGAGCCTCCTGGTGGATAATGTAGTGGAAAAACAAAAAAATCAATCCCTTTTTTTAACAGTCCTACTAAATCAATGTTAGGACCAACCATTGCTTTAGCTCCATCTGTTGCAATGCCAGAGCACTTCACAAAACCTCCATATTTAGAAACGACAACATCCAGTGCGTTGAATATGTCAATCAATACCTTTTTTGCTGGTTTCCAATGATCTTAATTCCAACAGTTCTTCAGGAATTTCGAATTCTTCGTTCATTGTTCTGACAAAGATAAGGAGCTGCCCGATATCAGCTATATCTGTGCTCTCATCTAGAGCTAGAGAGTAAAATTCACATTTTTCCAAAATGCTCTTGAGAGAACCTGAAACTTCACCAGCCATATCATTCATTCTTCTACTGTGTGATGAGACAAGGACACTATTTCAAAATTTTAGCCATATTATTATCCCCAATGAAGATGCCATTTTTACAGTACATCTCTTAATGAGCTCACCATCCCTAAAAGACTTTTTACTTTTAGCTAGCTCTAAATATACCTCATACGATGCATTTAAACCGGCAGTGTTTGATGGTTGCTGAAATATATTCTTCTGTCATGATAGTTTCAGCTTCAAATCATTAAACACACAACTTCTGGCACTTCCCTGGTATTAATCGTATTTTGATTTATGCTAGCTGTTATAGTGTCCATTCACGATATACTCCTTCGAAATCCCTAAGACTTAAGAACAGTTAACACACTGTGGTTTTCCATGATGTTAAAGAAAGTAACTTTCCTGCCACTTTGACTGAAATTGTCATTTTTCATCTTCAAAACGCCGTTTACTAAGTCCCGCCATATTAGGAACCGCTCTCGCAACAACGATGACAACAAACTCTCGTCGTACTATATCTTCGAATAACATCTCTCGTCAAAAATACATCTGTTCGAACAGCCCTGCGCTCCCTTTTATAGGAAAATACGCCGCAGCACAAGAACGATAGTAGGGGGGTGAGGCGGTTTCCAACTCACTCCAGAACCCTCCTCGACCCACTACTAAGCCTCGGCCATGTTAAATATCTCTTGAACGCATGGTCCGATTTTGACAAATGAGGTGTCGTTGGACTCGGGCTGACGTCCTCTTTGCTATGGACCACTCATTATATTTTTAAATTTTTATTTTTATTTTTTCGTTTTCGAAAATAGGCGATAGGTTGAAAACCAAACATGATATAACGTTGTGCCATGGCTTAAACAAATGGTCTTTATGACGTTTATTTTTTGTAATAAAACTCTTTTATTTTTTATGTTTTTTTGAAAACACTCGAATTTTGAAAATTCTATATTTTGGAAACTAGGAAGTTTACAAAACAGTTTGTTTGACATAAATGAAATGTCCCTACCCCCTCTAACCCCAAAATAAATGTCAAGTCTCTAGGATGAAGACCTGTAGTAGTGGGATGGGGAGAGTGCTGTCTCACTTAGCAAGTGGTGAGCCCCTGCGACCTTGGAATGGAAGGAGTCATGCTAGGAAGACTTACTTGGATTCGTTTTTTTCGTCTCGTTGCGCTCTTTACGGAAATGTAGGTGTCGAAAAGGTGAAAATCTGGAAACACGGTTTTTTGGGGGTAAAACCATGATTTTAAATTTTTTGCTATATCTCGCGACCCAATCATGATAGAGGCGTGTACGAGGGGTCCAAGGACTCGAGCTGACGTCTTCTTTGCTATGGACCACTCGTTATAATTTTTAAAAAAAATTGGAAACTCGATTTTGGGGTAAACACGTGTTTTTTGTGATTTTTGCCGATATTTCACGAACCAATAACGCTAGAGACGTGTACGAGGTGTCCTAGGACTCGGGCTAACGCCCCCCTTTCAAATGTGGTAGATATTTTTTCCAAAAAATAATTCACAAAGGGCCTAACGCCATACATGTTGAAAAAACGTTCTCTTTTTCTTTACCTGTTTATAATGTCCATGAAGTGTGGTGGTGGAGAGAGACGATACTGCTGGGTGTGTGTTTCAGCGAACCTGTCGCTGACCACGGTGGCTGTGTTCAATAGATCAATCGATATTTCGACGGGCCGGTTTTTGACAGAGCGAGCGTGCGTTTTTCTGATATTTTACCTTTAACGTGTAAACGGTGATGAGAACTTGGTTCTATATTGGTCGAAGCGAGTACAGAAAACCAACTTGCAGACGAGCAAGAGGTGAATGTCATTTCAGCTTATTGGAAGGCGTTGATCTGACTTGACAACAGGTGCAATGGAAAAATGACCATGACGCTTGAAGGTGAAATAATCTGACCATTGTGGTGGCAGGGAAGAGCGAAAGGCATGTGAACACATGTGAAAACACATGAGGGCTAAACCAGTGACATCCTGTTTGCTTCGTACGTGACAAAATGCAAGTTCATGTGAAATTTGATCTACCGCAGGTGTTCGCCTGGGACGTTAGCTGTCCACGTGCACGATAACTGTTAACAAGTTACATCCTGTTTTGCTTCGTACGTGACAAAATGCAAGTTGACGTGAAATTTGATCTACCACAGGTGTTCACCTTGGACGTTAGCTGTCCACGTGCCTGATAACAGAATGTTCAAAGGGTGGGGAAAAAAAGATTATACATGCAACGTAACATATATAAAGACATGTCGTTATCATTTCCACTCTCACTTAGGTGACTACCTTTGAACACACTGCGTTGCGTGAAACCCCTGGTCTTGTTTAACAGTTTTGGTGTTGGTGGAAAATACTTAACCTTGTTGTGTGGTAGGTATATATTTATTCATTTATATATATATATATTGATTTTATATAAATACATGCAATTATTTATTGATTATGTAATTAATGATTTTATTTATTTATTTGTTTGCAGATAACGTGTATAGCCTACCTGTCGTGTGTCTGTGGGAAATATATTAAAGAAAGAGAAAGACAGACAGCTATAAAAGGAAACCATTTCCACACTAGCCCACGTGACGGGAATATAGCAATATAGCATTACACGTCAAGGTGAGATTTGTTTTTTATGTATAACCTGTTTGATTTTGTTTTGTTTATGAAATGCATAAACTATATGGAATGGATATACTTATGGTGGTTTATTTTATTTCTTTTTAGATATTTGGAAAAAAAAAGGGTTCACTGCTATAGCAAATACAGTTGAAAACCAAGTGGCTTTAGAGTGGAACCATTGTCAAGCAGTCTACAGCTGAAAACTCAGGTGAGAGTATTCTTTCAAAATAATGTCTTTTACTGCTGCGGATACGTTAACTTGTCAGCCCCTTGAGTCTTGTTTGAATCACGTGTGTGCTCTGGCCGCGTAGTCAATGTTAGAAAAAGTTTGATTCCCAAAGAATTTTTAGAATCTTGTTTTGAAATTTTCAAAATTGAAATTTGTACAGCGCAAAGGTTGCATACGGCTTTAAAAGTGAATACAGAACTGGTGTGCGATTTCATATATAAAAAGAAGGACGTAGAGCATAAAGATACATTTTATATTTGCAGTAAAATGCAAGAGCTATTCATAGCCCATAATTTGGAACAGTGGTATGAAACCCACGTGGTGAATGCCTTGCTATCAAAATCTGATAAACTGCAACAAGGACCGAGTGGCCTCGCCTTAGACAAAATTCATCATTTACAAATCAACATTTGTCAATTCAACCCGTTGAATGCTGGGTCTAGCTATATTAAAACACCACCAGCAATAGCTTCGAAAAATGATGTGGTCAATATAAAGAATCGTGACAATGATTGCTTTCTGTGGTCTGTGGATGCGTATTTGCAGCCAGCACAACATAATGGTTGTCGACCAGGAATGTACAAGGCCAAGTTTGTCGAATTGAAACATACTTTAAATTTAACTCGAGTATCGTTCCCTATGGACTTAACCGAGATCCATAGGTTTGAACAAGATAACCAGGACTTTTCGTTCATGGTGTATGGCCTTAATGGTGATGAGATTGTGGGTCCTCTTAATGCCACAAAAGAACCAAAACGACACCACATTCATCTTTTATATTTATCTGTAGGAGAGGTGAATCACTATTGTCTGATTAAAAGCTTAAGTAGATTGCTAAGCAGTCAAATGTCAAAGGACAAGCGTCCAAAACATATTTGTGACCGTTGCTTGCAATATTTTAAAACCCCTACGCTTTTGGAACGTCATAGGGTAGATTGCGTTTCTCAGGAAGCGGTGAGATTGATATTGACACAAGGGGACAAGGCTGTGTTAAAGTTTAAGGACATTCACAAGCGTGACACTGTCCCCTATGTGGTGTATGCAGATTTTGAAGCTCTCACTACACCCATGGCGGGATGTGAACCAGATCCCACCATCAGCTCAACCACACCCATTCAAAAACATGAACCCTTTGCCATAGGATTTAATGTGGTGTGTGCCTATGACCCCACACAATCCGTTTATAAATACCGCGAGGGGCCAGATTGTGCCAAATGGTTCTTGGATGAACTTGTCAAGTTGGCTCATGATGTACAGGAATTACTAGACCACCCAGTACCCATGAGCCTATCTCCAGAACAACAGAAGCAGTATGAGCATGCCACGACATGCCATATTTGCGAAAAGCCACTGATCAGTGCTGAAGACACCGTTCGTGATCACTCGCACTTTACAGGGGAGTTTCGTGGAGCTGCGCATAGTAAATGCAACTTGAACTTTCCAGCTTCTCGTTTCATCAGTGTCTTTTTCCACAATCTGGCGAATTATGACATTCAGTTTTTGATTCGTGAATTGGTCCATGTCAACAAGGGCTCGTTTACCATTATTCCTCAAAACCATGAGCGTTTTACAGCCCTGACATGGTGGTTGGGCGACTTTAGCATTCGATTTTTGGATTCCTTTAAATTTATGGCATCCTCGCTAGACAGCCTTGTGAATGGCTTGAATGAGGAGGAATTAAAAATACTAGAATGCATTTTAATGATCCTGAGCAATTTCAATTGTGCATTCGGAAAGGTATATTCCCGTATGATTTCTGCAACAGCTGGGACGTGTTAAAGCAAAGAAAACTCCCACCACAAGATAAATTTTACTCGAAACTAACACGCAGTACCGTTTCCGATGAAGACTATGCACATGCATGTCAAGTTTGGCGAGTGTTTGGCATTAAGACGCTAATTGAATATGCTTTGCATTACCTAAAACTGGATGTATTGCTGCTCACTGATGTGTTTCAAAAATACCGTAACTTGTGTCAACACATTTACGGTCTTGACCCGGCTCACTATTATACGAGTCCTGGACTCTCGTTTGATGCCGCTTTGAAATACACTCAAGTGGAATTGGATTTACTCACTGACGTAGACATGGTTCTATTTTTTGAAAAGGGCATTCGTGGCGGCTTTGTGTCGCTTAACCAACGCCATGCCGAAGCGAAAAATGTCTACATGCCTGATTATTCACCAGACAAACCAGAATCGTACTTAATGTACTATGAAGTGAATAATTTGTGCGGTTACGCCATGAGTCAGCCTTTGCCCTATGGGAAGTTTGCTTGGCTGACAGACAAACAAGTGTCAGAATTTGATATGAACATGGCTAGCCAAGAAACAGGCCGTGGATATGTGCTAGAAGTGGATATTGAATATCCCTCATCCTTGTATGATGAACATGCCGATTTCCCATTCTGCCTTGAGCAAATGGTTCCCCCTGACAGTAAAGTAAAAATTGAAAAACTCATGGGCACACTTTACAACAAAAATTGGTATGTGCTACATATCCAAATGTTGGTGCAATGCCTCGCCCAAGGCTTGGTGTGGAAGAAAATCCACAGGGGTATTTCTTTTGCTCAAAAAGCATGGCTTGAGCCATACATGCGACTCAACACAGAGCACCGACAAATGGCAACACAGCAGTTTGAAATTATTTTTTTTAAATTAATGAACAACTGCATCTATGGCAAGTCTATGGAGAATGTCCGCAAATACCGTGACATTAAATTGGTGAATGTCTGGGAGGGGCGGTGGGGTGCCCAGCGGTACATTGCCAAGCCAAATTTCAAATCGATCAAAATTATCGATGAGGATTTGGCTACTATTGAAATGAGTAAGACCAGCGTGACCATGGATAAACCCATTTACTTGGGTCAAGTCATTTTAGACTTTTCTAAATCGGTCATGTATCGATTTCACTATGAGTTTGCCAAACGCCATTTTGAGAACGTCTCTCTTTTGTATATGGATACGGACTCATTCATTTACCACATTCGCCACTGCAACCCCTATGACGTCATGAGGCAGCATAGTGAATGGTTTGACACCTCTTGCTATAGCGCTGACAACGTGTTTCAGCTGCCCATAAAAAACAAGAAGGAAATGGGCGTTTTAAAATATGAATGCGGTGATTCTATTATGACGGAATTCGTAGGTTTGGCTTCGAAAATGTATGCTTACCGCTCACTCGACTGTAAGAAAGCCAAAAGGGCAAAAGGTTTAGGTAGGGCATTGGTAAAATCGCTACGTGTTGACGACTAGCTAGCGGTTTTACGCACTGGCAAAGCTATGTCTCATACACAGTGCAGGATACAATCAAGCAACCATCATTTGTATCTTGTGGAACAGAGAAAACGCACCCTCGCCTCCATGGATAACAAACGTGTGTGGGCTGATGACCTGCTCACCAGCCTGCCCTTGGGTTATGATCGCAAGGAGGAGGAGGTGTGATTTCACTGTTTAATCGTTTATGGGACATAGCTTTATGTAACATAGATTTAGTATTTTGTAAATATTGGTTTCTGCCATTGTAAATAGTAGATTTTGTAAATAGTGACAACCCACTAGGACCCTTTGCTCTTTAAAAAAGTTCTATGCAACCTTATTTTTTTAAATTTTTGATTGGTAAATAGTGTGATTCTTTTAACGCTGTACAAAGTTGAGTTTCTTTGTAAATATGAAATAAGTAAGATTTTTAGTAACTTTAATAACTAGTATTTAATTATTTTTCGTAATGTAAATGATAAACTAAAAAAGTTCTTTTGGGATGAGTGTGCATGTCGAGAATGTGCTTTTGGGAATAAATAAAGTGGTTGTGTTTGTTCCCAAAGACAGGTGTGAATGTATGAGTGGAGAGAGAAAGCTGGTGTGTATGGTTGACCAGAGCAAACACGGTGAGGTAGAGTGGGTGGGGAGGGGTTATATGGTCACTTATATACTCATCTTGTTTTCAATGGTTTTGATTCTTTGAAATGTGGCAGACAATAGACATTATTTTAGTAAAAACAGTCTTACCTGCAGTAGTCGTAGACCTCGACGTTTCTCCAAACACCCATAAACCATTGCAGCATCGCCATGGTCAAGCACTTGCATCAACATCATTGTCAAATCTCAACTTTCGACATACACCAAATGGAAAAATGTGAAAACGGCAAAATGGAAAATCCATGTTTCCATATCACCAAAAACGCAAAACTTAAAACGGACATTTTTAAAAACTGAAAATGGCCATATGTGAAATTTGAAAATTCAAAAAACTTCAAATGGACATTGTTTAAAATATGTCATCAACAAACTGGAAAATCCATATCATCAAATACGCTAAACTTGAAACGGACTTTTTTAAAATCTGTAAATTGCAAAATGACAAATGGCAGTGTGTGTATTCATCATGTGTGAAATGTGTAAAATGAAACATAAGCCATCAACATCACGATTTCTTAAAATTAAAAATAACAAAACATCGTGCTCTGGTAAACTTTTGTTTTTATTTCATAGTCATAGTGAATTGACAAAAGAAATATAAAATACAAACAAATCCCAATTCCTCACTCCTCAATGTTTATGTCCGTGCATCATCAACTTTCCTTTCATAGCACTCATGACAATCAGGACTGCCATCCTTTCACCCATTGAGGCATCACTGGATGTGAAACGTTGTTTAGCTTTCTTCAATAACAATTTATCTGCCACATGTCTTAAACCAGGATGACTATGGCGATAAGAAAGGTCATGTTCCTTCCATGCTTGATCCAAAAGATTAATGGGTACATCACCACGCTGCAAACGTTTTTCGAGACGAGTTCCAGGGCCGCAAAAACGATAACCTGGAAGATGGATTTCGAAAGGTAAGTATTGAATCACTTTGTCAATGACGCCATTGCCAGTACAGGTCTGGCATATCCTTTTCCATCGATGGTAAAAAGGTTTGGTCTTCCTCCTCCTCTGTGGACGATGTTTGTGTTTGTTTTTGTTGTTGTTGTTGTTGCTTTTTATCGCCATGACACTTGTGGAATGATTCAACAAAGTCTTTACATGGACTTTTATGACCGTGATACAGTTTCACTAGCTGGCAAGTCGCACACTGACGCATAGACGGTATTTTTGCCATGGCCACTTGCTTATGGTGATCGTAATCCGTACAGGGTTGCAATTCACTCAACACAGGGTCTTGAGTCCATGATTTTGGTACATGTTGCCAGATTTATTTCACCGCGTTGGCGGCCACATAATAAATGAACGACTTGGGCAGCGCCAAGTGTTCCTCTTTGGAAAAACTGTCTAGTTTCTTTTTGCACACAAAGAACTTGCCGATGGCTTTATCCGTAGCATTGCCTTTCTCCATGGTATCACGTGCTGTAGATGTTTACACGTCGCTTGTAGAAATCTCACTGGCGTCATTCACAGGTAAATCTTGAGTTATAATTCTGTTCAATAACTCCCAGCAGGCATGGGTGGTTAACCAATGAAAGAGATGCCACGCATGTGATAGGGCTGTATGGGTAATGTTGCCACAGGAACAAGTATCCATGAGCGTTTGCAGGGAGGGGCAGCCCAACTCCATGAGGTCGATACATTGCCAGTAAGACGCCAAAAATGGTTGCAGCCATTGACGTTTTTCATTACCTTTCACAAATACCACATTGGCTGAGGACAAGTGTGCTTTCATGACCATGTCCAAATATTTATAGGAAATGGTTCCCTGATTCCAGTCTAGTTGCCTATGATTTTCAATCCACTGGGTTTGTTTACGGTCTTTTTCACACAACAAATCAAAAGCATGGGGTGGGTTAAATAGCAAATGCGTAGCTTGCGATATCCAAAACGTGGTACAATCGATAATGGCCACTTGTTTAAATATAAATTTGTTGTCACCAATTGTAAACCCTTGGCAATCCACAATGAGTGTGCGCAACATGTTGACGCTTGCCTGGACCGAGTTCAACTGACGACTGACTGACGATCAGGTGTGATCATGGCATGGACTTACCTGCCATGCTAGTTTCAAATTGAGGTTAGGGTAGGACAGGGGGACATGCAAAAATAAGAATTTAAGAATTACATCATTTTATTATCATAACACGTCTTACAGGCTTTTGTCATTTTGGGATAAGGACGGTACCAACTGATACAACAATATAGTCTCTTGTGTTTGTAACGTCCATAACACCGATGATGTCCCAATGTCTCTAAACTAGGCGTTTTTAATGGTGAGCTGCTCACCGAAGCACCATGGATACCATACGGTCCACACGTATCGTAACTTGTTTTTTTTTCATTACCCAGGGACACAAGTGAGGGATAGCTAGAATGACAGGGTATATTTCCCACTTCCATTCTGCACAGGTAGGGGCAGGTGGGTGACCAGCTCTGATGTTCCTGCATGGGTTCATCGCCCTCCTGCCATTGGTCTATGATGATGGGACAAAAGGCACATTTCACTTCATCTCTTGTTTTTAAATAGTAGAATCCAGCGGCCGCCAAGGCTTGAGGGTTCATGAAAGGCACCGGCCACGTGGCAAAAGTCTTGAAACGTTGTTCCTCAGAGTTTAAATTCATGGATGTAAAGTCTCTTGAGGCTTTAAAGCAAGACATGACTGAGCGGCTTGACGTGGGTTGAGCTGTTATTTATACACTCGTCACTTGGTTGGACAGTGGATAATAGTTGACTTGTTTGTGATGAATAATCAAACAGTAGGTCGTGGTATTGGCTGGTACATTGTCATGCGTTTCAAAATCTAGTCGAATGTCAATATTGGATGGCTTGACAGACTCTTCCATGTAAGAACAGTCAAAAAAATCAGTGGTGCTCTTGCCTTAAACGCTTGGGGTAGTAGCATGGGGCCGTTCTCTTTTTGATAATACGACCATCGAAATTTAGAAAACAAGTCGTACAGGGGGCCAAACTTATTTTTTGAAAAATCCAAATCCAGTCCTTCATAGGGAAACACAGCTCCGTTGAGGAAAAGACGTGCATTTCTCAATTGCAGGTGATCAAATTGCGTGGCATCTTTGGTTTGTTGATACTTGCGATTCGTTTGAAAACCCACGATCAGGTAGAGAGGTCTCTCTGTATAGCGAGCTGTTTTTACAGACCAACTGTGTGTGTTGGTGGTGGGCAATAGCGGATACTCATGGAGTGCCCAGCTTCTAAATTCCATGGGTAGAGGCATATCTCTCTTTACCATTTTGAGTATGTCCAGTTTTTCGCTATCTTCAAGGGTCACATGAGGCACTTTCCATAGCAAGCGTTGTAGTTGAATTTTTGAATCGATGGGGGCATTGTCGGCTTCCTTGAGTGCATTATTATCACTCCTGTCTCTCGCTAGGTAAAGCACTTGCCTTGCGTTGACCACAATGCTTTGGTGATCTTCGGCAAAGCCTGAAATCAGTTTAAGAGGTAAATATCCAGTAAAGGTCCCATCGGTGTGTACCATCCAGTCATTGGTCGAGTCAGGACACCAACCTGCCATGCAAAGTGTTTTACCTTCTTCCTCACTATAAGAGGGGTATAGTTTCATGACTCTGGAAATGCCCACATTCCGAGTGCTATCCACAACGATATCTTTAATGACATACCGCACTTCAGAAAACAGAAAGGCCAAACCATGGTTGGCCAACTTGGATGTGGTGGGTGTAGAGCCATCGGCTTTGGTGAGCCGACCTTCAATCTGAATGACACTTTCATGCGGTAGGGTGTAAATATCTCGGTTGTTGATAACAAATTGAATTTCATCATTGTTATTGAGACCAGGTGTTTGAGCTTGATAGGAATGGAGATCAATTCTTACCACTCCTGGTTGCTCCTCGATGCGGTTCGCTATCTCTAGGATAGAATTCATTATGAGGGTTGACGTGGTAACCCAAATGCTGTAAAATCTGCTTGCCTTGAGATGTTAACGTGTATTCACGTGGCAAACAACTAACACCATTCCTAGACGGTGTTGTTGCTTTATACACAAACTTCATAGTGGCTTTAGCACCAACTTGTAAGTCACTGGTGTGGTAGAATCTAGATCAATGAGTTGTTGATCTCTATTGATCAGTCTTAATGTTATATTACTAATATTATCGACAGCCACAGAATGAAAAAGCACCACTGAGGGTTTTCACGAATAATATACCCATTGGGCGATGTCACAATAAAGTCATAAAGCGAATGCGATGGTTCTTGATTGGTGTACACTTGGCTAATAATATTACACGTCACCGACACATGATGGTCCTCAATGAATTTCACTTCATGGTCTGATTCATGTTTTTTGTTGGGCTCCAACACACGTGGTTTAAATCCTAGTAATGGGCCAATGGAATCGGGGTGTGTTTTAAAGTCAATGTTGAATGTGGAGAAAATACTGCAGCGATGAGTGTTGGTATTTCCTACAAGTTCAAACTTGCGCGTTCCGTCGAGAAATGACTTTAAACCATATTGATTGATCAACACCACATAAATGTGTTCATAAATATCATCGATCGTGTATCCACCAGAGTGCAGGTTGAGCACAGAATCATCATAGTAAAACTTGTTGTTCACATTTTCACGTATGTTGTATATTCGATTGTACGTTTCAAGAGAAACAAGTCCTAAACCATAGGGTTTTTCACTCAATTCGATAGGCGGGTAAAAGTCTAGGCTGACTTCAGGTCCACGTCCATGCAGTGTAAACGTTGTACTTTCTGCCGACATACTGGTGGCGTTTTTGCTTATGGTGCGTCTTATATACAAAAAATTAAACACAAACGTCCACACTGTTGTCTGTTAAACGTTTGCTCTCGTTTCACATTATAATATATCTTGGTCCTGTTTCCAAAATAGGTCACTAGTTCCATGGGCGGAGGCAAATTCCCAAAACTGTCAAAGTACCATACAGTGGATCCCTCTTTGACATAAGCTACATAATGCGTTCCAGGTCCTCGGTGATCATCCAAATTGACAACAGCACATTCCTGTTTCCAGGGTCGTCGGGGTAATTGGTTTCGCATAAACACACCTCGAAAATGAGAACGCATTAGTTGTTTAGCATAGCTTTCCACTTGTTGATGCGTCAGGGCATGTCTTGCTATGGCTGAGGTAAAAAAAAATTAATACTTCGAAATGGTGAAATCCCAAATCCTTGTTGATAAAAGGCTGGCTTTAAATTGGCATTTCTAGCCCCCATGGCAATCGCTTCCATCGTTTCATTGTGTCGCTGACTTTCTTTGAGTTGTTGCTTACCCTGCTGCGCGGCTTTAATGGTTTTCGCCACTGCACTGGCACCGCCCAAAAGTGAACCCAGAGCAGCCAAACCGGCAAATAATGCAGGTAAAAATCCCGCTCGTTTGGGGACGGGAATCACTCGCCCTTGGTTTGAAACCTGTCGCCGACGTTTTGGAATAACATGTCTCTGTGCTGTTCGAAAGGCTTTCCTTATGGTCAATACATTATTTTTTCTTTTTTTCTTTCGCAAGGGCTTGTCCACGAATGTCTTAAGCCCAGGCTTTGCCAAGGACAAGGTCCTTTTTTTAGTCTTTTTCACCGCATACCTTTGTTTCACCATGATGATAATGACCAACAACCTTTCCCAAGAAAGTTTAAATCACAACTAACGTCAAATGGTTATTTCATGGCTGTATATTCCAATTCCACATAAAGTGGGAAATCGTTTATGGTTTTTCCCGCTTGCTTTTCATCCCATGTCAACATGAAATGAAAGGATAATTCGTCACCTGCATTGACCATTTCATGGTTATGGATCAGCATCCTATGACCATTTATCTTTATTTGTAAATGGTTCTCATCAGGTATGGTATATTTGATGTGAATGGTTCCATCATAGTGTAATCGATAGTGGCTTAAACCCGAAGCAAGCACATAGGTCAAGTGCTGATCATGGACTAGCGGTAAATGGTTTCTGTCAATCACAGGTTTTTCATTTGTCAGATACACTAAAAATACAGATGGGATAAGTTTATAAAGCCTTTTCATTTCATAGGTCATGTAACGCTTGGTACAAACATCGTCTTCGTCTTGTGGGTCTTCCACGTGAATAATCCGATGGTGATTAGCGCTATAGCCATTCACCGTAAGCTGGGGCACTTTGTCATAAAACTCATACACTTTGTTATCCACATACTTTTTCGTAGTAACGTCTGTAGACACTTGAGGATGTTTTACATGGGTTAACCGCTTTCCCTTAAAGTCATAATCTCCATGTTTTGTACGTGGCACTACTGACCTATCCACATAGTGTTTATTAGCAGGATCTGTTTCTTGTTTAGGATCATGTATGGGGACAGACCTAGCTTTGGCCATCAACGCACGTCCAAAGACATCCATCGTCAACCTGTTGTACCAGTCTACTGTTTCTATGACAAGGCTCGGTGTCCTCTATATAGACAGCCTGCTAGCCTGTCTAAGCCTTAGTTGAAATGAAGATTATTAAGCAGCAAGAGTCATTCCCCGTGGGGGACATGGTTTCCCATCTCTGTCCCACATCACGTGAACAACGCCATGGTTCACTGTTTCCATCTTCCATTCACTGCATCATTGTGGGGCCTTCCGGCTGTGGAAAGACTAATCTTTTGCTAACGCTCATTACAGCGCCCAATGGTCTGCGTTTTCAAAATATTTATATTTTTGCAAAATCTCTCTACCAACCCCTCTACGTGTTTCTGGATCAAGTCATGTCTGGATTACAAAAAGAGAATATGGGTTATTTTACATTTTCCATGCAAGAAAATGTGATTTCACCGGATGAGGTAAAGCCAGATTCACTCATGATTTTCGATGATGTATCCACTGAACGTTAAGGCATCATTCAAAGCTATTTCAGCATGGGTCGACACAAACATATCGATTGCTTCTATCTTGGACAAACGTAATTAAAAATGTCCAAACAGTTGATTCGTGACAATGCCAATGTCATTGTTTTATTTCGCCAGGACGAGAGGAACAGTCGTCACATTTATAATGAACATGTGAATCCGGATATGACCTTTCAAATGTTTACAGAATTGTGTGCCAAGTGCTGGAACACTCAACGTCATGCCTGTTTAGTGATTGACAAACAAAGTGAACTCAACCAAGGACGATATCGCTTAGGGTTTGATCATTTTATTGCTATTTAAGGTCCTGTCTCATTCCCCGTCAAGTCATTTGTCAAGACACCATGGCGTTAGCAGAGAGTCAATTGAAAAAGCATATTATTAGAGCAAAAAATACTATTCGCCAAAAGTTTCGTCAATTGAAACAATCACGTGCAAATCATGCTTTGTTTATTCAACAACATTTAGCACCTCCACTAAAAGCCATGTTGAAACCCTCTTTCAAGCCATTTGAAACGCTACCCACCGTTTCACAAGCCACGCAGACGCTGCACAAGGACCCTGAGGAAGAGGAAGAGGAACAGGAAGATTTGACTAGTGTTAGTGAAGTTGAGGATGAGGAGGAACAAGTGTTTACGCCTCAAAAAAAGGCCGCACCCCTTGCAGAGTTTTTGAGAAAAAAGAAATCCTTGGCCATGGTCGAAACACCTTGCCCTTCCAGAGCGTCTCCGTTTTCACAACTCTTGGCCACCCCTCAACATAAAGCTCAACTGAAAACCATTTTAATAAAATATTATGGATCAACATTGGAACCCTATTTCACCGATCTATTTATTGGAAACACTGATACCACGTATGGTGTTCGCTATGAGAATGATAGTTTTAAAATTGGCGATTCATCAATTAAATTTGCTCGTACTAAAGCTGTCATTAAAAATATCAACTATAAATATTAACGCCAGGACTGTTAAAGCTGCTCTTTTCTCGGACCCCCTCTTCCCATGATTATACGTCAGAGGACCTTGACAAATATAAATCCATTTTATTGGATACCCATGCTCACAAAAGACAGTATGATCCCACTCAACAAGTGAATGCCAATATATCTCAAAAATGTAAAACCATCATTGCAAAAATGTTTCCCACTAGTCAAAGTACTCGTAGTAAAGCGTCCGCTTCGGGAGTGACATTTAAACCATTAAAACCCCTTGTGGATGTTACCTACTGGCACAATCCCAATAAGCTCGTCCAGCGGCTACAGTTGTTGCATGCCTCACGTCAAGCTGGCCATACCGGTCACGATTGGGAAATTCAAGAAATTGAACAAGAACTTCGAAATGCCAAAATTATTGTTTAAGCCCTCACCCATTAAAATGGGTATTGCTCACGAGTTGCATCGCCCAGCTAGGCGTTACTATCCGCGACTCAAGGTGATTTCACGAGGTGCCGATGAACTTTGGCAGGCTGACTTGGTTGAAATGATACACTATGCTGGCGTTAACGACGGTGTACGCTATATGTTGACCGTCATTGATGTCTATTCCAAAATGGCCTTTGTTGAACCTGTGCGTCGCAAGTCTGGTCCACTAGTTACCAAGGCCTTTCAACATATTATTCAACACTCCAAACGTCAACCTCAGCTGCAACAAACTGACCAGGGGAAAGAATTTTTCAACAAGGATTTCTCCAGTTTTCTCAAATCTAAAGATATTCACCATTACACCACGTACAGCAATCTCAAAGCCAGTGTGGTCGAGCGGTTCAACCGAATATTGAAAACCCATATGTGGAAAGCGTTTACCGCTCAGGGCAGTTATCGCTGGTTGGACATGTTACCTGAGCTAGTATCACGTTATAATGACACCAAACATAGAACGATTGGGACCAAGCCACGCCTCGTGACTAAAAATATTCAGCGATTGGATAAACATAAAAACAGCCGATCCTAAACGTCACCGACTGAAAATTGGGGATTTTGTTCGTGTGAGCAAATTTAAGTCTGCCTTCAATAAGGGCTACACGCCACAGTGGGGGACTGAACTATTTCGAATTCGTCGAGTCAACTTGGACACTCCAGTCACCTATTTACTCGAGGACCTCAACCGTCAACCCATAAAAGGTAGATTTTATCTCCATGAACTTCAGAAAACAGCATTTCCTCAGCATTATCTTGTGGAAAAAGTGTTGAAACAAAAAGGAAATAAACTCTATGTCAAATGGTTAGGGTTTAACTCTACGTTTAATTCTTGGATCAATAAATTACATGTTGTGTGAACCTGTGCAATTTTTATTTATTCACACATGTTGTACACTACCTATAGCTCTATGTGTACAGTCCTCAGCTCCACATATTTCTTTTTCTTTCCACCTGTGTTCTCTTTTACATTACTCCTCCCCCCCCTTCACCTCCCACCACTGCTGTTCGCAGCTCTTGCCTATCTATTGGTTGTGACATCATTCCCACAAATTGCATCATACTTTTTCCTGATTCAGCGATTCCCACGCTTTGAAGATTCTGTTATCATGCACGTGGACAGCTAACGTCCAACGTGAACACCTGTGGCAGATCAAATTTCACGTCAACTTGCATTTTGTCACGTGCGAAGCAAACCAGGATGTAACTTGTTACAAGTTATCGTGCACGTGGACAGCTAACGTCCAAGGTGAACACCTGTGGCAGATCAAATTTCACTTGAACTTGCATTTTGTCACGTACGCAGCAAGACAGGATGTAACTTGTTTAGCGTGCATGTGGTTTCACACATGTTCACATGCATTTCGCACTTCCCTGCCACCACGATGGTCAGATTATTTCACCTTCAAGCGTCTTGGTCATTTTCCATTGCACCTGTTGTCAAGTCAGATCAACGCCTTCCAATAAGCTCAAATGACATTCACCTCCTGCTCCTCGGCAAGTTTGTTTTCTCTACTCGCTTCGACCAACATAGAACCAAGTTCTCATCACCGTTTACACGTTAAAGGTAAAATATCAGAAAAACGCACGCTCGCTCTGTCATACGTCGACCCGCCGAAATAGCGATTATTCTATTAAGCATGGTCCTTATGGTTAGCGACAGGTTCGTTGACACACACACACCCACCCAGCAGTATCGTCTCTCTCAACCACCACGCTTCATGGACATTATAAACAGGTAAAAAAATAGTTCTTTCAACATGTATCACGTTAGGCCCTTTGTGAATTATTTCTTGGAAAAAATATCTACCACACTCGAAAGGGGGCGTTAGCCCGAGTCCTAGGACACCTCGTACACGTCTCTAGCTTCACTGGTTCGTGCGATATCGGCAACAATCACAAAAAACACGTGTTTACCCCAAAATCGAGTTTCCCAAATTTTAAAAAACAAATATAACGAGTGGTCCATAGCAAAGAGGACGTAACCCCGAGTCCTTGGACCCCTCGTACATGCCTCTAGCATGATTGGTTCGCGAAATATAGCAAAAAGTTTAAAATCACGTTTTTCCCAAAAAAAAAGGGGTTTCCAGATTTTCACCTTTTCGACACCGACATTCCCGTAAAGAGCACAACGAGACGAATAAAACGAATCCAAGAACGCCCTCCTAGCATGGCTCCTTCCATTCCAAGGTCGCAGGGGCTCACAACTTCCTAAGTGTAGCAGCTGTCACTACCACACTACTGTCAGGTTTTTATCCTAGATACTTTAAATTGAATTTGGGGGCAGAGGGGGTATCGACCATTGATTTAACTCAAACAAACTTTTTTGTTAACTTCCTAGTTTCCAAAATATAGGATTTTCAAAATTCGATTGTTTTCAAAAAAATATAAAAAATAAAAAAGTTTTACTACAGAAAATAAATGTCATAAAGACCATTCTTTTGAGCCATGGCACAACGTTCTATCATTTTTGGTTTTCAAACTATTACCTATTTTCAAAAACAAAAATGTTCAAAAAAATTTCAGAAATATTACGAGTGGTCCATAGCAAAGCCCCCGTCATCCCAAGTCCAACGACACCTCATTCGTGAATCTCCGACCACGGGTTCGGGAGTTATCGGCTCGCATTGAGAGTAGTGGTGGTGGGGGGGGGGGGCAGAACTCTCACTACTCCACTACTCTTAACAATAGGTAGCGCACGAGTTGATTCAACAAATGAGCGACGACGGGCGAAGCGTTTCAACAAAGTCCTGTATGCGTTCACATACCATTCGTCCGATATCAATGAAACTTGGGAGAGAGGTTGTGCACACTACAGGCAAGGTTTCCGGCATAGTAAATCCATGTTATAACAGGTAGCGCACGAGTAGATTCAAAAAATGTGCGACGACTCGCGATGCGTTTCAACAAAGTACCGAATGCGTTCATATACTATTCGCCTGATAGCGATGAAAGTTGGGTGAGATGTTGTGTACACTTCAGGGAAGGTTTCTGGCTTAGTAAATCCACTTAACAATAGTTATCGCACAAGTAGATTAAACAAATGAGCGACGACACGCGAAGTGTTTCAATACTGTCCCGTATGCGTTCATATACCATTCGTCCGATAGCGACTAAACTTAGGTGAGTTGTTGTGTACACATCAGGGAAGGTTCCTGGCTTAGTAAATCCACTTTACGATTGGTAGGGCACGAGTAAATTCAACAAATGAGCGACGACGCGCGAAGCGTTTCAACAAAGTCCCGTATGCGTTCATATACTATTCGTCTGATAGCGATGAAACTTGGGTAAGATGTTGTGTACACTTCAGGGAAGCTTTCTGGGTTGGTAAATCCACTTAACAATAGTTAACGCACAAATGGATTAAACAAATGAGCGACGACGCGCGAAGTGTTTCAGCATAGTCCCGTATGCGTTCATATACCATTCGTCCGTTAGCGACTAAACTTAGGTGAGTTGTTGTGTACACATCAGGGAAGGTTTCTGGCTTAGTAAATCCACTTAACAATATGTAGCGCACGAGTAGATTCAACAAATGAGCGACGACGGGCGAAGCGTTTCAACAAAGTCCTGTATGCGTTCACATATCATTCGTCCGATAGCGATGAAATTTGGGTGAGAGGTTGTGTACACTTCAGGCAAGGTTTCTGGCTCAGCAAATCCACTTTACGATAGGTAGGTCACGAGTAGATTCAACAAATGAACGACAACGCGCGAAGCGTTTCTACAAAGTCCCGTATACGTTCATATTCTATTCGTCTGATAGCGATGAAACTTGTGTGAGATGTTGTTTACACTTCAGGGAATGTTTCTGGGTTAGTAAATACACTTTACAATAGGTATCGCACAATAGATTAAACGAATGAGCGACGACGTGCGAAGTGTTTCAATATAGTCCCGTATGCGTTCATATACCAGTCGTCCGATAGCGACTAAACTTGGGTGAGTTGTTGTGTACACTCCAGGGAAAGTTTCAGGCTTATTAAGTCCATGCTAAAATAGGTAGCGCACAAGTAGATTCAACAAATGATCGAAGACGCGCGAAGCGTTTCACCAAAGTCCCGTATGCGTTCATATACCATTCTTCCGATAGCGATAAAAGTTGGGTGGGATGTTGTGTACACTTCAGGGAAGGTTTCTGTCTTAGTACATCCACTTTACAATAGGTATCGCACAAGTAGATTCAACAAATGATCGACGGCACGCGAATCGCTTAAACATAGTCACGTAGCGTTCAAATACCATTCATCCGATTGCTAAGAATCTTTGGTTGGATTGTTGTGCACACTCCAGGAAAGGTTTCTGAATTAGTAAATCCTTTTTACAATAGGTAGCGCACGAGTAGATTCAACAAATGAATAACGACGCGCGTATCGTTTTAAAAAAATCGTATGTGTTCATATACCATTCATGCGATTGCAATGAAATTTAGAGAATTGTTGTTTCCACTCCCGCAAAGATTTCTGATTTAGTAAATCCATTTTACAATTGGTAGCGCAAGAGTAGATTCAACTAATGAGCGACAGCGCGTGAATCGTTTCAACCAAGTCCCGTATACGTTCATATACCATTCATCCGATTGTGATAAAACGTTGGTGAGTTGAGTACAGTCCTGCGAAGGTGTATGAATTAGTAAATCCGTTTTTCAATGGTTGCGCACAAGAAGATTCAACAAATTAGTGAAGGCGCGTGAATCGTTTAAACAAAATCCCGTATGCGTTCATATGCCATTCATCCGATTGCGATGAAACGTTCATGAGTTTAGTGTACACGCCAGGGAAGGTTTTCGACTTAGTAAATCCATTTTACAATAGGTAGCGTACGAGTATATTCAACAAATGGGTGACGGCGCTCGAATCGTTTCAACAAAGTCCCGTATGCGTTCATGTACCACTTATTTCATTGCGATGAAACTTTGGTGAGTTGTTGAGCACGCTCCCATGATTTTTTTTGAGATAGTAAATCAATTTTACAATAGTTTAGAGGTGGTTAACGGAAAATAAATAAATATTGGGAATCCAAGAGGACTTCAACAAACAAAGTTACAACGCCAACACTTTCTTTCATTGGCATTGCAACGCATGCCGGGTACAGCTAGTCTACTATATATTTGTCAAATACCACTCACTCACTCACTCATTCATCACGAAATCTCAGAAACCCCCGAACGGATTTGAATGAAATTTGGTATGCAACTTCCTCAAGGGCCGTAGGTGCTCGCTAAGAAACGTTTTCAAAAAATCACTCGGGATCATGGTCAAACCGCGAAAACCGCGATTATATGAAGCAATGCGGGCTGCAGCACCTCGCCCCTACCAGTCTTTTCAGGCTGTGGGCTTACTGTCATAACGTGCACGTCATTGTTGTCTGCGCTCAGACTTTTACCCACTCTCTCTATGTTCAAACAGTACTTCTATGTAATTTCTATTTGTACTTTATACTTTCCCCATCACTTTATAATCATCATATTGCATTATATATTAGCCTTTAGTTGAAGTAACTGTAGAGTTATTTTGTTTTTTGGATTAGGTACGGCGTTTTTCATCATTTCTGGGTAGTACATAGTTAGAGAGCAGAGTACAGACAACTGAGATGAGATTCCTGAGAAGTATGGTCCAGAAAACGACGAGAGACAGAGTGAGAAATGAAGAGATACGGAAAGAACTGGGAGTACAGAAACTAAATGACAAACTGGAGCAAAATAGATTGAGATGGTTTGGACATGTCAAACGGATGAATGAAGTAAGGCTACCAAGACGAGCACTGGAACGACGGATGACAGGGAAGAGAGGATGAGGAAGACAAAGAATGCGATGGATGGACTCGGTGGAGAATACCATTAGAAAACGGAACCTGGATTGGAACACCGTGTCGGAAGAGGAATGGTGGAACGACAGAACAAAGTGGAGAGGAACTATATTTGCCCCCACCCAGTGTCAGCTGGAAAAGGGGAAATGAAGAAGAAGAAGAAGAAGAAGACATAGTTATAATGAAAAGTAGACTTTGGTAAAAGAAAATTACCTCTACCAATGTTAATTTTGTTAAGTTAGGTTAGGTCTATTCCATTTATCAGTTTTCTTTTTAGTAGAGATTTGTTTTATTACGTTAGGAGAATATCCCTCAACGTCACAACAGCACTCAAGCACCTTTGAAGAAGACCGTGTCTGTCGCTAACTTTTATAGCTTCAGAGTATTTGAGCTTCAGGGTGATAATTCTTATCTTTAGTTATTAATCAGTTTCAGGTTGATATGCATGCAAAGATTGAGACAGAGAGACTACTTTGGATTCGCATCAATCAGAAAAAGTTGAGAAGTGAGGAATAGGTGCACCTGAAGGACGCAATGATTAAAGCTGTCAGCCGTTTGTCAGATATTGGTAAAATGGTCGTCTTGCCGTCGACTTTCACTGGAGGCCCGCGCTATATGCATGAACGCATGCGCCATTTTGGACTCCTGATTATTTTATAACATTCACCTGCAATCCAAAATGGTCCGAAGTAGTCGAGCACCTGAAAGAAGGTCAACAACCTCAAGATAGGCATGATTTGGTAGCGCGGGTATTCCATTTGAGAATCATGCACATGATAAGACTTCTTAATAAGGGTTGTATCTTTGGTCCTTCAAGGTGTCACATGTATTCCGCAAAAGCGGGGATTACCTCACGTTCAAATACTTCTGTGGCTGGAAGAAAAGCTAAGTACTGAAGACATCAACAAGGTGATCAGTGCTGAGATTCCTCACACAAATCTTGACCCTGCTCTCCATGAGATTGTCAAGGCAACCATGATCCACGGTCCATGTGGAGTTCTCAACAGGAGTTCGTCTTGCATGGTGGAAGGAGTATGCAACAAGAAGTACCCCAGACCACTCATCAAGGAAAACCAAACCGGAGAAGATGGGTATCCCAAATATCGCAGGCTGCCCACTTCTGCTCAATAATTTGCGGATGGCGGCCATGTATGTGTGCACATCGATTCCCCCTATCTATTCAAGCACGTTGAAACCAAATTGAAAACATTTGGTACAGATGTAGCACTAGCAAAGAGCACCTCAGTTTCATGTGTTATATCGCCGCCATCTTGACGCGAACATAATGGTGGCCACCCAAATGTTCAAAGCTTGAATCAAATTATGACTAACCTAATCATCCGATCTCTACCAAATTTTGCAACATTATACCTTTATGTATGAAGAATCTTTTGACCAAACTACAAGGTCATCCGCCCAATACTTTGCTGATGGCGACCATATATGTGTGCAAATCGAATCCCCCTATCTATTCAAACATGGTTCAACCGAATCGAACAAAACTTGGTACGGAGGTAGCACTAGCAAAGGGCACCTCAGTGTCATGTCTTATATAGCCGCCATCTTCACGAAAACGTAATGGCGGCCACCCAAATGCTAAAAGCCTAAATCCAATTACGACCAACCAAATAATCTGATCTCTACCAAATTTTGAAACAACATACCTTTATGTAGGAAACATATTTTGACCAACTACAAGATCATCAGCTAAATACTTTGCAGATGGCGGCCATGTATGTGTGCAAATCGATTCCCCCTAACAACTCAAACACGGTGAAACCGAATCGAACGAAATTTGGTGCAGAGGTAGCACTAGCAAAGGGCACCTCAGTGTCATGTTTTATATGGTCACCATCTTGACGAAAACGTAATGGCGGCCACCCAAATGTTAAAAGCATAAATCAAATAACGACCAACCTAATCAACTGACCTCTATCAAATTTTGCAACATTATACCTTTATGTATGAAGAATCTTTTGACCAAACTACAAGGTCATCATCCCAATACTTTGCTGATGGCGACCATATATGTGTGCAAATCGAATCCCCCTATCTATTCAAATATGGTTCAACCGAATCGAACAAAACTTGGTACGGAGGTAGCACTAGCAAAGGGCACCTCAGTGTCATGTTTTATATCGCCACCATCTTGACGGGAACGTAATGGTGGCCACCCAAATGTTCAAAGCTTGAATCATATTATGACTAACCTAATCATCCGATCTCTACCAAATTTTGCAACAACATATATTTATATGGCGAGCGTCTTTTTTATAAACTACAAAATCATCGGTCTATTAGTTTGCAGATGGCGGCCAAGTATGTGTGCAAATCGATTTGCCCTATCTTCTAAAACACGGTGAAACCGAATTAAACAAAATGTGGCTCAGAGGTAGCATTAGCAAAGGGCACCTCAGTGTCATGTTTTATATCACCGCCATCTTGACCGTAACGGAATGGCGGCCACCCAAATGCTAAAAGCTTAAATCAAATTACGACCAACCTAATCATTTGATCTCTATCAAATTTTGCAACAACTTACGGGTTTGTGGGAAGCATATTTTGACTGAACTACAAGGTCATCAAGCCAATAGTTTGCAAATAGCGGCCAAGTATGTGTGCAAATCGATTCCCAATATCAATTCAAACACGGTGAAACCGAAGTGAATGATTTTTTTTACAGAAGTAGCACCAGCAAAGGACACCTTATATTCATGTTTAATATCCGTATAGCACGTTGTATTTCAACAAGCTACTACAACCAACATTCAATTATACTCCTTGGAAAGGACAAAGAGTTATAACAATACCCATGCATTTAGGAGAAAGTAGGCTGTATGTTCTTTACTGAACATCTGGTTTATTGAATTAATTAACTAATTTTAAATTGATTTTTACAATTATTTTCATATCTTTTATAGTTATGTTTATTATTTGAATATTTATATTTATTTTATTATTGTGCCTTTGCAAGCAATAAGTACGTGATCATAGTCCACTAGCTCAATGGCATTTACGGGGCATGGTACATTCTCCCACTCTATGATTCACGTATCTTGGATCAAAGCATAAGGATAACACTCAAATAAACATCAAAATCAAAATATAAAAACTATTTAATATAAATCAAAATTAGGCGCAACAAAAAACAATACTGTACAATGATATATTTCACACTTGCCCTTAAATGAACAAGGAATCATAAGAACTTACTCTTAAAAATCAATTGTTTAGTTTCCTTCGAACATGACAAAAATCAACTCTCACTTCCATATAGCACTTATCTAAAACTGAACATACGAGTTCCTCATGGCTCTGTGTTGAAATTTACAAGATTAAACATGGTCAAAAAACACATACTTTACTCACTTATTGGAGTATTACTTTAGGGTGCTAATTGTTTATAATGATAATAACAATTACCCTTTCATTGGGTCCACAAGAGTATAAGTTATCATCTCTCTCTCTCTCTCTCTCTCTACAACTCTATTACTCTGCATTGTCCGGGAAGAATTCGTGCACTGCCGGAGTTTGGAAACTACTGAATAAATAAAATTAGGACAAACTCCCCAGGTTGTCTTAAGATTTCCATAACTCGGGAACAATAGTTATGTTGTTTAGCAACAAAAGGGATTTTCAATGTAATCTTATAACAATTGAAAATGAAAATCCACAGCCTGCTTCCAGTCTCCGACCGGGTCAGGAATGGAATGAATGAAGCCCCCATCTAGCGGCGAGGATATGAAATGTGCCGGCTGCCGAAGCCTGTCGCACTCCTCTGGGGCGATGATTAAATGAATGACAGATGAAATGAAATGATAGTGGAGAGTGTTGCTGGAATGAAATTTTGACAGGGAAAACCGGAGTACCCGGAGAAAAACCAGTCTTCCTCCGTTTTGTCCAGCACAGATCTCACATGGAGTGACCGGGATTTGAACCACGGACCCAGCGGTGAGAGGCCGGCGTGCTGCCGCCTAAGCCACGGAGGCTATAATCTTATAACAATTATCTTTGTTTATACGGTTCTGAATGATACTAAGCAAGAATAGCAATATAAATGGATCTCGGCGCTAAATACCGGATCATCTCAAATGTTTATCATTTCTGTAGACCGCATGAATACATGGGGCTATTCTTGACCTACCACAATATTTGAAAGCGACCCTCCTCGCTTGTCAAGACACTTGGCTGATTGATGAGCGGACCGGGTGGTCTCAACACTCTGACGGGATTCTTACAAGGCCGGCAGACTACAAGTATATCTCTTTCTTAGACTGGAAAAGCAACACGATTGATTCTTTCAACTTAGATTATGCGGCTCTAACATCCGCTCATTTGGCTCAGGTGAGAATAATAATTGTGGAGTATTCCCGTTGGCGGGTCTGAGATTAATACAACCAATAATAAATAAAGGGGCTTTCGAAGCAACTGAACATGAGTTCATATCTGGCCGGCCCCCTAGGCAATTCCATTCTGGGAGGACTTAGGACCTTTATAATGGAGCTAGGGCATTCAATACCAATCCTCCTTAATTAGCGACTTCCGGGCGGCATAGCACGGTCCACTACGCGTAACACAATATAATAATATACAGCACCCTTTCAACATTTGCCCTTAGTAAATACACTCATTTATCCAGTAACGCACGCAACTACGCCCCACAATTAATTACTTCCTGACATAAGATCACAGCATTCCTAGCGTGGAAAATTAAATATACACGCTAATTTGCCTTTTGTAATTTAATTCTTGACATTTCTTTAACTAGAACACAATAGTTCAACACTCATTTATTATTATTTCAAGGAACCTAACGGCTTTCATAATTCATCCTACTAAAAATTAATTTAACAATTAATTAATCCATGAAGTTTTACCTACTATTCTTGTTTTTATAAACTTTTACATTATCATATATTTAATGGTATTCCAAACGAATACAACTACACTGAGTATTTATTTAACACAATTATCTGGTTAATTTCATAACTAAGCTATCGTTCAGAAACCCGTATTTTCATCATACACACTGTTTTTCACATATCCCTGTTTTATATGAGAATATTTTCTCCATATTCTTTGTTACACGAATTCTCCCAAGATCAATACATAATGAAATTATATTACTTACATGACTTCCAGAGCTGCTCGCCCCGGATTCCATTGAATCGACATTTTCACCCACATATTTGGGTTTTAAGCCGTCATCCCACTCATTATAACATACGTGATACACACTGATTCTTCCTTAAATTTATACATTTTATATACACTAATAACCTCTGCTTGAGGAAATACACTCATGATTTCGTTTAGCACTTAAAAACATTATGATATTATGATATTATATTTATATACACAAATTTTCACTGATGGCATGAAATAATGCCTTTCACACACTCGTGTTACACGTTATCTTTCTTTCCTCCTCCGAGGGTGTAGATACTAGCGTCGACTCCCTAGATCTAACTCCTAGCTGGAATGTTTGAAAGTCTCGTTCGCAGCTTCCCTCAGCTGGTAACGGATAATGATATCCTAATCTGGTTTTCTTTAGTTATCGGCACTCCCTGAGCAAATGCATGACACTATTCTCGCTCGATTGGCAAGTTCCTGTCTTGCAGAATGTCTATGCTTGACTTTAGTCCTAGAGTCTCTGTTTATTATTATTAACGCGCTCTAATAATGTTTTTATTTTCTTTCGGCCACGTTTGGGCCTTGATCCTGGAATACTACAGTATTTTAATCGTAGGACGATTTCCAAAGTTCACTTTGCATGTACTGCCCGTACTTCAGATTTCACTGACCTATCGTCACTTGGGCACTAATCTCATAAGCACAGGAAGATTAGGCTGTTATCCTACGTTTTGACCCTGGCACGGTTCTTTAACGTACTTGGATACATTTTGAGTTTCACTGCTCTTTTAAGTCTCGTTCACTGTCGAGATGTTCGATACTGTCTTCGTTGACTGATTCTAATACTGTTCGTTTATAAAGCTATACAACGTCTTCGCCGGCTGACTATACTTTTTGGTCCAAGTACAATACTTTGCCAATGTCCCAAAGACTGGTTATCACTGTTCGTAGCACGACGGTAAGTTTCTGTCCTCAGGGATCACAAAGACTGAACGTACGGTGACGCAGCACGACCCTTCACGATCTGATGATGACTGCGTGATTACCCTCGAGCTCGCTGCTTATTTATTCAAATCCTCTAAAAATAGATTAGTTTTTCTCGTTCTCAAAACTAATTTCCAATCCAAACGTCGTACGTTTTTGAAAAATTACCTACTTGTTCCTCACGATCTAAACGTCTCAATGATACTTAAATTTCCAAAAATCGGTCATGACACAGTACTTATAAAAATTAATAGGTGCTCCTGCAATGTGTGGTCGTAAGGTTGTTTTTCCCTCTCTCTACGCTGCTGGCTAGGTGAAACCCCCCCCCCATGACGTAGTGCTTACACAGCGTTTCTATTCTGTTCACTTATTACACATTTTTATACCTCTTAAAATTCTGAATTCCAGGATGATTAACATTTCCGATGAGATCCTTCAAGATTTTTGCGTGTTTCTTGCCAATTCCGGTATTACACCACAATCTCTGATCCCGCCTCTTCAACAGTGTTGTTGTTTTATCGTCGAGTCAGAACTTCCAAGTGATTCTCCTGTCTCTGTGTATCGATGAAACTTCCGCTGTAATATTGCGCTATCTTCCAACGCATGCAATTTTGAGCACGTAGGCTGGGTGATCTCATACACGGCTTGTGTGTAGTAACTCAGATAGCTCCCTATCGTCCATGGGTCACGCATAGATGATCTCACCTCACCATCCAGCTGGCTTGGAGCTGAACTGAATTCCTTTAGATTTTCCCCCCTTTCTTTCTTAAAAGACTATGGGTTCGATCCTTGTGCCACCCACATGGGCACATTATTGTAATTTTATTTTTATTTATAAATTTATATTTTATTTTTACACTTTAATTGTTAATGTTTTTAAGGGGCGTGGTGCTCAGTGGTCTAGCTGTGTGCCTCTCTCCAAGGCGGTCCGGGTTCGATTCCCGGTCATTGCATGTGAGATTTTCGAAGTGAAATGCCATGTCTTGTGATTCGGATTCCACGTAAAAAGGAGGTCCCGCGCCTCATGATCTCGAGATTAACGGTCACGTTAAACTTCAAGTTTCCTTCCTTCCATTGTTAATGTTTTTAGTTTTAAACTTAAAAAAAGATACCCAACACATTACGTCGAGTAGATACGTACCGTATATAATATTTGATTTTTATAAATTTGCACTTCGGGATGAAAATTGTCCGAAATTTGGCTGAGAGATTGGTTGGTTGGTTCTTAAATTTAGGGGCTGCGACAACGCGGTCATGTAGCCCCATGTACTTTGGGTGTGTGTAGAATCTGTGCGATAACCGGTGTTAATTGGGATGACTGTAATAGTGTGTGTTATCTGTTTTTAGTTTAAGTACTGCAACTTAAAATTTTTCAAATAGTTCCTAATTTTGCCGCCAAGCGCCACCGTCAACGACTACTAGGCCAAGTTCAGAACTTAACTACTAGACGCCACCGCAGTCGGCTCTTGGCAACTGACGTAGAAACCTAAGAGCGTTGTTTACATTTTGAATGAAAATCCACAGCCTGCTTCCAGTCTCCGACCGGGTCAGGAATGGAATGAATGAAGCCCCCAATCTAGCGGCGAGGATATGAACTGTGCCGGCTGCCGAAGCCTGACGCACTCCTCCGGGGCAATGATTAAATGAATGACAGATGAAATGAAATGATAGTGGAGAGTGTTGCTGGAATGAAATTGTGACAGGGAAAACCGGAGTACCCGGAGAAAAACCTGTCTGCCTCCGTTCTGTCCAGCACAGATCTCACATGGAGTGACCGGGATTTGAACCACGGGCCCAGCGGTGAGAGGCCGGCGTGCTGCCGCCTGAGCCACGGAGGCTCGTGTTTACATTTTAACCTATCCAATTTAGCTTCACACAGGTACAATTAGTGGAAGGTTCTTTAACATGCCATAAATCTATGACATGGGACCGCCGGCTTTACTTCCCCTCCGAAGGAAGGCATACTGAGGGATTTTAACGCTCTTAAAAAATCCGACGGTTTCGGCTGGGTTTGAACCCGCTATCTTCGGCATAGAAGCTCAGCATGCTACCGACTACGCCACCGAAGCCGCTTGGCTGAGAGATTGAACTATCAGCATCTTTGAAAGCATATAGAAACAACTATCTCTTAAAGAGTTAAAGTGCATTTTTCATTGTTTTATAGGGCACTAGCAGAAGTACCCGTTCTTCGAACGGTGTTCGGGGTTAACACCAGATATTATCAATTGAGCTACTGTTGCAATGGTTAGCGGTTTGTCATTCCTCCATAAGTTTATCAGAACAAAGTTACTTTTCTGGGAATATCACACACACTGTTAATTTAAGGGCCTTAAAATGTGGTTTACGGAGACCCTTTATAGACTCGCGAATTTTGTGTCTCACATTGAGAAGCGCAACATATGCTTTGGTCGTCCTTCTAGGATAATTTTTATATTTCGCTTATTTAACATGTATTTTGAGAAGTTTTTCCCTATATCCACCCTTCTACTCTATGAAAAGTACTGTGAAGTGTTTTATAAATGTTTGGTGTATTGACTCATGTTTACCATACCTAATTTTACGATGCACCAAGCATCGGAACACAAGTTATAGGCGTACATAAAGATACACAGAAAGACAGACAGACAATTCTATAGTCTACAACATATCACCCAGATACCCAAATATGGGTATATCTACCACACAGTATCAAACAAAATCATCCTTACGATGAACCCTTATGTCGACAAAAAACAAGATGTTCAGTAAAGAACATATAGCCTACTTTCTCCTAAATGTATGAGTATAGTTATAACTCGTTGTTATTATCAAAGAGTATAATAGAACTATTCTTTGTTGAAGACCATAGAAACGATTTACCTCTACCAAACGCCACAACCTATATAAAAACTGCTACCATCATTGAAGAAAGAAAGATAAGAAGTATATCAAGAATGTTATGGATCTGGAGACATAATCGACCGGACTGGCTGCGTGGCTCAGCGGTAACGTTCTCGCTTGCTGGGCCCTAGGTTGCAGGTTCGTATCCTGGCGCAGTCAGCTGGCATTTGAGGGTGCACAAATGCGAGGGAGCCATGTCAGTACATTTACTGGCACGTTAAAGATCCCCTTCGGGCCAAAATTTCGGCACCCCGGTGTCTCTAAAAGCAGCAGTAGTTAAAAGGGATGTAAAACCAATAACATTATTATTATTATTATTATTATTATTATTATTATTATTATTATTATTATTATTATTACATATACGACCTGCCGTGGGCAACATCCAACTTTGAGTTGAGGCATGTCTTTACACGTCTGGTTGTGCATGGCTTTCACAACCCTAATTGAATTAACAAATCTTTCCATGACCCTACAGAGACGTGTGTATACAAACTATGTGGATATTTTCGATTGCTATTTGCCTGAAATAAAAGGAGTAATTAATAACCTGAACTAACATCATCGGCTTCAATTCAGTTACTATGTGAAATCGTTTTTTTCTTTACTTCAAATAACATTTTCAAGTAACGCAAAATAGGCTGTTACAAATCCTTTAAAATAAAAAGTAAAAATGTATCGTAGTATCATCTTGTCATTCTTCAAATTCGATGCGCATAGAATGCCAGTGGTATAGTAATCAATGGAGCCCCACGTAGACTAGTCGTGACATCTAGTGGTGAAATATCGAACAATATAACCCTAACAGAGCGAGCGCATTCTAGCGGCCAGAAGAAGAAACTTTTCAATAAAATCTGGAAGTTAATAAGTTACTGCCTGCAGTTACCTTTTTGGCAGCTAGATGTCTCGAGTAAATCTGCTGGCGAATTATGTTTTAATTAAATATATATTTTACACCATAATATGCACAATATAACGCTTAATTTTAAAACATCTGAGTCATTACAAAACAATAAACATATAAAATTTCAAGCAAAAAACCTAGCTCTGATCGGGTTTGAACCATAGGCATTTGAGCGATAGGCTAACGCTCTACCACTGAGCTAATTGTGTCAACGAATATCGTTCTATATAAAATGACTTACATAGAACTTGTTAGCAAATAATGATTTATACTAAACGATTTCATCACTGGAGTATATTATTTACATATAAAGCATTTCATACAAAGTTTATTTATTAAATATCAGTACGCTATATTGCATGCAATACTCAAATTAGTGAAATATAAGTCAGGCACAAGATATCCGCTGCCATCTTGTCTTATTACTGAATCAGCTCAGCTTTTTAAAATCACGTGTGCACTATAGTATTACAAAATAAACTTTTAATTTCGAACGTGCCTCTTCCTTTAGAACAGTTAAAACGATTCTCGGCTCGATAATCGGAACTGGTGGGTCCCATGATATGGATTATAAAGTTTGCATAATTCGCACGGCCGCCATCCTGAAATGGTATGGCGGACGACCTTGTAGTTTGGTCACAAGACGCATCCTATACGAAGGTATGTTGTTACCAAATTTGGTAGAGATCGGATGATTTGGTTAGTCATTATTTGATTTTACGTTTTGAACGTTTGAGTGGCCGCCATTCAGTTTTAGTAAAGATGGCGGCGATATAAAACATGACACTGAGGTGTCCTTTGCTAGTGCTACCTTTGTACCAAATTTCGTTCAATTCGCATTCACCGTGTTTGAATTGATAGGGGGGGACAGACATTCAGAGTACACACACTCACACACACACAGACACACACACACACACACACACAGACTCACACACACACATACACACACACAGACTCACACACACACATACACACACACAGACAGACACACTTTTTTCGCCCTGTGTTGATCTCATAAGTCTACTTTCATTTTTTGCAAAAATCGAAAGTAGGCTAAAAATAGTTAAAATGTGCTCTCAAACTCAATTCACCTAGCGTGTACTTCCTGACGTGAAATAGAATTGATAGCCTTGTCGACGAAACGTAATACACGTCACATACAAACTGACCCTCTACCTTGTGTTAGGTCCCCATACACAGGAAGACTTCTTTCATAAATTATAAAGACTTGTGGTGTATGAAAATTCAGGTTCTTTAGCCTCAAATGGCCCAAATTCCTAAAAGTCGCAAAATAAAAAGCTGATTCAATTCAGGAATGTTTGATAATAATGTTGCTGTTTGGAGATATAATAGACCTTCTGTACTATATGTCGCACGCGAAAATTGCATGAAAAAATCTAGGTTAGCCCTTGACCCCCTAATTGCATTGATGAATTATACAGTCTACGTTGGTTCCATGATAACCTTATAGCCATTTGCAAACTTTCACAGAAATATAATAAATGGAGTGGCATTGCTTCTTACAGAAATAGATGGAAAGTTGGATGCCACCCCTTGAGATAATGTTGTCATGGTTACCGATTTGCATTACTTCAATGGTTTGTTAAATTAAATTAAATTAGTTTTCTGGGAATATATCAGAAACTGTTGGTTTTAGAGCCTTATAATGTAGTTTTCGAGGACCCTTTAGGGCCCCCGAGTTTTGTTTCTGGCACAGAGGGGCTTTGTCTCGTCGTTGTACGCCATAATATAATACTACTACTAATAATAATATAATTTATTTATACATGTCCAGAACATAACATATTATAAATATATATATATACAAAGATTACAAAGTATATGTTCATCTTTATATTCCACGTGATGCCCAGAATTCCGCTGCACGAACTGCCTTATCACTGGCGGCTACCAGATCGTCCATGGAGACAGGTTCTGATAGTTTCCTGCAGTTGAGTAGGTGCTGGTGGTCTTGATGTTCACCACACTCACATAGTTCGTCCTCTGAGCTGAATCCCCACTTCCTCATGTTCATCTTACTCCGAGATACTCTAGTCCTCAGTCTATTAAGGACCTTCCATGTCTCGTATGGGAGGTGATGACCTGCAGCAAGTTCTTCTTTGGGGTTGTCCCAATATTTCTCTGATGATGAGCTACGCCAGAGTTGTATCCGACGGTTTGCAGGTGGTGTCTGAATTGGTTGTGTCGTCTGGAGGAAACTTTTTCTCGATTTCAGTCTTGGTAGTTGATGTTCACTTCCAAATAGGGGGTGTCTTGGGTTCGTCTCCTGCTTCTTTCTTTCTATTTCAGCTGCCGTTCTTCTTCGGATATCTGGAGGTGCTACGCCCATTAGGTGGTATATTTTGTTAACAGGGGTTGCCCGCAGGCAGCCTGTTACAATCCGTCCTATTTCATTTAGGGCAATATTTACCTGTTTGGCATGGCTGGAGTTGTGCCATACAGGTGCTGCATATTCAGCAGCGGAGAAGCACAGAGAAAGGGCGGATGTGCGGAGGACATCTGGATGTACTCCCCAGTTATTGCCGGTCAGTTTCCTAATAATGTTATTCCTAGCACAAACTTTCATTTTTGTATCTGTGCAATGGTCTTTGAAGGTGAGGGAACGGTCCAGCTTTATTCCCAGGTATTTTGGGGTGTCACAGTGGGTTAGTTAGGGATAGGAATATAATAGACCTGCCGTACCACACCCGCAGGTGTAAATCACGTGAAAAAATTCTAGAGTATCCCTGACCCCCTTAAGCGCATTATACGTATTGATTGATTTTACAGCTTAATTTGGTTCCGTGATAACCTTCTAGCCGTTTGCAAACTTTCACACTAATGTAATGAATGGAATTGCATTGCGTCTTACAGCAATAGATGGACCTCTGATAATCTGTAGCCATGGTTACCGGCTTGCATTCGTTCATTAGTTTGTAAAATGAAATTAGTTTTCTGGGAATATCTCAAACAACGGTTGGTTTTATGGCCTAAAAATTTGGTTTTCGGGGACCCTTCAGTGCCCCCAAGTTTTGTTTCTCACATTGAGGGCCTGAAAATGAGCTTTGTCTCGTCCTTCTACTCCTATTTGAGCATGTAATTTAAGACGGTAGGCCCCCTTTTATGAGAGGTACGGAGAAGAGTTACATCAATGATTAGTGTCGTGCCTATGATGGATAAGTGTACCGAATTGTACGTTGATACACTCAGCCGTTCTCGAGTTATTAGGGAACAAAGTTGTCCACAGACAATCAAATAAACAGACAGACAGACCAATAAATTATTTTCGTGCGCATCTATCATAAAACAGTCTGAAACGTGTAAATAACTCAAATTTCCGCAGAAATTCAGAAAAAACAGACAAATGTTCCTTTTAGGTAGATTTCATTAGAAAGCTAACTATTGCAATGGGTACCATGTTTCGACTTCCGGAAAATTTTGACATATCTTCGCGTTTCACATCCCCCAGACCCCAAAACCACCGTCAGTTCAAAAGTTTATATATAATTTATGTATATATGTATCTATATATATATATCAGTTTCTTGTGGACACGATAACTGCCGTAATTTTGCACCAATCACTTTGAATTTTTTACATAATATGTATCCCTATAAAATCTCGGTCGAGTTCGTTAATGGGCAAAATCGGTCGAAGGGGGTGAAAATGGGGGGCTTTTTTCGAAAAAGTGAAATTTCGCTATAACTCTCTTAATACGTGAAATATCGAATCCCTTCAAAGTTCATAATATGTGTCGGATAAGTGCCAAAAATTTATGTCATATAAGTTTTTTGATAGCACCAACCATTGACCAAAGGGGTGGAAAAAAGTGGGTTTTTCGGGAAACATTAATCATATCTCTCTTAATAGGCACAATATCAAAACCGTACAAAATGGAAAATATTCCCCTAATAATTACCTAAAACTTTTGTCTGAAAGAATTTTTGATATGACCCACCATTACGCCAAGGGATGAGAAAAATGATTTCGGAATTTTAAAAAATGCCAAGTGCCATCAGAGGTTACCATAACAACGCTTATAAATTGATAAGGGATGATCTATCAGAGGTTGCCAAGACAACGCCAATGACGCGATCACATTCATTTTTAGCCTACTTTTCACATTTTGCAAAAATGAGGAAAAAGTAGACTTATGAGATCGATCCGGGAAAATGTGTGTCTGTCTGTCTGTCCTTCTGTCTGTCTGTCTGTCTGTCTGTCCTTCTGTCTGTCTGGCTGCGTGTGTGTCCCACCCTATCAACTCCTAAACGGCTGCAGCAATCAAAACCAAATTTAGTATGAGTAAAGATGTGCACCGGAATAGCTCACGTCCATATTTGAAAATGATGGCAGTGCTACCAACTGCTGCAAAAACGCACTAGACATTTGAGCTCCATGTTGGATATCTTGCAAGGTATGCATGGGAGCTATTCCAAAATTGGCACACATGTAGATAATACAATTTAAGTTTAATTTCCAGGAGGCCAACCATGACAGTGTTGCCAAAATAATTTTAAGCCTTCTGATAGGTCCAATGTTTAAATGCATATAACTTCTACACTATCAATTGGATTTCAACCAAATTTTGTATGTAATATCTGTACATAAACAGATATGACTGAGCGTATTCTTAAGAGCCACCAGGGCTGCCAGCTGTTAATAATTGCTCTCTCTCTATTTTTTTAAAATCCAAATACCAATATATCAGAAAGTATGCAAGCCAACAGCTTTAAGCTATGCACACGTATATTCTGACATTTTAGATTAATTTGGAGTAACTTATATACGTCAGTTCTACCAACGTAATTATAAGCCTCCTGATAGGACCAATTTTAAATACATGTAACTTCTATACTATCAGTTGGATTGCAACCAAATTTCGTATGTGAAATGTGTACCATAACAGATATGACTATAAGTATTGTTAAGAGCAATCAGGGCTGCCAACTGTTAATAAATGCTGTCTATATTATTTTTACCCTAATATCAATATATCAGAAAGTATGCAAGCCAACAGCTCTATACTTTGCACACGTATAGCACCTGACATTCTAGATTAATTTGGAGTAATTAATACAAGGCAGTGCTGCCAACATGATTCTATGCCTGCTGATATGTCCAATTTTAAAATACATGTAACTTCTATACTAACAAATGGATTTCATCCAAAATTGGCACAACAAGATATCATAATAATTCAGATTATTTCTGACCAGCACACGCATGGTATTGTTGGCAACATGCTTTTACGCGTGCTGATAGATCCAGTGTCTAACTGCATGTAACGTCCATTGGACTTCAACCAAATTTTGTATTCTGTTCCTTAAGAGGTGGAACTAAGAATATATTCAGTCACCAGGGCTGCCAACTGTAGTGCTCTATTAGGCTACATTATACCAGGTATATTTTGAACTAATTAGATATTTCGAGATTACCAACTTAATTTCGTCATTATTCTAGAAAGGTTCATAAACTGTAGAATAATCATTGGCATGAAAAGTAGGCTGTATAGTTCTTCACGGAACTTCTTGTTAGCCTACTTTTCACACTTTTCAAAAATGAGGAAAAAGTAGACTTATAAGATATATCCGGGAAAATGTGTCTGTCCTTCTGTCTGTCTGTCTGTCTGTCCTTCTGTCTGTCTGGCTGTGTGTGTGTGTGTCTATCAACTCCTAAACGGCTGCAGCAATCGAAACTCAATTTAGTATGAGTAAAGATGTGTACCGGAATATCTCAGGCCCATATTTGAAAAAGATGCCAGTGCTACCAACTGCTAAAAAAACGCACTAGAAATTTGAGCTCCATGTTGGATATTTTGGAAGGTATACATGGGAGCTATTCTAAAATTGGCACACATGTAGATAATACTATTTCAGTTTAATTTCCAGGTGGCCATACATGACAGCGTTGCCAAAATAATTTTAAGCCTTCTGATAAGTCCAATTTTAAAATCCATATAACTTCTACACTATCAATTGGATTTCAACCAAATTTTGTATGTAATATGCGTACATAAACATATATGACTGAGTGTATTCTTAAGAGCCACCAGGGCTGCCAACTGTTAATAATTGCTCTCTATTTTGTATCCAAATATATCAGAAAGTATGCAAGCCGACAGCTTTAAACTATGCACACGTAAATTACCCGACATTTTACATTAATTTGGAGTAACTTATATACGTCAGTTCTACCAACATGATTCTAAGCCTGCTGATAGGACCAATTTTTAAATACATGTAACTTCTATACCAACAAATGGATTTCATCCAAAATTGGCACAAAAATATATAATATTTCAGATTATTTCTGACCAGCACTCGCATGACATTGTTGCCAACATGCTTTTACGTGTACTAATAGATCCAATGTCTAAATCCATGTAACGTCCTTTGGACTTCAACCACATTTTGTATTCTGTACCTTAGGAGATGGAAGTAAGAATATATTCAGTCACCAGAGCTGCCAACTGTATTGCTCTATTAGGCTACATTATGCCTAGTACATCTTATTTCGAACTAATTACGACATTTCGATATTACCCACTTAATTTCGTCATTATTCTAGATAGGTTCATATACTGTAGATTAATCTATGGCATGAATCTTAATTTTAAGAAAAGTAGGCTCTTTAGTTCGTCACGGAACTTCTTGTTCCATCTGACTATGAGGAAAGCGGCTAACTGGTAGCATGCTGAACTTCTATGCCCGAGGTGCTGGTTCAAAGCCGGCCAAAGTCGACGGATTTTCTAAGAGCGCTAAAAATCCGTCAGCATGCTTTCCTTCGGAGGGGAAGTTACAACGTTCGTTGCAAGTTGCTGGTTGCGGTGGCATCTAGCAACCAAGTTCACAGCTAGGTGTCGTTGACGTTAGTATTTGGTACAAAATTAGGTACTACTACTTAAAATTGACCGTCTGCAGACCTTACCTGAATTACAGACTAATACAGTCATCACAAATAACACCGTTAATCAGACAGATTCTACACACACCCAATGTACACGGGGTTACATGACCACCTTGTCGCAGCCCCTAAACTGAGGAACCAACCAACATGTCTGCGGGAGATAAAATTTTGCGTGAAGAAGAAACAGACTGTTAGATAGTTACACATTAGTTCCAAACCTTGCATAAGGACAGTGTGATCACAAGTATAAAAATTAACCCCAAATGACAAGAAGGTTACCATCCCCATAAGACAGTAAAATGTTAAAAGTATGCATAGAAAGACGAAAAAATGTTAACTAACCTCCAATTGTAAAATACTTTCTCGCAATAAATGAGGTCTGATCCTCCTACGAAAACCTGCATATTTTGCCTATTATAGCCTATCCCCTAGTTTGCCCGGTGAAATCTACCTCCGCCTTCCGGCGTGCCGAGAGGATTTTTTTTATATATGAGGCGTCTAATTTCAAAACCGGACAAGTCCACTCTTCATGGGAATTTGGATGAATATCGATTCTTAAACAGCTTTGAAAGCTGCTTGCGTCTATAATGCTTGTGAGAAACAAAACCGGACATAATCCATCTAATTTGTATCTTAAAAGTGCCGACTAACTTCAAACATGGACTTGTCCTCAATAAGATAGTTGCAGAAGCGGACTAGTCCTCCACCACCAATGAGAACGACTTAGATTGATCACGTGACAACTGTAGGTGTCATGACTGTGGTTTCGATAACATGTTTACTGTTTTCCTACGAGTTATAAGTCCTTTTGGTTATTAATGTGAATGTTTGCGATCTGAAAATAAAGAAAATGAGTAATTTAGTAAGTAACACGGTTGTGGAAGTGGTTGGAGGCAGCAGAGCTCTGAGAAAGCAACGAAATCCTCAAAACTGGAAGCGTGCAATAGGGAAGAAAGAGAGGTATGTAGACAGAGTAGTAATTTTGGAATTACTTCATATTTTGGAGGGCTCATTCCAAGTGAACCATATTTTTATATAGAAAAGTATTCATATAATTGGGATTTAAGTAATGATAATGCGAGAGGAAACCATAAAATGTGTCAAGTGACTTACTAAATACCTTCAATTTTTACGACCCCTTTCCACTTCGACGGGTATGTCCTGTGTGAAATACCTTTCGTATGTTGCTAGTGACCTCTGATCTGTAATCTCACTTCATTTCTATCTTCTTTGATAGGTATATGGCGAGAAATCTACCGAAATATCCAGACTGCAATCATAGGGGCTCTGGGAAAAGTCACCAAAATTGTCGTGGACTAACAATGAAGGACATACAGAGGTTCCACGCATTGTGTTATGCATCAAATGTAAAATCAAAACAGGATGCATTTATAGCTAAATTCTGTTCCTCTTCTAGTCCGTTACGACGCAGAGTTCGATCTACGAGCCCGAAGAGACTTAAAAGTGAGGTTATAACGTATACTGTGACAGATGTGTTTGGAAAGAGAGTGCACGTGTGTCGTGAAGCATTTCTTGGAATACTGTGTATAACTAAGCACAGAGTACTTGGTGTTTTCAGCCGTATAAAGAAATATGGATCTGACAATTGTGAAAGAAGAGGCGGGGATCGTCGTTCACAGTCTTATGCTCAGAAACTGGAAAGTGTGATAAAATACATAAGGCAGTTGAAAGGGATAGAATCCCACTATTGTCGACATAAGACGGCAAGAGTGTACCTTGCCTCAAATCTCAACATAAAGAAATTGTGGCGCATGTACAATGCATCCGTGCCTTTGGAAGTTAGGGTAAAAGAAAGTTATTTCCGGAAAGTGTTCAACACCAAATTTAACATTGGATTTGGATCTCCGGCCACTGATGTGTGTTCCAAGTGTATTCAACTGAATGCACACATTCAAAATGAGAAAGACGTTTCTAGAAAGACCAACCTGATTATAGAAAAGAGAGTTCATAAACTCCAATACAGGGCATTCTACGAGTTTCTGCAAGAGATAAGGGATGGCATGGTAACAATATCCTTTGACTGCCAGAAAAATCAGGTGCTACCCAAACTACCAGATCAGTCAGCATATTATTCGCGTCAGATAAATCTCTACAACTTCACGGTTGTTACCGGCAGTTCAAAGAGCAGTATGCCAAAATCTAAAGTGTCAATTTATACATGGACAGAAAATGAACGTCCTAAAACATCCAATGAAGTTATGTCTGCCCTGTATCATGAGCTACAAACTATTGATCTTCAAGATATAAACGTAATAAGACTATTTGCCGATGGATGCCCTGGGCAAAATAAGAATTTAACGCTATTGACAATGTTATCTAAATGGCTTATCAGTGCTCCCCTCAAGAAAATTGAGATATTCTTTCCTGTTACCGACCACTCTTTCCTTCTACCAGACCGAGTTTTTGGTCGTATAGAGAAGGAGCTGAAAAGAATAGATACTATTGTCCAACCTTCTGCGTATCATGAAGTGTTCTCGAATCATGGAACTGTCAAAGTTATAGGAAAGGACTGGACCATTTATGATTGGAAAGCTGAATGTCAGAATGTGATGAAATCTACTCAATCCCTTCCCTTCATAATATCACACTGCAAGAGATTTGTAGTCAGGAAGACTAGGGGGAACAATATTCATATAAGGGGAGAGCAATACTACAGAACTGATCTAGGAGTGGAGGGCACCATCACTAAAAAGAAAAAAACAAGCAGTATGATCAATCCTCTTGAAGCACCCATTGGTATGAATAAACTGAAGGTAGAAAAGATTCAAGATATAGATCAGCTTTTAAAAAAACATTTTGGACAAGACTGGAAAATGCAGGATAAACTACTGTTCTATAAAGACATAGTTTCTAATGCTGGTGAAATTCCTAATGTGGACAGTGAATCAGAATTCTGTGAAGGTGATTGTCATGACATTTGTGTTTCTATCTAACATTACCTGACCCTGACCTGAATCATTGTTACTTTGTCTATGTTATAACCTATTTTTGAGTTTATCGCCTATGCAAGATAATTTTTTAGACTTTCATTTAATTTTGGTGGTTAACTCTTTTATTGGATATGCCTTTTTGATATAATCAGATATAATCAGTTTTTCAGTGTGATTTCTCTTATTATTCATTAAAACTATTCAATTTGATTTAAAATGTTGAATTCAATCATTAGGCTACAGCTGCTCTTTACAGAGTCACAGCTGAACTAGAGTTAGTTGTCAGAGTAGTTAACTATTATAACAGGTCATGTCCACGACTTGGTTTCAAAACTGGACAGGTCCAACACTTGGTTTCAAAACTGGACAAGTCCAAGGCTGGGTTTAAAAACTGGACAAGTCCAGATTTATTCACTAGAAAATCATCATCTTCTGTATCAAGAGGTAGACTACAACCCTGAAATAACTACCAAACATGATAATAAACCCTAGTACAGCAGTGTGATGTACTTCTTTCTTGGTATGTATCACTCACAATTTTTTTGCGATTTCTTCAAATCTGTTTAGATGGACTTGTCCTGTTTTGAAATTAGACGCCTCATATGTAGAGATATACTGCACCGCTCGGTGTTGACCGTGTTTTATTGCACAAATTTAGGTTTAACTCGCTAACCGTTGGAGATACACGAAAAGTGATAAGAACCTTTTGGATAGAAAATTAAATGCTAAAGCTCATGTATACCATCAAAAGTTTGCCATTTCTTAGCGTTCTCTTTTTATTTGAAATGGAAGTATGAAATTTTGAAACCAAAGGGTGTAGTGACGTCACAAAAGTAGGTTTTACTCGCTAACCGTTGGAGATACACGAAAAGTGATCAGAACCTTTTGGATAGAAAATTAAATGCTAAAGCTCGTGTATACCATCAAAAGTTTGCTATTTCTTAGCGTTCTCTTTTTATTTGAAATGGAAGTATGAAATTTTGAAACCAAAGGGTGTAGTGACGTCACAAAAGTAGGTTTTACTCGCTAACCGTTGAAGATACACGTAAAGTGATAAGGACCTTTCGGATAGGAAATTAAATTTCCTAGCTCATATGTGCCATCAAAAGTTTGCTATTTCTTAGCGTTCTCTTTTTATTGATATGGAAATATGAAATTTTTAAATCAAAGGGTGTAGTGAAGTCACTAAAAAGGTCACCATTTCTTAATAGTGCAAAATATCGAAATTAAAAGTATTCTATAGGTAAACCTGGTATTTCAGCTACATCCATGCAAAATTTCATTTAAATTGGACCAGTGGTTCTTGCGTTATTGAGTAACAGACAGACAGACAGACAGAAAGACAGACACACACCATCTCATTTTTATATATTAGTATGATTAAAATCCTACCCCATCTCATTACAAAACAAGTAGTTCCGTGAAGAACTATACAGCCTATTTTCATATATCCTACTCATGTTAATTGCCACTATCAACATACAAAATTTCAGTTTAATTGCTGTAACATATTCGTAGATATTGAGAACTGTCTAAATATTTCAGATGGTCACCAGGCTGGATTCTTAATTTTGTACTATTACATTAAGATTATTGTGTACGTGTGGTATTCAAACTGCAATCGCATGATTAGAACACAAGAAGTAAAAACGAGATTTTAAAATTACGAACAGAAGCCATCTTGTGATTATGCAAACAATTGAAATAAATTAGATGCCAGTGGATCAACATTTGTATACGCATTTAACGTGCAACGTTTCATGGCACTCGGATAGTTAATTCGCGAGAAACGTCCATTTAAATATTTATACTTCGCGTTGCCGCCATGTTGGATTTGTGCTCACCAGGTTACTGAAAGTCCTATAGGTGAACATATATTCATATTCTCTATTAACATAAAAAAATCAGTTTGATTGCTCTAAAAGATTCATAGATATTGAGAACCGTCTAAATAATTCGGAAGCTCGCCATTTAGGATTGTTATATGTATAGGCCATAGAGTTATGTACCATTCAAGGACAATTATTGCCTAGGTTCATTATTCAAACTTTCACTTCGATCGCATGATTAAGACACAAGAAATAAAAACTTAATTTTAAAATTTCGCACAGCCGCCATCTTGAGGTTAAGTAAACAATTGAATTAAATTAGATGGCAGAGCATTACAATCTGCAAAATCATTTACTGTACCACATTTCACTGCGCTCAGAGAGTTAAATCACAAGAAAAGTCTATTAAAATATTTCAAATTCGCTTGGTCGCCATGTTCGTTTTGTACTTTACAGGTTTATGGAATATACATAGGTAAACGTATATCAGTACCCTTTATCACCGTATAAAATTGCAAGGTGATACCTGTAATAGTTTCGGAGATATAGAATGTCAGTGAAATATTTCGCACAGCCGCCATTTTGAGGTTATTTAAACAATTGAACTAAATTAGACTTCAGTGCATTACAATGTGTATAAACATTTGCTGTACCAAGTTTCATTACGTTTGGATAGTTAAATCGCGAGAAAAGTCTATTTAAAAGTCTCAACTTCGCTTGGCCGCCATGTTGGTTTTGTAGTCACCAGGTTTTCGAAAGTCTCATAGGTGAACTTCTAGTAGTGCCCTTTATCACCGTACACAATTTCAGGGCGATATCGGTAATAGTTTCGGAGATATTGAATGCTAGTGAAATATTTAGCACAGCCACCATGTTGGATTGGTGAGACATAACAAAATTTAAAGGGCACGGTCGAGGTCACCGGGAATAGTGCTATGAACTTACCGAGTTTCATTGAAATCGCTCCAGCCGTTGAGATTTTATTAGGGGACACACACACACACACACACCTCACACACACACACACGCACACACACACGGACAAAAGGTGATCTCATAAGCCTATTTTTTCAAAATTGAAAATAGGCTAATAAAGTGATTTGTACCCTTTGGAGACGACACGACCCTCATGGGTAGTACTCCATTTCATATAATTCCTTACAAGGATGCCCAAGTATTTGCACGAGTCTTGGCGGACAACAACTGGACATTTTTGTGGTAGAAGGAGTCTTAAGGTTTTCATATAGGTAGGAAAATGGGCAGATGACCTCGCTGTCCTGCCCCTTAAAGTAACAATAACTAACTACTAGGTACGGAATGGAAGGAAAGCATTTCTACAGAAATTTGACATCAAATATAGATTTAGATATTAGGAAGTAAATTTTGAAAGCCTTGTGTATTGACCACCCGCCCGGCAGTACTGTTATGCGGGCTGGACGCGATACAGTTCTGCCAGCGGCTATCATATTGTTTAGGCGCACTTTACAAACAAATAAATATATCCGTTGACTTTTCACGAAATCCAAGATTTTCCCTGTACTATTGAGACGTTTTGGAATATGCCTATTTTGGTACAAACCACACCTTCTAACTCATTCAGGTTTAAGTGCTTGAGTTGTGTGCAACAAACACCTTAATGTTTGATTTTCAGAGTGGTCCAAGAGCCCGTTTTTTGGTTGTTGTTTTTTTTTATCTTTTATTTTATTTTTTTAAAGGCAACCCAACTAACGCATACTTCACAGTACCTGCTCTTTTACGGCTTTAATACATCTTTACCTTTAGGAGGATTCGGTGGCGTAGTTGGTAGCATGCTGAGCTTCTATGTCCAAGATCACGGTTTCAAATCCGGCTGAAGTCGAAGGACTTTTTTAAGAGCGATAAAAATTCCCACAGTATGCTTACCTTCGGAGGGGGAAGTAAAGCCGGCGAACCCATGTAATAGATTTTTTTAAATCGATTTTACCCTCCAGGTTTGTGTTTCCCACGGATTCAGCGAGGGAACTCACCTCTACCGCCGCTGAGGGCAGTGTCCTAGAGCTGGGAACATCTGATCGGAGTGGAAACAACTGAAGATGTGTGATCAGCACTTCTCCCAGGCAGCCTCACCTGCAAAGTGAACAGGGGCATCATGAGGGATGGGAAGGGAGCGGGAAGGAGGTGGCCGTGGCCCTACAGGAGGTGCCATCCCGGCATTTGCCCGGAGACGAAGTGGAAAACCACGGAAAACCACTTCGAGGATGGCGGAGGTGGGAATCGAACCCCCTCTACTCATTTTGGACCGCCCGAGGCTGAGTAGACCCCGTTCCAGTCCTCATACCACTTTTCTAATTTCGTGGCAGAGCCGGGAATCGAACTCAGGACCTCCGGGGCGGCAGCTAACCATGCTGACCGCTAAGCTACGGAGGCCACCATGTCATAGATTTATGGCATGTAAAAGAACCTTCCACTAAGTACACTTGTGTAAAGCTAAAATGTGTAGGTTAGATTAAGTTCCAACGTTTGCCACCAGGTGCCAGTTGCGGTGACATATTGTAGCCAAGTTCACAGCTAGGTGTCGTTGACGGTAGCATTTGGTAGCAAAAGTAGGAACTACTTAAAATTGATCGTCTGCAGTCCTTACCTGAATGACAGATAGACTAACACACACTAATACAGTCATCACAATTAACACCGGTTATCAGACAGATTCTACACACATCCAAAGTACACGGGGCTACATGACTACTTTGTCCCATCCCCTAAACTGAAAAACCAACCAACTACATCTTTACCGTCGAGTTCATGCTCGCAAACATAGTCGAAATCATTATCAGCAGTGTTATTTCAATGATCTCAACTATAATGCTCTAAATAACAACACTACCTTACGTTTGGACAGGAAGTATCTATGAGGACTATGAATAGATTCAATGTGTGCCAGCCACACACTACGGCTCTCAGTAGCTAGGGTTGCTTCTGTTGCGTCAGTCAAGCTGCCTGGTAGCAGGTTCGATCGTATTACGTGTACGTGTATTCTTTCAAGGAGCAATAAATCACATGTATTTGGCGGGGAACTGTACATGATCGTCTTCTCATTACTATACTACTTGGTCGGTTCCTTAGTTTAGGGGCTGCGACAACGTGGTCATGTAGCCCCGTGTACTTTGGGAGTGTGTAGAATCTGTCCGATAACCGATGTTAATTGTGATGACTGTATTAGTGTGCGTTACCCGCTTTTTAATTCAAGTAAGGACTGCAGACAATAATTTCAAGTAGTTCCTACTTTCGCAACCAAATGCTACCGTCCACAACACCTACCCTGCGGACTTGCCTAGTAGATAGCATCGCAGTCAGCACCTGGCGGCGAACGTTGGAATTAATAGAGCGTTATCAATTCTAACCTACAAGTTTTGGCTTCACACAAATCGACGGTCCCAAGTAGTAACATTGTATCTCAAAACTCAATGTTTTGAGATATGGCACTTTAAATATTTGCACGTTCCTTGCAAATCAGGGAAACTACTTATTGTTGATTTTACAATTTATTGTTGATGTTGGACAGAAGGACAACAATATATACAATTTTTGATATATTTTAATTGTTTATTACAGAATTACATGAGATACAATAATCAGATCCTAAATGATTCAAAATATGAACATTGTATGTTGAGTTACAATGATAATACTAGTAAAATGTATAAAAATTTGACAATTATTTAAATATGTTTCATTGTACATTCTGTTTCAACATAGGTATCATTATTTAATTATTCATCTCTAACATACACTTAAAATTATTGAATATTCAATACTTAATTATTTGACATTCTATTATTTTAAGCATAATACAAAGGTAATAAATGGATTTAAATGAAAAATGAAATGAAATTACAAATTACACATAATGATAACTACAATTGAATAAAAACTGACTGGTACAATTTCAACAAACACATGAAATAGCAGATGCTCATGGAATTTTTAAGATACAGAACTACTGTACACAGTAAGAAAGATAAAAATTTTGACCTGAAATAAAACAAACAATGATAAAAGATAATTGCAACAATTAATCATTTAATAGTGATTAAACCTAACAAAATATTCATTTTCTCTTTCTTTTCTATTTGTAGCTTACGTTTTCATAGAAGGGTCTGTAGCATGCTGGGATATGTCCAGAAGTACAAAGTGACATTAAGTCACGGTACTTATCTTTTGTAATGGGCAATGGTTTTGAAAATGCACATTTTAGATTATAGCATGTTGTTCTTCTACCACGATGTTTACTATATAAATCCATTGTTTTTACTTCTGGTGGTCAGTTTTTACGCGGAGTAATGTAGGATTTTCTGCATTTATCTGAACTTCTTTGACCTTATTCCACTGAACTTGTTCACCATCTGCATAATGCGACCAGTTCCTATTATCTAATTTTAAAAGTGCCTTCAGATCAAAAATATCGTCTTGAGTTATTTCTTTTACTATATATGCCTTACCGTTAAGTTTTGCAGTTTTAATTAGCATAATCCATTGATCGGGAGTGTAGACAGTGATGCCCTTCTTTGCTCTTTCAATTCGGGCATGCATAGAATCGCCTTCATTTTGCGTGTGGCCTTTCTGAAGGAACCTCTGGGTGATGTTTACTTTATATTTATCAGCAATCAACGAAAACATAGCATACACATTTCGGTTACGGTTTTGACCGCTGCAGTTATCTGAAAATAATACGAATTCTTTAACACCTTTTTCAATTTTAGTTTCCATAAAACTCATTAAAAAACTTCCAATTTCATTGCTTCCCTTTTGCCCTATCGATTCATGCCAAACGTAACAGTAACCTTCATGCTTAGACAAGTCATATACAGTGAAGTTGTAAGTCGAATATTTTCGTTTGTAATAAAACAAACTTACTTCACTTTGTGGTGTTACTAGAACTTTTTGTAAATCAAAACAAGCTACACATACAGTAGGATCATCAATCGCTCTCATATTCTCTTTATCCTTAACTTCCCTGAGAAATTCTGTGACTGTACGGTGAGTTTCATATGCTGTTTGTAGGTCGTTCTTCTGTTCTTGATCTGAATTTCTGTAAAGGTTGCATAACTCACATTGATCCTTCTAAGGTATAAAAAACCTATATTGAATTCTGATACAAATATGTCTCTATATTGGCGGGCAGTTGCAAGTTCCTGGTATCCCATTTTCTTTGCCCATTCTTCATACAACTTAAAGAGTTTCCCTATAGACAGCCCTTCTTCAAAATATTTACGATTAGTTTCTTTCCTCAAATAGTGGGATTCAACAACAGGAATGGAAGCAACGTGGGCTCTTACACTTTCTTTTATAGAATGTTTTATAATTTGCCTACCTCTATTGACATGTTTTCCTCTTTTGTCTGGGGAAATAGCACCAGATCCAGAACTATCGACCTTATTTAGAGCGGACATGACCCACATATCGTTTATGCCTAAAGTATGAAGAAACATTGTTTTGCATACTTTCACAAATTTTCCGTTGACTTCAAATGAGTATAGACTAGTAAGCTACATTTTCTTCTAGAATTCCCTTTCACGGTTTGTTGCTTTTTGTCTAGTTTTGTAACACATCGAGCAATGAAATCCCATTTACGTGTATGACTTTCAATACTCCAGAATTTACCGAATAATTGCAATCTCTCTTCATTATTAATCCTAACTTTACAGCTGTAACGACATGTCACACCACAACGTGGTCCTAGTTCTCTGGCTGGTACAGTTTTACCAGTATTGCGACTTACATACGACTGTCCCATACCTCTAGCTTTTTTGCATTGTTCTACCTTCCAATTATTCACATTCCTTGGACGTTTCCTTCCTGGGGTGCCTTTCTTTGGAACTTTTCTACTCTTTCTTATTTTATTTTCATTGTTATCAAAGGTTGTATTCGAAGACGTAATTACATCTAAAGATGTACTCTGGTCACTCGGCTCACTGTCTTGTATGGAAGTGTTCTTCAAGGTATCTGGTAATGGGTTAGGGCTTTCTCCTGCGTCTGTGAATAATAAAATTCGCTGAAATAAATTTCTAGTGATCTCAGTGCCTCATAGTAAGAAATAACATTCACTTCATAGCTTAACGCTCTAATTAGTGAATATGTACAATGAAATTTACCTTCAGATGGCTTTCTCGATACAACATGAACTGTAGGAGGGAAGGAGACTATAGTCCGGTCCTCACTGTAAATATCTGACAACGGGTTTACGTTGGAAATTACGTGGTATTGACCTGTAAAGAAAAATAGATAAGGACTTCATAAATATACATTCGGTATATTAAATTCAAATCATTTTTCCTACTTCACTAAAGTCCATTTTACAGCATAGAAGTAATCAACACACCTTCATTATATGTCATGGGGCATCATTATTGCTTGTAGAAGGGACAGAACTTCCCACTGTAGTATCCTCATTGAGAAAGTCCGATGATACTGTGATTGAGATGTTAAAATAAAAAAAAGGATTATTAATAACATAGAGTAACGACTGCAGATAAAACTTACACAAGCAATGACTCTGTAGGCAATTCAGTCAAATTATTTCCTTATTTTCGACGATATTCAGTGCCATTTGCACCATTTTTCTTGTGCGGGAACTAAAATCACTCATGGTTTCACTTAAAGAACACTTAGAAATAATGACAATGAGGATGCAATGCAAGCTTCTTTAGCATCCATTTGCAGACCATCAGCTGTGAATTGGCGGCAAAACAATAGATGCGCTATTCGTATGTTGTAGCAGTGTAGGAAACACGATAAAACAAAACTAACAATATAATTTAAAATTCAACAATGTTACACAACAATGAAAAGCTTCGAGTAGTATAATTGCAACTCAAGATACAATGTTAATACCTGTAACATAGGATCTGGTTACTGTTACAATATTAATATTTTTGGAAAAAACTTTTTTTTTTCAATTGCAAACATACAATTTTTATGGCTTAAATGATAGATAATTTCAATGTTAGTTCATTGGTTAACTTAACTCAAAACCCTAAAAAAGTGAGTTACAATGTTACTACTTGGGACCGTCGAAATGTAGTTAGTGGAAGGTTCTTTTTCACGCCATAAATCTATGACATGGTACCGCCGGCTTTACTTCCCTCCGAAGGAAGACATTCATGGCTCACAGGCAGGCGCAGAAAAATATCGATCATCGGGGTTAGTTGGGCTGGTGAACCGCTCTGTATATGATGATGATGATGATGATGATGATGATGATGATGTTGTTAAAGAACGTGAATTGATAACGAAAGCCACAGGGAAAAGAATTTGTCAATATGCGATTCGGGTGAGAGGCAAATTATAATCAGGGCTACGGAGCTTTCCGGGGAATTCTATAAACAACTTGAAATGGACATATTTTCTTTTACAATCTTACTTGCTAAGATTAAATTCTTCTATCTAATGCAGGAAGCGCTATTTATCAGTTCAGATCGCTCTTGTCTCTGTGATATCAAAGTGTTTCTCCACTTGTCGGGCTACTTAAGACTTCAAGTAGGTTTACTATCTGGACAAAACAACACTACAGTCCTTGTGGTGGAACTGATAAATATCAGAAACATGATTTCACGTAATTGTCGAGCGAAGAGCGGAAGTCTGAAAGAGAATCAGATCTGATGTCTATCTTAGTAATGGGAGTGATATACCCACACCAAACATGTAAAGATCAGTGTAGTATGTATCACTCCTAAAGCCATTCTGTTGCGTTGTATCAATCGTTTTCCCACAACGCTCATCGAAGGTTCGTTTTCGACAAGAGTTATATTGCAGTAAGTAGAAATGGTAATTATTTTGTGTTTTATATGACGGATAATAGATATTGGTTTAAAAATCCACAGTTCTAGCCCTTAAGGGGGCACATACAATATTAACGGAGCCAAAACAATTACGACTTTAATATAATGACTGTGCCCGACATAAATCTTGGTTGGTTGGTTCCTCAGTTTAGGGGCTGCGACAACGTGGTCATGTAGCCCTATGTACTTTGGGTGTGTGTCGAATCTGTCTGATAACCGGTGTAAATTGTGATGGCTGTATTAGTGTGTGTTATCTGTTTTTAATTCAGGTAAGGACTGCAGACAATGAAATTTCAAGTAGTTCCTACTTTTGCCGCCAAACGCCACCGTCAACGACTACTAGTTCTGAACTTGGTTACTAGATTCCACCGCGTCAGCTTCTGGCAAAAACATTGGAACCTAAGAGCGTTAGTCAAATTTTAACCTATAATTTAGCTTCAACGTGTAATTAGTGGAAGGTTCTTTAACATGCCATAAATATATGATATGGGACCACCGGCCTTACTTCCCCTCCGAAGGAAGGCATACTAAGGGATTTTTAACGCTCTTAAAAAAATCTGACGACTTCGGCCGGGTTTGAACGCGTGACCTCGGGCATAGAAACTCGGCATGCTACCGACTACGCCACCGAAGCCGCCTCATAAATCCTGTACAACAATTATATACGTTTGCAAGGAAACACACACACCTTGCTATTAGAAGCAAAGCATAACATTTTCAAAATTTGAATCGTGATCATGTATATCCATCTTTAGCCTATTTTCATTTTATGAAAAAATAGGCTTATGAGAACACCTTTTGTCCGTGTGTCTGTGTGTGTGTGTGTGTGTGTGTGTGTGTGTGTGTGTCCCTCCCTAATAAATTCTAAACGGCTGCAGCGATTTCAATGAAACTCGGTGAGATCATAGCACCTTGCTGGCCGACCCCGACCGTGCCCTTCAAATTTTATAGTGTCTCACCAATCCAACATGGTGGCTGTGCGAAATATATCACCGGCATTCAGTATCTCCGAAACTATCACCGACATCGCCCTGAAATTGTGTACGGTGATAAAGGGAACTACTAGAAGTTCACCTATGAGACTTTCAAAAACCTGGAAAATACAAAGCCAACATGGCGGCCAAGCGAATATGAGACTATTAAATAGACTTTAATCGCAATTTAACCAACCAAACGTAATGAAACATGGTACAGCAAATGTTTATACACATTGTAATGCACTGGCGTCTAATTTAATTCAATTGTTTACATAACCTCAAAAAGGCGGCTGTGCGAACTATTTCACTGGCATCCAATATCTCCGAAACTATTTATGATATAACCCTAAAATTTTGTTCGGTAATAAAGGGCACTGCTACAAGTTTATCTATGTAACTTTCAAAAACCTGTAAAGTATAAAACGAATATGGCGGCCAAGCGAAGAAACATTTTAATAGACTTTTCTCGTGATTTAACCATCTGAGCGCAGTGAAATGTGATACAGTAAATGATTATACATATTGTAATGCACTGGCATCTAATTTAGTTCAATTGTTTACATAACCTCAAGATGGCGACTGTGCGAAATTTTAAAATTAAGTTTTTATTTCTTGTGTCGTAATCATGCGATCGAAGTGAAAGTTTGAATAATGAACCTAGGCAATAATTATCCTTGAATGGTACATAACTCTATGGCCTATACATATAACAATCCAAAATGTCGATCATCCGAAATATTTAGACGGTTCGCAATATCTATGAATCTTTTACAGCAATCAAACTGATTTTTTTTAGTTCATAGAGGCTACGAACATATGTTCACCTATAGGACTTTCAGTAACCTGGTGAGCACAAATCCAACATGGCGGCCACGCAAAGTATAAATATTTAAATGGACGTTTCTCGCGAATTAACTCTCCGAGTATAGTGAAACGTTGCACGTTAAATGCTTATACAAATGTTAATCCACTGACATCTAATTTATTTCAATTGTTTTCATAACCACAAGAGGGCAGCTGTGCGAAATTTTAAAATCTCGTTTTTACTTCTTTTGTTATAATCATGCGATTGAAGTTTTGAATACCACACGAACACAATAATTTTAATGTAATAGTAAAAAAATAAAAATGCAACCTGGCAACCATCTGAAATATTTAGACGGTTCTCAATATCTATGAATCTATCACAACCTTCAAACTGAAATTTTGTATGTTGGTTGGTTGGTTCTTAAGTTTAGGGGCTGTGACATCGCGGTCATGTAGCCCCGTGTACTTTGGGTGTGTGTAGAATCTGTCTGATAACCGGTGTTAATTGTGATGACTGTATTAATGTGTGTTATCTGTTATTTAATTTAAGTACTGCAACTTAGAATTTTTCAAATAGTTCCTACTTTTTCCGCCAAGCGCCACCGTCAACGACTACTAGGACAAGTTCAGAACTTAGCTACTAGACGCCACCGCAGTCGGCTCTTGGCAACGAACGTAGAAACCTATCCAATTTAGCTTCACACAGGTGCAATTAGTGGAAGGTTCTTTAACATGCCATAAATCTATGACATGGGACCGCCGGCTTTACTTCCCCTCCGAAGGAAGGCATACTGAGAGATTTTTAACGCTCTTAAAAAGTCCGACGGCCTCGGCCGGGTTTGAACCCGCTATCTTAGGCATAGAAGCTCAGCATGTTACCGACTACGCCACCGATGCCACCTTTGTATGTTGATAGAGGCAATTAACATGAGTAGGATATATGAAAATAGGCTGTAGCCTATATTTCTTCACGGAACTACTTGTTTCAAAATGTGGTCCTTGCTTTGTGCTGATTTACATAGTTTCCCTCATATCTCCCATGTTTGTAGGAATTTGTGGACTTTCATTTTTAAATAATTACTAAAACGTTATTATTCCATTTTTATTCTGCTCAAACTCAAAAATATATACCTAACGTTCTCTAGTAAGACTTATTAAAGCTGCAAAAGTTTGAGTGAGTTTCAATTTCTTGCTGAGGGTTTAACACTCACTTAAAAAAAAGATTGGTTGGTTCCTCAGTTTAGGGGCTGCGACAACGCGGTCATGTAGCCCCGTGTACTTTGGATGTGTGTAGAATCTGTCTGATAACCGGTGCTGATTGTGTTGACTGTATTAGTGTGTGTTATCTGTTCATAATTCAAGTAAGGACTGCAGACATTGAATGTTCATTAGTTCCTACTTTTGACGCCAAACGCCACCGTCAACGACTACTAGTTCAGTACTTGGTTACTAGATGCCACCGAAGTCGCCTCCTGGCAACGAACGTTGCAACCTAAGAGCATTGGTCAAATTTTACCTATAATTTAGCTTCACACAAGTGTAATTAGTGGAAGGTTCTTTAACTTCCCATAAATTACTTCCCCTTCGAAGGAAGTCATACTGGGGGATTTTAACGCTCTTTAAAATCCGACGACTTCGGCCGGGTTTGAACCCGCGACCTTGGACATAGAAGCTCAGCATGCTACCAACTACGCCACCGAAGCCGCTACATGGTTCATTGAAATTGACAAAGATTTAACAAACGCCAGCATTCATACAGACACAATGGCAAACGTATCACTCTTCAGAGAAGCTATTCAAAAGGCAGAATTTCAAGAAAGAACCAAACAAACAAACAAACACACAAAGAAACAAACAAACAAACAAACAAACAAACAACTCACAGAGGATAAAGCTAGAAGGATGAAGGAAATTTGGAAACAAAGGAAATTGAATACAAAGGACAATAGCCAACGTTAATTCATCGTACCCTCCAAATGGGTTATTCGAAAGAAAAGAAGAAAGTATCAGAATGTACTCTTTATTTATTCCTAAAATTTACAATTGTTTTCTTAATCAAAGAATGTGTATTTAGGCATTTTAATATATGGTTCCGTCCTCCTCGGGGGTTGAATTTATGATATAATTATTGACCTCAACCATATCCGGTCGAAGTTTGCCTTCTCTACCACTACGAGCGCTAGTGTGAGTCAATGCGGAGTTTCACCTAAGCCCTTATAACTACTTCCGGCAGGCGCGGATCTAGAGTTTGGCTTTAGGGGGGGGGGGGGGGGTCACAGAATCGAACTTGTTAAGGAAAATGGTATCACTAGCAACGCAATCACAAAATAACCAAATGTACAAAACCAGACCAATTTTTTTGCAAGCTACATGGATAGAAATTTGATGCGTTTAGCGCACCAAAAATATTCGTACAAATTGCAACGGCGTGTTTTGCGACTTTTACATCGAGCTTCGAGAAAAGTATCACGGTACGTTACAGTTTCGGCAAGTCGAGTTGGTACCGACAAAGGGAGAAAGTCACAGCTTAAATTGCCAACCAGGCTTGTAGTTTGGACGTCGGCAAAATTTTTTGGTGCGAAAAAAAAGCCCCAAATTCCTATCCGTGCATTGCTGCACATTCATCGTGACATCACTATAGACATCGATTCGGTAATCACAAGGTTTGCTAAACAAAATAGACGAGTTGATTTTGTTACATAAATAATCGTTTTTATATAACAGGTATGAAGTTGTAAATATGTACAGTTGTAACAGAACATAATAATGCAATAAAGATATTTTCAGTATTGAATAAAATGAAAAAAAAGTGTTTTTCAGTTATAATTCATTAAGTTTTATTTGTCTGGTTATTGTGTTTTCGTTTTTTGAGTTTGCAAAAAAAATTTGGTGTCCGTTTGCGGGAGGGGGGTTCATGACCCCCGTGACCCCGCCCCCCCCCCCCCCCCTCTTGAATCCGCGCCTGACTTCCGATGTTTTCAAAAAATCAAAGAACGTCTGAGGGCATTGAACCAAGGAACACATTAAGGAAATAATTCTGTAAATAAGTTAATTTGTCTAGGATTCGAATCATCGTCTGTTTTATTTCAGTAGTATGGATCCCTCCTGCGGCGCTCACAAGCGACCGATCGTGACAAATGAGCATTCAAATGAAAGAGAATAGACATTAGCAATTACGAATTGCACTCTAATTTCATAAATATCTATAATTTCTTTAAAAAATTACTTTTGAAAATGTACGAAGTGTGCCATTTTCAGATACCGTTGCTGTAGGAGAATACGATCCATAATTGCTGTCCACTTCACATTTTGGCCGCTGTGACGCCTGTTTCATGTCATTTTAACATTTCTGAGGTCTTTCCTTCATCATTTTGCATGGATTTCAGAAACAGTAAATATATAGGAATGAGTATTCAAATCGTATAATTTAATAAATACCGAATAGCCGGTGAATGTAAAGATGATCCATTTTCAGTGATTGCCTTCTTAAGTTAGGGAACGTAGAACATGGAATTCTAACTGAAATGTAAATAATCATTTGGTTGAAATAAAAACATAACAACCTTTCTCCTTAAGTCTGTCATTATAAACCTATTGGGGAAAGTGTGGTTTATGAACATGGGAGATTTCTCGCACGGGTCCGCTAGTTAAAAAGAAGACGAGTTAAGAAACGAGCGATTTTAGGCTGTTTTTCAGGAACTGCATTTAAGCATTGAGTGATTTTAAAAACTTGTTTTTCTTAGTTTGATAGATCTCTCCAAGACTCACAATTTGCATTTGGGTGTCTGTGGAATTTGTATGGTAACCAATGTTATTGTGATGGCTGTACTAGTGCGTAAATTGGAGATAGGATTGCAAAGAATGCGGCCGTGTTCTAAGTTCGGAAACTTCCCAGCATTTACCTGGAGTAGAAGTGGGGGAACCACGGAAAGCCACTTCCAAGATGGCTGAGATGGGAATCGAACCCTCCTCATCTAAGTTATGCCCCCTCACGAGGTTGAGTGCACCCCGTTCCAGCCCTCACACCTAGCAGAGCCGGGAATCAAACCCAGACGTCCGGGGTGACAGCCAAGAACGCTAGCCACTACACCACGATAATTAACCCACTAAAATAATGGTTATGTTCATGAGCTATTAATATCGACGCTTTTCAGTCGGTCAAATACGGCTTCGGTGGAGAAGTGGGTAGCATGCTGAGCTTCAATGGCCAAGATCGTCGGATTTTTTAAGAGCGTTAAAAATTCCTCAGTTTGCCTTCCTTTGGAGGGGAAGTGAAGCCGACGGCCTTTCACTAACTACAATTGTATGAGCCCAAAACTTGTTAGTTAGACTTGATTAACGCGGTTGCGGTAGCATCTAGTAGCCAAGTTTGCAGCTAGGTGTCGTTGACGGTAGCATTTGGTAGCAAAAGTAGGAACTACTTGAAATTGATCGTCTGCAAGGTTCTTACCTGAATTACAGATAACACATACTAATACAGCCATCACAATTAACACCGATGATCAGACAGATTCTTCACACACCCAAAGTACACGGGGCTACATGACCGTGCCGTCGCAGCCCCTAAACTAAAGAACCAACCATCAGTCGGTCAACATGAATGTACCCAATTAGATTGAGTGGGGGAGTAGTAATTAATTTAATCACCTAATGCCTGAAGTAAATAATCTATACTAATATATATAATAAAGCTGAAGAGTTTGTGTGTTTGTGGGTTTGGGTGTTTATGTGTTTAAACGCGCTAATCTCTGGAACTATCAATCGGATTCGAAAAACTCTTTTTGTATATGATAGCCTGATTCAAGGGGAATAGTTTAGGCTATGTTAAATTACGGACAGACAACTCCATTCCCCGCATGTAAGCCCTTTTGCACAAGTCTACACCGTTTCCCCGATCTAATAACTTGACGGACATATTGTCGCTAGGCGACAACGACTAACACTGTATCATGATGGTCAACTTCGCACCATTGATGGACAGGTAAAATTTGTTAAAGGACACATGAAAAACTGACCGATTGTCAATCAAGGATTGTATTGGACTGTTGGTAGTATTCTCTATGCTATCGTATGCACTGTTAATATTGCGTTTTCGGGCCTTAGACATCGTGGTCATGTTGCCCCGTGTACATGGGTGTGTGCGCAGAATTTATGTGATAACCTGCGTTATTGTTATTGTTGCACTAGCATGTGTAAATCTCTCTATATATAAGAATGAAGGTTGTCTGTTTTTTTCTGAATTTCTACGGAAATTTGCGTTATTTACGCGTTTCAGACTATTTTATGACGGATGCGCACGAAAATAATTTGTTTGTTTGTCTGTCTGTCTGTTTGTCTGTCTGTGGACAAAGTTGTTCCCTTATAACTCGAGAACGGCTGTGGATCAACGTAAAATTTGGTACAGATATCCTTCAGAGGCACGACACTAATCATTGATGTAACTCTTCTCTGTACCTCTCATAAAAGTGGGCCTACCCCCTTAAAATATTTTCTGAAATAGGCGTAGACGGGCGAGACAAAGCTCATTTTCAGCCCCTCAATGGGAGAAACGAAACTCGGGGGCCCTAGGGCCCCCGAAAACCACATTTTAAGGCCCTAGAAACCAACAGTTTTTGAGATATTTCCAGAAAACTAATTTCATTCAATACAATAACGAAAGAATGCAAGCCGGTAACCATGGCAACGGAATCTCACAGGTCCATCTATTGCTGTAAGACGCAATACAATTCCATTTATTACATTACTGAGATAGTTTGCAAACGGCTATAAGGTTTTAACGGAACCAAATTAAGCTGTTAAATTCATCAATGTCATATAATGCGCTTAAGGGGGTCAAGGGGTACTCTAGATTTTTTCACGCGATTTACACGTGCGGGTGTGGTACGAAAGGTCTATTATATCCCTATCCCTATATTGTCATATTATTATTATAATTATTATTATACTACGGCCTACAACGACGAGACAAAGCTCATTTTCAGCCCCTTGGTGTCAGAAACTAAACTCGGTGCCCCTAAACAGCAGTAAAGGGTCCCCTAAAAGTACATTTTAAGGCCTATTTAATAAACTAATGAAGGAATGCAAGCTAGTAACCATGACAACAATATCTGAAAAGGTGACATCCAACTTTCCATCTATTTCTGCAAGAAGTAAAGCCACTCCATTTATTAAATTTCTGTGAATGTTTTCAAATGGCTATAAGGGTATTACGGAATCAATTAAAACAGTAAAATTCATCAATGAGCTTAAGGGGGTCAAGGGGTACCCTAGATTTTCTTCACACGACTTAAATGTGCGTTATGTCTTACAGAAGGTCTGTTATATCTCCAAACAGAAACATTATTTTCAAAAATTCCTGAATTGAAAAACGGTAGTTTTTTTTCTTTTAGGAATTTGGGTCATTGGAGTCTAAAAAACTTGAATTTGCATGCCCCACAAGCCTTTATAATTTATTAAAGGGGTCTTCCTCTGGATGGGGACTTGACACAACAGTGAAGGTCAGTTTTATTTGACGTGTATTGCGTTTCGTCTACGAGGTTTTCATTTTTTTTTCACGTCAGGAAGTACACGTTAGGTAAATTTAGTTTCAGAGCATATTTTAACTAATCATTTTTCTTTGTCGAGAAACAGGTTCCAAGTCTCTAACCATTGCAACAGTAGCTCAATTGATTACGTCTGGTTATTAATACCGAAGACCGTTCGAAGAATGGGTACTTCTGCTAGTACGGTATAAAGCTCAATGTTGGTTTGTCTGTTATTTATACAAATCTACACCGTTCCACCGATCTGAACCAACATTTGTATACTTACCCTTTGGAATCCTGCGAGTAACACTGTTTACATGACATTTCGGACAGACCATTCCCTGCATGTAGGCCCTTTGGCACAAATATACACCGTTTCACCGATCTGAACCAAAATGAGTAATCTTACCCTTTGGAAACCTGCGAGTAACACTGTCTACGTGAAATTTCGGACAGATTACTCCATTCCCTGCATTTAGGCCCTTTGGCACAAGTCTACATCGTTTCACCGATCTTAACCAAATTTATGTACTTACCCTTCTGCGGGTAACACTATCCACTTGATATTTTGAACAACTCTCTCCATTCCCTACATTTAGAACAACAGACAAAATGAACTTGAAAACTACGTTTTAAGGTCCTAGAACCATCCATGTCCGTATAGTGTAACTGTAAGAATATTTTAATAAGTCAATTGTTGGCTGGCAATGCGAGCTGCACCACGTCACCCCTACCAGAATTGCGAAAATAGTTACAACTTGCGCTGCATATAAATTGGAGTCACTGGGAGTAATTATTGCAAGAAGGTTTCTTAGGCCCCATAAAACAGTTATCATCATGAAAATATTATGCCTCTGTATAAGTGCGGTAGTGTCGGTGCAGTACATAGAGGTAATCAGCTGCAATAAACGTTGGTGCTTTCAAATGTTCTTTCATTTATTCAGATCCTTATCCTTGAATGGTATGTGGCGATAAATGACACTATTGCTACTTCAGGAGCTCGGGACAGCCGAAGTTTTCCAAAGTGCTCTGATTATTTTCCTATGGCACTATGTGACAAATGACGACACTATTATTCTCTACTTTTCTAACAGCCAATGAGATATAGGCCCTATGCAGTGCAAGCAATTAATTTATTATTAATTTTAATCAGACCTCAACACCAATTAAATTTATATTAATTTTAATCGGACTTCAACACCAATTAAATTTATATTAATTTTATTCAGACCTCAACACCAATTAAATTTATATTAATTTTAATCAGAGCGGATTATCTAAGATGAATTTTATTCAGATCAGATCAATAAATATTATTAGGAAATCAGCCTAAGTTGTTTCAGGACCTCCAGAACCCTCATCAAGTCAGCTTTCGGGAGTGTCATAAGATTCTGACGTTTACCAGAGTGCACGAATATATGTGATCAAAATTCCTCAACGGATTGGAATAATCTCGTACTCAAGAACAAATTAACTGCCATTATCAAAAATTTGCCAAAACTCCACAGACATTATCTCATAAAATTCACTAAATCACTCAATTAAATTCAACACAACATCATCACGATGCTTTCACAAAATATCAATCAGCTCTCGGCTGGACCTACAAATATACACTGGGTTCGCTTGAACCTATCAGTCACATTACATAAATAGTGGCAATACTCTCATAACAAACTGGCAAATCCACATAAATCCAAGCACTCAAATAACCATCTCAATCTATGAACTGGTTCTAATTATAAAATGCACACGACCTCCCAAGCCTATGGTCAAACTGTGCTAAATATCTCAGAAGAAAAAAAATAAAAGACATATCAATCGCTGAAATAGGTCTGAATAAAATTATCCAGGGAAAAAAATGTTGCCTGTCTGTCAAAACACTTTCAAAGAACAGGACAACGTCTCATATGCCACATGGCATATTCACTGTCTGAAATTTATGTCTGTTTCAAAAACCATATTAGAAGACTTAAATATCACTTGAAAAAATAATTCAGAACTGCTGAAATATTAAATAATTAATTTAATAATTACTTACTTACTTAATTCCTGCCGCTCCTTCTGGAGCATAGGGCCTTGGCGAAATTTCTCCACGCAGTACGGTTCCTGGCCATTCTCTTGACTTGACTCCAGTTCTTGTCCACCTCTGCAATTTCATTTTCGATCGTCCTCTTCCAGGTCTTCTTAGGTCGACCTCGCTTCCTGGCGCCTTGAGGATTCCAGTCTAGCGCCGCACTCTCAATAGCTCCGTCCGGCTTATTAGTGTGTGACCAATCCAGTGCCATTTCGTCTCCTTGATCTGGATGCTAATCGGTTGTTGATTGGTGATGGTCCCAAGATCTTCATTTGAGATTATGTCCGGCCACCTCACATTCATGATGCGACGCAGACATCTGTTAATGAACACCTGTAGCTGGTTGCTGATCGGTTTTGTGACTTTCCATGTTTCACAGCCGTAGAGAAGAATCGACTTTACGTTGTTATTGAAAAGGCGGAGCTTGGTCTTCCTGGAAATGTTTCTATTTCTCCAGAAGGGGTAGAGCTGGACAAAGGCACCATTTGCCTTCCTGATACGGCTTCGAACATCTTCATCTGCTCCCCCATCATTTGTGACTATACTTCCAAGGTAGAGGAAGGACTCAACTCGCTCAATGTCCTTTCCGTTGACTGTCAAACTAGTCGTGATGTCAGAATTTATCCTCATCTCTTTGGTCTTGTTGGTGTTGATCAGTTGCACGTTCTGCTTCTCTCTGCAACCTCCCCAGCTTATCTTCTATGTCTCGGTACCGTTGTGCCATAAGACAAATGTCGTCTGCGAAATCCAGATCTTCAAGCCTGTCATTTATACCCCATTGAATACCCCTCTTCCGTCCTCCCATTACCTTCTTCATCACACTATCCAGGACCAACAGGAACAGAGTGGGGGAAAGGACACACCCCTGTCTCACTCCGGAACTGACCTTTATCTTTTCTGTTAATTTGCCTTCGTGAAGAACCTGGCACTCATACCCTTCGTACATCTCTTCCATGATTCTGATGATCTTTGTTGGAATTTTATATTCCTCGAGGGTCTTCCACATGATTCTCTGATTTACGGAGTCGAAGGCTTTCTCGAAGTCAACAAATGTGAGGTAAAGGGTATTCCGCCACTCCACACTCTGCTCCAGGATGATTCGGAGGGTGTTGATGAGATCCACACAGCTGCGATGTTGTCGAAATCCAGCCTGTTCCTTCCGAAGCCTTTTTTCGATGCAGTCTTTTATACGATTCAGGATGACTCTCGCCAGCACTTTGCTTGGAATGGACAGCAAGGTGATACCCCTCCATTTGTTACAGTTTGTGGTGTCCCCTTTCTTCGGCAACTTGACTATCAACCCCTTCTTCCAGTCGGTTGGTATTTTCTCCTCCTTCCAGATCTTCTCCAACAGCGGGTGCAGCAGATCGATCGTAATATCCAGGTCTGCTTTCAGTACTTCCGCTGGGATATTATCCAGACCTGGTGCCTTCCCGCATTTCATCTGCTTCAACGCTGTCCGTATTTCGCCCCGAGTTGGGGAGTCGAGGCTGATGCTTGGGTCACTTTCTGCTTCCTCTTCTCCTCGCTGCTTACTTTCTGGTCCTCTATCTCTATTAAGAACCTCCGCAAAGTGTTCTCTCCATCTTGTCAGCTGCTGTTCACACGTCGTGAGGATCTCGCCCGTCTTGCTCTTCACAGGCCTAGTTTTATTAAAACCTTTCTTCGAAAGCATCTTTGTGATGCCATAGAGCTCCTTAACGTCCCCCCTTCTTGCCGCTTCTTCTGCTTTCTCTGCCTGCTCATCAATCCACCTCCTATGATCCTTCCGTACACTCCTCTTTACCTCCCTGTTTGCTGTTGAATACTTTGCTTGTGTGAGAGCCTTCTGCTGCCTAGTCTTGCAGGTGTTGAGCTTGGCCTTAATCTCCTTCCTATAATTTATCTTGTCCCAGGTCTGATCGGATATCCATTCTTTCCGCAGGTAGTTCTTGTACCCGAGCTGCATCTCACTGGTTTCCACGAAGATATTCTTTACCTCGCTCCACACAGTCTCCACGTCCTTCTCTGTCTCGGAGTCCAACACCTGGAATTTATTTCTGAGCTCCAGTTTAAATTGGTCCAATCTCTGCTGGTTCTTAAGCTTGCCCACATCAAACTTGTTGTGCCGAGTGTTAAACTTTCGGCGGACTGCGACGATCTTCATGCGGAAGTTGGCAACCACAAGATGATGGTCACTACCAACGTCCGCTCCTCTCTTGTTCCTAACATCTTCCAAGCTTCTTCTGAACCTCCTGCTCACCGCGATGTGATCAATTTGATTTTCTGTGACTTGATCAGGAGACACCCAGGTGACCTTGTGGCACCGCCTATGAGGAAATACCATGCCACCCATCACCAAATCCTGACTGGCGCAATATTCCGTAAATTTCTCCCCATTGTCATTCATCTCACCAAGGCCATGTTTACCCATGATCTGCTCCAACCCCTCGTTGTTTGAGCCCACCTTCGCGTTGAAGTCTCCCATAACAATGAGAATGTCCTTCTTACTTGTTTGTCTTGTGACATCTCGCAGCATTTGGTAGAATTCTTCCTTCTTCTCTGGCTCCGACTGTTCTGTAGGCGCATAGCATTGGATGATGATCACATTCCTGATCTTTGTCTTGAACCTAACAAACATGAGCCTACTAGAAATTGGCTTCCACTCCATAAGGCTTCTCTTTGCATTTCTGTTGAGCAGCAACCCCACTCCATCCCTGTGTTCTTCATCATCGCCCCCAGAATAGAGAAATGTAATTCCATCTGTTGTCTGTATTTCACCAAATCCTGGCCACCTCACTTCACTCAATCCTAGGATATCCAGCCCATAGTTCTTCATCTCCCGTGTCACTTGTTTCAGTATGGTTTTCTCCATCAAGGTCCTCACATTCCAGAAACCGATTTTCGTAGTCCTCTTCATGCCAAAAGTCGTCATCAGGTTATCCGTCCGGTTTTGTAATTTCGCTTCAGTTTCCGTAATCAGTTTATTTAAGAGGAGCGAGTGATTAACCCACTGCCTCCGAGTGCCTTGGAGGGGCTGCCACCTTAAGCCTTAGGCACCAGGCTGATTTTCTGTCAGGGTTTCTTCCCTTAGCCTTTGAAGGACCAACTCCAAACTACAAGGCAGCAGTTGTTTCACCAGAGCCCCGTTAGCCGTAATTTCTTCAGGGTTCCTGTAGGTCCTTCACAGCTACCGTAGCGGTCTTGAGGCACACAAAGTCCCCACTGTACTTCACCCCTACAGGCAATCCCCTACTTAATTACGTTGCCCATCTCCCACGACGAGGACGTGGGGTTGGATTTGTGGGAGACAATTTAATAATTACCATACTCAAAATAAATTAATCAGGATCAAGACAAAAGCGTGGATGAAAAACTAACTTCTGTTTACCAGCAACGAATGAAAAATGACACTCGATCAGAAAATCGACACCAAAATGTGCCATGAATTGATATCGCCAAATAAAAATCTATCTAATTCCAATTAACTCATTGTAAAAGATCAGAAAATGGATATAATCTGACACTGCATGAAGTCAGCTACATGCATTCATATCCACGACGAAAAATCTGTTTCAATCACATCTGAAAAAAATTATGGTAACACTTGCCCCATTACACGTGTGTGCTCATGTCTATTTCACGTCAAGGAAAAATACTCATGTACGCTTACAATCCCTTATTGTTGATGTACCGATTTTGTAAATCAGTACATATTCATCTTTATCTTCGAGACGCAGTAAGAACTCCAGGTCTGACCGGATTATCATGGGAGCATACACCAAGCCTCTTCTGGGAATTCTTTTCGCCCCTCAAGCACCTGACTGTTGGTGAAATGGGTTCGCCAAGCCCCTTTCTGCCAGGATTTCTACCCTTTTGTGTGTCCTGCCGCTTAAAGTATTATCGCTAATGGAAACTTGTCGAGGGAGATAAATCAAGCTTTGTATCTGTGAACATTGGAAATGTAAACACTTCCTGTCAGATACATTTGGCCAAGCTTTGTTCTAAGAAAAATCTTGCAAGAACATTGTGTAACGCCTCAACTCCTGGGAACATTTCGTCGTAGCACTTCTGAGTAAACTCTTAACGATTTAGGTCATGGCACCACTTGTGGTACCAACATTTCTCAAGGACTCTGTCGTTGCCATGGTGGTCTGCACCCCCATGTTATGTTGGCACGACCTGTATCTGAGGTCAGGAGAGGGGGTTGTTTTCTCTCCGACTGAACGCGCTACCAAGTGTGTAAGAGAGACTTCTCGACCGAGACTGGTTCAAGCTTGACGTGTTGAGAAACGACTCCCCCGGGGACTTGTTCCTCGGGGCGGGTTCAGGTTGCAGGAAGTATCAAAGTACATTTGTTTTGGGGGTAACTGACGTTTTGATTAACTCATACCGGACTGCCTTTCAATACTGTGAATTTTACATGCCATGTGTCAAATGGCGTTTCTGGACTGATATTTCTAGAATTATGATTGTCAGTTAATAAGTATATTTTGCTAAGTTTTTGGATATGCAGATTCGTTTGATTGGTATTAGATTCAGGGAGGGAAAAAGGTTTTAACTTTGGTCAGAAAGGCAGCTGAGGACGGTAAGTCAAGAGCAGTCTTTCGGACCGCCTTAGTCGTATTAAACGGCTTTTAAGTTGCTTATGTGACATTGTTTTGAGGTGACATAGAGTCTAATTTCATGTTGTTATTCCTTTAGTTTTGTCGTCAGGGGAATCATTCTAGTTAAATTCATTTCTACCACAAATGCAGGTGGGTGTAATCTTGCCAAGCGGGCAAGTGTCTGGTTTGTTTAGGTTAAGTCATTCATTTGTGTTTAATTAGATCATATTTGTCAGTTAGTTAATTAAGTGGTGGAAGGGTCGCTCTTGTAATTGTTTTATCTTACTGTTCAATACATGTTAGCTTATTTCGATTTGTCACGTTATTTATTGCATGAAGTCCATAGGAGGATTATTCCCCTTTCCTTCATCTTTTGGCAGGGTCATTTTAATACGGCCTACTGAGGTACGCATCCAGCCTTCCATTCAACAAGCTGGTCTTGACCTCGGTTACATCCCACCTTTTCCCTAATTCCAAATTAGATCAGAGTATTCCGCAATGCTATGAAACTAGGAATATTCTCTCCCTAGTTTTTTTAGCTGTGAATTCAACTGACCTAGCGAGTAATTTATTAGGCCTTTTCTGTGTGTATAAATTATTAATTTTTGATATGGTAATATCGTGTTGATGAATTATATTTTGATATGCTAATCATCTTGGTTTATTTAAAGGGTAAGGGGGGGACTCTACCGGTGCAGTTGAAACCGCTGCCAATATCCAATTTCCAAAGATCGGCGAATACCCTAACATTCACAAAGACTTCTCGGAAGATCGACGCATTCCCTAATAATTCGCGAAGATCTTCGACATCGGATGTCTCGCCTCGAATGGGTACGCCCCTTACTCGTGGTTGATTTAAGGACCGCCGCTCCGCTCAGCCATAATGCCTCTTCTCGGTTTAATGCCCCATATTAATGTTGGAAGTGTTCATGTTGTAACAAATCTCCATAATGTTCCGCAAAAGCACTTGATCGTTCATCATAAATGGTTGCCCCATAATAGTGTCCACAATGTTCGCCACTGCTCCATAAGCGTACATTGAAATCAGTGTATTTAGGCGCTGAAACTTTATGTTAAAGTGCCGAAAGAAATTTATGCCAAAAAAATGCAAATTATTTTGAACACCCTGTGTTCGTGTAAATGTTCACGTTGTAGGCGCATGAGGAAAAAAAATTCGAAGTCTGAAGTAATATTCTATAGCCACTTGACTAATTATAATTCGATGTTAAGTTCCGACAACTCGTGGTATCTTTTGTTCATTTGACTGAAGAACGAATAAATGTCAAGTTCCGACAACTCGTGGTATCTTTGGTTCATTTGGCTAACTGAAGAACGAATAAATGTCAAGTTCCGACAACTCGTGGTATCTTTGGTTCATTTGGCTAACTGAAGAATAAATGTCAAGTTCCGACAACTCGTGGTATCTTTTGTTCATTTGGCTAACTGAAGAATAATGTCTAAAACTCGCCAGGTTATAATCCGGTAAATGCATGTGACATTACACGTTATGTTATAGTACAAATGCATTCTGTAAAATCGAATGTACATGTCCGTGAAACGAACTAGATTTAATGAACTCAATGCTGTGACACTTGCTGTTAAGCAAGTCACAAAGTCCAGCATATATGCTGCCGTTAACTCGGTTGAAAAGGCTACGTTGGAACTCCGCTTACCCAAGTTCATTTACCACACGGATACTGTAAAATTACGAACTGTCCACTGGCTTGTAGATGAGTGCATTCACTCGCACACAACGAAAGACAAGTCTCAAGTTCCAGACTGCTGCCAGCTGCTCAAAGCCGACCTCACCCCTCCTGCTTGCACAGCAAGTGATCAACCATCCCTGTCGCGGTGTGTTACGTCACGTCCTGACTGACGTTACGCATCTAGACTGGCGCACAAAAATACGTAACTCAATGAGTTTCGCAGTATTGTAAGCAATATTAAATGGATGGTATATTGGCTTTCACGGCCGGTGAATTAAAACTCAGCAATTCTTCTAGGTTTTTGCCGTGTCTTGTGTGGGGTTTCGCCTAGGACACCAAGCAAGGCTCATCGGCGGGCTCTTGGTGTCCCCGCCCGGACCCCCACAGGAGTGACGAACTGCGCGCCACCTCCCTTTATATAAGGTGCAACTGCACCACTTGACTACGAGAACTAAACGCTCAAGCAGCCTTAACCTCCCTATGAAGGCTTCCAAAAAGATGGTATATTGGCTTTCACGGCCGGTGAATTAAAACTCAGCAATTCTTCTAGGTTTGTGCCGTGTCTTGTGTGGGGTTTCGCCTAGGACACCAAGCAAGGCTCATCGGCGGGCTCTTGGTCCGGGCGGGGACACCAAGAGCCCGCCGATGAGCCTTGCTTGGTGTCCTAGGCGAAACCCCACACAAGACACGGCACAAACCTAGAAGAATTGCTGAGTTTTAATTCACCGGACGTGAAAGCCAATATACCATCTTTTTGGAAGCCTTCATAGGGAGGTTAAGGCTGCTTGAGCTTTTAGTTCTCGTAGTCAAGTGGTGCAGTTGCACCTTATATAAAGGGAGGTGGCGCGCAGTTCGTCACTCCTGTGGGGGTCCGGGCGGGGACACCAAGAGCCCGCCGATGAGCCTTGCTTGGTGTCCTAGGCGAAACCCCACACAAGACACGGCACAAACCTAGAAGAATTGCTGAGTTTTAATATTAAATGGACTTCTCTCTTTCTCTTCTGCCATACTATCGGCACAGAAATAATGGAATAAAGTAACTAAATGACTTCCTTGCTTGACACGATCTGCAGTGCTGCTCTCTCTCGCAAAAAAATTCCAAAGAAACCAAAATTTCCACTGCTATCGCCTTCTCTCCAAACACCTGCATTTAATATGTCAGCGTACCCGATAGTCCCCAGTTCATATCGGGTACAGTACAAATCTACATCGTTTCACCTATCTGAACCAAATTTCACATACTTAGACCACACTTTGGAACCCGACGAGTAATACTGTCTGCTTGAAATATCGACAGACCACTCCATTCCCTGCATTTAGGTCCATTGGCACAAATCTACACCGTTTCACCGATCTGAATCACATTTTGTACACTTACCCTTTGGAACCCTGCGGGTGACACTGTCCACTTTAAATTTCGAACAGACCACTCCATTTTCTGCATTTAGGCCCTTTATCACAAATCTACACCGTTCCTCCTAATTGCACCAAATTATACATACACTTTGAAACCCTGCTGGTAACACTGTCCACTTGATATTTTGGACAACGGTCTCCATTCCCTACATTTAGAATAACAAACAAACTGAACTTGAAAACCATGTATTAATGTCCTAGAATCATTCATGTCCGTAGTAGTGTAACTGTAAGAGTATTTTAATAAGTCTATTGTTGACTGGCAATTCGTGCAGCATCATGTCGCCCCTACCAGTGTTCTGGTGCAGAATTGCGAAAATAGTTAAATCTTGCGCTGCTTATAAATTGCAGTCACGGGGAGCAATTAGTGCAAAATGATTTATTTTGCCCCTTAAAACAGTTATTATCATGAACATATTATGCATCTGTATAAGTGCAATGGTGTTGGTGCACTACATTGAGGTTATCAGCTGCAATAAGCGTTGGTGCTTTAAAATGTACCGTAATTTATTCCGAAGCTTATCGTTGAGCGCTATGTGGCGATAAATGCTACCTCAGGAGCTCGGGACAGCCGAAGTTTTCCACAGTGTTCTGATTATTTTCCTACGGCGCTATGCGACAAAAGACGACACTATTGGTCTCTACATTTCTAACAGACAATGAGATATAGGCCCTAGGCAGTGTCTTTTATTTCACTTACTCCTCTTTCTAATAATTTTTAGAAATTTGTTTGTAAATTACATGTGTCAGTGCGGTAGTTAGTAAATAGCCGTTTCCCTATTCATTATTATCATTAGGGGAAAATGATCTAAATGTTACGTCCATTATACTGTACTGCTTATCACCCCAACTACAACCACCACCACCACAAAAAGTTATATTTAATTTTTTTTTTCAGGTCGTTTAAGTAACATGTGCCAGTTCTGTAGTAGTATTCATTATCATCCATAAAACAAATAAATCCACCGGGCGAAGCCGGGCACTACTGCTAGTAATTAATACACAATGAAACACTTCTCACACAAACGGGTGGCTGCATTCAATGGCTAGTTTCGTTCGTAAAGCGAACATTATCAGATCTGTTCACTTAGGCTTAATTTAAGTTCTCTCTTGGCAATGTCACATCTATGAGGCTGGCCTAACATCTAGGTTATCGGCACCTAATGGTTTGGGTGACAATGAAAAATTACGATTAAATTAAATAACGTTGGGTGAGTGGTTATCGTGTCGAACTACCAACCCCCAAGCTTGCAGGTTCGCTCCTGGCCATGGTAAGTGATTTTTGAAAGGCTACAAAAATCACGACATGGATGTCATTTGTTGTTGGCATGTTAAAGAACTCATTTAAATTCAGTAGGCCATGTTTATAATGGCAAAATTAATCTCAGGATTTTCCGCCAACACAAACTTCCTCTAATCTCTACTAGAAAGCGCTATAGTGTCAAGGAGCTTAGATATCTAACCTCCTTGACATTCATAGCGTACCAAGGAACGATAAAATTCGACATGCAAGCTGCCCTCTGGGCGTCAAATAACAAAGCTTGCACCCGGCACACAAGACCATACAATATTATAATTATTATTAGAAGAAGAAATGACGGAAAATAGGAACAAGGGAAGTAAATGACAGGTAAAAGAAATGCCCTCAACCCTCAAAAAATGAGAACTGAGGGACTTTGAAAGAAGTAGAGTCATGAAAGGCAGATATGAAAGAGAAACAGGAGAGGGCCCGCCCCACTGTCACTGAAAAAGGGGGAGGGGGAGGAGAAACTGGATCCAGCTCAGGAATCCCTCGGGGTTGACATGTCCCAAACTCACCAGCCGTGAGCCCTTGAGGGTGTAGCAATATCCAGGCTGGGGCCATGTGTAAAGCCCTGCGTAGATGCGGATAAACCCGCGGATATCCGCAAAATATTTCGCCATCCGAATATAGTTGGCATGGCTGTGCGGATAGCGGATAAGCTGCGGATAATGTTTGGAGTAAATTTGCGGGTAGTTTTTAGAACACAATCAAAACTTTGTGAATATCAGTACCAAGACCCGGATGTTTATGACATATCGCATTTTTTCCGTTATGTATTTTCCATGACAAATGTAACATTATGATTTAAGCTAATCTCACTCAAATTATGACAATTAAGTATAATTAACACTCCGAACTGGAAAGGGTTGCAATTCTTCTTTTTTTTTAAATTAAATTAATTTATAGTCGCTTTAACTTAGAAAGTCTTATCGCGACTTTCACGGTAGATTTACATTATATAATACAATACATACAATACATTAAATTGAATACACTATAAAATCATAAAATGAACACTAGAAGTAAAGAAAAGTTCCACTACTATGAGTTGATCAATCAGATTTTGAAATAAAGTTCCGAGTCTTTGAAGAACTTGATGAGTTTTTTGAGCTGTGAAAGAGATGAGAAGGCCTCACATATCTTCTTGGGAATGCTGTTGTGCTGGCGCCAGTGGTTGTAGAGAGCGCAGTCTGAGATTATGTGCTGCACAGTCAGTACGCTGTTACATGTTGAGCAGACAGGGGGGGGGGGGGGGTTGTTTCTTCTCGAGGAGATAGGTGTGGGTGATGTTGGTATGACCTATTCTAATTAGTGATATTAGAACTTAATCTTGCCTGGAAAGTTTATGATGGAGATATTGTTCTGTGGTTCCTGATGTTATTTCATGGAGTTTACTGGTAGAAGTTCTAAGACAATGATTCTTCCACTGTTGGGATACTTTTCTTTTGACGTAGGAAATGTCAGTATGAGGTGTAGCTATTGTAGGATCACATAAATGTAGAAGTGTGGCTTCTTTAGCTGCTTGATCGGCAGATTCATTGCCATGAATGCCTCTGTGAGAGGGTACCCACACAAATATGACTTGTTTACCTTGCTTGCAATTCTTGTTGTATAACATTCATTTTAAACACAGCACATGACATACATAGCCTAAGGGAGCGACTTTCCCCTCAAATGTCTAAATGTGTTGCTTTAATACTTTATGCTTCATGAAATAAATAAATAAATAAATAAATAAATAGTACATTATGCAACGAGCCTATAATGGCTATAATTAAGACACGAGTATTTTTATAAAACGAGCGTATGCGAGTTTTATAATTTCCATACGAGTGTCTTAATAACCATTATAGGCGAGTTGCATACGACTATTTATGTTCGACGGTAATTATAACTTTATTATATGTTTAACATAAATATTCATAAATATCTGTTGAGAGTCAGCCACTTGAATTTTGTGATTGGAGAGCGAGCGCTAAGTATGATATCTCTGTCTTTCAAGATCTCTGAACGACCGACGCATGCGCTCTGTGTGCTTGCAATGCCATATGCAGGCCATATGTTTACATCAGCCGCCCTTCAGTCATATTGTCACCGGAGTCATTTGAAGGCAATGCGCTGTGTAGAAATTAGTGTTGGTGATTTTAAGGTACAGTGCTATTTCTTGTTTCATATTCGCCAGTTTATTTACGCGAACATATGGACGGTGCGTATTCCATGTCGGTAATTTATTATAGCCTAGTTCGATGTTGTGTTTATGTCCGATATGTTGGATTATGAGCGCATGCGCGAAGGTATCGTTACCTAATTGGTCAATGAACGAGCTCTGATTGGCTGGAGAAACTGTATCATAATGAAAATCAGTGTTATAATGACCATCATTATGATACAGTAATCTGACACATAATAGTGAGGGTCGAACATAAAAATATTAATGTAATGTCAGCGGATTCGGACAACAGACTTGCCGATACGGATAACGTTTTGTTTATACACGCAGGCCTCAAGCCATGTACGGAAGGCAGGAGACATCACGAAAAGAAAAACAAAAGGTTATCAGGAAAGAAGATACAAGGGTCGATTAAGGCGGGAAGGTCTCGGATACCCTAATACGATCGGGGTCAGAAGAGAACAAGAGTTGACCAAGGGAGTTCGACGGGAAAGCTGACAGCACAAGTGGAAGGAATGCCCTAGTCGTGAGCCCTGGGGGGAGGTTGGTTGGTTGGTTGGTTCCTCCGTTTAGGGGCTGCGACAACGCGGTCATGTAGCCCCGTGTACTTTGGGTGTGTGTAGAATCTGTCTGATAATCGGTGTTAATTGTGATGGCTGTATTAGTGTGTGTATCTGTTTTTTATTTAAGTACAGACTGCAAATTAGAATTTTTCAAATAGTTCCTACTTTTGCCGCCAAGCACCATCGTCAACGACTACTGGGCCAAGTTCAGTACTTAGCTACTAGACGCCACCGCAGTCGGCTCTTGGCAACGAACGTAGAAACCTAAGAGCGTTGTTAACATTCTTAACCTATCCAATTTAGCTTCACACAGGTGTAATTAGTGGAAGGTTCTTTAACATGACATAAATCTATGACATGGGACGCCAGCTTTACTGCCCCTCCGAAGGAAGGCATACTGAGGGATTTTAACGCTCTTAAAAAATCCGACGGCTTCGGCCGGGTTTGAACCCGCTATCTTCGGCATAGAAGCTCAGCATGCTACCGACTACGCCACCGAAGCCGCTCCTGGAGGGAGGGGACATTTACAAGAGGAGTGAATAGTAGTAGGCCTAGTGGTAATTGTTAGTCTCAGGATTCGCCACTGATTTAAACTTCGGTTGACTTGGGGAGTGGGTGTTTGCTATGTCTTCATCATCCTTCTTTCTCACCACGACGCGGCGTGGAGTTTGCTTACGAGCGTTAACTTGAACTATCTCCACCAGGGTCGTGGAGAGCGGGACTACAACGTACGGTCCCGTCCATCTTTGTTCTTCCCAGGCGCGGATCTAGAGTTTGGCTTGGGGGAGAAGGGTCACAGAATCGAAATTGTTAAAAAAAATGGTATCACTAGCATCGCAATCACAAATAACCAAACGTACAAAACCAGACCAATTTTTTTGCAAGCTACATGGATAGAAATTTGATGCGTTTAGCGCACCAAAAATATTCGTACAAATTGCAACGGCGTGTTTTGCGACTTTTACATCGAGCTTCGAGAAAAGTATCAAGGTACGTTACAGTTTCGGCAAGTCGAGTTGGTACCGACAAAGGGAGAAAGTCACAGCTTAAATTGCCAACCAAGCTTGCAGTTTGGACGTTGGCAAATTTTTTGGTGCGAAAAAAAAGCCCCAAATTCCTATCCATGCATTGCTGCACATTCATCGTGACATCACTATAGACATCGATTCGGTAATCACAAGGTTTGCTAAACAATATAGACGAGTTGATTTTGTTCTATAAATAATCGTTTTTATATAACAGGTATGAAGTTGTAAATATGTACAGTTGTAACAGAACACAATAATTGCAATAAAGATATAAAATAAAAAAACTGTTTTCCTATTAAAATTCGTTAAGTTTTATTTGTCTGTTTATTGTGTTTTCGTTTTTTGAGTTTGCAAAAAAATTTGGTCTCCGTTTGGGGGTCATGACCCCCGTGACCCCCCCCCCCCCCTTGAATACGCGCCTGGTTCGCCCCTTGACATCCTGAAAATATCAAATGTTATTTATTTTTATTTTTAAAGTCCCCTAAAATACACTATACATTTTAAAAAATATAATAACTTTTTTTTTGGAACGTGCCGATATTCATTTTGTTCAATGTAAATTCGCAATGTCGTTTCCGTTGTATCTGACGGAAACTTTTACTCCTTCTCACCACAAGAACATGTTGGTATGCGCAGTGGGTATGCGCAGTATGTATGCAAATTAGTATGGGTGTGCAGATAGTATGTGCAGATGGTATGCGCAGTAGGCTTGCGCAGTAGTATTAGTGCACAGTGGGTATGCGCTAAAATTTATAAAATTTAAAAATTTATAAAATAAATGTCTCATGTTAGCTTTATCGTGTTTCAAGCCATTTTTAGCCTACTTTCGATTTTTGCAAAAAATGAAAGTAGACTTATGAGATCTACACAGGGCGAAAAATTGTGTGTCTGTGTCTGTGTGTGAGAGAGTGTGTGTACTCTGAATGTCGCCCCCCCCCCCTGTCAATTCGAATACGGTTAAACCGAATTGAACGAAATTTGATACAGAGGTAGCACTAGCAAAGGGACCGGGTGAGTTAGCCGTGGTCATTACGGCATGACTGCTGGCAGTCGCTCACATCCGGGAGGCGAGGAGGTTCGAATCCCCCCGCCGGCAACCTTGAAGATGGTCTTCTGTGGTTTCCCATCTTCCTTCCAGGCAAATGCCGGGGTTGGTCCCTAACTATAGGCCACAGCCGCTACCTTCCAACTCCTCGTCCTTACATCCCAACTTTCCTCCCCAACGGCACTTGTAGCTCACCCATTGGGTGTCCATCTCGAAGCAGCTACAAAACTGGCGAGCCGAACATGTCCTCGGACACTCCCGGCACTAAAAGCCATACGCTAAAAAAAACTAGCAAAGGGCACCTCAGTGTCATACTTTATATCGCCGTCATCTTTACCAAAACTGAATGGCGGCCACTTAAACGTTCAAAACGTAAAATCAAATTACGGCTAAACTAATCATCCGATCTCTACCAAATTTGGTAATAACATACCTATATATAGGACGCGTCTTTCATCCATACTACAAGGTCATCAGCCGCGCCATTTCAGGATGGCGACCGTGTGAATTATGCAACCATTATAATCAATAGCTTAAGACCCACCAATTCCGATTATCGAGCCTAGGGTGGTTTAAGCTATCCTGAAGGTCGTGATCCGTTATTTATTATAATTTAACATTATAATATTATACTCTATGAGTGGCTTAAAAGAGCTGAGCCGTCTCTGTCACATGACAAAATGGCAGCTGTCCTCATGTGCCTGTCTTATATTTCAGTAATTTTAGTAAGTTGTATGTGATATAATACCCTTCTGATACAATAATATAATCTTTGTATGAAATGATTTATAATGAAGATGTACTGCAGTGAAGAAATGGTTTATTTCAAGATATTATTTGCTAACAGGTTGTATCTAATATGTCAGTTAAGAACACTATGGTGTAAAGGTTATGGTTAGCTCTGGGCTAGCGTGTTAGTCACCCTCGCGGGTGACTGGGGATCGAATACTACTACATTCATTCATTCATTTCGTATAGGCCATCTATGGACCGCGTCATTCCAACTGTCTTCTACTGGCTTTGATGTTTGCCCAGTACGCCCGCATTCGTTCTCGGTGGACTTCCTTCCGTTCCTGGGTCAAAATCTTTCCCGATTTCAGCTTCGGTTTTTCTTGGAAACCTTTGCAAGCTTGAAGTTTCCTTTTGATTGGGGCGCGCTCCTGAATGTCTGTTAGTGATATCCCCACTTCTTTCAGATCTTTATCCAGTTCAATGAACCAGGCCCATTTTGTTTTCCTCTCCTGAAAGTAAGTTATGTTGCGGTTGGTCAGTCTCGCTGGGCTCATTCATTTCACATGTCCAAAAAATGTTATCCTTCTCTTCCGGATGACGTCACTTATCTTCTCCACATGAGTATATAGTTCATGGTTATGCCCTCTTCTGTGTTCCCCGTTGTCTTTGATGGGACCCAATATCTTTCTCAAAAATTTCCTTTCTTTGGCCTCCAGTTTTTCGACCAAGACTTTTTTGTTCATCATGAGGCATTCAGAACCATACAAGACCTCCGGTCGGATGACACTGCAGTAATGTTTTAGTTTTGCGTTGAAGGATATTGATATTTTCTTATAGATGTCCTTAGTTAAATGGTAGGCCATTTCCATTTTGCTCATGCGTGATGTGAATGCTTCTTTCTCTGATACATTAGGTGTTATAATTTCTCCCAGGTACTTAAACTTCGAAAGTCGCTTAATTTTTCCTTGTTCCACAGCAAGGTGTTTGGGCGCCGGTACGATATTAGTTATGAACACAGTCTTCTCAAAGGAGATCTGGAGTCCTGCCTTCGCTGCTTGTGCACTAAGCTGATTAATCTGTTCCGTGGCTGTCTCTAATGAATCAGAAATGATTGCAAGATCATCGGCAAAGGCTAGACAGTCAATTGTGATATTCCGGCTTCTGTAACCCAGTCTGACTCCGCTTGCAACTCCTTGTTTATTGAGTTATTTACGCCACTCACGGATAACCTTCTCGAGGACACAGTTGAAGAGTATTGGTGAGAGACCATCTCCTTGCCTTACTCCTGTCTTGATTACAAAGGTGTCTGATATTTCGCCCCTAAACTTCACCTTCGAGGTGGTGTTGGTCAGCGATTGTTGGATGATCGCTCTGGTTTTGTTGTCCAGGCCAAATTCTTTTAGGATTCGGATCAGGGTGTTGCGATCAATAGAATCATAGGCCTTCTTAAAATCTACGAAGGTCACCACAAATTTCTTATTCCTGATCTTCAAATAGGAGAGGGTAGATTTGAGGTTTATAATCTATTCGACGCATGATCGCCCTTTCCGGAAACCGGCTTGATATTCTCCCAGTTGTGGATCAAGTTGTTTCTCTGCTCTGGTAAGAAGAGATTTCGAGAGAATCTTATAGGATATCAGAAGGAGGGAAATGCCACGGTAGTTATTTACGTCTGTTTTATCTCCTTTCTTATGAAGGGGGTGAATCAAGGTAGAAGTCCAGCCGTTGGGGAATCTCTCTGTTTTCCAAATTTCGCAGATAATTTCAAATAGTTTATCTAGCGTCTTGTCACCAGCATATTTCCAAAGTTCGGCGATTAAAGAGTCTTCGCCTGGTGCCTTGTAGTTCTTCAGCGATTGAATAATTTGTTTGATTTCTTCCTTCGTAGGTGGTAATGAATCTGGATGAACTTTGACGATGTCTTCAAAAGTAAAAGTGGACTTTGGAGCTTCACAGTTGAGAAGTGCCCCAAAATAATTCGCTAGAATTTGACAGTTGTCTTTATCATTATGAGCAACTTTACCATTGGTGATTTTGAAATGTAGGCTTGGCGGGTTATATTTGCTAAGAATACGTTTAAAGGTTCTATAGAAGATCCGGATTTTGTTCCTCTCAAAGTCTTGATCAATTTGCAGCAGCTGTGTTTTGTCGAATGTACGTTTCACCCCCCCCCCCCCCCCCCCCCCCGGATGATCTTCGCAGCTTGTTTTCTTTTATCAAGAAAGTTTGTCCTGTTAACCTCGTTCTTCTGAGAGTTCCATTTCTGCCATGCGAGCTGTCTTTGATCTACTGCCGTATCACACTCACTGTTCCACCATACATGTTTCTTTCCTTTTAAAAGTGGAATTGTCTCCCTTGCTGAATCGACCAGTGCCTCTTGTACTACTACACTTATTTTTTTCTTAAATTCTTTTACAAATGATGTGCACGGACTCTTCACACAGTTACTGAATAAAATGCCATTTAGCTCAAAGGAGAGGCTAATGTATACACTCGTTTATTAATGAAATCACAGCCCCGGCATCGCACATAAACAGAAGACATTAGGAAAAGGAGAATAGATACACGTTGTCATCAACCACAGCCTTCTCAATGCCTCTGTACGGTAATGTCCTCTTGTGGGTTACGTGGGTAATATTGTTCCAAACATACAGCTGTGTAAATACCTGGCCTCCTGAAGTATGGCAATTTTGTAATACCGGTAGTTCAACTATTAGCCACGATCGCGCTCCGATTACCTTTAAGCACTGCCAGCTGGATCGCCTCCGTCCTGGCTACTTTAAACTGCCTGCTCATTGAACACCCAGAGGCGTACAAGATAAATATTAATTCACTGCTAGGTCGCAGCATCAACCTACCGTGATCGGCGCGGATTTTTAAAGGGGAAGATACCCTAAACGAAGGATTCTTAGGTTTGGAGGCTTAATATCGAGATTAACGGACGTGAATGCATTACAAAGAGTTAGTAGTTTTGTTATTCAATCATCATAAAGTATATAATATTGATTTTGTCTCTTACTGGCTAATTATCAATATAAAAGAAAACAAACAATGCATGGTGGTAGAGGTGATTGTTTTAGAGGTGAGGACAAAGAGTTATAAATATACACACACATTTAGGAGAAAGTAGGCTATATGTTCTTTGCTGAACATTTTGTTTCATTGTTGCTTTCGTAATCGAAATTTAATGTTTTTCAGTCGGTCAACACTATTGAATTATTGAATTAACTTGCTCCGATTATTTCCAAAATCGTCAGGTGTACTGTACTTTGTACAGTAGTGTCGACCTACTGAAAAACATTACATTTCGTTTTCTTTATAGTATTTTGTAGTATATTTACTAATTTTAGAGAACTTACTATGAAGATCAGAAATTGTCAAATTTGTTGGCAAATAAAATTGAGTAAATTTGTCTACTCTGGGCGTTTCTACTTTCGCGGGCCTCTCAGAAAGACCGGGCCCCAGGGCTACAGTCCCTAAAGCCTCCCCCCCACCCCCCCACCCCCCACCCCCTCCCTCTCGTCGGGCCTGACTCCTCCAAGTCTTTTCGAAGGCCACATGTCAGGCGTGGATTCAAGGGTGGGGGGGGGGGAGACCAAATTTTTTTGCAAACTCAAAAAACGAAAACACAATAACCAGACAAATAAAACTTAACGAATTTTAACTGAAAAACAGCTTTTTTTATTTTATTCATTACTGAAAATATCTTTATTGCAATTATTATTTCTATTACAACTGTACATATTTACAGATTCATACTTGTTATTTAAAAACGATTATTTATATAACAAAATCAACTCGTCTATTTTGTTTAGTAAACCTTGTGATTTCCGAATCGATGTTTACAGTGATGTCACGATGAATGTGCAGCAATGCACGGATAGAAATTTGGGGCCTTTTTCGCACCAAAAAATTTTGTCGACGTCCAAACTGCAAGCTTGGTTGGCAATTTAAACTGTGACTTTCTCCCTTCTTCGGTACCAACTTGACTTGCCGAAACTGTAACGTACTTTGATACTTTTCTGAAAGCTCCATTTAAAGTCGCAAAACACGCCTTTCAATGTGTACGAATATTTTTGGTGCGCTAAACGCATCAAATTTCTATCCATGTAGCTTGCAAAAAAATTGGTCTGGTTTTGTACGATTGGTTATTACGTGATTGCGTTTTTAGTGATACCATTTTTCTTAACAATTTTGATTCTCTGACACCCCCCACCAAAGACAAACTCTAGATCCGCGCCTGCCACACGTCATTATTATGCTGGCATACATACTGGTTGTTTCCAATCAATGTTCATATCTGAAATATTGTCAAGCTTCTCTCCACCATTAGCGAACGCTCTGTCGTAATGCATCAAAGAATGACAGACTTCCAAGCATGTAATTATCCTTGGAGATAGGGAAAGCAACAGTATTGACACAGACAGCGTAGCGATATCTACGCATATCACTCTGTGTTTGTGATTTTCGAAGCAGTGGGTTATCCTTTGAAATGGGTAAGCTATACAGTGAGTAAAACTGCATCAGGGTATTTCTTCCCATCTCTATCAGTGCTGTCTACAGCTCCCTATTAAACGGTTAAACGTTTTCTTACTAACCACGCGTCGTAAAACATTTTTTCTTGAGAAACGTTTAACGGGAAACATGCAGTTTAACATTTTATAGGGCAAAATTGTTTTTTATTTTATTTTATGTGTTTCTAGATTTTAATTTATTTTAATTATTATAATTATAAATAATGTTGTTTTTTGTTTCTCAAATGTTAATGTTTATATATTTCTTTTTAATGTTCAATTTATTTAATTTTGTTATTTTTATTGAATTCATTAATTAGTTAATTTCGAATTGATTTTTCCAATTATTTTCATATTTTTTATACTTATGTTTACAGTATTATTTTAATTTTTATATTACTTTTATTATTGTAATTGTATTTTTATGTTTTTTATTTCTGTTTTTATATTTTATTTTTACACTTTAATTGTTAATGTTTAAAGTTTTTTATTTTTATATTTTATCCAACACATTACATCAAGTAGATACGAATATAATATTTGATTTTTAGAAATACTACCACTTCGACATGAAAATTCTCCAAAATTTGGCTTAAAGATTCAACTATCAGCATCTTTGAAAACATAAACTGTCCTTATGACAGGTGGTTAATATAGAGACCACTATCATATAAAGGGTTAAGGGAAGTCAAAACAATAACGATATTATTTTATAATTGTGCCTGTCATAAATCTTGTACAACAATTATATACATTTCTAAGGAAAGACACACATCTTGGTATTAGAAGAAAAGTATGTGATTTTCATCTCTTAGACTACACGTAGCACTCAGTCTGACACATATCTTGTGCCCGTTCAAATTATTTGACTATACACTTATATCGTAGCACTATTATAACTTAACAATTCCCACATTTACTTGAACCACCGTATTTCTAACTCCTGCCAATCCATTCCTAGACCAGTATACCTGCTGTATGCACCCCCTTAAATGTTTTTTTATAAATAAATGACAAAACATTTTTTAACAAATTGTTTCCTAAAGAAACGAGTCCTGATATCGTCTTATGATTGTAAAAGATAAATCGATTATATACCAGTTTTCGCTTAAAATTTTTCGTTAATTGTGTTCCATTTTATTGTTTCCTTAATTTAATAAATTCTCCGTAATATTATTGTAACACCCCCCCTCCTAACAGCAGAATACGACCGAGCCCATTTGCGATATAACCCAGATGAATGTACCGAGACTACAGTATCTAGCATAGGCCTAGAAATAATACACTGATACAACAGCGAAAACAATTTCTATTAACAAAAACACTTACATACATTACATGACATTTAAAGGACATGGAAAAAAATACAAGATTCTTTGGTACTTGCCTTATATTCTAAACGACAGATCAACATTCACAGTAATCCAAGTTTCCAAACAAGCAATGACAACGGCGTATAATCTTTCACGACTTTCCTTCACTTGTATCGACTCGTCTTGTTACTAATATTGTTCAAATCGTCGGTAGTTCCAATATAAAGCTCATTCGTGTTCCAACGCATGTTAATAGGCCTGAATACATTTATCTCTTCCGATAATCCAAGAGATTTCAAAGCAAACATTATCAATCCAACGTCCACTCACTCTCATAAAATACTCAACTTCTTCACAATATCAATATCAGCTGCTCGATACATATACATGCTTAAACCCATGTCAAGATGTCGTAATTGATATCTTTTAATATAATACTTGACTATCCTCGGCAGCAAAATTTTATAAACGTCTAAGCCCTGTCATGGCTTCCTGAGAACTTCTCTTGTTCACTTCCCGGCTGACGGAAGACTACTGTTACCGTTTGCCAGCAGAAGATTCATATAACAAAAAACCAACATCAACAAATCCAATACATCATCCAAGGTTAAGGCTACCAAAACAACTCACCACATATATCAAGTCCAATTTTATCACTCCCGGCTAACATGATTCTTACCCGACAAGTCATATTTATCATCTCAAAGTCAATGCAGATTGTACCACATAATACAGTACAGATATTTACTCTCGGAGACACGAACTATCACCGTATCTCAGGCCACTTTGATACGTAACAGGCCTAGCAGCAAACTCAACTACTGTCTTCTTCCATGGAGATCCAAGTCTAACCAAAATATTACAAGATCTCGGCACACTTCGTACTTGACATGCAACATAATAGTTAGACAAATGACAACTAACTCGGCGTTCTCTCACAGGACCGGAACATCAGCAGCATTCAGTAGAAAGACAAATATAAGTTCTTACCTTTCGGTGTAGCTCTCTAGCGGGAAAACAGAGAACCGAAGTCATCACACCAGGCAATCAAAATTAAACATATCGGAAAACGTAGCAATCGTAAAATAGTGACGTAATACCGGCACATCCTCCCTCTCCATAAGCCTTAACTCCGGTTTTTATTTAAACCGCGAAAACATATACGGACAGAATATCAAGTCAACATGTAACATGCAAATCACAATACCCTGAAGTTTTTTTTCTCACAATTACTTCCAAAATTCCATAAGGTAAACTCTTCAAAGCATACAAGTTCTTTCACTTTCCAAACTCTTTGTCGCTCACACTAGTCGTTCCAAGATTTGACACCACGTCAAAGACAATATCAGTTGACATCAAGTCTATACAAAATTTTACAAAGATGCTTTATATAATTAGATCCAATATAAATACATTCAAAGTAAAGCCTCCGTGGCTTAGGCGGCAGCACGTCGGCCTCTCACCGCTGAGTCCGTGGTTCAAATCCCGGTCATTCCATGTGAGATCTGTGCTGGACAAAACGGAGGCAGACAGGTTTCTCTCCGGGTACTCCGGTTTTCCCTGTCAAAGTTTCATTCCAGCAACACTCTCCACCATCTTTTCATTTCATCTGTCATGCATTTAATCATTGCCCCAGAGGAGTGCGTCAGGCCTCGGCAGCCGGCACAGTCCATATCCTCGCCGCTAGATGGGGGCTTCATTCATTCCATTCCTGACCCGGTCGGAGACTGGAAGCAGGCTGTGGATTTTCATTTTCATAAATACATTCAAACAAATCGTAGTAGATTTCTTGCAAATGAGGAGAAAGCTTCATTCCGATTCCATCCCACGATGCTTGTTCAATATCCGGGCCCTGGATAACTTCACATTAACATCGAAGCCACAACCATCGTCGAAGCAACCACTCCCACAATTAAGCTGAAAGCAAATATACTAGAGGCAGTACCATGTAAGGAGTAACAACCTACAAGATAACATAATACTTACAACCAACATTATTCATCCTTACAAGAAAATCAGGCAAGATACCAAACCGAATAATCACATAATAGATAAATTTCCATGTCCTTCACAACCAAAATTAAGTTTGACAAATCATACATCACACGTTTACCATATATAAGTTACTACTATCCAAGCAATAATTAGATTCACAATATTAAAAATTCAAAGATACAGAAAATAACAGACAGAAGTTACCACTTAAAAATCAAAAATCGGAGTTCCTTGCCTCAAAAAAATAGGGAAAATTGGATGTCGGCATTAGTCCTCCATAGTCCATCTATACTCACACTTAGGAAAACATAAACAAAAAAACACCTCCCAAAAAATTTACAAAGCGAAGACAGACCCAAAGAAAATCCAAAGAAAACGGAAGTATACCTCAACACCAAGAAAATATAGCACCGATAGTACATATGAACAGACCAACAACATACAACATCCATAATCATTCATCCAAATCACACAACTTCACGTCACACAGAATATAATAATAATGTACAATACCCAAGGGGTATGCACCCCTTAGAGATCATCCCCCCCATCATCTGTCTAAATCTCATAAAAGGCAACCCTTTAAAAGCCTACCCAATATCCATCAATACTATAAGGGCAGCTGGCTACTCCATAAAGCAGCTCAACCCTTGCGTAATTATGACACACAGCGACATACTACAAACTGGTTCAACTATGCCACAACGCGCTGACAGAACAGAGGCTAAAGGTATAAAAGGTGCCTTAAGTGGGTCACGAGGATCTCTCCATCATCAGTGCTTCGACGAGACAGCCGGAGGCTAACGACAGTGTCAACCGAGGTGAGTCAGTCAGTCAGTGTTCAGAATCCTACTTTTGTAACCTAACACCCACAGTTTGTACTCACATTATAACATCACAAGATCCCTTAAAAGGGACTAACAGTTACTCATTGCTGACCAATAAACACTTGGTCAGTCTCTTACACTTGCATTACTGATCTACACTCTTCTTCACGTCCCAACGTCCTTCCTTACTCCCGTCACAGTCAGACGTGACACACCGTAGTAATAACGCCAACTCAGACGTCATTGTATTCCTCACAGCGGCTCGCGTGCTCAAGTGAAGCGCGTGCCGAACCGCTGACACTAGCAAGGTGATTATATAATAAGTAGCCGGCTGGGCGACTAGTACATCGACCCGCGTGCTAAGGCTACATCCCTTAAACCACATTTACAGTCTTTATAGGAGCGCCCCCTAGTTCCTAACGCTAAACAACACTCCACACTGGTCAGCTTGCCCCTCCAAAGGCAGCTACCCCCCTTTTAGACACTCCATTCAAAATCAATACAGTAACTCTTCCGTTTTAGGTCCTACCACCCCTAAATAAGGGATCTAAAACAGATGGTGGAGGCGGGGTACTACGCGCAGTAACAGGACTCAACCAACGAGCCCTCGTAGTCAAAACGACCCCCTCTGAACCGCAAAAAGCCAAGCAGATAGTAAAAAATTTTTTCCCCCAGACAGAAAGCACCATATTTTTTTTTGGTGCTCTAAACTAGCTACACAAGGGAAAGGCTTGATAAACCAACCCCCTAGCCCCATACAGAACCAGAGAGATATAGGAATACACTGGCAAACACGCACAGATTTTTTTTTTCTCTCTATTGTTACTTTAGGCCCATACACTTCAGGCAGAATGGCACCTCATGAAGAGATTGCAAGCCATGAAGGTAATAGGGGTATGCCAATATTAGTAGCATTATTGGCTAGATGCCAAAGGCACATACAGATCAGGCAAACACAAATACGGACACTCAAAACAGAAAATCGGGACAATACAGGGCAAACAGCCATACACTCCGTCAGAGGGTAGGACAGCGCGATTAAGATGCGCACATAAGCACTTGCAAACAGGCCATATGCCTCAATAGGCAGTACACCCAAATTTGGGACGAATACCGTGAACTCCAAACCAACAAGGCCATTTTTGAGTTCATGGTAGGGCCACCAGCCCAGCCGAGAGAGGACATAAGCGTAGATACGCTAACTCGACAATTTGCGAGGATGTCCCTCTCGACAAGTACTGCCACGCAGTGGCAGGAGTTCGCCGTGGCCACAGTCCAGGAGACGGCCAGGTTAGGCTCCAACATACTACAGAATACATCCTACACAGACACACGTCCTCCAGCTCCGGATCGGAAGGCAATTTTGCCAAGCCGAGGGGAAGAGCCTAGAACAATCCCCTCGGACCGGATGAACGAGAGGGAGTTGAAGCCAGGACCTTCAATCACACATAATACGACAGAGGGACAACAGGAGGTAACCTCGTCATGGGCTGACGACGTAGAGCCTGACCTACCACATATAAAGCCTACATACACTCACACAGATAGGATAACACAGTGGCAGGAGTCTGCCGTGGCCACGGGCCAGAAAGCGGACAGGCTACACGACACCACATTGGCAGGACAAAAACAGGCACTTAAGCGGCCCTCACCGCCAGTTCAAAGGGCAAATTTGCCAGAACGGAGGCGAACACCGGCATTAGTCCCTCAGGATGCACGGTACACGCACATACAGATTAAACAGGCATTACCATACAATACACGGGGATTAGGAAAGGTATTATTACCCACCCCACAAAACCTCGCAGTCAAACATACATACACTCCCGCAAAATCTGCTAAGATAGCGCCAAGCGCAATAACGCCCTTAAATACAGGTACACTTAGACCTAGAAACACGCGCTACGGTGGAAGTAGGGCAAGGCTTACTTTGCTAGAAATTCCGCCGGAAAACAGCAAAGAAACACCTCAATGGATTTCAGAGGCCTATAATATCGTAACAGGGCAAAACCCTTCACCTTTCTGAGCACTGAAGCTCGAAAGACGATAACGACTTCCACCAAGGCCAAAGAAATAAAATAACATCACTTCCCCCATCATAAATGGCCACACAAGTTCTTTCACGCGGGAGATATCAGAAAATAGACCGACAATTACATAGTAAACATAAACTGCGCATTTTTTTTTCTTTCTCGTATTTTATGTATATACAGGGCAACATGGCCAAATTAGAAGTGAGTAATTTTAAATCCTTCTGTGTTTTTTTTTTGGGAACCATGGCATCTTTCTATTAGGCCATCACTAAGCCAAGTGAAAGCCCATCAGGCTTAAGGCCGGAAAGAGATATTTTGAACACAACTTAGGCATAAAATCACAGCATAGAGCTTAAGGGAGTCTTTCTAAGTAGAAATGACTAGACGTTCTACGTTAGGGTTCCACAGTTTGACAGATTCTCTTGTTGCGGGCGAAAACCGTAAGCATGGCAAGAATTAAGAATCTCAAACTAGTTTCAAAAAAAAAAAAAAAAAAAATTTTGGGAGGTGTGCTTTAACCAACTAAAAAGCCCAATTGCACACCGGGATGAGACACTGTCATTTTGGTGAGTTACAATTACTTTGATAGGCAGGTTTGACTCCCACAGTGCACTGGCTTTGCTCGTGACATGGATACAAGGGTATCAGTTACGTCTGGCAATGGCCTTCCTAAGGTGTACTAGACAGTGTCGGTAGATTCCCCTGAGACGTAACCAGATTACGGTAGTACTCACGTTACCAAAATGGTAAATACTACACTCAGGTCCCAATCACCATTTTTTTTTCAAAAACATAGTGCTCACGACATAATTTTTAGAGACTAACGCCACCTACTATTATTTTCTTTCAGTGTGCTCTCTTAATTCAGAGCGGGGCATAAATAATTTTTTTTTTGTTTCACACATTTAGCCCAAGAAAGAAAAATGGCCAAATAAACTATATATATATTTTATACATAGGTATACATAACACAACACTCGGGGACACAAGTGTAGTCAATGGAAGGTTCTTTCACAGACGGCCAATGCATATGAGATTTCCGAAGTGAAATGCCATGGCCTGTGGTTTGGATTCCAAGTAAAACGGAAATCCCGTGGCACATGATCTCCAGAAATGGTCACGTTAAACCACAAAATTCCCCTCTTGCCTTTTTATAATGCGAAGAGCACTAACAGAAAGCAGGCTGATTAAGAACACATGTTCGGATACACAGCGTTATCGAAACAAGTAAACAAGCGAGCGCGCAAGACATTGCAACCCGACACCCTCATACTCAGCAGTAAAGCAGACCTCAGTGATAAACTGCGAGCCTTACAGACGACAGTTCCCAAAGCACACTGCACGGAATCATTCATAGCCAACCCAAGAACCCTATATCTTCAAAATTTACACTACGAGGAGAGGGCAAAAATAAGCAAACTCCTCGCAGGAAGGTATACTAGGGGTTGCGCATAGAAAAACACACAGCCCATTTGCCATAGTGTAGGCGGCACAGAAATGGCCACCAAATCTTTACAGACAACCGGCTTCGAACCCATGTCCACACACAAAAAACCTCGTACCGAAAACTAACTAAACAACGGTATTTTCGGTACGAGAAACACAAACAAAATACAGACAGAATGCCCGCAGAACATGAACAACGCAGACATATAACACAGAGAATTACATAGAACACGGGTTCGAACCCCAGAGAAAATTGCACGCCAGGGAAAAACAAGCAGACGGCCTTCCAATCACACCAAAATTGGCCCATATAACGGCTTAGACAGATAATACTACATTCCTGCGGCCAAATGACAGGCATAAAATTCCAGAAATACACTTGACAGGGAAAATGGACTTTCCAGACAGAGACATATAAATTTCGTAAGACAACGGTCTTACGGAATAATGGCCACACAACGGCAATAGTAGCAGGGCGGATTACCACATCGGGCCGCCAGGAATTTAACACAATGACCACACTGGCATACGTGCAGAAAAACACGCAACAGTGGTTAACCTACATAAAATCCCGGCCTGAAGTTACACACACAAACTGATGACTTGCAGACTTAGCCACTTTGCAACACTGTCGATGACAAAACGCGATTGTGTAGTGGCAGTGACCATGAATAAACAAATGCAGAACAATCATAACACTATACATTTTTCAACACTGCGAAAGCATTTATCAACAAGCAGACGTCACAGACCAAAACTTGTCGCAGGCCCAGAGTAGCACGTTCGTAAAGACGTTGGCAGGCCACGGGCGCTTCCTACCCATACACAATATACACAGTAGGACTTGGCCCTACAGCAGACCAGGCGTCCGCGTGGTGTAGCGGAGCGTAGTCACACACACACACACAAACGCGCTCACCAATCAGGGGCGAACATAGGGACTTTGAGGAAACGGGACCTCCCCTTAACAACTTCTTTTTGCGACCCTAGTCCCGAAACAAATCATTCCAGGCGACTAGGACTTAGCCCTATAACGGACCAGAGTAGGTCGTGAAGCTTCGCTATCCCAAAGCGCGGATAGAAAACCAACATGGACCAAGGAAGGATGACAAGAGAACATGCTAACAGCGTCCCACTCTACTCCCTTCCCATAACCTTTTCACGTCCAAACATAAACAACGCAGACACATGAACACGACCAGCACAGCTACACTACACTACAAAGTATACATGAGGGTTGGTAAACTTCATGTGTTTACAGAAAGGGCATGCTACGCCTTGAGCCCCACCGCTATCACCTGAATGAGAGGGGTGCATCGGCCAACACCAACTAAGCGTAATGCACATCTCCATATGAGAGATGAGGCCATAAGTAATAAATACTAACCATTTTTTTTAAATTTACATCATCCCGCATGAGAGGGAAATATATTAGTATTATGCCTCAACCTACACCTATCCATACATGAGTGCAAACGCCTCATATCCAGACGCATGCATGTATATCCCATCCATTCACCAGGGGATATTGATATCAGACCGGCATGGATTTTTATTTTATTTTTTGCAACCCCGGGAATTACCTGCCCCGTTCCACTCACTGTAGGAGCATCCCAGCACAAAAACCGGTTCCAGGCCGCCACTAACGCGGAATTCGGAAGTGCGCAACCTCCTCCTACCCTGCTTTAACCCACTCTACAGATAACTACCCCCAGATCACAATAACAGGGTACCTGACGCCACAGACCCTACTAACACCTCCATCAAGGTTAAAAAAGAGCATTATCGCTGGAGAAGCTGATATAGCACAGGTAGCCTAAAGTAGTCTACGTATGTAGAGGTTTTACCAGCCCACCACACTGGAAGTATTTTACATTTGACACTTTTTACACAGGTTACACCTATATTTTAAAAAAAAAAAAAAAGGGAATCTGAAACACCCTGGCTGATGATACCGGCGTTAGCCAAAGGTCAAAAGCACAACACTAGGAGCAGAGCTGGGGAAGGCGATGTGGACCCTTACCCCAGTCGGCTCATCAAATTACTGACGACTAGACCAAATAGACGAACCACGTAAGGTCAAAGCATTCGCGGCCTGGTCGGGCAAGCTCTGGAATCCTAGGTGCGCATAAACCGCCCCTGGGAGGAAGGGATGCTAAACCCACTTTGAGCCACGGTCGTCGAAGCCAAGACCTGCAGGGAGACTTTCTGAGAATGGCGGGAGAAATAGCTCACTCCGCGTCGGCCTCGGGAGCTATCCCTAGAGACGACCATATTATGACTAGACTGTTAGTTAAATTTACGTAAGTAGGACTTCCATGGCGGGGAGTCAGACTCCTATTCGTCAGGAGTGAAGCAGGATCCAAGGGTTCAGCAGGACCAATCCTAGATCCGACAAGTCCTTACCCCGCGAGGTGAAGGTGAAGACCACGACGGTAATCAATAATGCAGAATGAAATATGAATATATATATATGGAATGTACGCGCTCATTCGGTCCTGCGCCCACGTAAATGGACGACAACGGGTCGCCAGAGTTCTTAAATGAGTAGCATAGCGGGCACTCAAAAGGGTTCAGTGGGCCAACCCAGCAATGCCGATTAAGGCGAAGAGGACTCCCCGGACGCTCACTTCCCGGAGGACATATGAATACAAATATTGCGGCCGACACAGGCAAAGAGGACTCCCCGGACGCTTTTTTCCCGGAGGATATTATGCCATTGGACCACACTGTCCAATGCCCACATAAATGACGACGCATCGGGCAGTCAGAGGGCATTAAGAGATGGGGCATTGCGCGCCCCTCACAGGAGCCAAGTGGGCGGCTCACCTACGTCAAATAGGAACAGCACCCGGTTATGAACACGAAAGTTACAGCGGGCGAAACGGTTAGCTTAGTGGCACCGTAAGCGCCTGCGCATAGATTAGTCCTAGTAATAGACGTCGACACCTAGAGTTAAGGGGACGGAATCTAGCGACCCTAGAGACAACCGGTGTTTCTGGGGCTCGTGCGGGTGGTGATCTGGGGATTTAATTGCCCCAGGCGATCGTCCTAGGCCAAATTTAGTTATAGACGGTTGCATTTGACACGCAACCTAGGATTAAGCAAATTTAATGAACACTGTTGCAATTCAGCACAGCATCTTTCGGCAATAGATTAAGGCAACCCTCTCGGCTTAGATGTAGTTTTTTTTTATATATACCATAAGTAGAATAAGTAGTATAAGAGAACGCCGTTCGGCGCCTGATGACCCACAAATCCGTCATCAGGGTAAGTCCGATAACTCATGATAAGTTATTATAATGTAGCATAGTCTTACATTTAAGACAATTTTTTTTAATACATATATTGAGGTAAAATTTCGGCGCCTGGCGGCCCAAATTCGTTGCCAGGGTAAGCCCAATACTACAACACATTAGGAAATGACGTCACGGCACCATATAGGGTAAGCCCGGCCATATATCGAGTAATAATAACCATGCCATTCTTTTCACAGGTAAAAAGGGGCTTCAGACTGTGGCAACGCTGCCACAGGAAGCGGCATATGGAATAGGGAATTTCAATGTTTTGTTAACCTCTCCATATTTTTTTGCAGGCATTGTCACCTAGAATATGACACGTGTAATTATGATTTTGCTGCCAGATAGCAGCAACATGCTATTTAATGCCCCCTTATTGTAGTATTATACCTGTGCATACTAACCTCCATTTAACATTCATTCTCACTTACACACTCACTACATTTTTTTTTTACAGCTACACGTCAATAATCTGCACAGCAGGAATGATGCCTGTGGGGCATCAGGCTTGCTGGCAGATCTGCATAAAACAAAAACACTTGAAGCGTCAAAATGCGACGCAGCTTACGGCGATGAGGGCGCAACCGGCATGTGGCGGCGACCCTCATGGCCAAGTGTGCAAGCATTCACCCACAGAGGATGCTTCACAGACTAGGTATTAAGAATACACTGCAAGCGGTACGACCACTCAACCGTGCCAAGAGGTGGCCGTATAGGATCAGCCGTGATACGGCAAGCGTACGTACAAACAGGTAGCGTGCACGCGAGGATCCAAACAAAAACTAGAATTATAAGGGTTTAGCGCGCTTAAGTAGACATAAGGTCATTGTAGTTCATAATTTTAAAGAGTAAACTACATACATATTCATGCGCCCACGGGCAATTATTCCAATGGAAATTCCTAAATGTCAGCATCGCAACATAATACATTAAACACTATATATATTTTTGTCTGTTTATCAAGTTCACGTGTACACGATGTCTATATTTTTGTTTTGTTTTGTTTCGTTTGCTAAGGTAACACGTAACCAATGTCTGTGAATTGTTTTCTTTCATTTTTATCTCTTCTAACTTCCCCATTTGTCAGGGTGTTCCGTTTTATCCCACACCAATAAATACATTTTAAATATTTCCTTTAAATTATACCCTGGAACACCCATTTTTTTTCTATTCTCTCCTATCTTCTTTATTGCAGGGAGCACTTTTTCCCCAAGATAGGGCGGACGACGCAATCATCCGTTCGGCCCTGGGTTTTTCCTCCCTGCACAACTATGTAACCATGTATAACCATGTTTTTTTTTCTTTTTTATGCCGACAACGGCAATGGCGATTGTGCCTCAATAGCAATTATTTTCTTTATTCAACAATGTTAATGCACATTTCACCATGCAATGTAAAATTTATATACATATATATCTATGTACACCCCATAACCCTCCCCTCTGAACACGGGCTGACCGCACACCTACACTTCTGCACGACGACACCCGTTCCATACGACGACGCTTACGACGCCACCACCAGAAGAGACGAGGGGGATTCAAAAACTACTACGACAACATCCCAACCCCAAGTGCCCTTCCCGGTCGCGAGGACGCGACCAAATGGAGGAAGAGGCTTGTACAATACCCAAGGGGTATGCACCCCTTAGAGATCATCCCCCCCATCATCTGTCTAAATCTCATAAAAGGCAACCCTTTAAAAGCCTACCCAATATCCATCAATACTATAAGGGCAGCTGGCTACTCCATAAAGCAGCTCAACCCTTGCGTAATTATGACACACAGCGACATACTACAAACTGGTTCAACTATGCCACAACGCGCTGACAGAACAGAGGCTAAAGGTATAAAAGGTGCCTTAAGTGGGTCACGAGGATCTCTCCATCATCAGTGCTTCGACGAGACAGCCGGAGGCTAACGACAGTGTCAACCGAGGTGAGTCAGTCAGTCAGTGTTCAGAATCCTACTTTTGTAACCTAACACCCACAGTTTGTACTCACATTATAACATCACAAGATCCCTTAAAAGGGACTAACAGTTACTCATTGCTGACCAATAAACACTTGGTCAGTCTCTTACACTTGCATTACTGATCTACACTCTTCTTCACGTCCCAACGTCCTTCCTTACTCCCGTCACAGTCAGACGTGACACACCGTAGTAATAACGCCAACTCAGACGTCATTGTATTCCTCACAGCGGCTCGCGTGCTCAAGTGAAGCGCGTGCCGAACCGCTGACACTAGCAAGGTGATTATATAATAAGTAGCCGGCTGGGCGACTAGTACATCGACCCGCGTGCTAAGGCTACATCCCTTAAACCACATTTACAGTCTTTATAGGAGCGCCCCCTAGTTCCTAACGCTAAACAACACTCCACACTGGTCAGCTTGCCCCTCCAAAGGCAGCTACCCCCCTTTTAGACACTCCATTCAAAATCAATACAGTAACTCTTCCGTTTTAGGTCCTACCACCCCTAAATAAGGGATCTAAAACAATAACAAGTTACTACCCACAAATCTTCCCCAAAATTGCCTGAATATAAATAGAGTCCGTTAAAACATCTTCTCACCAAAACATAAAAAACCCTTAAATAAAATCCGTAATTCATCATATCATACTCACCGCATAATTCCCTGGTGTAGCATGAATACCCGTCACCACATAACAAATTCGGCCAGTACTTACTTCCCAACATCAACAAGCCACCAAAAATGAACCAGTCACCACTTGGAGACACAAAGGAACGATTTGTAAATACTCACCACACAATATAAGAACACCTTATGTCACCTAGTCAAGTCCCATACCTTGACAACAAGTTAGGATCGTAAGACGAACTAAGATATCCTAACGCAAACCCAATTTATATATTCGGCTTTACCCTTTATCTTATTTTAACCCCATAATATGAATAAGACCTAACCTTTTTTTATTAACCCAATACAACAACAACAACACCCACCCTATTACAAGAATAAAACTAAATAACAATCACTCACCCCCACACCCTCAAATACATTTATACAAGTTTGACACTTTAGACCGAACACAATTTCAAAAATACATACAAGACGAACCATTACTGATTTACACGATTCAGATGAAAGTGCATCACCTGTGTTGAGAAATAAATTTTTCCCGAACACAATTTAGAAAAAAAAACATCAACATTATTTCAAATTTCCACTTCCATTCTTAATAAAAGACAGATGTACCCTAAAAATCTTCTTTTTAACCGGATCACTAACTAGGCATGTGACAGGAGTTAGGAAACTAACAACCTTAAAAGGTCCACAAAACCTTTCTCTCAATTTCCCTGACTCCTTTGGATCCACTTCTTTCAAGGAAAAATTCTTCACGTATACCATATCCCCTATTTTAACAGAAGTAAGTTTACGACCATTATTGTACTTCTCAGCCAATCTCTCATGGGCAACCTTCATATTCCCTTTTGCTGTCTTCCAAATTTTTCTGATATCATTAAAGGTATATTGTTCCGGAAGTAATTGATTCAAGGTCCACACGTTTGAAATAGGAGAGTTAGGACGAAAGGAGAACATAAGATTGAAAGGCGTGGTTTTATGTGATTCGTGAACAGCGGTGTTAAACGAATAAGTAAGCCAAGAAATGCACGAGTCCCACCGACTGTGGTCTTTATGATGGTAAGCTATAAGAGCGGCACGCAAATTCCGGTTTACCCTTTCGGCGTAAGACCCTTTAGGGTAATAAGGAGATGAAGTGGTGTGAGAAATTGCCAGCTCAAAAAGAAAATTTCTAAAGATCCTGGATTTGAAACATTGGGCATTATCCGTCACTAGAAATTGACAGGGACCAAACCATGCAAAAATGTATTCCAGACACTTAATCACCGTTTGAGTAGTCGCCGACCTAGTTGGGAAAATCCAATTGAATCTAGAAAAGCCGTCGGTGCAGACCAACGCAAATCTATTTCCATCTCGCGACATAGGAAACGGCCCAATAAAGTCAATAAACAACTTCTCCATAGGTCTCTTGACTATATCAGAGGCTAACATTCCAACTTTCGTATTTAATGAAGGTTTTGCCAATTTACACACATTACAATTATTTACCAATCGACGAATGTCATTGTCCATACCTCGCCAAATAAAATTTTCCCTAATTTGCTGTCTGGTTTTAAACACACCCAGATGTGCCCCAATAGGTGACTCATGAAAATACCTAAAGATTTCAGGAATTAAGACTGAAGGTAATACAATTTTCGAGAGTTGATCGGTCCTAGCAGTACAACATAATATGTTTCCTTTCATTAAATACGGTTTTATCACTTCACCTTTCTCAATCTTGCCTATTATTTCTCCTAAAATTGGGTCTTCTTTCTGATAACGAGAAACATCACCAAAAAGCAAAGGATAGTTTGACAAAATTACATTACACGACTCATCTGCTATATACGCTTTATCAACTTTACCCTCTTGATTACAATACTCAGAAGCTTCACCATACATCCGGCTTAAACAGTCGGCGATAACATTGTCGCTCCATTTAATGTGCTTTACAGTGAACTTAAAGGACAAAATTCTAGTAGCCCAGCGAGCTATGCGTCCTGTCTTCCGTGGTCTACCCAGAACCCAACTCAGCGCTTGGTTGTCAGTCTCAAGTTGGAACTCTACATGTTGAACATATAGCTTGAACTTTTCAAGCGCGAACATCACAGCGAACCCTTCTAGTTCATATACCGAGTACTTCATTTCAGGATCAGTAAGTGTTCGGGAAGCATACGCAACAGGTAACCTGTCACCTTGATGTTCCTGTAAAAGTACAGCTCCGATAGCCCTATTCGACGCGTCAGTTTGCACTATAAACGGTTTACTAAAATCCGGTATCACCAATATTGGAGCACTGATCAACGCCATCTTCAAGCCCTTGAATGCTGATTCCTGGAATGAACCCCAAATAAACTCAGTTCCTTTTTTCCTAAGACTATTAAGGGGAGCAGCTCTATGGGCGAAGTTAGGAACAAACTTCCGAAAATAATTTAACATGCCATTAAAGCGGGCAAGTTCCTTTACATTCTTTGGGGTCTTAAAATCTCTGATTGATTGAGTTCTGGAATGATCCACCGAGATAACATTAGAAGAAACAATATGCCCTAGAAATGAGATCTGAGATTTTGCGAATGATACCTTAGATGGCTTTACCGTTAAACCCGCTTTTCTAAGACGAGTTAAAACTTCTCTGACGTGTTCAACATGTTCATCAAAATTCCTACTGAATATTACAACATCATCCAAATAATGATAGACCGTCTTGAATTTGATCCCGTCAAAGACGTTATCAACAAACGATTAAGAACTGCCGCTCCTGTCGATAGTCCAAATGGAAGCCTCTGAAATTCATACAAATTCCAGTCAGTTGTAAAAGCAGTTACTGATTTAGAAGACTCGGCCAAAGGAATTTGCAAATAGGCCTTGTTTAGATCTAACACCGTGAAAAGGTTCGCCCCCTGAAACCAGCCAAAACACGACTGTAAATCTGGTAAAGGAATTTGTTGTAGAACAACCTTTTTATTTAAAGCCCGGTAATCAACAACCGGCCTAAACTCTCCATTAGTCTTGGGTACAAGAAAAATAGGCGAAGCGTACGCAGATGTCGATTTTCTAATTACCCCTTCATCCAACATATCGTCAATAATTCCTTTTAATACTTTCATTCTATGACATTGGTCATTCCTAACTTGTCAGTTAACACATCTGCAAACTCATCACACAACTCTCGAATACAATCAGCTTGATCAGAAGTTAAATGACTAAGCTCCAAATCTTTCACTTTATCTCCATTTACACCTTTTTGTGCAGAATTCACATTTACCCAAGAAGCAAAATCCTTAAACATAATCTTTAACTGAGGTTTAAATTTAAACCAAAAAGTTTGATTTCTTAAATCAATCATCAGCTCTACGTGTGATTTAAAAAAATCCGCCCCTAAAATTACCTTGCTTGAAAGATTCTTGACAACCCATAATCTGATTTTCCATGTAAAGTTCGAAATCCTAATCTTTCCTCTAATATACCCCTTTATGTCCAAAGAGGACGAATTCGCTGACGTTACATGATTCTTTTCCTTAATCAAGTCTCCAAACTTACATACTGACTTCATACGAGTAAACCTTTTAAAATCCAGAAATGAACTTACACTCCCAGAATCAACAAGAGCGACAACCGGTTCATTATTTATATCTATTTCAATAAAAGGCAAAAAAACTTTATCCACGTAAGAAACCCGATTGCACATTCTTTTACTTTTAGTAAGCCCTCTATGATAATTAGGGTCACGTGAATGTCTAGATTTCTTTTCCACTTTACATGACACTAAAATATTACTATCCTTAGATGCACCATTATAATGCTTACGATACTTATCAGAGAACTTAGCATTACACTCACGACGTAGATGATCGTAAGATCCGCAACAATGACATATTTTACCTTTATAGTTGTTACCCCTAAAATCTCTCTGAAGTTCACGCCCCTGAAGCATATTCTGCTGAGAATCAGCAGGCATGATAGCACGTTTCTCCTGAACAACATCTCCCTGAAATACATGACTACCAGATACAGCATTATTATAGTTTCCAGCAGGTAGTACAGCTTCACGCCACTGAAAATTGTTAGAAGTACAAGCTTGCACAGGTGGACCATAAATAGAAGTGCAAAACTTCGACGAATCATGCATGCGACTCAAATCAGCTTACTTTACCTTCTCAGCCTCCAAGATTATGTCATTAAACTCTTTGTAAGACTGGGATTTGGCATTCATAGACAGGAATGACCTATAAATGGGGTTAATGCCTTCTACCATAGAAGTAACAATTTGTTTTTCAGTTAATTGGACAGCGAAAACCTTGGCATACCATTTAACATCTATAAAATACTGATTGAGAGTTTCGTCCATCCTCTGTACTCTTAATAAGTGATCACGATGCAAGTCAGATAGGGTTCGAGGAGTAAAGAAAAAATCTAAAACTTCAAGATGAAAGAACGTCAAGGAACGATGGTTACTCATACTCTCCACTAATCTCTCACGAAGTAACCCACTAGTGCACGGGAACACAATCCGATAAATGTGCAGCTCAGATAATCCAAAAAAGAGTTCCACTTTCTTTAAGCTCAATGAATTTCCTAAGAAATTTGATTAATAAATCATTATCCGTACCATCACACACATTAAAATCCCTTAAAATTACATTCAACGGGTTGGGCACGGTAGAGAACTTAACATCATACTCAGACATGTTACGACCCCATCTGTCACCCTGAAGCAATGCACTATTATTCTCACCCAAATCAAATGCGTTCCCCCTTACCACATCATTTTCGTCAAATAAACTGTCCCCCGTCTGCACAGATTTAGGCACCAGAGACAAATTAGATTTTAGGTTCGTTTGAGAACACATCGTATCACTATTCTGAACCGATTTAGTAGTGAAAATACATCTTTCAGTGGAACTACTCCGATTAACAGTTTTAGACCTGAGCGCACACAACACATTACGAGGTAAATCCGTAGATGACCCTATATAGCTACTCTCTTTCGAATGATTTCTATTTTCACTAACCCTTGCACTATCCTGACGATTATCTGCCAACGTAGTTTCCATAATTGTCAACTAAATTCACACGATCACTCAATTCACACGCAACATCACCAATCAAACTATCACAATGCGAACCTTCAATGGATTCAGCCATATCACAATTACTTACCTCAGGAAACTTCAGATCAAATAATTCGACAAGTTTGGAACGTAGGCCTAATAACTCATTCGTAAAACTCACATCACTCAAAGACCAAACACCAATTAAATCCTGTAGCCGATATACCCAATGAATAGACCTATACTTAATTCGTTTCCGTTGAGAAGTAGCCGTTTTCCCCAGAACACTCACAACATTTAAGGAATCAATTAAATTAGAAACAGTGGACACTATGGTGGACTTAACGGCGCTCCAATAAGGATGTTCATGGTCAGGAATAATAATAGGTTTATCCTTTACTCTCTTCAGTACAGCAATATCCAACTCCCTATGATAATTAGGCTTTTCACTTCTGACCATCAATTCATGGACCACCTCATCTTTGGTCAGATAATAACAAGTAGGCAAAGGTCTCACTTCCATTTGTGACAATATTAAACATGAAACAAAACAACATACATATATTAGAAGATATAAACATATGCATAATCGTACTTCACGTAAGTTAAGGTTAAGTGCATACCTCCACGCCCACACACAACACTGCAATCTCGATACATTAAGAAAATGTGGTAAAATATCGTAAACCACGCTCTAGCTACCAATGTAACACCCCCCTCCTAACAGCAGAATACGACCGAGCCCATTTGCGATATAACCCAGATGAATGTACCGAGACTACAGTATCTAGCATAGGCCTAGAAATAATACACTGATACAACTGCGGTAACAATTTCTATTAACAATAACACTTACATACATTACATGACATTTAAAGGACATGGAAAAAATACAAGATTCTTTGGTACTTGCCTTATATTCTAAACGACAGATCAACATTCACAGTAATTCAAGTTTCCAAAACAAGCAATGACAACGGCGTATAATCTTTCACGACTTTCCTTCACTTGTATCGACTCGTCTTGTTACTAATATTGTTCAAATCGTCGGTAGTTCCAATATAAAGCTCATTCGTGTTCCAACGCATGTTAATAGGCCTGAATACATTTATCTCTTCCGATAATCCAAGAGATTTCAAAGCAAACATTATCAATCCAACGTCCACTCACTCTCATAAAATACTCAACTTCTTCACAATATCAATATCAGCTGCTCGATACATATACATGCTTAAACCCATGTCAAGATGTCGTAATTGATATCTTTTAATATAATACTTGACTATCCTCGGCAGCAAAATTTTATAAACGTCTAAGCCCTGTCATGGCTTCCTGAGACCCGTGGCTCATAATCACAAGATTCACGGTCACGTAAAACTACAATCTTCCTTTTTTTGCTTCCTGAGAACTTCTCTTGTTCACTTCCCGGCTGACGGAAGACTACTGTTACCGTTTGCCAGCAGAAGATTCATAAAGCAAAAAACCAACAGCAACAACTCCAACTCATCATCCAAGGTTAAGGCTACCAAAACAACTCACCACATATATCGAGTCCAATTTTATCACCCCCGGCTAACATGATTCTTACCCGACAAGTCATATTTAACATCTCAAAGTCAATGCAGATTGTACCACATAATACAGTACAGATATTTACTCTCGGAGACACGAACTATCACCGTATCTCAGGCCACTTTGATACGTAACAGGCCTAGCAGCAAACTCAACTACTGTCTTCTTCCATGGAGATCCAAGTCTAACCAAAATATTACAAGATCTCGGCACACTTCGTACTTGACATGCAACATAATAGTTAGACAAATGACAACTAACTCGGCGTTCTCTCACAGGACCGGAACATCAGCAGCATTCAGTAGAAAGACAAATATAAGTTCTTACCTTTCGGTGTAGCTCTCTAGCGGGAAAACAGAGAACCGAAGTCATCACACCAGGCAATCAAAATTAAACATATCGGAAGACGTAGCAATCGTAAAATAGTGACGTAATACCGGCACAATTATTTCGTGTTTGATGGGTGTTGTTATCTGTACTTTCCTTTCATAAGCTTGTAATCCTGATCGGTATTTCTCATACCGGATGGCGGTATTAAATGCTCCAAAATACCAGTATACTGTGCTTTTATTCCTCGCAGTAGACTTGTGAAATGGGTGGCTTCGGTGGCGTAGTTGGTAGCATGCTGAGCTTCTATGCCCAAGGTTGCGGGTTCAAAACGGCCGAAATAGTCGGATTTTTTTAAGAGCGATAAAATCCTGCAGTATGCCTTCCTTCGGAGGGGAAATAAAGCCGGTGGTCCCATGTCATAGATTGATGGCATGTAGAAGATTCTTCCACTAACTAAACTTGTGTGAAGCTAAATTTCTAGGTTAGATTTTGTTGAAACGCTCTATCAAATTTCCAACGTTCACCACTAGGTCAGTGATATCTGTTAGCGAAAGTTGGAACTACTTGAAATTGAACGGAACTTGTAGCTCTCTCCATGGGTGTCCGATTGAGGCAGCTACAGCCTCTGGCGAGCCGAACATGGCCCCGGACACTTCCGGCACTAAAAGCCATACGATAAATAAATAAATTCACTGATAGAACTTCGACCTAGTTCATGTTATCCTGAAGATTTATCTAAGCTGACGATGAGTCTTAGGATGTTTCGAACAGACTGTTTCGACGACAGTCCTCCACGAATTCCGTTGACCTGCCGCTCTCATCCACCGCTTCCCGATCGTCGACTGGAACTCGTCTGGTCTTCGGTCGGCCGGGGTTTCTTCTTCCATCTCTGGGCTCACACACTGTAGTTGAGTAATCTCACTTCGCGTGATCCATTCACAGTACATTGCCTGCCCATGTCCATTTCAGTTTCCTGACCCTCGTGATGACATCCTATAGCCGTGTCCTCTTCCTGATTTCCTCGTTTCTAATTCGATTCCTCCGTCAAGGCTCACGTACGAATTGGCTAGAGAACCTTTCTTTATTGACCAATTAACGAGGGGATGCTGCTCCGATCGACTGGATCCTACGAGACCTTGTTGTTGAAGTTGCAATCCAAGAAGAGAGAAATATGGGATGATTTTATGGAACGGAAGCAATGGATGAGGGCAGGATACGACCTGCGTCATTCAGAGACTCGTTTTGCTGTTCACAGTTTTCACCTCCCAGTGTGTGTGTGGTAAAAGTATTTCATGCCCTAAGTGGGGCGTGTGTGTGGAAGTTGTGTGGTGATATCTGCGATCATTATCACGTACTGCTTTGCAAAAGGAGGCTTACGCTAAGTCCCTAACAGTATTTTGTAATGAATGTTGTTCTTTTTTCTTTTTTCTAATGACCATTGGTTGCAATTAAATATATTATTATTAATGTAATGTATAGGAGTTTTCTCTCCATTTTTTCTGGCAATCATCCAACTTCGAAGCTTGCTTCTTACTTATTAACCATGTTAGTGCTCCGTAGAGGAGAACGGGAAGTACACACGAGTCCGTCACTCGCATTTCCAAAATTATAAATATGATGTTTCTCCTTCTTCTTCTTCTTGCTGTCGTTTCGGCCATCTGCGGACCACGCTATTTCAACTGCCCTTGTCCATGTCTTTGCGCCTGGGCCTTAACGTTCGCCAGTATTCCCGCATTCGTTTCCTATGCTGTTCCTTCCTCGCTTCAGTCCATGTCTTGCCAGTTTTTAGTTTTGGCTTCTCTTGGAATCCATGATGTTCTTGGAGTTTCGACTTTAGTGGAACACGTTTCTGGATATCCTCCTGGGTTATTCCCACTTCACGCAGGTCTTTTTCTACCTCGGAGAACCACGCCACCTTGGTTTTCTTGTTAAGAAGGAAACTGAAGATCCTATTGCTCGACCTTGTAGAACTCATACGAGCAATGTGGCCATAGAAAACAATCCTCTTACGAATGGTGTCCCTGATCTTTTATACATGAGAGTCGAGTTCATGATTGCGTCGTCTTTTGAACTCACCATTTTCTTTGATTGGACCTAGGTTTTTTTCTCAAGATCTGCCTTTCTCTTATCTCTAGCTTCTCGATCATACCATTTCTACTCATAGCAACGAATTCGACACCATATAAAGCCTCCGGTCGTATTACTGTGCAGTAATGTCGTATCTTGGTGTTAATGGATAATGATTTCTTCTTGTAGACGTTTTTAGTTAGTTGATATGCCGTTTCCATTTTTCTGATCCGTGATATAAAGGCTTCTTCCTCCGAGGTGCTGGGATCTATCCACTCTCCAAGATATTTAAATTTCCCTGTTCGTTTGATTTTCCCTTCTCCTACCTCTAGCACGTTGGGTGCTGACTTAATGTTTGTTATAAATTCCGTTTTCTCGAAGGATATTTGGAGCCCTGCATTTGCTGCTTGTGCCTTCAGTTCACTGATTTGTTCTACGGCTGTTTCTAGCGAATCAGAAAAAATTGCAAGGTCATCTGCAAAGGCCAGACAACCAACCTTCAGATTCATACTTCTATAACTAACTCCATTTTCAACTCCTTTATTACCCATTCCTTTACGTCACTCACGGATGACCTTCTCGAGTACGTAGTTGAAAAGTAAAGGCGAGATTTCATCTCCTTGCCTGACTCCCGTCCTAATTTCAAAGGAATTCGAAATCTCTCCCATAAATTTCACTTTGGAGGTGGTGTTGGTAAGAGTCTGTTGGATAATTGCTCTTCTTTTATTATCTAGGCCGAATTCTTTCAGGATATCGAAAAGAGTGGTTCTGTCAATCGAGTCGTAAGCCGTTCTGAAATCTACGAAGGTGACTGCAAATTTCTTATTTCTCTGTTTCAGGTAGGAAAGGACAAATCTAAGATTCAAGATTTGTTCGGCACATGCACGGCCTTTCCTGAAACCTCCTTGGTATTCACTCAGCTGTGGGTCCAATTGTTCCTCTGCTCTAGTTTGAAGTGCCTTCGAAAGGATCTTGTAGGTTATTAAGAGAAGGGAGATGCCACGATAATTGTTTACGTCCATTCTGTCACCTTTTTTATGAAGAGGGTGGATCAGTGCAGAGGACCAGCCACATGGAAGTTCCTCAGTTTTCCAAATGTTGCGAAATATCTCCGTGAGCTTATCGACTGCCTTGTTTCCTGCATTTTTCCACATTTCGGCAATTATTGAGTCTTCGCCTGGTGCCTTGTTGTTCTTTAACGAATGTATGATATGGCTAACTTCTTCTCTAGTTGGAGGTACTGAATCAGGATGGATGGGAGTGGTGTTGTCGAACGTGAAGGTGGATTCTGGAGCTTCGCAATTGAGGAGTAATTCGAAGTAATTCGCCAGGATATGACAGTTGTCCGTATTATTGTAGGCAACTCGACCGTCTGGTCCCTTGAAGTGTAGACTTGGGGGACTGTATTTGCTGAGATGTCGTTTGAAGGTCTTATAGAAGTGTAGGGTATTGTTTTTCTTAAAGTCATCCTCAATCTGTACTAGCTGGTTCTTGTCGAAAGCACGCTTTATCCCTCTGATAGTTTTGGCAGCATGTTTTCTTGCGTCCAAGAATATAGTCAGGTTATCTTGGTTCTTCTGCGAGTTCCATTTCTGTCATGCAAGCTGCCTTTGCGACAAAGCCACATCACATTCGCAAGTCCACCATAGATGTTTCTTTGATTTTGTTAATGGAGCTGATTTGTTAGTTGTCTTGACTAATGCGTCTTGCAGTTGCTTCCAATTGTCTGGGTCTTGAGACTCCAGCTTTTGGGTGAACTCTTTGCTGGATCTGAGCTTCTACGTGTCAAACCTGTGGATTTTTCTCCGTTGGACCTTTCTAGTATTCCTTGGAAGAAGCTTTACCTTAATCTTTGGAAGATAGTGATCTGAGTCAAGATTGACACTTCTCAGAACTCTGACGTTCTGAATCTCCAGTCGTGCTTTTCTTGCAATAGCGACATGATCTATAAGGAACTCACCAAGGTTGGGGTTTTGGGATGTCCACGTTTTCTACTTTCTGGGCAGGTGTTTGAAGGCAGTTGATTTCAGGATCAGATTGAATGCCTTGCAATGTTCTATGAGTCTCTCTCCATTTCTAATAGTTCTTCGGTGAGCAGGATACTTTCCAACAATGTTTTGGAATTTTCTCCCTTTTCCGATTTGCGCATTAAAACCACCGAGCAGGATGATTGTATGCTTCTCTGGAATCCTACAAATAATATCTTCCAGTTCCCAGAATGCATCTGTTCCGACTGAGTCAGTTTTGTTTGCTTGATTGATTGGCGCATGCACATTTACGATGGTGTAGATTTTGCCCATACTTCGTAAAGTGAGAGTTGAGACTCGGCTGTTAGGAGAGGAAAAGTCTGTGATGGAATCTAATATCCTTTTGTTGATAATAAATCCAGTACGAAGGTGAGGGTTGGTATTCAAATCACGTTTGCCTGGTTTACCTTTTAGGATCCTGTAACCCTCAGATTCGAAAGCATGTTGATCTGTATATCTTGTTTCCTGAATTGCTGCTATTAGGATTTGATTTGTGAAAGGATGTCAGTGAGGTGTTACAGTTTTCCAAGTTTTAGGAGCGAGTTCACATTGAAAGTTGCAAAGAAGTTCCGCTGTTTTCAGGAGTCTCCGATACCTCCAAGCATTTCGGTGCAAGCTCCCCAGATTCCGAAGGCCTGCATGCGTCACTCGAAGCGACGGTGGATTGATTACCACCTGGGGTAGTAGCATTTTCTGAACTTTGCTCCATGCTTTGAACAGTTGAAAGACTGTTGGCTTGAGCCAGTGGTGTTTCACACCGACAAAAGTACCGCCAAGGTTGTGAGCCTTGGAGCCCCCAGCACTGATCTGCTCGCTGACCCAGCTTCCCTCCAGGATTGGTTACCCAACCTTCCACTGGGTTGCTCGGCTAACAGGGGCACCTCTTGTAGGTTATGTGCTGGAGTTGGAGTGAAAGAGACTAGTTGGATTTTCTTGTTGAATCCAATATATTAATGTTGCAGATGGCTAGCAACGACGCATTTCACTCCCATTTGCCCAGAGACACAAGGTCTCTTCTCGGGTTGATTCCTTGGACCAATATGATGTTTATTATTATTATTATTATTTAAACGTACATGTTCCAATATTCAATGACATCTTCTTAGGCGTTAACATTACCAAATCAAAATGGATATCCTTACAATAATTTGTTGAATATAAAAGTTCCGAATACTTAAATAAAATTTTCATTAACACTTAGAAGACGTTGTTTCTAAACTGTGTCATTGGAGTTGCGATGGATGGTGGTGAAATTATAAATATTGATAGAGGGAATTGAAGGTTTCTCAGTTTAGGGACTGTGACAACGCGGTCATGTAGCCCCGTGTACTTTGGGTGTGTGTAGAATCTGTCTGATAACCGGTGTTAATTGTGACGGCTCTATTAGTGTGTGTTATCTGTAATTCAGGTAAGGATTGCAGACGATCAATTTCAAGTAGTTCCTACTTTTGCTACCAAATGCTACCGTCCACGACACCTAGCTGCGGACTTGGCTACTAGATACCATCGCAGCCAGCACCTGATGGCGAACGTTCTAACTAATATAGCATTATAAATCTAAACTACAAATGTTGGCTTCACACACGTGTAGTTAGCGGATGGTTCTTTTACATGCCATAAATCTATGACATGGAACCACCCGCTTTACTTCACCTCCGAAGGAAGGCATACTGAGGGATGTGTAATGCTCTTAAAAAATCCGACGACTTCAGCCGGGTTTGAACCCGCAATCTTGGGCATAGAAGCTCAGCATGCTACCAACTGCGCCACCGAAGCCACCGTTAGAAAGCTCAAAGTCCGTAGATTAATATGGCGCAAGAATAACATTTGCATGATGTTGAAGATTTTGGGCATTCCGGTGCCCCTTAATATTGTTACTCTATATTCTTTAAGCTGTATCTCCCTCTTAACATAGGTTGCAAGCAGATAGAAGAATGTGGGAGCAAGCTGAGGCTAAATTGTTTGAGCTGTACCTAGTCTTGAAATAAGAGTCTACGGTATATACAATGTGAGTACAAACTGAGACATTCGGTGACTCGTTTCGCCGTGCATGGGTTTCACCATGAGATTTGTAAAAATAGGAAGTACCATGAACCGAACTTAGATTGCGCGTGCGGGTGGTGTGATGATCTATGTGAGAGATAGCCTACCATGCTATTCGGTGCAAGAAAAGGAAGCTTTCTATGACTGAACCGTCAGAATAACGTACTTTGTAATTTTTTATGGCCATTGGCTGCAATTATACTAATAAATTGGGCCGATAACCTAGGCCTTAGGCCCCTTAAAACAGCAATTATCATCATCATCCTCATCTATCTCTATATATATAAGAATGAAAGTTTGTCTGTTTTTTTCTGAATTTCTACGGAAATTTGCGTTATTTACGCGTTTTAGACTGTTTTATGACGGATGCGCGCGAAAATAAATTTTTTGTCTGTCTGTCTGTCTGTTTGTTTGTTTGTCTGTGGACAATTTTTTGTGTCCTTATAACTCGAGAACGGCTGAGTGAATCAACGTAAAATTTGGTACAGATATCCTTCAGAGCCACGACACCAATCATTGATGTAACTCTTCTCTGTACCTCTCATAAAAGGGGGCCTACCCCCTTAAAATACTTGCTGAAATAGGCGTAGAAGGGCGAGACAAAGCTCATTTTCAGCCCCTCAGTGTGAGAAACGAAACTCGGGACCCCGAAAACCACATTTTAAGGCCCTAAAACTAACAGTTTTTGTGATATTCCCAGAAAATTAATTTCATTTAATACAATAATGAAAGGAAGCTAGCAGGTAACCATGGCAACAGAAATTCCCAGGTCCATCTATTGCTCTATTATAAGACGCAATACATTTCTATTTATTACATTACTGAGATAGTTTGCAAACGGCCAGAAGGTTATAACGGAACCAAACTAAGCTGTAAAATTCATCAACACATATAATGCGCTTAAGGGGGTCAAGGGGTACTCTAGATTTTTTTCACGCGATTTACACGTGCTGGTGTGCTTCGGAAGGTCAATTATATCCCTATCCCTATATTGTTATATTATTATTATAATAATTATTATTATTATTACACTACGGAAAGGAAGACCCCAGAGGACTGGAAAAAGGGAATAATTGTCCCCATCTTCAAGAAAGGTAGTAGAACAGAGTGCAGAAACTATCGGGGAATAAAACTGATGAGTAATTGTGCAAAGATGTTTGAGAAAGTTTTGGAAAGGAGAATTAGGACAAGGATAGAAGGAGGGATGAGGGAAGAACAACATGGCTTCAGAGCAGGAAGGTCCACAGTGAATTTGATTTTTGCTGTAAGGCAGTTACAAGAACAGCACTATGATTATGGAACAGATCTACTGATGGCCTTCCTGGACATTGAGAAAGCATATGACAGTGTATGCAGAAACGAAGTATGGAAGTCCCTGGAGGATAGAGGAGTAGAAAAATGGACTATAAGGAGGATAAAGGAGATGTACAAGGGAAGCGTGAGCTGTGTGAAAGTGGGAGGGGAGAGATCGGACTGGTTGGAACAGAGAAACGGCCTGAAACAAGGAAGTGCACTGGCATCGTTACTTTTCATTGTGGTGATGGATGACATAATGACCCGAGTAGCACAAGTAATTGGGGAAGGAAAGATGAAAGCAATGGTGTTAGCGGATGATTTGGGGAAACAAGGAGGAGGAGGTACAGGAACAGTTGGGCGTGTGGGAAGGAATAATACAAGGATATGGGATGAAATTTAGCATAAATAAGAGCGAGATGGTGATCACAACAAGGAAGAAGGAAAGAACCACAACGGGAATAACAATTGGTGGGGAACAGCGGAAGAAAGTGGAGAGTTTCAGGTATCTGGGAAGCCTGATACAAGATAATGGAAGAAACTATAGAGAAAAAAATGAGCGGGGGAGACAGGCAGAAGCATTCCGGAGGAGTGTGAGAAGCATGTTATGGAGCAAGGATGTCCCTCAGAACAGAAAAAAGATCATATATCGGACGTACTATGCCCCTATCCTGACGTATGCCTCAGAGACCTGGGCTATGAAAGGAAGGGAGAAGAGCAAAATACAGGCCAGTGAGATGAGGTTCTTGAGAAGCAGTATTGGAGCTACAAAGATGGACAGAATAATAAATGAGAGGACCAGAGAATTAATAAAGGAGGAACCATTACGGGATGGTATAGAGAAATCTAGACTTAGATGGCATGGACATGTAAAACGAATGGAGGATAAGAGGATACCCAGGAGAATACACGAGACGAAGTGGGAAGGAAAGAGACCGAGAGGAAGACCGAGAGGAAGACCGATAGACAGGTGGCTGAAAGGGATGGAAGAAAGCGTGAAGAAGAGAGGAGAAGACTGGACAGGGGTGGAAGCTGAGAGATGGTGGGAAGACAGAAGACGTTGGAGTGGCCTGTGTTCCAAACAGACCCGGCCAACGGCTGGAAACTGTGCAAGAGGATGATGATGATGATACTACGGCCTACAACGACGAGACAAAGCTCATTTTCAGTCCCTTGGTGTCAGAAAAAACACTCGGGGCCCCTAAACAGTCGTAAAGGGTCCCCGAAAACTACATTTTAATGCTCTAAAACCAAGAGTTTCTGAGATATTCCCAGAAAACTAATTTCATTTAATAAACTAATGTAGGAATGCAAGCCAGTAACCATGACAACAGTGTCTCGAAATGGTACATCCAACTTTCCATCTATTTCTGCAAGAAGTAATGCCACTCCATTTATTAAATTTCTGTGAAAGTTTGCAAATGGCTATAAGGTTATCACGGAACCAACAAATACTGTAAAATTCATCAATGCGCTTAAGGGGGTCAAGAGATACCCTTGATTTTTTCACAAGACTTAATAGTGCGATGTGTCGTACAGAAGGTCTATTATATCTTCAAACAGCAACATTATTTTCAAAAATTCCTTTAATTGAAATATTTTATTTTTAATTTTTTTTTTTTTTGCTTTTAGGAATTTGGGCCATTGGAGGCTAAAAAAAACTGAATTTTGATGCACCACAAGCCTCTATAATTTATTAAAGGGGTCTTCCTCTGGATGCGCACTTGACACAACAGTGAGGGTCAGTTTTTATGTGACGTGAATTGCATTTCGTCTACGAGGTTTTCAATTTTATTTTCACGTCAGGAAGTACACGTTAGGTAAATTAGTTTCAGAGCATATTTCAACTAACCATTTATCTTTGTCGACAAACAGGTTCCAAGCCCCTAACCATTGCAACAGTAGATTAATTGATTATGTCTGGTTATTAATACCGACGACCGTTCGAAGAATGGGTACTTCTGCTAGTATATATATATAAATCAATTTTTGGTGATAGTTTGTCTGTCTGTCTGTCTGTGGGTGTGTATGTCTCCTATGCGTTCATATACCATTCATCCGATTGCGATGAAACTTGGGTGAGATGTTGAGTATTCTCCAAGGAAGGTTTCTGACTTAGTAAATCCATTTTACAATAGGTAGCGCACGCGTAGATTCAACAAATGAGCGACGATGCGCGAAGCGTTTCAACAAAGTCCCGTATGTGTTCATATACCATTCGTCCGATAGCGATAAAACTTGGGTGAGATGTTGTGTACACTTACATGAAGGTTTCAAAATTAGTGAATACATTTCACAGTAGATAGCGCACGAGTAGATTCAACAAATGAACGATGACACGCAAAGCGTTTCAACAAAGTCCCGTATGCGAGATTGCATTTTCTAGTTCACTTTTAGCATTAGAGAGCGATACGGCTTCTTGATTGGCTGTTCCGACGAAACACGACTGCAGCAAGGGCTGTGATTAGTCAGCGTAGTTAGGCCTATAGAGTTCCAGGTTTGAACTAAATATGTACAACTCCCACTGTTTTAACTTCGTACTTTCCTGGTACCTTCATAAATTATAACGCGCTTGGCAATAGTTGCATGATAATTGTTCCTAGGCCATAAATATTTCCATATCTTCTTAAGTCAAGAAGTGTGGTGAATGGCAAGCTCATCTTTCGGCCCCGTGGTTGCCATTCATGCCATTCAGGCCGTCGGAAATTAAATAGTTTGAGCCACCTCCCATGTACTGTGCATACAATTCATGATCGGGAGTGGATGATAAGCTACTTCCACGTTCGTACAGAGTGAATGAGCTAGTCGATGAAAAACATTCTGGTAGGGCCTAATGATTCTTCTTGACTTAAGAAGATACGAGAACACTTATCGCTTGGAACAATGATCATGCAACTATTACATGGCGCATAACAATTTATACGGGTACCTAAAAAAAACTAAATTAAAACAGCGGGAGTTCTACATATTTTTTCAAACCTGGAACGACATCGCTGATAGGTTCCACCCTATAACATCGCTGACTAATCACAGCCCTTGCTGCAGTCGTGCTTTTGTCAGAATAGCCAATTAGGAAGCCGTGTTCTTCTCCAATGCTAAAAGTGAACTAGAAATTGCAATCTCGCGTCCCGTATGCATTCATATACCATTCGTCCGATAGCTATGAAACTTGCGTAAAATGTTGTGTACACTTCAGGGAAATTTTCAGGCTTAGTAAATCCACTTTAAAATAGGCAGCGCACGAGTAGATTCAACAAATGAGCTACGACGCGCGAAGCATTTCAACAAAGTCACGTATGCGTTCATATACCATTCGTCCGATAGCGATGAAACTAGGCTGAGATTTAGTGTGCACTCCAGGGAAGGTTTCTGGCTTAGTGAAACCCTTTAAAAATAGGTAGAGCACGAGTAGAATCAACAAATGAGTGACGACGCGCGAAGCGTTTCAACAAAGTCCCATATAAGGTCATATACCATTCATCCGATAGCCATGAAACTAGGGTGAGATGTTGTGTACACTCCAGGGAAGGTTTTTGGCTTAGTACATCCATTTTACAATAGGTAGTGCAACATTAGAATCAACAAATGAGCGATGACTCGCGAAGCGTTTCAACAAAGTCCCGTATAAGGTCATATACCATTCGTCTGATAGTGATAAATGTTTGGTGAATTGTTGTGTACACTCCAGGAAATGTTTCTGGCTAAGTAAATCCGTTTTACAATACGAAGCGTACGTTTAGATTCAACAAATGAGTGACTACCGGCGAAGCGTTTCGACAACGTCCCGTATACGTTCACATACCATTCATCCGATTGCGAAGAAACTTGGGTGAGATGTTGTGTACACTCCAGGGAAGGTTTCTGCCTGAGTACATTCATATTACAATACGTAGCGCAAGAGTAGAATCAACAAATGAACGACGACGCGCGAAGCGTTTCAACCAAGTCCCGTATGCATTCGTATACAATTCGTCCGATAGCTATGAAACTTGGATGAGATGTTGTGTACACTTCATGGAAGGTTTCTGGCTTAGTGAATCCACTATACAACAGGCAGCGCACAAGTAGATTCAACAAATGAGGGACGACGCGCGAAGCGTTTCAAAAAGTCCCGTATAAGGTCATATACCATTCTGCCTTTAGCGGTGAAACTTGGATGAAATATGGTGGACACTCCAAGGAAGGTTTCTGGCTTAGTAAATACATTTCAAAGTAGGTAGCACACGAGTAGATTCGACAAATGAACGACGACACGCGGAGCGTTTCAATACAGTCCCCTATGTCTTCATATCCCATTAGTCCGATAGCGATGAAACTTGGGTGAGATGTTGTGGACACTTACGTGACGGTTTCTAACTTAGTAAATACATTTTACAGTAGGTAGCGCACGAGTAGATTGAACAAATGAGTGACGGGGCGCGAATCGTTTAAACAAAATCAGTAAACGTTCATATACTACTCATCCGATTGCGATGAAACATTGATCAGTTATTGTGTACCCACCAGGGAAGGGGACTTAGTAAATCCATTTCACAATAAGTAGCGCAAGAGTAGATGCAACAAATGGGTGACGACACGCGGAGCGTTTCATCAAAATCCCCTATTGCGTTCATATAACCTTCTTCGATTGCGATGAAACCTTGATGAGTTATTGTGTACACGCCAGGGAAGGGCTTCGACTTAGTAATACATTTCTCAATAGGTAGCGCACGAGTAGATTCAACAAATGAGTGACAGCGCACGAATCGTTTAAACAAAACCCCGTATACGTGCATATACCATTCATCCGATTGCGATGAAACATTGATGAGTTATTGTGTACACGCCAGAGAAGGGTTTCGACTTAGTAAATCCATTTCATAATAGGTAGCGCACGAGTATATGCAACAAATGGGTGACGACACGCGAAGTGTTTCAACAAAATCCCCTATGCGTTCATATAACCTTCTTCGATTGTGATGAAACCTTGATGAGTTATTGTGTACACGCCAGGGTAGGGTTTCGACTTAGTAAATCCATTTCTCAATAGGTAGCGTACGAGTAGAATCAACAAATGAGTGACAGCGCACGAATCGTTCAAACAAAATCCCGTATACGTTCATATGCCATTCATCCGATTGCGATGAAACTTTTGAAAGTTGTTGTGCACGCTCCCACGAATGGTTCTAAATTAGAAAATCCATTTTACGATAGCTTAGAGGCAGTTAACGGAAATTGAAAAACATGTTGTGAATCCAAAAGCACTTCAAGAAACAGAATTTCAACGCCAACACTTTCTTCGATTGGCATTGCAACGCATGCCGGGTACAGCTTGTATACTAATAAATATACAATTTGTTTTAGTATAGTACTTGTAAATTTCATGGTGATTATGAGCACATTGTAAAATTTTAACTGGTATTCATTTGTTACAGTTCTTGAGAGGAAGCAATGACTATCTCCCCTGCAGTATTCATCACATTGTTCTTGGCATTACCACATTGTGCTGCAAGATGGCAATTCTTCAACATTTCTCGGATTAAGCATACTGATCACAATGCAGAATCAATTTGGTCCCTACTAAAAGGATCACTCAAAGGGTGTGAAGACTCGCTTACTGTGTACGTGGGGAAACACGTCTCCATCCATCTGCTGGGAAAGTTATTACAACAATTACACCAGCGAGTGTGTACCAGCGTGGAGCTGATTGACTGCCGCTCCAAGTTTGTCACTGAACTTTACATGAAGAATAAACTGTTCCTTTTCGTCCTTCAGCGATGTTCCATCGAGGCGATGAGTCACAGGTTCTTTGATATAAGCCGTCCTAACACCAGGATCTCCCGTGGAAGTTTCATCATCATCTGCACATCTTCCGTGGACAACATTGAACGATTCTTTCAAGCATTTTGGCTGCACAAGATACTCAATGTCGTAATCTTACACTCAGAGTTCTTCGACATAAATACGGTTATGAAGCAAAGTTATAACCGGATGAAAGCATTCACCTATGAACCGTTTGTGTCTAAAGTCGGAGTTCGAGTACGCGATGTGACTGAACAAGCAGTGAAGAGAACTGCGAACGTTTTATGCTCTCAAAGATCACTAAACTTACAGAATAGTACTATAAATATACTTATGGATAGCAGGTTTCGAAACAACTTGGACCACCCATATTGGATGTTCTTCAGGGAAATGTTGAACGCACTAGTTTCTCGTATTAATGCAGTTCCCGTTTTAATGAGTCGGAACAAAAACACGGATAGCACCCGTTGGATGATAGATATAGACCTCGAAGAGGAACCCATAACTCAGAGTAGTGAGATAGAATATGCTGTTCCTCATGACTTGGATTATGTCGTTGTATTTGTGCCGAAAGCTGGCCGTGTTCCTCAGTACCAAAACATATTCTTCCTTTTCGATTTTGCAACATGGTTGTGCGTACTGTTCAGTCTGCCAGTATTCATCATCAGCTGGTATATCTTAAAATGTATCAACAAAGTTGAATCGTCTCTCTTCACGATTTCCCTGAACACTATAGCTTCTTTCTTGTCAGTTTCCTTGACATCACAGCCTTTCATTCTCTCCGAGAGGTTCCTCGTCCTGTTTTGGGTATTTTACAGTCTAGTAGTCACAAGCTCCTTCCAAGGCTCTTTCACCAGCTTCCTGTCAGTCATCATATATTACCCAGACATTGACACACTGGATGAACTGTACCAGTCTGGACTTCCTCTCTTACCAACAAAAAGAGCTACTGCATCTCTGAGCACCACAGACTTTGAAGAAAGGGGATTCAAAGTACTCTCATCAGTTGACGACCATGATCTACACAAGTACTTCCATGATGTGTCCTTCAATAGGAATGTTTCGCTCATACATGCAGAATCCTTATCACTAGATTACTTCGTGGATGAGAAGTATGTTTGGGAAAGAAAATCGTTAATGCATCAAATGAAGGAGAACATGGCGGTGAGTTGGATTGCTTTTAAAGGCCCAATTAACTCGCCTTGTCTACCGGTGCTCTCCGATGTTCTTATGACTGCACTAGAAACTGGGATCTATTTGAAGTGGGCACTTCCCGAGTATATGAAATTGGTTGAAACTAAAATTATCCTTACAACGAATCCCTCATCTTCCGAGCCGGCAATATTTACTGTGAAAGATTTACAGACAGCTTTTTATGTACTGGTCATTGGCGAAGTCTTGTCTTTGCTATGCTTCATAGTGGAGATGCTGATGAAAAGAAATATTCGTTGATTTTTAAACCAAAGTCATTAATATACACCCTTAAAACTTAATCATAATAGGAATAATAATAATAGTAATAAACATGAAAGGGAAATATTGGGGAAAATCATGGATCCAGTCTGCTCAGAAGGAATCTGGATTAAATGGAAGTCTCGGGAGCTTTATCATCATGGTGGAAAGATCACTGACACCTTCAGGAAAAGGCGATGGAAGTTCTACGGCCACATTCTCAGAATGAACAATGACATGCACCATCTTCGGTCTCCAACTTATTCATTCATTGCATCGCCATCACTCATTAAGAAAAGCCCATCTTCATCAACACAAGCATCACTTTTATTCTCCATTCATTGATCATCCAACATCATTCTCAATTTCCACCTACAATTACACTGGATTATGCCGCATTCACACATCACCTTCACCCTTAATAATCTTGCACATAATAAATCCCCCTCAATCAACTTACTTACAAGAAAAATCAATATAAAATCTCCTGAGCAATACAGTACTAAAAATTAATCGGTATTCTGCCCGAAGGCAGGTCCGAGCCTCCGAAGAGGCTACCCCCAGCCGGAGTTTACGTGCGGTAGGGTGGCCAGGGTCTTTCCGCTCCTCCTTATGTTGGCCAACAGCGCGCAGTGCCTAGAACCGGCCCACCATCCAAGTTCCGATTACGCCCGATGTTGCTTAACTGCGGAGTTAGCATGGGATCCGGTGTTCCAACACGGTTAGACCGTTGGCCCAATACAGTATAAGTCAATTTAATATACTTTTGGCGATTGCGGGTGCTGTTTCCATGTGGAGGCACTCCTGAACAATATAAGTCATAAGTCCTATCTTCAATTAATAGAGCATTCGCCCCCCACCCTCCTTTCCTGCACCCACAACCCCCCTCCCCAGAAGCGATACATCTCCCAGCAATCCCATCACCAACTATCACCGCTCTGCCCCAAATTCAAAACACACACACCTCCATCAAATTCCAAAACCAAAACCCCCATCAGCCAAAATCATACCTCTCCCTAACACTATAAATCCCTGGCCTGAAGATGATGATGATGATGATAATTGTTGTTTTAAGGGGCCTAACATCTAGGTTATCGGCCCCTAATGGTTTGTGTGATGGTGAAGATGAAAATGAAATGTAAACTTATAACTAAAACTAACTAATTACTGTCTTATATACTAGAAGAAGAAATGGAAAACAAAAGGAGAATAAGGCAAATAAAGGACAGGAGGAAAAGAAATGCCCTCAACCCCCGAAGAATGCGGATTGAGGGACCTGGAAGGAAGTAGAGCCATGAAAGGCTGATAGGAAAGTGAAAGAGGAGAGGGTCAATCCCACAGGTAAGGGACAAAAGGGGGAAACCGGACCCAGCTCAGGAATCCCTCGGGGTCGCCAACTCCCGAACTCACCAGCCGTGAGCCCTTGAGGGTGTAGCAATATCCAGGGTGCACCAGAAGTGGTGGGGCTACATACACCCTGCCTCCTTGAGGGCCTTGAGCAGAAGGCAGGAGAGAACATGAAAAGAAAAAGAAGGTTGACCCCTCGCAGAAGGAAGGTATCAGAAAAGATGAGACAAGAGCCAATTAAGGCGGGAAAGAAAGAGACTCCCTAGGCCTCGGATACCCTAATACCGTCGGGGTCGGAAGAGAACAAGAGTTGACCAAGTGAGGTCAACAGGAAAGAAGACGGAGAGGCGCTCGGCACAAGTAAGTGGAAGCAATGCTGGACTCAGCTGGGGTCCCGCGGTCGCCAACCCACGTCCCTGCAGATGTGAGCCCCTGGGGGGCTGGCCCGAAGAGACGGCGAAACCGTTCAAGGGGACCCGCCGCCGCATGAGCAATTGCCCTGCGGCGGAATGAAACAACTGCTATATATATATATATACAAGCTGTACCCATCATGCGTTGCAATGCCAATCAAAGAAAGTATTGGCGTTGTAATGTTGTTTCTTGAAGTGCTTTTGGATACACAATATTTTTTTCAATTCCAGTTATCTGCCTCCAAGCAATCGTACAATGGATTTACTAATTTAGAAACATTCGTGGGGGCGTGCACAACAACTCACTCAAGTTTCATCGCAATCGGATAAATGGTATATGAACGCATACGGGATTTTATTTATACGATTCGCTCGCCGTCACTCATTTCTTGAATCTACCCTTGTTCTACTTATTGTACAAGGGATTTACTAAGTCAGAAACCTTCCCTGCATTGTGCACAACAACTCACCCATGTTTCATCGCAATCAGATGAATGGTATATGAACGCATACGGGATTTTATTTATACGATTCACGTGCCGTCATTCACTTGTTGAATCTACTCGTGCGCTACCTATTGTAAAATAGATTTACTAAGCCAGAAACCTTTCCCGGAGTGTAAAACAATTCACCAAAGTTTCATCGTAATTGGATGAATACGGTAGTATATGAACGCATACGGGACTTTGTTGAAACGATTCGCGTGCATTCGCTCATTTCTTGAGTCTACTCGTGCTCTACCTATTGTAGAATGGATTTACTAAGCCAGAAACCTTCCTTGGAGTGTACTCAACATCTCACCCAATTTTCATCGCTATCGGACGAATGGTATATCAACGCATACGGGACTTTTATGAAACGCTTTGCGCGTCGTCGCTCGTTTGTTGAAACAACTCGTGCGCTACCTTGTAAAATGGATTTACTAAGCCAGAAACCTTCTCTGAAGTGTACACAACTTCTTACCCAAGTTTCATAGTTATCGGACGAATGGTACATGAATGCATACGGGACTTTGTTGAAACGCTTTGCGTGTCGTCGCTCATTTGGTGAATCTACTCGCGCGCTATCTATTGTGAAATGTATTTACTAAGTTAGAAACCTTTATGTAAGTGTACACAACATATCACCCAAATTTCATCGCTATCGGGCGAATGGTACATGAACACATACAGGATTTTGTTGAAACGCTTCGCGCGTCGTCGCTCATTTGTTGAATCTACTTGTGTGCTACCTCTTGTAAAATGGATTTACTAAGCCAGAAAACTTCCTTGGAGTGTACTCAACATCTCACCTAAGTTTCATCGCAATCGGATGAATGGTATATGAATACATAGGAGACATACACACCCACAGACAGACAAACTATCACGTAACATTGATTTTTAAATATATAGAAGATAACAATGACAGGCTCACCAAAAGGTTTCTCAACCTTTCTCTGTCAATAAAAGCCAAGAACAACCAGCTTAGTGAAATAGAAAAAAACTTTCATGAAATTGGCATCACCGGGGAAATTATACAAGATCGACTCCATTTCAAAACAGCCATAATTTTGCTGAGAAAATTAATAGGCCAACCAAGACCAATAATCATGGACTGAAGAACGGAGGAAGAATTGCAGTGCTCAGATGAAGAGATTTGGGGAGAAGAAAAAAAATCATCAGCTAAATAAGTTATATCGCGCTCCACAGATAATAATAATAATAATAATAATAATAATAATAATAATGTATAATAATGTATTATTAATTCCGAAGGACTGGAAGAATGCCATTATCCATCCGTTGCATAAAAAGGGCGACCGAGCGGAGACCAACAACTACAGAGGTATATCACTTTTACCAATTATATACAAGGTATTATCTAAAGCACTCTTAAACAGAGTAGAACAACAAACTGATCATTTGATTGGTGAATACCAGGCAGGCTTTAGGAGAGGTAGATCGTGTTCGGAGCAGATTTGGAGCCTAAAGACGATATTAAGGATACGCCGCAGTACCAACACATTTGTCACCTTCGTGGATTTTAAGAAGGCGTATGATTCTATTGACAGACAAACTGTTCTGAACACCCTAGAAGAGCTCAGAGTCGACAGGAAAACCAGGGACTTAATCCGCCAGACTCTCACTGACACAACATCTCAAGTGAAGTTTCTAGGTGAACTATCAGAGCCTCTCGAAGTACATACCGGAGTTCGACAAGGTGACGGCCTCTCCCCACTGCTTTTTAACTTAGTGTTAGACAAAGTCATCAGGGAGTGGGAAAACAACATCAAAGGCATAAGCATTGGTACTCTGGAACAGAAAATAAAAGTAAAATGCCTAGCTTTTGCTGATGATCTAGCTATCTTTACCAAGACTAGTGAAGAAACCAAGTATGCCATAGAGAAGTTACATGAGTTAGCATCAAAGACAGGACTCCAAATATCGTATGAGAAGACGCATTTCATAGTAAATGGAGACCAGAATATCCGGAGATCTCCACTACAGACCAACTATGGAATAATTAGACACGTACCTTCCTTCAAATATTTAGGAGAAATTATTGTACCGTCTGGATTGGACAGGAAAGCTAATTTAGAAAGAGCTACCAAACTTCAGAAAGCATACCGAATAACATGGAATCACTATAATAAAAGAGTGATGTCACGAAATGCAAAACTACGGCACTACCAGACAGTTGTTCTTCCGGAAGCATTGTACGCCTCCGAAACTATATCTCTAGGAGGCCACTCTCAAATTGATGAAATCGAAATCCAGGAACGTAAAATTCTCAGGAAAATATATGGCCCCGTTTATGTTAATGGTATATGGATTAAAAGGAAACCCACAGACTTGTACACAGTAATCAATAAGTTCACTGATACCGTGCGTAAGAGACGATTGAAATTTTATGGTCACATCTGCCGAATGGACAACACCAGATATGCAAAAAAAACTGCTTGATATAATTAATTCAAAGAAGGTCAAAATCAGTTGGTTAGAAGAAATCAAACAGGACTTAAAGGAAATAAACATTACAGAAGATAGCATCATGAATCGCAAGACTTTTGGAACCCGAGTTACAAATCACACTTTCGCCGTAAAAGCTAAAAAGACCACTGGAAAAAAATGGACGGAGGAACGTAAGAAGGGGCATAGCGAGTTCATGAGGAGATTTTGGGAGGAGAAGAAGAGGAAAGCTCCATCAACCCGAGTCAACAAGTTCAAGCGCGCTCCCTAAGTGGGCAAAACGAAGAAAGAAAGAAAGAAAGAAAGAAAGAAAGAATGTATTATTAATAATATTAATAATAATGTTATTCGTTTTACGTCCCTTTTAACTACTGCGGATTTTAGAAACGCCGGGGTGCCAGAATTTTTGCCCGTAAGTGTAATGGCACGGCTCCCTCGCATTCGCGCACCCTCAAATGCCAAATGAATCCACCAGGATACGATCCTGCAATCTTGGGAACAGCAGGCAAGAGTTAACCGCTGCACCACTCGGCCAATACCCCTTAAAACCACACTCCACCACCGAAGCCAGTCGCACTCCTCAGGGGCAATGATTAAAAGAATGACAGATGAAATGAAATGATAGTGGAGAGTGTTGCTGGAATGAAAGGTTTGACAGGGGAAACCGGAGTACCCGGAGAAAAACTTGTCTGCCTCTGCTTTGTCCAGCACAAATCTCACAGGGAGTGATCGGGATTTGAAGCACAGATCCAGCGGTGAGACGCCGGCGTGCTGCCGCCTAAGCCACGGAGGCTCTTTTGTCTACTATATTATCTATAAATATAATTTCACCTGACCAAAAATTAGTCATCCCCAGGAGACATCTATCTAATATCTTGTAGAGCACAATTACTATCTGATGCTACAAGATGAGTCCATGTATGTGAGAGGGGAGGAACGTTCACATCGGCTCCTGAAAACTGAAACTGTATTGCGAGTTCAGATCTCAGGTGAGAAAATAACATACACTAAACTTGATGAGGGGAAGAAGCCCGGCGAAGAATGACGAGCGTCAAGTGATTCATTGGTTTGTTTATTAATTAATTAATTAATTATTTATTTTTTGTTTTTGTTTGTTTTTATTTAATTTTAATTTTAATTTTATTTTATTTAATTAATTAAGTAATTATTTTTGTTTCTTGTTTGTTTTTTATATATTTATTTAATTAATTAATTAATGTATTATTTATTTATTTATTTATCTGTTTGTTTGTTCGGAACGTTCATTTATTTATTTATTTAATTATTTAATATCCTATAAAAGGGGCACATTGTTTTACCTAAGTATATTAGGGTTATCGTTCAACAAATATCAAATTATATATAAAGCAATTTTACTCAGATAATACCGTATAATAAAGTCGCCTATAGCGTAGCGGTCAGCATGGTTAGCTGCCCCCCGAAGGTCTTGGGTTCGATTCCCGGCTCTGCCACGAAATTTGAAAAGTGGTATTGTACCAGTATTTTATATAGCAACAGATCACATGTATTATTTTGAAACAATTATTTCATTCTTAAGTGGAAATTTCAACTTCCAGTTGAGAATTACAGCAAGCAAGACGCGCGCTTAGGGGATCTGAATAGGCAACCCTGCCACGCAGCTAAGGTGATGTTTCAGTCAGTCCTTGATGATGCAACTCACATTATGTTTGGTAGGGAGAGTTAGCTCACAAGATGGCTTCCCTACAAGCGCGACATGAAAACATACAAATAATAACAATTACAGAGATCACAGAGGGGACCGACAACATGGAAATATAATGATACTAGCAGGTACCCGCGGCTTCGCTCGCGTCATAGTCGTGTCATATTGTTATTGAATGAAATGCATCTTTAACCCCGCTAACACCCCTTTAGAACCTGAATATCCAAAATTCCCTCCTTAGTAGACGTTTTCGACACACAACAAACATATCCCCAAAATATAATTCTTCTAACTTTAATAGTTTTGGTTGGTCGATGAGAGTGAATATCCAAAAATCTTGATAGTGGATGTTTTTCTTCTAGAATTTCACCCCTCCCCATGGGCCCCTTAAATTGGAGCTATGAAAAAACGGTCGAACACCTATTTATTTATTTATTTATTTATTATTAAGCTGATTGTTTTCCTCTGAGTTTCAAACTCCTCGCCTATGTCGATAAAGATATGCACGCTCCGTTAGGAATCCTTCAACCCCCACTTTTCACCACTTTCACTCAAAATATACACCACATCGAAAAACCATTAGACATGTTTCAGCTTATTTTTAATGATTAGTTTATATGCCAGGTATCACATCCCCAAATGAAACCACTCGTGACATCTTGTTATTCAATGAAATGCACGTTTACCCCCTTAACATCCCTTTAGAACCTGAATATCCTAAAATCTTTCCTTAGTGGACGTTTTCGACATACAACGAACATATCCAAAAAAAAAATCCTGTTTCTAACTTCAATAATTTTGGCTGGGCGATGATGAGTGAGTCAGTCAGTCAGGACATTTTCTTTCATTTATTTTTTTTGGAGAATTTCACCCCTCCCCATGAACCGCGTAAATGGGATTTATGAAGAAAAAAAAAGTTAAACACCTATTTACTTATTTATTAAGCCGATTTTTTCCCGCTGAATTTCAAACTTCTCGCTAATGTCGTTTAAGAGATACACGCTCCGTTAAGAATCCTTCAACCCCCAATTTTCACCCCTTTCACCTCATAATATACACCAAATCGATAAACCCTTAGACATATGTTTGCTTATTTTTTTAAATTAATTTATATGCCGAATATCACATCCCCAAATGAAACAACTCGTGAGATATTGTCAATCAATGAAATGCAAGTTTTACCCCCTTAACACCCCTTCAGAACATGACTATCCAAAAATCCATCCTTAGTGGACGTTTTCGACATACAACGAACATATCCTCCAAATTTTTTAAGTTTCTAACTGCAATAGGTCAGGCTGGGGGATGATGAGTGAATATCCAAAAATCCGTCCTTAGTGGACTTCCTTCCCCAGAATTTCACCCCTCCTCATGGGCCCCTTAAATTGGATTTATGAAACAACGGTCGACCACCTATTTACTTAATTTTCAAGCTGATTTTCCCCCCTGAGTTTCGTACTTTATGCCTCTGTCTTTTAAGAGATACTTGCTCCGTTAGGATTCCTTCAACCCCCACTTTTCACACATACACCTCATAATATACACTACATCGAAAAACCCTCAGACATGTATCTTCTTATTCTTAATGATGAGTTTATATGCCGAGTATCGCTTCACCCAAGAAAACCAATCGGGAGATATTGTTATTCAATTAAATACAAGTCTACCCCCTTAACACTCCTTTAGAACCTGAATATCCATAAATCCTTTCTTGGTGAACGTTTTCGACATACAACGAACGTAACCCCAAAATTTCATGTTTCTAACTTCAATAATTTTGGCTGGGCGATGATGAGTGAGTGAGTGAGTGAGTGAGTGAGTAAGTCAGGACATTTTCTTTCATTTATTTATCAGAATTTCACCCCTCTCATGAACTCCTTAAATTGGATTTATGAAAAAAAAACGTCGAACACCTATTTACTTATATTTTAAGCTTTTTTCCCGCTGAATTTCAAACTTCTCGCCTATGTCGTTTAAAAGATACACGCTCCGTTAAGAATCCTTCAACCCCAAATTTTCACCCCTTTCACCTCAAAATATACACCACATCGATAAACCTTTAGACATATTGAACCCTTTTCCCTCCGATGGATAAATGATTCGATGTTTTATTTCTTCAATTAATAAATATTTCTACAAGCATCATGAAAATAGCCAGACGGAGATGAGGAAATTTCAAGCATTTGCTGGAGACATTGGGGACATACCTGAAGCTGTTTGACAAAAGGCTAAATACTTGGGATTGTGAAAAGAATGACCATAGCTATGATTCAGAAGGACAGGTGGTGGCCACCTCAAAATAGAAGCGACGCGCAACGAGACACGATTCTGGTATGTTCATTGTAATATTCGCGCCTAGAAAAAAATATGATGCAGTAACGTGAGTGGCTGATGAATATGCTAGACACTCCTACTAGGCCAAGGTCTGATAAAAACCGCCAAGTTACAGAAAATATGGAACCAATGGGAGAAGAATGCTTACCAGCGCGGCAAGTCGAGCTTGGGCACGCTACGGCTAGCATTCACGCGGGAGATCGCCTAGACAACATCTCTACGATCGATTCTAGGATTAATGGGCATATTCTTGACCTGCGCTATTTTTCGAGTTCAATGATATTTATTTCATTCCTGTACCACCATTATTTTGTGAAATTTTTATCTAATTTCCCCCTCTACCTATACCTAGGGCCGGTTCATTTATAAGTGGCGTGAAGAGCCAAGACATTGCTTATTACATTGTGTGTGTCGAGGACACAGCCTTTTATATTTTGTGTGTCAGTGGACACAGGCTATTATACTTTGCGCGTCTAAGGACGTAGACACTTATACTTTTGCGTGTCATGAAGGACACAGAAATTATTATTAAAAGTATTAAATTCAGTGTTAGATAGTCACAGTACTATATTTGTAGGGGCAGTAGCATCGATAATTCGCCAACAGACAGTTTTGGGGAAAGTAGTACCCGAACGGCGAATTTAGTAGTCAGATATCAAGTGTACAATAATTTAATTTTTGAATCAGCACGAGAGATGACATCGTTGACCATGGAGGAAGCCTGGAACTATCAAGACTCCGTCAAGATGGTTGAGATAAGAAGCATCCAGTTGGGAGATGGCTGCGGATGTTCTTTGACGGGTGGCTGACCGAGGATGAGTACATAATAATTCTTATTATTTGATAAATTAACTTATGGTGTATGGGACATATTTTGTTTTGTAAATAATTTGCTTGTGTGATTAACGTAGTATATTTAGTTTTGGTCTGACACACCGTTTGCATGGAAATAGCTCGCATATGTAATTAGTAGAAGGTTCTTTTCTTGTTTGTTGTTTTAACTAACGTAGCTATGTGGACGACCGTGTTTGCATATGTTACGCGATGCGGTTAAAAACGTCTCTCGGAGATATGTTGTGTTTCAGAAGTAGGACTGAAGTAATATAATTATACAGTAGATTGGAGGGTAATTAATTTCTTTTGGTTTATTATTGATCAGATTCAGTGAAATTATTGCCTTTGGAGCAATGTGATTTGTGACGAAGAGCAGTCAGCTCTATCGTAGGTTGTTTTTTTTAATAGTTTGAGAGCATCTATTCAGCCGATCTGTGTGAAAAACGTAATGTCATTCCCAGAAGTGTGTGTGTGAGTGTGTGTATTTTGTGGTCATTACAAGCGGGAGTTTCAGCGTAGACTGATTTCTGGCAGCTTGGTGACAAATCCATATTGTGACCTTGCGAGGGCAATTGTGGATATTTTGATTAATGTCTGACCATATGTTAAGGTGGTTGAGTTTGTTGCTGTTGATTCCTTGAGATAACGGCACAGCTGGTCAGTTATTATTACACACTGGACTTGGGACAATGACAGGTATTAATAGAGGGGAGATGTTTCACAAGACGGACTGAAGGTTGCCAGCGAGGTAATTAGGGGAGAGTGCCTGTGTGGCTCCGTAATAACTTGAAATACAGAATTAAGAACTGATCAATGATAAAAATTGTTTAAATAAATGGGAGTTGCCTACGAATCACGATAATCTCCGAAGCGTTAGCTTAACATGCAGTTTTGTTAATATAAAGTAATATCAGCCAGTCAGGCTTTTGTTGTTGTTGGTTTATTCCATGTTTATATTCCATTCAGTGACCCATGAGTCACGTGCTATGCTGTATTTCCTTGCTTGTGTATTGAGCAACTGGCCAGTGTTGGCAGCTCATAGTCAAGTGCGTTATCGCGCTAAATGAGGGTGTCGAGAGAGATTCCTGTAAATAGTAGGTTTTAGTGTGTGTGTCAGCATTACAGTTTTAAGGGTTTTTATTAGTGTCATGTTCCATATCCGTAAACGTTGATTTACGAGATGATTGTTCGTAAGCATCGTGGCTGTTAACCCGTTGTAAACGAACAGTCATCCAAAGTACTCATTCCTCGTAGTTAGTCATTACGCGCACATAAAACCCAAATTGCAAGTTAGTGGAACCAGGATCCACATTTTAATAAAGGGGAGATCCGTCTGACTCCTCAGAATTGATAGAGATTCCTGTCATGGGAAATTCAGGGAGGATTTATTTTTATTATTGTTGTTTATTTTCTTTTTTTATGCACTATTAGTCATTAAATCATGTTATTATTTTACATCTTGTCACCTTTCTTTCTTAATTATAGTTTAAATCCTATGACCCTTACCTCAGTAGAGCATGTTGTTTGGCGAACGTAAACATCACATAGGAACTGAGCGCGACCCCTTGATTAAGATTTCTTACATTAAACACTGCTTTTCTGAAGGGTTCAATATGTCTGCTTATTTTTAATGATTAGTTTATATGCCGAATATCACATCCCCAAAGAAACAACTCATGAGATATCGTTATTCAATGAAATGCACGTTTACCCCCCTTAACACCTCTTCAGAACCCGAATAAACAAAAATCCTTCCTTAGTTTACGTTTCCAACATACAGCGAACATATTCCCAAAATTTAATGTTTCCCACTTCAATAGTTTTTGCTGGGCGATGATGAGTGAGAGAGTCAGTCAGGTCATTTTCTTTCAATTATTTTTACCAGAATTTAACCCCTCCCCATAGGCCCCTTAAATTGGATTTATGAAGAAACGCTCGAACAACTATTAATTTATGTTTTAAGCTGTCTTTTTCCCTTGAGTTTGATGAGTAAGTGAGTTAGTCAGTGGTTAGGACACTTTGTCTCCTTTTTTCCACCGAATTTCACCCTACCCCATTGGCCCCTTAAATAGAATTTATGAAAAAACAGTCGAACACCGATTTACTTATTTTTTAAGCTGATTTTTTTCCGCTGAGTTTCAAACTTCTCGCCTATGTCTTTTAAGAGATACACGCTCCGATAGGAATCCTTCAACCCCCACTTTTCACCCCTTTCACCTTATAATATACACCACATCGAAAAACCCTTACACACATGTCAGCTTATTTTTAATGATTAGTTTATATGCCGAGTATTACATCCACAAATGAAACCACTCGTGAGATATTGTTATTCAATAAAATGCAGTTTTAACCCCCTTAAGACCCCTTTAGAACTTGAATATCCGAAAATCCTCTCTTAGTGTACGGTTTTGGCATACAACGAACAACGAACATACCCTCAAAATGTCATGTTTCTAACTTCAATAATTTTGGCTGGGCAATGATGAGAGAGTGAGTGAGTGAGTGAGTCAGGACTTTTTCTTTCATTATTTTTTTTCAGAATTTCACCCCTCCCCAAGACCCTCTTAAATTTGATTTATGAAAAAAACCTGTCGAACTCTTATTTCCTTATTTTTAAGCAGTTTTCTATCCCTGAGTTTGAAGAGTGAGTGAGTCAGTCAATCAGTTAGGACACTTTCTTTCCTGTTTTTTACCCCTCAGAATTTCACCCCTTCCCACGGGCCCCTTAAATTGTATTTATGAAAAAAAACGGTCGAACACCTATTTACTTACATTTTAAGCTGATTTTTTTCCGCTGAGTTTCAAACTCCTCGACTATGTCGTTTAAGAGATACACGCTCCGTTAGACTTTTATTTTAAGCTGATTTTTTTCCGCTGAGTTTCAAACTCCTCGACTATGTCGTTTAAGAGATACACGCTCCGTTAGGAATCCTTCAACCCCCACTTTTCACCCCTTTCACCTCATAATATACACCACATCGAAAAACCCTCAGACACGTGTCTTCTTATTTTTAATGATGTGTTTATATGCCGAGTATCACATCCCCCAATGAAACCAATCCGGAGTTAATTTTATTCAATTAAATGCAGGTTTAACCCCCTTAAGACCCCTTTAGAACCTGAATATCAGAAAATCCTCCCTTAGTGGACGGATTTGACATACAATGATCATTTCCCCAAAATGTCATGTTTCTAACTTCAATAATTTTGACTGGGCGATGGTGAGTGAGTCAGGACTTTTTCTTTCAATTTTCTTTTTTCAGAATTTCACCCCTCCCCGTGAACCCCTTAAATTGGGTTTATGACAAAAACTGTCGAACACCTACTGTATTTACTTTTTTTAAGCAGTTTTTCCCCTGAGTTTGATGAGTGAGTCTGCCAGTCAATCAGTTAGGACACTTTCTTTCCTGTTTTCTTTTTCCCCAGAATTTCACCCCTCTCCATGGGCCCCTTAAATTGGATTTATGAAAAAACGGTCGAACACCTATTTACTTATTTTTTAAGCTGTTTTTTTCGCTGAGTTTCAAACTCCTCGCTTATGTCGTTTAAGAGATACACGCTCCGTTTGGAATCCTTCAACCCCCACTTTTCACCCCTTTCACCTCATAATATACACCATATCGAAAATCCCTCGGACACGTGTCTTCTTATTTTTAATGGTGTGTTTATATGCCGAGTATCACATCCCTCAATGAAACCAAGCCGGAGATATTGTTATTCAATGAAATGCAGGTGTACCCCCTTAACACCCCTTTAGAACCTGAATATCCAAAAATCCTTCCTTAGTGGGCGTTTTCGACTTACAACGAACATATCCCCCAAATTTCATGTTTCTAACTTCAATAGTTTTGGCTGGGCGATGATGAGTCAGTCAGTCAGTCAGTCAGGACACTTGTTTTTATATAAGAGATATAAGAAGGAGTAATTTAAAGACATTTACGAAGTTACAGATGCATTCAATATGTTAAGAGGTGTTAATCGCATTAACGGTACACTGTTTCGATTTATATCGATCGTAAAGCGATGGATCATGGGTAGAATCTAGCCCAGCTGAGACGAGCTCTGGAGAGAGACACTCACTCACATTTTGATTCTGTTACGATAACAAGTCTCTAATAACATTGAAATTGTGCGCTTTGAAAAAGTACGGCACGGGAATAGTGCTACTCTGCTTTCATGCAGTCGCGAGCGCGAGAAACATGGGACGACCGCATATCCCAGTGTTAACGCAGTACGGTATAGGAAAGTGTCGCGAGTGAACATTGTGCTTCTTATAAACTCTTCGTTAGCCTTTACGCAAATTCGAATGAACTTGTATTATTGCTCAGTCATCAACTTACAATACTACAATGGTGTACAGCATTGAGTTGAGAGGAAAGGTCAACCAGTACTATTTGAGAGGAGTAATGAGTAGCTAAAGCATTAACAAGGAATGCAACACGTAAGCAGGATTGAACTTCTAAGAGTGACCGATGCTTGATAATGGATTTCATAAGCAGACTAAAGGACTACCGGTATATGAAATGATACTGAGATAATTACTACTACAATAATGGATCGTCAAACAAGAGAGGAGGTGACATCAATCTCTTCGCCACAAACCCAATCTTGGCGGTTAACGTAAGAGGGGTTTTGTGCTACGGACAGCTGTTTCGGACGGAGGGGAGACGGGTTCGAGCACCTAAATTAGGGACCGATAATTCAACTTCTCAACGCCATGAATGACGGTTCGGTCTCAACAGTGATGTACTGTATGTTCCTACATGCATTTGCTCACATCAAGACGACTTAAGGTTGCTGGAGATTTCATTATTTGTAGACGGTATGAATCATGTCATATCTATAAATAACCTTTTTCACCATCTTTATTCAGTAGTTTGAAAATGGACTTGAAGATTAGACTTGACGTTCCTGTCATTTCTGTTTGATAGTCTATTTTAAGTTTTGATCCGATTACGGATGCACTTATATAGTCAATTTTTCCGCTGATGATCTCTTTTGTATTTTTATTTTTGTAACATTGCTATTAAAATTTTGGTAATAAATTACGAGGATTATAGTTGAGAAGAAACATATATCAAGAAAAAGCGTTTTTAGGAAGAAGACTACGATATCTTTGTATAAGAATAGGAATTAGGAAGATGATGACCTACTACGATATTATGAACATTTTACGACATTAATTCTGTTTATTAGTTAACAGCGAAACATAATTACTTCGACAGTTTATATAGCATTGCATTTTGAATGACTGTATTATTCTTCGTGAAACTAGGTATACGTGCATTGAAGTCTAACAACATTTTTTTTTTTTTTTTTTTTTTTTAGCGTATGGCTTTTTTTAGTGCCGGGAGTGTCCGAGGACATGTTCGGCTCGCCAGTTTTGTAGCTGCTTCGAGACGGACACCCAATGGGTGAGCTACAAGTACCGTTGGGGAGGGAAGTTGGAATGTAAGGTCGAGGAGTTGGAAGGTAGCGGCTGTGGCCTATAGTTAGGGACCAACCCCGGCATTTGCCTGGAAGGAAGATGGGAAACCAGAGAAGACCATCTTCAAGGTTGTCAGCGGGGGGATTCGAATCTCCTCGCCTCCCGGATGTGAGCGACTGCCATCAGTCATGCCGTAACGACCACGGCTAACTCACCCGGCACAACATTATTAAAGTGAATACTTGCAGCATTTTTGGATTAGGTAATTATAGCCAGTTTTTGAGTCACGTTTTGAGTAGAGATATTTTGTTGAATTAGAGTAAATTCAGTTTTCGACTTTTATAGTTCATTTTCGGTTTACTCCTGTTCTGATTTCGTATGATTCTAATGGTTTATATCACAACCTATTTATATTAGGCATTCTACCATGGTGTAGGGTTGTATGATTTTCTGAAGAGGCAGTCCCATTTTGAATCTATTTTGCGGATCTGAATTAAATCTCGATTTCTATTAAATTGGAATCTCTTATAATTTTTTTTTGTGAGTGTGGTAGATCATAAAGGAATGAATTATAATTGAGAGGTGAAACTCATGTATAAAGATGACATTTTTGGAATGTACAGATGTAATGAATTAATTGAATGATATGGAACAAAAATTATGATAGATTTTTCGGAAAGTGGATTAACACCTTGATAGTCATGTTAATTGTGAAACATGATATTTCTAGATGATTATTCGAATCTGACATAACTTTATATATGTCTGGAAAAATTATTTACAGCAATTAAGTGCTACTTTTCGTATTGAGTGAAGCAATACAGGTATTAATTAAATTATTGGAGTACATTTCGATATCAGTGGATAGTCTGAAATAGTATGAAGTTTATATTAGGAATCTCGAGTGTGGAGAGATTGCCATTTATGTAATGAATTTTGTGAATTATGCGAGTTAATAAGCAATCTCTAAATTGTATAATGATGAATATTATTCGTGATTGGAACACGAACATTGTAGTTACAATGCTAGTATTTAAATATAACCCACCATTTAAATGTTGTTTAAGGAGAAAATAATTTATCATTATTTAGATTGTTAATAATAACAAAAGTCTAGTGTGAAGCAATCATCCGAATCCACTTAATAATATTGTAATGTAATGGAGATTCGATAGGAGTATTTACTTGAGAAAGAATACGTTCGATGAACTTCAATGATTGTCGAATAAGACAAAATATGATTAATATAAATGTGAAAATAATGTCAGTGGATGATGAGAAAAATCATAGCGAAATTCGGTGAACGAATAAAAATGTAAATTAATGTGTATAGTTTGTAATTAATAATTCTAAGGTATTTTTGTATAAATAATTGAAGTTATGGTCAATCGTGTATTAACGCTTTCATGGATTTGAAACATTGCTTGTGAATGCAATCCCATGGTATAATTTCGTCAGAATTAAGGCGAACCATTTATATAGTTTTGTCATACAAAAAGTAGATGCTTATCTACAATACTCTTAGTAGACTCTGATCTAGTCCAGTCTAGGTTTTCAGTCAATAAACTGAATAATTCATTTTAATTATCGAATGATTTAGTGATTTATATTAAGAACAGGATGTGTTGGGAGAACCAGTGGAGCAATATTTCCAACGTTCAGCCATATGGCCGAGATTAATTTTAGAGTTTTTCGAGTTCACTTTGAGCTAGTTTTTCATTTGTTCTTTTCCCACTGGGACTTTCTTAGCACATTCTATTATATTGACGTGTCCTTATCCCGGCCAGGTTGATCCATGTTGGTAGAATTTTTGGGGGTTTATTTCAGCCAGGTACTTCCAGATTCTACGATCCAGTTTTTCCTTTGGATATCAACAGGAAAGACCATGTGGATACGGGTACAGTATGAGGACTGAAACGGGGTCTACTCAGCCTCGGGTGGTCCAAATGAGTAAAGTGGTTCGATTCGCACCTCAGCCATCCTCGAAATGGTTTTCCGTGGTTTCCCACTTCGTCTTCGGTCAAATGCCGGGATGGTGCCTATTGTGAGGCCACGGCTGCCTCCTTCCCTCTTCCTTGCCTAACCGTCCCATTCTTCCCTTCCCATCCCTCATGAGGCCCCTGTTCGCTTTGCAGGTGAGGCCGCCTGGGCGAAGTGCTGATCACATCTCCCCAGCTGTATCCAATCCGACCAAGTGTTCCCAGCTCTAGGACACTGCCTGGAAAAGCAGTAGAGGTGTGTTCCCTCGCTGAGTCCATGGGAACCACCAACCTGGAGGGTAACAAAAACAATAAATGTGATGAATAAATGTTAAAAAATTGATTATTGATTACAACAAGGTTTTTGGAATATGTAATGATGTGGTTTTGACAATTCATAATAAATTACAGTAGTTCAAATAGCAATTCAAATTATACTTTTCTCTTTCAAAGACAGGACAGTCAAAACAACTGGTGGTCACTAGTTTGTCTTCTGTTTTAATTTTACAACGTTCAAAATAAGATTTAAATTTTCCATGACTTGAGAGGAATTGTGAATGTACAGTATATTGTTGTATTTGTATTGTCACATAACATAATGGAGGGCGGCAGCTCTATTACTATAATATCATAATTAAACCCCAATAAAATGTAAAGTACACGTTTTTTGAACCCTGCTGTTATAATGTGACATGAAAATGACCAGGGGCGTATATAAGGGGGGTGCCCGGGGGGCCCGGGCCCTTCCCGAAATGTTTGTCGCATATAATATATTTTTATGAATTAAAACATTAAATACTAATATACTTATCATTAGGGGTCGGATTTCTATGAGAAGTCATATTATTCCCCTTGACATTATATAAGCATGATAACCAAACTTAAACAGGTTTTATTGGGCATATAAATGCATATTTAGGCTTTCTTAAGTTTTATGGCATATTTTGAACAAAATATCATTATAAACGGCATATTTTTGTAATTTTCACTTGAATTTCGTTTTATAAAAATCAGAATAAGCTCTAGAAATTATTGTTCAGGATGGACTGGAATATACTACTGAAGAACCATTCTAAAGTAGTGTATGGAATGTTTCTAACAGGTAGGAACTATTGTTTGCTAGCTGGGTCAATTCCTGGATATCGGGCTATTGTTTACACGGAGGCAGAGGTAATTCCGCAGTAATTTGTCATCGTTCTTATCTCTCTCCTTCCCCCTTCCCACCTTCAACACACTGAATGACCTTGGTCACTCATTAGGGAGCTTCAGTCATTCAGTTCCTTTCAATATGCCTAAAACGAAAGTCTCAATTTGTGGGAAGTTGCAAAGTTTTGTTCACGAGTTAGGTGAAAACATATTCAGTAAGGATGGAGTAATAAAAGTGTTTCTATGTAACGTAGATGCTATTCATTAAGTCATATTTTGAATTTTATAGGTCATATTTTTATGTTTTTAGGTCATAAATGCATACATATTTCTTACTTTTTTAGGTCATAGAAATCCGCCCCCTACTTATCATGTACTATTGTTACTAAGCGACGTGACGTATGGCAACGTTGCAAAGCAAGGCGACGGTAGAGGGATGTAAACAATGTGAAGATCAGTTTGCTCAGATCGTATGTGTACAGTATACTATATACGCTAGTAGAGTAGCAGTAGGGTATACTATATACGCTAGTAGAGTAGCAGTAGGGTATACTATATACGCTAGTAGAGTAGCAGTAGGGTATACTATATACGCTAGTAGAGTAGCAGTAGTGTGCCCAACTCTAGGAATGGGTATTCCAAGATTCAGACACCTAGATATCAAGGGAAAGGCTACAGCCGCTTTTGAAAGTTGAGATATTTGAATATCGCGCTCCATTGCTTCTAGAAGCAATTGGAAATGTTATGCAGCTAAGAGCATGTCAAGTGACGTAGCGAGTAGTAGCAGAGGTCGAGACTATTTATTGATTAAATAGTTAGCCATGGAGTAGAGACTTGAGACTTGGATCAGATTATTGGCACGGCCAAATGAAAGAGAATGCACTTGGTATCAAGTAAATCGGACCAGGGATACCAGAGATATGAGGATTTCCAGATTTCAGCTGATTCAGCGTGACCCTGACCGTTTTGAATAAAAGCCGGCCGGCTCAAGCAACTTCAGCTCACTTCGAAACAAGCACTTGCCTGGCAAGGTGCCGCTACGCTGAGCCAAGGCACATGGTTGCCGGATCTACGCAGAAGTTATTTTCAAATTGTGATAGTCACAAAAGTGCTGCGCTACAAGTGGAACTTAGTAAGTTTTCGGCAGAGAGAATCACTAAGGTGATTGATATTTTTCAACGGACACTGGTGAAATATTTTATTTCTACATGGACATATGCTAGACTTTGTCTAGAATAATACTTTGTCACAGACCAGTAATAATCTAATACTTGGATATTTTAGTCCAATTCAGTCAGTTTCATTATTTGTAACTTAATAACCACTCCGATCTTTCAGTATATTGAAGGCCAGTCTATCACGGTGTTGTTCATTAGCCGACGATGGGAAACTATAAGTTGCTTCGCGCATGATAGATGGTGATAAGCCATGCCCACGGAACGATCTTCAGAACAGCCGTTGATTGGTTAGACTGTCAGTGTTTTCTTGTACTGAAACGATTACCGTGAGTTATGTTACAACTGACATATTTGAGAATAGATCATTTAGATCTGACCCCATTTAAGCGTAATGCTATGGCTTTAATAGAAGTCAACATTAAAATGGATCAGCAGTTACTTCAAACTTCAAGAAATATCTCCACTATGTCGTGTTAGACAGATTGTGGGTATATAATGGCGGCCGATACAAGGATTGGACGTGCGTGTCCGACAGGGCATGTTTCTGGATAAATCTGGTACAGACCAGGTTCACTACGCTTCAAGACCATCAAGAAATGTAAGCCACTTTTGACTTTATATTATGCCTAGCTAATTGGAACAAACTCATTTTCTGCAGATGACCAACACATTTTTTTTTTTCGTATTTAAATCTTGCAATGATTTAGGCAAGACATATTAGAGTTATTCTGAGTATTTTCAGCACTCAGAACAGTTTAGGATCGATGACCGAGCATAACGAGGATTTATTTGAATATTTCATATTTTTGGGAAGTCACGGAAAACCGTCGATGTAACTGTAAAAGTTAATAATTATTTTTGTTGAGGAATGGATATTTTTTCCATATTCGAAGATTCGAACATGTGGATTCTCACATAATGAAATAATAATTAAATATATTTAAAATAATATAACAAATAATGATAATAATAATCCACTAATAATAATAATAATGATTTTCATAATTTTTCTAAATAATTTTTGGATCTTATATTTTTCTAATAATCATATGTATTGAGAGAGAGCCTATGAAGTAGTTTAATCATTTCTAGTTTGGAACAGGTGATTTTCCGAAGGAGAGTGTTTAGCGCAAGCCCGCATTCAACCAACATTTCAGTTCTGGTTGAACAGTTAATATTTGCAATGAGCAAAGTATATTTTTCAGATAACACGGAGAGGCATGAAACGGGAAGCAATTGATAATTGTATCAAATAGGATATTTTTGTATTTATATAAAATCATGACGTAGATACACATTCGAAAGTGAAATAAAGAGTATCATAAGTATGGTAACTTCACGGGTTGAATTGAATGGTAAAATAAAATAAACTTGTAAGTTTATTAATCTTCCAGTGTTGATAACAAGCAGAGGCTTGATTTATTGTATAAATTTTGGGAAGAAAATTTATGTGTGTGGAGTAATTGAAATGCCATTCCCAGGTGCGCAGGTTTAAGTCGCAGGAATGAGGAGGTTTTATTTGAGCATCAATCAAATAGCAGGTTCGATGGCTCAGGTTTATAGAAGGAGTATTGGAACTACACATTTCGTCGTATGAATGACCCGAAGGTTATTTCTTAAAAACCATCAGTTCTTATTTCAACCTTGTCTACGGATTCCATTAAGACTTTGATTTTGCTAGAACCCGGATTTGTCATGATAGTATTTTATTCTTCTTCAGAGGAAGACCTTTGCCGTTGTTGTTGGAATATTGTGTTCTTATGAAAATAATAGAATGGGCCACTGCCAATTAAAATAATTCTATAACCACGAATAATTTGAAGGATGTTTTCAATCCTAGTGCCATGAACTAAATGAATTTATTATGAAGCTACAATTCTTATTTCCGCATACTGTCGAAGAATTGCAAGTTGTGAAAGTTGCTAAATGGCCATAAATATAAATATTTTTCTTAATAATGATTCCAAGTGGAAAATTGAATAGTTGAATGGTTCAACAATTTATTGATCAAGTTGATGATTCAGAAATCATATATTTTGTTAGGAACTTGAAGTTCATAATCGAGTTACTTCTCGAAACGTTTAATGTCAGAAGAACAATTAATTTTGTTGTGCTTCGCACAGTTCTTCGATGCTATGCTCAAAGGTCAAATACTTTTCAGATGTTATTAATATGTGTAAATAATTTGTGTTGATTCAGAAATAATAATATTTTTTGACAATATTTTTTGAAACTGGAAAAATAAGTGAAAGTTAAAAGTTCTATGAACATTTATTCTACGAGTGTTAATATTATATAAAAATTCAAACAGTGAACTACAGTATTTCCAGTAAAGACAATTAAATTTGAACTGGATTTAATCATGAATCATCGATATAATTTTGGAACACAGTCTACAGGACTAATAATCAGACTTGTGTTTCCAAAGACAATTGTCCAATGTGTTGGGAAAATTTCTGTACATTGTGTAAATAGGAGTGTGGGTCGCCACACATGAATGATGCTGCTTTGAGCATTTTTGCAGTCAATTTTAAATTCAAAATAAAATGAGATAATTTTACATGATGTGTTATGCCCAGTTGAATCTCCTTCTATCCTTATTGTTGCATTGAGCCAAAAATCAGTAAAGCATTTTTTTCATTTGATGTCGTTTTTGCGATTAGCTTTAACCCATCTGGCGCCCCGGGATATTTTAACTCTCGTGCTGACTGATTATTGGTAAAATGCATATGTGGTCGTGCGGACTCTGGTCTAAACGGGCACAGTAGGGTATACTATATACGCTAGTAGAGTAGCAGTAGGGTATACTATATACGCTAGTAGAGTAGCAGTAGGGTATACTATATACGCTAGTAGAGTAGCAGTAAGGTATACTATATACGCTAGTAGAGATATGAAAGGAAACAGATTACTGGAGGTGCTTTTGTGGACCTCACAGCTGCTTATGTTACTGTAAACCACAAGCGATTGCCAAAGAAGCTGTACTCAGTATGTGTAACAACATAATCTCTCATTACTCTCCAGTGCCTTCGCTCTTGTGAACGTACCAAGAACAGCAACAAGTGCCCTTGAAGCGTGTGACAATTTTTTTCCCTAACATTTATACCCTCTCTCTGTAGCTACAGATACCGCCGAATGGAGCATGAGTTGGTTGAAAACATAAGATGATTGTACAGTAATAATAAAAAGTAACATTAAATGGTCTTAGTTGTGTTGGCATTAACCAAACATAAAACATCTCAACAAATTGGTTGGAAAAGTGATGTCAGATAGCCATAAAACTCGTCATTTTGCACCAAATTATACACAAGTTTCCCGGACCCCCTTTTCTTTGGGGCCTATTCCATGCCCCCTAACCCCCGGTTGGGCACCCCCCAAAATAGAACTCTATATACGCCCCTGAAAATGGCCATGTTAGCCCTGTTCCTTATTGACGAAGTATAATAAGTCATAAACATTTAAAACCGTAAGTCAATATATGTGCTTTTGAAAGAAAGGTTGGTTGGTTCTTAAGTTTAGGGGCTGCGACAACGCGGTCATGTAGCCCCGTGTACTTTGGGTGTGTGTAGAATTTGTCTGATAACCGGTGTTAATTGTGATGACTGTATTAGTGTGTGTTATCTGTTTTTTTAAATTTAAGTACAGACTGCAACTTAGAATTTTTCAAATAGTTCCTACTTTTGCCGCCAAGCGCCACCGTCAACGACTACTAGGCCAAGTTCAGAACTTAGCTACTAGACGCCACTGCAGTCGGCTCTTGACAATGAACGTAGAAACCTAAGAGTGTTGTTTACATTTTAACCTATCCAATTTAGCTTCACACAGGTGCAATTAGAGGAAGGTTCTTTAACATGCCATAAATCTATGACATGGGACCGCCGGCTTTACTTCCCCTCCGAAGGAAGGCATACTGAGGGATTTTTAACGCTCTTAAAAAATCCGACGGCTTCGGCCGGGTTTGAACCCGCTATCTTGGGCATAGAAGCTCAGCATTCTACCAACTACGCCACCGAAGCCGCCAAAGAAAGAAAGGTACTTCGAAAGATATATGGACCCGTCTACAATAACATGGAAGGTAAATGGGAGAGAAGAAAGAAAGAAAGAAAGAAAGAAAGAAAGTAAGAAAGAAGACCTGTACCAGAGGTTTGGAAAGCCACACATTGGACGGATAATGGGACAGAGGCGACTACAATGGCTTGGACACATCTTACGAGCGAACGGATCCGTTCCTAAGAGAGTCCTCCAATCTCAACCCACGGTAAAACGCCCGAGAGGACGCCCGAGAACACGATGGAAGGATCGAGTGACGACGATTCTTCAGGAAGTGGAACCGACAACTGTGGAGGATGATGCTAGAGACCGGAAAAATGAAGTGCCATCTGCAGCAAATACCTCCTATCATTTCTAATACAGTCATCACAATTAACACCGGTTATCAGACAGATTCTACACACACCCAACGTACACGGGGCTACATGACCGCGTTGTTGCAGAACCTACCAACCTTCTCTCATGATTGACTGACTTTCCTTTTATTGGATCTTTTTTGTGTTTTGGAATATTTTTTCCTTTGTAATATTTTTGGGTATTGTAATATTTGTAATATTTATCTTTTCCTATTGTTATTCTGCTGTAGGCCTCAATGGCCTGTATAATGCAATAAATGATGATGATGATGATGATGATGATGAAGAAGTCAATATTAATTTGTACATTTTATTGTACAATCTACAGGTTGGAATATTTATCTCAACGACAGGCTAACATTCCACAGCTTCTTCTTTATATTTGTACTTGATCATACCCATTCTGACAAATTCAATCTTAACCTAAAATGTTTGTCTACATAACATCCACATCACTGTTCCTTCTTCAAGCTGGTTTTATATCAAGATTTATTTATTTCGCATTTAACATATTTTTGTAACAGATCAGGATTTTTAAAATTTTAGTGTATGTGTTTTATAGCTTTTCGACGATTAATTTTTTAGAAATAGTTTTTGAGAAGAACCTTCTTTTATGGTAAAATTGTTCATGTTCTGTAAGTCTTGCTTTTCTATTCTTATTATTATTTGCGCCGAGGAAGCCCACAATGTGGTCGAAACCGGTACTAATTAATATTGACTTCATCATCATCATTTATTGTACATAACAGGCCATTAAGGCCCATGGCAGAAAACAAAGAAACATAACAAACACTTCAAATACGGTATACAATATTACAAACCAAACATTCCCTTAATCAATCCATTGTCGTCAACCATATTTGATCCGTCCGATATTTTCTATTGCCTTTTTCTTTGATCGTGTAATTTAAGACTGGTAGGTTATCAGCCTTCCGAGCCCGAGCTCAGTGATGGAGCTGCCATCTAAGGTGCTGAGCCACCCGGTTTGTTATCCAAGTGACCTTCTTCTAGGCGAGTTGCCTTCTCCACGGCTCATAGAGTCTCACCTACCCCTACCCATACCTATTGGTCCGGGTATATATATTTAAAAAAAGGATCATATAAAATTGATATTAATTCAAAAGGTAGGGATCACCAGCTATTACAAGGGGAAGATTGTGTACATAACCTAAAATTGTAAACGTTGATTGACAACTATAAAGATCTGTCACCTCACACAAACGTGCGGGTTGTCTTGGGCATGATATAGAAGGCGGTGGAGGCCCGTGTGCTCTTTCTCAGTGAATACAAAGAACTACGAAATATCAAATCAACGCAAGACAAACAAACATGTCTGCAATTTAGGACAGACAAACATACTGAATGATGCATTTGAGTGAACTAGCATAATGAGAGCACAGATTCATGAGATAACAGGAACTGACACTGGTAACACAATTAAAAAGCTGTGTAAACACACGATGATCCCTTAAAACAACATAACACAACATCAAATGACAAATCCATGACAGACCACATTAGGACTTATTACCCTGCTGATAGTTATTCTTTTGTGCGCGCGACAATCATGGCCGCAGCTTAACAAGTCCTTAACACACCATGGTGAGGAATAAAATAAGTGTATTCTTCTGACTGTATAGCCTATAGCATATAGCTGACCACAAGGATCCAGAATACTCAGGTATGTAGCCTACAAAATTATGACATTTCCAAAAATATTTTGAAGATCATTATACGGGTACTGAAATTAATTCTAATTTATGATATGTGGAAAATTAGTTTTAAAAAATATTCAGCGAGTCCATTGTCACAGACACAACTTCACGTAGGAAGTCTGCAGTGAAACCCAGTTCAGACTCTATGTCACACACAAGTTTCGTCCTTTTGCCTCTTGCTTCGAAGAGTAATCCCCATACCTTCCATTTTGATGACGGTGTGTAGTGATATTTGGTAAGGCATGCTTCATAGATGTCTCTTTTCTAGAAATCAACCTCCATTCCCTGCTGAACGGTATTCTCAAACCAGTTACTTCATCCTTTACGACGATATGAACTGCAACAGTACTGTCGTGGTGTGGGTGACAATGGACGTTGGCGTGGCAGTAATAGCATTTAGTGGCTTTGTAATAGACTACCAGAAAATATAATAAGTAGTTCCGTGACGAACTAAGCCTACTTTAAAAAAGTTAAGATGCATGCCAATCTATATATATACCTATCTAGAATAATGACGAAATCAAGATGGTAATACTAATATTTCTAAGTACTGCAATTTTAAATACACCTGAAATAGTGTAGCCTAATAAAGTAACTTACTACAGCTGGCAGCCCTGGGGACTTTGAATACATTCTTAGTTCAATCTCTTAAGATATAGAATGCACATAAAAAATTTGGATGAAGTCTAATGGATAGTATGGACGCTACATGCTGTTTGATATTGGATTTATCAGTGCGCGTAAAATCATGTTGGGAACAATGTCATGTATGTGATGCTCAGAATTAATCTGAAATAGTACGATCTATTATAGAGCCAATTTTGGATAAAATCCATTTGTTAGTATAGAAGTTACATGTAATTAAAAATTGAAACTATCGGAAAGCTTAGAATCATGTTGGCAGCACTGAGGTATATTAGTCTCCAAATTAATCTAGAATGTCAGCTACTATGTGTGCAGAGTTTAGAGCTGAGGGCTTGCATACTTTCAAATATATTGATATTAGGATTAAACAAATAGATAGAGCATTTATTAAAAGTTGGCAGCCCTTCTGGTTCTTACGAATATGCACAGTCATAACTGTTATGGTACACAAAGCGCATACGAAATTTGGTTGCAATCCATTTGTTAGTATATACGTTATATGCATTTAAGGACTAGACCTATCAGCAGGCTTAGAATCATGTTGGCAACACTGATATATATAAGTTTCACCAAACTAAGGTAGAATGATAGGTACTATACGTGTACAAAGTTTAGAGCAGTTGACTTGCATACTTTCTGATATATTGATATTAGGGTTAAAACATAGAGAGAGCATTTATTAACAGTTAGCAGCCCTGGTGGCTCTTTAGAATAGGCACAGTCATATCTGTTGTAGTACACATAGTACATACGAAATTTTGTGGAAATCCAATCGATAGTATAGAAGTTACATGCATTTAGAAATTGGACTTATCGGCAAGCTTAGAATCATGTTGGCAACACTGGCATGTATGGACTTCTGAAAAATAATCTGGAATGTTATTCTCTATAGGTGTGCCAATTTTGGAATAGTTCGCATGCATAACTTCTGAGATATCCAACATAGAGCTCAAATTTCAATTGCGATTTTTCAGCAGTTTGTAGCACTGACGTCAATTTCAAATATGGCCGTGAGATAGTCAGGTATAGATCTTTACTCTTACCAAATTTTGTCTCAATAGCTGCAGCCGTTTAGGAGTTGATAGGGAGGAGGACACACATACATACAGACAGACACACATTTTCCCGGATCGATCTCATAAGTCTACTTTTTCATCATTTTTGCAAAATGAGAAAAGAAGGCTAAAAATTGCACCTACCCTACCAATCTTTAAAAGGAGGCTAAAACAGTTTATGTGGAATGATTATAAAATGTCGGTTTGAAGAAATTCCAAACTCTGAGAAGACAAAAGAAGGCCACATTGAGTACAAAACCTTATGAAAACTACAAAGTGTTGTATATATTTTCGTACTGAAAACTATGTAAACTAAACAATGAATTATAATTTGTCGCCAACAAGATAAAACTGTACGATTCCTTTGTATATGAGTCCTTGACTCGTTAAGGGATTAATAAAAGTAATTAATTAATTAATTAAATTTCCATGCAAACGGTTCCGCGAGCGGAAGACAGGAAACAAAATAGCCCTGCAATGAGCATTATGCCTGAAGGACCAATTAAAAGTCGTCGTTGGCTATTGCGCCTGTACTATGCGGGAGGGACGAAGAAGTTCAACCCCGTGAATCTGTCCACATCTACCGTGACGAACACTGCCACATTGAATACTAAGACTGCATGATATTTTCTCTTTGAATCACATTTTGTAGCAAAAAACACGAGTTGTTCATGGCTGATCTAGGAGGCTGTGATATCATTGCATCCCAGCTAATATAATTTTTATGTTCGACGATGTCGAAATGTAAATATTGTTACGAATGCTAGACAGCTTCGTCGTCCCGCGCGTGACTCAGGCCGCCCCAGGCTATCCTGACTGTGTGTTACCAGCGATTTGCGCAACAAGAAGACAGGCAGTACAAAGAGACCGTCTCGAATATTCGTGGCCCTACTGGTGTTGGAATTCTCGAGAAGGTGTGAACCCTGGTCAACTCTGGAAACATCCATCGAGTTAACAGCCTCGCTATATAAAGCGACCTGGCCAGCGAGGGAGGGACAGTGTTCTTGAGCGAGTGCGACAGTAGTTGGTGACGTGACGTGAGAAATTACGAAACCCTAGAGAGGCTGATTCTCTTGACAGCAAAGGAGTGTGAATCATACGGAGGGACTGTGTATTTGAAGAGTGTGTGTTTTCCAGTGCGGCAGAGGTCATTGTGGTGAATTGCGAAACAGTGTGTAGTTCAGAAACAGTGAGTGACAGACTGGGTGCAGTCACTTCCAGCCAGGACTCGGGTCCACCTCATTAGCGAGAGGATTAACTGCAGGACCGAGTGAACGGGTGAGTCGAGCTCCGTGAAGGAGGTAGCTTCTGTAAGACAGCTAATTGTTTCTATTGGCTTATTGTACGGTGTATATTTCTGACCTGCAATAAAGCAAACGTTTCTTTAAAGGAACAATTGTGTTGTGCTTCTACCCACCGTAATCCAGTTAACGAACTTGCCACTAGGGGCAACACGTAACAATATTATATGTCAGAAAACTGTATCATAATGGGGGTCATTAAAAAAGCACTACTTTTCATTATGATACAGTTCCTCCAACCAATCAGAGCTAATATTTTCTTTCATTGACCAATTAGGTTAGGATAGCTTCACACATGCACTCAAAATCCGACATGTCAGACATGAATTACATGATTTGAAAGTTGACAATGTAGCCTATATTGGATCAACCATTGTAGTTACAATCCCAAACACAAAGACAAAATCAGAACGAAACTTTACGGTAACAAGAAATTACTATGAAATATGCATGAAATTTTGGAATCTACGTCCAGAAGTTTGCAACGCACCATCCTACCCTAGCCTATACCGACATGGAAAGTGTCTACCGTCCGTAATGTTCGCATAAACAAACTGCGGAATATTGCAAAATAAATAGCACTGTACCTTAAATCTACAACTCCAATTTCTACACAGGGCATTACATTCGTAAGATCTCGCCGACAATTTTAGTGAATGCTGTTGTTGACATAATCACACCAGAACGTCATGGAGGAAGCAGGCATATGACATTAGATCCACGGAAATTATAATCCAGCTCTCTGTTCAGTAAAGGAATTTCTTATGCGAAACTTTTCCGCCAGATGTCATGACTGTTCCATTTGGGACTCCACTGATTTGCCTTCCGATGACATCGAATTTGAAGAATAACTAGTTCATAATACGATACATTTTAATTTTAAAGCGTTTGTAACAGCCTATTTTGTGTTATTTGACCAAAATAACAAAATGATCCAACATAGTACCTGTGCGCTATCTGTTGGTGCTACTTCAGGATAAACAATGTTTCAAAGCTTTGGAATTCGTTATTGGGTAGAGAGCAAATGCTGAGCCCACACAATTTCTAAGGAGAAGAAGAAGTCAACCGATAGAATTTCGACGGATATTTATGAATATTTATGGTAGAACAAATAATAAAGTTATAATTATCGTCGAAAATAAACAGTCGTATGCAACTCGCCTATAATGGTACGGTAATTAAGACATTCGTATGGAAATTATACAACGAGCAAAGCGAGTTGTAAAAACGGACGGATTGCCATTATAGGCTCGTTGTATAATGTACTATAAGTTGCACTGCGTGTTTATTATTGCTGGAATACGAAATATGTTTTTGATTGGAAAGGCTTAAACTGGAAGTCAAAAGAAACAGAATGCTTACAATCAATTTCGAGCAAATTCTTCTGTCAACCTTCACGCCTCTTACCGCGTCAATGGACACATCGTAGCCTTAAATGTTTCACTTTCCGTTCCTTTCCGTTTGCCGAGTACGGCGTTCATTTACTGTCAAGTCCCCTGCTAATGAATGATCGTGTGGCCTCCGGAGAGGCCGAGTGCAGGTCTTTCTAGTTGACGCCCGTGGTCGACCTGCGCGTCGTAATGAGGATGAAGTGATGATGAAGACGTCGCATACACCCAGTCCCCGAGCCACGGGAAATAACCCCAGGATATTAAAATCCCTGATGGCTCAACCGGGAATCGAACCCGGGGCACTTCTGGCCAAATCCTAGCGCGCTAACCATTTAGCCACGGAGCCGGACAGTCCCCTGCTATCAGATGTTGAAGAACATCTTCACGAGGATATGAACTGTAACAGTACGATGGTATAGGTGGCAATGGATGCCATCATGGCTACCAGCAGAGAACTGTCCAAAGTGAAGAGGTCGCAGGCTGTCAGTTGCAGTTTGACGTGGACCAGTTGTTGTGAAAACTGCAGTAGTTCTCTGTTGAAAGGATACTGTAACAACTGTTGGTTTAATAGGACCGAAGTACGTTCATCTTCAGTAACCACACATTGGCACACACATGTAACAAATAACAACTTGAAAACGTTCAGCAATACCATCATTAAATTAAGAAGAACCTCACCAATGGCAGGATTTGTGGAAAGTATTGTAATTACATCAAATATACTTGAGACAATAGTGACCAGGACTTGGCTCAACATGCAAACAATAGACACTCCAAACATAGAATTGAGTTGGTGTGCGATATGAGATAAATTCATGTGTGTGTGGGAGAGGGTGTCTAGGGCATTACTTTGAGGCAGTCTACTGACTAACAAGATATTGTTTCTCAATGATCGTGGGTGTGGATAACAGGATGCCATACCAAAGCCAAATATGTTCACCAGACGTTCGTTCACAAGAGATACCCTGTGTTGTAGCACAAAAGCCCAGGCGACGAACTGCAATGTCATGAAAACCACAACTGTATCAGCAAAGAACTGTATTGTCACGTCCAAACTCTCGAACAAGTATATGCACAGTGCTGTGCACGCTCCAAGATACAGGATGCTCAAAACTATGACCATTGTGCTCAGCCAGCGAATTCTGGTGTGTATGGGGTGAATGAAACAATCCAACATGGCGTCCGTGCACTCCAATGTCAGCAGCATCTTGCGAGTATATCCGACACTTCCAGTGAGATACATGCCAACAGAAATTAGAGCTGCTATATATGACGAGTACCTTCGTAATATGTGAGGTACGAATCGGACCAGTACATCGCTAGTTTCCACTTCCCGGTGCAGTGCGTCATACACGAACAACGATGCAATCAGAACGATGGAAATTAAGGAGTAGATACGTGAGTATCTGGACGGTTCAAGTTTGGTGTTCCACCGGTAGTTTTCTGCAGAATCTGTTGCTGAATATGAGAACGGCCCAAGACCCATTAACTTAGAAATGCAATAGAGAGGTTTCAGAGCAAAATAAATGTTGCAGTCTGAAGAATTCTGCGTCTGTTCCTTGCTGAATGTCATTTCACACGTAAGATAGGACGCAGTTTTGAATGAAAGCCAGTGTGCGTTGCTTGCAAATACACAATACTTTCGTAGAACTTGACATGTGACGTGACAAACGAGTGGTCCCGGATGTCAGACAACTGTGACTAATGGTCATTTCTCAGGGGACAACACATTAAGGATTACGGTACACTGAATAATCTATTAGCAAGGCTTTATATCGTAGAGTTACTCATTGCAATCACTTGATTGTCTTACACTACGGAGGGAATAAATCACTAAAGCGGAAAGAAAGAACATTAAGGTCTGGTCTGTTGATGATAAATTGTCTTATCAGGGCGACGATATGTAGAACAAGTAGAATCCTTCCCCTATCTCGTGGAGTAGCGGCTAGCATTCTTGGCTGTCACCCCAGAACTCCGGGTTCGATTCCAAGCTCTGACAAGAAATTTAATTTCGGTCTTAGGGTTGGAACGTAATACACTCAGCCCCGTGAGGCCAAACTGAGAGGAGGTGGGTTTGACTCCCAGCTGAGTCACCCTAGAAGTGGTTTTCTGTGGTTTCCCACTTTACTCCAAGAAGTACCGGGATGGTTCCAAACTTAAGGTCACCACGTACTCTTACACGATGAAAAAGTCTATTTTTGTGGCATCACTTTACTAAGTATTTCCTGGGTTTATACTAAAGGTACAGCTATGATTCTTGTCACATATAAGAAGCGGTATATTCTGAGCTGATGTTGACCATGTAGTGCTACTTTGCTTTCATAGGATGTGCGAAATGAATACAAATTTGGACAGATACATTTTCAAAAAAAAGGTTGTATAAGTTGCTTCAGGTACACATTTCTCAGTTGTTTTTCAATCAAATACCCTCAAATTTTGTTCACATACTTGGAATGGATCCTGGCAGATGAGTAACCACTTTGTTTCATTATTATTGGGATAGAATGCAAGAAAAAACCCGATCTCTTTCTTTATTTATTCAAAAATATGTATCAATTTTTCTCTTCCCAATCCATGCATACTATGTTTCGGAAGTGAAAATAGGTTAACATTCAAGTACTCCATTAGGCAAGTTAATGTAAAAAAATTAGCCCTCCATCTAAAATGGTTTCCTAGTTATTGGCACCTAAACATGAAAAATGAGTATTAACGGAAAACAGCTGGCAAAGTTAAAAGTGTATTATTCAGAGAATGGGAGGCTAATTTTAAAAACTCATTTAAGGTACGGTACTTGTAGACATCAAAACCCCAACAAGCTATATATATTTGAATTCAGAAAAGAATGAAGAATTTTATGGCGCTAAAATCAAAGATCGATTTTTTCATCATGCAAGAGTACGTGGCGTCCTTAAGGCCACGGCCGCTTTTGTAATTTTCTTTATCTTTTACAGTATTACTCTTTGTAGGTTACATGATCTTCCTCTGCATGCTGAGCTTCTATGTGCAAGGTCGCGGGTTCAAACCCGGCCGAAGTAGTCAAATTTATTTAAGAGCGTTAAAAGTCCCCCAGTATGCCATCCTTCGGAGGGGAAGTAAAGCCAGCGGTCCCATGTCATAGATTTATGGCATGATAAAGTTCCTTTCACAAATTACACTTGTGTGAGGCTAAATTATAGGTTAAATTTGACTAACGCTCTTAGGTTCCAAAGTTCGTCACCAGGCGCCGACTGCGGTGGTATCTAGTAACCAAGTTCAGAACTAGCTGGTCGTTGACGGTGGCGTTTGGTAGCAAAAAAAGGAACTACATTAAAATTCAATGTCTGCAGACCTTACATGAATTTAAAAAAAAACAGATAACACACACTAATACAGCCATCACAATTAACACCGGTTATCAGACAGATTCTACACACATCCTAAGTATACGGGGCTACATGACCGCGTTGTCGCAGCCCCTAAACTGAGGAACCAACCGATCTTCCTCTGGTGGGGTTGTGTTAATAATAATTAAAATGGTTGAACGCCTACAGCTCGCCTATTCTCCCGTAGGCAGTCCATACATCGCTATTCGGGTCTTCATTGGAGTCCATTAAGGCTGAGAACGAATGCTCTACCAGAGATTTGTAAATTATCTTTCAAAAGTTGTTCAAGTTTAAGATTATCTTGTTTTTATGGTTGTCATGTATTTATGGATTTGCTTTACCATTTATCTACACAACAGTCTCCTAAAGGCGTAATAATGGCACGCCTCTACACATATTTTAATGTCTCTTTAGATTTTAGCTTGTTTAAGAGTGTTTATAATTTTAATGTGTATTTGTATGCCTGGATCTTTTTATGGTTGGTTCCTCAGTTTGGGGGCTGCGACAACCCGGTCATGTAGCCCCGTGTACTTTGGGTGTGTAAAGAATCGGTCTGATAACCAGTGTTAATTGTGATGGCTGTATTAGTGTGTGTTATCTGTAATTCAGGTAAGGACTGCAGACGATCAATTTCAAGTAAGTCCTACTTTTGCATCAAAATGCTACCGTCAAAGACACCTAGCTGTGAATTTGGTTTCTAGATGCCACCGCAATTGGCACGTTGGAACTAATAGACCGTAAATCAATCTAACCTACAAATTTAGCTTCGCACAATTGTAGTTAGTGGAAGGTTCTTTTACATGCCATAAATCTATTACATGGGCCCACTGGCTTTACTTCCCCTCCGCAGGAAGGCATACTAAGAGATTTTAACTCTCTTAAAAAATACGACGACTTCGGCCGGGACTGAACCCGCGATATGATGTTTTTATGTATTTGATGGAATGGTGTTTGTCTGCTGTATCTTCTATCTTCTATATATATGAAGCTCAATGTTTGTCTGTTTATTTATACAAATCTACACCGTTTCACCGATTTGTATACGTATCCTTTGGAACCATGCGGGTAACCCTGTCCACTTTAAATTTCGGACATTGCACTCCATTCCCTGTATTTAGGCCCTTTGGCACAAAACTACACCGTTTAACTGAGGTGAACCGAATTTTACATACTTAACCTTCGGAACCCGACGAATTACACTGTTTACTTGAAATTTTGACAGATCACTCCATTTCCTACATTTAGGCCCTTTGGCACAATCTACACCCTTTCACCGATCTGAACGAAATGTTGTACACTTACACTTTGAAACCCTGCGGGTAACACTGCCTACTTTAAATTTTGGACGAACCATTCCATTCCCTGCATTTAGGCCCTTTAGCACAAATCCACACCGTTTCACCTAATTGCACCGATTTCTCCATATTTACCCTATGAAACCCTTTTGGTGACACTATCCACTTGATATTTTGGATAACCCTCTCCATTCTCTATGAGCCTCCGTGGCTTAGGCGGCAGCACGCCGGCCTCTCACCGCTGAGTCCGTGGTTCAAATCCCGGTCACTCCATGTGAGAACTGTGCTGGACAAAACGGAGGCAGACAGGTTTTTCTCCGGGTACTCCGGTTTTCCCTGTCACAATTTCATTCCAGCAACACTCTCCACTATCATTTCATTTCATCTGTCAACCATTTAATCATTGCCCCAGGGGAGTGCGACAGGCTTCGGCAGCCGGCACAGTTCATATCCTCGCCGCTAGATGGGGGCTTCATTCATTCCATTCCTGACCCGGTCGGTTGACTGGAAGCAGGCTGTAGATTTTCATTTTCTCCATTCTCTACATTTAGAATAACAGACAAAAGGAACTTAAAACCCACGTTTTAAGACCCTAGAACCATTCATGTCCGTAGTAGTGTAACTGTAAGAATATTTTGATACGGTATGTCTATTGTTGGCTGAAGAATTGCGAAAATGGTTACATCTTGCAGTCACGGGGAGTAATTAGTGCAAAAGGATTTCTTAGGCTCCTTAAAACAATTATCAACATGAACATATTATGGCTATGTATAAGTGCGATGGTGTTGGTGCAGTACATTGAGGTTATCAGCTGCAATAAGCGTTGGTGCTTTCAAATTTACTTTCATTTATTCCGATCCTTATCCTTGAGCGCTATGTGGCGTAAATGACACTAATGCTACCTCAGGAGCTCGGGACAGCCGAAGTTTTCCAAAGTGCTCTGATTATTTTCCTAGGGCGCTATGCGACAAAAGACGACATTATTGGTCGCTACTTTTCTAACAGCCAATGAGATATAGACCCTATCAGTGTCTTTTATTTCACTTACTCTTCTTTCTAATAATATTTTTCAATTCGTTTGTAAATTACATATGTCAGTACTGTAGTTAGTAACTAGGCGTTTCCCTATTCAATATTATCATTACAATTACGGGAAAATGACCTTAACGTTACGTCCATTTTAGTGTACTACTTATCACCCCCCACTAACACCACCACCACAAAAATTTATTTTTGATGTGTAACATCTTTCCGCTCGGTTGCTGGATAGTTTTGTGGGAGTGATTTTGAAAATTGGGGACGGAAGTGAATCGGGCGGAAGTGGATCGAACGGAAGTGGATCGGACGGAAGTGAAGACGCACTGCCAGAAAAATGGGACGGAAGTGAATCGGGCGGAAGTGGATCGAACGGAAGTGGATCGGACGGAAGTGAAGACGCACTGCCAGCTGGATGTACAATTGAAAATGTGTGTATTGGAAACAAGGCAGTGTGTGCTCTGTAGCGCGAGAATGTTATGGCAATACAGTAGGCAGTGCATTTAGCAGGCACTGGTTTGACGAGCACAGTGGCAAATGTTTCACCGACTTTCATTTGTCATTGAGCAGTTTATGAAGCTTCACGTTCAAGGTTGAATATCACATGGGGTAGGACAAAGACGACAAATGACATTTAAGTAAGCGGCATCATTGTCAAGCTGTGGGTGAGTAGTCAAATATTAAATGCATAACAGAATGTCGTTATATGAGTGGAATAAAAGCTGTATTTTCATCATATGTGAGACTAGGTCATTTCATGATTGTAGGAAGCCATGTTTTGATTGTTTACGATTAACTGTATGAGAGCCTTGAGAATAATGAATGTTATAGTTACTGAGGAATGTGCTCACAGTATTTGAGAGTACTGTCGACGTTGTGTGTCACTTTGTTCTTATGAATTATTAATGTAAAAGGTAGGAAGCTTGTAGTTTTTCGTGTCCGTTAATCTCACGATCATGATCCACGGCACCTCCCTTTTACGTGGAATGCGAACCACAGGACATGGCATTTCAATTCGAAAATCTCACATGTATTGACCGGGAATCAAACCCTGTCTACCTTGGTGAGAGACTAACAGCTTGACCGCTGCACCACAAATGTGACAGTAGCATATCTCCAATTCAATCTATACATTCATCATAGTACCAGTATGAAAATGGAGTGTAAATTAGCATTTTAAGAATGTCCAAGCTGTGTAGTATACGAGTAGGATAACATGTCAGATGTTACACATCATTTGCGACTGCTGAAAGGCTCGCATCTTTTTATTTTTTATTTTTCTGTTAGTATCATGTCCCAGTGCTGTAGTAGTATTCACTATCAACCATAAAACAAATAAATCCACCGGGCGAAGCCGGGCACTACTGCTAGTGATAGATAAGGCTGAGAAAGGGTCAATCAATGGCCTGAAACATGTAGGAATATGTAATCGAAGTCCAAGAATAATGTATTGATCGGACGGAAGTATTTGTGGGATTTTTGTCATTTTGTAAATTTATTTATCCCTTTATAAGGCAAAAGACTGGGGGTATAAAATAATTATTTCTTTTTGCACATTTGTAGTTGGGCGAGATAGATGAGTAGGAATATGCTACAATTTTATAGGTGTGGATTCTATTTTATGAAATATGGGGTGGGAAATTCTTATCCCACTGCCCATACCCGACAGTATGTTTTCTTAAATAAGCAATGGGGTAATAATCCCCCACCTCCAAATTATGATGATACTGTGTTTATCAGTCAATAATGAGAGTCTATTTAACATGCTATAGAATATACTGTACAAAACACACATCACGCTCTATAATTTAAAATACGTAGGAATATGCTACAATTTTATAGGTGTGGATTCTATTTTATGAAATATGGGGTGGGAAATTCTTATCCCACTGCCCATACCCGACAGTATGTTTTCTTAAATAAGCAATGGGGTAATAATCCCCCACCTCCAAATTATGATGATACTGTGTTTATCAGTCAATAATGAGAGTCTATTTAACATGCTATAGAATATACTGTACAAAACACACATCACGCTCTATAATTTAAAATACGTAACTACCACGCAACATACGTCCAGTGACTTATAACACCTTTGCTGAAAACTGCACAAAAATATGAAAGTGATTTTGGAATGTTAAAAGTTAGTATATTCGAATATAATTTAATTCAATAATTTCAAAATAGTAGTCTATTTGCTAAAAACACAGAAAATTATTATTTTTTAATTATATTCTATGGCAAACACCCTAAACAGGGTAATTATTTCCTTTCTACCTGAAATATATTAACTCAAGTGACCAAAAACATTATTAACATTATATTTAAATTATATACCAACATTTCCAAATCTCCTATCTTCAATAAAGACACCATCTTCTGTAAAACAATGCATTGCATTCACTCAACACGACCGATACCGGGTGAGTTAGCCGTGGTTGTTACGGCGTGGCTGCAGGCAGTCGCTCACATCCGGGAGGCGAGGAGGTTCGAATCCCCCCGCCGGCAACCTTGAAGATGGTTTTCTGTAGTTTCCCATCTTCCTTCCAGGCAAATACCAGGGTTGGTCCCTAAACTATAGGCCACAGCCGCTACCTTCCAATTCCTAGTCCTTACATTAACACTTTCCTCCCCAGACAACACTCCCCACGCGACGGTACTTGTAGCTCACCCCATGGGTGTCCGAATAGAAGCAGCTACTAAATCTGGCGAGCAGAACATGTCCTCGGACACTCCCGGCTCTAAAAGCCATACGCTAAAAAAAAAAAAAAATTACGAGCCTTGCAGTAGTCGCATATGATGTGTAACATCTGACATGTTATTCGAATAATTCCATATTACTTACTCGCATTTTTTAAAGAATGAACTCATAGTGCTATCTTGTGCCAGCAAACATGAAAGGATTCTCCAATGCATCTGCAGTAGTGACATATACCTGCAACTGTATGCAGGAGCAATCCACTGCCTACTTGATGCGAGCTGCGCTTTATACCGGCCAGTTAGTGAACCCATGCCAGCGGTGTTATTGAAAATGGCCTCTTATTTCCGATATAGCGCACTGCCAAATATAGGCGCGATTAAAAATTAGGTGTGCAGTAGGTATATTAAATGCGTTTCTCCCAGTGATGCGTTTAGACCAACGAAGTTTCAATTATTGTTAGTAGTCGGTGTTAATATACTGAATTCCTACGTTGTTTGGAGTGTTGGTTGATGCGATATAGCACTCAAGGTATCGAGTGCTTATATTAAATAAGAATACAGAAAAAGTAAGAAGATTTAATAAATCGTTTTTTTTTTCAGCAAATATGATATAATGAATATTTTCACACCAAAGAACGACAACTTGAAGATGATTTATTGTAGGAATTTCTTTAATGGGGCCTCCAAACCTTGAGGTAAACCGTATGCGATTTACATTCCACATAGTCACATGGCTTACAGTACGTCGTTGTACCGATCTCCGCCACCGCGCGCGCTCATTGTTTCCGTCCCATGCACTTCCGTCCCATCCTCTTCCGTCCATCCACTTCCGTCTCTTTTCCAAAGGCACTCCCACAAAAATGTCCAGCTACCGAGTGCCACAAAAATATCCAGATACCGAGTGGAAAGATGTTACACATCAAAAACACTCAACCGAACTGGCGAGCACATGCACTGTGGAGACCACTGGGATATATGCTTCCAGCTTTTGGTTTTTGGTGACAATATACATCAAATTAATGGGTTTTGAATATTTCTGTGCAGCTAACTTGTGGATGCAAGTGGAACTGCTTGAAATGAAAGGGGTGGGAAGACTCTCTCCCTACCACCGTTCTATAAATAGACTACATGGTAGGGGAGTCCGGTGCCTTGGGGTAAATCTGAGACTTGTTCTCATACAAAACTGTCGCTTACAGTGACATCGGACAAGAGTGTAAACTCTCAAAGATTGATCGCCACTTTAGTGGAAAATGCAGCTCATCAATGCGGTTCTCATCAGGAGGAAAAATAAATACATGGTGGTAAGATATTATCCCGACGACTTATAAAGGGTTCGAATGCTCTCCCAGCAATCGATTTCGGACATGGGTTGTATCGCTTATTCTCCCAGCTCGGCTTCGGAGGTCCGGGTTCGAATCCCGGTTTGAGGAACGGAGTTGCTTTGTGAATCAAAATTGAGAAGAGATGGGTTCGATTCACACCTCAGCCAACCTGGAACGGGTTATCCATGGCGTCACTCACTAACTCCGAGAGGGATCATTCATCTACCGTCGCAAAGACTGTGTGGGTGCTGAACACACTTTGTCAGCCGATACAACTGGGGATGGTGTCAGGCGACCGCTAACTTGGGTATAATTGGTTGGTTGGTTCGTTAGTTTAAGGGCTGCGACAACACGGTCATGTAGCCCCGTGTACTTTGGATGAGTGTAGAATTTGTCTGATAACCGGTGTTAATTGTGATGGCTGTATTAGTGTGTTCTGTTTTTAATTCAAGTAAGGACTGCAGACATTCGATTTTGAAGTACTTCCAACTTTTGCTACCAAACGCCACCGTCAACGACCATCTATTTCTGAACTTGGTTACTAGATGCCACTGCAGTCGGCTCCTAGCGACTAACGTTGGAACCTAAGAGCGTTAGTAAAATTTAACCTATTTGCTTCACAGTTTCAGAATTTCTTCCGTTTCCGCGTTAGGCAGTTTTCCGTGCCGATTTCAGGACCTTCCAGTTCGCAATGGCAGCTAATTTTTTGTACATCGCCAATTTATGGTTTCCTCATCATCTCTACGACATTTCATTGTGGGTTTCGATATGCCCTTATGGACAGTTCCCTTGTGAGTAGACCCCGTTCCAGTCCTCATACCACTTTTCAAATTTCTTGGCAGAGCCGGGAATCGAACCTTGGACCTCCGGGGTGGCAGCTAAGCACGCTGACCGCTACACCACGGAGACCATTAAAAAGATATTTGAGAATGAAATTATTTCTAAGCAGGATTAAAGAAATATTTAATATTTTTTATGTGGCCATGAGGAAAATTATAAACAGTTCTGTTGTCCAGTTGAAGCCTTCGTGGCTTAGGCGGCAGCACGCCGGCCTCTCACCGCTGGGTCCATGGTTCAAATCCCGGTCACTCCATATGAGATCTGTGCTGGACAAAACGGAGGCAGGCAGGTTTTTCTCCGGGTACTCCGGTTTTCCCTGTCAACATTTCATTCCAGCAACACTCTCCACTATCATTTCATTTCATCTGTCATTCATTTCATCATTGCCCCGGAGGAGTGCGTCAGGCCTCGGCAGCCGGCACAGGTCATATCCTCGCCGCTAGATGGGGGCTTCATTCATTCCATTCCTGACCCGGTCGGAGACTGGAAGCAGGCTGTGGATTTTGTCGGTTGTCCAGTTCTCTTTTCTTAGTAGCTGCGGGCCCTTCAAGAGGCACGAGCCCCAGGGCTATGGTCCCGTTTGCCCCTCCCACTCGTCGGGCCTGGTGAGATCTACCTCCGCCTTCCGGCGTGCCGAGAGGGATTTTATTTTATTTTTTTGTTCGTTTTCGTAGTCAGTTTACCCTTCAGGTAGGCCTTTCCCAGCGAGGTATCCGACCTTTACCGCCACTACGGGCAGTGTCCTGGAGCTTGACACCGGTTCGGTGGATACAATTGGGGAGGCGGTACTAGCGCCTCGCCCAGGCGGCCTCACCTGCAAAGCGAACAGGGGACCTCATGAGGGATGGGACGGGATGGGTAGAGATGGGAGGGATATACAAGGAAGAGGGAAGGAGGCGGCCGTGGCCTGCCGGTAGGTACCACCGTGGCATTTGCCTGAAGACGAAGTGGGAAACCACGGAAAACCACTTCGAGGATGGCTGAGGTAGGAATCGAGCCCACTCTACTCATTTGGTCCATCCGAGGCTGAGTAGACCCCGTTCCATTCCTCATACCACTTTTCTAATTTACCGACAGAACCAGGAATCGAACCTCGGACCTCCGGGGTGGCAGCTAAGCATGCTGAGCACTACGCAACAGTAATTTTATACTGTTTATTAGTTTATATTTAGATGGTATTTTTCTTAGAATATCAGTATGGGTGTGTCTTACGACATTGGCCATACCAATTACGAGCATCACTTCCGTATTTGCACTAAAGTTTCTCAACTGAGTTCCGAAGTGACTCAGAGTACAGACACGTAAGGCAAGACCAGGAAAACACGGACTAGGTTAGCGATAAGGTGTTATCTCGACATCAAATTGGTCTCCATCCTACTCGAGGCCAGGCATTCAGCTGACATCCACCATGGCTAGCGCTCTGTTCAAAGTAGGCTCTGTCGCTGTATTTATCCTGTTTCTGGCAGTGGTACACGTTCGAACCCAGGGCGTAGGAATGAGTGGTAAGTACTATAATCAATACTACTAATAATATATCTGTCCATATTATCCTTTCCATCTAGGCATTCCATTTCGACCACGTTATTTAGTTTCTTGGCAACTATATAACCAATACATTTCTTACCAATTCATAAAAACTTCGTCACACCTATCTTCAAAGTTCTCTCTACAATATTTATCTACCTGGCAAATACATATCAACCATCATTTATAACCTAACTTAGGCTATTTTCACATCCACATCTCTTCAAATGAACGCTGTTTTATCAGAACTTTTTCATGTTTTTCTTAACACATTTTATCACAGATCTGGTTTTTGGAATTTTACTTTGTGAGCTCTCGGAACAAAAATATTTTTAGTATCCTCTGTTATGGCAAAATTTTATTAAGTGTATGTTATTGCATATTTTACTTATCCTATACTACTCTGAGATAAGTCACAATGTGACTGAAACCAAACTGGTCCGGTTTTAATGTACAACATATATTGTAATAAATAGTTTATTCGGTGCTTTTTTTTTTTAAACAAAATTTTAGGGGTACTCTCAGTTGTTGTCGACAAAAATTGCAATTTTCGGCAATTTGCAGAGTCCAGTTTTTACTTTATGGGCTGACATGTTAGATGAAAGGTTGAATTGGGTTAATATACTAACTCATTCAGGGGCGTATATAAGGGGGAGGCCCAAGGGGCCCAGGCCCCCCCCCCCCCGCAATTTTTGTCACATGTATTATTTTTTTATGAATGAAAACATTAAAAACGAATATACTCGTACTTATCATGTACTATTGTTACTAAGCGACGTATGGCAACGTTGCAAAGCAAGGCGACGGTAGAGCAATGTAAACAGTGTGACAATCAGTTTGCTCTGATCTCATGAGTAAAAACATAACCTCTTATTACTCTCCAGTGCCTTCGCTCTTATGAACGTACCAAGAACAGCGGCAAGTGCCCTTTAAGAGTTTGACGAAAGTGTTTTCCCTAACTTGTATACCCTTATCAAACGTTTGGCAAATTTCCCTCTCTCTGTAGCTACCGGCACTGTCGAATGGAGTTTCAGTTGGTTGAAAACATACTTAAGATATTCTACTTCTGAAAACAGACTCAGCGGTCTAGTAGGCTATTGTTATCTATTCTCAGAGACATACATCTCAGCGGCTTCGATGGCGTAGTCGGTAGCATGCTGAGCTTCTATGCCCAAGATAGCGGGTTCAAACCCAGCCGAAGCCGTCGGATTTTTTAAGAGCGTTAAAAATCCCCTCAGTATGCCTTCCTTCGGAGGGGAAGTAAAGCCGGCGGTCCCATGTCATAGATTTATGGTATGTTAAAGAACCTTCCACTAATTGCACCTGTGTGAAGCTAAATTGGATAGGTTAAGAATGTAAACAACGCTCTTAGGTTTCTACGTTCGTTGCCAAGAGCCGACTGCGGTGGTGTCTAGTAGCTAAGTTCTGAACTTGGCCTAGTAGTCGTTGACGGTGGCGCTTGGCGGCAAAAGTAGGAACAGATAACACACACAAATACAGTCATCACAATTAACACCGGTTATCAGACAGATTCTACACACACCCAAAGTACACGGGGCTACATGACCGCGTTGTCGCAGCCCCTAAACTTAAGAACCAACCAACCAGACATACATCTCACTGACGATGAAGTTATAAACCGATTTGGTAATGCTTCAAGAAACCTTGACTTTATATAATCAAATAGTGGAAGTTGTAAATCAAAACAGTAACATTAATTCTTCCCATGTAAACACTATCAAGTGAGCAAGATGATTGCATTAATAAAAAAGTAACATAAAATGGTCTTAGTTGTGTTTGACATTAACCAAACATAAAACATCACAACAAATTGGTAGAAAAATTGATGCCAGATAGCCTTAAAATTCATCATTGTGCACCAAATTATACAAAAGTTTCTCGGAGAGAACCCCGGACCCCCTATTCTTTGGGGCCCATAACATGCCCCCTAACCCTCGTTTGGGCACCCCCCGAAATGAAACTCTATACAGGGTGTCCCACCTAACTTTGCGACCTCAAATATTATCGAAATGAAACAAGATTTGAAAAATCTACTTGCGCAGGAATGTAGCCACGTCAGGGGGTCACACAATGGGAGGATATGCACAATCCAGTAAATTATAACAATATCACTTTCAACGCAAAGTTACCTTTTTTAAAACGGAACATACATGTTTTTTCTAGCAAAATCAAGAGTAAACATACAATTAATGATAACAGAATTGGTTTCACATCTCTAAACCCCGTAACTTCTGAAATAACTAACGTTGTAGAGGATGGCAATGGAGACACTGTTTGTCAAGTTTAACAAATGTGTAGAACTGAACACATAGTTCAAAATGTACAATTACCGATATCCTAAACAAACTTGTGGCCTATAGCTTAAAGAAACGTCATGTTTTTAAATTACATCCAGCATGGAAGAGTCATTCACAAGTAAGCAGTAAAATCTTAACTGATGAAACTGTGTCACTTCAGCGGATGTTCAATGTGACCACCGTTTGCATCAATGCACTTCTGTAGACGGTGAACAACAGAGCGTTGTACTGATCCCAGTGTTTCCACAGATATTTCCGCACACGCCGAAGTAATATGCTGTTGCATATTCGCTATTGTATTTGGGACTTCCTGATAGACTACCTTGCAATGCGCTCCAGAGAAAGTAGTCTTAATTGCGTCAAGTCGAGGGACCGTGCTGGCCATCTCACAGGACCACCGCGTCCTATCCACCGATTTGGAAACTTCTTATCCATTACATCTCTGGCAACACGTGCGAAATGTGCGGGGCACCCATCATGCTGGAACCACATTGATACACGAGTTTCCAATCCCACGTCCTCCATGAGAAGGGGTAACGTGTCTTGAAGAAATGATGCATATCGCTGTTCGTTTAGTGTTCTCTGATGGGACCTACAATACAGTTGCCAGTGATACCACACCAAACATTGATACTCCACTGTCGTTGGTTAGTAACCTACAACTTTAGTTATTTCAAAAGGTACGAGGTTTAGAGAAGTGAAACCAATTCTGTTATCAATAATTGTAAGTTTACAATTGATTTTGCTACAAAAAACATGTATGTTCCATTTTAAAAAAAGGTAACTTTGCATTAAAAGTGGTATTGTTATAATTTCCTGGATTGTGCATATCCTCCCATTGTGTGACCCCCTGACGTGGCTACATTCCTGTGCAAGTAGATTTTTCACATCTTGTTTCATTTCGATAATATTTGAGGTCGCAGAGTTAGGTGGGACATCCTGTATACGCCCCTGAACTCATTAATCCATTGACTTTCAGCTTTTTCCATGCCTGGGTGGATGTAAAATAGTTCGTTATTTTCTTCATCCTTCAAAACTAACCACACTAACCCCCCCCCCCCCCCCCCCCTCCAAACACTAGCCTGCGTGCTTATAGGAACAGAACTTCCTTTTCACGATTGTTAGAGTATGTTACTTATTTTTGCCTAAACAAGTAAATTTCTACGAATAAGGCAGCAATTACACAAAGCATTTGTCGAGCAGAAAATAATATGGCCTTTTGTTTCGATTATGCTGCTGAGTGTCGAGTTGCCGACCAAAACAATCTGATTCAATAGATCGATTTAAATCGAGGATTAGCCTTACTTGAAATCTCCTCCAGCTGTTGTGAACACCGCGTTGACGCCAGCTGATCGATGAACTTTCAAGTCGGAAGTTATATTTGTGGGACTATTGTCGACCAAAATATTATGTGTACTCGAGTTTTAAGGTTGTTTGTGATGTAACCAATAGACCTACATAAAATCCAGCGTTGCCAAGATGGGCTTCATCACGTGTCATGGCGCGCCTCGCTCGGAAGTGATGGGCTCCATATCAGCAACGCTGTACAACATTTCCCGGAGCGGCTAGCTGGTGAACCATGTCTTAATTCCCCGTACAAATACAAACCTATATAAAATAAGTGAATTAATTTACGTATTTCACAGTCATACAGCATAACTTTGTGATGTATAAGGAGTACAACGCAACCAAGAACTACATTTTCCAACGACCCCGAGCCGAGAAAAAGTTACCTTACAAAAATGATAACGACTTTCGTTCTTGAACACACAAAATTTTCAAGGTAATAAACCAGTTATACAACATTCCAATGTATATTGTGTTAAAATTTGGATTCTATCTGATGACTGGTTTGTGAGATAATAATTCTTATATGTGACGCATGGTTGAAACACGCTTAAAAACGGGCACTTTTTGTGTTTCAACTGCGATAAAAAATATTAAAATATAAATTTAAAAATCCAAACCTACATGAACTAACGTAAAATAGAACGACGAAAATGATGTTATTGGATTTTATGTAGGTCTATTGGTTACTTCACAAACAACCTTCAAACTCCAGTGCACATAATATTTTGGTCGACAGTAGATACACATGTACCAATATGTTTTCTTAAACAGTTCTCAAATGTTTAAGGGGGTACGCGTACCCCCGCGTTCCCCCCTGAAAAAATGCCATGATCCCTCCCTATATTATTCTGCTAAGGTCCCATTAACAACCTACACATATGGGGTACCTACAGGTTCAGCATAACCCAATGCATAAGCGAGACGCACTCACTTACTCTTTGAATGCATCACAATTAAATAAATACCTTAAAACATGTATATTTACAATGAAATAATTATTTATTTATTTTTATTATTTATTTATCGTATGGCTTTTAGTGCCGGGAGTGTCCGAGGACATGTTCGGCTCGCCTGATTCTGTAGCTGCTTTCAGCGGATACCCTAAAGGGTGGGCTACAAGTTCCGTTCAATTTCAAGTAGTTCCAACTTTCGCCACCAGATATCAATGATACCTAGTGATAAACGTTGGAACTTTGATAGAGCGTTCTGACGAAATCTAACCTAACATTTTTTGCTTTACACAAGTTTAGTCTGTGAAAGGACCGCCGGCTTTACTTCCCCTCCGAAGGAAGGCATACTGAAGGATTTTTAACGCTCTTAAAAAATCCGACAACTTCGGCCGGGTTTGAACCCGCTGTCTTGGGAACAGCAGTTTAGAATGCTACCGACTACGCCACCAAAGCCGCTAATGAAATAATGGAACACGGTAACCATGGTAATAGAATCTCACAGGTCCATCTATTTCTGTAAGACGCAATGCAATTCCAATTATTAGCCTACTTTTCACATTTTGCAAAAATGAGGAAAAAGTAGTCTTATGAGATCGGGCAAATGTGTGTGTGTCTGTCTGTCTGTCTGTCCTTCTGCCTGTCTGTCTGGCTGTGTGTGTGTCCCCCCCTATCAACTCCTAAACGGCTGCAGCAATCAAAACCAAATTTAGTATGAGTAAAGATGTGCACCGGAATATCTCACGTCCATATTTGAAAATGATGTCAGTGCTACCAACTGCTGAAAAAACGCACTAGAAATTTGAGCTCCATGTTGGATATCTTGCAAGGTATACATGGGAGCTATTCTAAAATTGGCACACATGTAGATAATACTATTTCAGTTTAATTTCCAGGAGGCCAACCATGACAGTGTTACCAAAATAATTTTAAGCCTCCTGATAGGTCCAATGTTTAAATGCATATAACTTTTACACCATCAATTGGATTTCAACCAAATTTTGTATGTAATGTCTGTACATAAACGGATATGATTAGGCGTATTCTTACGAGCCACCAGGGCTGCCAACTGTTAATAATTGCTCTCTCTATTTTTTTTATCCAAATACCAATATATCAGAAAGTATGCAAGCTAACAGCTTTAAACTATGCACACGTATATTCTGACATTTTAGATTAATTTGGAGTAACTTATATACGTCAGTCCTACCAACATGATTATAAGCCTGCTGATAGTACCAATTTTTAAATACATGTAACTTCTATACTATCAGTTGGATTTCAACCAAATTTCGTATGTGCTATGTGTACCATAACAGATATGACTATAAGTATTGTTAAGAGCAATCAGGGCTGCCAACTGTTAATAAATGCTGTCTATATTTTTTTAACCCTAATATCAATATATCAGAAAGTATGCAAGCCAACAGCTCTATACTTTGCACACGTATAGTACCTGACATTCTAGAATAATTTGGAGTAATTAATACAAGGCAGTGCTGCCAACATGATTCTATGCCTGCTGATATATCCAATTTTAAAATACATGTAACTTATATACTAACAAATGGATTTCATCCAAAATTGGCACAACAAGATATCATAATATTTCAGATTATTTCTGACCAGCACACGTATGGTATTGTTGGCAACATGCTTTTACGCGTGCTGATAGATCCAGTGTCTAACTGCATGTAACGTCCATTGGACTTCAACAAAATTTTGTATTCTGCACCTAAAGAGATGGAACAAAGAATATATTCAGTCACCAGGGCTGCCAAATGTAGTGCTCTATTAGGCTACATCATACCAGGTATATTTTGAACTAATTAGATATTTCGATATTACCAACTTAATTTCGTCATTATTCTAGATAGGTTCATATACTGTAGAATAATCATTGGCATGAAAAGTAGGCTGTATAGTTCTTCACGGAACTTCTTGTTACATAATGTGAAAGTTTCCAGACGGTTATAAGGTTATTACTGAACCAAATTAAGCTGTAAAATTCATCAATACATACAGTATAATGCACTTAAGGGGGTCAAGGGGCACTGTAGAATTTTTTCACACAATCTTCACGTGCGAGTGTGGTACGAAAGGTCTTTTTCACCCGACTATAAATGGTCTCCGAAAACCACATTTAAATGCCCTTAAATTAACAGTGTCTGTGATATTCCCAGAAAACTAACTGCGCTCTGATATACCTATGAAGGAATGACAAACCCCTAACCACTGCACCAGTAGCTGAATTGATAAAGTCTGACCTTGGATAAATCAGTCACAGCATTAATGTTTGAGATTTTGCTAACTGTACTCTTTACAACTAGAATATTCGCGGGCGAAGCCGCGACGGGTAATGCTAGTTATAATTAATACGGCACTAGGGAATCGGGCTATCATAGTCATTTTATGTCATTTTACAATACTAATAAGTTTGAATGTATATGAAAACGGCCCAGGTGTCGGCTGTATTGAGTATATACTGTACGCTTTGGTACGACTTCGGCCGGGTTTTAACCCGCGATCTTGCGCATGGAAGCTCAGCATGCTACCAATTACTCCACCGAAGCCGCCGAAGAAAGACGCTAAAGTTTCTAAATAATCGATGCAAAATGTGACAACCATGTTTAATAAATAGTAAATTTAGAGAAGTGTATTAGTAATAGGCTTTTTTATATCGTATGGCCTCGGGTACCGGTTGCAAGCTTTGTAATTTGACACCCATAGGGTAGCTTGCATGTCGAATTTCGTTGTTCCTTGAATCACTATGAAAGTCAAGGAGGTTATACAGTGAAACCCCTCAAACCCGAACCCCGGAAATCCGAAATCCCGGGTAATCCGAACGACTTCTTTCCGACAATTTTAAGTTAGAAAAACACACGCAAATAAGAGAAAATTATTTAGTCATAAAACAATTATATATTCGACATTATAACCTTAATTTACATAATTATTTGAGAAATTAACAAAGAAGTACAGTTAACATACCTGACAAACACGCTACAAACTTATCTCATCCAGGATTGAAAAACGGAATAGTTGGTTATTGTAATTTCTTAGGTTAATCACTTTGCAAAAACAATGAAATAACAATAGAAACACACAAAATATCACGTAATCTTTCACTAGAAATCAGTTAACTTCAATTGTCGAAGTGATGAAAATCTTCCCGCGGTGACAATTGAGCGCCAGCGTCGCATGAATATGGCATCGTTTGGCGTGGCTGCAGCGTGTTGTTCTACGAAGCATAATGCGACGTCAAGAGCAGATGCAGCTTCAGGATAAGTCACATTGTCTGTCGAAGTTTCTTCATCCTCACTGTCACTAGCCTATCTCGCTCAATGTACAGTCCGATACGGCAACGAGGGCTTGTTATTATGTTAGGTAATGCAAATTTTTCGGATAATCCGAACAAATTGAAATCCGAACAGGCTACAGCCCCAATTAGTTCGGATTTGAGGGGTTTCACTGTATATCTAAGCTCCTTGAAAACTACAGCGCTTCCTAGTAGAGAAATGAGGAACTTGGTGTTGGCGGAAACTCCCGAGATTAATTTTGGCATTATGAACACGGCCTACTGAATTCAAATGGGTTCTTTGACATGCCAATATCATATGACATGCGTGTGGTATTTTTGCCGCCTTTCAAAAATCACTTACCGCGGCCAGAAGCGAACCTGCAATCTTGGGGTTAGTAGACCGACACGCTATCCACTCACCCACCGTGGCAAGCAGTAATAGGCTAAGAAATAGGAAGACATACGGTATGCGTCTCTAAATGCCGCAGTGGTTAAAAGGGACGTAAAACCAATAACAATATTATTATTAATAACATACGGTATATTTACTGAGTGGTTTTCCGTGGTTTCCCACTTCGTCTTCGGGCAAATGCCAGGATGGTACCTGCCGTAAGTCCACGGCCGCCTCTTTCCCACTTCCTTGCCTAACCCTCCCACTTCTCCTTTCATCAGGCCCCTGTTCGCTTTGCAGGTGAGGCCGCCTGGGCGTAGTGCTGGTCACACACCCCAGTTGTATCCCTGACTCGAGTATCAAGCTCCAGAACACTGCCCTCAGTGGCGGTAGAGGTGGGATCCCTCGCTTAGTCCGTGGGAAAAGCCAACCCGAGGGTGATAATGATGATCGTGTGGCCTCCGGAAAGGCCGAGTGCAGGTCTTTCTATGTAGTTGACGCCCGTGGGCGACCTGCGCGTCGTAATGAGGATGAAGTGATGATGAAGACGTCACATACACCCAGTCCCCGAGCCACGGGAATTAACCTAAGGAGATTAAAATCCCTGATGGCTTGGCCGAGAATCCAACCCGGGGCACTTCGGGCCAAAGCCTAGCGCGCTAACCATTTAGCCACGGAGCCGGACTCCCTCGAGGGTAAAACTCTAGCGAAAAAGCGAATATTTACTGAGAGTTTATTACTTAACTGTCTGCCATGTCCTATGTTCTATCTGTAGTAGCCTACCTTGTTGCCAAGTTTATGTGTACCACTTCAAATTCCCTGCTCTAGTAAAACAGGGTAATAATAATAATAATAATATCGTATGGCCTCTGGTGCCGGGTGCAAGCTTTGTAATTTGACACCCAGAGGGTAGCTTGCATGTCGAATTTCGTTGATCCTTGAATCACTATGAAAGTCGAGGAGGTTAGATATCTAAGCTCCTTGAACACAATCGCGCTTTCTAGTAGAGAAATGAGGAACTTTGTGTTGGCGGAAACTCGCGAGATTAATTTTGCCATTATGAATACGGCCTACTGAATTCAAATGGGTTCTTTGACATGCGTGTCGTGGTTTTGCCGCCTTTCAAAAATCACTTACCACGGCCAGGAGCGAACCTGCGATCTTGGGGTTAGTAGACCGACACGCTATCAACTCACCCACCGTGGCAAGCAAATACAGGGTGTTTCAGGAGGAATAGTAAATATTTTAGGAGGTGCTAATTTAGATGAATTGCAATTTTAAAAAAAAGATACGAGTCTTACAGTAGTCGCATATGATGTGTAACATCCTACTCGTATACTACACAGCTTGGACATTCTTAAAATGTTAATTTACACTCCATTTTCATACTGGTACTATGATGAATGTATAGATTGAATTGGAGATATGCTACTGTCACATTTGTGGCGCAGCGGTCAAGCTGTTAAGTCTCTCACCAAGGTAGACCGGGTTTGATTCCCGGTCAATACATGTGAGATTTTCGAATTGAAATGCCATGTCCTGTGGTTCGCATTCCACGTAAAAGGGAGGTACCGTGGATCATGATCGTGAGATTAACGGACACGCAAAACTACAAGCTTCCTTCCTTTTACATTAATAATTCATAATAACAAAATGACACACAACGTCGACAGTACTCTCAAATACTGTGAGCACATTCCTCAGTAACTATAACATTCATTATTCTCAAGGCTCTCATACAGTTCGTCGTAAACAATCAAAACATGGCTTCCTACAATCATGAAATGACCTAGTCTCACTTATGATGATGAAAATACAGCTTTTATTCCACTCATATAACAACATTCTGTTAAGCATTTAATATTTGACTACTCACCCACAGCTTGACAATAATGCCGCTTACTTAAATGTCATTTGTCGCTCCAGAGGAGTGCGTCAGGCCTCGGCAGCCGGCACAGTTCATATCCTCGCCGCTAGATGGGGGCTTCATTCATTCCATTCCTGACCCGGTCGGAGACTGGAAGCAGGCTGTGGATTTTCATTTTTCACTTAAATGTCATTTGTCGTCTTTGTCCTACCCCATGTGATATTCAACCTTGAACGTGAAGCTTCATAAACTGCTCAATGACAAATGAAAGTAGGTGAAACATTTGCCACTGTGCTCGTCAAACCAGTGCCTGCTAAATGCACTGCCTACTGTATTGCCATAACATTCTCGCGCTACAGAGTACACACTGCCTTGTTTCCAATACACACATTTTCAATTGCACATCCAGCTGGCAGTGCGTCTTCACTTCCGTCCGATCCACTTCCGTTCGATCCACTTCCGCCCGATTCACTTCCGTCCCATTTTTCTGGCAGTGCGTCTTCACTTCCGTCCGATCCACTTCCACCCGATTCACTTCCGTCCCCAATTTTCAAAATCACTCCCACAAAATTATCCAGCAGCCGAGCGGAAAGATGTTACTCATCAAAAATCCATATAACATGTGTCCCACTTGTATTGCATACAGAGATACAGCTGGTAGTATTTAACCCAAAGAAATGTAAAGCCAAGGCAAATGAGGACGTTCAAAGTTGATTTTCAAAAATTCCACCACCAATGCATTTTGCACTTCTCTTGATAACACCCCGTGTAGCTCTTCGGAGGGCGTCTTGGCGTTCTTTGAGTAGGGCTACACTATACATAATCCGAACGACCAACTCAACTCTTGTGTTAACATTTTCTTTTAGACTTCGCTTTTCAACCATCCCCACAGGCAAAAATCCAAAGGGGTAAAGTCCGGCGACCTTGGTGGCCAAGAAAAGTGCCCATATCTCCCGATCTATTTCCTGGGAATGTAAGGTTTAGATGTTGTATCACCAGACGACTAGAATGTGCAAGAGTCCCGTCATGCTGGAAGAACATAGTCTACGCATTCTTGTAGCCAAAGGAATCTCTTCCAATAATGCTGGAAGTTAATCTTCAAGAAAGTGTTGATAATGGGGTCCTGTTAGGCGATGCGGCAACATAACAGGCCCAATCAACTGATTGTCAATCAATCCACACCACACATTTACAGAGAAGCGTTCCTGAAAATGTGTGTCCACTATGACATGTGGGTTTTCTTCTGACCACTGATGTTCATTACGAGTGATATTGATACAGTCACGAGTGAACGTGGCTTCATCAGTGAAGATTACAAATGGGATTACTTGGCGATTTGCACGTATCCAACGACAACATTCCAATCGTCTATCTGCATCTCCTGCTCGAAGGTGTTGAACGGGCTGGTAATGACACGGATGCAACCCGTGCATACGTAATGTCCGCCATAATCTTGTACATGGAACACCGATACGTGCAGAAAATCTACGTGTACCAACACACGAAATGACAACTGCTCTGGTTACATACCAACGTCTGTATCTCGGTACGCAATAAAAATGGGACACATGTCATATGGAATTTTTTATCATTTTAAATGAGCTTGTCGACTTCGTCGTTACGCTGGGGTCTGGCGTTACGTTACGGTGACGGGACGAAATGTACACAGATGCACTGAGATGTGTGACATCATAGTACCGCTTGGTGCATGTGTTTCCCCGACAATCTCTACTTCGTTAGTATAAGACAAAAATCCCTGATTCTTGGATGTCACAGGTTATCTCGAGAAACACTGGATTGATTTTGATGCGGTTTTCACCATCCTGTAAAGGATATCTCGAGGAAAGATCCTATTGAAAATAATATGTGTATGATCAAAGGAAGCCAAGCAGTAAAGATTTCAGTGAAAAAGACGAAAACAAACTTGGCGTCCGTGCGCTTCTTAAGCTTACTCTGGGCAAACCGTTAAAAATATCAATATACTATGAGCGTAAGAATTGGTCAGCATGAAAAGTTCTACAAGTCCGCGAGAGCATATCTCTATCTTCAATACATCGACCAATATAAGTGTTTTTAGACTGGATGGAAGGCGCACGTCCCCGCGCGCTCTGGTGAGTGTAAGGACACACAGGAAGCGGCGCGGCGCGGCGCGGCGCAGGTATTGCACAAACAGGACGCGACATCGTACGGGCGGCTGTCGACAATATGGCGCTGTCTAAAGCTGCTCGAACAAGTATCCTCGGTGAAAATAACTTTTTAAAATTTACATTTTTGAAACGACGGCGGAGGAGCGAGTGGGTGAATGAAGTGTATTTGGGGAGAGCCGATTATGGGGAGTAACATCACTTGTTTCCAGTTTTAAGAAGGCACGAGCATCACTTCGTACGTTACATGAGGATGTCAATCTCAACATTTGGTTATAAATATAACAATAATAAAGTGTGCTTGTGTTCTCCACAATGTTGTGAGGGACAAAGATGGTGAAAATGACCCCGTATTCAGAGAAGTGCGTTTTAATGCACCTCCAGGCACGACTCGACACAGACATAGGAGAAATAACAGATACACATTTCGAGCACAGGAGATCCGTGATAAATTTTCCAACTATTTAAAAACACAAACACAAAGACTTATAAAGGGAGACTATAGTGTCTGAAAGTATGGTTAAATGATTGTATCATATTATATAATTATTGCATAAACCATAGTAGTTGGAATTGAAAATGATTTCGTTATAAATATTCCAACATCAACATATATAACCATTCCAGTATTCTGTGTTGTTTTACAAAATATACGAATTATACTTTCTTGTTGTGTTCATTGCTCTTCCTATTTCATCCCACAGCTTCTCTATCACACCTCTGTTGCGATAATGCTTGTTACTAGACTGCCAAACCGGTGGTCTAGCAAATACTTCATTAATAAGTAGCTCACCGTCCATGATGCAACGTGCAGCCCGCGTCCACCCGCCTCAAGAAAACAAACTAGACTGTTCCAATTTGACCCGCGCCGCGTCGTCCGGTCCGGCCCGCTTCAACTCGCTGTATGTTTGTGCGGCCCCATAGCTCAGTACGTATTTGTTCATCCCGGCCCGCCCCGCGCCGCTTCCTGTGTGTCCTTACACTGAGCGTGACGGCATCCCGCACGCTGACCTTGCTTAGCCCTTGGTTTGCACTTGCCGTTCGCGAGTAATTTGAAACTAGGTAAAGTATTATAAAGCAAGATAAGTATTATGCAGATAATTGTATAACGTGTCATTCGCTCGAAGCCTCCAGCCTTTCTAGCAGTTTTCAGCATTTGTAGCCCCCAGGGGCTCACATCTAGTGGGGCGTGGGTTGGCGACCACGGGACCCCAGCTGAGTTCGGCATTGCTTCCACTTACTTGTGCCGGGCTCCTCTCCGTCTTCTCCCTTGGTCAACTCTTGTTCTCTTCCGACCCCGACGGTATTAGGGTATCCGAGGCCTAGGGAGTCTTTCACTTTCCCGCCTTAACTGGCCCTTGTCTCATCTTTCCTGATTCCCTCCTTCTGTGAGGGGTCAGCCTTCTTTTTCTTTTCCTTTTACCTTCTGCCTTGTGCTCAAGGCCCTTAAGGAGGCAGGGTATATGTAGCCCCACCACTTCTGGTGCACCCTAGATAATGCTACACCCTCAGGGGCTCACGGCTGGTGAGTTCGGGAGTTGGCGAACCCGAGGGATTCCTGAGCTGTGTCCGTTTTCCACTTTTGTCCCTTACCTTTGGGGCGGACCCTCTCCTCTCTCCCCCTCCCCCTCTCCTCTCCTCTTTTCCTTATATTTCCTTTTCTCTTTAAGATTCCCGCACTGTTTTTGTTACTTGGTTCACCGTGTATCTAAATTCCCTTTTAGCGATTTTTTAAGACACTTTTGATCTACGTTGCATTTTGTAAGTTTTTTTCGATCTAAATTACATCTCGCGATTGTTTTCAACCTCAATTGCATTTTGTAAAGATTGACACTCTAAATTGCTTTTTAGTAAGTCTGTCAATGCAGGTAGACGGGCCTTTTAGTGAGTATTTTGAATTTCAATTGCATTTTGTAAGTATTTTCAACCAAAACCGCATTTCGCACGAATTTTGAATCTAAATTGCATTTTGTTTGGTGGGCATTTTGCACATATTTTGATTCTCAATTCCATTTTGTGGGTATTTTTAATCTAATTTAAATTTTGTCAAGTATTTTCAATCTAAATTGCATTTTGTAAGTATTGTCAATCCACATGAGTCGTTTGAATCTACCGTACATTTTGTAAGCATTTTCAATTTCAATTGCATTTTGTAAGTATTTTGAATTTCCATTGCACTTTGTGAGTATTTTGAATCTGAACCGGCCTTTTTCAATCTACATTGCATTGTGTATTTTCAATTTCAATTGCATTTTGTAAGTATTTTGAACCTCAATTGCATTTTGTACGTCTTTACGATCTCATTTGCATTTTGTAAGTATTTTGAATTTCAGTTGCATTTTGTAAGTATTTCGACGCTACATTGCATTTTGTACGTATTTTGAACCTAGCCTACATTTTGTGGGTCTTTTTCAATCTATTCTTTTTGTGAATCTTTTCGTTCTAAATTCCCTTTAGTCAGTACATTTTGTGAGTTGTTTCCATCCGAGTTCCTTTTTGTACGTATTTTCCGTCTCACATAAGTTTCGTTGTGGTTTCCATTTCATTCTCATTTTCGCTATCGCCCAGATCATTAGGGGCCGATAACCTCGATGTTAGGCCCCTTAAAACAACAATTATCATCATCATCATCAGCATTTGTAGCATTTAAAATGATACAAAGTCTAGTCTTTCAGACTGACTGTCACTTTTTTTTGCAATTCATCTATACTACCACCTCCTAAAATATTTATTGTTCCTCCTGAAACATTCTGTATACAGTAGTATTGTCTGTTTCAGGTATTCCTGTCCGCTGTGCTAACTACAGTCAGTGTGCCCGCTCCATTCCTAACAGCTACTGTCTCCGCAACACCTGCCAGTGTCAGCCGAACTACGTTCCACTCAACAGCACCGCTTGTAGCAAACGTAAGTAGAGAAACATTCCCTACATTAGTGCCATCAATGAACCGCCGGGTGAAAATTTAATTACTTTTGATAGATTCTCAGGCTCAGTTGTATTAGAAACATAGTTTTCAATTCTTCACATTTCATTGTAGTTCGTACAAACCCCAAGCCTGGCGGCTTCGGTGGCGTAGTTGGTAGCATGCTGAGCTTCTATGTCCAAGGTCGCGGGTTCAAACCCGGCCGAAGTCGTCGGATATTTTACGAGCGTTAGAAATCCCTCAGTATGCCTTCCTTCGGAGGGGAAGTAAAGCCGGCGGTCCCATGTCATAGATTTATGGCATGATAAAGAACCTTCCACTATTACACTTGTGTGAAGCTAAATTATAGATTAGATTTGACTAACGCTCTTAGGTTCCAACGTTCGTCGCCAGGAGCCAACTGCGGTGGCATCTAGTAACAAAGTTCAGAACTAGTTGGCCGTTGACGGTGGCGTTTGGTAGCAAAAGTTGAAACTACTTGAAAATAAAATGTCTGCAGTCCTTACTTGAATTAAAAACAGATAACACACACCAATACAGTCATCACAATTAACACCGGTTATCAGACAGATTCTACACACACCCAAAGTACACGGGGCTACATGACCGCGTTGTCGCAGCCCCTAAACTGAGGAACCAACCAACCATCCCCAAGCTTGCAGGTTCGCTCCTGGCCGTGGTAAGTGATTCTTCAAAGGTGACAAAAAATCACAACACGTATGTTATACGTTGTTGGTTTGTTAAATAACCCATTTGAAATCAATAGGCCGTGTTCATAACGGCAAAATTAAGCTCGGGAATTTCCGCCAGCACAAAGTTCCTCATTTCTCTACTAGGAAGCGCTACAGTGTCAAGAAGATCGCTATAGTGTCTAAGAGCTTAGAAATCTAACCTCCTTGACTTTCATAGCGCTCCAAAGAACAACAAAATTCGAGATACAATCTGCCCTCTGGGCGTCAAATAACGAAGCTTGCACCGAGCACCCGAGGCCATACGATATTATTAGACTATTATTGTAGTTCTTAACTCATACAGTAGGATACCTTGAAACTAAAGTACTATCCAAGTTATTGAAGAAAGCACTCACAATAATAATAATAATAATAAATTGAACGTTTATTTTAATGTACATGCTACATTCTAAACAGCCTGACTCTGTAAATACAGTAGATCGCCAATAATCCGGATTAATTGTGGCCGGACTGGATTAATTGTGGCCGGACCTTGTCCGGATTATCAAAATGTCCGGACTTTCGAAAAGAAGAAAAAAAGGTTGTTTGAATTCACAACAAAAAGAAAACTTTGCTAAAACCGTTAATAATTCACTTTACTGGTTAAATAATTGTAGCAGATAAATAAAACCGTTGAATGAATGATCGTGTGGCCTCCGGAGAGGCAGAGTGCAGGTCTTTCTAGTTGACGCCCGTCGGCGACCTGCGCGTCGTAATGAGGATGAAGTGATGATGAAGACAGCACATACACCCAGTCCTGAACCACGGGAATTAACTCCAGGAGATTATAAAATCCCTGATGGCTCAACCGGGAATCGAACCCGGGGCACTTCAGACCAAAGCCTAGTGCGCTAACGATTTAGCCACGGAGCTGGACAATAAAACCGTTAATTAATATCAAAATGAATATCGGGGTTTTAAGGCTTCGTAGTATTTATTAACGTATGATTATAAATAATACATCAAATGAAAGAGCAGTTTGTCCTACAAGTGTGCGTACCTGTGCGCATCCGCATGCACTGGTTCCTCCGTCTTCCGTTAGAAGCGCTAGTAGCCAAGATGGCGACTAGGGAGAAGAAAGTTCTTTGTGCATAACAGCTTGCAAGGACTGAATCCGCAGTTACAGTGCAACGTGCGTTCCGTATTACGTTCCAGATGTCAGACCTTGTTTCGCATGGCCTCCACGTTCACCCTATCTGATGCTATGCGAATTTTATCATTTTAAATGATCTTTCGACTTCGTCGTTACGCTGGGGTCTGGCGTTACGTTACGGTGACGGGACGAAATGTACCCAGATGCACTGAGGTGTGTGACGTCATAGTACCGCTTGGTGCATGTGTTCCCCGACAATCTCTACTTCGTTAGTATAAGGCAAAACTCCCCGATTCTTGGATGTCACGGGTAATCTCGAGAACCACTGGATGGATTTTGATGCGGTTTTCACCATTCTGTAAAGGATATCTCGAGGAAAGATTCTGTAGAAAATAATTTATGTATGATCAAAGGAAGCCAAGCAGTAACGAATTCAGTGAAAAAGTCGAAAACAAGCTTGGAGTCCGCGCTCTTCTTAAGCTTGCGCTGGGCAAACCGTTAAAAATATCAATATACTATGAGCGTAAGAATTGTTCAGCATGAAAAGTTATAAAAAAAGTCCGCGAGAGCATATTTCTATCTTCAAGACATCGCCCACTATAAGTGTTTTTAGACTGGATGGAAGGGGCACGTCCCCGCGTGCTCTGGTGAGCGTGCGGCATCCTTTCTAGCATATTTCAGCATTTGTAGCATTTAAAATGATACAAAGTCTAGTCTTTCAGACTGACTGTCACTTTTTTTACCTCTGGAGATTCGTAAAGGTTCATGTGCCTCCGCTAGCAGCTGACCTAACCGACTTAATGAAACAGGACTGAAGCAGTTATTGCAACAAATACTCCAGGTTTGGGACGAACTCGTCTATCGACTCGATGTGTACCGTGAGACGAATGGTGCTCACGGTGAACACTTGTAGAACAAACTCTTTGAGTTGCTCTTTCATGTGATGTATTGTTTATAATTGTAAGTCAACTGTAAGAAATACTACAAAGCCTTAAAACCCCGATATTCATTTTGATACACTCTGTATATGAATGAAAGAATTTAAATTTGCAATATGTACATATTTACAGAATACTGCACAGTCTGCTGTAACAGACACTCAGTTGATTTTTTTTGGTGTGTAACATCTTTCCGCTCGGATGCTGGATAGTTTTGTGGGAGTGTTTTTGAAAATTGGGGACGGAAGTGGATCGGACGGAAGTGAAGACGCACTGCCAGCTGGATGTACAATTGAAAATGTGTGTATTGGAAACTAGGCAGTGTGTGCTCTGTAGCGCGAGAATGTTATGGCAATACAGTAGGCAGTGCATTTAGCAGGCATTGGTATGACGAGCACAGTGGCAAATGTTTCACTCGACTTTCATTTGTCATTGAGCAGTTTATGAAGCTTCACGTTCAAGGTTGAATATCACATGGGGTAGGACAAGGACGACAAATGACATTTAAGTAAGCGGCATTATAGTCAAGCTGTGGGTGAGTAGTCAAATATTAAATGCATAACAGAATGTTGTTATATGAGTGGAATAAAAGCTGTATTTTTATCATATGTGAGACTAGGTCATTTCATGATTGTAGGAAGCCATGTTTTGATTGTTTACAACGAACTGTATGAGAGCCTTGAGAATAATGAATGTTATAGTTACTGAGGAATGTGCTCACAGTATTTGAGAGTACTGTCGACGTTGTGTCACTTTGTTATTATGAATTATTAATGTAAAAGGAAGGAAGCTTGCAGTTTTGCGTGTCCGTTAATCTCACGATCATGATCCACGGTACCTCCCTTTTACGTGGAATGCGAACCACAGGACTTGGCATTTCAATCCGAAAATCTCACATGTATTGACCGGGAATCAAACCCGGTCTACCTTGGTGAGAGACTAACAGCTTGACCGCTGTGTCACAAATGTGACAGTAGCATATCTCCAATTCAATCTATACATTCATCATAGTACCAGTATGAAAACGGAGTGTAAATTAACATTTTAAGAATGTCCAAGCTGTGTAGTATACGAGTAGGATAACATGTCAGATGTTACACATCATTTGCGACTACTGTAAGGCTCGTATCATTTTTTATTAATGTTCAAATCGGTTGTATGTTAAATTTGTCTGTTAACCCGTGTTTCTATGTGCCTGTAGGCAGTGGCGATTCCTCCGTGTAGGACGTGAGGATCATCCTACAGTCAACTCTCAGCTGTAACTGTTTAATAAAATTAAATTGTTTTTTTAAGTCTTTGGGGATACCTTGCGCGCCCTCTCGATAAGCTCTGTCTTGCTGTCACTGTCAGTACTCGTAACTAGTTCTACATTTCACCCCTAGATGGGTGGGAAGTGGGAATTTCACCGCCTGGAATAGAAAACTTAGGAAGAAAACCTTGCATCCTCAAAGCACGTGTTTATTGGCAACTCAAACTAACACTTGGGGCGCTGCGGTCGGTCTGGATAAGTAGGGTAAAAATACTAAATAACACGCGTTTGATATGGAACACTTTTTATTTTTCGGTTATAATCAGTAAATGTGGTCCCTAAAATAATGACAGTGTTATTTTCAATTGTATATATGTATAACTGTGCGATACACGTGATCTAATTTGTGTGATCCACTGGATTTTATGTGTCAATTGCATATTATCAAGCATCGGTTGACTGCTGGTATTTGTTTTTGTGCAGTTCGAGTCATGGCGCTGTTACGTTTAAAAGCTATATTTGAGTTTGCCCATTGTACCATAGACTCTAGAAATCATTTGCTGCTTGGTTGGGCGAAGAGATGAGTTTAACTTGTATTAAAACTCGGGGTAGACAGGAATTGCTTGATTTGGATGGTAAGTATATCATACCAAATCATTTTAATATACAGTAATCAATATTTTATTAACACAACTCAACATCGCATCCAAAAGACATTCCAAAGACACTACACTCAAAGATAACAAAACCAAAACTATGTAAATCAAAACACTGTCTATTTTCTAAATCAAAACACTCTCTATTTTCTACAGGAAGTAGATTGCTCGAAAGAGCTTTAGTTCACTTTCTCCACATTCTCCCACCTTGCAAAAGGTAGTTTTGCAACACACACTCATAAACTGAAGTAAACATTCTAAAATTATGACCGGCTCACTTAGTCGGTGTTGTGAAGTGTTGATAGAATCACCTTTGTTAAGACAGTTTATCTCTTACGAATAAAGTCGCTGTACTGGACGAAGTAGAATGCCAGTTGCTGTCTTAATTTTAACCAGACGAGTCACATTGTCTCTTCCAGGTAACAGCTCCACCACTCTCCCTAAGGGCCAGTTGATACGTTTCTTGTTGTCGCTCTCCACCAGTACTATGTCTCCTACTTGTATGGATCCCTGTTGCTTTTTGCTCCGTGATCGGAGAAATCCCAAGTATTCTTTTTTGAAGCGATTTCTCAGGCTCTCCCGAACAGCTTGTAGATAACGCCATCTGTCGTTTAAACTGCTGGTTTGAATTTGGTCTAAGTCGGTTACATCATTACCCTCTAGGCTCTGTAGGAACATGGAGGGTCTGAGTGGCTTGAGTTCATCTTCTTCAGAAAGATAAGTCAAAGGTCGATTGTTCATCAGATTCTCTCAATCGCACAGAAGAGTACACATTTCCTCATAATTTAGGAAAGCTTTACTCAAGTTACGGCGAAGCAAATCCTTTAGAATCTTAATCAACCTTTCCCAGAATCCTCCCCACCAGGCTGCAGTGGGAGGGTTCAGCTTCCATTTAATCTTCAGAAGGCTGCACATCCTCTCTATTTCAGTCCAATCCAATTGCTCCATGGTTCTGCGAAGTCCGGTGAAATTCGTCCCATTGTCCGAATACATGGTATTCACTCTTCCTCTTCTTGCCACAAATCGGCGTAGTGCTTGGATATACGCTACTGTACTAAGTGAAGTGATCAATTCCAGATGTACAGCCCGATAAACTGCACAAGTGAATATCACAATCCATCCCTTTTCTCCTCCTCGTAGAAACACAGGGCCGGCCAAGTCTGTGCCCGTGATCTGGAAAACACTCGATGCCTTGATTCGATCCTGTGGCAACGGAGGAAAATGTACCTCAAAACCCTTAGCAGAGTTACGACGACAGATCACGCATTTCCGAACAACTGCTGCCACCGTCCTTCTTTCTCTAATTATCCAAACCCTTTGGCGCAACAAAAGAAGCACAGTGTGTGTCCCAGCATGGTTATGGAATCGATGAAATTGTTCAATCATTCTTTCAACCATCACATGTCTTGATGGAAGTACAACTGGATAGGTATACTCAGGAGTGTCGTCAGAATCAAAAACTCTTGACTTCATGCGTAGAATTCCTTCATCGTCTGTGAACACCTCCAGAATCTTCAATTGTTCTTTTCTCTCTTCTTCATAAAGCTTTTCCTTCTGGATAAGGAAGTACAGTTTCTTCTCAGCATTGAGAAACTCTTCGCTATCAATTTCCGTTGATACGTGGTCTCTACGATTCCTTTGTTTCAATCTCAAAATCCAAGCAATGGTCCTAACGATTTTGATGTATCCAGAGAATCGTGAACTTAATTGCAGTAAAATAGTTTCCACAACAGTGTTCTTAGCAGCTACAACTGTTTCCTCCTTTCCCTGTTGACTTCTTCCAACAATAGTCCAGGACGATTAAATACCCATTCTTCTTCTTTACATTTAAGCCAAGACGGACCCTCCCACCATCTGGATCCCCAAAGTTGTGTTGGTGAACACCCTCTAGACAGGAGATCTGCTGGATTGAGGCTGCCCGGTATGTGTCTCCATGAACTAGCCTTACTGTACTCATGAATTTCCTTTACCCGATTCTCTACGAACACCGACCAAAGCCCTTTATTAGCAATCCAAGCCAAGACTACTGTTGAATCGGACCAAAACACTGTGTGTATGTCATTCCGGTGTAGGCATCGAAGGCTCAGCCGAGACATTCTAACTCCAAGGAGCGCTCCCATCAGTTCAAGGCGGGGTAGTGTCAGTTCTTTGAGAGGCGCCACTCTAGATTTAGCCATCGGAAGACTCAGTTTGATCTTACCTTCTTCTTCCGTTCTCAGAAATATGCAATAACCAAACGCTCTTTTGCTAGCGTCCACAAATACATGCAAAGTGCTGTTGTCATTCAGGAAAATCCTTCTAGGTATCCGACAGTCATGTAGGTATTGCAACTGCTGAGTCCATCGACAGAATTCCTCACAAATGTCTCCTGGTAAAACCTCATCCCATCCTATACTTTTCTGCCATGTCTTCTGCAGAATGAGCTTGGGAATCAGAGTTACTGGGGCCGAAAATCCAATCGAATCAAATATTTTTTGCACGCTGGATAGTACCACTCTTCGGGTTACTAAACCTGTAGTCGGGCTGAAGTTACATCCAAGTTCATCTACGTCGCAATACCAACGAAGTCCTAAGACATTCTCAGTTTTACCAACACCACAATCAAAGGAATTCACCCATCCCCTCAAATTGAAACCTGCGGATAACATCAATTATTGTGCCTTTAAAATAAAGGGTCAAATTTCTTCCTTTGAAGCGACTCCAGTAAGACAGTTGTCCACATAAAATGCAGGTTTCATTTTTGTAGCTACTTCCTTCAAATGTGTTGGGGGCTCTTCCAGAAGGTTGTTCAGTACAGAAACCAATAGGAAGGGACTGGAACAAACACCAAAAACCACCCGGCAATGTCGAAAAGTGGTAATCTTATCATTATCCCACCAGAGAAAACGGAGCATATCCCTGTCTTCAGGATCAATTATAATCTGCAGGAATGCCTTCTCTATATCAGCTATTAGACCTATAGGATAGGTTCGAAAATTGGTCAGCACTGATGGAACAAGGTCGATGAGGTTGGGTCCGGGCTCGAGGCAATCATTCAAGGAATGACCATTTCTGTCTTTGTTGGAAGCATCGAACACCGGCCTTATCTTTGTAGTGCCACCATCTTTCAGCACAGCTCTATGAGGCAAATAATGTGTAGGTCCATCCAAAACATCGGTTTCAACACCTTCGATAATTCCTTTGTTTACCCATTCCTGTAACACATCATAATCCTGAAATTTCTGCATCCCTCGTAACTTTCTTGAAGTGTTCAATAATCGTTTCTGAGAAATTTCACGATTTGTTTCCAGAGAAGTACAACCATCAATCCAGGGTAGTTTGACAATGTAGCGCCCAGATTCCTCTTCTCTCTTCACAGTCCTATCGAAGAACATCTGAACTTGTTGTTCCCTTTCTTCCTTTTTTTATCTGTTCGCCAGGATCTTTAATACCCAAAGTCTCAATTTCCCACAAATCCGCCACTCTTGTTGATTGAGTTAAAGTAAGTAGAGTGTAAGACGAGGCAGTAGTTGAGGTGATCTCAGAAGAGTCCATAAGTGTCCTCCCTAAACAAGTTCTCACAGCTACTAGACTCTGGTTTACATGTAGAAAGTCTGGCGTGATTATCTGAGCCCACACATCAGCTCCTAACAATACCTGTATGTCAGTACTTTTGCCACCATTATCTTGGCCAACATCACTAAGTTCAACTCCCTTGTCCCTCAGTAAATTAAACAAGTCAGCATCAACTAGGGGAGCACCTCCACAGATACTATCAGAGCCTAACACTGCAACCTCACATCTGTTTTCCTCGTTCATACCCAGCAAAGTTATTTGATAGGACTCGAAACAAACAGGTGCTGTTTTCCTACCTCCAAATAATTCTTGACTTAGTGTTTGTTACCTTTCCAGTTTGTTCCAACTCTAATTTCTTAGCACAAGACTTCTTTATGTAGCTTCTCTGCGATCCACTATCACACAGAACTCATACTCTGTGCGTGGATCCACCAACAACTACTCTAGCAACTAAAGTCTGCAGATAGGCCACATGTCCTTTATTACTACCTGCCATCATGCTAACTGTTTTTGGAATCGAATTACCTTTTGGTTCATCTGAGGCTGTTTTCGCACACATCAAAGCGTAATGTTTCCCCTTGCAAAATGGGCACTTCACAAACATCTTACACTTAACACTGACATGTCCCGGTCGTAGACACCTAAAACAAGCTCCCTTTTTCATTAACGTTACTTGGCGTTCTTCTTGAGAATAATCAGTAGCTACAGCACAGTCTTAAGAAAGATGTGAGGTTCTGCCACAGAATATACAAGCCGTAGGCCTTTGTTATTTCTGTTTCCCGTACTAACTGAAACATCCTCTATTGAAATTAAAGACGCCGCTGAAGGTACGTCCTTATTCTTAGTCTTGGTCCTATCGTCTTGCTTAACTCTATCCTTCCTCTCGTTAACTTCAAAAGAACTATGTCTTAGCTTAAGCCGTTCTTCACCTTCTACCTCAGTCTATAAGAAGGCTAACAATTCACTCAAACAACAGTCAGGTTCCTTGGTAGACGTTTCTTTTGATACACGATACCTGTCCCAAGTTCTAAACATAACCTCTGGCAAGGCACTCTCTACTAGTGGAAATAACATTGCAGCGTATTTCTCCTTTGTTACTCCCAAGGAATCAAGTGCTCTCAACTGTCCCTCCAGACTGTCATACAGTTGGGCTATGGATCTTAAACTATCCTTCTTTAACACCAAGGATAAAAGTTCCCTAACATAGTACTCAATGAGTAACTCATCCTTCCCATACCTAGACTTCAACAACTCTATAGCCTTTTTGTAGTTTTCCTTAAAAGGAGGAAAGTTTTCTACCAACTTCTGAGCACACGAACCAGGTTCCATACACTGAATCAAATAAACAAATTTGTAAAAGATGGTATATTGGCTTTCACGGCCGGTGAATTAAAACTCAGCAATTCTTCTAGGTTTGTGCCGTGTCTTGTATGGGGTTTCGCCTAGGACACCAAGCTAGGCTCATCGGCGGGCTCTTGGTGTCCCCGCCCGACCCCCACAGGAGTGACGAACTGCGCGCCACCTCCCTTTATATAAGGTGCAACTGCACCACTTGACTACGAGAACTAAAAGTTCAAGCAGCCTTAACCTCCCTATGAAGGCTTCCAAAAAGATGGTATATTGGCTTTCACGGCCGGTGAATTAAAACTCAGCAATTCTTCTAGGTTTGTGCCGTGTCTTGTGTGGGGTTTCGCCTAGGACACCAAGCTAGGCTCATCGGCGGGCTCTTGGTGTCCCCGCCCGGACCCCCACAGGAGTGACGAACTGCGCGCCACCTCCCTTTATATAAGGTGCAACTGCACCACTTGACTACGAGAACTAAAAGTTCAAGCAGCCTTAACCTCCCTATGAAGGCTTCCAAAAAGATGGTGTATTGGCTTTCACGGCCGGTGAATTAAAACTCAGCAATTCTTCTAGGTTTGTGCCGTGTCTTGTGTGGGGTTTCGCCTAGGACACCAAGCTAGGCTCATCGGCGGGCTCTTGGTGTCCCCGCCCGGACCCCCACAGGAGTGACGAACTGCGCGCCACCTCCCTTTATATAAGGTGCAACTGCACCACTTGACTACGAGAACTAAAAGTTCAAGCAGCCTTAACCTCCCTATGAAGGCTTCCAAAAAGATGGTATATTGGCTTTCACGGCCGGTGAATTAAAACTCAGCAATTCTTCTAGGTTTGTGCCGTGTCTTGTGTGGGGTTTCGCCTAGGACACCAAGCTAGGCTCATCGGCGGGCTCTTGGTGTCCCCGCCCGGACCCCCACAGGAGTGACGAACTGCGCGCCACCTCCCTTTATATAAGGTGCAACTGCACCACTTGACTACGAGAACTAAAAGTTCAAGCAGCCTTAACCTCCCTATGAAGGCTTCCAAAAAGATGGTATATTGGCTTTCACGGCCGGTGAATTAAAACTCAGCAATTCTTCTAGGTTTGTGCCGTGTCTTGTGTGGGGTTTCGCCTAGGACACCAAGCTAGGCTCATCGGCGGGCTCTTGGTGTCCCCGCCCGGACCCCCACAGGAGTGACGAACTGCGCGCCACCTCCCTTTATATAAGGTGCAACTGCACCACTTGATTACGAGAACTAAAAGTTCAAGCAGCCTTAACCTCCCTATGAAGGCTTCCAAAAAGATGGTATATTGGCTTTCACGGCCGGTGAATTAAAACTCAGCAATTCTGCTAGGTTTGTGCCGTGTCTTGTCTGGGGTTTCGCCTAGGACACCAAGCTAGGCTCATCGGCGGGCTCTTGGTGTCCCCGCCCGGACCCCCACAGGAGTGACGAACTGCGCGCCACCTCCCTTTATATAAGGTGCAACTGCACCACTTGACTACGAGAACTAAAAGTTCAAGCAGCCTTAACCTCCCTATGAAGGCTTCCAAAAAGATGGTATATTGGCTTTCACGGCCGGTGAATTAAAACTCAGCAATTCTTCTAGGTTTGTGCCGTGTCTTGTGTGGGGTTTCGCCTAGGACACCAAGCTAGGCTCATCGGCGGGCTCTTGGTGTCCCCGCCCGGACCCCCACAGGAGTGACGAACTGCGCGCCACCTCCCTTTATATAAGGTGCAACTGCACCACTTGACTACGAGAACTAAAAGTTCAAGCAGCCTTAACCTCCCAATGAAGGCTTCCAAAAAGATGGTATATTGGCTTTCACGGCCGGTGAATTAAAACTCAGCAATTCTTCTAGGTTTGTGCCGTGTCTTGTGTGGGGTTTCGCCTAGGACACCAAGCTAGGCTCATCGGCGGGCTCTTGGTGTCCCCGCCCGGACCCCCACAGGAGTGACGAACTGCGCGCCACCTCCCTTTATATAAGGTGCAACTGCACCACTTGACTACGAGAACTAAAAGTTCAAGCAGCCTTAACCTCCCTATGAAGGCTTCCAAAAAGATGGTATATTGGCTTTCACGGCCGGTGAATTAAAACTCAGCAATTCATCTAGGTTTGTGCCGTGTCTTGTGTGGGGTTTCGCCTAGGACACCAAGCTAGGCTCATCGGCGGGCTCTTGGTGTCCCCGCCCGGACCCCCACAGGAGTGACGAACTGCGCGCCACCTCCCTTTATATAAGGTGCAACTGCACCACTTGACTACGAGAACTAAAATTTCAAGCAGCCTTAACCTCCCTATGAAGGCTTCCAAAAAGATGGTATATTGGCTTTCACGGCCGGTGAATTAAAACTCAGCAATTCTTCTAGGTTTGTGCCGTGTCTTGTGTGGGGTTTCGCCTAGGACACCAAGCTAGGCTCATCGGCGGGCTCTTGGTGTCCCCGCCCGGACCCCCACAGGAGTGACGAACTGCGCGCCACCTCCCTTTATATAAGGTGCAACTGCACCACTTGACTACGAGAACTAAAAGTTCAAGCAGCCTTAACCTCCCTATGAAGGCTTCCAAAAAGATGGTATATTGGCTTTCACGGCCGGTGAATTAAAACTCAGCAATTCTTCTAGGTTTGTGCCGTGTCTTGTGTGGGGTTTCGCCTAGGACACCAAGCTAGGCTCATCGGCGGGCTCTTGGTGTCCCCGCCCGGACCCCCACAGGAGTGACGAACTGCGCGCCACCTCCCTTTATATAAGGTGCAACTGCACCACTTGACTACGAGAACTAAAAGTTCAAGCAGCCTTAACCTCCCTATGAAGGCTTCCAAAAAGATGGTATATTGGCTTTCACGGCCGGTGAATTAAAACTCAGCAATTCTTCTAGGTTTGTGCCGTGTCTTGTGTGGGGTTTCGCCTAGGACACCAAGCTAGGCTCATCGGCGGGCTCTTGGTGTCCCCGCCCGGACCCCCACAGGAGTGACGAACTGCGCGCCACCTCCCTTTATATAAGGTGCAACTGCACCACTTGATTACGAGAACTAAAAGTTCAAGCAGCCTTAACCTCCCTATGAAGGCTTCCAAAAAGATGGTATATTGGCTTTCACGGCCGGTGAATTAAAACTCAGCAATTCTGCTAGGTTTGTGCCGTGTCTTGTCTGGGGTTTCGCCTAGGACACCAAGCTAGGCTCATCGGCGGGCTCTTGGTGTCCCCGCCCGGACCCCCACAGGAGTGACGAACTGCGCGCCACCTCCCTTTATATAAGGTGCAACTGCACCACTTGACTACGAGAACTAAAAGTTCAAGCAGCCTTAACCTCCCTATGAAGGCTTCCAAAAAGATGGTATATTGGCTTTCACGGCCGGTGAATTAAAACTCAGCAATTCTTCTAGGTTTGTGCCGTGTCTTGTGTGGGGTTTCGCCTAGGACACCAAGCTAGGCTCATCGGCGGGCTCTTGGTGTCCCCGCCCGGACCCCCACAGGAGTGACGAACTGCGCGCCACCTCCCTTTATATAAGGTGCAACTGCACCACTTGACTACGAGAACTAAAAGTTCAAGCAGCCTTAACCTCCCTATGAAGGCTTCCAAAAAGATGGTATATTGGCTTTCACGGCCGGTGAATTAAAACTCAGCAATTCTTCTAGGTTTGTGCCGTGTCTTGTGTGGGGTTTCGCCTAGGACACCAAGCTAGGCTCATCGGCGGGCTCTTGGTGTCCCCGCCCGGACCCCCACAGGAGTGACGAACTGCGCGCCACCTCCCTTTATATAAGGTGCAACTGCACCACTTGACTGCGAGAACTAAAAGTTCAAGCAGCCTTAACCTCCCTATGAAGGCTTCCAAAAAGATGGTATATTGGCTTTCACGGCCGGTGAATTAAAACTCAGCAATTCATCTAGGTTTGTGCCGTGTCTTGTGTGGGGTTTCGCCTAGGACACCAAGCTAGGCTCATCGGCGGGCTCTTGGTGTCCCCGCCCGGACCCCCACAGGAGTGACGAACTGCGCGCCACCTCCCTTTATATAAGGTGCAACTGCACCACTTGACTACGAGAACTAAAAGTTCAAGCAGCCTTAACCTCCCTATGAAGGCTTCCAAAAAGATGGTATATTGGCTTTCACGGCCGGTGAATTAAAACTCAGCAATTCTTCTAGGTTTGTGCCGTGTCTTGTGTGGGGTTTCGCCTAGGACACCAAGCTAGGCTCATCGGCGGGCTCTTGGTGTCCCCGCCCGGACCCCCACAGGAGTGACGAACTGCGCGCCACCTCCCTTTATATAAGGTGCAACTGCACCACTTGACTACGAGAACTAAAAGTTCAAGCAGCCTTAACCTCCCTATGAAGGCTTCCAAAAAGATGGTATATTGGCTTTCACGGCCGGTGAATTAAAACTCAGCAATTCTTCTAGGTTTGTGCCGTGTCTTGTGTGGGGTTTCGCCTAGGACACCAAGCTAGGCTCATCGGCGGGCTCTTGGTGTCCCCGCCCGGACCCCCACAGGAGTGACGAACTGCGCGCCACCTCCCTTTATATAAGGTGCAACTGCACCACTTGACTACGAGAACTGAAAGTTCAAGCAGCCTTAACCTCCCTATGAAGGCTTCCAAAAAGATGGTATATTGGCTTTCACGGCCGGTGAATTAAAACTCAGCAATTCTTCTAGATTTGTGCCGTGTCTTGTGTGGGGTTTCGCCTAGGACACCAAGCTAGGCTCATCGGCGGGCTCTTGGTGTCCCCGCCCGGACCCCCACAGGAGTGACGAACTGCGCACCACCTCCCTTAATATAAGGTGCAACTGCACCACTTGACTACGAGAACTAAAAGTTCAAGCAGCCTTAACCTCCCTATGAAGGCTTCCAAAAAGATGGTATATTGGCTTTCACGGCCGGTGAATTAAAACTCAGCAATTCTTCTAGGTTTGTGCCGTGTCTTGTGTGGGGTTTCGCCTAGGACACCAAGCTAGGCTCATCGGCGGGCTCTTGGTGTCCCCGCCCGGACCCCCACAGGAGTGACGAACTGCGCGCCACCTCCCTTTATATAAGGTGCAACTGCACCACTTGACTACGAGAACTAAAAGTTCAAGCAGCCTTAACCTCCCTATGAAGGCTTCCAAAAAGATGGTATATTGGCTTTCACGGCCGGTGAATTAAAACTCAGCAATTCTTCTAGGTTTGTGCCGTGTCTTGTGTGGGGTTTCGCCTAGGACACCAAGCTAGGCTCATCGGCGGGCTCTTGGTGTCCCCGCCCGGACCCCCACAGGAGTGACGAACTGCGCGCCACCTCCCTTTATATAAGGTGCAACTGCACCACTTGACTACGAGAACTAAAAGTTCAAGCAGCCTTAACCTCCCTATGAAGGCTTCCAAAAAGATGGTATATTGGCTTTCACGGCCGGTGAATTAAAACTCAGCAATTATTCTTGGTTTGTGCCGTGTCTTGTGTGGGGTTTTGCCTAGGACACCAAGCTAGGCTCATCGGCGGGCTCTTGGTGTCCCCGCCCGGACCCCCACAGGAGTGACGAACTGCGCGCCACCTCCCTTTATATAAGGTGCAACTGCACCTCTTGACTACGAGAACTAAAAGTTCAAGCAGCCTTAACCTCCCTATGAAGGCTTCCAAAAAGATGGTATATTGGCTTTCACGGCCGGTGAATTAAAACTCAGCAATTCTTCTAGGTTTGTGCCGTGTCTTGTGTGGGGTTTCGCCTAGGACACCAAGCTAGGCTCATCGGCGGGCTCTTGGTGTCCCCGCCCGGACCCCCACAGGAGTGACGAACTGCGCGCCACCTCCCTTTATATAAGGTGCAACTGCACCACTTGACTACGAGAACTAAAAGTTCAAGCAGCCTTAACCTCCCTATGAAGGCTTCCAAAAAGATGGTATATTGGCTTTCACGGCCGGTGAATTAAAACTCAGCAATTCTTCTAGGTTTGTGCCGTGTCTTGTGTGGGGTTTCGCCTAGGACACCAAGCTAGGCTCATCGGCGGGCTCTTGGTGTCCCCGCCCGGACCCCCACAGGAGTGACGAACTGCGCGCCACCTCCCTTTATATAAGGTGCAACTGCACCACTTGACTACGAGAACTAAAAGTTCAAGCAGCCTTAACCTCCCTATGAAGGCTTCCAAAAAGATGGTATATTGGCTTTCACGGCCGGTGAATTAAAACTCAGCAATTCTTCTAGGTTTGTGCCGTGTCTTGTGTGGGGTTTCGCCTAGGACACCAAGCTAGGCTCATCGGCGGGCTCTTGGTGTCCCCGCCCGGACCCCCACAGGAGTGACGAACTGCGCGCCACCTCCCTTTATATAAGGTGCAACTGCACCACTTGACTACGAGAACTAAAAGTTCAAGCAGCCTTAACCTCCCTATGAAAGCTTCCAAAAAGATGGTATATTGGCTTTCACGGCCGGTGAACTAAAACTCAGCAATTCTTCTAGGTTTGTGCCGTGTCTTGTGTGGGGTTTCGCCTAGGACACCAAGCTAGGCTCATCGGCGGGCTCTTGGTGTCCCCGCCCGGACCCCCACAGGAGTGACGAACTGCGCGCCACCTCCCTTTATATAAGGTGCAACTGCACCACTTGACTACGAGAACTAAAAGTTCAAGCAGCCTTAACCTCCCTATGAAGGCTTCCAAAAAGATGGTATATTGGCTTTCACGGCCGGTGAATTAAAACTCAGCAATTCTTCTAGGTTTGTGCCGTGTCTTGTGTGGGGTTTCGCCTAGGACACCAAGCTAGGCTCATCGGCGGGCTCTTGGTGTCCCCGCCCGGACCCCCACAGGAGTGACGAACTGCGCACCACCTCCCTTTATATAAGGTGCAACTGCACCACTTGACTACGAGAACTAAAAGTTCAAGCAGCCTTAACCTCCCTATGAAGGCTTCCAAAAAGATGGTATATTGGCTTTCACGGCCGGTGAATTAAAACTCAGCTATTCTTCTAGGTTTGTGCCGTGTCTTGTGTGGGGTTTCGCCTAGGACACCAAGCTAGGCTCATCGGCGGGCTCTTGGTGTCCCCGCCCGGACCCCTACAGGAGTGACGAAGTGCGCGCCACCTCCCTTTATATAAGGTGCAACTGCACCACTTGACTAAGAGAACTAAAAGTTCAAGCAGCCTTAACCTCCCTATGAAGGCTTCCAAAAAGATGGTATATTGGCTTTCACGGCCGGTGAATTAAAACTCAGCAATTCTTCTAGGTTTGTGCCGTGTCTTGTGTGGGGTTTCGCCTAGGACACCAAGCTAGGCTCATCGGCGGGCTCTTGGTGTCCCCGCCCGGACCCCCACAGGAGTGACGAACTGCGCGCCACCTCCCTTTATATAAGGTGCAACTGCACCACTTGACTACGAGAACTAAAAGTTCAAGCAGCCTTAACCTCCCTATGAAGGCTTCCAAAAAGATGGTATATTGGCTTTCACGGCCGGTGAATTAAAACTCAGCAATTCTTCTAGGTTTGTGCCGTGTCTTGTGTGGGGTTTCGCCTAGGACACCAAGCTAGGCTCATCGGCGGGCTCTTGGTGTCCCCGCCCAGACCCCCACAGGAGTGAAGAACTGCGCGCCACCTCCCTTTATATAAGGTGCAACTGCACCACTTGACTACGAGAACTAAAAGTTCAAGCAGCCTTAACCTCCCTATGAAGGCTTCCAAAAAGATGGTATATTGGCTTTCACGGCCGGTGAATTAAAACTCAGCAATTCTTCTAGGTTTGTGCCGTGTCTTGTGTGGGGTTTCGCCTAGGACACCAAGCTAGGCTCATCGGTGGGCTCTTGGTGTCCCCGCCCGGACCCCCACAGGAGTGACGAACTGCGCGCCACCTCCCTTTATATAAGGTGCAACTGCACCACTTGACTACGAGAACTAAAAGTTCAAGCAGCCTTAACCTCCCTATGAAGGCTTCCAAAAAGGTGGTATATTGGCTTTCACGGCCGGTGAATTAAAACTCAGCAATTCTTCTAGGTTTGTGCCGTGTCTTGTGTGGGGTTTCGCCTAGGACACCAAGCTAGGCTCATCGGCGGGCTCTTGGTGTCCCCGCCCGGACCCCCACAGGAGTGACGAACTGCGCGCCACCTCCCTTTATATAAGGTGCAACTGCACCACTTGACTACGAGAACTAAAAGTTCAAGCAGCCTTAACCTCCCTATGAAGGCTTCCAAAAAGATGGTATATTGGCTTTCACGGCCGGTGAATTAAAACTCAGCAATTCTTCTAGGTTTGTGCCGTGTCTTGTGTGGGGTTTCGCCTAGGACACCAAGCTAGGCTCATCGGCGGGCTCTTGGTGTCCCCGCCCGGACCCCCACAGGAGTGACGAACTGCGCGCCACCTCCCTTTATATAAGGTGCAACTGCACCACTTGACTACGAGAACTAAAAGTTCAAGCAGCCTTAACCTCCCTATGAAGGCTTCCAAAAAGATGGTATATTGGCTTTCACGGCCGGTGAATTAAAACTCAGCAATTCTTCTAGGTTTGTGCCGTGTCTTGTGTGGGGTTTCGCCTAGGACACCAAGCTAGGCTCATCGGCGGGCTCTTGGTGTCCCCGCCCGGACCCCCACAGGAGTGACGAACTGCGCGCCACCTCCCTTTATATAAGGTGCAACTGCACCACTTGACTACGAGAACTAAAAGTTCAAGCAGCCTTAACCTCCCTATGAAGGCTTCCAAAAAGATGGTATATTGGCTTTCACGGCCGGTGAATTAAAACTCAGCAATTCTTCTAGGTTTGTGCCGTGTCTTGTGTGGGGTTTCGCCTAGGACACCAAGCTAGGCTCATCGGCGGGCTCTTGGTGTCCCCGCCCGGACCCCCACAGGAGTGACGAACTGCGCGCCACCTCCCTTTATATAAGGTGCAACTGCACCACTTGACTACGAGAACTAAAAGTTCAAGCAGCCTTAACCTCCCTATGAAGGCTTCCAAAAAGATGGTATATTGGCTTTCACGGCCGGTGAATTAAAACTCAGCAATTCTTCTAGGTTTGTGCCGTGTCTTGTGTGGGGTTTCGCCTAGGACACCAAGCTAGGCTCATCGGCGGGCTCTTGGTGTCCCCGCCCGGACCCCCACAGGAGTGACGAACTGCGCGCCACCTCCCTTTATATAAGGTGCAACTGCACCACTTGACTACGAGAACTAAAAGTTCAAGCAGCCTTAACCTCCCTATGAAGGCTTCCAAAAAGATGGTATATTGGCTTTCACGGCCGGTGAATTAAAACTCAGCAATTCTTCTAGGTTTGTGCCGTGTCTTGTGTGGGGTTTCGCCTAGGACACCAAGCTAGGCTCATCGGCGGGCTCTTGGTGTCCCCGCCCGGACCCCCACAGGAGTGACGAACTGCGCGCCACCTCCCTTTATATAAGGTGCAACTGCACCACTTGACTGCGAGAACTAAAAGTTCAAGCAGCCTTAACCTCCCTATGAAGGCTTCCAAAAAGATGGTATATTGGCTTTCACGGCCGGTGAATTAAAACTCAGCAATTCATCTAGGTTTGTGCCGTGTCTTGTGTGGGGTTTCGCCTAGGACACCAAGCTAGGCTCATCGGCGGGCTCTTGGTGTCCCCGCCCGGACCCCCACAGGAGTGACGAACTGCGCGCCACCTCCCTTTATATAAGGTGCAACTGCACCACTTGACTACGAGAACTAAAAGTTCAAGCAGCCTTAACCTCCCTATGAAGGCTTCCAAAAAGATGGTATATTGGCTTTCACGGCCGGTGAATTAAAACTCAGCAATTCTTCTAGGTTTGTGCCGTGTCTTGTGTGGGGTTTCGCCTAGGACACCAAGCTAGGCTCATCGGCGGGCTCTTGGTGTCCCCGCCCGGACCCCCACAGGAGTGACGAACTGCGCGCCACCTCCCTTTATATAAGGTGCAACTGCACCACTTGACTACGAGAACTAAAAGTTCAAGCAGCCTTAACCTCCCTATGAAGGCTTCCAAAAAGATGGTATATTGGCTTTCACGGCCGGTGAATTAAAACTCAGCAATTCTTCTAGGTCGTGCCGTGTCTTGTGTGGGGTTTCGCCTAGGACACCAAGCTAGGCTCATCGGCGGGCTCTTGGTGTCCCCGCCCGGACCCCCACAGGAGTGACGAACTGCGCGCCACCTCCCTTTATATAAGGTGCAACTGCACCACTTGACTACGAGAACTAAAAGTTCAAGCAGCCTTAACCTCCCTATGAAGGCTTCCAAAAAGATGGTATATTGGCTTTCACGGCCGGTGAATTAAAACTCAGCAATTCTTCTAGATTTGTGCCGTGTCTTGTGTGGGGTTTCGCCTAGGACACCAAGCTAGGCTCATCGGCGGGCTCTTGGTGTCCCCGCCCGGACCCCCACAGGAGTGACGAACTGCGCACCACCTCCCTTAATATAAGGTGCAACTGCACCACTTGACTACGAGAACTAAAAGTTCAAGCAGCCTTAACCTCCCTATGAAGGCTTCCAAAAAGATGGTATATTGGCTTTCACGGCCGGTGAATTAAAACTCAGCAATTCTTCTAGGTTTGTGCCGTGTCTTGTGTGGGGTTTCGCCTAGGACACCAAGCTAGGCTCATCGGCGGGCTCTTGGTGTCCCCGCCCGGACCCCCACAGGAGTGACGAACTGCGCGCCACCTCCCTTTATATAAGGTGCAACTGCACCACTTGACTACGAGAACTAAAAGTTCAAGCAGCCTTAACCTCCCTATGAAGGCTTCCAAAAAGATGGTATATTGGCTTTCACGGCCGGTGAATTAAAACTCAGCAATTCTTCTAGGTTTGTGCCGTGTCTTGTGTGGGGTTTCGCCTAGGACACCAAGCTAGGCTCATCGGCGGGCTCTTGGTGTCCCCGCCCGGACCCCCACAGGAGTGACGAACTGCGCGCCACCTCCCTTTATATAAGGTGCAACTGCACCACTTGACTACGAGAACTAAAAGTTCAAGCAGCCTTAACCTCCCTATGAAGGCTTCCAAAAAGATGGTATATTGGCTTTCACGGCCGGTGAATTAAAACTCAGCAATTATTCTTGGTTTGTGCCGTGTCTTGTGTGGGGTTTTGCCTAGGACACCAAGCTAGGCTCATCGGCGGGCTCTTGGTGTCCCCGCCCGGACCCCCACAGGAGTGACGAACTGCGCGCCACCTCCCTTTATATAAGGTGCAACTGCACCTCTTGACTACGAGAACTAAAAGTTCAAGCAGCCTTAACCTCCCTATGAAGGCTTCCAAAAAGATGGTATATTGGCTTTCACGGCCGGTGAATTAAAACTCAGCAATTCTTCTAGGTTTGTGCCGTGTCTTGTGTGGGGTTTCGCCTAGGACACCAAGCTAGGCTCATCGGCGGGCTCTTGGTGTCCCCGCCCGGACCCCCACAGGAGTGACGAACTGCGCGCCACCTCCCTTTATATAAGGTGCAACTGCACCACTTGACTACGAGAACTAAAAGTTCAAGCAGCCTTAACCTCCCTATGAAGGCTTCCAAAAAGATGGTATATTGGCTTTCACGGCCGGTGAATTAAAACTCAGCAATTCTTCTAGGTTTGTGCCGTGTCTTGTGTGGGGTTTCGCCTAGGACACCAAGCTAGGCTCATCGGCGGGCTCTTGGTGTCCCCGCCCGGACCCCCACAGGAGTGACGAACTGCGCGCCACCTCCCTTTATATAAGGTGCAACTGCACCACTTGACTACGAGAACTAAAAGTTCAAGCAGCCTTAACCTCCCTATGAAGGCTTCCAAAAAGATGGTATATTGGCTTTCAAGGCCGGTGAATTAAAACTCAGCAATTCTTCTAGGTTTGTGCCGTGTCTTGTGTGGGGTTTCGCCTAGGACACCAAGCTAGGCTCATCGGCGGGCTCTTGGTGTCCCCGCCCGGACCCCCACAGGAGTGACGAACTGCGCGCCACCTCCCTTTATATAAGGTGCAACTGCACCACTTGACTACGAGAACTAAAAGTTCAAGCAGCCTTAACCTCCCTATGAAGGCTTCCAAAAAGATGGTATATTGGCTTTCACGGCCGGTGAATTAAAACTCAGCAATTCTTCTAGGTTTGTGCCGTGTCTTGTGTGGGGTTTCGCCTAGGACACCAAGCTAGGCTCATCGGCGGGCTCTTGGTGTCCCCGCCCGGACCCCCACAGGAGTGACGAACTGCGCGCCACCTCCCTTTATATAAGGTGCAACTGCACCACTTGACTACGAGAACTAAAAGTTCAAGCAGCCTTAACCTCCCTATGAAAGCTTCCAAAAAGATGGTATATTGGCTTTCACGGCCGGTGAACTAAAACTCAGCAATTCTTCTAGGTTTGTGCCGTGTCTTGTGTGGGGTTTCGCCTAGGACACCAAGCTAGGCTCATCGGCGGGCTCTTGGTGTCCCCGCCCGGACCCCCACAGGAGTGACGAACTGCGCGCCACCTCCCTTTATATAAGGTGCAACTGCACCACTTGACTACGAGAACTAAAAGTTCAAGCAGCCTTAACCTCCCTATGAAGGCTTCCAAAAAGATGGTATATTGGCTTTCACGGCCGGTGAATTAAAACTCAGCAATTCTTCTAGGTTTGTGCCGTGTCTTGTGTGGGGTTTCGCCTAGGACACCAAGCTAGGCTCATCGGCGGGCTCTTGGTGTCCCCGCCCGGACCCCCACAGGAGTGACGAACTGCGCACCACCTCCCTTTATATAAGGTGCAACTGCACCACTTGACTACGAGAACTAAAAGTTCAAGCAGCCTTAACCTCCCTATGAAGGCTTCCAAAAAGATGGTATATTGGCTTTCACGGCCGGTGAATTAAAACTCAGCTATTCTTCTAGGTTTGTGCCGTGTCTTGTGTGGGGTTTCGCCTAGGACACCAAGCTAGGCTCATCGGCGGGCTCTTGGTGTCCCCGCCCGGACCCCTACAGGAGTGACGAAGTGCGCGCCACCTCCCTTTATATAAGGTGCAACTGCACCACTTGACTAAGAGAACTAAAAGTTCAAGCAGCCTTAACCTCCCTATGAAGGCTTCCAAAAAGATGGTATATTGGCTTTCACGGCCGGTGAATTAAAACTCAGCAATTCTTCTAGGTTTGTGCCGTGTCTTGTGTGGGGTTTCGCCTAGGACACCAAGCTAGGCTCATCGGCGGGCTCTTGGTGTCCCCGCCCGGACCCCCACAGGAGTGACGAACTGCGCGCCACCTCCCTTTATATAAGGTGCAACTGCACCACTTGACTACGAGAACTAAAAGTTCAAGCAGCCTTAACCTCCCTATGAAGGCTTCCAAAAAGATGGTATATTGGCTTTCACGGCCGGTGAATTAAAACTCAGCAATTCTTCTAGGTTTGTGCCGTGTCTTGTGTGGGGTTTCGCCTAGGACACCAAGCTAGGCTCATCGGCGGGCTCTTGGTGTCCCCGCCCAGACCCCCACAGGAGTGAAGAACTGCGCGCCACCTCCCTTTATATAAGGTGCAACTGCACCACTTGACTACGAGAACTAAAAGTTCAAGCAGCCTTAACCTCCCTATGAAGGCTTCCAAAAAGATGGTATATTGGCTTTCACGGCCGGTGAATTAAAACTCAGCAATTCTTCTAGGTTTGTGCCGTGTCTTGTGTGGGGTTTCGCCTAGGACACCAAGCTAGGCTCATCGGTGGGCTCTTGGTGTCCCCGCCCGGACCCCCACAGGAGTGACGAACTGCGCGCCACCTCCCTTTATATAAGGTGCAACTGCACCACTTGACTACGAGAACTAAAAGTTCAAGCAGCCTTAACCTCCCTATGAAGGCTTCCAAAAAGATGGTATATTGGCTTTCACGGCCGGTGAATTAAAACTCAGCAATTCTTCTAGGTTTGTGCCGTGTCTTGTGTGGGGTTTCGCCTAGGACACCAAGCTAGGCTCATCGGCGGGCTCTTGGTGTCCCCGCCCGGACCCCCACAGGAGTGACGAACTGCGCGCCACCTCCCTTTATATAAGGTGCAACTGCACCACTTGACTACGAGAACTAAAAGTTCAAGCAGCCTTAACCTCCCTATGAAGGCTTCCAAAAAGATGGTATATTGGCTTTCACGGCCGGTGAATTAAAACTCAGCAATTCTTCTAGGTTTGTGCCGTGTCTTGTGTGGGGTTTCGCCTAGGACACCAAGCTAGGCTCATCGGCGGGCTCTTGGTGTCCCCGCCCGGACCCCCACAGGAGTGACGAACTGCGCGCCACCTCCCTTTATATAAGGTGCAACTGCACCACTTGACTACGAGAACTAAAAGTTCAAGCAGCCTTAACCTCCCTATGAAGGCTTCCAAAAAGATGGTATATTGGCTTTCACGGCCGGTGAATTAAAACTCAGCAATTCTTCTAGGTTTGTGCCGTGTCTTGTGTGGGGTTTCGCCTAGGACACCAAGCTAGGCTCATCGCTGGGCTCTTGGTGTCCCCGCCCGGACCCCCACAGGAGTGACGAACTGCGCGCCACCTCCCTTTATATAAGGTGCAACTGCACCACTTGACTACGAGAACTAAAAGTTCAAGCAGCCTTAACCTCCCTATGAAGGCTTCCAAAAAGATGGTATATTGGCTTTCACGGCCGGTGAATTAAAACTCAGCAATTCTTCTAGGTTTGTGCCGTGTCTTGTGTGGGGTTTCGCCTAGGACACCAAGCTAGGCTCATCGGCGGGCTCTTGGTGTCCCCGCCCGGACCCCCACAGGAGTGACGAACTGCGCGCCACCTCCCTTTATATAAGGTGCAACTGCACCACTTGACTACGAGAACTAAAAGTTCAAGCAGCCTTAACCTCCCTATGAAGGCTTCCAAAAAGATGGTATATTGGCTTTCACGGCCGGTGAATTAAAACTCAGCAATTCTTCTAGGTTTGTGCCGTGTCTTGTGTGGGGTTTCGCCTAGGACACCAAGCTAGGCTCATCGGCGGGCTCTTGGTGTCCCCGCCCGGACCCCCACAGGAGTGACGAACTGCGCGCCACCTCCCTTTATATAAGGTGCAACTGCACCACTTGACTACGAGAACTAAAAGTTCAAGCAGCCTTAACCTCCCTATGAAGGCTTCCAAAAAGATGGTATATTGGCTTTCACGGCCGGTGAATTAAAACTCAGCAATTCTTCTAGGTTTGTGCCGTGTCTTGTGTGGGGTTTCGCCTAGGACACCAAGCTAGGCTCATCGGCGGGCTCTTGGTGTCCCCGCCCGGACCCCCACAGGAGTGACGAACTGCGCGCCACCTCCCTTTATATAAGGTGCAACTGCACCACTTGACTACGAGAACTAAAAGTTCAAGCAGCCTTAACCTCCCTATGAAGGCTTCCAAAAAGATGGTATATTGGCTTTCACGGCCGGTGAATTAAAACTCAGCAATTCTTCTAGGTTTGTGCCGTGTCTTGTGTGGGGTTTCGCCTAGGACACCAAGCTAGGCTCATCGGCGGGCTCTTGGTGTCCCCGCCCGGACCCCCACAGGAGTGACGAACTGCGCGCCACCTCCCTTTATATAAGGTGCAACTGCACCACTTGACTACGAGAACTAAAAGTTCAAGCAGCCTTAACCTTCCTATGAAGGCTTCCAAAAAGATGGTATATTGGCTTTCACGGCCGGTGAATTAAAACTCAGCAATTCTTCTAGGTTTGTGCCGTGTCTTGTGTGGGGTTTCGCCTAGGACACCAAGCTAGGCTCATCGGCGGGCTCTTGGTGTCCCCGCCCGGACCCCCACAGGAGTGACGAACTGCGCGCCACCTCCCTTTATATAAGGTGCAACTGCACCACTTGACTACGAGAACTAAAAGTTCAAGCAGCCTTAACCTCCCTATGAAAGCTTCCAAAAAGATGGTATATTGGCTTTCACGGCCGGTGAATTAAAACTCAGCAATTCTTCTAGGTTTGTGCCGTGTCTTGTGTGGGGTTTCGCCTAGGACACCAAGCTAGGCTCATCGGCGGGCTCTTGGTGTCCCCGCCCGGACCCCCACAGGAGTGACGAAGTGCGCGCCACCTCCCTTTATATAAGGTGCAACTGCACCACTTGACTACGAGAACTAAAAGTTCAAGCAGCCTTAACCTCCCTATGAAGGCTTCCAAAAAGATGGTATATTGGCTTTCACGGCCGGTGAATTAAAACTCAGCAATTCTTCTAGGTTTGTGCCGTGTCTTGTGTGGGGTTTCGCCTAGGACACCAAGCTAGGCTCATCGGTGGGCTCTTGGTGTCCCCGCCCGGACCCCCACAGGAGTGACGAACTGCGCGCCACCTCCCTTTATATAAGGTGCAACTGCACCACTTGACTACGAGAACTAAAAGTTCAAGCAGCCTTAACCTCCCTATGAAGGCTTCCAAAAAGATGGTATATTGGCTTTCACGGCCGGTGAATTAAAACTCAGCAATTCTTCTAGGTTTGTGCCGTGTCTTGTGTGGGGTTTCGCCTAGGACACCAAGCTAGGCTCATCGGCGGGCTCTTGGTGTCCCCGCCCGGACCCCCACAGGAGTGACGAACTGCGCGCCACCTCCCTTTATATAAGGTGCAACTGCACCACTTGACTACGAGAACTAAAAGTTCAAGCAGCCTTAACCTCCCTATGAAGGCTTCCAAAAAGATGGTATATTGGCTTTCACGGCCGGTGAATTAAAACTCAGCAATTCTTCTAGGTTTGTGCCGTGTCTTGTGTGGGGTTTCGCCTAGGACACCAAGCTAGGCTCATCGGCGGGCTCTTGGTGTCCCCGCCCGGACCCCCACAGGAGTGACGAACTGCGCGCCACCTCCCTTTATATAAGGTGCAACTGCACCACTTGACTACGAGAACTAAAAGTTCAAGCAGCCTTAACCTCCCTATGAAGGCTTCCAAAAAGATGGTATATTGGCTTTCACGGCCGGTGAATTAAAACTCAGCAATTCATCTAGGTTTGTGCCGTGTCTTGTGTGGGGTTTCGCCTAGGACACCAAGCTAGGCTCATCGGCGGGCTCTTGGTGTCCCCGCCCGGACCCCCACAGGAGTGACGAACTGCGCGCCACCTCCCTTTATATAAGGTGCAACTGCACCACTTGACTACGAGAACTAAAATTTCAAGCAGCCTTAACCTCCCTATGAAGGCTTCCAAAAAGATGGTATATTGGCTTTCACGGCCGGTGAATTAAAACTCAGCAATTCTTCTAGGTTTGTGCCGTGTCTTGTGTGGGGTTTCGCCTAGGACACCAAGCTAGGCTCATCGGCGGGCTCTTGGTGTCCCCGCCCGGACCCCCACAGGAGTGACGAACTGCGCGCCACCTCCCTTTATATAAGGTGCAACTGCACCACTTGACTACGAGAACTAAAAGTTCAAGCAGCCTTAACCTCCCTATGAAGGCTTCCAAAAAGATGGTATATTGGCTTTCACGGCCGGTGAATTAAAACTCAGCAATTCTTCTAGGTTTGTGCCGTGTCTTGTGTGGGGTTTCGCCTAGGACACCAAGCTAGGCTCATCGGCGGGCTCTTGGTGTCCCCGCCCGGACCCCCACAGGAGTGACGAACTGCGCGCCACCTCCCTTTATATAAGGTGCAACTGCACCACTTGACTACGAGAACTAAAAGTTCAAGCAGCCTTAACCTCCCTATGAAGGCTTCCAAAAAGATGGTATATTGGCTTTCACGGCCGGTGAATTAAAACTCAGCAATTCTTCTAGGTTTGTGCCGTGTCTTGTGTGGGGTTTCGCCTAGGACACCAAGCTAGGCTCATCGGCGGGCTCTTGGAGTCCCCGCCCGGACCCCCACAGGAGTGACGAACTGCGCGCCACCTCCCTTTATATAAGGTGCAACTGCACCACTTGACTACGAGAACTAAAAGTTCAAGCAGCCTTAACCTCCCTATGAAGGCTTCCAAAAAGATGGTATATTGGCTTTCACGGCCGGTGAATTAAAACTCAGCAATTCTTCTAGGTTTGTGCCGTGTCTTGTGTGGGGTTTCGCCTAGGACACCAAGCTAGGCTCATCGGCGGGCTCTTGGTGTCTCCGCCCGGACCCCCACAGGAGTGACGAACTGCGCGCCACCTCCCTTTATATAAGGTGCAACTGCACCACTTGACTACGAGAACTAAAAGTTCAAGCAGCCTTAACCTCCCTATGAAGGCTTCCAAAAAGATGGTATATTGGCTTTCACGGCCGGTGAATTAAAACTCAGCAATTCTTCTAGGTTTGTGCCGTGTCTTGTGTGGGGTTTCGCCTAGGACACCAAGCTAGGCTCATCGGCGGGCTCTTGGTGTCCCCGCCCGGACCCCCACAGGAGTGACGAACTGCGCGCCACCTCCCTTTATATAAGGTGCAACTGCACCACTTGACTACGAGAACTAAAAGTTCAAGCAGCCTTAACCTCCCTATGAAGGCTTCCAAAAAGATGGTATATTGGCTTTCACGGCCGGTGAATTAAAACTCAGCAATTCTTCTAGGTTTGTGCCGTGTCTTGTGTGGGGTTTCGCCTAGGACACCAAGCTAGGCTCATCGGCGGGCTCTTGGAGTCCCCGCCCGGACCCCCACAGGAGTGACGAACTGCGCGCCACCTCCCTTTATATAAGGTGCAACTGCACCACTTGACTACGAGAACTAAAAGTTCAAGCAGCCTTAACCTCCCTATGAAGGCTTCCAAAAAGATGGTATATTGGCTTTCACGGCCGGTGAATTAAAACTCAGCAATTCTTCTAGGTTTGTGCCGTGTCTTGTGTGGGGTTTCGCCTAGGACACCAAGCTAGGCTCATCGGCGGGCTCTTGGTGTCCCCGCCCGGACCCCCACAGGAGTGACGAACTGCGCGCCACCTCCCTTTATATAAGGTGCAACTGCACCACTTGACTACGAGAACTAAAAGTTCAAGCAGCCTTAACCTCCCTATGAAGGCTTCCAAAAAGATGGTATATTGGCTTTCACGGCCGGTGAATTAAAACTCAGCAATTCTTCTAGGTTTGTGCCGTGTCTTGTGTGGGGTTTCGCCTAGGACACCAAGCTAGGCTCATCGGCGGGCTCTTGGTGTCCCCGCCCGGACCCCCACAGGAGTGACGAACTGCGCGCCACCTCCCTTTATATAAGGTGCAACTGCACCACTTGACTACGAGAACTAAAAGTTCAAGCAGCCTTAACCTCCCTATGAAGGCTTCCAAAAAGATGGTATATTGGCTTTCACGGCCGGTGAATTAAAACTCAGCAATTCTTCTAGGTTTGTGCCGTGTCTTGTGTGGGGTTTCGCCTAGGACACCAAGCTAGGCTCATCGGCGGGCTCTTGATGTCCCCACCCGGACCCCCACAGGAGTGACGAACTGCGCGCCACCTCCCTTTATATAAGGTGCAACTGCACCACTTGACTACGAGAACTAAAAGTTCAAGCAGCCTTAACCTCCCTATGAAGGCTTCCAAAAAGATGGTATATTGGCTTTCACGGCCGGTGAATTAAAACTCAGCAATTCTTCTAGGTTTGTACCGTGTCTTGTGTGGGGTTTCGCCTAGGACACCAAGCTAGGCTCATCGGCGGGCTCTTGGTGTCCCCGCCCGGACCCCCACAGGAGTGACGAACTGCGCGCCACCTCCCTTTATATAAGGTGCAACTGCACCACTTGACTACGAGAACTAAAAGTTCAAGCAGCCTTAACCTCCCTATGAAGGCTTCCAAAAAGATGGTATATTGGCTTTCACGGCCGGTGAATTAAAACTCAGCAATTCTTCTAGGTTTGTGCCGTGTCTTGTGTGGGGTTTCGCCTAGGACACCAAGCTAGGCTCATCGGCGGGCTCTTGGTGTCCCCGCCCGGACCCCCACAGGAGTGACGAACTGCGCGCCACCTCCCTTTATATAAGGTGCAACTGCACCACTTGACTACGAGAACTAAAAGTTCAAGCAGCCTTAACCTCATACGCTTAATAAATAAATACATAAATGGTTGGTTGGTTCTTAAGTTTAGGGGCTGCGACAACGCGGTCATGTAGCCCCGTGTACTTTGGGTGTGTGTAGAATCTGTCTGATAACAGGTGTTAGGCTAATTGTGATGACTGTAATAGTGTGTAATAAAAAAATAAATAAATAAATAAATTTGGACAAACAATTGAAATAACTAACAATGTAAGTGTATATTCATGTAATAATTCTGGTTACACTGTTGGTATCATTTGTAACATTCTCTAATGTTTTCAGTTCTTGGGAGCAAATGTGGTAACTTCAGTGACTGCCAGGTGCCTGGTTCCATCTGCAGTGGTTACTTCTCTAAAGTGTGTGCCTGCCAGGCAGGCCTGGTGCAGTTCAATGGTCGCTACTGTGGTCTTGGTAAGTAGACCTACAATAATTGTTCACAGACAAAGTAGAAATTAAAGAGTACGCTGTTTGCAAGCGTAATAAGTTAATAATAATAATAATGTTGGTTTACGTGCCTTTTAATTACTACGGCTTTTTGAGACGCCGGGATGCCGCAATTTTGCCCCCAAGGGTATCTTTAACGTGCCAGTAAACAGACAGATACAGCTCCCTCGTATTTGCACACACTCAAATACCAGCCGACTACGCCATGATTTGATATTGCAACCTTGGACACAGCAAGCGAGAACGTTACCACTGAGCCACACAGCCAGCCCATAACAAGTTAGCTTATCAACATGATATGAAGAGTACACAAACAGATGAAGTGAAATTGTAGAACATGCTGTCGGTCTGTAGGTTACAGGTAATCATGGTCTTGTGTTCTTTTTTGTTTTCATGTAGGCAGTGCTGGATTAACCATAAGGCACTATAGGCAAATGCCTGGGGCACCCGGCTCAAAAGCCCGCACCCCCCCCCCCCCCCCAAAGAAAGAAAAAATACCACCTAAAAATAAAACATTTTTTTGCGGGGGGGGGAGTCAAATAAATTCTTGAAACAGGTCGTCATACTGGCGAAAGTATGAAAACTCAAACTGTAATCTTCGTCACTGAAGATTGCGGTTTGAAAATTCAAGATTGTAGAGGACAGTCCTATGACAACGCACCAAACATGTCTGGAAAGTATCAGGGCCTGCAAGCCAAAATATTAGAACTGACTAAAAATATGCGATTTATGTTCCTTGAGGTACATATTCCCTCGATTTAGTTGGACAATCTGCTGTGAAAAGCTGTTTTTCGCAGTTGTTTTTTTTTTCGATAATGCAATCATTGTATAACTTCTTTTCTGCAAACCCTCATATTTGGGGCGTGTTGAAAAATTATATAAAAAACGCTAAAAGTTTGAAATCGTTGTGAGATACGCGCTGGGAAGCACATGCTAATGCAACGAATGCGGTTTATGATTAGTTTCATAATATTGTCGATGCTTTAGAAAGCATTGAAGGTGACGAGTCGGAAAATAATGACACTCGGAATGAAGCGGGGTGCATCGCAAACAGAATGCAGAAATTCGAATTCGGGTTCATGTTAATTTTGTGGGATTCAATTTTGACTTCTATCAGAATCAGAATCAGACATTTTAAGGAAAATCAACTTCAATGACGTTATTGAAACTTTCTGCGAAACAAAATGCAGAAAAATGTTTTACTGAAAATGTACATATGTATTTGTAAATGTATTGTATTCAGGCGCGGATTCAAGGGGGGGGGCGGTCACACCCCCACCCCCCAAACAGGAGACCAAATTTATTTGCAAACTCAAAAAACGAAAACATCAGAACCAGACAAATAAAACTTAACGAATTTTAACTGTAAAACAGTGTGTGTTTTTTTTTCATTTTATTCAATACTGAAAATATCTTTATTGCAATTATTATGTTCTGTTACAACTGTACATATTTACAACTTCATACCTGTTATATAAAAACGATTATTTATGTAACAAAATCAACTCGTCTATTTTGTTAAGCAAACCTTGTGATTACCGAATCGATGTTTATAGTGATGTCACGATGAATATGCAGCAATGCACGGATAGGAATTTGGGGCTTTTTTTTTTCAGCAAAAAATTTTGCCGACGTCCAAACTGCAAGCCTGGTTGGCAATTTAAGCTGTGACTTTCCCCCTTTGTCGGTACCAACTCGACTTGCCGAAACTGTAACGTACCTTGATACTTTCCTCGAAGCTCGATGTAAAAGTCGCAAAACACGCCGTTGCAATTTGTACGAATATTTTTGGTGCGCTAAACGCATCAAATTTCTATCCATGTAGCTTGCAAAAATATTGGTCTGGTTTTGTACGTTTGGTTATTTTGTGATTGCGTTTTTAGTGATACCATTTTTCTTAACAATTTCGATTCTCTGAACCCCCCCAAAGCCAAACTCTAGATCTGCACCTGATTGTATTCATCATTCATTGTAAATTTGTAAATATAAAATCTCTTTCAAAGTTATGATTGACTTTTTTTATGAAGGGGGAGGGGTGTTGAAAAAAGGGGGGAAAAGGGGCCTCAAATTAACAATTGCCTAGGGCCACTGTGAGTCATAATCCGGCACTGCATGTAGGTCTATGTCATATTTTTTGTAGGCTACCTCTGACACGAATAAAAATATGTTACAGGTATTGATAACCCGTGCAACAATACCCTTACAGTAAGTCTGTATGTTAAAGGTATTGGTAGACCGTGCAACAATGGTCCCTACAGTAAGTCTGTATGTTATAGGTGTTGGTAGTCTGTGCAACAATAGCCCTACAGTAAGTCTGTATGTTATAAGTAGGGCTCGGATTCGAGCATATTTGCATATTTTTTCCTGAATAGTACACATTGAAAGAAGCCTTTCGGTGGTATTTTCACCTCTCTGGGACCAACAGAATTGAAATTTATCGAGCATATAAATGCATAAAACCGCGGTTTTCAGAATAGAAGCATATAAATGCATATTCTTGTGGTTTTCGTCTAAATAGTTTGTTTTTCTTCGAATTCTCCCCCGAATTCGGGCCCTGACAATCCTTAAGGTTCGAAAACAGAAATAATTCTTGAGAAGCCTATCTGGTACGAATAATAGAACCGCAGGTTTTTAACCTTTTGTGAGGTCGTTCTCGTCATTGAAACTTTTATTGACTGATTTAAGAAAATCATTCAAAACTGAAAACATAGAAAACAAGAAGTTCCGTGACGAACTAAAGAGCCTACTTTTTTAAAAATTTAAGATTCATGCAATGATTAATCTATATGGATCTATCTAGAATAATGACGAAATTAAGTTGCTAATATCGAAATTTCTAATTAGTTCGAAATACTGTATACCGGGCATAATGTAGACTAATAGAGCACTACAGTTGGCAGCCCTGTTGACTGAATATATTCTTAGTTCGATCTCTTAAGGTACAGAATACAAAATTTGGTTGAAGTCCGATGAATAGAATGGACGTTACATGCAGTTAAACATTGGATCTAACAGCGCGCGTAAAAACATGTTGGCAACAATGTCATGCATATATTGGTCAGAAATAATCTGAAATAATATGATCAATTGTTGTGCCAATTTTGAATGAAATCCATTAGATAGTATAGAAGTTACATGCATTTTAAAATTGGACATATCAGCAGGCTTAGAATCATGTTGGCAGCACTGACGTAAATTAGTTACTCCAAATTCATCTAGAATGCCAGATACTATACGTGTGCAAAGTTTAGAGCTATTGGATTGCATACTTTTCTGATAGGGTAAAAAAATAGAGACAGCACATATTAACAGTTGGCAGTCCTGGTTGCTCTTAATAATACGCATAGTCATATCTGTTATGGTACACATAGCACATACGAAATTTGGTTGAAATCCAAATGATAGTATAGAAGTTGCATGTATTTAAAGTTGGACCTCTCAGCAGGCTTAGAATCATGTTGGTAGCACTGACGTATATAAGTTACTCCAAATTAATATAGAATGTCAGGTACTATACGTGTGCATAGTTTAAAGCTGTCGGCTTGCATACTTTCTGATATATTGGTATTTGGATAAAAGAAATTAAGAGCATTTATTAACAGTTGGCAGCCCTGGTGGATCTTAAGAATACGCTCAGTCATATCTGGTTATGCACACATACAACATACGAAATTTGGTTGAATTCCAATTGATAGTGTAGAAGTTATATGCATTTAAAAATTGGACCTATCAGCAGGTTTATAATCATTTTGGCAACACTGCCATGTATGGCCTCATGGAAATTAAACTGCAATATTATTATCTAAACGTGTGCCAATTTTGAAATAGCTCCCATTCATACCTTCCAAGATATCCAACATGGAGCTCAAATTTCAATTGCGATTTATTTAGTAGTTGGTAGCACTGACATAATTTTCAAATATGGCCGTGAGATATTCAGGTATAGATCTTTACTTCTACCAAATTTTGTTTCGATTGCTCCAGCCGTTAAGAGTTGATAGGGGACACACACACACACACACACACAGACAGACAGACAGACAGACAGACATTTGCCCGATCTCATAAGTCTACTTTTTCCTCATTTTTGCAAAATGTGAAAAGTAGGCTAAAAATATTGTTCTAGAGACCAATGCAGATCTACTTCATTGACTCGCCTAATTCTGAACATTTTGTAAATGAACTTTTAAACTGTATCTTTTATAAGAGCACTTCTCTTACAGTATATATACTTGTAAAACTTGAATGCGAGTATATTGCAGTGCATCATACATACAATTAGAAAATAAAGCTCGTATTTAAAGTTATGTTATAGTTTTTAACTGTGTTTTTCGAGCATATTCTGCATATTTAGCCGCATATAATGGGGGTTTCGAGCATATCTATCGAGCATATAATGGGTTTATAATTTTTTTTCGAGCATATAATGGGTTTTTCGAGCATATCTATCGAGCATAAACACATGGTTTTCGAGCATATCTGGAGATTTTATCGAGCATATCGATCCGAGCCCTAGTTATAAGTATTGGTAGTTAATGCAACAAAACCTCTACAGAAAGTCTGTATGTTATAAGTGTTGGTAGTCTGTGCAACAATACCCCTACAATAAGTCTGTATGTTATAGGTATTGGTAGTTAATGCAACAATACCCCTACAGTAAGTCTGTGTGTTATAGGTATTGGTAGTCCGTGCAACAGTGGGATCTACAGTAGGTCTGTGTGTTATAGGTATTGGTAGTCCGTGCAACAGTGGTCCCTACAGTAGGTCTGTGTGTTATAGGTATTGGTAGTCCGTGCAACAGTGGTCCCTACAGTAGGTCTGTATGTTATAGGTATTGGTAGTTAATGCAACAATACCCCTACAGAAAGTCTGTATGTTATAAGTATTGGTAGTCTGTGCATCATTACCCCTGCAGTAAGTGTGTATGTTATAGGTATTGGTAGTTAATGCAACAATACCCCTACAGTAAGTCTGTGTGTTATAGGTATTGGTAGTCCGTGCAACAGTGGTCCCTACAGTAGGTCTGTGTGTTATAGGTATTGGTAGTCCGTGCAACAGTGGTCCCTACAGTAGGAGGTGTGATGCAGCGAACAGCTACTGTGATGGTGCCCGCTGTGTATGTTTTCCCAATGCACGTCCCAATCCTACCTACACCGGCTGTATTTCATGTAAGTACAATAACTGTGGCTTGGAACGAAAATAAACAAATGTCCAATTTTTGCATTTTCAGGTTTTAACATGCTCTTTATATTTTGTTGGTGATCCTCTGAATGGCCATAGAACTTTCCCTACATCGCTCAGTATTTAGACTGGCCTTGCTTTATGGAAGTGAGAGCTGGATATATTCAGGGTATCTGATGCATAAGCTAGAGGTAACTGATATGAGGGTAGCACAAATAATTGCAGGGGCAATGGCGGAAGGTACTTGTAATAAAGACATAAAGGCTAAGTTAGAAATGAACATGCTATATATAGATGAAGCTGTTCGCATGAGCCGACTCAGACGGTGGGATCTTTTTTCATCTGCCTTCCTGATAGTCTAGGTCTCATTACCAGTGCTTTTTTTTAAACAAAATTTAAGGGGTACTCTTGGTTGTAGTCGACAAAACATCATGATCCTGCAATTTTTGGCAATTTGCAGAGTCCTGTTATTACTTTCTGGTTGCATTGGGTTAATTTATTAACTCATTAACTTTCAGCTTTTTCGATGCCTGGGTGGATGTAAAATAGTTCAGTTATTTTCTTCATCCTTCAAAACTAACCACACGCACAAAATAACAACCTATCCCACCTTCAAACACAAGCCTGCGTGTTTATAAGAACAGAACTTCCTTTTCACAATTGTTAAGAGCATGTTACTTATTTTTGCGAAGCCTCCGTGGCTTAGGCGGCAGCACGCCGGCCTCTCACCGCTGGGTCCGTGGTTCAAATCCCGCGGCTGGCTGCGTGGCTCAGGGGTAACGTTCTCGCTTGCTGGGCCCAAGGTTGCAGGTTCGTATCCTGGCGCAGTCAGCTGGCATTTGAGGGTGCGCAAATGTGAGGGAGCCGTGTCCGTAGATTTACTGGCACGTTAAAGATCCCCTTCGGGGCGAAATTTCGGCACCCCGGCGTCTCTGAAAGCCAGTGTAGTTAAAAGGGACGTAAAACCAATAACATTATTATTATCAAATCCCGCTGACTCCATGTGAGATCTGTGCTGGACAAAACGGAGGCAGACAGGTTTTTCTCCGGGTACTCCGGTTTTCCCTGTCAAAATTTCATTCCAGCAACACTCTCCACTATCATTTCATTTCATCTGTCATTCATTTAATCATTGCCCCAGAGGAGTGCGTCAGGCCTCGGCAGCCGGCACAGTTCATATCCTCGCCGCTAGATAGGGGCTTCATTCATTCCATTCCTGACCCGGTCGGAGACTGGAAGCAGGCTGTGGATTTTCATTTTTTCATGTTACTTATTTTTGCCTAAACAAGTAAATTTCTTCGAATAGGGCAGCAATTATAGTAAAGCCATCATTACTTCCGACTTGATGTTTCAGTGCTAGGCTAGAGTTTTATCATTTCAAATGATCTTGTCGACTTCGTCGTTATGGTTGGGGTCCATCGTTATGCGTTACGGACACGGACACGGTGACGGACGTGACGTCATGCAGCCGCGCGGGAAGTGACGTCATGCTCACGCGGGGAGCAAGAAGCAGACGCTAATGATTATTGGAGTCTGTTGAAAGAGGCCTGGCGTCGAGCGACCTGGGGCTTTGAGCGAAGCGAACACAAGAATACAGGGTGACTTCTACAGATATATACAATATGCCATATAAGAATACAGGGTGCCTCCTAAAGGGGTGTGCAGGATGTCAGAGCAAAATACAGGCGAAGCGGACACAAGAATACAGGGTGACTTCTAAAGTGATATATAAGATGCCATATAAGAATAAGAATACAGGGGCCTCACCAAGAGGTGTGCAGGATGTCAGAGCAAAGCATCGAACCAGTCCCAATATTCCATCCCTACTCTCACTCAAAATACCCCCCCCCTAATGTTCAGCCCGCCACGGCTGGCTCCCAGGTTCTACAACTCATCTCCCAACACTCTACCGTTATACTAGTCTAGCCAGATCGAACACAGGCCTGCCTGGGGCAAAAACACTCCTTTTCTGAGAAATAATAACTCCGCAACAAGCTTCACGAAAACCCAAATTAAAATCGAAAATTACATTCTACAAACACCAAATTCAGTAAACTTCCCTCATTTCAGTTACTCAATACTTTACACAGACACAGAAGGCACAGTCATGACCCCTTCAAGGAGTAGGCTATTGTCTAAATCTGGACACTCATACTACATCCTTACACTAATTCAAATTTACGGCCAAATGATCCTTCTGACAGGGAGGCAAAGGTTTCCGCCGGCTTGCCTGGGATGATGGGCCACAAAACCGCTATCAAAAAGTACACAATTTACGCTTTATTCAACCAAACACATCTCTAATACAAGTACAAGAAACACATTTCTTCCCGTGGCCCTTAAAGAGGTGCACGCGCGGAAGCCTAAGTTAATGGGTAATGCAGTCTGTTGAAAGAGTCCTGGGGCTTCGAGCAAAGCGAGAAGCCCTCCTGAGCCTTTCTAACATGTGTAGCATTTGTAGCATGCGTCATTTGAAATGATACAACGTCTAGTCTTTCAGACTGACTGTGATTTTTTGTTCACTAAATCTCTACATCGCGAACGAAACTCAATTTGTCGTGATATATTGATTTGAATGGCTGCCTGTGATTGTCTAGTTAGTGATTTTTCCTTCTGGCCGCTAGATAACTCTAGGGTAACACTGAAACGTCAAGTCGGAAGTAATGATGGCTTTACTATACACAAGCTTTTGTCAAGCAGAAAATAATATGGCCTATTGTTTCGATTATGGTGCCGAGTGACGATTTGCCGACCAAAAGAAACTGATTCAATAGATCGATTTTAATCGAAGATTACTCCAAATCTCCTCCAGCTGTTGTGAACAGCGCGTTGACGCCAGCTGATCGATGACCTTTCAAGTCGGAAGTTATATTTGCCAGACTAGATACAAATGTAGTAATATCTAACAGTTTTCAAATGTTAAGGGGTACGCGTACCCCCGCATTCCCTCTGAAAAAATGCCCTGCTCATTACCATATGCAAAAACTGGTCTAGCAAGAGTTTGATATACTTTCAGGCGGCTTCGGTGGCGTTGTCGGAAGCATGCTGAGCTTCTATACCCAAGATCGCGGGTTCAAATCCGGCCGAAGTCGTCGGATTTTTTTAAAGAATTTTAAAAATCCCTCAGTATGTCTTCCTTCGGAGGGGAAGTAAAGCCGGCGGTCCCATGGCATAGATTTATGGCATGTTGAAGAACCTTCCACTAATTACACCTGTGTAAAGTTAAATTGTATAGGTTAAGAATGTAAACAATGCTCTTAAGTTCCTACGTTCGTTGCCAAGAGCCGACTGCGGTGGCATCTGGTAGCTAAGTTCTGGACTAGTAGTCGTCGACGGTGGCGTTTGGCGGCAAAAGTAGGAACTATTTGAAAAATTCATATATCTGCAGTCCTTACTTGAATTTAAAAACAGATAACACACACTAGAGCGCAACAACTCCAACTGAAACCCCGGAAAAAAATGCGAACTACAAGCCCGCTGTACTCTCTTCTCACTCTAGCTGACGGAGCTAGCGCTCACGCAGGGTCACACTTCAAGTTGCTGAGCTCTAATACAGTCATCACAATTAACACAGGTTATCAGACAGATTCTACACACACCCAAAGTACACGAGGTACATGACCGTGTTGTCGCAGCCCCTAAACTTAAGAACCAACTAACCGATATACTTTCAGTCTAGTGTGTCATTGTACCTGAGAAGCCTTGAAAACTTGATTGATTACTCCTGTAATTTAAATAACTTTTCATTTGACTGTCATGTCGTTTTCATCCATGAATGATCAGTTGTAACCAAGATAGTTAACAGAGTTGACCCGTTCAATGATGATGTTTACTACACAGATTTTACTCTGAATTGGTTCATTACCCAAGAATGCCATTACTTTGATTTTATGTGTTGAGATTTGTATTCCAGATTTTGAAACAGAGTGGTAGTGTCACTTATTTAGTTGGATGAGATAATGTGAAAATCCTTCCTTTTCTCTTGATGGAAACATACTGATCACATAATATTGTGTTTTCACATTATCTCATCCTACTAAATAGCATTTTATATTTTTGCAAGTATTGTGCAACACAGGATTCGTTCAGCCTATGATCACACTACAAATGAAACAGTTTTTAGCCTACTTTTCACATTTTGCAAAAATGAGGAAAAAGTAGACTTATGAGATCGGGCAAATGTGTGTCTGTCTGGCTATGTGTGTCCCCCCCCCCCCGTCCCCCCCCCCCCTATCAACTCCTAAACGGCTTTAGCAATCGAAACAAAATTTGGTAGGAGTAAAGATCTATACCTGAATATCTCACGGCCATATTTGAAAATGATGACAGTGCTACCAACTGCTAAAAAATCGCAATTGAAATTTGAGCTCCATGTTGGATATCTTGGAAGGTATGAATGGGAGCTATTTCAAAATTGGCACGCGTATAGATAATAATATTGCAGTTTAATTTCCAGGAGGCCATACATGGCAGTGTTGCCAAAATGATTATACGCCTGCTGATAGGTCCAAATTTTAAATACATATAACTTCTACACTATCAATTGGATTTCAACCAAATTTCGTATGTGCTGTGTACATAAACAGATATGACTGAGCGTATTCTTAAGTCACCAGGGCTGCCAACTGTTAATAAATGCTCTCAATTTTTTTAAATCCAAATATCCATATATCAGAAAGTATGCAAACCGACAGCTTTAAACTATGCACACGTATAGTACCTGACATTTTATATTAATTTGGAGTAACTTAAATACGTCAGTGCTACCAACATGATTCTAAGCCTGATAAGAGGTCCAAATTTAAATACATGTAACTTCTATACTATCATTTGGATTTTAACCGAAATTCGTGTGTGCTATGTGTAGCCTACCATAACAGATATGACTATGCCGATACTTAAGAGTAGCCAGGGCTGCCAACTGTTAATAAATACTGTCTCTATTTTTGTTACTCTAATATCAATATATCAGAAAGTATGCAAGCCAATAGCTCTTAACTTTGCACACTTATAGTACCTGGCATTCTAGATTAATTTGGAGTAACTAATATAGGTCTACGCCAATGCTGCCAACATGATTCTACAGTAAGCCTGCTGATAGGTCCAATTTTAAAATGCATGTAACTTCTATACTAACTAATGGATTTCATTCAAAATTGACACAACAATAGATCATATTATTTCAGATTATTCCTGACCAATACATATATGTCACTGTTGCCAACATGATTTTACGCGCGCTGTTAGATCCAATGTTTAACTGCATGTAACGTCCATGCTATCCATTGGACTTCAACCAAATTTTGTATTCTGTACCTTAAGAGATGGAACTAAGAATATATTGTCACCAGGGCTGCCAACTGTAGTTCTCTATTAGGCTACATTATGCCAGGTATACAGTATTTCGAACTAATTAGAAATTTCCATATTACCAACTTAATTTCGTCATTATTCTAGATAGATCCATATAGATTAATTATTGGCATGAATCTTAAATTTTAAGAAAAGTAGGCTATTTAGTTCTTCACGGAACTTCTTGTTATTTTATTTTATCTATATCTCCTGTATGACAATATGAATTAGACATTTTGCTCTTCCATAAATGGACATCTGACAAGTTTTTCTGTACTTAACAACAAGAACAATGGAGCAATATTATTTTTACAAAAAATTGTCCAAGTCTTTTAATGTTTTATCACTTACCGTAATAATTTTTAATTATTTTAATGTCTTTTGAAGTTTTTATGAACAGTGAATGTTTTTAATGTGTATCTTACTAATGTATATTAAATGTTTTAAATTAAGTGATGTGTATAGATATGATTTAATATAAGGCTGATGAAGGGTGGCTTTGAGCCCCGAAACATGCACCTGCAAAGAATAATGTAGATCTATGTTCATACTGTATATAAACAAGTATTGATTGGCGGAAAAGTCACAAGTAACATTGTATAATTTATAAGCCATACTTTTACTAACCAGGATCTTGGCGAGATGTGCCATACCAACTGATGAGAATCTGTGCCAAACCAGTTTGAATTAGCTGGATCAATTTTACTAAGTATTTAATTTCCTTCGAAAACTTCATTATCTACATAGATCACATTATAAAACTGTGGAGACAAGGCCACCATGCTGGAGTTGCCCTAAATCAGTATTTTCTTCTTGATACACTGTAGATGACCAAGTCATTGTTGCTAAAACTGAAAATGATCTCCAACATGCTTCATTTAATCTACAAAATCATCATCAGCCGCTTTCCGTGGTGTTTAGGTACATGGAGGCTACTCAAATCGGTCAACGATTTTCCAGGAGTAATTCTCATTTTTCCAGACTTAAAAATAAGCGCGAATCCCGTGGGGGGGGCTTTATCGGTTGTCTACTTCAAGACCAAAGTAAAGCAGTTGTGTTTGGTCTACTTATACAAATGTTGACAAAAATTAGTGGTGATTGCGTTATTGATACGCAAGCCTACACACAAATGATTTAATTGTTGTTTTAAAAAAGCCTTTGTGACTCAAATATCCGCTTTAAAAACAAAAAGAGAAAAGAATGCCGCCAGCAATTTTATTGCGGTGAAGTTGTCTATACTCAATATGCTTTACAAAAATACTATCGCGTGTTCTCCCATACAGAAACAGGTAGCCTGAGGAAATTTATTTCGTTAACGATAGAGTGCTCACTCAAAACCGCAGCGGGAGTATGATTTAAGATAAAACACGGTGCGTAAATTTCCGGTTAAAAATAAGCAAATTGTATGTAAAATTATTTTAATTAAAAAACTTCAGCACACAAGACGTTTACGAGCAGGGTTTGCAGAGCGACCGCTAGATGGCCCTTGCTACCCCATCCGCGATATCATGATGTCGAGCACTAAGAGCGGACTGGGAATTTTAGCAGTGGATGGAAAGATTTTTATAATTAATTAACAGTGGCTATTTTCCAGGAGTTTTCAAGACCTAATAAAAATCCAGGAGTTTTCCAGGATTTCCAGGAGTAGTGGCCACCATGTATCTATGTGCACCCCGATAAACACGGCAAGCTAAGCCGGCTGTGACTGGCGCAGATCGAGGGCGCGCATATGCGGTTCAGCCGGTGGTTGGCGCGTTCCGCTGACTCATATCATTAGTTCACACCATGTTTTGTCATTCATATGGACATGTATCTGCAAAGCTTAGATGTTCATGTTGCACGTTTAGTGAGTATTGTGATTACTGTGATTGTTGGTCATGCCTAGACACCAATTCACATTGAGCGAACGTGTGTATATCCATAATTCTTATATGAAAATCAGAAAATTTCGAATCAAGTTTCCAGGAAGACATGTGCCTAATGCCAGTACAATTAGAAGGCTCGCTACACGATTCAAGGAAACAGGCTCCATAAATAATAAAAGAGTTTACTGACATTCTTTCATGATAAGATGTCAGGTGTGTATTACAAGAGAGGGAGGACATTTTCAGCATCGCCTAATAACACTGTAAGTACACATTATTGAACATGTTCGGTAAAGGTGTGAAAGTGCGCGCCACCACCGGCTGAACCGGGTACGCGCGCCCACGATCTTCACCAGTCACAGCCACCTTAGCTTGCCGTGTTTATCGGAGCGCACATAGATAATGACCCTTTACATATTGAGACTGGTTCTAAAGTTCCTGAGTTCAATTCCCACACATCCAAGAAATGTATTTTGGTCTGAGGGTTGGAATAGGGTCAGCTAAGCCATGTGAAGTAAAACTAAGATGTGGGCTCGATTCTCATCTCAGTCATAATAGTCCGTGGCATCACATTTCTACTCCACGTGAATGGGAGGATGGTTCTTAACTCTTCTTCTTCTTAGTGTTTTCCCGCTGGTGCAGCGTCCGCTGTTCTGATCTTGGCTCGCCATTTTGCACGATCTTGGGCATCTTGTGGTCTTCAGTGAATATTTTTCAGATCAGGATGGATCTTAACTATCAACTATTTAATAACTTTCTTTGGACATTTGAGCCCTCGATTCTCAATATCTCGAAAGCCAGGCAAGGAGGCAATGATAAAAACAATGCTCTATTAGGTCACAAAATTCCAGGTATATTTTGAGCAAATATTACAGTAAATGCCAGTGTAAGCAACACTCAAATCCTAAGAACCACTGCTTTTGCCCTATCGTATTCTGCTGCTGAATACTGCTGTTCAACCTGGATTAATAGCGCTCGCACAAAGAAACTAGATGTCCAGCTCAACCAAGAGATGCGTATAATTACAGGATGTATTCGGTGCACGAACACACTTTGGCTGCCTGTCCTCTGCAACATTCCTCCTCTAGCCTTGAGAAGATCAGAGGCACTCCATGGAAGAAAATCCAGCAGAAACCCTATTTGCCCATTCATCAAGATGATATACAAATAGTATACCAACGTTTGAAGTCAAGGAAACCACCATGGCGCACAGCAATTAACCTTGAAGGATCCTCTTTAATGTAAGTAACTCGTGGAAAATCCAGTGGGAGCATTCTTCAGTAACCAACAAACACCTAGTTAGGAACCCTTTTGAACGGTTACCTAGATTTGATCTTCCCAGACGCCAATGGAGGATCATAAATCGGATACGCACAGGGCAAGGCAGATATGAGTATTCACTGCATAAATGGGGCTGGTCTAACTCTGCAGTTTGTGACTGTGGTGCCTCCTTAAGTCAATCCATCACATTGTCGCTGACTGTCCTCTCCGAGCTTTCCATGGAACGTTGATAGATGTTCATCAAGCATCAGTTCAAGCAGTTGAATGGGTCAGAGATCTTGACCAAGAACTAGAAGATTGTATGAACTTGTGTGTGCCTATTTTTTTTGTTTTGTTTTTGTATATATTGTGCATATATTAATCATACGATAAATAAATAACATAATGGTACAGTAGTTTCCTAAATACATACAAATAAGTGAATCAATGTTTTAATCTTAAATGTTAAGAAAAATAGTTTTTCACATCACTACTTGTTGATAATATCCTTGTTCCACTTTCAGCTCCTAGACCAATGAACTGCACCACCTATGGCTGTGCATCTTATGGGATGGGAGGTTACTGCGACTTCAGGACCGGAAGCTGCTCTTGTCACCCCAACTACCTTAAGAATGGAACTTTCTGCTATCAGATCGTGTGTAAGTCCACATTAATTACCAGCACCAATTTGTGTGTCCATAGAAGGTAAAAGGTAACTGAGATTATGATTGGCTGCACTGTGCAGCGGTAACGTTCTCACCGGCCAGGCTCAAGATTATGGGATCTAATCCCGGTATTGGCAAGGCAGACCACAAATTCAAAATTGGACGGCACTTTAGCAGAACGAATGGGGTAAATTTTCATTAATTGGGAAAGGTGTGAAGGAATGGAACAGTTTACCAAGGGTGGTGTTTGATCCCTTTCCAAAATCAGTCCAGATATTCAAGAGCAGAGTAGACAAAATCAGGGAAAAGAAAGAAGTGCTATAACTTAGTGCTGTATTCCTAGAAACATTACCAGTGGCGTAGCGTGAACTTTTGAGCTGGGGACGCCAACGTTTTAAACGACAGTTAAACTAAGGAACAAATCAAAAAGCTAATATGAAAGACACTGTCACATACCTCACACAGTCTTGTACATCAGCTCCATTCGTCTTTTCTTATTTTCTGCGAAAATGTCTATGATGTGTTCAAGAAATGCGGGGTCTGATGAAAGCTCACCTAATATTTTTTTTTCAATTGCCAATGAATTTAAACACGAATAGTGAATATTGCTCATAGAATTTCTAAGGTAGGTTTCAATTCTTTTCAGTGTGCTCATGCTGCGTTCACTACTAGCTGTAGTAGTTGGAATATTCAGTACAAAGCGTAGTAGTTTAATTACTTCCTGATAGATGGAGTTAAGACCGTTCGTAACAAAATATTTTAAAAGATCATTTAGAGCTAAATGCTTTGTCGGATCTGCATAAACAATGTGAAGTTCATTTGCTAATTAGTTAACATTAAAGAATGGGAACTGTTTTACCAAAAAATCTAATTTGCTCTAGGGGAATGTTTCGGTGTATTCTTTAAACTTCATTTTCTTGTACTAACTCTATGAAATTTAGATGAGTACGATCTTCAAATCTACTTTTCATTTGAGCTGTTAGTGAATCTACTATTTCAAAAGACAGCCCTCTCAACGTGTTCTTTTGATTGCCATCATACATTACGTTTTCATTCAACTGGATGTATTTTTGAACGCATATGTCAGTGAGATCTTCATTTCTTAAGTTTTCTATGCTTTTGACGACAGCCTCTATCTCATTATGGCAAGTTACAATACTCACTGTCGATGACTGTAACAATTTGAAAATATGATCAGTGTAAATGAAACAAGCTTCGAATACACATAGCAAATATACAAAAGTTGGGTCATCCATATGTCTTTTGAGACCAATGGCACAGTTCACGGAATCGTCGTCCCATTCACTGTTTTTCATCATCAATAATTTCATCAAAAATACATTACAATTCTTGGAAATGTTTAATAATGGTGAAAACTGCCCTCGAATGAAAATTCCATCTCGTATTGCTTGCTCGTGGAAGCTTAAATCCTCTTTTGGTCAACAAAACTGTTCTTTTAGAAGATTTGCTGAAAAAACGGTGAAAAGCAGTCAAGGTATAGACAAACAAACGTACCTGTTTTATTGTTTGTGAGCCATACAGAAGTACCAAATTTAATTGGTGGGCGTAACAATGGACGAAAAGAGCATATGGGCAAAACTGTTTCATTAGCTTTTGAACTCCTCCTTATCTGTCTGCCATTACAGCTGCGCCATCGTATGTCTGGCTTACGCCTTTTTCTCCATTTACTTCCCAGTCAAGTAAAACTTTGTGCACGACTTCTGACAATCCCGCAGCTGTTTTATTCTTGGAAACGTCATAAAATCCGACGAATCTCTCCTCTATTCTATCATCCACACAATGTCAAAATAGTAAGCTCATCTGGCTCTTACATGACACGTCTAATGTCTCATCCGCTTGTATGGATAGAAAGGAGGCTTCATTTATTTCTGATTTGATTTTTTCATTTAATGCAATTGTTTTAACTTCTATCAAGTCATTTTGAATGTCTGGAGATGTTCCTTTTAATAATGATGATGACTGTAAATGGTCTCTAACTATCGATTCATTTTGAGCGAGCAGATTCAACAATTGCAAATAATTACCCTTGTTAATAGAACTGTCATCTTCTGTATGCCCACGGAAGGCTAGTTCTTGTGTACTGAGAAATACTACAGATTGAATGAGTCGTCGCGCATACTGCCTGTTTGAAGACACGATTTCATTATGTTTTACTGCTTGTAGTCGAGCAGCTTCAGAAAATAAATGCTCAATGCGAGTTTTACCTAGCAGATGATATGCTTCACAATGTAACAAATGGTGTTTTGAAGACCGGTGTTTTACAGCTTTGTTAATTGAATTATTCAGGTCCGAAATTCCTTCTGTGCACTATTCAGTATCTTTCGCCCCAAACATTAGGCAAACGTAACAACACATTTTGTTTATTTCAACACACCCAGTTAGCCAGGAAAACCTGTCATACCAAGAAAACTGAAAACTCCGTGTGCGATTTTTACCAGCTTCTTTAGTTGATAAATTTGGCTTTGGTCTTTTTGTTTTTAATTCATATCGCTGTTCATATGATAAAGTGCTCAAAGGAGTTGCCTTTAGAAAATTAATAACATTAGAGTCAGGTGAACTTACTTCAGTCATATTGGCAGCATTAAACACACTCACGCACAATTAAAATTAACTACACTTCTACAGTTCGAACTAGTACTAGCGCAGCGATTGGGCTATTGAGTTAATAGAACAGTGATCATCTGATCATACAAAGTTTACGCCAGCCAAACGCCAGCGTACGGAAGCACTTACCTTCCGAGAAGCAAGAATGAACTCGCGCATGCGCTGCAACATGGCCTGGCCAGGGTGGTACATCGCTCTTGACGCCAAGAAGTTCTGGCGTACAAGAAAACAAAGCACAGCAGTGGACCGCGGCTGGGCTAAGACTAGTTATATGGTGGGTGCGGAAATAAAATAACTAAGCGCCATGTAATATGCTAACGCCGCATTTATATAAAATAAAAACGATGTTATATTTTACTCATAGATGAATACACATTCTAATTTTTAAATCAGGGAACGCCCGGCGTATCGGCGTATTATAGCGCTACGCCTCTGAACATTACACATGCTATGTAATTCCTACAGCAGTTGTATGAGGGGTATCAATCAATGTATGAATAGTACATTAAGTTACTGTATTCTTTTAATATTGTGAAGTGTTTGTAAATTATGTACCTCATTTGCCACTGAGGTTGACACCTCATTGCAAATAAAGTGATTTTGATTTGATTTGATATTTGGGAATACTTAATGCGAAATTGAACAAGTAGATAGTTTTAAATAACTAGGAAATTGGGTTACACAAGAAATGATATGCACTAAAGAAATAAAAAAAAAAAGGATTGCAATAGCAAAATAAAAGAAAATTATTTTGTGGAACAATGAAAGTAAGCCTAAGGAATAGATTAGTGAAATGTTTTGTTTGGAGTGTAGCAATGTATGGAGTGGAAACCTGGACGCTTAGGAAAGAAGACGAGAGAAGAATAGAGGCTTTCGAAATGGGGCTATGTAGGAGAATGGAGAAAATATGTTAGAAGGACAAAGTGAGAAATGAGGAAGTATTAAAGAGAGTAGGAGAAGAAAAAATGATGATAAAGGAGATGAGGAAAAGGAAAATGAATTGGATTGGATACTGCCTAAGAGGAGATGGTTTGGTGAAAAGTGCATTAGAAGGGACAGTGCAAGGGGAAAATCCGAAGAGGAAGGAGGTTTCAGATGCTGGATTCCATCAAGATTGATAAATCTTATGAGCTGATGAAACGTGCTGCTGAAGATCGGATAAGGTGGAGAGATCGACCGTGAGGAAACCTGCCATCAGGCAGATAAAACTGATGATGAATGCGAGAGAGCTGTGTCAGTAGGTTTACATCCATGGCGTAGCCAGAGGGTGTTACTGGAGGTTAGGAAACCCCCCAGCCCCCACCCTCCTTTTGGAATTTTTACACACAAAAAATGGAACAGACATTAATAATTAACAATAAGCTAATAATTAAATTCGATATATTAATAATATAATATAATATCGTATGGCCTCAGGTGCCTGGTGCAAGCTTTGCTATTTGACACCCAGAGGGTAGCTTGCATGTCGAATTTTGTTGTTCCTTGACTATGAAAGTCAAGGAGGTTAGATGTTAGATATCTAAGCTCCTTGAACACTAGCGGTTTCTAGTAGAGAAATGAGGAACTTTGTCTTGGCGGAAACTCCCGAGATTAATTTTGCCATTGTGAACTTGGCCTACTGAATTCAAATGGGTTCTTTGACATGCCAACATCGTATGACATGCGTATCGTATTTTTACCGCCTTTCAAAAATCACTTACCATGGCCAGGAGCGAACCTGCAATCTTGGGGTTAGTAGACCGACACGATATCCACTCACCCACCGTGGCAAGCTAATTCGATGATGATCCTTGCTGATGTGTCTATAACTCGTGCTAATGTACTGTAGTCGCCTTTTGGTCCGGCTCTCCACACACGTCTTCATGATAACGTACAGAGCGTCCACAAAGTCTCTCTGCAGTGGTGATCTACGCGGGTCTCGCCTTGTGGGACGTGTTAGGTTGGCAGCACATTCATGTCGCTGTATATGCAAAGTCTCACCGCAGCGGTTGGCCTAAGCATGCACTTGTTCAGTGTTGACCTTCAAATGGAGTGATAGGGTGGGGCATACCGTTTCATTATTGCCGACAGTGAATGCCTGTGCGTGACAGTGTTGATGCTGTAAGTTGTGTTCTTGTGAAGTTCTCGTGTAAGCTGAGTCTAGTGGGAATGCTTATTACTGAAGAGCGTGTGTTTTAGTGGAAGAGGTTTTCCGTACTGGTGGAAACTTGATAGTGGTGAGTGACGTATATATAATTGCATTACTTAATTCAATGCAATTGTTTTCCATGTAATGTAACTGAATTGGACACTGCATAAGAGCAGATAAGCCTCCGTGGCTTAGGCGGCAGCACGCCAGCCTCTCACCGCTGGGTCCGTGGTTCAAATCCCGGTCATTCCAAGTGAGATCTGTGCTGGACAAAACGGAGGCAGACAGGTTTTTCTCCGGGTACTCCGGTTTTCCCTGTCAACATTTCATTCCAGCAACACTCTCCACTATCATTTCATTTCATCTGTCATTCATTTAATCATTGCCCCAGAGGAGTGCGTCAGGCCTCGGCAGCCGGCACAGTTCATATCCTCGCCGCTAGATGGGGGCTTCATTCATTCCATTCCTGACCCGGTCGGAGACTGGAAGCAGGCTGTGGATTTTCATTTCATAAGAGCAGATGGTTTGATGAAAAGTGCATTAGAAGGGACAGTCCATGGGAAAATCCGAAGAGGAAGAAGAAGGTTTCAGATGCTAGATTCCATCAAGATTAATAAATTGTATGAGCTGATGAAACGTGCTGCTGAAGACCAGATAAGGTGGAGAGACCGACTATGAGGAAACCTGCCATCAGGCAGATGAGATGATGTTTTCCTTATAACAACATAACATGAAAGTACTGCCAACCCAACACTTCCCGCAAGGCAAGAAAAGCGCTGTGGAGAGACTATGCAGACACAATATATAATGCCGTCCTCCCAGGATTGCCAATCTAGCTTTTGCCCAACTAAATATACAGTAGCTTATTTCAAACTGAGCCTAGCACCAAATAATTTTATATCCCGCCTAGTGAGAAAAATAGTTCTTTTTACTCTTCTCAGCGAGAGGGAAATTGCTAAAATTACTCTAGTTATGGTATATTGGCTTTCACGGCCAGTGAATAAAAACTCCGCAATTTTTCTAGGTTTGTGCCATGTATTGTGTGGGGTTTCGCCTAGGACACCAAGCTGGCTCATCACGGCACACACCTAGAAAAATTGCTGAGTTTTACTCTAGTTATGTTTTCATTAATTTTACGCCCACATTGGAGCACTATAATCAAACTATATACAGCCAAGTCTTAGGAATGTTAGTTACAAATTTGGCTTATGTTTCTTCTTCTCCCAGAACTGTTTCATTCTGTCTGACCTGGCGGCCTGTTCTGTATCTGTTGTGGTGTATTGTTTGCGTGTAGAAGTATTTAGACCAAGTCTCACGACTTTGTTTCTCAAAATCCTCTTCTCTTCCCGGTGTTCCAATTTGTTGCATTGTCAAGCCTAATTCATCTAGGGCTTCTTTGAACCAATGATTTTTGGTTATACTTTTCCAAAAGTATGGAATTGCTGTTTGAGTATCCTGGTCTCTGTTAATTGTGATATGTGACAGAAAAAAGCAACTCTCCTTTTCCTCATGGTATCAATTGACGACTCAGTTTCCTGGTATACAATTTCATTAGGTAGTAATCGCCATTGGCTATCTACTTGGTGTTTTGCGTTAAAATTGTTCTGAGGATTCGTCTATCTATGTTCTGTAATTTATCTGTAGTTAATTTTGTGTTGAGATTGAATAGGGTTTCACTAGCATAGGTTGCTTCAGGTTTAATAACGGGAGTTGTAGTGTTTAAATTTTGCATTTATCGAGAGAGATTTCTTCTTGTAGGTTGGCCAAGTGATACGTTGTGCTTGTTTCAATTTAGTTATTCTATTTTCAACTCATACTTTCTCATTTAAATTCCGAGTTATAGTCTCCCCAGGATATTTGAATTTATTGACAACCTTAATTTGTTTGTTATTAGTTGGTGTGATAGCTGGTGTTTTCTACCTTGAAAGATGGCATCATTTCCATCTTTTCAAATGAGATTTGTTCTAATTCTTCTAGTTTCAAATGAAAATAATATGTTCTAATAAATACCTACAACACTAATTTGAATGATTGATGGTTGTTTAATGGGGCGGAACAGCGAGGCCATCTGCCCATATTAATTTGGGGATCGTTGTTAACTTCTTGAATGTAAGATAGTCGAGTTACCTCATATTACGTTAATATACGTACTGCAACAAGCCTCCGTGGCTTAGGCGGCAGCACGCCAGCCTCTCACCGCTGGGTCTGTGGTTCAAATCCCGGTCACTCCATGTGAGATCTGTGCTGGACAAAACGGAGGCAGACAGGTTTTTCTCCGGGTACTCCGGTTTTCCCTGTCAAAATTTCATTCCAGCAACACTCTCCACTATCATTTCATTTCATCTGTCATTCATTTAATCATTGCCCCAGAGGAGTGCGTCAGGCCTCGGCAGCCGGCACAGTCCATATCCTCGCCGCTAGATGGGGGCTTCATTCATTCCTTTCCTGACCCGGTCGGAGACTGGAAGCAGGCTGTGGATTTTCATTATACGTACTGCAATTCCCTGAATTACAGTCATCCCCCAGTTACTATCTTGACTATGCTACTGGTTTACTGGCTTGTTCAAGATCCACTTGAGGGCAATATCCTGGTACCAAAGAGTCACTAAAAGCCTCACTAGTTTAAAAAAGAAAAAGCAAAGCCAACTCCGTACAAGCCATGGAGGCCCTGGGAGTAGTGGAAGGTATAGGCTTCCACTTTTTGTGACATCGGCACTTGATGGGATGGAGTTGTCAGCTCCATGCCCGACCATCTTCGCTCCCAGGAATTACCCTGGTACTCATTTGTCACTAGTTAAAAGGGCCGTTAAACTCTAAACATTGTACATGGTGGCCACTCAAATCTGTCAATGATTTTCCAGGAGTTTTCCAGGAATTTTCCAGGAGTAATTCTCATTTTTCCAGACTTAAAAATAAGCGTGAGTCCGGGGGTGCTTTATCGGTTGCCTACTTCAAGACCAAAATAAAGCAGTTATGTTTGGTTTACTTGTACAGATGTTGACAAAAATTAATGGTGATTGTGTTATTGATACGCAAGCCTACACACAAATGATTTAATTGTTGTTTTAAAAAAGCCTTTGTGACTGAAATATCCGCATAAAAAAAAGAGAAAAGAATGCCACCTGCAATTTTATTGCGGTGAAGTTGTCTATACTCAATATGTTTTACAAAAATACTATCGCGTGTTCTTCCACACAGAAACAGGTAGCTTGAGGAAATTTCTTTCGTTAACCATAGAGTGCTCACCCAAAACCGGGAGTATGATTTGAGATGGAATTTTTTTTATAATTAATTAACAGTGGCTATTTTCCAGGAGTTTTCAAATTTTTCATCATTTTCCAGGAGTTTTTCAGACCTAATAAAAATCCAGGAGTTTTCCAGGAGAAGTGGCCACCATGATTGTAGTTGATGTACGATAGATAGATCATATATTTACTGTTGATATTTTTAAATAGTATGGACTCCGTCTTGAAATAGAATTCATGATAAAAATCAATAAATGTAATACCAAAATAATGGAATGCAGCCGAAAGAAATCAGAAATCCCTATTGACGTAAAATTGGCAGGTGAAAAGCTAAAGGGAGTAGGAGACTTTTGCCACTTCGGAAGCAGCGGCTTTGGTGGCGTAGTTGATAGCATGCTGAGCTTCTATGCCCAAGATCGCAAATTCAAACCCGGCCGAAGTCGTCGGATTTTTTTAAGAGCGTTAAAAATCCCTCAGTATGCCTTCCTTTGGAGGGGAAGTAAAGCCGGCGGTCCCATGTCATAGATTTATGTCATGATGAAGAACCTTCCACTAATTACACCTGTGAGAAGCTAAATTAGGTTAGGTTAAACATTTGATAAACGTTCTTAGGTTCCGACGTTCGTCGCCAGGAGCTGACTGCGGTGGCACCTGGTAACCAAGGAACGCCGGTTATCAGACAGATTCTACACACACCCGAAGTACACGGGGCTACATGACCGCGTTGTCGCAGCCCCTAAACTGAGGAACCAACTAATCACTTCGGAAGCAAAATAGCTAGCGATGGACGAGGCAAAGAGCATATAAAAAGCATGTTGGCTCGGGCAAGGAAAGCACTTCTACAGAAAATAAAATTTGTTGACATCAAAGTAAACATAGATATAGGCAGAGCTAGATTTGTGATGGTACGCACCGGTATGGCGTACCGAAACCTCTGATTGGGGGAAAAGTCTAATATATAACATAATTTTTAGAACTGTGGAACGTTAGTTGTAAGTCAAGGCCTACTTGGTCTTTGACTGGATAATTATTTCAGAAAACTGTAAAGACAAAATTATAAAACAAGAAATAAATGATTGTTGGTGAAAATGTCTCCATTTTCAAACCAAATGTATTTACTTTTTTAAATTACGTAAAAAAGTTAAATTGAAATAATGTACCTGGTTTGAATGGTAGCCTAGTTGGCCTACATTAAAATTTAATATAGGCCAACGGCTATGGTAAGAAAAATGTTGCTTCAGCAGTCTCAATTTAATTTAAAATTGCAATCATAATTAGATTGCTATTTTGTCCAATGATTAATTTTTAAAGGCGTTCAGAAAAGCGTAAAAATATCGTTTTTAGAACTCTATATTTCAATATTCCGTAAGCCCCCTTCATCCCCCCTGACCCTCTCCCCCTCCCCCCACCACCACCCGGTAGCCCACAGTACCGGAACCTCTCTTTTACAAATCAAGCACTGGACATAGGTATTAGAAGTCAATTTTGAAAGTCTTTGTCTGGAAACGAAACTTGGACTGTTGTAGCTGCCGAAAAGAGGAGAATAGAAGCATTTGAAATGTGGTGTTACAGGAGAATGATGATCAGATGGGTAGATAGAGTAACAAATGAAGAGGTATTAAGATGAGTGGGAGAGGAGAGATGTTTCTGGCAACTGCTAATGAAGAGAAGAGGTAGGTTGGTAAGACACATAGTAAGACACCTAGTAATAGCAAACTTAGTTATGGAAGGAAGGGTAGGGGACAAGAACTGTAGGGGTAGACCAAGGTTAGAATACGTTAAACAGATTGCCTCGGATGTACGGTGTAGACAGGGAGTCGTGGAGCACTGCATCAAACCAGTCAAAAGACTGAAGACTCTAATAACATGTGCCTACTATACTTCAGCTACTGTTAACTATTGCTATAGATAGATAAAGTAAGGAATCAACCAATCATCTCTGTTGAAAAAGAAACTGTTTTGAACTGGAATTAAATTATTTTTACTTCCTTTTCATTGGAAAAATACTAAATTTGCACTTTACGAATATTCTGGGTCTGTACTTATTACACAGGCTGTACCATTTTCTCTCACAAGTATGTAACAGTCTCTCTGTGTTACAGCAAAGATGGGAGACAGATGTGACAAAATGACACAAGTCTGTTCACTGCCGAGAACAGGCCTGCTGGGAGTTGAGTGTGCCGGAGGTCAGTGTCTATGTAAGAAAGGAAACAGGGCCAGTATGGACCGCCTCGCATGTTGTAAGTATACATCGCTGGATTGTTGTTGTTGATTCATTTAGGGGCTTCATGTACTTGGCTGGGTGTGTGTGTGTGGCAGGCGCGGATCAAGAGTTTGGCTTTGGGGGTGGGGTCAGAGAATCGAAATTGTTAAGAAAAATGGTATCACTAAAAACTCAATCACAAATTAAACAAACCTACAAAACCAGACCAATTTTTTTTGCAAGCTACATGGATAGAAATTTGATGCGTTTAGCGCACCAAAATTATTCGTACAAATTGCAACGGCGTGTTTTGCGACTTTCACATCGAGCTTCGAGAAAAGTACCAAGGTACGTTATGGTTTCGGCAAGTCGAGTTGGTACTGACAAAGGGAGAAAGTCACAGCTTAAATTGCCAATCAAGCTTGCAGTTTGAACGTCGGCAAAATTTTTTGATGCGAATAAAAGCCCCAAACTCCTATCCGTGCGTTGCTGCACTTTCATCGTAACATCACTATAGACTTCGATTCGGTGATCACAAGGTTTGCTAAACAAAATAGACGAGTTGATTTTGTTAAATAAATAATAGTTTTTATATAACAGGTATGAAGTTGTAAATATGTACAGTTGTAACAGAACATAATAATTGCAATAAAGATATTTTCAGTATTGAATAAAATGAAGAAAAAAAAAACTGTTTTTCAGTTAAAATTCATTAAGTTTTATTTGTCTGGTTATTGTGTTTACGTTTTTTGAGTTTGCAAAAAAAATTGGTCTCCGTTTGGGAGGGGTGACCCGTGATCCCCTCCCCCTTGAATCCGCGCCTGGTGTGTGGAATCTATCTGATAAAAGTTAGCTTTAAAGCAATTTTTCAATGGTGCCATATTAACAACTAATATTGTAACTTTCAGTCAATGTTGCCAGTACACCTCTTTTGTTAACACAACCACTAAACTCCCCTTTCAGTCCAGACAATCCACATGTGCTTTGTTAGCTATTTGAAAATCTTGTAATTTAAGTGTACGAACAAATAAACACCTATGTAACATTTGTGTAATTTGGCATATTCACAGAACAAATATCTCTGATGTTTCTTGCCGGGTCGGGGTATTTATGGCACTTCTCCACCTTCCTCTTTCCTTTCACGATCTTGTCCAGTCCAGATTTCTTTTTCTTACGCTGTTCTTCACTGAATCGATCCACCTTGTTCTAGGTCTTCCCCTTGCTCTCTTACCCTTGCACTTTGCCTCCAGCATCTGTCTTGGTATTCTATTTTCCTCCATCCTCTTTACATGTCCAAACCACCTTAGTTTATTCTTCTCAACTCTCTCATTTAGTTTTCCCATCCCAACTTCCTTCCTAACATCTTCATTTCTCACTCTGTCTTATCATACTTTTTAGGAATTTCATTTCACTGGCTTGGATTCAACTCTCTTGCCTGCATGCCAGGGTTCAAGTCTCAGCTGCATAAGTTAATGTGGGTACATAATACATTTTGTAATAATATGAGAATTCACCAAGCTATCTTCTTTCAGCCCCTACGTTGGGCGACAATGTAATATTTAATATAACCAACCTCTTAGCCACCTCAGGTTGTGGGGCCAGCATAAATACGTTCTTCTGATCCGAGTAGCCGAAACTATCTGATCGAGTCTATCGGACCCTCCTCCAGCCTCGAAAAAAATCCTACATCATCATAGTCAGAAGAAACGGCAGAATAGTCATCAGACCTGTCTGTGCCGTCATCATAATCATCTACGTCTTCATCAACATCATCATCATTAAGTCTTTCCCATTCTTCTTCTTTCCCTTATGTTTTCGGTCTTCCTCATCTGCTTCACTGTCTTCCGACTGTGTCTCGCCTGCTCCTTCAGTCTTCTTGGCTGCCTTCTTCTTCTGTTCCATTTTCTTGTGTTCCATGGTGCCCTCAGATGGCAGGGGGACCTGGTCCACAATCTCCACCTCCTGTTCTTCTTGCTTCTGCTTGGTCTTGTTGGACCGTATCCTGGTGCCGGCTCAAGGAAACTTGCGGTCGTCCGCCGCAGGCAGTTCCATTCCATGGGTCATGCGAGCCTGAGCACGCGCACGGTCTGTCTTCTGCTTGTGCGTCAGCCACTTGCCTTCATTCTCTCCTTCTCCTGCTTTTTCTTCATCTGCCTTATCATACGTAGCAATTCCTTTCTTCTCATCTTTTCTTTTCTCTTTGCCTTAATCCCTTTTATCTTCTCCTTTTTCTTCTTCTGATCCTTCAGTCTCTTATCTCGATCTGCCTGACACCTCTTCCTCTTCTTAATCCTTCTCTTTGCCTTCAATCTGGTCCATTTCTTCCTCCAACTTGTTCTCCTGCGTATCCTCATCTTTCTCCTCCTACGCTTCTTCACGTTATGTTCTATCTCACCTTTCTTTTGACGTCCTCTTCTGTTACGTTGGCGGCGACCTCTGTGTCTACCCCCACAACTGCTCTCTCTTCTTCGCCTGCTGTGGTCTCTCCGATATATACCTCTACAACCTCGCCTTATCTTTTTCACTTCTTGATTATTTTTCATACGCCCCCTAGCATCAAGTACTTCATAGATCTTCTCCTCTTCCTCTACAGACACACTCACAGATTCTACTCTTTCACCTTTCTCTTCCACAATGTATATGACCTCCACTCTCTGTTCTTCCAACTTCCCTTTTTCTTCCTCCTGCTCCTTCTTCTCCTCCACAACTACACTCACAGGTTCTACCATCTCAACTTCCTCTTCTACGATGCATATGCTAGCCATCTGCACTTTGACCTTGTCAAGCTTCTCAGACATTCTCGCCTCCATACCATCCATCCGGCTGCACATCTTCTCTTCCATGCTACTCATCTGACTTGCCTTACCATCCATCCGGCTGCTCATCCTCTCCTCCATGCTATTCATACTCTCCTCCATGCTATTCATCTGGCTTGCCATACCATCCATCCGGCTTGTAATCCTCTCCTCCATCTTATTTCTCTTCTCATATCGGACCAGAAGCGTCTCCAACATGGCCATCATTGAAACTACCATGTTTCTACCACCTTCGGCCATCCCCACTCCTGTCTTTGTGTGATTCATATTCTTCTTGCTTACACGTTGGGCGCCATTGTATATAAGAATAAAAGCTTCACCAAGCTATCTTCTTTCAGCCCCCACGTTGGGCGACAATGTAATATTTAATATAACCATCCTCTTAGCCACCTCAGGTTGTGGGGCAATCTTCTTGCTTGAATGCACACAAAGACTAGGACACCAACTTGACAAAATACACACAATTTATTTAACTTAATATAGGCAAGCTTCCAGTACCTATAGCCCAGGCATATTAAGTTTTAACCTCAAAAAAAATAATGTAAAGCTGAAATTTGGCATAGATGTTCCCTAGTACCCTAGTAACAAATCCTGAAAAGTCCCCATCTCTGCGGCGTCCGCGTCATAGTTTTTCGAGAGTTCAAAAGGGCTTAAATGGGGCCTAAGTGCCAAAAACAGCATTTTTGCTTCCTGCGTTCAAAATATTGATCCAACATAAGTTTTAATGGGTTTTGATAGTAATATGAGAAGGACTGCATTATATATAACGCTCTTATTGGTCGTAATTATTGCCATACATTTAAACAGATGAGTAATCAAAAATTTTTAGCTCAACTTTTCTCACGAAAATTTGTCATTAGCCGGGTCTTATCGTGTAACCAGCTGCTGATTGACACTAAAGACCCGAAGTAAAAGTTGTAAAGCACACTTGTAGCTTTAAAACGATACATTGCCCATGTTCATCCGGCAAACAGCAGCAGAAATACAGTTACAAATATAAAAGTGGAAGTGTGGCTGTCGCTTTCCGAACGAACGCCCATTTACGCTGGTGGGCTCCATCTATTCACCTTTGCTGACACCATTTTGTATCTTTGCTCAAGAACTTTTGGGATGGTATTCCTTTGTATCCAGGTCAACTAGCAGAAACTATTTGCATAGAACAAAACGAGTTTAATGCAGTTAGCAGTTAAACGTACATTCATAATATGCATAATGCAAATAATAACAAAACAAAGCTTAAAAAGCTTTCTTTAGACAAAGAACACTTGCAAAACAAAGCTTACATCGGACTCAATCGTCCTCCTCATCGTCTGAGCCATCAAATGTGACGTTGCCACATGCTTTTCCACTGCAGTGCCCACACATTAAGGAGCATGGGCTATGTATCGTTTTAAAGCTACAAATGTACTTTACAACTTTTACTTTGGGTCTTTAGTCACTATCAGCAGAACTCGCACCGGCTGCCAAAACAGCTCTTGCAGTTGCAGGACACCAAATTGAGGAGATGATCTGGAGCAGCTGGAAGATGAGTTGTCACTGGTACAAAGGCTGAGTGTTGGATTTTCCATCCCCATTGGGTCGGGTCCAAAGAAAATCCTAACCATTCCTGAACTTGCAAATATACCCGCAGTGACTGTTGTTTGCATGCCGCCGAAGTCGGCGGTAGTGAAGCCAGCTGAAATGACGCTGTGACCGGTTGTTCGGCAATTTTTTGGCTGTATTTCACTATCCGAAGTTCGTCAAGGCTTTTGCACTCTGATTTGACACTATTGTAGAGACAAATGGCGAACTTCTCTCCAGATGATAATATGACCTTTTCATCTGGAGCCGTAGAGACGAATACCCTCATTTCCTCGCGTTAAGATGCGGAATCCTTCAATATTTTCCAGGCTTGCTATTTGATGTACTCTACCCACAGCTTCCCTGTGCGAGATTTCTGGCTCATTGAATAAAGTGTGTCATGAAGCGACTCTTTGAGACGTTGATGGCTAGGATATGATAGCAAGTCGTTGGCGGTGCCTTCTTAGAATACGGTAAAAAGCGCCTGTATTTCGTCCTTGTCATCCTTCATCCCGTCGTTCATGTTGAGTAACATTGTCCCTACAGCCTGTTTTGTCAGAAAATGCGCTCTGAGGGCCCTAGAACATGCACAGTTTCGAGTTATTGATACATTTGAAATTGAAGGCATGACGTGATAATTTTTAGAGCGAGCTAATTGCAAGCCTAACTAGAATATGCGTGTCCAGACATCATGCGAGTCACTGACGATTTAGTGTATATTTCCGCCCAGAGCTCCTCCAAACCGCTTCCATTCATCACGTAGCCGATTGCCCCAAGAAACGACATTAGAATGTGAAATCCGCCTACACGAACAACCACGTTTTTTAGTTCCTCTGAAGTGTCCGATGCGACTATCTCCGCAGCTTTCACGTATAGGGGCTGGTCAAAGGTTTCGAAACGAGTGCTTTGTTTCAGTTCCACGCACTCTCTTGCGGCAAACTCCAACGCGGATTATATAGTTGATGGATTGCTCGGTTCCAAGTTAATGAACGGAAGGGTATCAAGTGACGTTGTCATAAAGCCATTCCACGAGGCGGGTAAATTAATACCTGACCACCGTCCAGATAACCACAAGGAATCCATCATCGACGCAATAGCCACAGAGTTTGGGGATTCCACAGTTAACTCCTTAATCTTGACGTCCTTTGAACCAGGAGAAGAGGGCTTCCGATACCACGAAATGTTGAACTTTCCCATCGCCGCAATCACACCAGCATTAGGAACTTCTCGTGTACGTGGGAATGGAGATATTTCACTGTCAAGCGCTGGACCTGTGCACTTGATGCCTCCCATGCAGTGAAATGTGTTTCGCCCGTCCAATGTCCTTATGTTAAAGTCATCGTTATCAAAGCAAAACTACGTGAACGCTCCAGCATTCGGGATTGGACGTTCTTCACGAAGCGCCGAAACTTCGTACCTGTAGACTTCCGCCAAATTTATTGAAAATCCAAGACTGTTGAGAAGCTGAAATAATTGTTTGGAGTATTGTTGGCCTGTTCCGACAGGCCGAGCGCTGTCACCTAGAAACGCGATCGGGTGCCTTTTCAACAGCGGTTATGCTTTGGGACCGTGACTCGGTAACCATTTTGGGTACAATAGACATGGGTAATGTGCCAATGTAAAGCTAAAATTATGCTTTATAACTTTCATTCTGGGTCTTATGTCAATATCAGCAGTTGTTTAAAAAATAATGACCTACTAATTACAAATTATCCAAATTTTCGTGTAAAAATTGTGCTAAAAATTTAAAATTAGTTGTTTTTTCCCCGTCATCAATAGCAATACTTAGGCCTGATAAGTCCGTTATACTACTGGTTCATTTTTATTAGTTGCTAAAGCTCACGAGAACTAAATTTGGATCAATATTTTAAACGCAGGAAGCAAAAATGCTGTTTTTGGCACTTAGGCCCAATTTATGCCCTTTTGAATCCTCCAAAAACTATGACGCGGACACCGCAGAGATGGGGACTTTTCAGGATTTGTTTCTAGGGTACTAGGGAACATCTATGCCAAATTTCAGCTTTACATTATTTTTTTTGAGGTTGGCCCTGTTTTTTGCATATAATGCCTGTGGTACTATGCCTTGGCATCATACACCCAATCAACACTGCACCATTTCACATTACATTTTCCAAAAAAAAAACTTCAGCTCCCGTCTTGCCTCAAATTCCACTGCAAACAACCCATGTCCATACTCCATATGTCACAACTCAATTTTTCATTTATCAAAACAAACAAACACTATGTTTCATACACAAGTATTCACCAACTGGCCTCCATCTTGACACCAAAATCACCTATCAACAACCCATCACCATGGCAACGTCCACATGCCATCTTGACCTCCTAGATCAAGGAAGCGATCATATGCAATAGCTAAGGCCACCTGGTCCACCCACTTGGCCACCCACCAGCAAAGAATCTCAAGGAAAAACTCGTAAGATCTCTGTGGTGGCCTGCCAATGTGTGGCCATGGCTGGTAACAAAAAATAAAATAACTGAAATACCTAAAAGAAACTCTGTAACCTACTATTGTTAGGTTACAACTTTATACATTACCTCCTTGCTTTTCCTTGGTACTTCCTTATCCCTTGCTCGTATGTGGCAATAATATTAAGAAGTGAATGCATATAATGAACACATTCTAGTCCAGAGGCTGTTTTCAGCTGTGCAATTACTAAGCTTATTAGTGCAAATTATTGTGTTGAAATAGCAAAGGGAAAAGCACCATAGTTTTATTTTGAAACTTAATAAAAATACCTTGACCACGGCTAAGAAAAGAGTTCATTCAAGTTTTGCATTTAACTTTTAGAGTGCTATTGACAAGACGGTTCTATCACCAATTCTGCCACGCGGTGGTGCTAATGATGAAACACTTTGTCGCAACGCGCGTGCCCTTTTAGTTGCACATAACAGCTGTCTGAGACTATGTTATTTGATTGTAGGCTTACCTGCTCTTTGGTGATAGTCCATAGAACCATTTACTTCACATTTTGAATCTCTATGGTGATGCGAATTACACCATTAATTTGTTCATGGAGTTGGAAAAGTTTGACTTCTGTGAGCTGTAATGGCTGACAACAAAACTGGTAGTACAGAGAGTTTGTTATATATGCAACGGGACCCTCGCTTGCCCGCTCGCCCGCGTTGCTAGTCTGTCTCACGCCAGGCACTTTGCCGTTATGCGTCGCTAGCTCGGCACTGAGTCATTGAGTATAGGAATTTGTCGTTAAATTTGTACTTCAATGTGATCCTTGACCAATTTTTTGACGAACTAACTTACGGAGAGCGATTGTCAACTTATTTTCAACAAGATTCTGCCACTGCTCACACTACCGAAGCATCCATGACAGAATTGTGTCGCATTTTCGGTACTAGGATTATAAGTCGGAACTTGTGGCCCCCGCGAAGCCCCGACTTATCACCATGTGACTTTTATCTGTGGGGGACGCTTAAAAATAGTGTATGCGAGAAACCCTCACACTATAAATGAGCTTAAAGACTATATTACTGCTGAAATACAATCAATCGGTGCTGAGGATCTTCAGAAAGTAAATGACAATTTCATAAAGAGGTGCCAGCGATGTGTAGCAGTGAATGGCGAACATTTTCAGCACCAGCTGAGAACTAGGTAAGTACAAATTCCTATACTCAATGACTAATGACTCAGTGCCGAGCTAGCGCCGCATAACGGCAAAATGCCTGGCGGGAGACAGACACGCAACGCGGGCGAGCGGGCAAGCGAAGGTCCCCGTCGCATATAAAACAAACTCTCTGTAGTTTGAGTAGTGGTGATTCTAAACGTTTACCTTATCCAGGAGGGGGCTACATTCCCCTTTAAAGTCTGAATTGTCACCTGTAGTGAAAGGCCATTTAACCAGCCACAACATAAGGCAGTCTTTACTTTCATCTGTCAGGCTGCGTGGCTCACCTGCTGGACCCAAGGTTGCGGGATTGAATCCTGGCGCAGTCAGCTTTCATTTAAGGGTGCGCAAATGCGAGGGAGCTGTGTCAGTAGATTTACTGGCTCGTTAAAGGTCCCCTACTGGGCGAAATTCCTGCACACCGGAATCTCTAAAAGGCGCAGCAGTTAAAAGGGACGCAAAACCAATAAAATTATTATTACCTACATCTAGTTAAAGCCTCCGTGGCTTAGGCGGCAGCACGCCGGCCTCACACTACTGGGTCCGTGGTTCAAATCCCGGTCACTCCATGTGAGATCTGTGCTGGACAAAACGGAGGCAGACAGGTTTTTCTCCGGGTACTCTGGTTTTCCCTGTCAACATTTCATTCCAGCAACACTCTCCACTATCATTTCATTTGCCATTCATTTAATCATTGCCCCAGGGGAGTGAGACAGGCTTCGGCAGCCGGCACAGTTTTCATATCCTCGCCGCTAGATGGGGGCTTCATTCATTCCATTCCCTGACCCAGTCGGTCGACTGGAAGCAAGCTGTGGATTTTCATTTACATTTCAGTTACAATTCCAAGTTTTACGTTCCCCAACTTAAGAAGGCAATCACTGAAAATTGGATCATCATAACACTCACTGGTTATTCGATATTTATGAAATTATACGGTTTGAGTACTCATTCCTTTGATTTACTGTTTCTGAAATCCATGCAAAATAAGAAAGGAATGACCTCAGAATGTTCAAATGACATGAAACAGGCGTCACAGTAACCAAAATGTGAAGTGGATTGCAATTATGGAGCGTATTTTCCTGCAGCAGCAATACCTGCAAATCGCACACTTCGTACATTTTTTTAAAGAAATTATAGATATTTATGAAATTAGAGTGCAATTCATCACTGCTAATGTCTCTTTCATTTAAGGCTAATTTGTCACGATCGGTCGATTGTGGGTGCCGCAGGAGGGATCTATACTACTGAAATAATATATATGATATGATGGTATGGAACCAATAGGAGAAGTGGGAGTTAAATTGATTTAGGGCCTTGATGTAGTAGAATGGGGCTAAAATGTGTGAAAATAACTCGGCTCCTGGGTATTGATTCATCTGGAAATGCATAACTGTTAAAAGGTTAAAGGAACATTATTTTCACAGACTATAAAACATAAGTACCGGTAGGTTCATACAATAACACGGTTCTTTAAATGACTCTCTTCTATTCTGTATGCCTCTATTTTGTGCGAGGGACTAGGCACTCGCACTGTAGTATGTTGTTTTACAGAACAAAAGTCTGTTACGTTGTACCCATAGCTCTGTCTTGCGGACAACAGTCACCTTAATTGTCGTTTTTCTCAATATTTAAGAAATATTACATAGATGTTTGTTCGTGCATTGGTTTACATTTTTGTGAAAAATATTACTGTAAAGTTCAATAACTTGGAGGCCTTCGGAAACAAACCTAAAAGTTAACTTACAGTGAGAACCATGCCTATAGAAGGGAGCTTTCCAAAGGCTGTGCTGAGGACACGTCGTAATGACTCGCCGTCACATTTATAGCATGTGCCGATTATACAGCACGCCAAGATACCTCACTTGTGATAATTAAGACTTGCTGTGAAGTACTGTAGCCTACCTCGTATCCCATGTACATGATTAGCTATAGAGCAAAACATCAAATTTTTCTAGTGGAAACTTACCTTCTCAAGAAGTTTGCAGTGAATTTGTTCCAAGTTTCAGTGCTATGTGATTTTTACTTGTGGGGGAACCTTAAACAATAGGTATACAGAAACAATCTGGATGTCGTGAGAACAAAATAACTGCAATGATACCAGTGAAGATGAATTACAGCGAGTGTACCAAAACTTCCTATGTTGGTGTTTAGAAATTGAAGGACAGCGTTTCCAGCAACTACTCTGAAATTCATTTAAGTAATTATGATTATTAAATACGCTGCTGTTAGCGCCTTACTCAACATGCGGGCTAGCCACAGTGCCCCAACCGCTAGGCGGCATATGCAAGTTTGTTCTATAGGAAGGGTTGGTCGGTTCCTCAGTTTAGGGGCTGCGACAACGCGGTCATGTAGCCCCGTGTACTTTGGGGGTGTGTAGAATCTGTCTGATAACCGGTGTTGATTGTTATGGCTGTATTAGTGTGTATCTGTTTTTAATTCAAGATGAATACATGAATGCATACATTTGATTTTCAAGTATTTCCAACTTTGGCTACCAAATGCCACAGTCAACGACCAACTATTGTAGTTCTGCACCTTTTTTACTAGATGCCACCGCAGTCGGCTCCTGGCAACGAACGTTGGAACCTAAGAGTGTTAGTCATAGATTACCTATAATTTAGCTTCACACAGGTGTAATTAGTGGAAGGTTCTTTATCATGCCATAAATCTATGACATGGGACCGCCGGCTTTACTTCCCCTCCGAAGGAAGGCATACTGAGAGATTTTTAATGTTCTTAAAAAATCAGACTACTTTGGCCGGGTTTGAACCCGCGACCTTGGGCATACAAGCTCAGTATGCTACCAACTACGCCACCGAAGCCGCCTATAGGGAGGATCCTCGCTGTATTAGTAAATCTTGAATTGCATCTACCAGTGCATGCTAATGATACCCAAAAGAGCACCAAAGATACGCGCAAGAGTGCCAATCGTTCATTAAGGGATGTGATAGTGTTGTTGTATAAGAATCCCTAATGACAGGAGAAAAGGGTTTATGATACTTACTCCTAAATTCTAAAGAGGTAATCTTATCTAATAGAATATGTAAATATGAGAATATTGTTTTACACTTTATCTTTTGTACGTCCGGGTATGGTTCACATTTCACTTTTGAAGGTGGTGAGGTGGTGACGTGTAACTAGTGTCTTGTTCCACCATTTGGCAGCACCACACGCACAGGGGCCAACGAATACACTCGTCAAAAGCCATTTCATAACAACACTGTCAGTGTAGGAGCAGAGAACATGGAAAGCAACAGTCAGTGTATACGACTTGGTTCCTATGGAAAGAAGGCGCGAACCCTGCAGAAATTCATCGGCACTTGGTGGCAGTCTGTGAAGAACATGTGCCGTAACGGAAAACAGTTTACAACTGGGTGGAAGGTTGGAAAACAGGGTGCACATTGGTGGACAAGGGAACCAGTTCTGGATGGAATGTGACAGTGTCAACACCAGTCAAACATTGCCCGGGTCGAACAGGCCATCCAAGAAAGCAAATGCATCACATTTACAGAAATGGAAGCAGCCACGCGAATTAGCCGCAAGACCCTGCAACGGATCGTGCATGGCCACTTACAGTTGGGGAAGGTGTCACTGCAGACCAAAAGGAGAGGCGTGTGGAGCTGTGCAGAGAACTTTTGCAACGCCACGATTAAGATCCAGCCGACTCAATGGCTAGTCTTGTGACTGGTGATAAGACATGGTCCATTACCATGAGCCACAAACGAAACAACAATTGATGCAATGGAAGCATAGGGGCAGTCCACCCCCAAAGAAATGTCGAACAGTGCTATCAGTCGGCAAGCGAACGGCGACAGTGTTCCGGGACACAAAGGGCATCATCCTCATTGACTGACTGGAATTGGGGGCCACGATTGGCAGTGCAGCATATGTGGCAACCCTTAAGCGCTTAAGTCGTGCCATTCAAACTAAGCGGCCAGGAAATAGGGCTAAAGGTGTGCTTCTGCAACCATGACAATGCCTGCCCCCACACTAGCAGAGAGACCATTGCTGCCAGTGATCAAATAGGAATCACGGTGCATCCACATCCTCCATACTCTCCCGACTTGGCTTAATTTGTAATACCGTGTATTTCACTTTCATCAAGATCACAGTATAATTATTGTATTTTCTCATTGTGAACACCACGTGCTTAACACCATGCACGGATCTCTGGTGCGATATTTCCACGGAAATGGCTGAGGTGTCGCTAGGTGTCCCTTGCTTAAGTTTCTGCCAATAGCAGTCGGACATGTTTTCACATGGGCAAACTGGGGCTAGCAGCTCTTTGTATGGCGGCTAATTGAATCTCGTCATTCCGAGGCCCACTTGCAGAAGCGATGAGTCCATACAAGTTTGGCGCCGTCTAGCATGCTGGCCGCTTGCGTAGCGCGAGTCAATACTTACACGAACTCCTTTCTTCTGACAGTCACGCCAGGTTATAAGCTCGCAGCAGCATGTATAATCTACCGGCGCTTCAATACAAATGTGTTATGCAACGATTGAAAATCCACAGCCCGTTTCCAGTCGTCCGACTGGGTCAGGTAACGGAATGAAAAAGGAAGGAAGGAAGGAAGGAAGATTGTAGTTTTACGTGACCGTGAATCTTGCGATTATGAGCCACGGGACCTCCTTTTTACGTGGAATCCGAACCACAGGACATGGCATTTCACTTCGAAAATCTCACATGCAGTGACCGGGAATCGAACCCAGACCGCCTTGGTGAGAGGCATTCAGCTAGACCGCTAGACAGCTAGAACGGAATGAATTAAGCCCCCATCTAGCGGCAAAGATATGAATTGCGCCAGCTGCCGAAGCCTGTTGCACTCCTCAGGGGCAATGATTAAATGAATGACAGATGAAAGTGGAGAGTGTTGCTGGAATGAAAGTTTGACAGGGAAAACCGGGGTATCTCTCATGGAGTGACCGGGATTTGAACCACGGAGGCTTACGCTATGTAACGATTATGTGAGGAAATACAGTATGCTTAGTTTGTGTTGTGATACATGGTTTGTTTTGATATTTAGTCATGAACGTGGCTACTAACATGTTTGAATAGTCGATGCAAGAAGTGACAAAACTATCCTATCGGCAGCAGCAACAATTTTAAACCACGAAGAAACGGTCAAGACATCAGGTGTCAGAGAAAGGAAACTGTTTCCTATTAACTTGTGCGGGACTGTTATGGCAAAATTTTGGGGATGAAAGGGCATTTACTGGGGATACATTGGTCGTTGTGACTACCGGTATATCTGCTAGAGGTGGAGTTAAATGTACGGTATGTTACTATGTTGAAGAAGGCTAATTTCTTTCTCCTTGTTTCAGATTAAAAAACTGTCATCGTTGCAGTGCTGACGCTGGTTTCTGGGCTAAACCAAAGTGATGCCTTAATGGAGAATGGATCAAGAACTATCTTTGGTTCTATACTGTATTGTAAATACCAGTAATAAAAAAAAAGAAAAAAAAAAGAAAAAAAAAAGCTGGATTTTCTGTATGAATAAATGTAATTTTATATTAATCGTGAATGTATTTCTTCAGCTATGGGCCCTCCTGTAGGAACTGTTATGATAATGATTGGAGGTAGCTGAGAATTTTAGTGAAGCTAGACTGGGTTTGAACCCAATTTTTGTAAATTTGTACTGCTGGTTCATTGAATGACCTTTCCATATCGGAAAAAGTCTAACTCAGTAGAACAAGACTTAAAGGTTTTCCTTCATACAAAGCAAGTAGTAATTTCCGTGCACCACAAAGTTCAGTCATCGGCTCTGCCTACCATCTAACGGTCGACAGCCAGAGACAGCATGGGAGACCAAAATTGCGGTGGATGGACAAGATTAATGCAGATTTACGATCAAAAAAGTTAAACTCACGCGAAGCATTAGATCGCAAGAAATGGCGTACATTGCTCCAAAAGGCGGACCCCGATCTACGGGAAGAAGGAGGAGAAGAGTCGTCGTCTCGGTAGTTCGAGGTGGACGAGACCGAGACTACCTCGAACTATAGAAAAACTCGGACTTGTGAAAACACTTTCGTCAGCACTCGTAGTAAAAATATTAACTGGGCCACGTGAACAAACAATGCAGTCTAAGACCAGCCAGGGTTATTTCTATAACGTGGCAGCGATATATATAAGGTGCGTTCAAAAAGTGACGAGCCGGAGGCTGGATGCGCAAACTGGTGACGGCATTGGCTAATCGTGGCGTGTGTAACGAGGTGTGGTTCCGACCAGAGCGTGGAAAGTCACAGCCAGTCGCCAGAGGGCACGTGTGCACGTCATGTGACGATACAAAGCGAGCAGCAGCATGCATCAATCGTCAAACGCTGCCAGTCGCATTGCAAACAGTGACACGGAGGCGTCAAACGAAGAGCAAAGAGGTGTTGTTCGGTTTCTGACAGCAGAAAGAGTAGGGTGAACGGACATTCATCGCCGAATCTCACAAGTGTACGGCGAACACTGCATGTCCCTTGCAAGGGTCAAGGCGTGGCACAAGCGCTTCAGGGAAGGACGGGTGTAGTTAGCCGATGATGCTCGGTCTGGGGCACCCCCCTACATTACCGATGACAACGTCCAGCTGGTTGATGAACTCATTGTCCAGCCGCCGAGTGACGGTGAACGCCATAGCCGCCGTGGTCGGATTGAGCGTCGGAAGTGTGCACACCATCATGAAGGAACGACTGCACTTGTGCAAAGTGTGTGCCCAATGGGTGCCCCACAGTCTTCAACCACACCAGGAAGCATGTGGAATGGCCCACGTCTTGGTCATCTGCAGCGCTATGCGAGGGAAGGGAATGGGTTCGTGGCACGAGTGATGGCTGGAGACGAGTCATGGTGTCATCACTTCGAACCAGAATCCAAACGGCAAAGCCTCCAGTGGAAGCATCCAGGGTCACCACCACCCAAAAAGGTAAGGTCATCCACACGAGTGCAGGAAAGGTAATGCTGACATTCTTCTTTGACCAAGATGGCCCTCTTCTGATACACTTCATGCCGCACGGAACAACAGTGAACACCCAGCGTTACTCGCAAACCTTACCACCTACGCCAAGCGATTAAAACAAAATGACCAGGCAATCTCACCCGTGGGGTCATTCTGCTTAACGACAATGCACGACCTCATACGACCAAAACACAGTGGCGGCACTCGTGCAGAAATTCAAATGGGAGGTTCTCGGCCACCCTCTATACAGTCCAGACCTCTCTCCCTGTGATTACGCCATGTTTGGTCCCCTGAAAAGGGCTCTGCGGGGTCAACGATTCACCTCGGACGTCAACGTCCAGCTGTACGTGCGGAACTGGTTCTCATCGCAGCCCAGGGAATTTTATGAGACAGCCATTCACCGCCTCGTGTCACAGTGGGACAAGTGCCTCAACAGCCAGGGCCAATACTTCTAACATACAGGTACTGGTTTCTGTAATTATGCCTCCGGCTCATTACATTTTGAACGCACCTTATAGATCTCTATTTTTCCTCGTTAACGACTGGTTTTGGTTACTGTTCGATGCAGACAGTCGGAATATATGCATTAAATAATAGACTCCACACACACACTGTTTTGTTTGTTGACTTGTGTATCAATGCAGAACCAAATACAGGGTTATCGAAAAATAATGCCTAGATTTTAAATACCGTTGTAACCGAACTTTTGTTAGGTTACAGAGACTTATTATTTTTATCAGGTTGCCAGACATGGCTGCCTGTTTGTGGAGTGCCATGGAGAGTCTGATGTGGTCAGTGCCCATTGGATTCTTCTTTTGGTGGTCTACAGATAGGTGGCCTTGGCTGGTGGCACCAGGTGGCCTTGAATGATAGGTCAAAAGATTCCTTGACCTGGCATATGATGGTTGCCATGGGAATGAGTTGTTAGAAGCGGGAATTCAGGCACGATGGATGCCAGTGGAAGATAAAATTGTGTGAAGATTTGTTATGTATGGAAGCTGCCTGATCTTGACAAACAAGGTATTGCTAATTAATGATTGCTAAAGATCAACTCAATCTGGAGAAGGATTATTATTAATAAATTGTGTGTGAATTGGGAAGTTGGTGTACTGTCTTTGAGGATTCATTTAAAACTAGTATTATAGCCCCTATACCCTGAGGTGGCAAGCTCACAATAACAAAAAATATTACACCATAATTGCTATGAAGAAACTATTAGAGGAAATGTAATGGTTTTAGCCATAAAATGCATGGAAAAGATAAAAATTATTTTTTCATACCTTAGTAAGTTTCAATGTGAGCTCCGTTTGTTGCTCTGAAGACGTGCGTCGATTGTATCGCGTACCGTGAGGTGGAGCCCCACTTTGCATAAAAATGATACCCTGTCCCATCTGTTGTCCGGTATCTTCTATTTGAGCGAACACAAACTGGTCAAGCATGTCGAGGTAAATTAGTCTTGCAATTGCTTTATCGGTGAAAAAGAAAGGTCCAATAACTTGGTCACGAAGTAACCCGTACCACACATTGACACATATTAGAAGTCTGCAGAGAAACAGGTGGATCAAACTTACTAAGGTATGAAGAAAAAAAAAATCTCTTTCCATGCATTTTAAGGCTAACACCATTACATTACCTGTAATTGGAAGTGACTGTTCCCAAAGGAAACAGGATGTTGTTTATTATCCATTTGAGCTAATATACTTTAACAAAATTTGATAAAATGACCCTGTTAACTCAAACATATTTGCGACCGTTTCGCCCCAGTAGTACATTGGCACTGCTCGTGGTGTCATTTTGTGCCTTGGAGTGGCCTGCACAGTATGGACTAACCACGCGTCTTGGTGAGGTGTACCATACCAACTGACGAGCCCAATGGTACACTGGGGCGAAATGCTGGCAAAAATGTTTTGAGTTAGCAGGGCCATTTTATCAAATTTTGTTTAAATTACCTGTAATAGTTTTCTCATAGCAATTATTTAAAATCTAGGCATTGATTTTCGATGACCCGGTACTTAGAGATGAGGATACTTATCAAAATGAATGGTTGAAGCCCCACACCATGGTAACAGTGTCTATACCTCACAACTTAGTATGTCACTTCTGTACCTGCTTCGGTGGCATAGTTCGTAACATGCTGAGCTTGAATGCCCAAGATTGCAGTTCAAACCCGGCCGAAGTCGTTGCATTATTTACGAGCATTAAAATCCTTCAGTATGCCTTCCTTCGGAGGGAAGTAAAGCCGGCGGTCCCATGTCATAGATTTATGGCATGTAAACGAACCTTCCACAAATCAAACTTGTGTGAAGCTAAATTTGCAGGTTAGATTTTGTTGAAACCCTTTATCAAAGTTCCACTAGGACATCTGGTAGCAAAAGTTGTAACTACTTGAAATTGGACTGAACTTGTAGCTCACCCAATGGGTGTCTGAATTGAAGCAGCTATAGCCTCTGGCTGAAAGCCATACGCTAAATATTAAATAAACTTCTCTACCTGACTTGCAAAGGAAGCAATCTGCAATAGTAAACAAGGACAACCAACGGTTGGTTCATACAGTATGCTTTTTCAGTTCAGCATTCCTTACCAGTTAATTTTTTTAGGCCTACCAGAGTGATGTTTAGGTTCAGTGCTTCCCCAACATTTTCACTTCACAATAACATTGCAAATAGAGGATCTGGGCACATGTAACTCCTGTGAAATCTCTCCGATGGAATGCCCGAACTTCAGGCCTCCGTTTGAATTCGCTCAATTCTCTGATTACTCATTCTGACAGAAAATGCTCTAATGTTGATGCATCACACAGTGTACGTTCAGTGGGGTGAGCAGATTAATGTATGTATTTAACCATTTTAATGCTGTTTTATACAGTATAACCCCGATTTTGCGTGACCTCGATTTAGCGTAAACCCGCATTTAACGGAAGAAATTCCGAGTCCCGAAAATTATTCCATAAGTGCAATGCAATTTTATATTCGATTTAACGTAATTCGCGTTACGGCAAAACCCGCATTTAGTGTTAGGAAATTTTAAAATTCTCAAGTATTTATTTCTATTATGGTAAAGCGACATTAAGAATCTATGAAAAAGACGTCATAAGCTCATTAAGGATGATTCAAGGCAGAAAAGGAAGAATTTAGAGCGCAGACGCTTAGCGATCAATACGATCATCTTCCATATCGATTCCTCGCTACATGTACGAGCGAGCTCGAACTTAGCCGACCGCAGCCGGACTAACGATGTACAGCGTACTAACAGTCACGCCGCTTTGCATGCTTGCACGTGGCCGAGCTCGGATGCGACGCAATGCGTACAGAGGAAATCGTCAAGATTCGAAAAGACTGAACTGCGTTTCTTTGCGATGTAACAGTAGGCCTACTTGCGCAATCTTCGAAACATACGAGCATGTTGACGCGAGTGGTATAGCACAGATTTCCTTTATCTTCGAAGCCCAAACAATACAATACACTTTCACTCGGGAGAAAAATACCGCTATACTAAGCTCGTACAAAAGCAAGCGCTTGCCGACTTCTGTAACGACAATATTTCGAACGGGCAAGTTAGACTTCGATAAAGACGATTATGACATGAAAGCAAAGAAGAAATAGCACGGAATTTGACTGTTGGTTAGAAAAACGGAGATCCGGTTGATATAGAGTGCGGGAGTGATGCAACTGAAATCCCGAAAGTTTACCACAGTCAAGCTAGTGTCTCTAGTCACACTTATCTCTTAAATAGAAAAACGAGATGAATTTTCATTCTCCTATAATGGTTTCTTCTGAAATGTGCAATCTAAAATTAGAATAAATGATCTAAGAAACAAAACGTGATTACTGTTTTTTGTTGTTAAATATTAATGTAGGCATAATCCACATTGGCTTACCTCTAGCCTAGCATGTCTTATAGGACACTACAATAAAGTGTTATAATTATTATTTTACGTGTTCAAGCCTATTTCAATATTTTAACCAATAGTTTTGTTTTTACTAGGCTTAACAAAAATAACTGCGGATAATTCACGGAAGTTCGTGCATTAATTACCGCGAATTAACGAGAGTGCACTGTATGTGGAGAGAGTGCTGCAGTTAGTAGGGGTCTTCGGTACTGAAAATTTGGGTTCGGTACGGTTCGGTTCGGTAAAAAAAAAATTACTTCGGTTCTCGGTACAAAATCGGTTCGGTACAGCTCGGCTGATTTTAACATGTTAAATTAGAGTAATTTGTAAACCATTAAGAAAAAAGTAACACATGAGTTCTAATGATTATACAGTAAACCAAATACTTGCCAAATAGCACAATTTTTATTTAAAATACAGAAAAAATGTACAGCTAATAATCTCATACAATGTTCCATTAACTTTCAAACTTGCCCTTTTAGAGTGGAGTAAGCCAATTGATGCACACATTAAATAGACATTAGGCTCACACTGGAACACTTAAGTCCATAATTTAATTTTATTAATCAGAAGAGTTATTGTGCTCTAGTAGTAGAACTTCACTTATACGATTTCCAGGGGACCAAAGGAAAAAAAAAACACGCATAAATGTGAAAAACGCGTAAATGAAAAGTCGGTAAATAAAAACTGCAAAATGTATGTGACAATATGGGTTATACAGGGACTTTGTTTTAAAAGCGACAGGGACCCTCACACGCGCCGCGAGCCGGTTCTCGCCAAGCACTTTGCCGTATGCGCTTCTTGACGCCACGGCTTTAACAGTCCATATTCTTTCCTGTTTGCCATCTCTTGATGAATACAGTACATTTGCATTTGTCAGTTGGCACAGGCTAGAGTAAAAGGTGGCTTTTCACCGATGTCTCAGTCTCACTCATGGCTGTGATTATATGGAAGCTACTGAGGTATGGGTGGTGCTTAGTAATGGCATTCGGGGCACAGTCAGTGCCTGTGAATGCTGTGAAAGGTTCTACTCATAGGGTTAGGACTACTGTTCTGACTCAGTGAGGAAAGCAATGGCAAACTACCTCACTCCTCTTCTTGCCTAGAACGCCTCAAAATAGTGCTGCCTTGGATTTTTGTGGGTATCTACTCACATAACGTAACGGCGGTGCTTTTTGAGGATCCAACCAGCCTTCGGGCTGACTACCTAACAGACAGACATTCTTTGGACTAAGGTATATTACAGCTGAAATAGAGTCCATCGGTGCTGAGGAACTTCAGAACGTAAATGACAACTTCATGAAGAGGTGCCAGCGATGTGTAGCAATGAATGGCGAACATTTTCAGCACCAGCTGTGAACTATAGGCCATAGTCTACTCAATGACTGTGTCGCGCGAGCTACGCATTACGGCAAGTGCCTGGCGGGAGACAGGCTAGCAACGCGGGCGGCGGGCGAGCGAGGGTTTCCGTTAAGAAGTGAAAAACAAGAAATAATAATACGATTGTTTAACTATAATCGGCAATATGTAACAAAACAACTACAAGAGAAATGCACCCAGATATAACAAAACAAAGAAAATTGAGTCACTTTACGAAGTAGTCTGTTATCTTGACTTGTTTTTTGTTGGCCGAGGCCACGGCGTGAACAGTATTTTCAAACCGATATAATTCGGCCATTATTTCCTCAGAAACGTTATGGTGCGTCACAGAATGTTTGATAGTCCATAGAGCATTGACAGCATCATTAAAATCCACTGTATTATTCTGCGGCTCTTCATCGTCATTAATAAAATGCCGTAGTGTAGGCCTAAATTAATGGATTTTCATTTGTCTGAAGACGCAAGATTATTAGAACACAGAATCAATCGCGTATTTTTAATGGGTTGACGAGAAGTCCTAAAAAAAACACGAATGAAAATTATAAAAGCGGAAATAATATATTTTTTAATATATCGGCGATCGTAAAACACTTCCGCTCATCTCAACATAAGCTTCAGATGCTGTCTAACTGTGTTTTATGGCTGCTTCCTGTTATTTTGAAAGGCTAACACAATAATAGCGCTTGCTTATTACGCAAGCTATTCTTCCTTGTTACGACACTCTGGCAAGCGAGTGTCGCAGTGACCACCGGTGTCGCTCAAGGCCATCGTAACATAATATAGCACACGGTGCATCCTTCCGAACGGAAGTACAGGCGGTAACAAAAGTTGGCATTCGAACATACGTACTTCCTCAGAACACGCAACGTATAAATGATGCTTTATATTGCAAGGGACTTAAAATATTATCGTATAAGCGTGAAAAACGAATAAATGTAAAACGTATATCGGAGATAAATTAACAAGGAAAATATAGGCTTGCCGGGACCAGGAAAAAATCGTATAGAAAACGTATAAATATGAACCGTATACAAGAAGTTTTACTGTATTTAACTAACTATTGAAGTAAAACATTGATGATAAAGGACAATACTTTGGATGTCTAAAAAAAGGTTTCCTTAAATTACGGTATTTATGTCTCTTGAACCGAACCGAACTTTTTACCGAGTTTTTTATCGTCTCGAACCGAGGTCGGTAATTTCCTTTGTACCGTACCGAAACCGAAAAATCGGTGCACCGTCGACCCCTAGCAGTTAGTGATGAATCCTATCGAAACCTCGATTTAAGGTAAACCCCCATTTAAGGTTAAAAAATACCGGTCCCTAGAAAAACGTTAAATAGAGGTTCTGTACAGTATACCTACGTGCTGTTTTTCGTTTCAAGATATGAGATTACAACATAGCTTTGGTAGTTATTGAACTGACATTAAGATAATACATGGAATTTAGGCATATATTTGCAGTGTTGATTATGATCAAATACTGAAAATGGTCATGACAACCCTACATCATATGGTTGCCTGTCCGCATCTTCAACCTCATATTTACTGTAACTTCCATTGTCCAGAAAGTCACTATCGGAGTCCCAAAGTAAACACTGTTCAATTTTATTTCCGCTACGAGATCTTGTACTTTGCGTCCCAGCCATATTTGTTGCTGTGATCCGAAGTACAGAAGATACAGTAAAACTCGGTTAAGAAGTTCCCGCATAAAACGTTTTTCCGCTTAAGACATCCGATATTCTCGGTCCCGTGATTCGTCCCATAAGATACAAGTATATTTTTCCCGTATAAAGTGTTCGTGCATAAGAGGTTTTCCCGGTTAAATAGTTCAGATTTTGTATTCCCTTTGAGTATAAGAAGTTCAATGAGAGGCAACTGGCTTAAAATCAAAACTCGCCAATCTCCGCGGAAGATACATCCGGTGTTCCGAATGAAAGAATACAGTAGTTCCGAGTGTTCGCGGGTCTCTGACCGGGCCAGGTGTTCCGAATGAAAGAATACAGCCGTTCCGAGTGTTCGCGGGTCACTGACCAGGCGAGCATTTCAAGGCTAAATGACGTCACGCTATGACGACACCCGCCCAAGACAGACTACAATCATGACGAATAGAAGGAACTAGTGTGAGGACTCCGCCATTATAGCACGGTAGTTTGTGGTCCCGCCGCTACAAGCACTGCAAGCGATAATCTCCATCAACCTGTACCAGGGTTGTAGGCACTACAAGCACGCCATCAAAAAACAGCAGTTGAAAAACAAGCAACAACTCCATAAACCCATCCCCTCACTCCTCTCCCTCTTACCTACACTTCCCCCACGCAATCCTAGCACTCTACATCAAATCCTACAGCTTTTAATCACGCCAGCAGCACAATAAACTTAATAAATCCAGGCTACAGAACAGACCAAAAAACTACACTTTATGCTAAACCAAATTCACTTCTCAGCTCGACATAACCCATAATACAAGTTAAAACCTATACAAAACATACTCTCCCTACTGTTTTACAACTATTAAACTAACTATTCGCACTCAAAACCTAAAATCCCTGAAACGGGAGCTAATTTAAAAACGCAATAGCCTAGCCCAATTACGTCTCCGGCAGTGCTACCGCATATGCATTTCAGGGTGTATGTAGCCCCACCACTTCTGGTGCACCCTAGATAATGCTACACCCTCAGGGGCTCCCGGCTGGTGAGTTCGGGAGTTGGCGACCCCGAGGGATTCCTGAGCTGGGTCCGTTTTCCCCTTTTGTCCCTTCCCTTTGGGGCGGACCCTCTCCCCTCCCTTCTCCTCATAATCCTCTCCTCTTTTCCTTATATTTCCTTTTCTCTTTCAGATTCCCGCACTGTTTTTGTTACTTGGTTCTCCGTGTATCTAAATTCCGTTTTAGGATTTTTTTTGGTAGGTATTTTTAATCTACGTTGCATTTTGTAAGTCTTTTCGATCTAGATTGCATTTTGTGTGTGTTTTTCAATCTCAATTGCATTTTGTAAGGATTGACAATCTAAATTGCTTTTTAGTATGTCTTTCAATATCCGGGCCGGGGCTTTTGTTAGTTTTTTGAATTTCAATTGCATTTTGTATTTTCAAACTACCGCGCTTTGTTCAAGTAGTTAAGTCTCAATTGCAATTTTGTGGGTATCTTGAATCTAAATTACATTTTGTAATTAATTTCAATCTAAATTGCATTTTGTAAGTATTGTCCATCCTAATGAGAAGTTTGAATCTACCATACATTTTGTAAGCAATTTCAATTGCATTTTGTATTTTCAACCTACCCCGCTTTGTTTAAGTAGTTATGTCTCAATTGCAATTTTGTGGGAATTTTGAATCTCCGTTACTTTTTGTGCGTATTTTCAATCTCATTTGCATTTTGTAAGTATTTTGATTTCACTTGCATTTTGTAGGTATTTCGACTGTACGTTGCATTTTGTACGTATTTTGGACTTAACCTACATTTTGTACGTATTACCGCTCTCCATTTGGTGAGTAGTTTCAATCTGAGTTCCTTTTTGTAAGTATTTTCTCTGCTACATAAGGCATAGTTGTTGGGGCTCACTGTCTTTTTTATCTAAACCATTTTCGTTTCATCCATAGCAGTGAGCTGTTTTTTATCTTCATCCTTTCATTTCACGCCATTTCATTTCATCAGGGGCCGATAACCTCGATGTTAGGCCCCTTAAAACAACAATTATCATCATCATCATCGCATATGCATTCATAACTTCACAATAACTTCCAAATTACGACTAAGTGAGCTATCTGCCTGAGTAGTTACAGGTGTTACCGGCTTGCCTGGGACGATGGGTCACCAAACCGGTATTTAAACGCAATTATTAAGCTTTAATTAACCAAATTGAGAGGAAACAGATCAGACCAAAAAACGTACACTTTAAGCTATACCAAATTCACTTCTCAGCTCGACATAAACTTTAATTCAACTCAAAACCTACACAAAACATACTCTCCTTACTGTTTTACAACTAATAAACGAACTATTCGCACTTAAAACCTAAAAACCCTGAAACGGGAGCTAATTTAAAAACGCAATAGCCTAGCCCGATTACGTCTCCGGCAGTGCTACCGCAAATGCATTCATAACTTCACAATAACTTTTGTATAATTTGGTGCAAAATGATGGGTTTTAAAGCTATCTGGATTCAGTTTTTCAACCAATTTATTGTGATGTTTTATGTACGGTATGGTTAATATCAAACGCAACTAATACCATTTGATCCATAATGTAGAATCTTGGGCTTATGCCGTGTTTTATTTATTCATTCAAACTCGACGCGTTTCGAAAGAAACCATGTCTTTCTTCATCAGGAATAAACGGAAATACGACTAAATTGTTGCTAAGAGAAAGCAACAAAGAAACTAAAAAAGGTGCCCTAAGATGAACAATGAAGTGTATATAACACGTCCTTCGAGAAGTGTATGTGGCATTCTTTTCCAGGCCGAGAAAGTAATTACCGGAAAATTAAACTCAAAATCGATGTGGAGCGAAATATTTATGATTGTATCAATTCCAAAGGAAAAATTTCAGTTGATCATTCAGGAGCTGGCTGCTGTCTTCAGCGTGTCATAGATATTATCCCTAGACTTGTTTATTTTGGGTGCCGATTCATCTTCAGAACGAAGGAAATCCGCCGAGATTTGCAATCTCGAACATCCGCCAAGTCTTCACGCAAGCTTTCGAAAGTTCAGTACCGTAGCCGACAAAATGAATTGGTAGGTAGAGAGTTACTTTAAATAGTTTATGTGTGCTTGTTTTAATATGCTGGGGATTAGCCGTGGTTTTTATCTGTTTCTGTATACTCCAGGAATCTGTGCGTTCCGTAACATGCAATGAAGACCGTAGTTCTTATTTCCATGAATTATATTTTCCATTGTGCCCTGCCGTGCTATTTTAATTGTAACCGCTAATTACTTTTTAAAAGAGTACTAGTTACAAAGTAATTCGTTTCCCTTAGCACCATCCCTAAGACCAGCTGACCCCGCCAGCGTGGAACTTACCCACTCTAGCGCTGCCTGGCGGGGCGCGCTTGAACTTCAGGAGTCTCCACACTTTCTCCTTCTATTCGTCATGCTACAATATACAGCATCATGCTTTCATTCGGCCTCCTATATTCTTTGTTCGTGGCTTTTATCGCAGTTCTGTGTGGTCTAACTTGTTAGCCAAGCATTGCCAGACGTTGCATAACATTATTGAGATTACGAGAATTGTGTCGTCAGTGAAGTCAAGTTTTCAAATCATTATGAAAATGAGTGGATCTCAGACGAAAGGCATCAAAAGAAAAGCACTTTCTAAAGATAAAGTCGTCTACTCTTTCACGTGTTGCTCTTGCGAAGGAGCTCGGAATGCCGCCGTCTACTTTGAACGGCATCATAGCAACGAAAGAAAGGATCTTGGCTTCTGCCGGGAATACTTCGGCAAGCTGCAAGGAGATTAAAAGCGGGAAATACGAAGACTTAGAACAAGCTCTGCTCGTGTGGTTTAAACCGGACCATTTTTATCATTTATGGTTTAAACAGTAGCGAAGATTAAACATTCCTTTGAGCGGGATTATCGCGTGTCGATTACAAGTGCCTTTTACTGCGTCGAATGGGTGGCTGGATCGCTTTAAAAATCGGGCTGGCATAGTTTACAAGACTATTAGTGGCGAAGCTGCGAGAGTAAGTACAGAGGAAACGGAAGCGTGGAAGGAAACACTGCTGCCGGCAAAAATCGGTAATTACAAACATTGTGACGTTTTTAATGTTGACGAATTCGGACTTTTTTATCAGGTTGTTCCGGATAAATCTTTGGTTTTGAAGGGAGAATCTTGCCTAGGAGGCAAATTAAGTAAAGTGCGAGCTACGGTGCTAGTTAGTGCGAATATGGATGGGACGGAAAAGCTGCCACTACTGATCATAAGAAAAAAACGTCAGAACTTTGCCATGTACTTACAGAAGCAATAAATCAGCATGGATGGCAAGCTCCCTATTTGAAGAGTACATTCAAGCACTAGATGCCAAAATGGGGAGCCAAAACAGGAAGATTGTGGTGTTTATGGACCACTGCCCTGCTCATCCCAAACAGTGGCCTCATTTAATGTGAATTGTGAGGGTTATGTCAATTAATCAATTAATTTCTCTTTATCTCTGGTGTGATAGCCAGATGTTAATATTGGGGCTTCTCTTTTTCTGGCTTTTATATAGGACTAATCATCATCATCATCATCATTTCCCCTTATCCAGCTCCTGCCGGGTCGGGGTATTTATGGCACTTCTCCACTTTCCTCTTTCCTTCCACCATTCTTCTTCCACGATCTTGTTCCAGTCCAAATTTCTTTTTCTTACGCTGTTCTTCACTGAATCAATCCACCTTGTTCTAGGTCTTCCTCTTGCTCTCTTACCCTTGCACTTCACCTCCAGCATCTGTCTTGGTATTCTATTTTCCTCCATCCTCTTTACATGTCCAAACCACCTTAGTTTATTCTTCTCAATTCTCTCATTTAGTTTTTCCATCCCATAGGACTATGTACAGTATATTGTGGGATCCTTCATAAACACCAAAAATGTGTGCATTTCACATGCATTTCAGGCCGCTACCCTTTTAAGAAGTTTCCCTGTTAAGAAGCTTTTTTTTAATGGTCCCTTAAAAAACTTCTTAACAGAGTTTTACTGTATAAAATTTCTTTGCCACTAGGAAACTAAAAGCTTTGTGTTAATATGAAGTAAAAGCGGTCCTCTCTCCTTCGGAACTTCCTTGAACTGATAAGATGCTGCCACATGCATTTTCACAGACTTGACCAAATAATATATATACCGTATTTACTCGCCTATAACACCCCCCCCCCCCTCAATTTTCGACTATTATTGGGGGGAAAATAATTGTAAAAAAAAAGGGGGGGGGGGGAATTGAGAAGGAAAAATAATCAGAAAAATATAGCAAATAGGCCTACAACATTCCAGCTAACGGTAAAACCCACGCTTCTGCCTGCACCACTTGTGCGTGGTTACTACGTACACCCCCTACCCTCCAACTTACGAGTAACGGGTCTCACGGCCGAGTGTAGTGTATACGGTAATTAAGAAGCGCGCAGTACACAAGCAGGACTGAAGATTAGCAAGAGAACAAGTTTTACGACATCCTTCAAGTTGGAAGTGCTAGAATTTGCTGCAGAAAATGGAGTGAAAGCGTCGAGTCGTAAATACGAAGTGCAGCCGTGCATGATTCGGTATTGGCACAACCAATAGGAAAAATTATTGGGAACCAAGAAAACTTCTAAGTCCTTCCGCGGTGTGAAGAAAGGAAAGTATAAAAATGCAGACATAAAAGTTCTTGGGTCGGTTCGAGAAACAAGAGACAATGGCCACGCTGTAAATCATAAAATGTTGCAGTTTAAAGCACGCAAAATTGCGATGCGAGAAGTCTTGCCATTGTAGGGAATGAATTTAAAGCTAGTAGAGGTTGGGCAGAACGCTTTATGCGCCGGAATGGACTAAGTTTGAGGAGAAGAACGTCACTGTGCCAATGACTTTATAAAAGTCGGTCGGTATTAGAAACAAATCTTTCATATTTCAGGTGCCGCACAACGTGGCAATACTGCGTAACCTTGAACACAACACACGCACGGCTGTGCGGCAGCAGAGCTGCCTTAGTCCTGTAGCCAGTCAGCTGTGATGATGCAAGGCAGTGGCTATTTATATGGGCTATTATAACTTTTATCGTAAATAAAGTATAGGTTACAATAACTATTTTGTGTGTTGATTTAAGGACGCTAGGTGCTCCTTTGTATGCCTTTATACCACGCCATCCTTACCAATATCAAGGGAAATTTTCACCTATTATACACCCCCCCCCCCTATATTTGATGCCAAAAATTCAGAAAAAAAGGCGAGTAAATATGGTACATATAAGTTTAGCATTGATTGGGCTAAGATATAATAAGAAAGGTTACTGGTGGTGGTATGCATGTTTTATTGCATTATTTGTTGTCTTAACAGACATTCCCATGAAAGAAGTATGAAATCACACTTACAACACACCAATTCATCTTGTGCTTACTTCGGTGGCATAGTCAGTAGCATGATTAACTGCAATGCCCAAGATCGCAGGTTCGAACCCGGCCAAAAACTTCTGATTTTTTAAGAGCGTTAAAATCCTTCAGTATGCCTTCCTTTGGAGGGGGAGTAAAGACTGGCCCATGTCATAGATTTATGGCATGAAAAGAACCTACCGCTAAAATTAGTGGTGTGTAGCTAGTAGCTAAATTTGTAGGTTATTTGGCTAGAAACACTCTATCAAGTTCCAACGTTCGCCGCTGGGTGTCAGTGATGTCTGGTAGCCAAAGTTGGAACTACTTGAAATTGAACTTGACCAGTTTCATTCATCTTTATTCATTTCATCCACATGTGACAGTACTTGTAGCTTACCCTATGGGTGTCCGCATAGAAAGCAGCTACAAACTCTAGCGAGCCGAACATGTCCTCAGACACTCTAGTTATTTAGCATACGGCTTTTAGTGCCTAATCTTGTACTTTCAATTATTAATTCGTGCAGTCATGCTTTCTTCGTGTACTGCACTTGCTTTTCTTTTCCCACTACCGGTTTTCATTTTCATTGAAAAATTCAGCTAAGTGCATTACGGTAAAATGTCATGGGGGAAAACTCTCTCGACTTGGAAAGTGGAGATCGAAGAGTCTTGAAGGACAATACTTAACTAACTGCACAACTCAACCTCAGCATCACTTTTCTTTTCAAGAGAGAAGAAATAAAATATAAACAAAGATAAATATTTGTATTGCACAATAAAAAAATTCACACATTATATACAATTTTCTTACATTATTTACACTTCAATTCTATTACAAACTGACTACAGTCAAGCGTAACAACCCAACTGGACCTTTTTGTATGATGGCCTGGGGGCCCCATGTGTGTTTCCACAACTGTTCCACGTGCTGCCATTCGGACATTTGTGAGTTGCCCAGCTTCTTGGAGATGGTCAGAGCCTGCAGCTTCTTCAGGAAGTCTGTGTGCAGCCACTGGGTGGGAGAGGAGCTACCGAGATGTTCCAGGATGTTGTCGCACCCAGAGAGGTCGATGGTAGACGGAGGACACGGCAGATGGGAGAAGCTGAGCAGGGACGCAGAGCTCAGACACCTGTTGTTACGAAGATGAAGGGACTCGAGCTTTGTGGCACCATGAAGACTTCTGAAAATTTCAAAACATACGGTACAAGTAGTGATGGAAAATACCCGGGTATTTTAGATTTTTCATTAAAAATCCTGTGTCCTGGTAAGTTGAACCTTAAAAAGGGGTACCGTATGCAAACTATTCTACATTAACTTTTTAGAAATGTAACAACGTTAGATAATTAATAAAATTAAATTTAATTAGAATTGGGACTTAAAAACAGAATTAGAATTGGGAATTAGATCAGAAGATATAAACTAACAACTCCACTATACTGAAAAAGTTAGGGTAAGTACAGTAGGCATCAAACAAAGAATAGAAAATGGGAGGGAAGTACAGTGTCAGTTTGAATTCTGGGTAGGATGAACTGAGCAGTGTTGCTAACTCACATGCTTGCTGGCATACATCTTCACCCATTATAGAGCCCAAATACTACAAGAACTTCCTGACATGCATTTATATTATTTCGAGTATGATTTTTTTATATATATTTAAAATTGAATGAAAAATAAATTAAAGCACTTTTACTACGCATTTTTTTCTTTCAAGTGTCCTTTCTATTGAATATATTTTATTACATTTTGGGGAATGGCTGTTGCTCACGTCCGCAGGTTTAACCATTAACTACCCTGCACGTGTCCCCTGGGTGGTGCTAAACGAGCAACAAAAACACTGGCGACCAGACAATCATTGAGATCTCCTGGTAAACATTACATCACATATCAGAACATGAATAAGTCGACAAAGGGTTCTTTTGAGGAGTATCCCTCTAGAAAGCTAGGACAATGTTTAAGAGTTTGTCAGCTCAACATTGAAGGCATCAGTAGAGCAAAATGCCAAGTGCTGCATAAAATCTTAACAGACAACAACATTGATCTAGTTGCAATTCAAGAAACCCATGCAGCAAACGAAGATCAACTTAGTACAAGGGGAAAAATACCTGGATATGACTTGCTAGGTGCTACCTACGACAATGTTTATGGAGTTGCAACATATGTTAGACAAAATGTAGAAAATGCATATCTTATTTCTACAAGCTATGATGATGGCATTCAAGAAGTTGTCACAAAATTAGGTGAAACGACAGTAGTAGATGTCTATAAGCCTCCAAGCATTGTTTGGTCACCTAAAGTGCTTAATACTTACAACCATCCTACAACATATCTGGGAGACTTCAATAGCCACCATGAACAATGGAAATACAGGGGGAGTAACGAAAATGGAAATGCATTGGCGGACTGGGCTGAAGAGCATGATATACATCTTGTTTTCGATGCTAAGGATCGGGGCACTTTCAGATCTGGTGCCTGGAACACTGACCACAATCCCGATCTCTGCTTTGTCTCGTCTGACTGCAATGGCAGACCACTGCCAGTAACAAGAAAGGTCCTTGGAGACTTCCCACATAGCCAACATCGCCCATTTTTTCTTGAATTCGGGATCAATCCCTTTAACCTCTCAGCGTGGGAGGACTTTCACCTCACTGCTACCCTGTGTTGCGGGAGGAGATGAGCACAGAGCTTGCTTACAAGTGCACACCGTCATATAAGACGTTATAACAGAGCCGAGAAGCATTGGATTTAAACCAAATTTTCACAGTTTGTTAATGACAAATGTAGTGAAGGAAAACACAAGTTACTGAAACTATACTATCAAATTTTAAAGACCATGCTTACCTTAGAAAATCTCGTAATACTTTCAAATCTATCAAGGAAGATGACAGAATTAAATATGAGAGTGGCTAGTAAACGGCTTTTTGAGAAATAGGACCTCAGTGTTGGTTATTGAACAATGCCCATCAGCATATATAGTGCAAAAACTACGTACATTTCTTCGACGGTAACTGGAACCCATTCATTTACCCTTGACATGTGCCATCATGTGCTGCTTAGCATAGATATTTGTCTGTTTCACTATCATACTCACGAATTCACACGTAAAAATAATTGAAATATTGCCACAGGATCTAAACAAATTCCTCGCAGCCTCTTGCGGCCCATAATTTCCAGTAAACCCTTCCCTTTGGCCGATATAATTCCCCATGTCATCCCAGACAAACTCCTGACCGGCAACATTTTACCCGTGTCTTGCGATGTATTTACGTAACCACATTCACTCCCACTGTCACTACTTTCATTTTCAGACTCTATATTTGAATCATCATTCAGAGAAACCAATATTTCCGACCCATCATTCACTAAAACTTCACTAATATCGGAATCACTCGTTTAGCCGCCATTATGTGTTTACAAACACACAACAAAAATCTAGCTCTTTGCAATCGGATTTATCTAATGTGATCGATGCAAAATTGATATATTTTTACTCGAGACGAGAGATCATAGCTTCCTTTATCGATATAACACAGCAAAATTGTAATAGTTACGAAAATAGGCACGAGATGGAAGCACAAAGCAAGCACTGCAACGTGCGTGCAGGTAACGTCACTCCGCGACAGAGAGCGGCGAGTTCATGACGTGCAGTTTACGGCACTCCACGCTGAGTGGTTAATAAGAGCGCTTCCCAGGCCCAGATGGAACTTCCAAAAAGCTAACTGGACCATATTCTCAGAAAATCTAGATAAATGTGTGGGATGGATCCCTCCACCAAGTTCAAACTACAAGCGGTTCATCATACAGTTACACATTTATATACAAATAAACAGTCAACACATGTAATTTGTGTGCTCAATCTTGCAAGAAATGAGAGCTTACGGATTTAATGTCAGTAAAACAATCATCACTAGAATATACTTGAATGACTCATTTCCAATTATTCAAGGTAAAACTAAGATTCCCCGAGTGTCATGAAAATACCCTAAATTTTCCCAGCTTTAAAAATTCCCCGAGAAATCCCCGTTTTCCAGAGTAGTAGACACCCTGTAGCGGTCAGAAGTGAAATCGGGCACGACAAATAGAGTTTCATCCGCAATGTCGTGATTTACAGGCAACAAGTACACACATCAAAGAAAGTTTTGCATCACCTCGGTTCCCAGATCTCCGGCATATAGACGTTGACTGTGTGTATTGTATCCAAGATACAGTCCCTTGGACTGTTCATAGATGTCACTAAAACTGCTCAAAGATGTAAACAACCATGCATGAGCAGGGCCTATTAGACGGAGGGGGTACGACAGCCGATCAGTTCCAGTCATTCCACCAGGACGAAGGTACGCTGCTCATGTTGTCTGTAGTTCTACCATGCCTAGAAGGTCAATACCGCAGTTCGATCGCGTCCGCATTGCTACTTTGTGTCAAGAAGGGCTCTCAACAAGGGAAGTTTCCAGGCGTCTCAGAGTGAACCAAAGCGATGTTGTTCGGACATGGAGGAGGTACAGAGATACAGGAACTGTCGATGACAGGCCTCGCTCAGGCCGCCCAAGGGCTACTACTGTAGTGGATGACCGCTACTTACGGATTGCCGCTCGGAGGAACCCTGACAGCAATGCCACCATGTTGAATAATGCGTTTCGTTCAGCCACAGGACGTCGTGTTTCAACTCAAACTGTGCGCAATAGGCTGCATGATGCGCAACTTCACTCCCGACGTCCATGGCGAGGTCCAGCTTTGCAACCCCGACACCATGCAGCGCGGTACAGATGGGCCCAACAACATGCTGAATGGACCCCACGGAATTGGCATCACGTTCTCTTCACCGATGAGTGTCGCATATGCCTTCAACCAGACAATCGTCGGAGACGTGTTTGGAGGCACCCTGGTCAGGCTGAACGTCTTAGACACACTGTCCAGCGAGTGCAGCAAGGTGGTGGTTCCCTGATGTTTTGGGGTGGCATTATGTGGGGCCGAAGTACGCCACTGGTGGTCATGGAAGGCTCCGAAACGGCTTTACGATACCTGAATGACATCCTCCGACCCATAGTGCAACCATATCGGCAGAATATTGGAGAGGCATTTGTCTTCATGGACGACAATTCTCGACCTCATCGTGCACATCTTGTGAATGCGTTCCTTCAAGATAACGACATCGCTCGACTACAGTGGCCAGCATGTTCGCCAGACATGAACCCTATCGAACATGCCTGGGATATGTTGAAAAGGGCTGTTTATGGACGTCTTGACCCACCAACCACTCTGAGAGATTTACGCCGAATTGTCGTTGAGGAGTGGGACAATTTGGACCAACAGTGTCTTGATGAACTTGTGGATAGTATGCCACGACGAATACAGGCATGCATCAATGCAAGAGGACGTGCTACTGGGTATTAGAGGTAGTGGTGTGTACTGCAATCTGGACCACAAGTGCTGAAAGTCTAGCTGTATGATGGTACAACATGCAATGTGTGGGTCTCATGAGCAATAAAACGAGCTGAAATGTTGTTTGTGTTGATCTCTATTCCCTTTGTATTTAAAGGTTCCGGAACTCTTGGAACCGAGGTGATGCAAAACTTTTTTTGATGTGTGTACAAGAAAAGTAAAGATAACTGAAGTTAGGACAGGAAGATATTGAACATTTGGGATAACAGAATACATGAGAAGCAAACAAGAGGTGAATACTTGTATCGCAAAGTGCCAAGGAGGCATTTAATAAGAGGCTTCAAAACTAATGCTTTTCAGTATGTCAACACAAGCATGTTGACCGACTGAAAAGCATTAATTTTCATTTTCACTAAGGCAACACTGAAAAATTGCTTCCAGCACATCGAGGAGGTTTCTTTGTAGGTGCATGGATATACGCCTGAGGAAGAGAGCGATCAAGTGATTTATATGGAGCTGAGACATCGACACTGAGGAAAAAGGAAGCATTTAAGATATGGATTTGGAGGACAGAAGGGATGAAATGGGTAGAAAGAGAACTAACTCACTCTCCGAAGCACCGAGCTTCAAATTCAAAGCGTCTCTTTCTTTCCCCTTTCACTTCCATATAAAACTATACTCCATCTTCAACAGTTTTTCGCTCACATTAAGACATACCGTAGTTTTTGCTGTAAACAGGTCCTTCTTGTTAATTTTTGGGTCATTATTTATTATAAGGAAATTTTGATTAATGTGAAAATTTTGGAATGCATTAAATATGAAAATAATTGAAGTTCTAAGAAAAGAATAGATTACGGAAATTCCCATAAATTCTCACCTGAAATTATAGCTGCAACTATTCACCCTACATGATTGATGAATATGCATTCCGAGCTTGAGCAATCCTACTTGTTATCTCTCTACTACTTCATCATTTATGATTTGACATCTGAAACTGGCCTTCTTTCCTCTTGGTTCTTCTTTAAATATTTGTAAGACCATCCCATCACCTCCTATCCTTAGTAAATGACCAGCCCATTGAAGTCTTCTGGAGTTAACGATGTTGAGTATTGGTGCTTCATGTGATAGTGAGTGTATGTCTTTTATTTGATCTCCCTTTCTAGCTTTGAGATCATCATCATCATCTTGCACAGTTTCCAGCCACTGGCCGGGTCTGTTTGGAAAACAAGCCTCTCCAACGTCTTCTGTCTTCCCACCATCTCTCAGCCTCCACCCTTGTCCAGTCTTCTCCTCTCTTCTTCACACTTTCTTCCAGCCCCTTCAGCCACCTGTCTCTCGGTCTCTTTCCTTCCCACTTCGTCTCGTGTACTCTCCTGGGTATCCTCTTCTCCTCCATTCATTTTACATGTCCATACCATCCTGTAATGGTTCCTCCTTCATTAATTCTCTGGTCCTCTCATTTCTTATTCTGTCCATCTTTGTAGCTCCAATACTGCTTCTCAAGAACCTCATCTCACTGGCCTGTATTTTGCTCTTCTCCCTTCCTTTCATAACCCAGGTCTCCGAGGCATACGTCAAGATAGGGACATAGTACGTCCGATATATGATCTTTTTGCTGTTCTGAGGGACATCCTTGCTCCATAACATGCTTCTCACACTCCTCCAAAATGCTTCTGCCTGCCTCCCCCGCTCATTTATTTCTCTATCGTTTCTTCCATTATCTTGCATCAGGCTTCCCAGATACTTGAAACTCTCCACTTTCTTCAGCTGTTCCCCACCAATTGTTATTCCCGTTGTGGCTTCTTCCTTGTTGTGATCCCCATCTCACTCTTATTTATGCTAAATTTCATCCCATATCCTTGTATTATTCCTTCCCACACGTCCAACTGTTCCTGTACCTCCTCCTCCTTGTTTCCCCAAATCATCAAATCATCTGCAAACACCATTGCTTTCATCTTTCCTTCCCCAATTACTTGTGCCACTCGGGTCATTATGTCATCCATCACCACAATGAAAAGTAACGGTGACAGTGCACTTCCTTGTTTCAGGTCGTTTCTCTGTTCCAAACAGTCTGATCTCTCTCCTCCCACTTCCACACAGCTCATGCTTCCCTTGTACATCTCCTTTATCCTCTTTATAGTCTATTTCTCTACTCCTCTATCCTCCAGAGACTTCCATACTTTGTTTCTGCACACACTGTCATATGCTTTCTCAATCTGTTCTATACTCATAGTGCTGTTCTTGTAACTGCCTTACAGCAAAAATAAAATCCACTGTGGACCTTCCTGCTCTGAAGCCATGTTGTTCTTCCCTCATCCCTCCTTCTATCCTTGTCCTAATTCTCTTTTACAAAACTTTCTTGAAGATCTTTGCACAATGACTCATCAGTGTTATTCCCCGATAGTTTCTGCAACCTGTTCTACTACCTTTCTTGAAGATCGGGACAATTATTCCTTTTTTCCAGTCCTCTGGGGTCTTCCTTTCCTTCCATGCTGTCCTCATCACTCGGTACAACCACTGTATCCCCACCTCTCCTGCTGCTCTCACCATCTCCACACTCAACTCATCCACACCCGGTGCCTTCCCTCCTTTCATCTTGTTCACGGCATCTTCCACTTCTTTCCATGTTAAGTCCTTTTCTGTTTGCAGTTCATCTTCCTCTTCCCCGATTTCTTCCTCCTCACCATCTTTTCCATTTGGGTTCAGAAGTTCTTCAAAATATTCTTTCCAGATTTTCTTCAGTTCTTCCCTATTTTCTATCTCTTGTCCTCTTTTGTTCACCATTCTAACATAATCCATAGGATCCTTCCGCCTCTTATTTTTTACCATCCCATACAGGACCTTTTTTGTACCTTCACTATCCTCCATCATCATCTTTGTCCACTCTTCCATCCACTTTCTTCTCTCCTCAGCCACTACTCTCTTCGCCTCCTTCTTTCTTTCCTGGTACTCTTCCCTTGTCTCTACCGTCCTATTTTGATACCACCTCCTAAAGGCTCTATTCTTTTCCCTTACTATATCTTTTGTCTTCTCATTCCACCATGGTGTTTCCTTCCACCTCTTCTTACTACTTAACAGCCAGAGTAGTTAAAAGGGACGTAAAACCAATAACATTATTACTTCTTACTACTTGTCCTCCCACATACTGCTTCTGCTGCACCTACTAGTGTCTTCTTAAATCTAGCCCATTCCTCTTCCATCCCTCTTTCTTCATCTGTTGGAATTCCTTCCTTTACCATTTTCAGGTACTCGACCCTTCTATCCCCTTCTTTCAGTTTCCATATCCTTATCCTTCAAAATATGGTCCAAAAATTTTCCTATACACTTTATTTTCGAAAACCAGCAAATGGCGTTATTCCTGTTTTGATAAACTCCATGAAAGCCATCTAGAGGATAATTTTCTTTTTGCAGTCAAATTTTTAGTTTAAGACACCTTGGATGTGCTCCATCCAGTTGTTGGTCATGGAACTAGGCTCCATTAAACAGCAGGAAATTAAATGACTCAATTTCCTGCAGCAGACTTATCTACAATCGGAGGTTTACCAATGACATGAGATTATGCTAACTCACCCGAGGAGTTCAGACAGAGCCGAGTCGGTGATGCTGCAGTCGGACACATTCAGTGTTGTCAGATGTTTGGGTTGTTCTCTCTGCAGGAAGTGAGCCAATTGAGTGGCTACAGCTTGGTCTCCCGTACCTGCCACGTTCAAATGAACCACCTGGCCGACGTCCAAGTGGCGCAGGAAGCCCTCCACACCCTCGCGACCCAGAGGGTTGTCACTGATGTTCAGCTCCACCAAGTTTGACACTGGAAAATGAACATCATTCTTAGCACAAAACACATAAAATCTGAATTTAACCCTTTAACAAGTACAGATCTTCGCGTTTAAATACAGTCGAACTTCCATAACTCGAACTTCTATATCTCGAATTTTCGATAACTCGAAGTAATTTTCATATCCCGGCAGTATCGTATCTAATTCACATGTTACATTTGTTCTATAATTCGAAGTTCTATTACTCGAATATTTCGATAACTCGAGGAATATTTCATTCCCCAGGCGTAAAATATTTTTCTATATCTCGAAGTTGGGGTGAAAATACAATTGCCTTGAAGACAGGAGTTGTGACTTGGGGCTTGGAATATGAGATTTTTGTTCATCTTGGGTACGGTACGGTACTTGGAGAAGTCATTTCTGTCAGTATTGTGTGGACATTCCAGAGCAGCCTGAGGGCAAGAAGACGGATTCTTCGGGTCAATGTGCACCTCAAACAATGACAGTAAGAGGGAAACTCCGGCTATTTATGGCATGCCCGCACCCTTCGTGTCCTTGGCTGATTAGCCTGGTGAGAGAGCACTGTCCTGTAGTTTCTGACCTACTGTGTAAATCAGTAATGCAAACACCATGGAGAAGAAACGTGTTCTGGAATGTTAAAGTGCAAGTGAAAAATTAAAGTCAATTCACGAAGTGGAAAAGGGTGTGAGAAGGAAGAAAGATATTGGGCGGAATTCGGCATTCCAGCAAACACACTGTCAATGATTATGAAAAATAAAGACAAGATTGCTAGTGCTATTCAGGAGTCACGTTTTTCATCGGAGAGGAAACGTTTTAAGAGCTCAAGTTACCCTCAGTTGGAGGAAGCTATGTTTAAGTGGGTAAAATGTATGAGTGTATGGAGAAAGGGCTCTAAATATTCTGGCCGCTTTTTGTCGCTACGTACAGGGACAACCTTCAGTTGAAGGGGATGTTTTTCAAGCTGTAAACCTGTTAGAAAACTTCGTGGAGAACCGGGTGTTGCAGAAAAGAAAGCAAAAGAAACTGACGGACTTCTTTTCAAAGATTTGAATTTGTAAGTACTGTAAAATGAACATGTACTAGTAATACTGTATAACTATGTAGTAGTTTAACAAAATAAGACACAATGTTGTAGAATGGATTGAAACTTGTAAATAATTAATACGATAGCATTAAATCCTAGCTGGAAGGCCCATAGGAGAAGTTCTAGTAACAATAATATTACAAGTAGCAACAGTTATCTATTCGTATGTTTGTAATACTGTAATGGTATCCCTCCTTTTTTCTTTCTTTTTGAAAAAAATTCGATATCTCGAAGTAATTTTTATCTCCGAAGGCACTTCGAGATATCGAAGTTCGACTGTAGTAATGACTTTCCAGAATGTCTTTTGCTGTTACGTGAAAAGGAGTAGAGCCATTCTGGAACGTCATTACCGAATTTCGCGTAGAGCTCAGCAACTTGAAGTGTGACCCTGCGTGAGCGCTAGCTCCGTCAGCCAGAGTGACAGAGAGTACAGCGGGCTTGTAGTTCGCATTTTTTCCGGGGTTTCAGTTGGAGTTGCTGCACTCTATCTCCCGTTCTTGGATATCTAGCATGATTCTAATATGTTATTATGTCCTCAATAAATTAGTGAAGACACATGGTTAAGCGCCATGTGTGTATTGGTCTGTTCAGTAAGTTGTGGGGCGGGGTTGGTATCAGCTGGCAGGATGCACATGTGGCTGTAATAGATTCGTAGATACTGAGAGCCATCTAAATATTTTGGATTGTCGCCATGTTGGATTTTTATATATGTAGTTATGTACCATTGGGTAGGTTCATTATTCAAACGTTGTATTCGATCGCATGATTAGGACACAAGAAATAAAAACTTAATTTTAAAATTTTGCACAGGCACCATCTTGAGGTTATGTAAACAATTGAACTAAATTGGATGTCAGGGCATTACAATGTGAATAAATATTTTCTGTACCAAGTTTCACTGCGTTCGGATCGTTAAATTGCAAGAAAAATCTATTTAAATGTTTCAACTTCGCATGGCTGCCATGTTCGTTCTGTACTTAACAGGTTTTTCAAGGTCACATAGGTGAACTTCTAGTATTGTCCCTTATCACAGTACAAAATTTCATGATTGTTAATGAGTTTCACACAACTTTCATCCATATGAATATAAAATATGTTTATGACAATGAAATTATAAAAGATCATACATGTTTAATACCGGTTGGTTAGTTCCTTAGTTTAGAGGCTGCGACAATGCGGTCATGTAGCCCGTGTGTAGAATATGTCTGATAACTGGTGTTAATTGTGATGGCTGTATTAGCGTGGGTTACCTGTGATTCAGGTAGAAGCACTGCAGATGATTAATTTTTTCAAGTAGTTCCTACTTTTGCTACCAAATGCTACCATCAACGACACCTAGCTTGCGGACGTGGCAACTGAATGGCATCGCAGTCAGCCTCTGGCGGTGAACGTTGGAACTAATATAGCATTATCAAACTAACCTAAAAATTTTACCTTCCACAAGTGTAGTTAGTGGAAGGCTCTTTTTCATGCCATAAATCTATAAATCTTACTTCCCCTCCGAAGGAAGGAATACTGAGGGATTTTTAACGCTCTTAAAAAATCCGACGACTTCGGCCGGGCTTGAACCTGCGATCTTGGGCATAGAAGCTCAGCATGCTACCAACTACGCCACCGAAGCCGCTGTGTTTAATACCAAGAAAGAAGAATACGGAAATAATAATAAAAAAGCATATCCGAAGTGGGATTCGAACTCTTTCCAGCTCTGTATAACAAACTCCGAGTCTACAATGCAACCGTTTACACTATGAAGACAACGGGGAGGGCGTGTCCTATTAAGCTATGTATTCATACAACTGCCAGTTCTCCTAAATACTTTGTTCATATACCGTATTTGCTCGTGTATATCTCGCCCTTTTTTGACCGAAAAGATGTGTGAAAATTTTCGGTGAGAGATATACACGGGGAATGACCGTATTCCTGAAAAAACACAAAATTTGCATTATTGAAACAAGGCAACAGGCATACGGTACTCGCTCTGTTCATTGTCACTGCCATCACTGCTGCCAATCTCCGAGATACTCTCGCGTGCATCATTCCGGTCATCATCCCATACTGCTTCATCCTGACTTCCGTCCAATGCATTTGCGATGACCGTCTTCAAGAAGCTCTTCACAACAATGTCCGTCGACACCATTTATTTCTATTCGTTATGGTTATGCGGCATTAAGAACCTAGGAAAAAGAGGTCATACGCTCGTTAAGGATGATTCAAGGCAGAAAAGGAATTTAGAGCGCAGACGCTTAGCGATCGATACGATCATCTTCCATATCGATTCTTCGCTACATGCACAAGCGAGCTCGAATTTAGCCAACCGCGGCCGAAGACGCGGTGAACGATGTACAGCGTGCTAACACTCACGCTGCGCCGTATGCTTGCACGCGGCCGAGCTCTGATGCGACGCAATGCGTAAATACGAAGTAATTGAGATTCAAGAAGACTGAACTGCTTCTCTGCGATGTTACAGTAGGCCTACTTGCGCAACTGTTGTGGCGCGCTAATCGCTAATTCGAACAAGTCTCAAGGCGGCGAATTTAGCCAACCGCGGCCGAAGACTAACGATGTACAGCGTGCTAACACTCACGCTGCGCAGTATGCTTGCACGTGGCAACTCGATCCCTAATCGGCTCGTATCGAAGTTCGGATCAACTCGTTGTTGCTCACTCTTCCTGTTAGTATCACTTCGGGTAAGTTCCTGGACAATGACAACTGTTGTGGCGCGCTAAATCGAACGTGTTTCTACCTCAAGGTTATTACGGTCATTTATATTACGGCGTGAGTAATGAATGTGAGATATATGCGAGTACTTTTTCCCCTGAAATTTCAAATTAAAAAATGGGGTGCGAGATATACGCGAGCAAATACAGTAATTGTAAGCTCTTGCCACGAATAAGGTCTTCTATATTTCTCTTCCCTTATACAGTATTTACATGGGAGTGTACAGGTGTTCTTGAAACATCTTGGGTTCTTAAATTTTCCATTTATTAGTGGTGATAATTTTTCACTTCCGTTGCTGTTAACACATAACACGCTGTCAGTCTTTCTTTACTTTTTTTGCCTCCGTGGCATTTTTCTCCGCGAACAGCACATGTTTCGGATGGGAGCAAGTTGTAAAACACTCCCGTTTCATCGGCGTTAAAATATCCTTAGCATCATATCCTTCAAGAAGTCGAGGCAACGTTTTCTCTTTCCAGTATTGTAACCTAACAATTGTAGGTCACAGAGACTCTTTTTGGTATTTTATGTTATTTTTTATTTTTATCGGGTTGCCAGCCATGGACACATGTTGGTCGGCCCCCATGGAGAATCTTGTGTGCCCTACCTTGAGATTCTCTGATGGTGGTTGGCCGGTGTTTGGAGCAGGTGGCCTTGGCAGGCGAGGTCAAAGGTTCCTTGGCATGTGGACGTTGCCATGGGGATGGGCTTGTAAGAAGATGATTTGAGGCAAGATGGAGGCCAGTTGGTGTACTTCTTTCCAGGCAATGAATGCAATGCTCACATGTGGATAGATAAGATAATTAATAAATAAATAGTGTGTGAAGATATAGAAGTTGGTGTCCTAGTCTTTGTGTGGTATTATTTAAAGCAAGCATATTGCCCCACTACCTGAGCTGATAAAAATCATAAGTGGTTAATGGTAGCCCAACAAGGTTTTTTTTTTTATAATATATTACATTTGGCGCTCAACGTTTGAGAAAGAATTTATGAATCACACAAAGACAGGAGCACGAATAACGAAATAAGAAATATGGGGGAAAACAAGTTAAGTTTTGAAGCTGAAGCTGTGATGATAGCCATAGTGAAGAAGATCTTAGAGGTGCAGGATAGGATGATTAACCGGCAGAAGGCTGCGAAGGAGAAAGAGAAGTTGGAGCAGGAGGAGAAGGAGAAAGGCAAGTTGAAAGAACAGAGAGTGGAGGTTATATGTGTTGTAGAAGAGAAAGTTGAAATAGTGGAATCTGTGAGTGTGTCTGTGAAGGAGGAGAAGAAATGTGAAGTACGTGATGCTAGGGGGGGTAAAGAAGTGGAAAAGATAAGGTCCAGAAAGCTTGGTGAGGTCCTTGATGAGGTCAGTGAGCATATGTCTGAGAAGCTTGACTAGATCAAAGAGCAGGTGGATGGCATATGCATTGTGGAAGAGAAAGTTGAAATAGTAGAATCTGTGAGTGTGTCTGTTGAGGAAGAGGAGAAGATCTATTAAGTACTTGATGATAGGGGGCGTAGGAAAAATAATCATGAACTGGAAAAGATAGGCAAGGTTGTAGTGGTATATGTTGTAGAGACAATAGCAAGCGAAGAAGAGAGAAGTTGTGGAGGTAGACACAGAGGTCGCCGCCGACGTAAAAGAAGAGGACGACAAATGGAGGAGGAGAATAACACTGAAGACAAGGAGGAAGACGAGATAGAACATAACGTGAAGAAGCATAGGAGGAGAAAGATGAGGATACGCAGGAGAACAAGGTGGAGGAAGAAATGGACCAGATGGAAGGCAAAGAGAAAGAGTAAGAAGAGGAAGAGATGTCAGGCAGATCGAGATAAGAGAGTGAAGGATCAGAAGAAAGAAAAGGAGAAAATAAAAGGGATAAAGGCAAAAAGAAAAGATGAGAAGAAAAGAATTGCTGAACAAGATAAGGCAGATGAAGAAAAAGAAGGGAAAGGAGAAGGAGAGAATGAAGGCGGAAGGCAAGTGGCTGATGCACATGCAGAAGACACACCGTGCGTATGCTCAGGCTCGCATGGCCCATGGCATGGAGCTGCCTGTGGCGGACGACCGCAAGTTTTCTTGATCCGGCACCAGGATGCGGCCCAACAAGACCAAGCAGCAGCTAACTACTGCCGACCAAGAAGAAAGGAAGGTGGAGGTGGAGATTGTGGATCAGGTCCCCCTGCCGTCAGAGGGCAGCATGGAACGAGAAGAAAGAAGAAGAAGAAGAAGAAAAAGAAAAATAAAGGAAAATATTATGATACTGAATCGGAGGAGACAGACCAAAAGAAGAAGAAGAAAGGAAAATATGATGATACTGAATCAGAGGACACAGACCAAAGGGAGATGACGAAAAGAAGAAGAAGAAAGAGAAACAGAAGAAAAGACACAAGCGTCATGCAGAAAGGTTCAAGGATGAGCAGGAGAGTAGCTTCGATGAGGATAAGGTTCTCAATCTTGACAACGACATGTTGTTGGATTCTGGTGGTGGATATCGAGGACGCGAAGATGAAGAGGGTGGTACTGGTAATGCTCCGCGTTTTGGAAGATATAATGGAGACAGGGCCCGGAGAGGTAGGAAGGGTGACAAGGATGATTATGATAACGGCACAGACAGGTCTGATGACGATTCTGCCGTTTCTTCTGACTATGATGTTGTTGTAGGATTTTTCCGAGGCTGCAGGAGTGTCTGATAGACTCGATGAGATGGCTTCGGCTGCTATATTGGAGGAGAATATATTTGTGCTGGTGATTCTGGTTAATCTAGAATGGTTGTTTCTGCGATGATTGTGCCAATGGTTTTTCTGACTATGATGTGTGATTTGTTTCTGTATGTGATTTTGTTTTTGTTAGTGTTTGCTTCATGTATTTCATTTATGTTTTTGTTTTGAGGGTTGAGAGTGAATTTCTAACCTTCATATAGAAATTCTCTCTCAAAGGGGGCATCTGTAACTTAAGAATTGTAGGTTACAGAGACTCTTTTTGGTATTTTATGTTATTTTTATTTTTATCGGGTTGCCAGCCATGGACACATGTTGGTCGGCTCCCATGGAGAATCTTGTGTGCCCCACCTTGAGATTCTCTGATGGTGGTTGGCCGGTGTTTGGAGCAGGTGGCCTTGGCAGACTAGGTCAAAGGTACCTTGGCATGTGGACGTTGCCATGGGGATGGGCTTGTTAGAAGATGATTTGAGGGAAGATGGAGGCCAGTTGGTGTATTTTTTTCCAGGCAATGAATGCAATGCTCACATGTGGATAGATAAGATAATTAATAGATAAATAGTGTGTGAAGATATAGAAGTTGGTGTCCTAATCTTTGTGTGGTACTATTTAAAGCAAGCATATTGCCCTACTACCTGAGCTGATAAAAATCACAAGTGGTTAATGGTAGCCCAACAAGGGGTAAGTTTTATAACATATTACAGTATACAACTGTATCGTCATTAACTTCCGCACTCACGCCGCACATGTTTTGGAACGAAAGACTGTGCCGTTTTTTAAAGCGATCAAACCAGCCATTAGAAGCATGGAAATCGACCAAACCCAGCTTAAGTGCGATCTCTTGAGCTTTTTGTTTAAGTATGTTCCTGTCAATTGAAGCGTTCCTCGTACGGCGAATAACGAATATTCTTCCGTACTTTTGCCCCAGAACCGCACTCAACTTCCGCGGTCAGAATAGCTTCCTTCTGTTTCATGATGCCAAACAGCGTAGAGGGTGCCAAGTCATATTTTTTTGCCATCTGTGACAAAGCTACTTGGCTATCCCTTTCAACATCCATAATGATGACGATCTTTTTTTGAAGAGTCAGCTTCTTACGTTTAGCAGCCATAATGAACGTTGTCCGCCGTAACTCGCAGTACAACTCTTATCATTCAAATTTCCCCTTATCCAGCTCCTGCCGGGTCGGGGTATTTATGGCACTTCTCCACTTTCCTCTTTCCTTACACCATTCTTCTTCCACGATCTTGTCCCAGTCCAGATTTCTTTTTCTTATGCTGTTCTTCACTGAATCAATCCACCTTGTTCTAGGTCTTCCTTTTGCTCTCCTACCCTTGCACTTTGCCTCCAGGATCTGTCTTGGTATTCTATTTTCCTCCATCCTCTTTACATGACCAAACCACCTTAGTTTATTCTTCTCAATTTTCTCATTTAGTTTTCCCATCCCAACTTCCTTCCTAACATCTTCATTCCTCACTGTATTTCCTCGTCTTTCCTATCATACTTCTTAGGAATTTCACTGGCTTGGATTCTACTCTCTTGCCTGCTCGTCAGGGCCCAAGTCTCAGCTGCATAAGTTAATATGGGTACATAGTACACTTTATACATTACCTCCTTGCTTTTCCTTGGTACTTCCTTATCCCAAACAAGTTTTCTTACACTTTTGATAGAATGCATTGCTCTGCTGTACTCTCCTGCCAATCTCCATGTCCAACCTACCAGTTTGCATCAATTCACTTTCTAGGAATTTGAACGTGTCCACAATTTCCAAACTCTGACTTCCAATTTTCACAGTGCCCTTTCCTTGTCTTTCCCCTCTTGTCATCACCATGGTCTTGCTTTTCTCTATACTGATTTTCAGGCCATACTTCTGAATATTTTCGTTCAGTGCATGTAGTTGTTTTTGCACTTCTTCGGTGTTCCTTCCCCAAACCACAATATCATCTGCAAATAACAGTAACTTCATTTCTTTATGTCCATATGCTTCCTTTGTTTCCTTTACAATTTCATCCATCACCATTATGAACAAGAGAGGTGACAGCACACTCCCCTGCCTTAGTCCAGTCTTGTTCCTAAATCAATCTGTCTTTCCAACTGGGGTCAGTACCCTGCTAACACAGTTGTTGTACATTGCTTGCACCATTTCCAACATTTCTCTTCCCAGTCTCTTCTTAACCATGGTTTCCCATACCTTCTCTCTGGGGACACTATCATATGCCTTTTCTAGATCTATGAAAGTCATGATCAAATCCTCTCCATATTCCCAGTTCTTTTCCATCACCTGCCTCAAGCTAAAGATTGGGTCCATTGTGGATCTTCCACTCCTTAAGCCATACTGTTCCTCTTGCAACTCTCCTTCCACCTTTCTTCTCATTCTTCTTTCTAATATCCTTTCCAGTATTTTTACTATCTGTGATATGAGGGTGATCCCTCTATAGTTATCACACACCTTCTTGTACCCCTTCTTAAACACTGGTATTATTAGCCCTTTCTCCCAATCATCTGGTACACATTTCCGTTTCCACACACACTTGAGCAGTCGATACAACCATTGCATACCAACAGGTCCAGCTGCCTTTATCATTTCTACACAGATTTCATCCACCCCTGTTGCTTTTCCCATCTTCATTTTCTGTACTGCTAATTCCACCTCCAGCATTGTTATATCATCTTCTGTTATAGAGTCGTCAGGTTGTGTCACTTCCATCTCACCAGTACAATTGCTCACATTCAATAGCTTATCGAAATACTCCTTCCATCGTCCCTTTATCTCTTCTGGGTGTGTTAACAACTCTCCATCTTCCTTTTTCACTAGCTTTGTAGTAACTCTTTCTTTCCTCTTACTTCTTAGAAGCCCATACAGCATCCTTTTACTGCCACTTACATCTGTTTCCATTCTTCGTGTAAATTCTCCCCAACTTTTCTTCTTTTCTTCTCCTACCACTTTCTTACACCTCCGTTTGCTGTCGTGATACTTCCTTTTGCTTTCTTCTGTTTTATCTCGGTTCCATTCTTTCCATGCAGACTTCTTTTCTTTCACTGCTTTCCTCACTTCCTCATTCCACCACGGTGTCTCCTTCTCTTTCACTCTTGTTGACGTCCTACCACAAGCACTCTCTGCTGCACCAACAAATGCCTTTTTAAAGTGGGACCTTTCCTCTTCTATGTTTTCCACTTCAGTAACTGGGATTTGTTGCTTCAATCTCTCCTGAAAATCTTCCTGTACAGTTTTGTCTTTCAATTTCCATACTTTTATTTTACTTTCTCTGATCTCCTTTAGGTTTTCCAATTTTTCCCATCTAAATTTTGCCACCACAGCTCTATGGTCCCCATCAAATGCTTCTCCTGGTAAAGCTGTCATATCTATCAGCTTTCTGCGATTAGTCCTTTCCACCAGAAAGTAGTCAATTACTGATTTTGTTCTTCTATCGCCCCAACCATATATCGTAATTTTCCTGCTGTTTTTCTTCCGAAACCATGAATTACCCACAATCAGTCCATTCCTTTCACAAAACTTTACAAGTTCCTCTCCTTCCCGGTTCTTTTTCCCATATCCATATGGTCCAATGACTTCTTCCTTTCCTTGTCTCTCGTTTCCGACTTGTGCATTCATATCTCCCATGATCACCACTTCTACATCGAATATTACTCTTTCTACATCCTCCAGGAATACTTCAATATCTTCTTCTCTGTTTCCAGTCTGTGGTGCATACACTTGTATGAAGTCCATCACGTCATTTTTCATCTTCATTCTAATTTTCATTATTCTGTCACTCACACACTCTACCACTTCAACATACTCCTCCAGTTGTTTCGAGGTTATCAGTCCCACGCCATTTTTTGCCTCTTGGCCACCACTCCAGTATAATGTATATCCTTTCCTCAATTTCTTCCTTCCTTTACCTTTCCATTTCACTTCACTCAGCCCCATCAATCCAACATTCTCCCTCTCCATGAAGTCTACCACCTCCTCCACCTTGCCTGTCAGGGTCATGACATTCATGATTCCCACTTTCATTTCGGTTACTGGTCGCCCATTTCTCACAATTCCCCCATTACCAAAAGAACTGCGCGTCGCCTGCAGGGTACGCCCTAACCTTCTCCGAATCATTTGAAGTGCCATTTCCATTCTAGGCTATTATTACGATGGGGTCGCCACTCCCAAAGGCATTTTATGAAGCTACTGCCAGCTATTATACAGGCCGCCCCTAACATGGGAAACAGACGCCCTTGCAGCCGCCCCTAACCTGGGAAACAGACGCTGCCGATTGATGCTGTACTCATACTATTCCCTGAGTACTGGATTGCCTCTTCCGCAATCTCCACCATTCTGAAGTTCATCTTCTCCGCTGCAGATTCCGTTGAGGTCTTCGCACGTAACCCTGTGCACGGGGCCTATGTTATACCCCATAGGACTGGGTCCTCACCAGAACTTAGCTGGTACTGTAGTTCCATGGTATATTACAGTACCGTTGCCCACCCCCGCGACGTGGATGCGCCTGGCAAGAATTATCCATGTAGCCAATTATAATTGCCTCATGGACCGGGTTAAGGAGCTGTCTAAATCCAGCCTCCAAGGCTTATCACAGACACAAATGTAACTCGTAGCACAACTTCGAACAACACAGGAACAAAAACCGAGTATGAGGCTGGTGATATTCTTCAGTCCGCGCCCCTCGCGTCCCTGTGATTCCTAAGCAGCGATTGGAGCAGCGGGACAGAAGTGCCTAGCCGGTGTAAGAGCGCTGCGGCTATAGGTTAAGGCAGCTGACATCACTGTAGACATTACTCCACTAAAACTGTCCTAACTCCCTAACGGTTGGAGATAAGTATATGCGTTCGCGGACTTTTTTGTAGAGCTTGAACAGCTCTACATTTCGTATGCATATACTGTACTTGGGGTCTATCAATGACGGTTTAGGCAGCATAAGCCATGGAAGGCACGACTTTCTACTTATTCCGTAATTTTTTCTAGAATACATTTTCATTTTGTAGAATATCCATAACCATTTTCAGTTTCTTATTCCTTTTAATCTTCTGAAATATATCTTTCACCGTAAATCACGTGATGTTTGCAAGAGACCTTTGGCCTAAATATATTTCGTGAAGTTACCCGAGTCTCGCGGCATGTATGCGTAGGCCCTACGTCAGCCATGCCTCTAGGCCGTATAGCTAGTCTCAAGGTAAACCGCACTTAGTTCCCATACAGCCCTCATTCCCGTACTACCTATAGTTCAATGGGCATAACTAACTAACAGCGTGATAGTGACTGCTGCTTGCCGGTAACAGCGATTTCCAGAGGCCACGCCAATTTATCACGGTTCTATACATCGCTAAAGGAGCGATTTCGCTTAGTGGGTCAACTTCGGACTGAGATTACGTCAAAACACAAGTTAATTTACATTCAAAACAAGTTTAGAAAAAAGTATCTTATTGACATTTTCGTTACAACGGGATGTGCGATAGTAATTTATGTGAAATATATTCCTTAGAAGCGGACTTTTCCTTATATCGGGGTTCGTTAGAAGGGGGTTTAAATAACACTGTGCTTATGGCGATTTGGCTGGGACTTACGAAAATCTTCGTTAAAGGCGGGCATGTTAAAACGGGGTTTTACTGTAATTATATTCCAAAATATCTCAAGGAAGAATCACAAACATCGATGACTGCTACATGCTTCTTAATCTGTACGCCATATTCCTCCAGGATGTAACTGAGTGTACACATGCGCGAGAGCCGTAAAGCATATTTAAGTAATTAGGAACTCGAATGGCCTTGTAAAATTCATCAACGATAATCACTCTAACTCTCGTATTTAAGTTGAATAGGAATTAACTAACTAATTACTACAGAGTTGGTAAAAACAAAGGAAGGAAGGAAGATTGTAGTTTTACGTGACCGTGAATCTTGTGATTATGAGCCACGGGACCTCCTTTTTACGTGGAATCCGAACCACAGGACATGGCATTTCACATCGAAAATCTCACATGCATTGACCGGGAATCGAACCCGGACCGCCTTGGTGAGAGGCATACAGCTAGACCGCTGAGCCACCACGCCCCCCAGTTGGTAAAAACAGTTGTAAGAGTCCTACTTTCCCTATAATTTTCATATAGAAAGCTTTCATCATTATTGGTGTTCTTCCCTAGGGCAGGTTCTCACACGGCCACTCTCCATGGACTCCTGTCACCTGCTACCCTCTTCGATTACTCATTAACGTCTATCAGTATGCTATCAACCATCTGTTTTCTTCTGTGTCTCCTTCCATTTACTGTTCCTTCCATTGCATCCAATAGTATGCAATCTCTTCTCATCCAGTGTCCTCATCCTGATTACCATAATATGTTTCTCTTTTGCCCATCTCATCTCAGCACCTCCTCATTTCTCACTCTTTAATCCCTTCCATCCTCCTCCAAATCCATTTCTCAAATGCTTCCAGTCTTCTGTCTTCTACTTTCCTCAGTGTCCAAGTCTCAACTCTATATAAAGCACTTTGCCAGTCTCTCTCTCAGGCCTCTGTCCATGCGCCCACAAAGAAGCCTCCTCTTCTTATTAAATGCCTCCTTGGGAATTGCGATAAGAGTTTTCACCTCTTGTTTGCATCTCATGTATTCAGTAAACCAGTATCAGTACCTTGGATGCATAATATCAAGTGACAACAGAATACAGCTTGAATTAAATAACCATATTCAGAAATCAAGTCAATTCTATCAGCACTTTCAATATCTACTCTGGAATAAGCAAGTGCCACTAAGACCAAAACAAACTCTGTTTTGAACCTACTTTGTTCCTATATTGACTTATGGGTTGGAGACATGCACAACTACCAAAAAAGATGACAGCAGACTTCAGGCTTCAGAAATGAAGTTTCTAAGAAGCATGCTTCAAAAAACTAGGAAAGACAAAGTAAGAAATGAGAAGATTAGAGAACAAGCTGTAATAAATCAGTCCCTGAAGGAGACCATAACTAGGACATGTTTGCGATGGTTTGGTCACGTCAAACGTATGACAGAAAAAAGAATTGCAAAACAATGTTTGCATACTGAGATTACTGGAAAGAGACCTGTTGGAAGACCTAGGAGGAGGAGATGGCTGGACCAAGTGAAGGAAGATATCACATCCAAGGGAATCAACTGAGATGAAGTCTTGAAGGAGCATGAATAGACTAAAATGGAGAGCGCTCGTAAAACACACCCGGGAAACTGGAGTGGAAACCTTGATGATGATGATGATGAATGATGTTTGCCAAATATTCGAAAGAACTTACTTGTTCAATATCTTCCTGTCCTAACTTTAAGATTATCCTTACCTTTCTTGCACTTATCACCATACATTTTATCTTTTTCTTATTAATTCTCATTCTAAATTCCTCACAGGTCATATTTAAATCTTCTAGCATTCCATGCATACTGTAGCTCTTTTACTATCTGCCAATAACACCATATCCGCAAATCGAATAAATTCAATCCTCCTACCATGAAACCTGCACTCCTCTGTTTCCTTCCATACATTTCCGGAGAATTTGTTCAAAACACTGTGCATGTTAAACAGTATGCAGGAGAGACAACAGCCTTGCCCTACTCCTCTTCCAATTGTGCTAACTTCTATCATCGGTGTAGATTCTTAATCAGCCTTCTGTCCCTCCAATCAACTCCATACCTCCTTAATTCATTCCACTGCACTCCTATCAAAAGCTTTTTCCAAGTCGATGAAAAGTATAAATTTCTCTTTCTCTATACAGTAGATTCTCGATATTTTGAGTCTCGGAATTACAACTTTCCCATAAATCAATTCATAGCCTCATTGTTCCTTGATGTCTTAACCACAAAATTGCAAGTGGAAATAGCAGCAAAAAAAATAACAAACAGTGTGCAAGTCATTACTGTAGCAACTGACAGCAGTGGCTACGCTCGCTAAAGCGCAGTGTTAGGTCACGGGGCCAAGCTCTCTGCTGACTCTGTCGACGCGTGGGTTCGAGCCCCACCGTCAGCCGTCCTTGAAATGGTTTTCCGTGGTTTCCCCATTTTCAACACCAGGCAAATGCTGGGACAGTACCTTCTGACAGGCCACGGCCGCTTCCTTCCACATCCTTACCCAGTTTCATTCATCTTCATCCATTCCATCTCTCATCCCGGGGCGCAGGTCGCCCACGGGCGTCGACTAGAAAGACCTGCACTCGGTCTCTCAGGAGGCCACACAACAATAGAAATAAAAAAATAATTACTGTAGCGATCTGTTTCCCCCACCCACTTGTAGCTAAACACGCCACCTGTCGGACCTCTCATTACAGTTAGTTGTGTCCTTGTAGGTTTGTCCTTGACGGTTAACGTACAGTATAGTGTTGTTTCGTTTCCCTTGTTGACTGTTTTTGTTTGTAAATCTTTGAAAAATGAGTAAACAAACAGAAAATGAAATGTGTGCCTTTGAAGATTCAATTAGAAGTGTTGAAACAACTTGAAAAAGGAGAAACAATTAAAAACAATTGCTCTCAAATACGGTGTTGGCGAAGTTACTGTTGCTGACTGGCAAAGAAACAGACTTACATTGGAATAGTTTTCTTCAAAAAAATGCTCTGTAGAATCTCTCAACTGAAAAACTGTAAAGAACTCGAGTTTGAAAAGATGATTGAGACATTCTATTCGTGGTTTACGCAACAAAGACAGAAAGGGTTCCGATTTCTTCTTTCTGAATGAACCTCGTACATGATATAAACAAGACAAGAAAATCAGTGACCACATTATTTCAACGTCTATGAATCTCTCTATATAAAAATGAATGTCATGTGATAGTTTGTGTGTATGTCCTTTATGTATGCATATACCATTCACCCGATTGCGATGAAACTTTGGTGAGTTGTTGTGTACACTCTAGGGAAGGTTTCTGACTTAGAAAATCCATTTTACAATACGTAGCGCATGAATAATTTCAACAAATGAGTGACAGTGCGTGAATAGTTTCAACAAAGTCCTGTATGCGTTCTTATACCATTCATCCGATTGCGATGAAACTTTGGTGAGTTGTTGTGCATGCTCCCACGAATGTTTCTGAATTAGTAAATCCATTGTTTGAAACAAGTACTAACAATTGAATTGATATTCAAAATTTTGAATAGATGTTCTTAATTTTGTATTGATAGGTGTTCTATTTTAAAAGATATCTATTAATAATCAATGCGGCTAAACAAGAGTGTACTCTCACCATTGCTATTTATACTGGTGATGGATGATATACCAAAGGCAACAAAGGAAGCACACACAGGTACAAGAATGAACATAGTCCTATTTGCTGATGACGTCTGATTTGGGGAGAGAATGCGAATGTGGTCCAAGAACAGTTGGATGTACTATAATAATAATAATATCGTATGGCCTCGGGTGCCTGGTGCAAGCTTTGCTATTTGACACCCAGAGGGTAGCTTGCATGTCGAATTTCGTTGTTCCTTGACTATGAAAGTCAAGGAGGTTAGATGTTAGATATCTAAGCTCCTTGAACACTATAGCGCTTTCTAGTAGAGAAATGAGGAACTTTGTGTTGGCGGAAACTCCAGAGATTAATTTTGCCATTATGAACTCGGCCTACTGAATTCAAATGGGTTCTTTGACATGCCAACATCGTATGATATGCGTATCGTATTTTTGCCACCTTTCAAAAATCACTTACGACGGCCAGGAGCGAACCTGCAATCTTGGGGCTAGTAGACCGACACGATATCCACTCACCCACCGTGGCAAGCCAGCTGGATGTACTGAAGGAATATATTGAGAAATGGGAAGCCAATCAGCAGAGGGGTAAGACAAGGCTGTGGACTCTCTCCATTGCTATTCATAATCTACATGGATGCTATAATAAAGGAATGGAGGTGTGAAAGGCATGGTTCAATACCTATCAGCAGGCATCTAAGAAATTTAGACGCTATACTATTTGCTGATGATGTTGCATTGGTAGCAGCATCTGAAGATGATCTGCAGTGGTCAATATTCAACCTCCAGAAAGTGGCATCAAAATTCAGCATGTGCATTTCTACTGAAAAGACTAAAGTAATGGCCTTTAAAGGTAAGGACCCTATCCCCAGTAAAATTTGTCTGGATGGTAAAATTTTAGAAAGAATTAACGAATTCAAGTATTTAGGATATAATTTATCTTTTCAAGAAGAACGAGACATAACTGCAAAAATAACTAATTATACCAGAACAACAGGAATCATCAATCACGTCATGAAGCCATCTCTTGTCCAAAGGCATACACGCTTGCGTTTGTATAACACGTTAGCCAGACCAACCCTGTGCTATGGCAGCGAGGCATGGACAATAAGATCTCAGGACATCTCCAGACTCACAGCACGCGAAATGACCTTTATGCGCCGAACAGCAGGCTATACTAAATGGGATCATAAGAGAAACGAGGATGTGCTGACGGAACTAAAAGTGAAACCAATAACTACATACATTTGTGAGTACCAAGAGAACTGGAAGCGTCATGTCCAAAGGATGGAACCTGGAAGATTACCAAAGGAGATCCTTCGCTACCAGCCACGGGGAAATAGATCGATAGGACGTCCGATGAAGAGATGGAGGGAAAGTGCAAGACCGTAACGGAACATTTGGCCCAATACTTGGAAGGAAGAAGAAGAAGAAGGAAAAGACAATCAGTGTAGAGAAAAGTACGACAATGGTAATGGCAAGAGGAAGGAAGGAAAGAAAGAAAGAAAGAAAGAAAGAAGGATAAGGGATTGTTAAAATTGGAGAAATAGATCTGGAAGTAGTAGAGCACTTCAAATATTTAGGAAGTGAATTGATGGAAAATGCAAGATTGGATATGGAGATCAACAAGAGAAGACAATGTGGGAGTGTTTTCTATCATCAGGTTCAGAGCTTAATTTGGGATAAAGACATACCGATAATGATGATGATAATTGTTGTTTTAAGGGGCCTAACATCTAGGTTATCGGCCTTAAAGACATACCACTGATGGCTAAAGAAGTGATGTATAAGACCTATTACTTACCAATAATTACTTGGCCAATGACGAGGAGAGATGAAAGTAGAATACAGACTAAGTAAAAATTCAGACTTTCACGACCGGCGTTGAAATAGGAATGTCTGTTTCGCGGGCTTATAGGCCGTGTTCTAAGGACATTTTGTCGTCCTGACGTTTCGCTGAAGACTGCGTTCAGCATGTTCACAGGTTACATTAAGCAAAGTAAAACTATTAAACAGATATATATATAAATAGTCAACAACCCACACATAGAGGCTACCATAGCAACAGCGTACCACATAAAAGTAATGCATCAAGGACAGGGCTGCTCTTCTGTTGCATCTTCTCGTCTACGACGGTCAATGAGGGCAGGCTTGAGGGGATTAAGGACTGGAAGCCAAGCTCTGTTCACACATTCTGCTTCCTCCTTAAGATTGAAGCTGTTAGTATGCTTCAGGATTTCAATGGCCTCCCTTTGTAGCCTGGCATGATAAGACACCGTGTGATTGTGGCCAAGTATATATTGGAACAACGAAAAGAAGTGTTACCACTCGCCTCCAGGAGCATCCAGTCCTTAATCCCCTCAAGCCTGCCCTCATTGACCGTCGTAGACGAGGAGATGCAACAGAAGAGCAGCCCTGTCCTTGATGCATTACTTTTATGTGGTACGCCGTTGCTATGGTAGCCTCTATGTGTGGGTTGTTGACTATTTATATATCTTCTGTTTACTTGTTTGACCTCGCTTAATGTAACCTGTGAACATGCTGAACGCAGTCTTCAGTGAAACGTCTGGACGACAAAATGTCCTTGGAACACGGCCTATAAGCCCGCGAAACAGAGATTCCTATATCAGGTTCAGAGTTTAATTTGGGATAAAGACATACCAATGATGATTATGATAATTGTTGTTTTAAGGAGCCTAACATCTAGGTTATCGGCACTAAAGACATACCTCTGATGGCTAAAGAAGTGATGTATAAGACCTATTACTTAACAATAATTACTTGGCCGATGACGAAGAGAGATGAAAGTAGAATACAGACTAATTCCTGAGGAGTATGGTACAGAAGACTAGGAGAGATACAGTGAGAAACGAACACATTCCAAAGGAAGTGAATTTATGGAAGCTGGAGCAGAACAGATTGAGATGGCAAGGACATGTGAAAAGGATGAATGATGAAAGAATGCCGAAACAAGTGATAGAGAGATGGATGATTGGAAAGAGACGACGAGGAAGACCTAGAGTACGGTGGATGGATTTGGTTGGTTGGTTCCTCAGTTTAGGGGCTGCGACAATGCGGTCATGTAGTCCCGTGTACTTTGGGTGTGTGTAGAATCTGTCTGATAACCGGTGTTAATTGTGATGGCAGTATTAGTGTGTGTCATCTGTTTTCAATTCAAGTAAGGACTGCAGACATTGAATTTTCTCAAGTAGTTCCTACGCTAAACGCCACCGTCATTAACTACTAGTTCAGAACTTTGTTACCAGATGGCACCGCAGTCGGCTCCTGGAGACGAACGTTGGAACCTAAGAGCGTTTGTCAAATGGATTTGGTGAAGGAACCTGGAGTGGAGTTCAGTGGTTGAGGAAGGATGGTGGACAGACAGAGTAAAGTGGAAGGGAGTCATATTTGCTCCAACCCGGCTGGATAACGAATATTGATGATGATGATGATGACGATAATGATGACGGCAAATATCAAACATTTCCTAACATGGTAAATGTTGTTGCTTTTTATAAATAAATGTTGTCCGAGTCTAACAAGAGTTAAAATTTTCTTCTTGGAATTCTACCTAGCTGAAGCTGGACTGTTATCCTGACATGTTTCGTGGAAGCTGTGGATATTGTTTCATCACCACCACCTCGAGGGTATAAGAATTAAAAATTACAGGAAGCACAACCCACCTACCCTCTTGCCGAAGGAATCCTATTACTAAAGGCCTGCGGTCGCTCTAGGCAAGTGTCCTGATAGCCAGCGATAGGCTTCTATGAACCCCAGTTGACAGCCACACTTTGTGTGCAACTGGCCTTTTGCTTGCCACAAACAGTTTTATCATTTTAAAAGATCTTGTCAACTTCGTCGTTACGCTGGGGTCTGGCGTTACATTACGGTGATGGACGGACAGATGCACTGAGGTGTGTGACGTAATAGTACCGCTTGGTGCATGTGTACCCCGACAATCTCTACTTCGTTAGTATAAGACAAAAATCCCCGATTCTTGGATGTCACGGGTAATCTCGAGAACCACTGGATGGATTTTGATGCGGTTTTCACCATTGTGTAAAGGATATCTCGAGGAAATATTCTGTAGAAAATAATTTATGTATGATCAAAGGAAGCCAAGCAGTAACGATTTCAGTAAAAAAAAAGTCGAAAACAAACTTGGCGTCCGTGCGCTTCTTAAGTTTACGCTGGGCAAACCGTTAAAAATATCAATATACTATGAGCATAAGAATTGGTCAGCATGAAAAGTTCTACAAAAAAAGTCCGCGAGAGCATATCTCTATCTTCAATACATCGCCCACTATAAGTGTTTTTAGACTGGATGGAAGGGGCACGTCCCCACGCGCTCTGGTGAGCGTGACGGCATCCCGCGCGCTTGACCTTACTTTGCCCTTTGTTTGCACTTGCCCTTCGCGAGTAATTTGAAGCAAGACAAGTATTATGTAGATAATTTTCTAACATGTCAAGAGGCTTTGGCTTCGAGCGAAGTGAGAAGCCTCCAGCCTTTCAAGCATTTTTCAGCATTTGTAGCATTTAAAATGATACAAAGTCTAGTCTTTCAGACTGACTGTCGCTTTTTTGTTTTGTTTTTTTGAGCTGCAACCCACAGTGAGAGGCCTTTCCCAGTGGACTCTGTAGAAGAAAATAATTGTTGAGAAGAGAAAACATAGTGATACTTACCATAAGTCAAAGGCTGTTCACCACTCTTCCAGTTCTTGAAAGCGGCCCCTGTTAGACTACAAGACTGGACATTGAGCACTCGAAGAGTAGGTAGCGATTTCAGTATGTCGTGTAGGCAGAGCAACCAGTCTTCGTCAAAGTCATTGTAGCCGAGATTAAGTAATGACAGGATCTAGCAAAAGAAGAAGGAACATAAAAACCATCACAAAAGAGAAACAGATCAAAATACATATGATGAAGAGTGGTGAAGGAAGATCTTTGGATTGGTGCCATCTGGCAATCTGGGTGACCTGTGGATGAGATTTGAGATAGCTTTTTTGATCAGACATCATACTAATCGGAGTGTCATGAAACTACAGGGTCATTATCTATGTGCGCCCCGATAAACACGGCAAACCAAGCCAGCCTTGACTAGCGTGCGTACACGGTTCAGCCAGTGGTAGGCACGCACTTTCACACTTTTACCAAACATGTTCAATAATGTGTACTTACTGTGCTCATAGCCGATGCTAAAAATGTCCTCCCTCTCTTGCAACACACACCTGACATCTTCTGATGATAGAATGGACAACAATTTCATCTAAGTATTGTTCTGCAAGAACACAACGTTGTCTGTTAACTTTTTTATTATTTACAAAGCCTGCTTTCTTGAATCGTTTAGCGAGCCTCCTAATTGTACTGGCATTAGGCACCGGTCATCCTGGAAACTTGATTCGAAATTTTTGTCTTGTTTCAGAACAAGACTTTCTGCTGTTCATATACAGGGTCTTTCATATAAAGTAAGAACGCCAAGCAGCAGTTTTGTTATTCGCTGTTGCGGTGGCCTTGTCCGAGCTTGTGGCGCGCCATGGCCCCCTTCTGTACTATTGAAAGCGCACGCGTAGTACATACAAGGGCTGGGATTTTTTTTTTTTCCAAGTTCCGATGGGCTGTATAAAAATAACAGTTTGACATTCCAAACTGATTTTACTACTAAATGTTTGCTTGTTTTATTCGTAAGTCTCAACATAATCGCCAAAACGATTGAAACATTTGTTGTATCGTTACACCAGTTTTCCCATGCCCTCGACAAAACATTCTGCTTTCACTGAGGTGGGTACGTCTGGACAGTCTCCTGAAGTGTTTCCTTTTTGGCGAGGCGTTGCCGCCCAACCATACCTTCAATTCTCGAAAAAGGTGAAAAACATTCAGTGCTGGTTTGGACTAAATGGCAGATGGTCCAAAACTTCACACTTGAATTCTTTGTAAAAGTCTATCGTAACGTTGGTACAGTGTGCTCGTGAATGATTTTCACCTTTTTCGAGAATTGAAGGTATGGTTGGGCGGCAACGCCTAGCCAAAAAGGAAAAGCTTCAGGAGGCTGTCCAGACGTAACCACCTCAGTGGCGTCAGAATATTTTGCCGAGGGCATTGGAAAGCTGGTGTAACGATACGACAAATGTTTCAATCATTTTGGCGATTATGTTGAGACATAAGAATAAAAAAAGCAAACATTTAGTAGTTAAATCAATTTGGTATGTCAGTCTGTTATTTTTATACAGACCATCGGAACTTGAAAAGAATAAAAATCCCTCGTATGTACTACGCGCACGCTATCAATAGTACAGCAGGGGGCCATGGCGCGCCACAAGCTCGGACAAGGCCACCGCAACAGCGAATAACAAAACTGCCACTTGGCGTTCTTACATTATATGAAAGACCCTGTATATGGATATACACACATTCGCACATTGTGAATTGGTGCCTAGGCATGACCAACAATCACAGTAATCACAATACTCACTAAACGTGCAACACTAATGTCTAATCTTTGCAGATACACGTCCATATGAATGACGACAAAACGCGTGTGAACTAACGATATGAGTCAGCTGAGCGCGCCAACCACCGGCTGAACTGTGTAGGTGCGCCCGGAGTCTGCGCCAGTCACAACAGGGTTAGCTTGCCGTGTTTATCGGGGCGCACATAGATACAGTAATTACAAGGAAATGGAGGCCTTCGAACAGGTACATTGTCGCTCAAGTCAATGTGGCATTCGTGATTTACAGCAGAACCTAAATCTTCTGTGAGGACATCAGAAAACTCCTCAACTAAATCATTCAGAGTATCACGTTGTTCGGACATCAAAGTTAATGGAAGATGTACGGAAAATACAGGAGACACATCAACGGAGTAAGAAGTACATTCTTCAAAGGGGAACATTTTATCTGAGCGAAATTTGAAACAAAATGAATCGTTAATAAAATCCAACTGCATACCATACAAAATAGCAGAGGCATGAGGAATACAGTGGAAGCAAAAACAACAAAAACTAAACAGGATCGCTAAGGAGCGGGGAAAGGATGTCTCTTTCGATGCGTGCTGGGCCCAAGATTCCGGATCGAAAGAAAGATGATTTCCAAAAAAGGAAACGATTGAATTGTTTAAAGCAAATCCAAAGAGGAATTAAATTTATCTAATTGATCGAAGAACCCAGAAGCGTGTAGGTCGTGACTTCATTACAGTACGAAGCCAAGACCGACGAAATCGAACGAGAGATAAGGGAACTTAAAATTACAAATGAAAGAGAACGAAGCCGAAATGAACTACTTACTAATGTATTTAAAGTAAACTAAAACAGGCGTGCGTAAGAGTAAGGATTAATCTAAACACAAAATGAAAGGTAAACTTGAAGAGGCATTAAAATCACTTAATAACAAACAAAATAAAATTAATGACTAAAGATGGTACCCAAGAAAGGGGTACACCAAAACAATATTGTGCCACCCTAAAGTCTGGCACACGTTTCTGCCCTGCCCGCAGCTCCCCCGGGCGGCCTTTCTACGAGACCTTGTGTATCTTTCCACGGCATGTTTGAATGTCCCGCCGCTGACGTCTGTCCTCCCCTTTCCCGTCGAGTGAACTGTTCCGGCTCGACGAGTGAACTGTTCCGGCCAGGCAAGACTTCGTCTTGGTGTCCTTCTCTGACGCTATTGGCCCGCTTGGTTCAAATGAACCAATGGCGTGCTCCCGCGTCAATGACTTGCATATTGAATAAGCCTGGCCCCGGCCTACCAACTGAAATGTCCTTCTGGTTGGGCCAGCGAGGTGCTATCTGTGACTCTGGGGACCTGTCTAGGTTGGCAGCGTCCACTTCTTAAATTCTCCGCAAGGCGCGCGCGACACTCCTGTCGCTCGCCAAGTAGCGTGCTCTGAAAGCGCGTCTCTTCCCACTAGCTCCAGAACCATGCAGCGTATAAGAGTGTTTTCGCCCGAGCTCCTGGAGCCCGGCATTTTACACAGGCAACATGGCTTGTCTTCAGACTAAAGTAATGTCCGCTCCGATTATACATAAGGCTGTATGTATAACAACTTCTTACAAGTGACTAAAGAGATCTAAATAATCCTCATGGTGTCGTCATGAGTAAGCAACATTCTACGTATTTTTCATATAAACCTGCGAACTGTAACTTTGAACAAACTGACGGTCAGGCTCCGTTCCAAGTGGCCTTTGTCTTATAGAAAGACCTATAACCTTGTTATGCAAATTAAATTCCATCATTTCGCATGTGAATGTAACTAAATTTAAGATCTTATATTGTGTTTGGTTTGCTATGTATTTTGGAGGGTATCTTATTGAGGAAGACAATGCTCTGCATTGTCTTGGGCATGGCGTGTCGCCAACGGCTAGCCTCGTGGCGGGCAGCCGGCAGCGAACAAAACTCGTATCTTGGCAGCGGTCATGCGTAGCTATGTTTTAAATGAGCCTTGCTCGAAGGCATTATGCAGCCTTTTGGTATTTTGTTCCGTTTCTAATTTTACGATACTGAGTTACGGTTTTTTACTCCTTCCGAGTTCTTTTGTGTTTCGAACCTTCTCGATGGTACAATGATTTTAGTTCATGTTATGGTAGGGCATTTTTCCTGCCATTTTAATGTTTTCATTTTATTTCAGCCCATAGCTGGGCAACCTTTGTTCCATGTTACTGAAGAATATATACATTCTAGGCCGATTTATTTTTAAATGCTAACCAGACATGACCGTTGGCATTTCCCCTCGCCATGCGGGTTTCAGATAGGGTTAGGAGTGTTCTTTTGCGATGTATTTTGTTTTCCACAATGTATTCCTTTTTTCATAATATATATTATTTTCATTAGTTGTTTAACCATGGATCTTTTCTTTAGTAATGTGGCATGCCACCTATTAGCATCATCCAGACCCACGCCTTTGTAACACGAGGCCTAAATCCACACCCCGGGTATTCTACCCGCCTGGTTAGTCATTCTTGCGAATGGTTGCCAGAGTACGGTGCTTACGAGAGCGCGATAGCTCAGGGCCGTACAAATATCAAGAGAAAAGTGTATAAATGAACTTAAGTACAAACAAAGATGAAACAAGATAAATTAAAATGTACTTACAATCAATGTGCAACTAAACCGTAAGCGCGACTCGATAACCAAAATTTCAAATACAAAACAACAAAAGATAAAGAGTATGGACGAGTCGAATAAGAGAACACCTCTACTTACGAGGATGACCTGGACTAGAATGCCAGCGCCAAAAACAGAACTAAGACGCTCATGATGTTGTGAAATCATTGGGTAGGGGGTGAAAGGGTGGGGAGTGGAGGAGTGCGTATGTAGGGAAACGGGGGGTGGGGGTTGACACTGAGTTACGTAATATAACGAAGTCGGAGGAAGTAACACAAAAGTAACACATAAAAATAAACGAAATGAAAATTACATTAAATTACTTGACATTACCGGGACAGGAAATAAAAGAAAAAAAATCAATCAGCTAAGAAATATGCTTCGTAGGAAGATGTAGGCTTACGCAGAGGTAGAAATGCCCAATCATAACGACATACGATGAAACAAAGAAAGTAATGTGGCGCATGGACAGTGATTAGCACAATGACCATCGCTCACATACATTTCAATAAAACAGAGGGAGGATCAAGCTGAAGACGTGAGACTCAGCTCCGTAACTTCGCTGATTCCATCCACAAAAAACAAGGCTCTGATGCGACTATCCAACGGAGGTCGTCTCAAAAGAAAGCCGAACCAGCTGGTGACGCAATACAGAGCATAATTAAGCCTCGATGAAAAATAGCAGATATTTCAGACCTGAGAGATTTACGTAAAAATAAAACCGATTACATGAAAGGGAAGGAAGACAAATAAACACAGAGACTTCGCTAAACTAACGTAAACGAAGGCGAAGGGACTTGGGTTCATGGATCGATTTCACATCATCATATGAAAGGAAATCAAAGGAGACACAAAAAAAAATGCAAAAGGCGAAACAGAAATTTAAAATGACTTCATAGTAAAATAAATCTGATGATTGAATCGTACTTACTTAGTTGCGTTGGTCGCAAGCCAGGAGCTGGTATTTTATCAGATGCATGCACACAAAAAGAGATTGTGGGCTAAGTTGTGCCAAACTTACCGGCAAGACAGAAGACGAGTGCGATATCACATCACGAAGAAAACCAAGACCCAGGGACGTAACACCATTACAACTGATATCCAATACTTCAAGGGAATGGAGTTTGGGCAAACAGCCCGTAAGACACTGCAAAACACAAATATAAACTTGAAACACATGACAAGAATTGCCAAAAATAAACTTCAGGTTCAAGGGAAAGTACATAGAGTGCATTTTGATATACCAAGATAAATGCAGATTACTTGCCATTGTGTATTTGAAGTTGCAGGGAAAAAATCCTCACATGTATCTCGCATTAATTTCTGAAGCTGTCATACAGATGATAGTGATTTTAAGTTAGAACCCACACCCACTGGACATCGCACGTCTTGCCCGCAAAGTTACTGTTCGTTTTGGCGGCAGTGTATTCCTCTCTTTCACGGTATTTGTTGTCTGTTGCATTGTCAACAAGTATCAGTATTCTGTCTTCATGTTTCATTGTTGTTTCTCAGTTGTGATTGTTTTCTTGTGTAGGTCGATGTTTAAATTACGGAAAATCACAGAAGTTAAATGGCTGGGTTTAAACTCAAAGTAATAAAATACGCAGAAGAACATGGTAATAGAGCTGCCGGTAGAGAATTACCGTATTTCCTCACATAATTGTCGCACTTTTTTAGCCTAAAATTCGTGGAAAAAAGCAGGGTGCAACAATTATGTGAACAATAATTAAGTTCAAGGAATATACTGTATCATAATTTGCTGCATGGGCCAGTCATTCGCGTAGCGTGAGTCTGGTCTGAGTCATACCCTGCAGTCAGAGACAGGCTTCTTTCTTCTAACACGGTCACGACAGGTTAACGCTCGCGGAATGTGCTGACGAAACTGGACATTCGCATCGCGGTTCATAGCCCACAGGCATAAAGACGAGATTACTTTCTCCTGACAAGATCACGCCAGATTAGGCCCATAAGCTCTCGGAATGTGCGCTGGCCTTACGCGTCGTGGTTCATAGCCCGCAGGCATAAAGACGAGATTACTTTCTCCTGACAAGATCACGCCAGATTATACGCTCGCGGAATGTGTTAAGTGACGAAGCTTGCCGCTCGCGTAACAGTTCAAAGCCCGCAAGCATAAAGAAGAGATATTTTTATTCTGACAAAGTCGCGCCAGGTTATAAAGTCGCGGCAGCATGTGCAACTGACTGGCGCACAAATACGAATATGCTATGCGACGATTATGCGATGAAATTTTATAAACCTATTTTAGTGTTTGAAAAGTGGGGTGCGACGATTATGCGAGGAAATACGGTAAGTGTGACTGAATTTAATGTTCACCACTAGCATAAACAAAAAAACGTGGTAGAAACCACTAACCAAACATGTAAGGTGTTTTCAAATGTGGCAACGTAGTAAAACAAATAAATGGGGTGCGATCCTCAGCTGTTTACTTGGTGCTCCGCACGCTAAATACCATATTTCCTCGAGTAATCGTATATTTTTAGGCTAAAATTCGTGTAAAAAAGTAGGGTGCGACGATTATGCGAAGAATATTTAGTTCAAAGAGGAAAATCACAATTTTCAAATACAGGTCCACACAAGTTTCACTCCCCTGGAGTGGCGTTGAACACGATCGCTGTTTAGCGTGCCGTGGGCCAGCCATTCGCGTATCGCGAGTCATAGCCTGCAGTCAGAGAGACAGGCTTCTTTCTTCTGACAAGGTCACGCCAAATTATAATCTCGTGGAATGTGCTAAGTGACGATGCTGGCCGCTCGCGTCATGATTCATAGTCCGCATAAAGGCATAAAGACGAAATTACTTTCTTCTGACAAGGTCACGCCAGGTTTTAAAGTCGTGTTGCGATTCATAGCCCGCATTAAGGCATAAAGACGAGATTACTTTCTTCTGACGAAGTCACGCATGGTTATTAGCTCGTGACAGTGTGTGCAACTGACTGGTGTACAAATACTAATAGCCTTTGCGATGATTATGCGATGAAATTTTATAAACCTACTAGCAGTAGTGCCCGGCTTCGCCCGGTTGATTTATTTGTTTTATGGATGATAATGAATACTACTACAGAACTGGCACATGATACTCAAAACTACCAGAAAAGAAATATTTTTAAATATAACTTTTTGTGGTGGTGGTGGTGGTTGTAGTGGGGGTGATAAGCAGTCCAGTATAATGGACATAACATTTAGGTCATTTTCCCGTAATGATAATGATAATAATGATTAGGGAAACGGCTATTTACTAACTACAGCACTGACACATGTAATTTACAAACAAATTTCTAAAAATGATTAGAAAGAGGAGTAAGTGAAATAAAAGACACTGCCTAGGGCCTATTTCTCATTGATTGATAATGAATACTACTACAGAACTGGCACATGATACTCAAAACTACCTGAAAAGAAATATTTTTAAATATAACTTTTTGTGGTGGTGGTGGTGGTGGTGGTGGTTGTAGTTGGGGTGATAAGCAGTACAGTATAATGGACGTAACATTTATGTCATATTCCCGTAATGATAATAATGATTAGGGAAACAGCTATTTACTAACTACAGCACTGACACTTGTAATTTACCAACAAATTTTTAAAAATGATTAGAAAGAGGAGTAAGTGAATTAAAAGACACTGCCTAGGGCCTATTTCTCATTGTCTGTTAGAAATGTAGAGACCAATAGTGCCGTCTTTTGTCGCATAGCGCCGTAGGAAAATAATCAGAACACTTTGGAAAACTTCGGCTGTCCCGAGCTCCTGAGGTAGCAATAGTATCATTCATCGCCACATAGCGCTCAACGATAAATTTCGGAATAAATTAAGGTAAATTTGTAAGCAACAACGCTTACTGCAGCCGATAACCTCAATATGTTGCACCAACACCATTGTGCTTATACAGAGGCATAATATGTTCATGATGATAACTGTTTTAAGGAGCCTAAGAAATCTTTTCGCACTAATTACTCCCCGTGACTGCAATTTATAAGCAGCGCATGATATAACTATTTTCGCAATTCTGCACCAGAACACTGGTAGGGGCAACGTGATGCAGCCTGAATTGCCAGTCAACAATAGACTTATTAAAATACTCTTACAGTTACACTACTATGGACATGAATGGTCCTAGGGTCTTAATACGTGGTTTTCAAGTTCAGTTTGTTTGTTATTCTAAACGTAGGGAATGGAGAGCAGTGTCCAAAATATCAAGTGGGCAATGTTACCAGCAGGGTTTCAAAGTGTATGTAAAATTTGGTGCAATTAGAAGGAACGGTGTAGATTTATGATAAAGGGCCTAAATGCAGGGAATGGAGTGGTATGTCCGAAATTTAAAGTGGACAGTGTCACCCGCAGGGTTCCAAAGTGTAAGCATACAAAATGTAAGTGTAAGGGTAAGTGTACAAAATGTGGTTCAGATCAGTGAAACGGTGTAGATTTGTGCCAAAGAACCTAAATGCAGGGAATGGTGTGGTCTGTCCGAAATGTCATGCAGACAATGTTACTCGCAGGGTTCCAAAGGGTAAGTATACAGATTTTGGTTCAGATCGATGAAACGGTGTAGATTTGTGCCAAAGGGCAAAAATGCAGGGAATGGAGGTCTGTCCGAAATTTCATGTAAACAGTGTTACTTACAGGGTTCCAAAGGGTATGTATACACATTTTGGTTCAGATAGGTGAAACGGTGTACATTTGTGTCGAAGGGCCTAAATGCAGGGAATGGAATGGTCTGTCATAAATTTAAAGTGGACAGTGTTACCCGTAGAGTTCCAAAGGGTATGTATACAAATTTTGGTTCAGATCGGTGAAATGGTGTAGATTTGTGCCAAAGGGCATAAATGCAGGGAATGGAGTGGTCTGTCCGAAATGTCATGCAGACAATGTTACTCGCAGGGTTCCAAAGGGTAAGTATACAGATTTTGGTTCAGATCGGTGAAACGGTGTAGATTTGTGCCAAAGGGCATAAATGCAGGGAATGGAGTGGTCAGTCCGAAATTTCATGTAAACAGTTACTTGCAGGGTTCCAAAGGCTAAGTATACACATTTTGGTTCAGAGCGGTGTAAAGGTGTAGATTTGTGCCAAAGGGCCTAAATGCAGGGAATGGACTGGTCTGTCATAAATTTCATGCAGACAGTGTTACTCGCAGGGTTCCAAAGGGTAAGTATACAAATTTTGGTTCAGATCGGTGAAACTATGTAGATTTGTGCCAAAGGGCCTAAATGCAGGGAATGGAGTGGTCTGTGCAAAATTTAACATAGCCTAAACTATTCCTATTGAATCTGACTGTCATATACAAAAGGAATTTTTCGAATCCGACTGGTAGTTCTAGAGATTAGCGCGTTTAAACACACAAACTCTTCAGCTTTATTATATTAGTATAGATTTTAGTGTTTGAAAAGTAGGGTGCGATGATTATGCAAGGAAATACGGTAAGTAGGTGTCAGGTTTGAACACTTCGAGATCTGGTATCGTTAGTTACGATAAGCTGACGCCAGAAGGCAAAATAAAGAAGACCGTCAGCTGAACTCTTGCACGGTCGGGTTATACAGGCATGGGTTATGGTGTCCACGGACATTGATGCGAGGAGCTTCTTGAAAACCGGCATTGCAAATACCATGGACAGAAGTCAGGATGATGCAGTATGGGATGATACACAAGAATGATGCACGTGCGAGTAGCTCGAAGAATGGCAGCAGTGACGGCAGAGACAATGAATAGGGTAGACCACGATTATTGCACATGCGTATGCGGGCGAGTCCATGTGCTTCTGGGTGATTGAGAGGGGAGGAATGTTCACTTCACTCAGTGTTATGGAAACGTTCACATCAGCTCTTACTGTAACTGTATTGCACATTAGTGCGTCTCCCATGAGCACAGCAGCAGTAACCCCCTCCACTACCTTCCTTCTCCTCCTTTCCACTCTTTGCTCTCGGGTTCGCACAGATTTGTGCCATCAGGTATTAAATGAAGTCTAAGTATGCCAGTTCCTTGTTTCAACAGCGTAAACTTTACATGTTTTTGGGAACAAACCTATGGACTATCACATATAAATCCTGCTTATATCACATACCCGAAAATTTTCACACTAATTTTGGTAAAAAAAAGTGCCATTCACGAACAAGTCTAGATTCCATGTGTGGTAAAAGATTGAAAAGACACCCCATGATATAGTCCGGGACAGATTAAATGAGTTACTAGATCAAGACAGGGTAGGCAACATTAACAGCCGTCCCCTATGCCGACGTAAATGTTGGTTTATGGTTGCATTTCTTGAAGGTAAGTTGTTTTCAGGTGCGAGCACATTGTCGCCAACCCTGCTTAAAATCCCGCTATCTCCAAAGACCATAATACCAGTAAAATTCCGCACGTCACAGTTGCCGACATGTTTCTGGCAATAACTCCCAGAATGCATTTTTCACAAAGTCAGCCAACATTATAATTACGACTGTAACTAATGAATTATTATTTAAATAATTTCACAGTTTTCTTTGGAAATTCAAGTCTAATGAAGTTGTAACAAGTTGTACAAGGTAAGTACTAGTAATATACATCGATTAAAACAGTTTATACAGTTATTATAGACTCTTGATATGTGTGTGTCAAATCCACTTGTCTGAGATGTTTCGAAGCTTTTATTTAATTAATTTTTGGATAAATTCTTATTTAGATTTCATCATGACGCCTAAAAAATACGAGAACAAGATCGGAGATGGATTGGAGTAACTCTACAAAGATCACTACAGTTTAAGTAAGTAGGCCTAGCCTAGACCTACACAATTTAAAGTACAGAGTTATTTAATCGTTGTTTTATTTATTTTTATATTCAGTCAGAGCACAAATAACGTAATAAAAAACCTTAATGGTCTTTGGAAATTTTGAAATAGTCTTCCGACTGCATTTTCCGTATAGGCCTAATTCAAACATAACCTAAAATATAGCCTATGTAAGTTCTCTCTCGGGAATGTATTCTTAGGTTCAATTCGCCTTCTAATATAGTAATGTATATTATTCTCGACTTCCAAATGCCGTCAGCCATAATATTATAATACATTGCACATGTAACTCATAAGCTTGGAAGTAGGCCTAGTCTATGATTCACACTCGGTTGGTGGTAGTGAATGTATTGGTGATTATTTTTGAAGCTTATAACTTATGTACTTGGCTACTGACCTATAGCCTACTTAGTAGTAGGCAGATAAAATATTTATATTAGGCCTATTTTTATTTGTTTCAGTCATGGTTGCGACAGAGTAGTGTGATGCCCTTCAACGAACTTCAAGGGTTGTGCAACATGAATCAATCATCATTCTGAAGAGCCATATACTCACACGTGCATGGTATATGAACTGCGCTAGAGTCACATATGCAAATTTTCAGAGAATACCAACAATATCTCATAGCTCTCTTTTAGTTCTCGACATAAGTTACTGCGCCACTGAATATCTGGGTGAAAATTACTGATGTACTAATGTTGGGTGAGACAAAGTCATTGTTAGCTACTTGGTTAGATGACACGGTTTGGGCGAAGCCACTGGTTGCAATAAGTTATAAATATTGGTCTCAGCTATAGCCTACTTGTATTATTAATTCTGAATGAAAGTAGAAAGTGGCTTATACACCTGCATCGGACATGATTGTGACTGTATGCTGTGATGGCTGCGCTAGAATTAGTAGCACACAGGTAACGATATTTGTAGGCTATACATTATACGGTAATAGAAAACTAAAATTTTCATAGATCTCGTAGGCTAACTTAATACTACACAGCTTGGACATTCTTAAAATTCACAACACGTGAATAATGAAATAAAAGGCAAAACCATTGGTCTGGATAAAGATTATTGATGCTTGACTACCCCCACTGTGCATGACAAAAACCGGGGGTGTTATATATTAGCTAACGCGGCCCGCGTTACCTCAATTTTTCATATTAAAGCATTGTTGTTGTTTCTTATGGCTAGCCCAGATTCCAATCCATCAGCTTTCTTGCATTCCAATCGAGTTGTGTGAGGTTTCCTGAAGTTCTAGCAGTCACATCAAGTTTGTTGCAATGTGCCAGGTGCCCCTTATCCATTTTACTTCCAGGTTCGTGACAAAGTGTTTCATTTTTCAGATCTCAGGATGTCCCAAATAGGATCACGACTTATATAGATGGAATTCCAGCTGAGTCTGCCATTTTCGCTGTTAATTATGCACAAGTACAGTATTGCCAATCCCACACTTGTGCCATGAAACAAAATAGCGCCAAGTTTGAACCAGTCCGCAATGGATTGTGCAAGCTGTTTTTGTCTAGACCAATAATTGTTAATTCATTAGGCCATACAAACACCCCTGGATTTTGTCACGCACAGTGGGGGTGGACACGCATCAATAATTTTCATCCAAACCCATGGTTTGTGCCTAGACCAATAACTTTTAGGCAGTGAGGCGCTGGTTTTGACGATTAGTTCGAAACATGAAATTCTTGCGATCAGCGTTCATTACAGTGATAAATACTGTTCTACACACAAAACAAACCTAACCTGGGGCTTATGCCCAGACCTCCATGCTTGTTGTGCAATCGGTAATTTTCGTCCAGACAATCGTCTAACCAAGTAGCGACCAATGGTTTCGTCCAGTCAGTCGTCTAACCAAGAAGAGCTCATTTATTTCTTTTTCTGACATAATTACAACATTACATGTGTCGTCTAATGTAGGCCTATTTAGTATCGGATATGTTGGTAACTAATGACGTCAATGTGATCGCTCACTGCGGCAGTTTCACATACCAAATATGCTGTCGAACATGGCTGCGGTTGTTAAATATACAATAAATAAAAACACATGTTTAAGTGATTTAGCACATATATCCGGTGCAGAAGTGATCCAGGTTAGTAGTTACAATTGATAATGTCCCCCCCCTCCCGCCAAAAGATGAAATAAGGTATGAAAATGATATATTATCAAAGTGAAAGCGAAAAGAAAAAAGAGTGATACATGGTACAGAATTAATCAGAAATTTCACTACAGTATATGTCGTTTTATAAAAGGGCATAGCGGGTGGGTTACAGACAGTGAAGGAGAAAACATCTATTAGGACATCACTTCCATAATTATTATTCATCATTACACAAGGTATTTAGGCTAATTTAAGTATTCTACTTGGTTCATCACTCCTGAAGTGTTACCTCTATTACGTATGTCGTTTTGCCTTGAACATTTTTGGTTGAAGGCAGGCTATTATTTTAGTTTAGTATATGCACTGAAAATTTGATGTAATCAGCGTAACCGCAGCCTTCGTAAAGAGGTTTACGCAGGCCAGCGCGTATCCCATTTTTGAACAGCTGACTGAGGTAGACTGTAGTGTTGGGGGTCTGCACCACTAGCGCTGGCCAACAGCGGGGCGCACTTGAACTCGGTCAGTGATAACACTATGTATTGTATTCGTCATGATAATGCTATTATTATGATCATGTAGAAATGAGTGGAAGTGTAGAGGACGTACCCATTCGCGACAACGCTGCCTCAGTTCAATTCCCTCTCATATATTCCGCTCTCACAATTTAAATATCTCAGCTCTCCACAGAAAATTGTTTTGTGTTGGTATCTTATAATTATAATTTTCAAGATATTACTCCGTCGATAAAGCTTGCCTTTCAACGCTTGTACTTAACTCGTCAATTTCTCAGTGAATTAATTGAATTTTCTACAAGTGGCTTTTAATGTGCCGGTTGATGAGAGGTCAGGAGACTATTCTACCAACCATCTCGCGTTGTGCGGCTAGCATTTTTTGGCAGTTGGTCCAGGTTCAATTTCCAGCTCTGCCAAGAAATTTTAATTTTGGTCTGAGGGATGGAACAAGGCACACTCAGCCTCATGAGGCAAAACTGAGAAAAGGAGGGTTCGATTCCTATCTTAGCCATCTTGGAAGTGGTTTCCCCGCTTCTACTCCTGGCAAATGCCGGGATGGTTCCTAAATTAAGGCCATGGCCACCTCGTTCCCAATCCTCATCTGAATAATAAATGCACACACTAATCCAGCCATCACAATAACACAGGTTATCAGACAAATTCCACATGCCCAAGTACACATATCTATATGACCATGATGTCACAAAGCCCCAAAATCAACCAACTGCTGCTTTCTATCATTCCAAGACGAAATCTTTGAGTTGCCATTAGTCTAATGCCCCTAAAATCCACGACTAGTTCGAATGGTTTTAGGCCTAAGCATTGGATCAACCATCTTCTTGCATCTCAATAGGGATTTGCCAACAGGCTTTCAACAGCTTGTCTCAATTCTGCCTTCATATATGTAGGCCTATTGGTAACTCCAGCTATCTGATATAACATCTAGCGGTAAAAATTAGAAACTTACCAAGTAGGGTACATTTGTCACGTGGTGACTGTTTGTATAAGGTTTCTTGTATTCGTAAGCAGATCGAGGTAATTTCTTCGTGTCTTTATACATAAGTAATAAGTTTTACTCGTTGATGGAGTGTAAAATGAGTAAAAGCAACGTATATTGCTCAGTTTACGGCTGTAAGTCGATGCATAAAAGAGGGCTGCGGATATAAGTTTTCATCACTTTCCAAAAGATGTAAATAGCAATAGCCAAAAGGTGACGATACCAAATAAATACGGGCAACAGGAGCGGGTTGGACCACTCACCACTACACTCACTGACGACAGGACGGGTTGTTCACTGTTTACGCCGAGCCAAGCCGTACCAAGACAGCTAGGCCTACACCAGCCGACTACAGCCAAGCTTCATCAGTCAGGTATCCTTCCCCCTCCCTAGTTCATTTCCAATTACCCTACCAACCGCCATCACCTCGCTCTGCGACATCCGAGCCATATAGGCCTAATTTGACTTCGCAGGGTAAATATCTACTCTGCGAGAACCTGCTACCAGTCCGATATTCTACACCAAACCCACCAGCTAACCATCTAAATCAAGCAATTCCTGTGTCCCCCGAGCTTTAATACAAGTTAAACTCATCCCTTCGCCCTACCGAGCAGCAAATAATTTCTACAGTCTATGGTACAGTGAGCAAACTCAAATATAGCTTTTAAAGTAACAGCGCCATGACTCGAACTGCTCAAAAACAGATACCAGCAGACAACCGATGATAGATAGAGGTGTTAGTTTTTGTTAATTCGCGATAAAACGAAAAGTCATATTTAGAGGTTAGGATGTTTTATTTTCACGTATTTACAGGTTTCGTGCCGCCCAGGAGTGAAATTAAATCGCGAAATAACGCGAATTTTGTGAATAACACCACAAATACCGCAATCTGTGAAATAAAAACAATTTTCATATTTTTTCCCCACACCAATCCGAACATTTTTGTCCACAAGCCGATGATCAAATTTGGTTGGTGTTCAATTCGAGAGAATGATCGATTGTATAGTTTCGCGAGGGGTAATACTACGATATACGTCATATTACGATATACTGTCGATATTCTCGTTACTCGTTGGATTTTAGCGCTGTGGTCAACAGCTGTTATATCGCGGCGTGAATAGTTTGGCCGACTACCTCCAAAAGGTTATGTGATAGTTGTTCATAATGTAAACTACGTTTGCCTCCTGTTACATCGGTAGCGAGTGTAAATTAAAGTAGAGAATTCTATATAATTTAATAAAAAGTGCGCAAATTGTGCGTTATCATCGAAGCTAGTGTGTTATTTGCGTGAATCAGTTGGCGACCACGTGTTCGTCGTATTAGTTCCGAACTTAGCAGTACAGGAAGATGAGACGCGACGTAATTTAAATATTATGACACGAATTCAGAAATAAATTTTGCGTGTGGTTACGAATTTATACTGGCGTGTGACTACATTCAACCGTGTGATAACAGTGTTTGTTACTGGGCATCGCTCAGTTGAGTTTAAAAATGCCGAAGGTAGCTGTTTCTGCCAGACAGACTTAAAGAATATAAGAATGAAGGATTTATAATTTCTTGTGGCATTCTTATGTGCAAATATTGTGATTGTCGGTTAGATTATCGCAGGAAAGATGCATTAGACAAACATTGCAAATCGGACAAGCATTCAAAACGCCGAGAAAATTCGCGTCTTGAAGTTAGTGTTCCTAGAGTGGCCACCTTGAAAGAAACATTATCAAATGCTAGTCGTGTGAAGGATATGAAAGAAGAGTTTATTTTGGACACTACTACTGCGTTTGTGAAAGCTACCAGTAGAGAAACTAGACAATCCTGCTATCCATACTTGGTTTAATAAGTACGTTCGCGGAAGTGGAGATTTACCATCAGCAAATCAGATTCGTCAGAAATACATCCCCATGATTGGCGAAAGAAGGAGGGAAGAAATTAGGGAAGATATAAAAAACAAAGACGTGTTTCTGCTATGTGAAGAAACAACTGACAAGAATGGTAGGTGTGTTTTCAACATTCTTTTTCGTCCATCAGTACCATCAACTGAAATGAACACCCATCTGGCTGCCTCTGTTGTTCTAGATTCTGCCAATAGCGTAAATTGCTCCAATGCGATATTAGACACCTTGAATTCCTATGAAATTGAACGGGAGCGTGTAGTGGCAGTAGTTACGGACTCAGCACGCTACATAACAAAATGTGTAACTACTCTTCAAGGATTGATTGAAGAATTAAGTCATGTCCAGTGCTGGGCTCATAAAGTCAATCTTATCGGCTGCGTATTTGAAAACGAGCTGGACGAATTGAACATGTCTATAGTAAAGACAAAGAATGCCTTTTTAAATATGCGAAAAAGAAAAAGCAATTACGTTGCATTTCTAAGGGAGAAATATGAAAACACAGAAAAAGAGAATGAAATTCTAGCTTTCCCAATGCCTGTATGTACAAGATGGAATTCATGGTTTAAGGCTGCAATGTATATGGCCACGCATGTGGAAGATCTGGTAGAATTTTTCAAAACATTGGAAGATTCAAATTCTGGGGTCAAATTTTTCCAACAAGCATCGACTTCAACAATACAATTTATACAATTACAAGCATTGTATGTTTCTGTTGTTTGTGCCTCTCTTATGGACTTGCTTAATTTCTTGGAGGGATCTAAGTACCCAACAATTCACTTACTGGCTGGGAAGCTAGATGACCTTGAGGTAAAGCTCAAGCTATTAGGCGATGGTGGAATGTTCAATCATACGATCCTCCAGAACTTGGAACAGCTTCCTCAAAAGATGCAGATAAAGGTTAAGTCCAATCTTACGTGTGTTGCCCAGTCAGCTCTAGTGAAAGTCAGGACTTTAAGGACCACGGATCCAGCCAGGAAGACTGTAGAAGCCATCGGGTCATTGTTTGATCCTCGGCATGCACCTAAGAACGTATCTCCCACAGAACTGCTCCAATTTAAGAAGAATGCCCCATTTCTTACGAAGATGGAGTCTCAACAGTTTTTAAAGGCTCACAGCATTTACCTGACTGCAATCAAGAACCAACTGCGTCATGAAGATAATGTGAATGTTCCAGAGATCCTCAAGGGATTAAGGCCTGCTCACCGAGACTATGCAACAGCTGCATTAAAGTGTGTGTGGTATCCTTGTTCAAATGTGGACTCTGAAAGGTCATTTTCGAAATACAGTCTCATAGTAAGTGATAGGAGGCGAAAATTGACAGCTGCAAATGCTGAGACTTTAACCATGATCTACCTCATTCTTCCATAGCCATGTTTAACGTTTTACCCTGCTGTTTTGTTTTTTACTTTGTTTTATTAATTGTTTATATTTTTAAATGCACTTATTGTACAAACCTTACCGCTTTCCAAATTTTTCATGTCATCCCCCGAAAAAATAATAAAAACACAAAACACCACCTTTTGAATTTTAAATCAACAGATCTTCAAAAAAATAACAACACTTTCTAACACCGCTAATAATATGCAATTGACACATAAAATCCAGTGGAACACACAAATTAGATCACGTGTATCGCACAGTTATACAATATACAATCAAAAACAACACTGTCATTATTTTAGGGACCACATTTACTGATTATAACCGAAAAATAAAAAGTGTTCCATATCAAACGCGTGTTATTGAGTATTTTTACCCTACTTATCCAGACCGACCGCAGCGCCCCAAGTGTTAGTTTGAGTTGCCAATACATGCAAGAAATGAGTACGGTACTTTTCAAAAATAAAGAAATAATAAGCTAATATGTACCCTACTATTATATTTCTCTCCTACTCCTAAATCCTTCTCTGAACACTCATCTTAAAACAGAATGGTCTGCATTTTTGGACTAATTATAAAAATATAGCCTATAAGACGAAATGAACATTCTCATCTTTAGCTTCCTGGCGAAAATAATTGAGTAAGTATTAATGTTTCTGTTCTTATGCATTTTATATGATGCTTTAAAAATCAATCTAGAAGAAATGATTTAAGTTAACTTCACTACCATAATAGTGCTTAAGAGTTACTGTCGAGGACTGATGACCAAGATGTCCCTAACTTGAGCAAGGACTGCTTCACAACTTCATGTAAAACGTATTTTCGTAAAAGAGCCTTTACTTAGTTTGGATCATTTGCGATACGTGTTACATGGATGTGTGTGCTGACTTTTTGGTGTTAAATGATGTAAGTTGGCAACACCAAATGTGGCGGCCATGTTGGTTTTCTAGTAACTTATTTAAGGTGTCCTGGACTATATAAAGGTTTCCAAGCTTATTTACTTTCCTGTAGAGATTTATTTGTGTCAAGAGGGGAAACACGAATCAGCCCCAGATGCCGAGGAAAATACACCATTTTAATATTTGCAAACTGTCTGTATTGTATTGTATTGTGTGTTAACATAAACTTATTTATCATAGTTACTGAAAAGGTTTATGGGTTGATATTTCTAATACTGTAATATTGTTGACTACTGAGATAAGTTTAATGTTGAACCAAAATGACTCAAGATTTCTGTCGAGTTTCGGAAGATTTCGCGGAGAAACCACTCACGTCAAGTGATTAAGGTTCACTACATTGTACCGTATTTACTCGGCTATAGGACCCACCCCCTTAATCTTCTAGAGCCAAAATACAAAATTCTTGGAAATCGCTTATAGTACCCCTCCTTAATTATTGAGAGTTAAAATACAACATTCTTGGAAATTAACAGATATTTTAAAAATTACAACTGAAATTCATTCTCTTTTGTGACAAAAATACATTTCCTGTTATATTATTTTGTTATTCAGACGATATGACTGCCATATTGTGTACGCGATTGGGCAGGATATCAAATTGTGTAGCCATAGGCTTCACCCGATATCTAATAGAAGATGCCACACTATTGGCTGAGGAGAAACGCCAAGTCTAAAATCTGCCAATGAAAGTTATGGTTTCATATCTTGCCTGCATATTTTTGTTAAGTATTCTTTGTATTGCCCTTCGAAATGGTGTTCGCGGCAGCCTTCTTCTCAGTTTTATTTTAAACACATTCCATTTGTAGCAAGAACTGTCGGCGTTTGTGGGACATGTTATTGGTATATTAATGTGAAATATGTGAATACATACTCGGTTGTGTTTGCAAATGTTAGTGAGATGTGATCGTTTAGATTCACTCATTCACTAATTGATGCATTCTCCCTCCCTATGTTGAAATAAAAATAAAGTTTGCATTTCCATGCCTGATACTTTGTCCATTCCATTCTATTTCTTTGATACTAAGATTTTGCTTAGCAAGGGATAGTAGTGAAAGTCATTGGAGGTAGCCGGGGATAGTGGTGGATAAGTGAGGTTATGGCAGTCTCATAATGGGCTGATCAAAAATGTAAACTTCGTTTATTTAGATTAAATATATTGTACTATGTAGCATCAAAATAAAATGGCCTATTTTTACTCTCTCCCTTTCCCTATAAATGGATTTTTACGAAGTTCGCATCTACAGTATAGTAGCCCCCCCCTCAATTTCAGAATTAAAAATTTAGAAGAAAAAAAAAGGGTGTCTTATAGCCGAGTAAATACGGTATTTCACAAATACCATGTACAGTAGAACCTCGATGCATCGTTCCCGGAACTGTCGTTTTCCCGTATGCATCGTTCAATTTATTTAGTCCCGAAAATTTTCCATATATACTAATGTTAAATTTCCCCGCATGTATCGTTCCTCGAACTATCTTTTTTTGCATGGATCGTTTATGAGAAAAAATATTTGCAAACGTTCTTTTGAATTTGAAGCAGCATAGAATAGCGGCAACCTGTTACGCGAGAATGTACGAGGTACAGACGATTAGGAGTTCCTAGGCTTGAGCAAGTTTCTCGGCTGAAGCAAGGTTCAAGTAGGCTGGACTGCAGTGCGCTGATTGTTTACGCGCAACCACACTATATAACCACGCCTGCGAGCCTTCAGGCGCCAATGATTCTGCTTGAAGCGCCAAGCTGTCATTGTGCTGTTTCATTTCATTCTGAGTGGTTCCGTGTAGTATCTTGGTTGTGTGCGGCGATTACAATTTTGTCTGTAGTTCGTAATAAATACTTTACTTCACCGACGACGCAATTCTCATAATCTCAATAATGTTACGCTACGTTTGGCAATGCTTGGCTAACAAGTTAGATCACACAGAACAGCAATGAAAGCTATGGATGAAAGCATGATACTGTATATTGTAGTCGGTCTTGAGCGGGACGTCATTTAGCCTTGAAATAGCTCGCCCGGTCAGAGACCCGCGGACACTCGGAACTGCTGTATTCTTTCATTCGGAACTCCGGAAGTATCTTCCGCGGAGATTGGCGAGCTGTGCGATGAAGGCGCGGGGCAGAGGAGTGATGAAGAGGAAGAAGACGATCGTAAGCCCCAAGTCGTCCCGAGTTTCGCCGAAGAGCATGCCGCCTTAGCTAAGGTGAAATCCTTTATGTACTCGCATGTTATCAGTGATCGTGAAGAAGAGAACATTATGCAAGTAGAGAAGGCTTTGTTTCATCTGAAACGCAAAGCTTCGACGAAACAAAAAACAATTAATGACTTTTTTTACTAAAAAGAGCAAGTGATAAAATGACACATATGAAATCATATCGCGTACATCGTGGTTGCAATATTTTGATGCCTCTATGAAGTTTACATGAAATATGTCCAAATACAGTAACCGTACTTCATTATTTTTTTTTGCTAAATTTTTTTATGTTACCAGCATTTATCGTTTCCCGCATCCATCGTCATTTCCCCCCTCCCCCTTGAAAAACGATGCATCGAGGTTCTACTGTACTGTATATTTAAAGGAAACAACTGTATGTATCAATGGGTAAATAGAGTACCTTAACACCATCATCCATGAGCATGTTGCCATCCAAGGTTAGTTGTTGCAGGTTTCCTTGAGGTCGAAGAACATGGAACACAGGTTTGAGCTGTGATGTAGCCAAGCCCAGTTCAGACAGGACCAGACCACGAGAGCCATCACATTCTTCCAGGCACTGCTGGATATGAGTATCCAGTACTGTAAAACACACAAGAACAATATCCAGAGAGGAGTTAAGAAACATCTGGCATTTTACTAATTCTATGTTACCATCATCATCAGTTTATCTGCCTGATGGCAGGTTTCCTCATAGTCGGTCTCTCCACCTTATCCGGTCTTCAGCAGCACGTTACATCAGCTCATAAGATTTATCAATCTTGATGGAATCCAGCATCTGAAACCTTCTTCTTCCTCTTCAAAATTTCCCTTGGACTGTCCCTTGTAATGCACTAACCATCTCCTCTTAGGCAGGTTCCAATCCAATTCATTTTTCTTTTACTTATCTTCTTTAGCATCATCCTTTCTTCTCATACTTTCTTTAATACTTCCTCATTTCTCACTTGTCCTTCCAAATTATTCTCTCCATTATCGTCCATAGCCACATTCCGAATTCTTCTCTCGTCTTCTTTCCTAAGCGTCCAAGTTTCCTCTCCATACATAGCTACACTCCAAACAAAACGGCGGCTTCGGTGGCTTAGTCGGTAGCATGCTGAGCTTCTATGCCCAAGATAGGGGGTTCAAACCCGGCCGAAGCCGTCGGATTTTTTAGGGGCGTTAAAAATCCCTCAGTATGCCTTCCTTCGGAGGGGAAGTAAAGCCGGCAGTCCCATGCCATAGATTTATGGCATGTTAAGGAGCCTTCCACTAATTGCACCTGTGTGAAGCTAAATTGGATAGGTTAAGAATGTAAACAACGCTCTTAGGTTTCTACGTTCCTTGCCAAGAGCCGACTGCGGTGGCGTCTCGTAGCAAGTTCTGAACTTGGCCTAGTAGTCGTTGACGGTGGTGCTTGGTGGCAAGTAGGAACTATTTGAAAAATTCTAAGTTGCAGTACTTAAATTAAAAAACAGATAACACACACTAATACAGTCATCACAATTAACACCGGTTATCAGACAGATTCTTCACACACCCAAAGTACACGGGGCTACATGACCGCATTGTCGCAGCCCCTAAACATAAGAACCAACCATCCAAACAAAACATTTCATCAATTTCTTCCTTAGACTAACTTTCATTGCTCCACAAAATAATTTTCTTTTCTTACTGAAGGCTTCTTTTGCTATTGCAATCCCCGTTTTTATTTCTTTAGTGCATATCATTTCTTGTGTAATCCCAACTTCCTAGGTATTTAAAACAATTTACTTGTTCAATTTCATCTTCTAATTTTATTTGTGATTTTTTCACCTTTTCCACCTATGACCATACATTTTGTTTTATTCTCATTTATTTACATCCCATATATTTTACAAATTTTGTCCAGGTCTTTCAACATTTGTGTTACTTGTCTTTCACTCTCACACATAACCTCCATATCACCTGCAAAACGAATACACTCAAATCTTTTACCTCCTAAGCAAACACCTCTTTTTCCACCAAAACATTCTTCAATAATTTCTTCTAAATATATATTAAATAGAATATCAGAAGGAAACATTAAAATCTACTGATGAAGCTTTCAATCGCCATAAAACAAAGGACTATTATAGAACATTTAAACAATACCAATCAAAATTTACTCCCCCTACTCTTTTGATGAAGGATACAAACGGGCAGGTGGCCCATAATGATTATGACAATGCAATAATTTTAGCTGATTACTTCATAAAATTACTTAATAGTGATGAACCTGAAGATTCTTTTGAATTCGATCCCTATCCTAGAAATAAAACACCCCTGGAAAAGATCATACCGCTGATTTACGATGAAATGCGTACAGCGATTGATTCACTTAAGAATTTTAAAGCGGCAGGAGAGAATAAAGTAGTAGCAGAACTTTGGAAGAATACTAATGTACAGACTATTCATAACCTACATAAGCATCTTATTGACATTTGGAATACAGAAAAATTGCCTGAAGAGTGGAATATTGCAATTATACACCCCATACACAAAAAGGTCGAAAGATCAGATCCTAGCAATTATCAAGGAATATCGTTGCTGGATGTCAAGTATAAGATTTTTTCAAAGATTCTATATTCCAGAATTCACAAACAACTTGATAATGAACTTGGTGAATATCAGGGTGGTTTCCGTCCAGGACGAAGCTGTCCAGATCAAATTATCATTCTCAAATGGATTATAAAACATCACAGGATTAGGAGCAAAGATTTAGTGATCACATTCGTTGATTTTCAAAAAGCTTATGATAGTATCCATCGCGAATCTCTATTAAATGTCCTTACTGAATTTGGTTTACATAGAAAACTTGTTAACCTTATTGCGGTCACTCTTAAGAATACTAAATCTAGAGTTAGGTTTAGAAGTGAAACCTCTGAGTCATATGAAATCCATACAGGTCTTCGGCAGGGAGATAGATTATCTCCATTGTCGTTTAATTGTGTGCTGGAAAAAGTTATGAGTCAATGGAATAAGGTTTGTCCAAGATTATTTGGAAAGTTTTCCATCAAAAAGAGTTCCAACCACCCACAAAGCCACAAAAGGGCAGCCTTTATAAGTTACGTAAATAGAGCTGTTAAAACCCCCATGTCCAAAGAAGATTATCAACATGAAATCGACGTCATTTTCCAAATTGCAGAAGCCAATGGTTATAACCGATCCGAAATTGTAAGTATCATCAATAAACTTAAAAATAGGCCTAATTCTCATCTTACCCCTTTAAAAAAAGAAAAATCGCACTTTGCAGTGTTCACATACATCAATCGAAACACATACGATGTAACTAACGTTTTAAAGAAATATAACGTCGAAATCGCTTTCAAAACTAATAATAATAACCATAAAATTGTTTACAATTCCGGTAAAATTAATATTACGAACAAGTACCAGTCATCGGGAATCTATAAACTTAATTGCCAGGAATGTGGTTCAAATTATCTAGGTCAAACCGGACGTAGCTTCCACACAAGATACCATGAACATGTTAATGCCACAAAACATAAAAAAATTTCAGCCATGGGAAACCATACAAAAGAAACAGGCCACAAATTCACAAGCATAGAGAAAGACATGGAAATTATTCACTACGTAAAAAAAGGGGCTATTATGAATGTTCTTGAACAGATTGAAATAGATATCGCACAGCGCTTCAACCCAGGACTTAATCTCAACGAAATTAATTTTGACGCCAATATTTTATTTGAGAATATACATAAATTTTTCCCCAAGACAAGAATACGTAATAAACCTCTTTCTATTGACGTTCATTCTTCTCAACCCCCCAACATACAACCCACAATTCATTTCCCCCCATAGATTAATTCATCCTAAAGAAGGCGCACGGCCACGCTGTACCGTAAGAATGCCAATAGCCCGGCCTCCCCTCCTTTGTTCCCCTCTCTCCGTATACCGGCAGACGTGTCACATGCGCGACCTTGCCCGCTAAGTCCCGCACAACAGCACAACAGTTCGCAGTCAGTAAGCTCCAACACAACATGGGTAAGTCTAAGCCATTCGCTCGTCAATTAGTCGAAATAAATCTGCATGTGTTTCTGAGAAAGACGTTTCGCTCATTCTAGCCCCCGCATAGGAAAGGCGGTCCACTAAATTCAACTTCCGGGCAGGAACGAGCAGCAAACTATTAGTGCCAATTCACCCTGTAAGTTTAAAGTTTTGATTTCTCAATATTTAATCTTAACCTAAGAGCATCTGCCATTACTAAAGCTTAAATTATTATCTTTGCAGTTAAGTTACGCATGCTACATTATGCGCCAACCTTGCTCGGTCCAGGGACAACATATTGAACAGGTGGCAATCTCCGCTCATTCACTACACAAGCCAGGCGGAATATTTATTTTGGCATAGGCCAAAGTATGTCAAGCCCCAGACTCGCCAGCTTATCTGGGTCACCAAACAGAACTGTATCGGCGTGACTAACAGATAAGTCAGATTCACTCAGCAAAATGGACACTTGTCACCATTAAAAACAATCAGCATGTAATACTTTTTAATTTGTGTATGGATGACATGAAGAGGTGTTTTATCGTTTCAGTGTTTCTTTCTCTCTCCAAATGTGTATTTTAGTGTTGTTTTAATGTATCTAATACCGTTAAGCATTTTAAGAGTGTTGTTCTATTATAAATGCATGTCTTTTTAATGGATGTTTTTGGAAATTAATCAAGGCTGAAGAAGGGCCCAGGTATGGCCAGAAACATGTCCTAGAAATAATAAAACTGTGAAAATTTTTGTAATAAATTGTATTGATTGGGCAGAGAATCAACAACCCCATTCGATAAGGTTTGTCCACCGAATGTTAAGATTGGAAAAAATATTCGACTAAATCGTCTCGCTTTTGCAGATGATCTAGCATTATTAGCAACTAGTATCGAAGAAGCTAAATTTCAGGTAGAGGAATTGGAACGATTAGCAGCAAAGGTTGGGTTGAAAGTTTCTTTTGAGAAAACAGAAATGATGCCATCTTTTCAAGTTGACACATCACATATTGTACTGCATAATGCCCAGAAAATAAAGATTGTGAAAAAATTTTAATATCTTGGTGAAGCTACGATAGGCCTAGCAAGCCAGTAGTGGATATCATATTTGCTTTCAAACCAGGAACAGGCCTCGGAAAGGACGGATGCAAACGATGACGACCCAGATATGCTAATGGACTACGAGTTGGGACATTAAACATACAGACACTGACAGAAAAAGTGGAGGAGATTGTAGATGTGATGGAGAGAAGAAAACTGGATGTACTGGGCTTGGCAGAAACAAGATGGAAAGGAGAAGGTCGCAGAGAACTGAGGAAAGGGTACCGATTGTACTGGAGTGGGAACAGTGAAGGAAGGAGCAGCGGAGTAGGAGTAGGAGTAGTTGTGAGAGATGGAATGAAGGAAGAGGTAAAGGGAATAAGTGACAGGATCATGAAGATCAGAGTAACTGTAAAGGGAAGAAGCCTGAAGATAGTCCAGGTATATGCCCCTCAAGTTGGATGTACAGCTCAAGAGAAGGAAGACTTTGAGGAGGAGCTACAACAGCAGTTGAATGGTCAGAGCATCATTGTCATGGGAGATTTGAATGCACATGTAGGAAGTGAAAGGCAAGGATATGAAAATGTATTGGGAGCAGAAGGATGGGGTAGCAGGAATGAAGAAGGGAGAAAGTTGCTGGATTTTTGCAAGAGAAACGGTTTAGTGGTAGGCAACTCCTGGTTCCGGAAGAAAGCCACAAGGTAACGTGGTACAGCAGTGATTTAACAAAGAAATCTTTGGTAGATTACATGCTGTACGACTGGGAAATGAAGAGAAGTGTCAGAGATATAAAGGTAATACCATCAGAGGCCTTAGATAGCGACCACAGAATACTTGTAATGAACCTGAGAGTTGTTAAGGATAGCAAGAGGACCGAGTACCAGGAAAGGAGAATCAAAGTATGGAAACTCAAGGAAAAGGAAGTGAAGGAAGAATTCCAGAAGATAATAAGGGAAAGGATGTCAACAGACAATCCTAAAACAGGGGAAGAGGAATGGAAGCAATTCAAAAACACAATGGTGGAAGCTGCAGTGGCAGTATGTGGAAGAACAAGCAACAGAAAGCGGTGTAAAGAGACACCATGGTGGAATGAGAGAGTAAAAGAAGCTGTGGGAAGGAAGAACAAGGCTTTCAGAGTGTGGTTCCAGGAAAGAACTGATCTGGCAAGGGAAGATTATAAGATAAAGAAGAAAGAAGCAAACAAGATTGTCGCAGAGGAGAGGAAGAAGTGGATGGTAAAGTGGACAGAGATGATGGAGGAAGACAGCAGAGGAAATAAGAAAGTACTTTATGGGATGGTCAAAAGTAAGAGAAGAGGTCTGCGAGAGGATGTGGTAATGATGGACAAAAACGGAAATGAGGTATGAGCCATGTTTAACATCTCTCTTTTCTTTATTTTCTTTGGCGGCCGTCTCGGTTGACTCAGACGCCATGTGAGATACTTTCTGTCCGGACGTGCCTTGAGGCTCTCCGCCTTATTATTTAAAATGTATTGTTTTCCTTTTTATTTAACATTGTTATTATGCCGAAGCCTTCCATTTACTCATGTAAGTAATACATCTAACCTTGTGTCCACTATGCTCATTTCCTAAATTTAACCTTTCTTTTTGATCTTCGTCGTGTGCTTGGATTTGCTGTGGAACCAATCGTAATGGCGGTCTCCTGTTTTATTTTGTTTGAGTCTTCGTTTAACCTTTTATTTGTGCCGTGAAATATATCTGCGAGTGATTTTGTGAGTGTATGTTTTTCTTGCTGCCAGGTGCATTGAAGTTGTTTTGATTTGGGCATATCTTCGAATGGGTCTCCCGTGGTTTGTGGACGTTGGCGTTTCGACCATTCTCCCAACACGAGGCATGACACCATATATTTTAGCCCTTATGTTTTCCCTTCATTCCATGCTTCGGGCAACTGGATCACGGCGGTAACTTTAAGTAGGCCTTACCGTATTCAGCTCGAACTCGGAACATAAGTTGGGGACCATATAGGTTTAGCATGTTTGGCTAGACTACCTACAAGCACGAGTTGCTTTGTGTTTTATTTCTGCATCGTCGGCCGGCATTTTGTGTGTTTGATTGCGTGTATGTATCTTGATATATTTCACGGACACCTGACGTCATTTGTTTCTCCTTGTAGTATCTTTGGTTTTGGCATTTCTTTTCTCTGGGGACTGCCAGCTCGATCGCATCCCCATTGCTCGCCACAGCCTTTGCGACACACACACAGCCGCTTGTTTTATCTTTGCTATGCTTGTTATTTGTGGTCGTCATGACAACCATCCATATCTAGGCTGAGAAGTGATTGTTGTTGACCAGCGACCGTCTCCATTGCCTCTTGATCATTTACTTCCTCCCTTTTTACATCGTTTTCACGGAAGTGAGCACAGGTATGAATTTAATTTGTTAACGTTATTTACTATCGTAAGTTATTTATTGTTTATAATCATCCTTCCCGTTTGAAAGTGACTTTATTTGACCCCTAGGTGAAGGGTATTCTTTTTTGTGGGTGTTATTCTGGCCGGGTTTCTTTGTGTGTTCGGTTTCAATTCATTAAATTTCCATTTCTTTACCCATGTGTCTTATTTAGTAGTGTTTGGCGATCGGGCTGCTCTCTCTCTCTCTCTCTTCAAACCTAGGCCTAACGTATTCTAGCTTTCTAGCACCAGGAGGGTATTCCTACCACTCGTCGTGGGACCACCTTCACGGAGTCTGGAGTCGCTCGGCACATCTGGCCTGCAAGTACGGGCCCAGCACAGGTCAGAAATTAACATCTATTTCCACTGCGTACTCCTTTCTTTTCTAGTTGGTTCCAGTGATGCAGCTAGGAGGCACGCCAAGAATATGTTTATTTTAAGAGGGCGGTGCAGATGGTAGCAGAGCGTGGTTAAGTCTCCTGGTCGCTTAGCCATATCCATTGGATTTTAATATTTCGCTGCATATTTTTCAATGTTGTTTTTATTCTGTTTCATGTTCCTTATTGCATACTATGCAAACAAATATTAAGAGTCAATGTGAACTTCCAAGGAGTATCGACCATAAAAATAACAAACTGTAAGGAGAGTGCAATGAGTTGGACCCTATCAACGAACCCCAGCATTGGTAATGTACTAAACATCCCTACTTCTTGTTTCGTACTCATTTCAGGCGCAGGACGGAGGCAAGACATTTGTAGTTATTGTTTTGAATTGTAGCTAGCAGTACTTCTGTAGTTTAGCCATGTATTCTCTCCCAGGTTGTAACGTGAAGAAGGAACTCATCCAGTCTGACGATGATCTGCTATCGTTTGAAAGTGTCTGTGGGAAAGACACTAATCCATTGACTGAGGTGAAAGGCCATCGCAAGGGAGGCGTAGCCAATATAGTGTCCAAGTGGGGAATTTCATTTTCTGGTGAACTGGGAGTTTCGTCTGTATTTGAGTTCTTAGACAGGGTCAGTGAACTCTGCCATTGTTATGACCTCGAACCAGACGACATTGTTGTCTGCCTACCGTTATTGTTGAGTGGCTTAGCTTTAAAATGGTATCGACTTACCAACAGATCTTTCATCTCGTGGGTTGATTTCTGTAAGTCAATAAAGGAGCGGTTTACGACTTATGATTTTGAACATGACGTGAAGGCTGAAATTCATCGCCGTACCCAGGGTTTGGAAGAGCCTGTAGACGATTTTGTTACTGGGCTAATGACTTTAATAAGTAGGTTGTCGCAGCCCCTTCCCCTTATTGAAACTGTTGATATTGTGTATAGAAATCTAGCACCTGAGTACAAGTCTTTCATACGCCGGTCCAGTGTGTATAGTGTGGCTGACATTGTTGATCAAGGACGTGAATGCGAGTTCAATCGGCGCCTGCGCAAGTCATATGTACCCCCACCCCTCCCCTCTGACAGTTTGTTTCCAGAGACTGCATGCGCGCAATCCCAGATTCAGAGGACTGCGCACCCATCTTCAATATCTCGTCAGGAGGACCGGGCAGTTAACCGTCCCCACTCGCATATTGTCGGGAGTATTCCCAATGCTACTTCTTCTGCGAATCCCGCTCCTCAGGATCAACAGTTACCTCGAAACCCGAACATGTATAACCGTATAAAATGTTGGAATTGTGATCGTTTGGGGCATCATTTTAATTCCTGCCGTGCGCCCTCTCGTGTGTTTTGTCACACATGTGGTCTTCGTGACGTGACGCACATAGCCTGTCCTAGATGTGCTTCGCGTCAGGGAAACGAGCATGGGTCCCCGGTTTAGACCCGCCGGAGTGGCCATGCAATGAAGTTCGCCGGGAAATGAACATTTCCACGACTGGAAACTTCTGTCCTTGGGTCCCTGTAAGTGTTAAGAAATTGTCGATACCCGCTTTACTGGATTCTGGTGCTTCACGTTCATTTATTCAGCGCTCCATCGCGGAACAGCTTCCTGTTACTCAGATTTGTCCACAAGATGGGGGTTTGAAATTTTATTCTGCGGTGAAGTCATCTATTTCTGTTTCTAGCGTTGTAACATGTCATATTAAGATATGTGGTTATTCTTGGGATTGGAACTTCCATGTGGTGGATGACTTATCTACGCCTATGATCTTAGGTTCTGATTTTATGCACAAAGCAGGGTTGAGGCTTGATTTTTCGGATCATTCCTTCAGTTTTTTGTTTAAATCCAAGGAGCGGTTTCATTTTAATACTTGTGAAGCGAGTGTTCCTTGTAATTTTTCTGGTATCTCTGCTGTTCTAATCCCTCCTACTTTATTCACGAGTCAACGTGACGCTTTATCTGATTTGGTGAATGAATTTCCAGATGTTCTCACGTCGGAACTGGGTTCCGCTATCGGCTACGAGTGTCATATTGATTTGACTGATGAGGTTCCAGTTAGGTCGGCGCCATTTTCTTGCTCTCCACCCAAACTCATTGCCATGAGAGAATATATTCATGATCTTAAGGCACGCGGTGTTGTGAGCCCTTCTAAGTCTTCTTATGGTAGTCCAGCATTCCTGGTGCCTAAGAAAGAGGGTACTTTTCGTTTAGTAGTTGATTATCGTCGACTCAATTCTAAGGTGGTGTTCGACAACTTTCCCCTTCCAACTCTGGAGAGCGCTTTTCAGCATTTTCACGGGGCGAAGTACTATTCCGTCCTAGATTTGAACTGTGCATATTATCAAATTCCTCTCGATCCCGAGAGCCGTAAGGTAACTGCGTTCTCCACTCCGTTCGGCCTTTTTGAGTTCAATAAGTTACCCATGGGCATTTCTATCGGCGGACAAGTATTGAGTAGGGTTTTGGATGAGTTATTTGGAGATTTAAAGTATTCATCTGTGTTTAACTATCTTGATGACCTCGTGATTTACAGTCAGTCTTTTGAGGATCACCTGATCCATTTACGTGAAGTCCTATGTCGTCTTCGCAGAGCCGGACTCACTGTTAACCCGGACAAAATCTCTTTGGCTTCGAAGCAAATCAAATTTTTAGGTCACATTCTTTCGGATGTGGGCATAGAAGTGAACCCTGAGCGTGTCCAATGTATCCAAGAGTTCCCTACTCCCACGAATGTGAAAGCAGTCCGACGTTTTGTGGGAATGGCGGGCTTTTACAGTAGGTTCATTAAGGGCTTTTCGGACATTTCAGCGCCCCTGAATTATTTGAAGAAGAAGAATGTACGATTCGTGTGGGGCCCCGACCAGTGTCTCGCCTTTGAGAAATTGAAAGAATGTCTTTCTTCTGCTCCCGTCCTTCGAACTCCGGATTTTGGGAAAGATTTTATGTTACATTGTGATGCGAGTGATGTCGCAGTTTCTTGTGTGCTTAGTCAGCAGGTGAATGGTAATTTGGCACCCATCGCTTTTGCCAGTCGGATGCTTAATGATTGCGAACGCCGGTATTCCACTTTCGAGAAAGAAAGTCTGGCTGTCGTATTCGGCTGTGAACGTTTCAGATCTTTTCTAGAACATCGGCATTTCATAGTGTATACCGACAATGAAGCTCTGTCCTGGATGCGCTCGCATGTCAAAAAATTGGGACGTATAAATCGTTGGATTCTTCGTCTATCCTCTTTCAGCTTTGACATCATTCACGTCAGAGGCAGTGAAAATGTTGTAGCGGATTGTTTGTCACGCATGTTTGAGGAACCTCCTCCCATTGTTGAGATCCCCGAGCCAGTGAATCTTCTCCAACAAATTCCATGGTCTTTTACTGACATCCGTACGTACCAAGCAGATGACCCATTTTGTGTCACATTGCGTGAAAAAATTCTCGGGAAAGATCCTGGTGTATCTGAGTTTTCATTGCGCAATGATGTTATAGTGCATACCGCTCCTCGATCTTCGAAATGTAGGATTTTCGTGCCAGAGAATATACGAAGTATGCTCTTGGCGTATTTCCATGAATCCTGTTTTGGATTACATTTAGGTATGACGAAGACTTTCCATAAAATCTCTCAGGAATTCTTCTGGCCTCATTTGAAAGCGGATGCTTTTGCTTTCGTCCGAAAATGCGTTACGTGTCAACGTTCTAAGCCTGCAAAGAATTCCCGCATTGGACTTCACCACGCTGACACGATGTCATATCCTAATGAGCGCCTCTTTATAGATTATTTTGGTCCCCTAGTTAGGTCATCTTCTGGTCATAAAGCTATACTTACTGTCGTTGATGGATTTTCAAAATTTGTATGGTTATTTCCTGTCAGGGAAATCACGACACGTACCACTGTTAGGCTTTTGACCAATCATATTTTTGGTGTTTTTGGTCCTCCAAAGTTTTTAGTGTCCGATAACGCGAGCGTTTTCCGGTCCAAGTCTTTTAGATCAATGTGTTTTTCTTGGGGAATTGATCATGTCTTTTTGGCACCCTACCACCCTCAGCCAAATCACGTTGAAAGGTTTCATCGTAACTTGAAGGCTTGCTTGAGTGCGTTCCACAACGCAGATCAGTCACGTTGGGACGCAAATCTTCAGTTTTTCTCCTTAGGATTTAACACTGCTCTTCATGAATCGACGAATTCTACCCCTTCGGAATTGTTTTTAGGAAGGCGTATTGTTGATCCACTTCAGCTTCAGTGGAAAATAGATTATCTGGCTGCGCCATCCCGCCGTACCTCAGTCAAAGAAAAATGGGAAGTTGCTGTACGGCATCTGAAAAGGGCACGAGATCGCGTGGCGTCTCGCTATAACAAGGGTAGGCAACCTGTTTGTTTTCAGGTGAATGACGACGTGCTAGTGCGCCTGCACCCACAGAGTTCGGCCAAGAATAAGGAGTCAGCTAAGTTAATGCTTCGCTGGAGCACGCCCAAAACTATAACTAGATTTTTAACACCTGTCACTGTTGAATTGATCTCCAAGGAGAATCCCACCGACGTATCCAGAGCTCACATATCTCAATTGAAACCATTTATTGTGTAACCTTCTTATTTTCTGTGATTAATGTTGTCCTTTTTCTGCGTAGGTTAGCAGATCATAATTTGATTATATTATTCAAGGAAGCTAGTATCCATATGGCGTCTCCTTGGCCTGCCTATTATTGAACCAATTTTGACCGAGGCAGAGCCAAGCACAAATTTACGAGCTCAAGAAAGAAAATAATACAAGAAGAAATAGGCCTACATACTCTGTGTAACTTAATATTTATTGTAAAGATATGTATTTTTGCGAACTCGGCCAGTAGAGAATTTATATTCTATAAATAATGGACACATTATATCGCTTCTTTGTTATTTTAATACGTCACTTTCATGATGGGTATAAGGAGAATGGCAGACTTCGGCGTCAAAGGGCGAAAGTCTTTTGTTTATGATTTTCGTCCGTGTCTCTATCTACTTTTCTTGTCATTGTAACGCGCAGGCGAACCGTAATACCATTATGACAAGCCCAGGGATCGTCAAAGGAACGCGCGCCTTTGGGGACCCCGAAGGAGTTCTGTCCTGTTATTGCGATCGCCGAAGCGATCTGATTATTTTTATATATTACTTCTTTTTATAACTGTATTCTTTCTGATATGGCTCAATTGCTTAAGTGATTGTTATATCGATCACCCTCCCCCCTCATATTTTGTGTACTGTTATAGTTGTTGACAAACCACCTGTGTGATAAGGATGTTGTGTATTTTGGAACACTTGGGACATGATTGATTTCAAAGCGGTGGTGCTTAGTGATGTAAAAAGAAAAATATTTTATTATTATAAATAATTTTTCTTTTGGGGGGTGGTGTGGATCCTGAGCCATGTTTAACATCTCTCTTTTCTTTATTTTCTTTGGCGGCCGTCTCGGTTGACTCAGACGCCATGTGAGATACTTTCTGTCCGGACGTGCCTTGAGGCTCTCCGCCTTATTATTTAAAATGTATTGTTTTCCTTTTTATTTAACATTGTTATTATGCCGAAGCCTTCCATTTACTCATGTAAGTAATACATCTAACCTTGTGTCCACTATGCTCATTTCCTAAATTTAACCTTTCTTTTTGATCTTCGTCGTGTGCTTGGATTTGCTGTGGAACCAATCGTAATGGCGGTCTCCTGTTTTATTTTGTTTGAGTCTTCGTTTAACCTTTTATTTGTGCCGTGAAATATATCTGCGAGTGATTTTGTGAGTGTATGTTTTTCTTGCTGCCAGGTGCATTGAAGTTGTTTTGATTTGGGCATATCTTCGAATGGGTCTCCTGTGGTTTGTGGACGTTGGCGTTTCGACCATTCTCCCAACACGAGGCATGACACCATATATTTTAGCCCTTATGTTTTCCCTTCATTCCATGCTTCGGGCAACTGGATCACGGCGGTAACTTTAAGTAGGCCTTACCGTATTCAGCTCGAACTCGGAACATAAGTTGGGGACCATATAGGTTTAGCATGTTTGGCTAGACTACCTACAAGCACGAGTTGCTTTGTGTTTTATTTCTGCATCGTCGGCCGGCATTTTGTGTGTTTGATTGGGTGTATGTATCTTGATATATTTCACGGACACCTGACGTCATTTGTTTCTCCTTGTAGTATCTTTGGTTTTGGCATTTCTTTTCTCTGGGGACTGCCAGCTCGATCGCATCCCCATTGCTCGCCACAGCCTTTGCGACACGCACACAGCCGCTTGTTTTATCTTTGCTATGCTTGTTATTTGTGGTCGTCATGACAACCATCCATCTCTAGGCTGAGAAGTGATTGTTGTTGACCAGCGACCGTCTCCATTGCCTCTTGATCATTTACTTCCTCCCTTTTTACATCGTTTTCACGGAAGTGAGCACAGGTATGAATTTAATTTGTTAACGTTATTTACTATCGTAAGTTATTTATTGTTTATAATCATCCTTCCCGTTTGAAAGTGACTTTATTTGACCCCTAGGTGAAGGGTATTCTTTTTTGTGGGTGTTATTCTGGCCGGGTTTCTTTGTGTGTTCGGTTTCAATTCATTAAATTTCCATTTCTTTACCCATGTGTCTTATTTAGTAGTGTTTGGCGATCGGGCTGCTCTCTCTCTCTCTCTCTTCAAACCTAGGCCTAACGTATTCTAGCTTTCTAGCACCAGGAGGGTATTCCTACCACTCGTCGTGGGACCACCTTCACGGAGTCTGGAGTCGCTCGGCACATCTGGCCTGCAAGTACGGGCCCAGCACAGGTCAGAAATTAACATCTATTTCCACTGCGTACTCCTTTCTTTTCTAGTTGGTTCCAGTGATGCAGCTAGGAGGCACGCCAAGAATATGTTTATTTTAAGAGGGCGGTGCAGGTACACAACAAAGAGACACTCAAGACAGTGTGGAAAGAGTACTTTGAGGATTTGCTGAATCCAAATGGTCATAGGGAGGAAGACAATGTATTGGAAGATGGAGAAGACAACACAGGAATGGAAAAGGACCTGACTTGGAGAGAACTGGAAATGGCTATAGACAAGATGAAAGGAGGAAGGGCACCAGGTGTGGATGAAGTGAGTGTTGAAATGGTGAAGGCAGCAGGGGAGGTTGGGAAACAGTGGCTGTACCGTGTGATGAGGGTGATATGGAAGGAGAAAAAGATCCCAGAAGATTGGAAGAAAGGATTAATTGTCCCAATATTTAAGAAAGGAAGCAGAAAGGAGTGCAGAAATTACAGGGGAGTCACACTCATACCTCACTGTGCCAAGATATATGAAAAGATATTAGAAAGTAGAATATGAGCCAAAGTGGAGAGAAAATTGAGAGAGGAGCAGTATGGATTCAGACCTGGGAGATCAACAGTGGATCTCATATTTTCAGTGAGACAGCTCCAGGAACACCACTACGAATTTGGAGAGGATCTGTTGATGGCCTTCCTGGACATCGAAAAGGCCTATGATAGTGTGTGTAGGGAGAAGGTTTGGAAAGCAATGGAAAACATGGGAGTGGAAAAAGAGACTGTAGGCAGAGTGAAGGAGATGTATTGTGGAAGTGTGAGTTGTGTGAAAGTTGGAGGGGAAAGAACAGACTGGTTCAGACAAATGAGTGGCCTGAAACAGGGTAGTGCGCTGTCACCCCATTTATTGTGGTTATGGACGAGGTAATGACACGGATAGCAGGAAAGATAGGAGAAGATAAGAGGAAAGCAATGGTGTTTGCAGATGATCTCATGGTCTGGGGAAACAAGGAGGAGGAAATTCAGGAGCAACTGAAGGCTTGGGAAGAAACAGTGGGAGAGTACGGATGGAAGTTCAACATTAGTAAATGTAAGATCCTGTTAACGACCAGGAAAAAGGACAGACCAATGAGTGGGATAACACTTGGAGGTGGACAGCTGAAGAAGGTGGAAAGTCTCAAGTACTTGGGAAGTATAGTGGAGGAAAATGGGAGAAATGACAAAGAGATTACGGAACGTGGCAGACAGGCAGAAGCATTTCTGAGAAGCATTAGGAGCTTAGTGTGGAATAAAGATGTCCCACAAAAAAGCAAGGAAGTGTTATACAGAAGCTACTATATCCCGATACTGACCTATGCTTCAGAAACATGGACAATGAAGAAAAGAGACATAAGCAGAATACAGGCAGGTGAAATGAAGTTCCTGCGAAGTAGGATTGGAGTAACAAGAAGAGACAGGGTGAGGAATGAAAAGGTCAGGGAAATGGTGAAAGAGGAGCCCTTGCAAGGTAGGATTGAGACATCAAGACTGAGGTGGTATGGACACTTAAAGAGAATGGATGAGAAGAAGATTCCCAAGAGGATACATGAGATGCAGATGCAGAAGAAACGACCAAGGGGAAGACCAAGAGATAGATGGCTGAAAGGAGTGGAGGAATGTGTCAAGAAGAGAGGCGAGGACTGGACCAGAGTGACAGCGGAGAGGTGGTGGGAAGAAAGAACTAAGTGGCGAGGCTTATGTTCCAAACAGACCCAGCCTGGGGCTGGAAACTGTACAAGATGATGATGATGATGATGGTGAGATCATCACTTGGAATGCCAATGAAAGAGCATCAATAGATAGTAGAACACTAAAATTGCGACAAGCACAACAGATTACCTGGCCAACATACAAGAAACAGTCTCTTTCGATTAATCCTAAACTTCGACATTATTTCTCCGTCATTAAGCCAGAAGCAACACATGCAAGTGAAACTTTATTTAAACTAAACACCCGATCAACAACTGACAAACTACAGAAGGTTGATAGACGGATTCTTCGGACAATACTCAATAAAAAACACCAGGTTGAAGGCCAGTGGAGACTTTTGCCCAATTCAATACTTTACAAGGAAAATGAATCTATCATTGACACGATGCGAAAACAAAGGATCGCGTTTTTTGGATACTTATACCGCTTGCCAAATACTAGACTCCTGAAACAACTATTTGACTTCGTTTGGAACAGTAAAACAAAAATCACATGGTGTAAAGAAATACAAATGGATATAGACGAATTGAAAATAACTCAACATCAAATTGAACATAGAGAGGAGAAACGGCTTCTGAATAACAAATACACTCGACTAACATTCAAAATTTCGCAGCGTAAGAAATATGTTATATCAGCAGAAGAACGAGCTGCAAGATCTTCCAGAATGAAGAAGTATTGGGAAAGGAAAAAATTATCAAGAATTAAGAACTGAACTTATTATTTGAAATATTGGAAGACTTTGTATATAAGGTTTGATTTTGGTGCTCCAATGTGGGCGTAAACAGTGTAAATAAATAATAAATAGAATAGGTGATAAACAACATCCTTGTCTCACTCCTTTCCCCAGTCCTATTTCTTCTATCATTTCTTCTCCAATTTTAACTCTTACTTTTTGGTTTAAGTAATCAACAACAACAGCAACAAACAAAATTAGTCTCAATCCACACACTATAGATACCTCCAGTTCATAGAGCTCTCTCTCCATGAGCTACAGTCTAATGAACAAGGTATCCCTGCAATTAATACCTGATAGAGCAAAACTGCATGAACTCTCTAGCGAAGAGGGTAGTGGAGGGGGTCACTGCTGCTGTGCTCCTGGGAGACACTAACGTGCAATACTGTTACAGTAGTAACCGATGTGAACATTTCCATAGCAACAAGTGAATTGAACGTTCCTCCCATCCAAACCACGCTGTTGCACATGGACTCACCGAAACGGAACTCGTTGATTACGCATATGCAATTGGGTAATAATTGCATTATAGCACAGTATTCAAATTACGGTATATTATTGGATACATGGAAATTATTTGGTGGTTATGTTATAACTATGTAATTTTGTAGTTTATTTTGTTGCCCTTCATCTTCATTTTATTTTCCAGTGATCTGGGTCTGTCAATTTCCCACCTTAATTGGCCCTTGCCTACCTTTGGTTGTGGCAAACTCATCATACAAATAGCCTAAATTTGATAGTGTGTGAGTCGAGGCCTCGGATGGAGGTCCTTGATTCATGCCCCGACCCTGATCACTGGAACCGGGAAATTAAGAAGAAGAAGAAGAATGTCATACTAAGTAGCATCAAAATAAAATAGCTTATTTTTAATCTCTCCCTTTCCCAAAATATCTTTGCAAAGTCTGCGTCTATAGTACCCTCCGCTTCACCAATTTCGAAACTAAAAATTTAGGAAATACAGTATTTCTGAAATGTTTTCTGTCTAAATTATTTAAAAATAATAAAATCAGATCTGTTACCAATTTTGATTAATCATCATCATCATCATCATTTCCCCTTATCCAGCTCCTGCCGGGTCGGGGTATTTATGGCACTTCTCCACTTTCCTCTTTCCTTACACCATTCTTCTTCCACGATCTTGTCCCAGTCCAGATTTCTTTTTCTCACGCTGTTCCTCACTGAATCGATCCACCTTGTTCTAGGTCTTCCTCTTGCTCTCTTACCCTTGCGCTTTGCCTCCAGCATCTGTCTTGGTATTCTATTTTCCTCCATCCTCTTTACATGTCCAAACCACCTTAGTTTATTCTTCTCAATTCTCTCATTTAGTTTTCCCATCCCAACTTCCTTCCTAACATCTTCATTCCTCACTCTGTCTTTCCTGTCTTTCCTATCATACTTCTTAGAAATTTCATTTCACTGGCTTGGATTCTACTCTCTTGCCTGCTCGTCAGGGTCCAAGTCTCAGCTGCATAAGTTAATATGGGTACATAGTACATTTTATACATTACCTCCTTGCTTTTCCTTGGTACTTCCTTATCCCAAACAAGTTTTCTTACACTTTGATAGAATGCATTGCTCTGCTGTACCCTCCTGCCAATCTCCATGTCCAACCTACCAGTTTGCATCAATTCACTTCCTAGGTATTTGAACGTGTCCACAATTTCCAAACTCTGACTTCCAATTTTCACAGTGCCCTTTCCTTGTCTTTCCCCTCTTGTCATCACCATGGTCTTGCTTTTCTCTATACTGATTTTCAGGCCATACTTCTGAATATTTTCGTTCAGTGCATCTAGTTGTTTTTGCACTTCTTCGGTGTTCCTTCCCCAGACCACAATATTGATTAATTTTGATTAATATGAAAAATATTTCTCCCCTTTCTTTTGTAGGAATGCCATTGTTCTATAAAGAAAAGATTAAAATGAGATAGAGGTATGTAACAGATCCGATTTTATTATTTTTAAATAATTCAAACAAAAAACAGTTTTGAAATATTATTGAATCTCACCTCTTTTATAAATTTCATTTTTACTTGTTGAACTATTTCTCTCGACAACACAAAAAATTGTTGTTTTACCTCTATCTTATAATTTCACAAACTTGCGACTTCATACTTGTCTCTATTTATAAATATTAATTTTGGTGCTGAAGGTTGTAACCGAATTTATTCAGTTACAGTAGCTCACCCTCGGGTTTTGCTTCGCGCAGTTAGTTTGGGGTATTTTATTCGTATCTTATTATATTGGGTTAACGTGGGGTTGCAGAGGTGATTTTATTGTGCCTGTGTGTGTTTTTGTGGACAGATTCATCTTTGGATGGTCCGGACCACCTAGGATCACTGTTTATTAATTATCGTTTTTTTGATATTTGATATTATAAAATACGGGGTTTTGCGATTTATTACGTTTTGGGAATAAGGATATAAGACTGGATTAAGTAGAAGCATTATTTCATTTTGGTTTGGGGTTAATGGCTTTATTTTGACCTAGTAATGTTAAATGTTAGATTTGTGGCTGTACTATAAAGGTACAACGATTGGTATTTTCGAGTGCTGGAAATGTGACATACCCGGAGAAGACGGGCAGTAATTCGGCCTGTGTGGGATTACCTAGGCTATTTATGGCATGAACTCCCATGAACTTCGTGTGGAAACTACTGTGTGATGTCAGTGTGGATTTTGACTGTCTGATGTTCATGTGTTGATACGGATGATCCGCTAGGAGCGGGCCACGCACAAATTAGTTCCGGCAGAAACTTTGGGGTTATGTAGCCTTACGCCAGTGCATATAATGGCGTGTCTGGTGTTCTGAGTTCGTCTTATTGCTTTATCGGCAGAACACTGATCTACTAACGCCCAGGGTCGTTTTACATGACATGGTTTCCGTAACGAACAGTTAGAGATCGTCTTCTTGCTTTTACAGCGAAAGTCCGTTTGTCTACTTGCAATTTAGTGTCGTTATTACTCGATCATGGTATCATAATACGAACGAGCAGTGGCTAATTTTAGCTATCCACTGAGCTCTTACGGGCTATTGGAGGCTACGTGCATTTCATGGGTCTATCCATACCATGGGCTGTCGGTAATAACTTACCACGCCTAAAAGGATAATTCAGTCGTAAACATTTCATCGAAGTCATGCGAGAATGGAGACGTGAACGTGCCGTTCGAGAAGAAAGAAAGTAGTGTGAACCAGTCTAACGTGTGTAGATATTTTGTGTACGGACGGTACAGTGTATATACGTAGGTGGCTGTTATGCCTGGGTCTGATATGGCCGTAAGTGTTTTCCTGCTCTCAGAGCCTAAATTCAGTGGCAGGGTACTGTATCAAGTTTTAGCACGAGTGTATGAAGGGTATTTTGTGTTGTATATTATGTATATATGTGTATAGTACAGCCAATAGATTATCTCTTTAAAATTCATGTGTGTTTATATTCCTGTCTTGCATGAACCTGGTACATCAGCAAACGCATGCCAAATGCCCTACACCTGGGATGAGGAGTTTCATAGTCGGGGCAACAGTTGTGTAACGTATTTTATCCTATTTTATTCAGGAAGACCCATATGGTCGACCTTGGCGCCCATTCAAAGTCGGGAAGTATTGTTAAAATCACTTGTGGCCTGTATTTAAAGGCAGTAAATTCTGTAGTTTTGTGGTAATGAGGGTAGTTAAAGTTAAATCAACTCCAGCGAGGAGGGTGAGAGTGTTTCAAGGTCATAATATGACCAAAACTGGTTGTTTAGAAAACATCTCTACATAGTATTAAACAAAGACCCCGATTCTTGGATGTAACGGGTAATCCCGGAAACCACTGGTTGGATTTTGATGCGGTTTTGAGCAATCTGTAAAGAATTTCTCAAGGAAGGTTTCTGGAGGAAAAAAGTCATTTATGACCGAAGGATGCCAAGCAATAACTACCGTATTTGCTCGCGTATAACTCGCCCCGCGTATATCTTGCACCCCCCTTTTTTTTTTTTTTTTTTTAAATTTCAGGAAAAAATAAGTACTCGCATATATCTCGCATTCATTACTGACGCCGTCATATAAATGACCGTAATAACCTTCAGGTAGAAACACGTTCGATTTAGCTCGCCACAACAGTCGTCATTGTACAGGAACTTACCCGAAGCGATACTAACAGGAAGAGCGAGCAACAACGAGTTGATCCGAACGTCAATATGAGCCGATTAGGGATCGAGGGGCCGCGTGCAAGCATACGGCGCAGCGTGAGTGTTGGCACGCTGTACATCGTTCGCCACGTCGTCGGCTGCGGTTGGCTATATTCGCCGCCTTGAGACACGTTCGAATTAGCGATTAGCGCGCCACAACAGTTGCGCAAGTAGGCCTACTGATACATCGCAGAGAAACGCAGTTCAGTCTTCTCGAATCTCAATGATTTCGTCTTTACTCATTGCGTCGCATCAGAGCTCGGCCACGTACAAGTATACAGCGCAGGGTGAGTGTTAGCACGCTGTACATCGTTCGCCGCGTCTTCGGCCGCGATTGGCTAAATTCGAGCACGCTCGTGCATGTAGCGAGGAATCGATATGGAAGATGATCGATCGTATCGATCGCTAAGCGTCCGCGCTCTAAATTCCTTTTCTGCCTTGAATCATCCTTAACGAGCGTATGACGTCTTTTTCCTAGGTTCTTAATGTCGCATAACCATAACGAATAGAAATGAATTGTGTCGACGGACATTGTTGTGAAGAGCTTCTTGAAGACGGGCATCGCATTGGACGGAAGTGAGGATGAAGCAGTATGGGATGATGACCAGGATGATGCACGCGAGAGTATCTCGGAGATTGGCAGCAGTGACGGCAGTGACAATGAATAGGGCGAGTACAGTATGCCAGTTGCCATGTTTCAATAATGCAAATTTTGTGTTTTTTCGGGAATACGGTCATTCCCCGCGTATATCTTGCACCGAAAATTTTCACACATATTTTCGGTCAAAAAAGTGCGATATATACGCGAGCAAATACGGTATTACAGTGAATAGAGTCGAAGAAAAACCTGCCGTCCATGCGTCTTTTAGGCTATATATCTATATATATATCTATATATCTATATACAAAAATATCTATTCTACAAAAAAGTCTGCGACAGCATATCTCTATCTTTAATACATTGCCCACTATAAGTGTTTTTACGTTTTAATTTCTTCCAACAATCTCCATTTAGTGGAAATTTAAATTACTAGCTTCGGAGCGAGGCTAACACCCCAGCTTCGGCCAGCATCAAAATGTTGAGTTGTGTCGAGTTAAGACTTCAGAGAAGAGTAGGAGTTTCAGTGTTCACCTTGGCTTTTCGGAATTGCGTCTGGGACCTGTCGTTCCTGCATCTTTTAAGCTTACCCTGGGTATACCGTTACCGATACCGAGCAAAGCCGGTGCAGGTTGCTAGTTAATAATTTTATTGACTGAAGGTGTATTTTAGTTCTCTCTGAAAATGAAATATGTTGACATGAAACCTTCAACTAAAAATACACTACGGACTTAACAACTAACTTACATTTGAGTACTAGAAAAAGACAAGGATGAAAAGAAAAAAAAAGGAAGAAGGAAAAAAAATACATACAAAAGAAATGCCCTCAGCCGTCGAAGAACGAGGACCGAAGGACTCGGAATAAAAGTAGAGCTATGAAAGGCAGATAGAGGAGAAGATCCGCACAAGAGTCACTGAAAAAAGGGGAAAAACCAACCCAGCTCAGGAATCCCTCAGGGTCGCCATCTCCCAAACTCACCAGCTCTTGAGGGTGTAGCACTACCCAGGGTGCACCATAAGTAGTGGGGCTGCACACACCCTGCCCCCTTTAGGGCCTTGAGCAGAAGGCAGGAGGTATCTTGAAAAGAAAACCAAGAGGTATGACCCCTCGAAGAATGAAGGTATCATGAAAGATGAGACAAGGGCTAATTAAGGCGGTCAAAAGAAAAGACTCCCTAGGCCAAGGATATCCTAATACCGTCGGGTTTGGAAGGGAACAAGATTTGACCACGGGAGGTCAAGAGGAACCCAGCACAAGTGGAAGCCATGCCAAACTCACCAGGCGTGAGCCCTTGAGGGTGTAGAACTGTCCAGGGTACTCATGCATGGTGGGGCTAGACATGCCCAGCCCATTAGGGACTCGATCTGAAGGCACGAGATTTCATGAAACGACAGATATGAACCAAGGCCAATTAATTAAGGTGGTAAAATGGAAGAAGCCCTTGGCCTTGGATACCCTAATACCGTCAGGGACAGAAGAAAACACGAGTTGATCAAGGCAGGTCGACACGAAAAAATTGAAGGGAGAGCCTAGCACAATTAATTGGATTTAGCAGGGATCCCATCCTTCCAGTTGTGAGCCCCTGATAGGGCTTGGGACATCGTTGTCATCAACCCTGTGTAGTTGGGTGTGTGTTGAGCTTATCTGATAGCCTGTGTATAAGTGATGACAGTAGTAGTTTGTGTAACTATATTAGGAACAGGGATGAGGTAGGCACCCCTGGACTTGAAGTAAAGTACTATCCCGGCATTTGCTTGGAGGGCGGCTTTGGTGGCGTAGTCAGTAGCATGCTGAGCTTCTATGCCCAAGATCGCGGGTTTAAATCCGTCCGAAGTCGTCGGATTTTTTAAGAGCATTAAAAATCCCTCAGTATGCCTTCCTTCGGAGGGGAAGTAAAGCCGGCGGTCCCATGTCATAGATTTATCGCATGTTAAAGAACCTTCCACTAATTACACCTGTGTGAAGCTAAATTGGATAGGTTAAGAATGTAAAAAACGCTCTTAGGTCCCTACGTTCGTTGCCAAGAGCCGACTGCGGTGACGTCTGGTAGCTAAGTTCTGAACTAGTAGTCGTTGACGGTGGTGTTTGACGGCAAATGTAGGAACTACTTGAATTAAAACAGATACACACACTAATACAGTCATCACAATTATCACCGGTTATCAGACAGATTCTACACACACCCCAAGTACACGGGGCTACATGACCGTGTTGTCGCAGCCCCTAAACTTAAGAACCAACCATTTGCTTGGAGGGACTGTGGGAAAAACCCCAGGGTAAATCTACAATCAAGATAGCCGCTGTCAGCACCGGGATTCAAACCTGCGGCCTTTAGGCTTGCGTCAGCTGCCCTCGCGGCCGGGGTGTACGATTTAACTAGCACGGCTATGCCCCGGGGGTGAATATGAATGAATGAATGAATTGCTTTCTTCATATCAATACTTCAAACTCAGCTGATGTTACCTGTGTCCATTGCTCTGCAAGCATCTTCGTATCTCTTGGAGAGAGGAGACAGGGTCCACGAGATGACGCGAGACAGCAGCTCATTGTTGTCTGTTATGATGGAGACCGGGTCGTCAGGACATAATGCTGCTCCATCTTTGGTCAATAGCGCGAGGGTTGGCTCTGCACCTTCCAATCTGTCACACAGTTCCAACTAGGGTTCAGTTGAAATCCCTTATTTACACTTTACAGAGTTAACCAGAAGATCAAAATGAAAGTATGAGGGGAGAAATCACAATCCCATGATAACCTTTTAATGTATAATCAATAATCATACCTGTATTTTCTGTCCAGGATTTACGGTTTTACTATACTAGATAACACTTCGAAATAAGACACATACAGAAAAGAAGGAAATTCATGCACAGATAAATTGCTTATGCTGTACTTACTGATAATAATAATACAGTGGAACCTCGTTAGTACGTTTTTCAAAGGACTGAAGAATTTGAACGTCAAAAGCGGGAAAACGTACTACCGAAAAATGATAATTAAACCTCATTAAATTGTTTCAGTAAGGGAAAAGTAAAAAAAAAAACGCGTTAATCGGAAGTACATGCTATCGAATATACAATTAAACAACCTACAGAATTATTGTATTACAGATCTAATTTACACAGCACAGAGAAACGAGAGCAATGAAAACAAGAGAAAAATGTAGCCTACTATACCAGTATCGTACTAGATTCAAATACTGTAGTACAAGTTTTTTTGTTTATCGATTTCAGCTTAAATGCATGTTTTTCTTGATATTCTGTGGAAAAGAAGTGCCGTATTCTTTGGCGTGAACGATTGGATATAACCAAAGTTTTTTTTTGAGGTTAGACATGCTCGCGCGTGTACAGAAAAAAAAAACTTCCGCCATCACGCGATCTCGAGCAAATCTCAGAACATGGCAACACACAGCACTGATTAGTACTAGTCCAAATGTCCCTCACAACACCGAAAATTATATAATAAATGTAAGAAACAAACATCAATTACCAAAACCTTTTAAATTGGTTATGAATTTTGCATTACACCTACCTATTTTATAGTCCCGTAACTTCGTAGTTGCAAACCGTACCAGGTCAACTGATGAATTTTAGCCACACACACAAATAGATTTTAATCTCAAACAAATGTATGTACAGTATGTAACAAATTAATAATTAATGTATCTACACAAGGACGGTAGCGTTTCATTGGTCCACGTTTCAACTGTGCCACTGTCAACAGCTGCTACTTCACCCCGCACGCACTTGTAAACAAGACCATGCCTCTTCTTGAACCGCTCGATCCATCCGTTTGACGCCGCAAAGTCTGCTACTCCCATCTGGTTCGCTAGGTAATTCGCTTTCTCACGAATTATGGTTCCATCCACTGGAATGTTTGCTGCACGGGCTTGGTTGAACCATTGCAGGAGCATTGTTTCTAGTTTAGAAAATTTTTCTTCGCGCACACGTTTTCTCTTTCCATTTCTATTGTCTTTGTACGCAACTGCTATTTTGTCTCGATTGGTAACAATAGTGTTTAACGTTGAAGGAGCGAGTTTTAATTTTCGTGCCAGTTCCACGCTCTTAAGGTGAGGATTTCTGTCTACTTCTTCAAGAATTTTTATTTTTTCGTCACTAGTTAATGATTTAACTACTTTCTTAGGCCTATCCATTATTTAAATACGACGCAACAAAATGATCACTAGGTTTCACAACTTATTCGATAGTGTAATGTGTGTTTGCGTGAATGCAGTAAGTAGCCTACTGGTCACATAAACATTCGGTACATTTAGCTCGAGACGTAATGTAAGCGGCGAGACGGGGCGGAACACTATGTGCGGTAGACACAAAATAGCCGTGCCAGGGCGGGACTTGAGTCCATGTGGAGTGATTGAGGAAGCATTCTATTGGTCAACAACCGTCAACTATTGTTCAGTAGTAAACAATGCTTATTGTCGGCGCCTGCTAATTATGTCTGAGTCGCCGCGGGGAAGGGAGGCAACTATACCTGATATATCCCAACACTCGCTCGCTCGCTTGTCTGAGTCGCCGCGGGGAAGGGAGGCAACTATACCTGATATATCCCAACACTCGCTCGCTTGCTGGCAAGGAATGTTGTCCCAGAGAGGCCGGGCCCACATTCCACAAGGGTGAACAAAGAATGCTTTCAGGGCTGACTAAAATGCAATCGTACTAAGCGATGTGCCACAAAATAAGCAACGTCATAAATGAGGTAATTTTACCTTATTTCCATCAGATAAGAATCGGGACTTGAAAATTACGACATGATATGCGATAAAACGTACTAATGAGGAACGTGTTAACGAGGTTTCACTGTAATTCACAAAATTCAAGTCACAAATATGCACACTGATGTTCCATAAAATACATGGAACTCAACTTTCTCTTTGATTCTGATAGGATTTTCAATAATTTTCATACAGATTAAAATTATTTCTCACCCTCTCTCCACAATTCAAAATGAACACAATAAAAAGGAAGAATTCACAATGCTGTGAATGTTGAAAGGTTTGATATAACCACCCTATTTACAGTCGTGTCCATTTCCCAAAACCAGCTGCAAAAGACTAAAAAAGACAAGATGAAGGATGAGGCTATACAAACACAAGCTCGTGTGAAAAATAAGCCAGATCAAAGATGAACTGGTTCAAACATTATGTGAATGGACAATAATGGCAAAGAAATGTATGGAGGCAGAAGTTGAAATGATAATAATAATAATAATAATTTGCATATTAAGGCTTTCACGGCCCGGATTATTATATAAATAATTCATGCTTTTGGGCTAATGCCATGTGTATTTAGATTTGAACCATACGTTTCGGAGAAACCTTGCCTCCTTTTTCAATGGAAATAAACAATGTGGCCAAAGAAATTATATCAATGAGATTACAAAAAAAAAAAAAAAATATATATATAGATAAATTCCTCTGTTCGTCACCAGAGAGCAGCTGCCAGAAATTACTGTATGGACCATGGTAGAACGATACCTAACGTATCGTTCAGATACACTTGCCTTTTGTTTATGTTTCCTTATAACGATCTAACCCTCCCACCTCCCCCCCCCTTTCTTTTGGACATCCTCATTCTTCGAGGAGTCTCTATATTTTCACCCCTCCCCTTTACCTTCTTGTTACTTACTACTCTGTCCGCCGTTCTACCAGGGTCCATACAGTAATTTCTGGCAGCTGCTCTCTGGTGACAAACAGAGGAATTTATCTATATTTTTTGTATTTTTTTTGTAATCTCATTGATATAAATTCTTTGGCCACATTGTTTATTTCCATTGAAAAAGGAGGCAAGGTTTCTCCGAAACGTATGGTTCAAATCTAAATACACACGGCATTAGCCCAAAAGCATTAATTATTTATATAATAATAAAAATAATATTGGTTTTTCGTTCCTTTTAACTACTGCAGCTTTTAGAGACGCCGGGGTGCCGGAATTTTGCCTTAAGGGGATCACTACTTTTGCTTAGTTTGGTGGAACAATAAATTGAAGATGATGATTATGATGATGATGATGAGAGCCAGACAATGCACCAAACATTCTAGTCCAAAGACACTCACTTGTAGTAGCGCTGTGACGCTTGTTTAGCAAGCCATCCCACGTTGCATTGCTCAAACTCCACATCTGAGATAGGTACCAGCAGTAGAGTGCCTTCCACACGGATCTTGACTGGGTGCATGGGTCCTCGTATCTGAGCCACCTCTGGGTGGCTAGGAGCAGAGCTGACAGAGCGGCTAGGAGCAGTGCTCACGGAGCGGGAGAATCCAGCATTCAGCAGTGACACCTGTTGCTCTGGTCTTGGAATCTTCTGAGCCACCACTGCAGACCTGAGCATACGATGAACAATGATGAGTGGCTCCCAGATACTTCAAGCCTGTAATAGTACATTATTAGGGCTCGGATTTTTAGGTGCTAAAAATCGGGAAAATATTTATTTTTTATGTATTAAAAATACCTGAAATATGTAACAAAAAAAGTAAAAATATTTAATTATTATTTAGTTTATTAATGTGAATATAAACAATATGCAGTGCTCACGAATGCTATGTCTCAGTGACTACAAAGAATTACAATACACAACGAGATGCATCTTCAGGTTGTCCATCACAAATGACCGACGATTAACGCGAAACACTTCTGCGGCAATATGTTTCTTGCCCTTGAGGTGTTGTGTAACTTGAGACCACTGTTCAGCCTTGATTGCTTTACCACATGGTTGGCAGAACAGAACGCCCACATCAGAAGTAAAATTATCTTTAAATTCTGCAACAGACGATAACTTGTAGTTGTTTTTACTTTAGGCATCATAGAACTGCCTTACACTTCACAGTGCCAGAAATGAACTGCATGTGAGTGACACTGGTTCCAGGTAGCTGGGGTAGGGGGAGGTCTAGCATGTGGTGCAATGCGGCTATGGACAAGGAAATCCCCAGCTTCCACAGTTAAGAATAATACAGTTGCAAGCTGACATATGCTCTGCATGAAAATTAGAAAGCTCACAGTTTCTTCCCCGTTGAAGTAACACAGAACAAAAATGCAATACACTGAATCGAGGAGGCCATGGTCAAATACAAGGCATTCTCTGCATCCCATGCGCTCTGTTCAGTACATACTGATTTAAAAATGTAAATATTTATGTCTTTTATGTACTAATAAGCAAAAATCAGGAATGTATGTATTTATAAAAAAAATTGCCTAAAATATGTATTTACATAAAAAAATATTTATTTACCTAAAAATCCTAGCCTTATACATTATGCAACGAGCCTATAATGGCCATAATTAAGACACGAGTATGTTTATAAAACGAGCGAAGAGAGTTTTATAATTTCCACGTGAATTTCTTAATTACCTTTATGTTCGACCCTGATTATTATATGTCAGAAAACTGTATCATAATGATGGTCATTATAACACTATTTTTCATATGGAACAGTTTCTCCCACCAATCACAGCTCAAGAAACAGTTGTTTGACCAATTAGATAAGGATAGCATCGCACCTGCGCTGAGTTCCCAGGCCTTCTAATTTAAATTTCACTGCGTTGCCTAGTGATAGTGGGGTAATCGAGGAGGTCATGGTCAAATACAAGGCATTCTCTGCGTCCCATGCGCTCTGTTCAGCACATAAAACTGGCGAAATCTCGACAGATATTTATGAATATTTATGTTCGAACATAAAATAGTTATAATAATTATCGTCGAACATAAACAGTCGTATGCAACTCGCCTATAATGTAATTAAGACACTCGTATGGAAATTATAAAACTCGCATACTCTCGTTTTATAAACATACTCGTGTCTTAATTATTGCCATTATAGGCTCGTTGCATAATGTACTATTATAGGCGAGTTGCATACGACTGTTTATGTTCGACGATAATTATAACTATTTTATGTTCGAACATAAATATTCATAAGTATCTGTCGAGATTTCGCCAGTTTTATATACTGAATAGAGCGCATGGGATGCAGAGAATACCTTGTATTTGACCATGGCCTCCTCGAATACCCCACTATGACACGAGCCACATAGTGTAATTTAAAATAGGAGGCCGTGGAAGTCAGCGCAGGTGCGATGCTATCCTTACCTAATTGGTCACACAAAACTGTTTCTTGACCTCTGATTGGTTGGGAGAAACTGTTTCATAATGAAAAATAGTGTTATAATGACCCTCATTATGATACAGTCTTCTGACATATAGCCTAATATTTACATTTCCACATCGTCGAACATAAATGACCTACATGTACAAAAATAATTCAGATTCAATGTACATAGGGTGCAACACGACTCAAAACAGTGCAACAACGGTTACCAAAGCAACTATACTGTATGCAATTCTCCTTGGTGCATGCATCCCCACAACATCTTTGATTATTTTTAAGACCCATCGTAATTGTCATAAAATTATAACTAAGGTTCGGATGTTAAGGAAAAGTCATATTTTTTTCCTGAGCTCATTTTACCCGAAATCTGAAAAATAAGTTTGAATGACGGGTCCCTGACCGCGTTTAAAGCAATTTGATTTTGCCTATAAATGCATATTTTGGCCATTTTTATTGTTTTTGTCATATTTGGTCATATTTTAGTGATGTAAGGTCATATCTATATATATAAAGCTCAATGTTTGTCTGTCTGTCAGTTTGACTGTTATGTATACAAATCCACACCGTTTCACCGATCTGAACCAAAATTTGTATACTTACCCTTCGGAACCCTGCGGGTAACCCTGTCCACTTGAAATTTCCGACAGACCACCCCATTCCCTGCATTTAGGCCCTTTGTCCCAAATCTACACCGTTTCACCGATCTCCACCAAAATTTGTATACTTACCCTATGTAACCCTGGGAATAACACTGTCCACTTAAAATTTCGGACAGACCACCCCATTTCCTGCATTTAGGCCCTTTGGCAAACATCTACACCTTTTCACCTATCCGAACCAAAATTTGTATACTTACCCTTCGGAACCTGCGGGTAACCCTGTCCACTTGAAATTTCCGACAGACCACCCCATTCCCTGCATTTAGGCCCTTTGGCCCAAATCTACACAGTTTCACCAATCTCCACCAAAGTTTGTATACTTACCCTATGTAACCCTGGGAATAACACTGTCCACTTAAAATTTTGGACAGACCATCCCATTTCCTGCATTTAGGCCCTTTGGCAAACATCTACACCGTTTCACCTATCAGAACCAAAATTTGTATACTTACCCTTTGCAACCCTGTGGGTAACCCTGTCCACTTGAAATTTCGGAATGACCACCCCATTCTCTGCATTTAGGCCCTTTGGCCCAAATCTACACCGTTTCACCGATTTCAACCAAAATTTGTTATTTACCGTCTGGAACCCTGCGAGTAACACTTCTGCTTGAAATTTCGGACAGACCACTCCATTCCCTGCATTTAGGCCCCTTGGCTCAAATCAACACCGTTTCACCGATCTGAACCAAAATGTGTATACTTACACTTTGTAACCCTGTGAATATCACTGTCCACCTAAAATTTTGGACAGACCACCCCATTTCCTGCATTTAGGCCCTTTGGCAAACATCTACACCGTTTCACCTATCCGGACCAAAATTTGTATACTTACCCTTTGCAACCCTGCGGGTAACCCTGTCCACTTGAAATTTCGGACTAACCACCCCATTCTCTGCATTTAGGCCCTTTGGCCCAAATCCACACCGTTTCACCGATCTCAACCAAAATTTGTTATTTACCGTCTGGAACCCTGCGAGTAACACTGTCTGCTTGAAATTGCGGACAGACCACTCCATTCCCGGAAAGAGGACAGGGTCCGTCCCAATGGCAATGGAAAAAAGGGGTAAAACCGGACCCGCTCAGGAAACCCTCAGGGTTGCCAGCTCCCGAACTCACCAGCCATAAGCCCTTGAGGATGTAGCACTATCCAGGGTGCACCAGAAGTGGTGGGGCTACACACACCCTGCCTCCTTGAGGGCCTTGAGCAGAAGACATGAGATATCAAGAAAAAAAAAAGAAGGCTGACACCTCGAAGAATGAGGCTATCAGGAATGATTAGACAAGGGCCAATTAAGGCGGGAAAGTGAAAGAGTCGCTAGGCCTCGGATACCCTGATACCATTGGGGTCGGAAGAGAATAAGAGTTTGACCAAGGGAGGCTGACAGGAAAGAGAACTGAGAGGAGCCCGGCACCAGTAAGTAGAAGCAATGCCGGACTCAGCTGGGGTCCCGTGGTCGCAAACCCACGTCCCACAAGTTGTGAGACCCTGGTGGGTGGAGGGGGGCGGAGGGGGCAGGTGTGAGAATAGCTTGCTGATTCATCGCGAGGTGACATGAGAGAAATGTCCAGACCCCGCCGTGTTACCTCGTATTGCTGACTATGCTGATGTTCATACAGGGTCTTTGCTCAAACTACTGTTGTGTTACGAAAGAATGAGTGATTCACCGGTCAATGTGAATAGGACCGGAACCCCCCCCCCCCCCCGAACGTCTGTCATCATATATCGTCATCATCTGCGATATTCTCAGGTTCGTGCAGCTTGGACCCGAGCAGTACTCGATAAGCTCTTTCACTACACGCATCGAGTATAGGCCTAAGCCAGAAAATAACGTTCAGACGTTGGAAGACATCGAAGGTAGAAATCTGAATTACCTATATCAGATTTAAAATTACACCATGTTCGTTTAGTAGTCATTTTTCATTACCTTATTATTATCATAAGGGCAAATGACCTAGATGTTACGCCCATTATACCACTAATCACCACACACAATAAGTCTTCATCGCCAGTGAATTTTGAAATATTTCTTTCTACCACGGTAGTTTGTAAGTTTGTCGTGTCAATTCAACAGTAGTTTTCATTACCATCCTCATCAAAAGGGCAAATGACCTAGATGTTACGTCCATTATACTACTAAGTAACACCACAGTCTTCATCACCTGTGATTTTTAAAATGTATATTTCCATTAGTTTGTAAGTTTGATATACCCGTTCAGTAGTAGTCGTCTTCATTATTATCCCCATCAAAGGGGCAAATGACCTAGATGTTACGTCCATTATACTACTAAGCAACACCAGAGTCTACCTAGCCTGTGATTTTAAAAATATGTATTTCCATTATTTTGTAAGTTTGATATACCCGTTAAGTAGTAGTCGTCTTCATTATCATCCTCATCAAAAGGGCAAATGACCTAGATGTTATGTCCATTATACAGTACTACTAAGCAACACCACAGTCTTCATTGCCTGTGATTTATAAAATGTGTATTTCCATTAGTTTGTAAGTTTGATATACCCGTTCAGTAGTAGTAGTCTTCATTGTCATCCTCATCAAAAGGGCAAATGACCTAGATGTTACGCCCATTATACTACAAGGCAACACCACAGTCTTCCTCGCCGGTAATTTAAAAATATGTATTTCTATTAGAGTGTAAGTTTATTATACCCGTTCAGTAGTAGTCGTCTTCAGTATCATCTTCATCAAAAGGGCAAATGACCTAGATGTTACGTCCATTATACTACTAAGCAACACCACAGTCTTCATAACATCTATCTATATATATAAAGCACAAAGTTTGTCTGTCTGTCTGTTTGTCTGTTATGTATACAAAACTACACCGTTTCACCGATCTGAACCAAAATTTGTATACTTACCCTTTGGAACCCCGCGGGTAACCCTGTCAACTTTCAATTTCGGACAGAACACCCCATTCCCTGCATTTAGGCCCTTTTGCTAAAATCTACACCGTTTCACCGATCTGAACCAAAATGTGTATACTTACCCTTTGGAACCCTGCGGGTAACACTGTCCACTTAAAATTTCGGACAGACGACCCCATTCCCTGCATTTAGGCCCTTTGGTCCAAATCTACACCGTTTCATCGATCAGAACCAAAATTCGTATTCTTACCCTTTGGTACCCTGCGAGTAACACTATCTGTGCTTGAAATTCCAGACAGACCACTCCATTCCCTGCATTTAGGCCCTTCGGCACAAATCGACCCTGTTTCACCGATCTGAACCAAATTTTACATACTTACCCTTTGGAACCCGACGTGTAACACTGTCTAAATGAAATTTCGGATAGACCATTCCATTTACTGCATTTAGGCTCTTTGGCAAAAATCAACACACTTTCACCCATCTCTACCAATCTTTATGTAAGTTACTTACCCTTTGGAACCCGACGAGTAACACTGTCTGCTTGAACTTTCGGACAGAGCACTCTATTCCCAGTATTTAGACCCTTTGCCAAAATCTACATCGTTTCACAAATCTGGACCAAAATTTGTATACTTACTCTTTGGAACCCAACGAGTATCACTGTCCACTTTAAATTTCGGACAGACCACCCCTTTCCCTGCATTTAGGCCCTTTGCGACAAATCTACACCGTTTCACTGATCCGAACCAAATTATTGTTTATAATTACCCTTTGGAACCCGACGAGTAGCATTGCCGACATGAAATTTCGGACAGACCAATCGATTCTCTGCATTTAGACCCTTTGGCACAAATCTACACGGTTTCACCGATCGGAAACAAATTTTACATACATACCCTTTGGAACCCGATGAGTAACACTGTCCACTTGAAATTTCTGACATACCACTCCATTCCCTGCATTTAGCTCAGGAATCCCTCAGGGTTGCCAGCTTCCTAACTCACCAGCCATGAGCCCTTGAGGGTGTACCAGAAGTGGTGGGGCTACACACACCCTGCCTCTTTGAGGGCCTTGAGCAGACGACAGGAGATATTATGAAAAGGAAAAGAAGGCAGGCCCCTCGAAGAACGAGGGCATCAGGAAAGATGAGACAACGGCCAATTAAGGCGGGAAATTGAAAGACTCCCTAGCCCTCAGATACCCTAATACAGTCGGGGTCGGAAGAGAACAAGACGAAGTTGACGAAGGGAGGCCGACAGGCAAGAGAACTGAAAGGAGCCCGGCACCAGGAAGTAGATGCGATGCCAGACTCGGTTGGGGTCCCGTGGTCACCAACCCACTTCCCACAAGTTGTGAGACCCTGGGGGGGGGGGGCAGTTGTGAGAATAGCTTGCTGATTCATCGCGAGGTGACATGAGAGGACTTTCCAGAGCCCGCCGTGTTATCTGCTGTCTATGCTGATGCCAGCACAGGGCCGTTGCTCAAGCCACTGTGGTGTTGCGAAAGAGTGAGTGATTCCCCGGACAATCTAAATACGGCGTGGAACCCCGAACCTGTGTCATCATATTTTGTCATCATCTGCGATCTTCTCAGGTTCATGCAGCTTGGACCCATATTCTTTGCTGAGCAGTACGCCATAAGCTCTTTCACTAGACGCATCGAGTACAGGCCTAAGCCAGAAAATAAGGTTGAGACTTTGGAAGACATCGAAGCTAGACACTTGAATTACCTATATCAGTTTTAAAATTACACCATGTTCGTTTAGTAGTCATTTTTCATTACCTTATTATCTTAAGTGCAAATGACCTAGATATTACACGCATAATACCACTAATCACCGCCGCATCAAGTCTTTCTCGACTGTGATTTTTAAAATATTTATTTTTAGTACAGTACATTGTTTACATTATAAGTTGAAGTGTCAATTCCATACAGGTGGTAGTTTCCCTTATCATCCGCATCATAAGGGCAAATGACCTAGATGTTACGCCCTTTACACCATTGGTCACCACACACAATAAGACTTCCTCGCCTGTGAATTTTGAAATATGTATTTCTATTACGGTAGTTTGTAAGATTGACGTGTCAATTCAACAGTAGTTTTCATTATCATCCTTTTCAAAAGGGCAAATGACCTAGATATTACGCCCTCATTGTCTTTGGGGGCAAATGACCTAGATTTTAAGTCCATTCTATTACTAAGGATACTTTGAGACATTATCATCATTCCACCGGGCGAAGCCGGGTACTACTGCTAGTTTGGTTATAATTTCAGCATTTTTGTTTAAATTTAGGCGTTGTTAACCAGGTACGTGTTATCTGCGTCGAGTTTCAAACACAGGATTTCTGAATAGTGTAGTAGATTCAGTATATTTTTCGCCCCCCAGAACAGGCAGATAGCAGGTTTAGAAGACTTGATTCCAAGAAGGCGCTCCTCTACGGACATCTTTTAGCACATCTTTCTGGACAAGTTACATTGCGACACCGAACGCATGAGGTCACAAAACATGACGATAGTGTGCTTCCGCCTTTCAATAGGATGTCACTCCAGTAGATATATTTAGCTCAGAAGCAATTGGCAAACATACAAATGCCATGTTATGTCTTAGGAAAACCAAGCAAGAACTGCATCTCAAGGATATGATACTGAATGAATGTTGAAAATTTTAATGTACTGAAGCTCTCTCGTCAGTTTGTATGATTAAATGTGTCTGGTGTATTATCGCTGATCACGTTTTGGCACTTAAGACGCTTACTGTATGTTAGTGATACTCTACCTATCCCAAAAATTCATGTCATATTTCATAGTTTTTTAGGTCATATTTAGCTAGTTTTTAGGGCATATTTGCTTGCATATTTTGTACTTCTTTAGGTCTTAAATTTCCGAACCCTAATTATAACTAACTTATATGGACCCTATACTGTTTGGCGACAAGTGCTTCAAGACTTTCCCCATAGTCAGCATAGGCCAGTAATATACAAAATTGGAGTACAGATTCCTGTTATTCATTCCACACCTCGTCCTCGCTGGAACTTTCTGAAGGCAGATTGGGAAACCTATGCAAAATACTCAGATGCCAACATTAGATGGATTCAAGCGGTACCTGAAAACTACTTAAGGTTCATAGGTCTAATAAAAGCAGCAGCCAAACGATCTATTCCGAGAGGCTTCAGGAAGGAGTATATACCAGGATGGAATGAGGAGTCCAACAGACTGAAAGAAGAGTATAATGAAAATAGCAGCAGGGAGAAAGCTACTGAACTTCTACAATCACTTGACAGAGGTAGAAGAGAGAGATGGATAAATACTGTTGAAGGTTTAAACTTCACCCATTCCAGCAGGAAGGCGTGGTCTCTGATACGGAAACTAGATTCCGCTTCCATACCATCGAAAACACCTACATCTATTAATGTAAATGCGATAGCTAACCATATTGTCCAAACCTCTAGAACAGCAAAGAACAAGAAGTTCAACCGGTTGGTGAAAACAAAGCTTAGGCAAGCCATACGCTCAGCTCAGCCACATGATACATATTCGAGACCCTTCTCTGTACAGGAAGTGGAAGAAGGTTTAATCTCTCTTCAAAATGGAAAAGCTGCAGGATTAGATGGGATTTATCCAGAATTATTAAAGAATTGTGGTCCAGCTACAAAACGATGGTTGGCTATGTTTTTCAGCTGTATACTAGAATCAGGAAAGTTACCTGCGATCTTCAAGAAGACCAAAATCATTGCCCTTTTAAAACCAGGGAAAGACCCGAACTTACCTCAAAGTTACCGTCCAATAGCATTGCTATCTGTGACATTCAAGCTCCTGGAAAGATTGATCCTGAATAGAATAGCGCCAGCGATTGAGGCACTGATCCCAATTGAACAAGCAGGATTCCGACCTGGCCGTGATTGCAGTGACCAAGTTCTTTCCCTGACCACCTTTGTGGAAGCTGGGTTTGAGAAGAAACTGAAGAGCGTATCAGCCTTTCTGGATCTCACAGCAGCATATGATACTGTTTGGAAGGAGGGATTGCTATTGAAATTGATCAAGGCTGTTCCTTGTTTAAAGATTATGAACTTGTTAGACAACATGCTAAGTAACAGATTGTTCCAAGTCTACTCTGAGCAGAACAAAAGCCGATTCCGTAAACTGAATAATGGCCTGCCGCAAGGTTCTGTTCTCTCACCCATTCTTTTTAATCTGTACACCCATGATCTTCCGAAAACAGTAGCCCGCAAGTTCATGTATGCGGACGATATCAACCTCACTGTTCAACATGCTAATTTCGCAGAAGCTGAGGCCGTTCTCACCCAAGACCTCAAAGTCCTGGATGACTTTTTCACAAAATGGCGCTTACAACCAAATCCTCAGAAAAGTGAGATAACTGCTTTCCATCTGGACAACAGGCATGCAAATTACCATCCTAGAGTCAATTTTAGAGGTAAAGAATTACAGTATAATAGCACCCCTAAATATCTGGGAATGACTTTGGATAGATCTCTGACCTACAAAACCCATCTGTGTAAATCTGCTGCGAAATTGAAGAGCCGCAATAACCTCCTTCAGCGCCTGGCTGGAACATCATGGGGAGCGGATGCCAACACTCTGAGAACAACTACTCTTGCGCTAATCAATTCTTCAGCCGAGTTTTGCTCTGGGGTATGGCTTAATAGCTGCCACACTCAACGGGTGGATGTTCAGCTCCGACAGAGCATACGTATTGTATCTGGAACACTACTTCCTACTCCAATCCAGTGGTTACCAGTGCTGAGTAATATCGCACCTCCTCATATCAGAAGGCAGAAAAATCTGGTTCATCTTTGGTCGAGAGTGCAAAATAACAAGGCCCTCCCAATACATGAAGACATGAAACATCTTGGCCCATCTAGATTGAAATCTCGTAAACCTGCATGGAAAACTGCCTTGGATTTAACAAGCAGAAATTTTAAACCTAATGAAAATTGGCGGGTTGAGTGGACAACATCTACACCACCAGGCATCGTGAACGTTGAGGATCCTCACATAAAACTTGCTGGCTTCAATCTGCCCAGACATACCTGGACTAGACTCAATCGTATTAGATGTGGCTTGGGAAGATGTGCTTCTGTTCTCCACAAATGGGGTTGGAAAGACTCACCGAATTGCGATTGCGCTGACATTCCACAGACAATGGAGCACTTAGTACTGGAATGTCCTCTCCGAGTTTTTCCAGGAAGTCTGGAGGACCTGCATTCTGCTACAACTGAGGCTGTCAAATGGATCAACGAGTTGGACGTTGATTTATAATTATTTTTTTTATCTGCTTTATAATTTATATAATTTGTTAGTATTATTGCTGTGTTATATGAATCTGTATTTATGTAGGTGATTGTGTTGTGTTAACATCATACGATAAATAAACTGTTTGTCATTAAGCATAGGTATTGAATTGGGAGTATCTCAATAATTGAGGCAGTCATTAACTTATCAGTTGAAAATGAAAATCCACAGCCTGTTTCCAGTCGACCAACGGGGTCAGGTAATGGAATGAATGAAGCCCCCATCTAGCGGCGAGGATATGAACTGTGCCGGCTGCCGAAGCCTGTCGCACTCCTCTCGGGCAATGATTAAATGAATGACAGATGAAATGAAATGAAAGTGGAGAGTGTTGCTGGAATTAATTATTGACAGGGAAAACCGGAGTACCCGGAGAAAATCCCATCTTCCTCCGCTTTATCCAGCACAAATCTCACATGGAGTGACCTGGATTTGAACCATGGATCCCAGCGGCGAGAGGCCGGCGTGCTGCCGCTAAAGCCACGGAGGCGTGCATCTAAATAATACAACCAACATGTGCATTTGTAAGTATAGATATGGGCGTCATAACCACGCCATGAATTGTAATGCCTCCAAGAACAGCTGATTCTTCAGATGCAACGGGAATAAAACAGCAAATAAGGTTGTGATTTTGACAAATATCGAAGGTAGAAATCTCAATTCCCTATATCAGGGCCATCCAGACAGCGCTCCGGCTGCGCTCTAAGGCAGTGCTCCGAGCGCTTTGTTGGAAGGTAGTTTCAGAAGTGGTGGGAGGAGCTTGCCTGGCTGAGCGCGCTGAAGTGTGCAGCCGATCCATCAGTCGCTAGTCTAGTCCAATGCGCTTTGTTGACATCGTGTAAATAAATCAGTTTCGCAGTGGTCATGACTGAACAGGATACAAAAAAGGAGTGGTGAAGCAGCAGTCTTTAAGCAGAATGGGAAATTTTATTTTTCTGTACAGCTTATAAAGGGCATGCCAAATGTTTAGTGTGCAACAGAGATGTAATGTGTTAAAAAGAACACAATTTGTTGCTGAATTTTCCTCTCTAATATGTTCACATTTCAGTTTGGAATAAATCACAATATTCTTTACTTAACACTTGTGTTAGTTTCCTGCACATTACATACCGGTACATCGGAGTACCATTCGATTTGTATATGCGGTATATTTGTTATGGCAAAATAGCCCTATTAATATGTCAACAATCCCACAAGAGCCGTCGGCCGCACGACTATATGTGCGTATCTAGTCAGCGTGGTCCAAACATCGTTATCTCCTCGCTGCCACAGTGTAGTGGTGGTAGGGGAAGGAGTGCTAGTCTGACTGCCCAGTGCTCCCCCGGAGCGCAATGACTGGATGGCCCTGCCCTATATCAATGTTCACAATTTCACCACAATCCATCGCAAGTCCAGTTTAGAAACATCATCAGCCAGAATAAATTTGGAAAGACAGGTGGATGGAAAAAGACTCGTAGGAAGACCTAGAACCCGATGGATGGACATGATCAAGGTTGATCTAGCGACCAGAGGATGGACAGTGGATGATGTTCTCCATGACAAGTTTTATATAGACAGGTTGAAGTGGAAGAGGCTCATAAACAGTACCCAGCAAACTGGAACTGTACAATGATGATGATCTTCATCTAGTGTTTGAAAATTTTCTAAATTTTCTATTTTTATATGGAACTTTTATTTTAACTAAATTATTGTAAGGATATCCATTGTATTTCATTTTATTAATGTTCAACTCTGAGGAAGATATCATTGAATATCGAAACATGTTTGTTTAAATAACAATAATAATAAACATAATACAACCTCTGTTCGAAAAGTTCGGTGAATGGTTCTATTTATTTATTTATTTATTTATTTATTTACATATGTTGAGCCTCCGTGGCTTAGGCGGCAGCACGCCGGCCTCTCACCGCTGGGTCCGTGGTTCAAATCCCGGTCACTCCATGTGAGATCTGTGCTGGACAAAACGGAGGCAGACAGGTTTTTCTCCGGGTACTCCGGTTTTCCCTGTCAAAATTTCATTCCAGCAACACTCTCCACTATCATTTCATTTCATCTGTCATTCATTTAATCATTGCCCCAGAGGAGTGCGTCAGGCCTCGGCAGCCGGCACAGTTCATATCCTCGCCGCTATATGGGGGCTTCATTCATTCCATTCCTGACCCGGTCGGAGACTGGAAGCAGGCTGTGGATTTTCATTTTCATTTACATATGTTACGCCCTCATTGGAGCACTTAACCAAAACAAGTATATACATGTCTCAAAAACAACATTAAAGATTCAGCTTCTTATTTTTCTTCTTTTCCCAAAACATTTTCATTCACTGCATCGCTTATGGTGTAAGTTTTACGGGTAAAGGTTTTTAAGGGAAGTCGGATGTTCTTGTTTTTCAAGATATTCTTTTCATCTTCGTTAGCAATTTGGGACATTGTCAAGCCGAGTTCATCCAGATCATTTTGAATTTCCATAAACTAAGAGTTCTTTGTTTTAATTTTGAAAAAATAATTAAATAATACTTTTAATTGTCTGGCATCCGGCAGGCGTGAGATATGACAAAAAAAAAGCAATTCGCCTTTTTCGCATAGTATCAACTATAGACTCAGTTCCTTTATAAACCACTTCATTTGGTAATAGACGCCATTGACCATCCACCTGATGTTTTTTATTAATTATAGTTCTGAGAATTCTTCTATCAGTCTTCTGTAATGTGTCAGTAACTGATCGAGTGTTTAACTTGAAAAGTGTTTCACAAGCATATATTGCTTCCGGTTTAATAACTGATTCGTAATGTCGTAATTTGGCATTTATGGAGAGTGATTTTTTTTTGTAACTAGACCAAGTAATATGTTGCGCTTGTCTTAACTTTGTTGTTCTATTTTCGATTGACGCTTTCTCATTCAAATTCCATGTTATAATCTCCCCTAAATATTTAAATTTATGTACAAGTTTAATTTCTTTATTGTTAATCAATGTAATAGCTTGTGTTTCCACATCAAAGGATGCCATTATTTCAGTCTTTTCAAATGAAATTTGAAGTCCTACTTTTGCTGCAATAGACCCAAGTTTTTCAATTTGGTGTTTAGCCTCATCTATACTGGTTGCAAGCAGTGCAAGGTCATCCGCAAAAGCCAAGCAATTCAGTTTTATATTAGTACCAATCTTTACATTTGGAGGACAAGTTTTGTTCCACTCACGCATGATCTTTTCAAGAACACAATTAAATAATAACGGTGATAGACCATCTCCCTGTCGAAGTCCAGTCCGGATATCAAATGGTTCAGACAAGGCTTCTCGAAATTTAACCTTTGATTTAGTATCTTTCAAAGTAACGCCGATGAGGTTGATAAGCTTTTGATGTAACCCAAATTCCCTAAGGATGTTAAGTAACGACCCTCGATGGATACTGTCATAAGCTTTCTTAAAATCCACAAAAGCAATGACCAAATCCTTTTGTCTCATTCTATGATATTTCATTATCCATTTCAGACTGATGATCTGATCCGGACAGCTGCGACCTGGTCGGAACCCTCCTCGATATTCTCCTAGTTCTTGATCGAGTTGTTGTTGAATTCTTGTCAAGATAATTCTAGATAGAATCTTGTATGTTACATCAAGCAAAGAAATCCCACGATAGTTGTTCGGGTCTGATCTATCACCCTTTTTATGAATTGGGTGGATTACAGCCATTCTCCATGCCTCTGGTATTTGCTCCGAATTCCATACATCGATGAGGCGTTTATGGAGGTTGGAGATGGTTTGTTCATTTGCATATTTCCATAATGCTGCTACCAATGAATTCTCTCCTGCTGCTCTATAATTTTTGAGCCAATTAATTGCTGCACATACTTCAGTCAAGTCAGAAGGAATAATGTTCTGTAAATTTGTTTTATTTTTTGGATTAAGCTCAAAATCAAGATATTCCTTAGGTTTATCAGCATTGAGTAGTTCTCTAAAATAATCTGCTAGAATTTTAGCATTATCAGTATCATTGTGGGCTAGTTTACATGATTTATCTTTCATTAACAGTGTAGGAGGGCTGTATTCAGAATGATATTGATGAAATGTCCTGTAATAGTCCCTTGTTGTGTGTTGTTTAAAGGAATCATCAATAATTTGTATGGACTTTTTTTGATTTTCTCTTTTAATTCTCCTAATTTCTTTGGCAGTTTCCCTTCGAGCAATGGTTAATTCTTCTCGCGATTGTGTGGTCCTCTTTTGCTGATCATTGAGCCATGCTGTATGTCTTTTCCGAATTGCAGCGTCACATTCCGCATTCCACCATGCATGCTTTTTCCTTTTCCTAATAGGAGCAATTTCGACAGCAACGGTTTTCAGTGTGTCAACAATCGTTTCTAGCTTGTCACTTATGAGAGTTTTAGACTTTTCTTTATAGGACACATTATTTATTAAATAACTAGGGTCATATTGCCTTTGCATGGTCGAGTTTGACGATTTTTGTTTACGTCGTGGAGTAACTTGATCTTTATCTTGGATATATAATGATCAGAGTCAACATCGACCCCACGTAGTACCTTCACGTTATATATTTCTTTGTAGAACTTTTTATCCATTGCAACATGGTCTATCTGGAATTCTCCTAGTGCACTATTAGGGCATTTCCAGGTCATAAGTTTGTGTGGTCTTCGCTTAAATCTAGTAGTTTCGAGACGTAGGCCATGTTCTTCACAAAGGGTAATTAATCTTTGACCATTCTTGTTAGTGAATTTGTGAGCTGGCCACTTACCTACTATTGGACGAAATTTTCTTTCTTGACCAATTTTTGCATTAAAATCCTCAAGCAAGATTTTAACATGAGTGTCTGGAACGTTTGATATTAGTAAGGCAAGTTCTTCCCAAAAATTGTCCGTTTCATCTCTAAATTTTTTGACATTCTTGTCATTAGTTGGGGCATGAACGTTTATCAAAGAGTATATTTTGTTTCCTGTCCTAATTGTTCAAGTTGCTAACCTTGATGAGTTTGACGAAAAGTCTTCCACTGAATCAATAATACTGGTATGTACTAAAAATCCCATACCAAATTGGGGGACATTTTTCATAACTCGTGGTCCTGGAGGTCCCTTGTAGAGATGGTATCCTCCAGATTCAATGGGGTCTTGATCTGTGTTTCTAAGTTCTTGAAATGCTGTTATTAAGATCTTGTGTTGGTCCAATATATCGGTTAAATTCTTAAGTTTTCCAATTTTAATTAACGAATTTATGTTTAATGTTGCAAAGAATGAAAATTCCCTATGTTCATTAATTTTGAGTTTGTATTTGGACTTTCGGGTTTCCAGGCGCTCCGACTCAGCTGACTCTTCTGCGCGACACCCCACCGTATCCGAATGGTGCCTTGCGGTGGAAGAGTTCATTAGAAGACTGTTCATACTTGAGTTAATTGTCTGGTCTAGGACCCATGATCTGACCGTAGTCAGAGATTACAATTCCAGATGTGATCTGGAAAGGTGATGAATGGAATATGATAGGATGATTGATGAGAAATGGGAGTGTGTTTGGTCCGCGAAAGCTATTTTATTTCGCTCAAGTCCGCCAGCAAAACTGGTGAGGACCCCCCTATCCGCCACCTGGGACACGCCACGTCGGAGTATCACCTCTCCACCTTCCTACGACTACGTAGTAGGTTCGTGGGTCTATATTACAAATGGATTGTTGGCTTACCTGAAACAGCAGTTACCGTCCTTCGAAGTAATCCTCGTGGATGGTTATGCACTTCTAAGAACGGCTGTACAAGTCCTGAAAACTCCTGGCATTGTCTTCTTCATGGATATCCTTCAGTTGGGTCGTCACATTACGTTGGATGTCCAAAATGTCTGAAAACCTCTGGCCCTTCAGGGCTGTTTTCAATTTGAGTGACACAACTCTCCTGTTGGCCAGAACTGCCGCAACCAGAAAGGCACTGTGTGGTCGGGCATTGTCGCGGAGCAGGGTCCAGTCGCCTTCGATGGCGTAGTGGGGGCGTACCTGATTGATCCGTCGCAGCAGACGTTTCAATATTTCCACGTATGTAGCGGCATTTAACGTAGTGCCCTCAAGAAGGAATTCTTTATGGACGTGACCCTCAAAGTCGAAGAACGCCACCAGCATTGTCTTAATGCGGGATCTCTCAGTGGCACCTACTTGCTTTTCGGCGACCCTGGACCCCGCCACACCATACTTTGACGCTTGCCTTCGGGATCGTACCTCAGGCACCAGGTCTCGTTGCCCATGACGATGGTTTTCAAGACCATTGCATTCCATGGAACATTCACCCCTCTCACTGTCGCCTGTCAAACAAGTGTGCATGGCAGGTTGCATAAATTCCCAAGTTTGAAACAGAAGAGAATGTTCATTTGATGACCCATTGTTTAGTTTCGACCGCAAGCACTGCACACTCGCTCTAAAATTAGGTGTTTACACACGAGAAGCACACACACAGTGCCAAAGCTCGGGAACTTGTTCAGACATGCCTTGACCTCTCCGACACGGGATTCAAAAGTGGCGTACTTTTACTACCGTGAGCAGTATAACGTCACTCACCGAACTTTTCGGACAAAGGTGGTATTTGCAGTATTAACATGATGGATTAAATAACACAAATAACTACAAAACTATACCATACAAACAGTAAAATTTTAATTTGATACTTGCAAAGGAAAAGTAAAACTTGAAGCACACTTAACAAAGACACAATACCTTCCAGAGACATGAGAAGTTTCATTGTAGTCAAAAGGCTGAGAAAATATGTCTTCAATATTGAAATGGTCATCATCTATTTCTGCCTGATCACCAAATGGACCACCACTGGAAGTTCCAATATCATCATTATTATCATCATCATCATCATGAAGACAAGATTGCCTTCTTGAAGTTCCAACATCATCGCCCACATCACGAAGACCAGACTGTCGTCGCGAAGTTCCAATGTATTCTGATCTACATAAAAATAAAGTACATGAAACACACATCTCAATTTACTATCAAAATAATGCAGGTTACAAAGTAAATAATACATACGGACTAAGGTCAGTAGGGATTCTAGTTCTGCGGCGTTTGTTGGGTCTTGACAGGTCCCCTACATCATCCTCCAGCCAGTCATCTCCAACATCATTCTCAACAAGGATGTTTCCCGTCCTGATGCTCTTCTCTCGGACCTGAGCCAAACAGGAAATTGATTAGTCACACAGGAGATGATTTACCCAAACATTAATTCAAATTACCGGACTTCCTAGCATAATCGTCTCATATTTTTATCTTAAAAACTTAGAAGGAAAGCAGACTGTGACAATTATGCAAAGAATAATTTAAGTTCAAAGAAGGAAAATCACGATGTTATTTTTTCTTTTCTTTCTTAATTTATCATTATTTGCTTAAATCAGATAGACGATTGGAAATTTGTCGTTGGATTCGTGCAAATCACCAAGTAATCCCATTTGTAATCTTCACTGATGAAGCCACGTTCACTCGTGACGGCATCAATAAGACTCGTAATGAACATCAGTGGTAGGAAGAAAACCCACATGCAATTGTGGACTAACATTTTCAGGAACGCCTCTCTGTAAATGTGTGGTGTGGGTTGATTGACTATCAGTTGATTCGGCCTGTTGTGTTACCGCATTGTATAACAGGACCCCATTATCTACACTTTCTTGGAAATGAACTTCCAGCATTATTGGAAGAAATTTCGTTGGCTACAAGAATGCATATTTTCTTCCAGCATGACGGGGCTCCTGCACATTCCAGTTGTCTGGTGATACAACATCTAAACCAGACATTCCCCAGAAGATGGATAGGGAGATATGGGCACGTTTCTTGGCCACCAAGGTCCCCAGACCTTACTCTTTTGGATTTTTGCCTGTGGGGATGGTTGAGAAGCGAAGTGTAAAAGGAAAAAGTTAACACAAGAGCAGAGTTGGTCGTTCGGATTATGCAACCCTTATCAAAGAACGCCAAGACGTCCTCCGAAGAGCTACACGGGGTGAGAAATGCAAAATGCATTGGTGGTGGAATTTTTGAAACTTTTGAAACTTTGAACATCCTCATTTGCCTTGGCTTTACATTTCTTTGGGTTAAGTACTACCAGCTGTATCTCTGTATGCAATACAAATGGTACACATGTTAGATGGATTTTAATTGCGATTTATCTATACTAGGCCTACCACCTCCTAAAATATTTACTATTCCTCCTGAAACACACTGTATTTCTTATTTTCTGTGAACACAACTTGCGTAACATCTCACACGTGTCTCTGTTCTGACAATTCCACACAGATAGCTGATGCTAGATTGGCGCGCCATTACAGATTTTTTAATTCAACAGGGCTGTCCCTTGCATATGTTTCCACAAATAGGAGTCAGGTCTGTTTTTACATGGGCGAACCGGGGCTAGCAGTGGCTTTGTACTGCGGCTTATGGAAACTCGTCATTCAGAGGCCAGCTCGTGGAAGCGATGGGTCCATACTTGTTTCAATCCCCTGGACTGACGCTGAGCGTGGCCACTGACTAGTGTGCAGTGTGCTGGCCGCTCGCAAAGCATGAGTCATAGCCCGCAGGCACAGAGACTCCTTTCTTCTGACAAGTTTGGTAAAATATCAATGTGATAGAACCATAAATGGATCAACCAATAAATGGTTTCCAATATCAGAGAGAACTCCAAACTAGGTTCAGAGTTGAAATTGAGTTGAGCTTTAAGGTAGTGGAAGGGAAGCATTTACAAGTAGAAATAAAAGCAAGATAAAGAAGGGGAAAAAAGGAAGGAAGCTTGTAGTTTAACGTGACCATTAATCTTGAGATCATGAGCCACGGGACCTCCTTTTAACGTGGAATCCGAACCACAGGACATGGCATTTCACATCGAAAATCTCACATGCATTGATCGGTAATCGAACCCGGTCCACCTTGACCGCTGCGCCACCACGCCCCGCAAGACAAGAGAGAGCCTGTTGCTTTAACATATGAATATATTTATTATAACATTGTATATGAACATATTAACAAGCTTTGTGTTAACATAGAAAAAGAATTTTTATTTCTTTGATACGACTTCAAACTTCACTGAACAGTGCTTGGGGAACGAGCCCAAGACACTAAAAACAACTTTAAATTGTAAGACTCCTTGTCCCATTAACTTTACAAAGGACAAGGGTGAATCATGAAAATGGATCTCACGATTTCTAAGCACTTGGGGCAGAATCCAATGCTTAATATACAAGACAGGAAAACTTAACAAACGGTAAGATACCTTTGATAAAGTGGAATATTTGTGAAAGTTCCACAAAAGCATTAGTAAAGAAAGAGAAGCATGGAAAGAGAGGCATAGCCTATAGAAGGGGCTATGACGGTCAGGGGACCAATCCTGCCACACCTTATGAAAACAATTGTATGCCTTTAAGCTAAGGCTAGCCGCTATGTCATACCTCCTAACATGAAAGTGGCAAAAGCAAGCAGGCATGTGAATCTTGCTTCGGAGGTTCATGACAAAGTAATTTAAAGTAACTATGTTCACCAAAGGTAGTTAAGTTGTATAAACTCCGTAGAGGGATGAAGAGCAAAATGCTTGAAGAACAAACTTGATAAATTTCTTTAGAGAGTTCTAAACACATGGAAAAGTACATATAAGAAATATTACTTATCTCTTGGTTTGATGATGTGCGTAGATTTGCAATGAAGCACATGTTTGGAAACACATGTAGCACATTTTAAGTACAGGCATTTTAGAAAAGCACTTTATAAGTTCCAAATGCTAATATGCCGTAGAATTCACTGCACAAAAAACAGCTCCAAGTAGAAGCTTTAGAAAGCTTAAACATGAGTTAAGCCTTTTAACTAGTAGTAGATGCATGACGAAATTATTTCCGTCGGACAGTTGATGCTAAGTTAGCACGTTGAAGAGTTCATTTTCTTAAACATGTCGTTTAGAAAAATGTAGGTTGTAACCAGGTTAGGTTATGAAGAGAAGATGTCTTTGAGACATAAAGAAAAAGAAGCAAAACTTTGTTACGCAGAATTACTTTGTTGAGGTTTCACATGATGCTTTTTAAGTCCTGGTAAACAAAGACTGGTGAACAGTACTACGACTGCAAAGAAAATCACGAATATGACGGCTCGGCAGGTCGCTTATAAAGGGAACTGGCTCATGTTCCAGCAATTTCTAGGATGACTGGTGGAGAAGACATGCTGCTATTGGTCGAGGCTGGAAGGCTGACCAATGAGAGCCGAGCAATGGTTGACAGTACGACTGTGGATCGCTTGACGAGACGATCGTAACATGCGTCACTAAAACAGTACTTAGAAAGAATGTCTTAGAATTCGCACATAAAGCATAAAATAAAAAGTAAGTAATTTACATTATACTTCATTTGGAATATAAGAACAAGTTATGAGAAAAATAAGTACCAACACATGGTAGATTTTAGAGGTTATGAAAAAAAATCAAAAATGCTGTCTGACTGACAAATTTACGTAAACCAGACAAAAAATTAAATTATTTATTTATTCGCAAATGTGAACAAGTTCATGCCAAGCTATAAGCTCGTGGCAGCGTGTGCAAACGATTGGCCCACAAATACGAAAGTGCTATGCGACGACCATGCCAGGAAATACGCTAATGGCTGTTATAATAAAATTAAACTAAATTATAAAATATCAATTAGATTTCAAAGAAACTGATTTGTCAGTGTACCCCAGTGTACCATTGGGCTGATTAGTTGGTATGGCATACCTCTCAAGATGCAGGCTAGTACATGCTGTGAGCTGTGAAACGGGTGGACATGCGGCTCAACAATGGAGCTCTTATGCCAAAAGAATAAGAAAAGTATTTGTGAATTTATTAAAATTATATTTACCATATTTACGTGTTATGTGGTGCACAACTTCTCTTTGTAAAAAAAAATCAAGTCTAAAATGTGGTATGCACGTCATGCATAAGGAAATTGTATATAGACCACCCAAAACCATGCTTGCGTTACTGGTGTATATGACTTATCACTTGACTAGCGTTGTTTAAATGATGCGGCAAACGGAAGTCAAAATAACGCATTTAAATAAAAAATAAAATCAATTTTCCTTTCGCATCAGTTGCTCATCTCTTTATTCCCTGATAAAATTGGAGTGCAAATTATATACTGTATAAATAATGTAAAATTCAAACAATATTATGCGACAACACTTCCGGTAGAAAATCATTGCTGTTTTAAGCCACAAGAATATGAAAAGTTATTTGTAAGAAAAGTAGTGTTGTTAGCGAAAGCGACAGTGCAGTTGATCAGTCTTGAGTTGACTGTGTGCTAGGTTCGTGTTCAGTGTGGGCTAATGATCAAGTTAGAAATGTGTGTGGCAAAAAATATAAGATCCTTTACTGCAGGAGAAATGCTTAGAATGATCAAGGGAGCAGAAAAAGGAAATAGTGCCGTGGGTGAGAAATACGACGTATCTGAATAATTTTTTCTCCCTGAAACCAACTTAGAAAAATCAGGGTACACAGCTTACACTACGGTGCGGCATAGACACACAAATACAGTCAATATTTCAGCCAGTTGCGAATGATAAAGCTCTGGCTCTGGTGGAATATTTGAATATACGAGATGGAGTCTTTGCCCCTAATTGCTGTTGTTGTTTCCTATGGCTAGCCCGGATTCCAATCCATCAGCTTTCTTGTGTTCAAATAGAGTTGTGTGAGGTTGCCTGAAGTTCTAGCAGTCACATCAAGTTTGTTGCAATGTAGCAGGTGCCCCTTATCCATTTTACTTCCAGGTTCGTGACGAAGTGTGCATTCTTCAGATCTCAGGATGTTGATTCGTTTCAGATGAGCTGCAAGGCAGTCATGGCCAGTTTTAAGTCTGAAGAAGGCTACAGCTTCTCTTCTTGGTGTTAATTTATATTGATCCCATTTAGCATCAATGTCCTTCCATAATTTGATTTCTGCTGTTTTCTTTGCCATTTCTTCATACCTGTTTTTGATAGTATTTCTCAAGATCCTTTTTGCTGACATAAAATCAGTTTGACTGACAGGCTGTTGTAGTGTGGTACCTTTTTTTGCTAATCTGTCTGCCTCTTCTTTACCTGCTATTCCAACATGAGAAGGGATCCACTGAAATGAGATCTGTTTGTGGAGTCTATGAAGGGTTTTTACCATACAAAAAATGTCTTTCAGTTCTTTATTTTGAGGCTTATAACTTGACGAGACGGCTTGGATGGCTGCTTTTGAATCTGCAATGATAACCCATTTTTGATAATCAATGTTTCTGCCTAATAACTGATGGAGTGCATGTGAAATTGCTCTTATCTCAGCATCAAAGTTTGTTTTGTTTTGGCCTACTGGGAAGTAAGAGTGAGAAGACAGATGAATGTATTCCTGCTCCAGTTCTATTTTCTTTGTCTTGTGAGCCATCTGTAAATATTTTTAGCTATAGATTAGATGGATATCTTTCTTCTATTGTGCAGAGGGCCAGTTGTTTTAGATCATGTGGTGAAGTGTCTTTCTTGCAGACCTCTTCTAGCAAAGTAAGATCTGTAGTCACTTGTATATATTCAATGGGGTTGACTGGCATACAGAGTGGTTCAAGTTTTATTTGCAGATTGCTCTTATTGATATATTCTTTGGCGAGACTTAAGGGATCTTTTTGTGTTTAAAGATTGGGGCTAGAAACTGGTTTTTAGCCACAAAAAACATACGGTACAGATAATTACAAATATACATACTGTTCTACGTACCTTACACTATATTTCCACAGAGTCTCCACATTTGTTCACACATTTGTCTCATCGCAGTACTCAATTTGAGATGCCCCAGTGGTAGAATTCAGCCGGCTGATTGAGAAACCATTGTCGGATTGCTATCTTGGCATCATCGTTGCACGTGAATCGCTGTCCTGCCAGCAAATTCTTCAGAGGACCATGACAATGCGAGATCACATGTGGCAATCAGAACCGCCAACTAGCTCCGGTCGTCTTCCAGGTTTTTGGTCCACTGAAGAAGTTCCTTGTTACTTGAGTGACATTTGGCAATCAAAGGAACATAATCCTAACTGCCCTAACACACCTACAGAGGATGCCATTGGAATCAAACTATGGCCACCGGATAGCACTGAGGAAAGAGACCGTGACATCACATTCGCTGTGACAAGAAGCCACAACATCGCAGAGTGCAGTCCTAACAGTCTGCCTGAAGAAGCTGCCAAATGGTAGCGAAACTAGTAGTGGAAACTTTGGTAAGTGGAGTACCATAACTATTATGGCGTGGTGTACCGAACATTTTAGTGTACTAATTCAAGGAAGTCTAAAAATGAGATGTTCAAAGTAGGCCTACCTTACTTGTAGCAGGTTCAGCTGGCTGTCTTTCCCGTAGTCCCTTGATGACTCTCTGATACTCCTCAGCCCCATCGCCATCAGAGCCATGATCCAGTATGAGGGCCGAGTAAGTACCAGACGGTGAGGGACTCCTCTCGACAGGAGATGAGACCCGGGACTTCCTGTTCCGGATGCCCACAGAGTCGTCACTGTCGTAACTGCTCGAGCTGGCCTTGCGCCAACGCTTGTGACCGACAGCACTGTCCTCCACTCCTCGACGTAGATCAACAGTCTTGTTCCTCCGAGTGCTGCTTGGTCTCCTGCCTGAGCTAGTGCTGGGCTCATCAGGACCACTCGTGCTACGGTTTATAGTAACACCGGCTGTGATAACACAAAATACTTTTAAAATATTCATTTAAATACTTACTAAAGTATATAGTGTGACAACTGATGCTATGAGTGCTAACTTATAGAGGGTGTAACTAATATGTGGGAAAGCTCCGGGATTCGATCAAGAACCTGACGTAACGAGCAAAACACGTTCCGTAAACATATGATGTATTTGCTTTAGTTTCCGTGTTATATAAGTATTGTTTGAGGTGTACATAGCACAGACCGCTTCACTATGCAGGTTGGTCATTTGTGTTGATAAAGTGTTCGTTACTACTTACAGTTCTCAACAGAAGGTGCTCAAAATGGCTACCACGAGCTGTAATGCAGGCGTCTATGTGTCGCATCATTGACTGTCTCACACGCTCCAATATTCCCGGCGTCTGTCGTATCTGCTGACATCCTTGCTCTATTTGCTGACGCAGCATATTCACGTTATAAATATGTGTGACTGACACAATGGCCTTTAAATGACCCCATAAGTAGAAGTCTAATGGGTTGCCATTAGAACAGGTAGACCACTTCTCGTACCTGGGAAGTACCATTTCTGTGAGCTGCACCTGTGAGCAGGATGTGGATAAGAGAATTGGCGCAGCCCATGCAGCATATGGACGATTAGCGCACCGGGTCTTCATGAATAAAGATCTGTCCATGAGTACAAAGCTTATGGTGTACAAAGCAGTAGTCATTTCTACATTGTTGTATGGCTGTGAAACGTGGACCCTTTACCGACGTGATCTTAGGAAGCTTGAGCGTTTCCACCTACAAAAACTTCGATCAATCCTGAGGATTAAATGGGAAGACCACATTACCAATATTGCTGTTCTGGAAAAGGCTCAAATCAACAGCATAGAATGATCCATAATAGGTCACCAATTTAGATGGATTGGTCATGTCCACCGGATGGATGATGTGAGATTACCTCGTCAAATGCTATATGGCACCAGACCTCATGGTGGTCCTAAGAGGCGCTACAAGGACCAATTTAAGCAGACCCTGAAATTGATTCACAAACCTGGGACATGCTGGCTGAAGACCGCTCAACTTGGCGCCGTACCATCTCGGACACTGTAAAGACGTTTGAAAGGGGTCGACGCACACATGAAGAGGCCAAGCGTCAAGCTAGGAAACTTCGAGCAGCCCAACCACGTCCTCCTCCAGCAATACTATGTGACTTGTGTGGACGCTTGATCCATGCCAGGATTGGACTCTTTAGTCACCGTAAACACATCCACAAACTGGAATGAAGGAAGAAGATTTATACTCGAATTCGAGTTAAAGCCGATGATGATGAATGGGTTGAGATCGGGAGAACGAGTAGGTCATGGTGTTTGGACTTGAATAGCGACGAAACGTACCACAAACAATGCTTGTAACACAGCAACGGACGCACATACACCATATGTTTACAGGACATGTTTTGCTTGTTGTCAGGTCCTCTATCGAATCCCCGGAGCTTTCTCACATATTTAGTTACACCCTGTATATCAAATATATACACATCAAAAAATGTTTTGCATAACACTTGTTTGCCATGATGCAGAGCATATGTGGGATTGTGGGCGAGGTTATTACATAAAATACGGCAATCTGATAAATCCTGCACATTTAATTGATGTGTGAAAAGAAAATTACAAACAGGAAAACATTTGACCTGTTAAACAGGGACTGATATGTGTTGTAATGTTGCCATCCTGTGACTTTCCAATAAGGAACTTGGCCACCACGGGCGTCCAGCAGGTCTCTTACTCGCCGTGGCAGGTTGTCCAGGTCCTCTTGAGGCAGGAAATCCCACTCTTCGATGGCGGCCTCCACGATCTCTTAGCGGGTTATGGGAGGGCGTGGACGCTGAGCAATAACACGTTTCAGCATATCCCCGGCAGTTCATGTCCGGCGACATCGCAGGCTATTCCATTCGTTCAATGGCGGACTCCTGGAGGAAGTTTTATACCACAGCCGCTCAATGTGGTAAGTATATGCAAAACTTTTTTGATGTGTATATTTGATCCACCTAGTCAATGTTTATACATTTAATTAGTGTACATGTTTCGAGTCATACTGCGACTCATGTTCAGCACATTAATTTCAATTTAAACATATTCATAACCATAACAACATTTTGGTCCTGTATAACTAAAAGTATTTTTAGAACACCACAGAAATTCTTAGTTGTTATTTCCCTTAAAACTATCTTATTTCCCACCCAATTTTTCATAAACACGACAGTGCCCTTTTGTTTCTCCTTAGAGAAAAGCAGAGACATATAAAAATAATACAGTACTCTACAGTACTTTTTTAATTGGTTTCTATTTCTGAGTCAATGTTCGTACTCCACAGCAAAAAAGAATACCGAGAGAGAGAATAAAGACAAAAAGATGAATTTATGGTGTTGCAGAACCAAAATATAGATTCATGTACAGTAGAACCTCGATGCATCGTTTTTCAAGGGGGAGGGGGAAAATGACGATGGATGCGGGAAACGATAAATGCGGGTAACAAAAAAAATTGAGTAAAAAAATAAAGAAAGTACGGGTACTGTATTTGGACATATTTCTTCATGTAAACTTTATAGAGACGTCAAAATATTGCAACCACGATGTACGCGATATGATTTCATATGTCATTTTATCACTTGCTCTTTTTAGTAAAAAAGTCATTAATTGTTTTTTGTTTTGTCAAAGCTTTACGTTTCAGACGAAACAAAGCCTTCTCAACTTGCATAATGTTCTCTTCTTCAACGTCACTGATGACATGCGAGTACATGAAGGATTTCATCTTCGCTAAGACGGCATGCGCTTCGGCGAAACTCGGGACGACTTGGGGCTCACGATCGTCTTCTCTTCATCACTCCTCTACCCCGCGCCATCATCGCACAGCTCGCCAATCTCCGCGGGAGATACTACCGGTGTTCCGAATGAAAGAATACAGCAGTTCCGAGTGTTCGCGGGTCTCTGACCGGTCAAGGCTAAATGACGTCACGCTATGACGACACCCGCTAAGACCGTCTAAATGCTTTCATTGCTGTTCTGTGTGATCTAACTTGTTAGCCAAGCATTGCCAAACGCAGCGTAACATTATTGAGATTACGAGAATTGCGTCGTCAGTGAAGTAAAGTTTTCATTACGAACTACAGATAAAATTGTAATCGCCGCACACGACCAAGATACTACACGGGACCACTCAGAATGAAATGAAACAGCACAATGACGGCTTGGCGCTTCGAGCAGAATCGTTGGCGCCTGAAGGCTCGTAGGTGTGGTTATATAGTGTGGTTGCGCGTAAACAATCTGCGCACTGCAGTCCAGCCTACTTGAACTTGCTTCAGCCGAGAAACTTGCTCAAGCCTAGGAACTCCTAATCGTTCGTACCTCGTACATTCTCGCATAACAGGTTGCCGCTATGCTGCTTCAAATTCAAAAGAACTTTAGCATATATTTTTCTCATAAACGATCAATGCGGGAAAATTGTGGCCAAGGACTAGTGATTTTTTGACGATCCATGCGAAAAAACGATAGTTCGAGGAACGATACATGCGGGGAAATTTAACATTAGTTTATATGGAAAATGTTCGGGACTAAATTAATTGAACGATGCATACGGGAAAACGACAGTTCCGGGAACGATGCATCGAGGTTCTACTGTATATGTTTTTATTCAGTAAAAACCCGTTATAACGCGCTCGACATCCTTAACCCCCTGCATTATAGCTGAACTTCGATATACCAGAAATGATTAAAATCCACATGTGAAGGAAATCACAAATTACGTGCATTACATAGATTAAATTAAAACTCAGAACATGTGACACACGACTAAACACATTATGGTAAACTTCCACTCTACAAGACTTGAGAAACTACCCTCAACGCAGATCAACAGCCTTGTTCCTCCGAGTGCTGCTTGGCCTCCTGCCTATACTATAGAGCATCCAGCGTTTAGAAAAGACTGTGGAGCCTTATGGCGAGTGTTGCTAGCTCTAGGCAGAGGTAGCACTGACGTGATACGTTATGTTCACCCGCTTCGAGTACCGTCCTTTCATAAGTTAGCAAGACAACACAACCCCAGCAGCTACCTGAATTTGAACACGCCCAGGAAGGAGCAGTTTTGCAGGTGTTACCGTATTGGTAACAGTCTCCCGTCAAGCACTTTGCCGTAATGCGCGTCTTGCCGCCACAAGCTTCCCTCCTTTGCAGTCTGCTGAGAGCTTTAACAGTCTGGGGTTCAGTTTAGTCAATTGTTCACGTGTTTAGTGCTCAGTGTGATGTTCCAATGCGATTTGTATTACGTGAACGTGTGTAAATACCTTCATAAAGTACAGGAAATCTTTCGCGAAAATGAGCTTAAAGACTATATTACAGTCAATCGGTGCTGAGGAACTTCAGAACGTAAATGACAACTTCATAAAGAGGTACCAGCGATGTGTAGCAGTGAATGGCGAACATTTTCAGCACCAGCTGTGAACTATAGGCTACTCAATGACTCAGTGCCGCGCTAGCTACACATTACGGCAAAGTGCCTGGCGGGAGACAAGCTTGCAGCGCGGGCGAGTGATGGGCCCCGTTAAGAAGTGAACAACAAGAAATAATAATACGATTGTTTAACTATAAATGGCAATATGTCAATATCGGCTGCCTTAGCTACAATTGTGTTTAAGGTGGACGGAGCAATCCCCAATTTCTTAGCGATTTCCGTGCGTTTCATGTTGCCACTTTCCTTCACTACATTCAAAATGCGTAATTTTTCAGCAATCGTAATGCACTTCCTCTTCCTTTCACCCATGTTCACTGCAATCAAGGTTAACCACAACTGAAGCACCAAATAAGGCAGAACAATGACTGAAGCAAGTGGTGGTGTATTTCGCAACACACGCAACTCCGGCTGAACATAGCTTCAAGGTCGCTCTCTCCACCACATAGCCCCGCGCGAGGGATGGTTTCCGAGAAACGTACAGTGCGTGTCATAAGTTTCTGGCTCCAATATTTGTAGAGATTTTAAGTAGGGAAACCGTTGTAAACGTATAAACGATGCATTTTTCTCTCCGGGACGTAAGATATGATCGTATAAGCGTGATAAACGAATACATGTAAAACGTATATCGGAAATAAATTAACATGGAAAGTATAGGGATTTTGCCAGGACCAAGTAAAAAATTGTATAAGTGTAGAAAACGTTTAAGTGTGAATCGTATAAAAGAAGTTTTACTGTACATATTTTTTACTGGGGGACATACTTTCTCCCGCGTTATATCCGAATCTGCGGTAAATCGGTCCGCACTATAACGGGCTTTAACTGTATAAGTATTGAGTACACTTCAACGAGTGTGAACTACTTCTTCTTCTTCTTTCCTTACGGCCTCTACGGGGCCACGGGCAGCTCTACCATGGTTTGGGTCTGCTTCCTTTTCTCCTCCCAGAACCTCTTCATCCACCGTCTTCTTCTCTCCCGTTCTTCCGCGGAAATTCTCTTTTCTTGCCTTCCCCATTAATGATTCTCAATCCTTTTATGATATCCTTCTGTGTCAGTCAGTTCCAGTACAGTGGAATCTCGTTAGTACGTTTTTCAAGGGACTGAAAAATTTGGACGTCATATGCGGGAAAACGTGCTACCGAAAAACGCCATACTGCATTTACAACGTATAAGAAAGAACGCAGCGTATATATGGACGTCAAATCGCCGACCTTAGTAAGTGATTGTATGCACTACTACAGTCACGACATAAACATAGGTTATCAGTAACTTACACGGAATAAATAACATAAAAATGAATTACTGTACCTCTACACTACAGTATAATACAGGGTCAGTTGCCGGCGACCGCGCACGAATATGTTTGAAGCACCGGCTTGCTTGAACCACTTCAATAAAGCGCTTTCTAGTTCAGGAAACTGTCCCTCTCGCACACGTTTCCTTTTGCCGCTCATTCCTTCTTCAAATGCACGTTCGATTTCCTTCCTTTTGCCGAGAATCGTGTTCAGTGTAGACGGAGGAATGTTCCACTTTCGCGCTATATCCACATGCTTCATGTGAGGATTGCATTCCACGTCTCGAATGTATTTCATCTTCTCGTCATTATTTATCTGCCGTACTTTCTTCTTATCCATTATGAAACACGCAATAAAATAGGTCATAACTGGACATGAACACTAAGAACTAGAAGACAATAGTGCGGAATACGAAGACAATAATGCGCCTACGTGAGAAATAAACAAAGGGAAAGGGGTGGAGGGCAGCGGGAGAGAGACACGTCACCTGTGTTGCGTCATAGCTATAGCCACTTCTACGCCGTCAAACACAATAAAATCATCTACACTGTCAATAACTATCAGAGAATATGCGGCAATATCGCGTCGTGTTTCCCAGAAGCCGAATTTTTTTAATGAAATAAGAATAAAATACGGTTCACTAACAAATAGTTCAACGGAAATTTGATCGTTGTAAGCGGGAATAGAGAACGTATTAAGGGGATATATCAACATGAATTTAGTAGGATAGGGACTTGAGAAAGGGCAGCGGGAGAGAGACACGTCACCTGTGTTGCGTCATAGCTATAGCCGCTTCTATGCCGTCAAACACAATGAAATCATCTACACTGTCAATAACTAGCAGAGAATATGAGGCAATATCGCGTCGTGTTTTCCAGAAGCCGAATTTTATAATAAGAATAAAATCAGGTTCGCTTACAAATAGTATAACGGAAATTTGATCGTCGTAAGCGGGAATAGAGAACGTATTAAGGGGATATATCAACATGTATTTTGTAGAATTGGGACTGGGACTTGAGAAAATCATCGCGCTAAACGGGAAAACGTCGTAACCGAGAACGTGCTAACGAGATTCCACTGTATATCGGTTATACCCTGTATTTCAAGATTAAGAACCTGAAGCATTTGGCGGGAACGATATAAGAATGGCCGCCGTGGGCTTCTATTGGCTGAATTTTGAAAACTAATGCCACACGTTGCCAGCGCATTGTTCATTCATTCAGTCGCCTGTTAGGCTAACTGTGTCGGAGTTTGTTTCATTGTCATTGTTTCGTTTACTTTTAGCATAGAGTTTTAATATTTTTTGTTTCCATTTTTACTTTATTTCTTTTATAGTACGTCAATAAATTTCAGATAGTACCGTAGTGTTCAAATTAACGCTTGTCATTCAATAGCCTGCAAATCGACAATGTAAAAACACGGCAATAATATCGCCACATAGCAGCTTGTTTGTGTGCTTGGTGCTAAATACTTATTTACCTTAACATTACGTACGTGGAAGCTATTATTAACCGTACAGAGTCGCGATACAGTGAGTGAGTGTGCTTGGTGTTATCATGATGTTGTTTCTGCATTCTGTGTTAACTGTTGTAAACTGTGAACAACCTTCACCCAAACTCTTGTTTCATCTTGAAGGATATAATCATTGCATGGTGAGTGTTGATATATTCATCATCAGATTACTTTGTGTTTGTATTTTGTAATATATATGTATAGCTGTCGAGTGTTTGGCCTCTTTCTCGTATTTATTGAATAACGGTGATAAAGGTAGCATAGCTTCGGTGTGTTATTTATTTGTTTATGTATGGTACCGTATTTCTCTATTTGTATGTCCTCAGCGTTGACTCTGGATCGACATTTGCATTATATTGCGCATAATAACTTAGTACCAAAATAGTGTCCGAAGTGTAGCCCTGTGTATTATTCGAATCAGCTGATTGATCTACATCAACAATACAAACTTGGCAACACAGCTCAGCTGTTCCAAGCTCCCGCCATTTCCTTCACGTTCTTTCTTTTGAAATTCAGAGTATAGTGAATAATTATCTCTCCAGTTCTTTGTCCCTTCCACATTGATCAACATCTCAGTCGAGTCCTTCCGATGTTCAACCACCCATTTGGTTCCCGGTTTTCCTCTTGTCCTCCCTGTTGTCCCCGATATCCTTCAAGACAAACTCCCCATATCCATCCTAATCACATGTCCAGCAAATCGTGCTCTTTTCAGTCTTATTTTTTCTGAGATAGTCCTCATATTTTTGTATAGTTCATTTCTTGATCTTCGTACCAATCTTGCACCTCTCCTTTTCGGTCCCAGTATTTTCCTCAGTATTTTTCTCTCTTCCTTTTCCAGTTGTTCGGCTCCATACCTGTCTAGTGCCATAGTCTCTGCAGCGTACAAGACAGCATTTCTTACTGTTGCTTTGAAGTGTCGGATTTTTGCTTCTGTAGATATATTTCCTTTATTGTACAAGTCTCTGGTCGCCATGTAGGATATTCTCATCCTTTTCACTCTCCTTACGAGTGTGATCTAAGTGCACCTGCACTTGTTGCCATGGTAATTACCGTATTTAATCGCCTATAACACACACACACACACATACCTCTCAATTTTCTACTATTGTTGACGGAAAATAACAATTGTAAAAAAAAAGAAAAAAGGAATTGGGGAGGAGAAATAATCAGAAAAATGTAGCAAATAGGCCTACAACATTCCAGTTAACAGTAAAACCCACGCTTTTGCCTGCACCACCTGCGCATTGTTGACCTCGACAATGGCCACTCACTCCCCTTACCCCCCAGCTTACGAGTTCTGTGTCTAGCGTCCCACACGGCCATGTGTAGTGTGTAATTAAGAAGCATACAGTACACAAACAGGACTGAAAATGAGCAAGAGAACAAGTTTTACGGCATCCTTCAAGTTGAAAGTGCTAGAATTTGCTGCAGAAAATTGAGTGAAAGTGGTGAGTCGTAAATACGAAGTGCAGCCGTGTATGATTCGCTCTTGGCGCAACTAGAAGGACAAATTATTGAGAACCACGAAAACTTCTAAGTCCTTCCGCGGTGTGAAAAAAGGAAAGTACGAAAATGTGTTCGGTCGGTAAATCAGAAACAAATGTCCCATATTTCAGGTAGGCCTAGATGACGCGTAACATTGCAACACTGCGCAACCTTGAACTCTATGCACGCAATGCTGTGCGACTGCAGCGCTGTCTTAGTCCTGTGGCCAATCAGCTGTGATGATCCAAGAAAGTGGCTATTTAAATGGGCTATTATCACTTTTATCGTAAATAAAGTCTAGGTTAAAATAACTATTTTGTGTGCTGATTTAAGGACGCTAGGTGCTCCTCTGTGTGCCTTTATACCATGCCATCCTAACCTATTTTTGAAGCCGAAAATTCGAAGAAAAAAGGAGCTGTGAGTGAGTGAGTAAATACGGTAGATGTCGGAATGATAATTCCAGATAGATGGAAGGAAGTCACCAGCGTACTTTGCAACAAAAGGATGCCACTACATCTGAAGTCCAAAATATACCGCACAGTAGTAAGCCCTGTTGCTTTATACAGTGTTGAATGTCGACCGGCAGATAAAGCTACGGAGTGCCAATTACACAAGATGGAATTGCGTATGCTCCGTTGGTCCATGGGCATCACACTCGTGCATCATGTCAAAAATGACACTGTTCGCCAGCAAATGGGCATCGCATCCATCACTGAGAAAGCACGGGAAAAGCGTCTCCAATGATATGGTCATGTCCTGCGGTCTGCACCTGGAAAAGTTGCCAATTTCACCCACTCATTTGAAATTAATGGGCAACATTCACGTGGATGTTATGACACAGTAAATGTTGACAAAGACTCTCAACTTAAGACCACAAGATGCCCAAGATCATACAAAATGGCAAGGCAAGATTAAAATAGCGAATCCTGCACCCGCAGGAAAACTCTAGGAAGGAGAATAAGAAGAAGAATCCCAGATAGACCCCCAGCCCAAGAACATTTCATGTCAAAAATAAGTCATTCGATTACCGTATTTACTCGCATATAACTTGCACTTTCCTGACCAAAAATAAGTGTGAAAATCTTCGATGCGAGATATATGCGGGGATTTGAGAGGAAAATATCTTATTCTCGAAAAACGTAAAATTTGCATTTGCCGTCGCTGCTGCTTATCTCCGAGCTAGTCTCGCGTGGATCATCCTAACTTCCGTCCAATGCATTTGCGATGCCAGTCTCCAAGAAGCTCTTAATAACGTCTGTCAACACCATAACCCATACCCCTACATCCAATCATGCGAGAGTACAAGTGACGGCCTTCTTTATTTTGTCTTCTCTCGTCAGCTTATCGTGACTAACCATACCAGATCTCGGCGTGTTCTAACCTCACAATTTCTTATTTAGCGTGTGGAGCACCAAATCACACAAAAGTTTTTAACAGACGGCCTTCTTTACTTTATCTTCTGTCGTCAGCTTATCGTGACTAACAATACCCGACCTCTACATGTTCTAACCTCACAATTTCTTATTTAGCGTGTGGAGCACCAATAAAACAGCTGACGATCACACCTAGTATTGCTGTTTTACTGCGTCGCCACATTTGAAAACACCGTATGTGTTCGGTTATTGGTTTCTAGCGTGTCTTTCTGTTGACACCAGTAGCGAATATCAAATACATTCACAATGAATTCTCGACCGACAGCTCTATTACCATTGTAGTCTCACTTTGAGTTTAAATCCAGTCTTATAACTTCTGCATTTTTACATAACTAAAAGATCGATTTCCACAAGAAAACAATCACACTTAACAAACAAAAATGGAACGTGAAGACAATGCTGCTAGGCCTATTTGTCGACAATGCAACAGACGGACAACAAACACCGTGAAAGAAAGGAAAGCACCGCCGCAAAAACTAACAATAACATCGCGGGCAATTAGTGTTTTAAAATTACTATGATCATCTTTATGACAGCGTCAGAAATTAATGCAAGATATATGCGAGGAATACTTTTTCCTGCAATTTCCAATTTAAAAATGGGGTGCAAGATATATGCGGGGGCGAGATATATGCGAGCAAATACAGTATATTACCTTTGTGCAAAGCAGACTCCAGTCGTGCTTTGAGAGAATTGAAGAGCCCGGGATCATCAGGTGGTACATTGCCTAGCCTCCTCTTCCAATCCATGAGGCAGTCCAAAGGTGTTTCATTCTGTAAGAAAACAAAGTCTCATAATCAAAATTGATCCTGTGCTTTTTATTCTCGTGTCGGAAACATACAAATGTACAGTTGCTATACATATAAGAGTAATGGTTATAAATCCATAGAATCATTCATATTACAACTTCTCATTTGGTCAATACAGTGTAATTTTAATTACTAGGACATACAAAAAATAACCTGATAAAATTATAAGTGATTAGAATATACAGTGAGAGCCTTCCCTAAAGAATGAAGCTTCGTCTGCACCGTGGGACGGGCGAAGGCATTGAGTCAGCGCTACTTGGCTAGCATCTACCATTACACAACAGCGCATCGGGAAGCCCCAGCATGCAGTCATAGCTCGAGTACTTTCCCAGCTGGCAAGATACTTTAGTTGACAGAGTTAAGACTTGTGAAGTACTGTATCCTATGAACATTGTTAGGTATACATAGTAGAACAAAACATCAAATTTTCCTAGTGAAAACTTATCTTCTCAAGAAGAAGTATTCCAGTAAATGTGTTCATACGTTTCAGTTTCGTGCGATTTTTACTTGCGGGGGAATCTCAAACAAAATGTACACAGAAACAATCCACGTACTCTGGAGGCTCTCGAGAACGAAATAACTGCACTGATATAAAATATCAGTGAGGATGAATTACAGTGAGTGTACCAAAACTTCCTACGTTGATGAAACGTTTGTTTAGAAAATGAAAGACAGCATTTCCAGCAACTACTCGGGAATTCATGTACGTAAATATGATTATTAAATATGTTAAAAAGTGTAAAGGTGCTGAACTAGTTGGGCGCTACACAGGATGTCTACCAAAACCAACTAACAGATTTCCCTGACAATTCCCTGATTTTTCCAGGATAAATCAAAAAATTCCCTGAATAACAGTGAGCGGCCATAATAAATATATAAAACAGAGTTTGTACTTGAAGAGCATTTCAAAAAGTGCTCGAACGATAAAGAGTAGCATGACCAAGTAGAAAAGACAAAAAAAAAAGCAGAAAAATATATGTTTCTATATTTTGCCAATTTCTAAATGTTTCATCCAGAAAAACTATTGTACTTGCGAGTATTGAAAGTAGCTCATCAATAGTAATGCTCTCAAAAATCATAGTTACACATTTATATACAAACACAGAGTCTACACTTGTAATTTGTGTGTCTATCTTGTAAGAAATGAGAGCTTACTGATTTAACGTCAGTACGAACATACATCTACAACAATCATCACCGGAATCATGGTGGCCACTCAAATCGGTCAACAATTTTCCAGGAGTTTTCCAGTAATTTTCCAGGAGTAATTCTCATTTTTCCAGACTTAACAAGTAGTTCCGTGAAGAACTATACAGCCTATTTTCATATATCCTGCTCATGTTGTCCCTATCAACATACAAAATTTCAGTTTAATTGCTGTAACAGATTCGTAGATATTGAGAACCGTCTAAATATTTCATAAGGTCGCCAGGATGGATTTTTATTTTTGTACTATTACATTAAGATTATTGTGTACGTGTGGTATTCAAACTTCAATCCCATGGTAGAACACAAGAAGTAAAAACGAGATTTTAAAAGTACGCACACCAGCCATCTTGTGATTATGCAAACAATTGAAATAAATTACACGCCAGTGGATCAACATTTGTATAAGCATTTAACGTGCAAGGTTTCACGACACTCGGATAGTTAATTCGCGAGAAACGTCCATTTAATTATTTATACTTCGCGTCGCCGCTATGTTGGATTTGTGCTCACCAGGTTACTGAAAGTCCTATAGGTGAACATATGTTCATAGTCTCTATGAACATAAAAAAATCAGTTTGGTTGCTGTAAAAGATTCATAGATATTGAGAACCGTCTAAATATTTCGGAAGCTCCCCATTTAGGATTGTTATATGTATAGGCCATAGAGTTATGTACCATTCAAGGACAATTATTGCCTAGCTTCATTATTCAAACTTTCACTTCGATCGCATGATTACGACACAAGAATAAAAACTTAATTTTAAAATTTCGCACAGCCGCCATCTTGAGGTTATGTAAACAATTGAATTAAATTAGATGGCAGTGCATTATAATCTGCAAAATCATTTACTGTACCTCATTTCACTGCGCTCAGAGAGTAAAATCACGAGAAAAGTCTATTAAAATATTTCAAACTCGCTTGGTCGCCATGTTCGTTTTGTACTTTACAGGTTTATGAAATATACATAGGTAAACTTGTATCAGTACCCTTTATCACCGTACAAAATTGCATGATGATATCTGTAATAGTTTCGGAGATATAGAATGTCAGTGAAATATTTCGCACAGCCACCATTTTGAGGTTATGTAAACAATTGAACTAAATTAAGACTCCAATGCATTACAATTTGTATAAACATTTGCTGTACCAAGTTTCATTACGTTTGGATAGTTAAATCGCGAGAAATGTCTATTTAAAAGTCTCAATTTCGCTTGACCGCCATGTTGGTTTTGTGGTCACCAGGTTTTTGAAAGTCTCATAGGTGAACTTCTAGTAGTGCCCTTTATCACCGTACACAATTTCAGGGCGATATCGGTAATAGTTTTGGAGATATTGAATGCTAGTGAAATATTTCGCACAGCCGCCATGTTGGATTGGTGAGACGAAACAAAATTTGAAGGGCACGGTCGAGGTCGCCGGGAATAGTGCTATGAACTTACCGAGTTTCATTGAAATCGCTCCAGCCATTTAGATTTTATTAGGGGACACACACACACACACCTCATACACACACACGCGCGCACACACACACACGGACAAAAGGTGATCTCATAAGCCTATTTTTTCAAAATTGAAAATAGGCTAAAAATAAGCGCGAGTCCGGGAGGGTTATCGGTTGCCTACTTCAAGACCAAAATAAAGCAGTTTTGTTTGGTTTACTTATACAGATGTTGACAAAAATTAGTGGTGATTGCATTATTGATACGCAAGCCTACACACAAATGATTTAATTGTTGTTTTAAAAAAGCCTTTGTGACTGAAATATCCGCATTAAAAAAAAAGAGAAAATAATGCCACCTGCAATTTTATTGCGGTGAAATTGTCTATACTCAATATGTTTTAAAAAATACTATCGCGTGTTATCCCACACAGAAACGGGTACCCTGAGGAAATTTCTTTCGTTAACGATAGTGTTCACCCAAAACCGTAGCGGGTGTATGATTTAGGATGGCTATTTTCCAGGAGTTTTCAATTTTTTCAAAATATTCCAGGCCTAATAAAAATCCAGGAGTTTTCCAGGATTTCCAGGTTTTCTAGGAGTAGTGGCCACCATGCAGAATATACTTTTCCCTCATCAATATTTAAATGTTTAATTTCCAATTATTCAAGGTTGGAATTCCCTGAGTGTCATTAAAATACCCTGATAAGTCCCCAAGTTTTCCAGAAATTAAAAACTCCCTGAGTATTCCGTTTTCCATGTTTTCCAGAGTTGTAGACACCCTGGCTGCTAGCGCCAGTACCTTGTTCGACAGGTGGCTAGCCAACGTGCCCCCGCCGTCACACCCTCTATTCTATAGGGTGGGCTCTCACTGTGTTTTGGACTACAGAAGAGGGAGAACACTCAGGGAAGACATGTTTTGCTTGCCAAACAAGCATCTCCAGATCTAAATCTATACAAGAAACAAGAAGTTCCATGACGAACTAAAGAGCCTACTTTTCTTAAAATTTAAGATACATGCAAATGATTAATCTATATGGATCTATCTAGAATAATGACGAAATTAAGTTGGTAATATCGAAATTTCAAATTAGTTCGAAATACTGTATACCTGACATAATGTAGCCTAATAGAGCACTACAGTTGGCAGCCCTGGTGACTGAATATATTCTTAGTTCCATCTCTTAAGGTACAGAATACAAAATTTGGTTGATGTCCAATGGATAGCATGGTTTTACATGCAGTTAAATATTGGATCTAACAGCGCGCGTAAAATCATGTTGGCAACAAGGACATGCATGTATTGGCCAGAAATAATCTGAAATAATACGATCTATTGTTGTGCCAATTTTGAATGAAATCCATTAGTTAGTATAGAAGTTACATGCATTTTAAAATTGGACCTATCAGCAGGCTTAGAATCATGCTGGCAGCACTGACGTATATAAGTTACTCCAAATTACTACAGTATATAATGTCAGGTACTATACGGGTGCATAGTTTAAAGCTGTCGGCTTGCATACTTTCTGATACATTGGTATTTGGATAAAAGCATTTATTAACAGTTGGCAGCCCTGGTGGCTCTTAAGAATACGCTCAGTTATATATGTTTATGTACACATAGCACATACGAAATTTGGTTGAATTCCAATTGTTAGTGTAGAAGTTATAAGCATTTAAAAATTGGACCTATCAGCTGGCTTATAATCCTTTTGGCAACTCTGCCATGTATTGCTTCCAGGAAATTGAACTGAAATATTATTATCTATACGTGTGCCAATTTTGAAATAGCTCCCATTCATACCTTCCAAGATATCCAACATGGAGCTCAAATTTCAATTTCGATTTTTCAGCAGTTGGTAGCACTGACATCATTTTCAAATACGGCATTGACATATTCAGGTATAGATCTTTACTCCTACCAAATTTTGTTTCGATTGCTGCAGCTGTTTAGGAGTTGATAGGGGGGGGGGACACACACACAGCCAGACAGAAGGACAGACAGACACACATTTGCCCGGATCGATCTCATGTCTACATTTTCCTCATTTTTGCAAAATGTGAAAAGTTGGCTAAAAATAGCTCTACAAAACACAACCAAATCTATACTGAAGGCCAGTGACCTTTACTAGGTGTCATTGTACAGGGTCTTTATTTTTGCTTGGCAAAGACATTCTCGCTCACGCACTCCGCCAGTGGCAGCTCAGTTCCCGGCGACCGCACGCGCTAATGTACGACAGAATTCCGCGCTTAAAATCAGTATCATGTATCTTTACTCACCATGCTTACAGTAGATGCTCAAAATGTTCCCCATCCGATGCCAAACATAATCGGCTTCTCCTTATGAAGTTTCCGGTTACTCCGGTTAATTTAGCTTCAGTAAGGTAATAACAAAGACAAAAGTTTCGAATGACATTTCCAGGGAAACCCATTCCTATAAATCGGACAATAAATCAACTGGCTAAGAGATTGAAATGTACAGGTTCAGTAAACAATAAAAATAGATGAAAATGTCGTTACTTCCTTACTGAAGCTAAATTAATCAGAGTAACCGGAAACTTCATAAGGAGATGCCGGTTATGTTTGGCATCGGATGGGGAACATTTTGAGCATCTACTGTAAGCATGGTGAGTAAAAATGCATGATTCTGATTTTAAAGGCGGTATCCTGCCATAAATACGCGCGCGCATTCGTCGGGGACTGAGCTGTCACTGGCGGAGGGCGCGAGCGGGAATCTCCTTGCCAAGCAAAAATAAAGACCCTGTAGGTTTAGTAGTGTTTTGTAGAACTACAGTATTTTGGTTGGTTGGTTCCTCAATTTAGGAGCTGTGACAAAGCGGTCATGTAGCCCCGTGTACTTTGGGTGTGTGTAGAATATGTCTGATAACCGCTTTTAATTGTGATGACTGTATTAGTGTGTGTTTCTGTTTCTTAATTCAAGTAAGTACTGTATACTTTGAATTTTTCAAGTAGTCCTACTTTTGCCGCCAAACGCCACCGTCAACAACTACTAGTTCAGAACTTGGCTACTAGATGCCACCGCAGTCGGCTCCTGGCGACGAACGCAGGAACCTGGGCGCTGTTCACATGTTTAACCTAATTTAGCTTCACACAGGTGTAATTAGTGGAAGGTTCTTTAAATGCCATAAATCTATGACATGGGACCGCCGGCTTTACTTCCCCTCCGAAGGAAGGCATACTGAGGGATTTTTAACGCTCTTAAAAAATCTGACGACTTCGGCCGGGTTTTAACCCGCGACCTTGGGCATAGAAGCTCAGCATGCTACCAACTACGCCACCGAAGCCTCTACAATATTTTGTGTTGAATAGAATTTATACGCTGACCATACTCGGCGTCTGAACATTAAACTACAATTTTTAAATGCAGTGTAAATCTAGTTTTTAACATATATGCATCTTAGTGTTTTTTTATACAGTGGAGTTCTGTACCCACTTTTTAATATGTGTATTCCAAGTGCCTGTTTTTAATGTTTTTGCTATGTATGATATGAATGCTGATTAAGTGGCTGATGAAGGGTGCAGACGAGCCCGAAACATGTACCACTAGTTATAAAGGAAAAAAATATTGTATTGATTGATGGACATTTTCTGACAATATATACAGTGGAACGTGGCTAATTTGAACTTCTATAACTCGAAATCTTCTTTAATTCGAATTTTTCTCTTGGTCCCTAGCATTTTATATACAATCAATGCTAAAAAATCGTGGTTAATTCGAATTATATTTTGGATAATTCGAAGTTTTTACGTGTAAAAAGCCAATCGTAAGCCAAACAGTTGGGTCAGGAATTCCCGAAAAATGACGTTGTAACATTGGCATGCAGCCCCTACTCGATTGTTTTGCCTACATGACTTCGAAAAACAAGATGGTGACGACGCATCTGGCGATGAACTTGTGGAGGTAGTTCCCGGAAAAACTGTTCCGAGTGCAGCCCAAGCAACAAACCACATCACAGAGCTAAGGCGTTTTTTTTTTTTTTTGAAAGTAGAAATGACGTAAGTGATTCTGTTTCCCGTTCTTTAAATTTTTTTGTGGTGGCCGAGAGTCTTAATTGCAAGATACAGGTAAAAATCTCAAACTTTTTTGAAAAACAGTAGATTTCTCTAGAATTTAACTAGAATGCTGTATTTTCTACTGTCGTTAAATAGGTGAATACAGAGGAATCTCGTTAGTATGTTTTTCAAGGGACTGAAAAATTTGGACGTCATATGCGGGAAAACGTACTACCGAAAAACGCCATACTGCATTTACAACGTAAAAGAAAGAACGCGGCGTATATATGGACGTTAAATCGCCGACCTTAGTAAATGATTGTATGCACTACTACAGTCACGACATAAACATAGGTTATCAGTAACTTACACGGAATAAATAACATAAAAATGAATTACTGTACCTCTACACTACAGTATAATACAGGGTCTTTATTTTTGCTTAGCAAGGACATTATCGCTCTCACGCTCCGCCAGTGACGACTCTGTTGCCGGCGACCGCGCATGCATATGTTTGAAGCACGGGCTTGCTTGAACCACTTCAATAAAGCGCTTTATAGATCAGGAAACTGTCCCTCTCGCACACGTTTCCTTTTGCCGCTCACCCCTTCTTCAAATGCATGTTTGATTTCCTTCCTTTTGCCGAGAATCGTGTTCAGTGTAGACGGAGGAATGTTCGACTTTCGCGCTATATCCACACGCTTCATGTGAGTATTGCAGTCCACGTCTCGATTGTATTTTATCTTCTCATCATTAGTTATCTGCCGTACTTTCTTCTTATCCATTATGAAACACGCAATAGAATAGGTCATAACTGGACGTGAACAATAAGAACTATAAGACAATAGTGTGGAACACGAAGACAAAAATGCGCCTACGTGAGAAATAAACAAAGGGAAGGGGGTGAAGGACAGGGGGAGAGAGAAACGTCACCTATGTTGCGTCATAGCTATAGCCACTTCTACGCCGTCAAACACAATAAAATCATCTACACTGTCAATAACTATCAGAGAATATGAGGCAATATCGTGTCGTGTTTTCCAGAAGCCGAATTTTATAATGAAATAAGAATAAAATACGGTTCACTAACAAATAGTTCAACGGAAATTTGATCGTTGTAAGCGGGAATAGAGAACATATTAAGGGGATATATCAACATGAATTTAGTAGGATAGGAACTTGAGAAAGGAGAGAAAGGGCAGCGGGAGAGAGACACGTCACCTGTATTGCGTCATAGCTATAGCCACTTCTATGCCGTCAAACACAATGAAATCTTATACACTGTCAATAACTATCCGAGAATATGAGGCAATATCGCGTCGTGTTTTCCAGAAGCCGAATTTTATAATGAAATAAGAATAAAATCCAGTTCGCTTACAAATAGTACAACGGAAATTTGATCGTCGTAAGCGGGAATAGAGAACGTATTAAGGGGATATATCAACATGTATTTTGTAGAATTGGGACTGGGACTTGAGAAAATCATCGCACTTAACGGGAAAACGTCGTAACCGAGAACGTGCTAACGAGATTCCACTGTAGTACTGTATGGCGAAACATGCTGCTAAAGAAACTTATCAACTTCAAAGTAAATGGATGTATGTTAAACTGGTTTTCAAGATTCCTTTCACAAAGAATGATCAATGTTCGTTACAACAACAAAACTTCAGCTTGCAAGCAATCAAAACTACGCCTCCCACAAGGAGCTGTATCAAGCACAACTTTATTCAATGTGTACATCAACGATCTTCCAAAAACAATAAAGAAAGTAGGTAATGTGAATATCAGCATGTTTGCAGACGATGTTATCATTTGGACCACAGTACGTAACAGCCCAAATCAGCAAATGCTTGTTGAACACAGAATGAACATGGCACTTATAAAACTCAAAAACTGGACTGAAAACAATAATATGGAAATCAATACTTCCAAAACAGTATACCAGTTTTTCTCCCTGAGACACCACAATCCAACTTTTAGTCTCAAATTTATTAATCAAGACCTTCCAAAAAGTGAAAGTACAAAGTACCTAGGTATCATCATGGACAAGAAGCTGAACTGGACCAAACACATAAAACATGTGGAGGATAAGGTAAGCAAACGGATGAAATTACTGAAGAGACTAATGGGAGCTACTTGGGGGAGCACTCAAGACACACTCAACAAAACCTACAATACTTACATCAAACCAATCATAAAATATGGCAGTGAAGTACTCTCTACAGCACTCCAGTCAAAAATTGATCGCCTTGAGAGGTGTCAGAATAATGCCCTACGAATCATAACAGGTGCAATAAAAACCACAGCTATAACCGCCTTGCAATTATATACCCACAACTTACCAATAGAAGAAGAGATGAAACATCAAACAGCCAATGCATATCTCAGTATACAAAGACTACCTCAAATGTCATGGATCAAAAAAACAGTTTCTAGCCCCGATCTTAAAACACAAAAAGATCCCTTAAGTCTCGCCAAAGAATACATCAATAAGAGCAATCTGCAAATAAAACTTGAACCACTATGTATGCCAGTCAATCCCATTGAATATATACAAGTGACTACAGATCTTACTTTGTTAGAAGAGGTCTGCAAGAAAGACTCTTCACCACAAGATCTAAAACAACTGGCCCTCTGTACAATAGAAGAAAGATATCCATCTAATCAATGGCTAAATATATTTACAGATGGCTCACAAGACAAAAAAAAATAGAACTGGAGCAGGAATACATTCATCTCTCTTCTCACTCTACTTCCCAGTAGGCCAAAACAAAACAAACTTTGATGCAGAGATAAGAGCAATTTCACATGCACTCCATCAGTTATTAGGCAGAAACATTGATTATCAAAAATGGGTTATCATTAGAGATTCAAAAGCAGCCATCCAAGCCATCTCGTCATTTTATAAGCACCAAAATAAAGAACTGAAAGAAATTTTTTGTACGATAAAAACCCTTCAAAGACTCCACAAACAGATCTCATTTCAGTGGATCCCTTCTCATGTTGGAATAGCAGGAAATGAAGAGGCAGACAGATTAGCAAAAAAAGGTACCACACTACAACAACCTGTCAGTCAGACTGATTTTATGTCAGCAAAAAGGATCTTGAAAAATACTATCAAAAACAGGTATGAAGAAATGGCAAAGAAAACAGCAGAAACCAAATTATGGAAACACATTGATGCTCAATGGGATCAATATAAATTAACACCAAGAAGAGAAGCTGTAGCCTTCTTCAGACTTAACACTGGCCACGACTGCCTTGCAGCTCATCTGAAACGAATCAACATCCTGAGATCTGAAGAATGCACACTTTGTCACGAACCTGGAAGTAAAATAGATAAGGGGCACCTGCTACATTGCAACAAACTTGATGTGACTGCTAGAACTACAGGAAACCTCACACAACTCTATTGGAACGCAAGAAAGCTGATGGATTGGAATCCTGGCTAGCCATAGGAAACAACAACAACATTTTGGTTTTATTTTATCATTTGAAACTTTTGGGGTTATTCACGATACAGTCATTATACAGCACCGTTGTCTGTTAATCTGCTTTGTTGAACGTCAATCAATATGTAAACGTAATACTGTACATAGCATATAAGCACTTAACTTGTTAAAAACTATGTAATATTATGTTTAATAAAGGCTCTTGGATAAAAATCTAAAATTTGAATATATTCTCTACCCTTTTCAAAGCAACTTCTTAATTCAAATTTTTGGATAATTCAAATTTTTTTTACTGGTCCCTTGAGGTTCGAATTATCCAAGTTCCACTGTATTAGAAATGGATCTGGTGATGCTTGCTTGATGAGCGAAACATATCATCGCTTAGTATTCTCCCTCTAATGACACCTACTAATGGTCACTGAACGAAGAGGAAGTACGGTAAATAAGGTTTTAACGCTGAATGAAGTGTGTAAGAGTGAATTTTCAACTTATGACAACGACTTTGATTCTGCCAACGACAATCCACCTACTGTCGACCAAAGTATTATGTGCACTCAAGTTTGATGGTTGTTTGTTAAGTAACCAATAGACTTACATAAAATCCAATAACATCATCATTTTTGTCGTTCTATTTTCCATTAGTTCAAGTAAGTTTGGAATTTTAAATTTATATTTTAATATTTTTTATCCTAGTTGGAACACAAAAAGTGCCCGATTTTAAGCGTGTTTCAACCATGCGTCACATTTAAGAATTATTATCTCAAAAACCCGCCATCAGATCGAATCCAAATTTTAACACAATATACATTGGAATGTTGTATAACTGGTTTATTAATTTCAAAATTTTGTGTATCCAAGAAACAGAGTTGTTATCATTTGTGTAAGGTAACTTTTTCTCGGCTCGGGGTGGTTGGAAAATGTAGTTCTTGGTCGCGTTGTAATCCTTATACATCAAAAAGTTATGCTGTATGACTGTGAAGTACATAAATTAATTCACTTATTTTATAACGGTTTGTATTTGTTCGGGGAAATAAGGCATGGTTCACCAGCTAGCCGCTCAGCGGAAAGCTTTACAACGTTGCTTAGATGGAGCCCCTCACTTCCAGGCGGGGCTCGCCATGGAGCGTGACGGGCTCCATCTCGGCAACGCTGTACAGCTTTTCCCGGAGCGGCTAGATGGTGAACCATGCCTTATTTCCTCGAACAAATACAAACTGATATAAAGTAAGTGAATTAATTTACGTATTTCACAGTCATACTTTTTGATGTTTAAGGATTACAACGCGACCAAGAATTACATTTTCCAACCACCCCGAACCGAGAAAAAGTTACTTTACAAAAATGATAACAACTCTGTTTCTTGGACATACAAAATTTTGGAATTAATAAACCAGTTATACAACATTCCAATGTATATTGTGTAAAAATTTGGATTCGATCTGATGACGGGTTTTTGAGATAATAATTCATAAATGTGACGCATGGTTGAAACACGCTTAAAAAGGGCACTTTTTGTGTTCCAACTGCGATAAAAAAAAATATTAAAATATAAATTTTAAATTCCAAACCTACATGAACTAACGTAAAATAGGACGAAAATGATGATGTTATTGGATTTTATGTAAGTCTATTGGTTACTTAACAAACAACCTTCAAACTCGAGTGAACATAATACTTCGGTCGACAGTAATGCCACAGTACTGTGTAAACATATCTTTGTAGAAAATGATCGTACTCACAACCTATTTTATAGAATTACTTGTAACTTGGAGCAATTATCCACATAACCGAAGATACTTTTTAGATTGTGTAGGATGTCAAAATTATGTTCAAATTCCTGTTTTAACTTTTAAAAGAAATTTTAAAGTATTTTTTATTGAAACAAATGAAGCATAGTAATTATTTAGCATCTAGTATATAAAAAAAAAATCTTACCTGCTAAGGAAAAAATATCAACCTTCTATCTTGAAAAAAATAGGTACGAGACAATATTTATCAAACACATGTAATCAGGGGCAGATGACTTCACTGTTCCACCCCTTAAAGCAGCAACAGATAAGAAACTAACACTTGTAATTTCACTAAAGTTGGCTTGGCATTTTTAGCACAACTACTGTACTCATAAAAGGGTTACAGTATTTACTCGGCTATAGGACCTCCTTTTTTTTCTCTAAATTTTTTGTTCCGAAATTGAGGTGGGGGGACTATAAACGCAAACTTCGCATAAATCCATTATTTTGGGAAGGAGAGAGAGTAAAAATAAGCTATCTTATTTTGATGCTACATAGTACGATATATTTAATCAAAATAAACGAAGTTTACATCTTTATCAGCCCCTTATGAGACTGCCATAACCTCACTTATCCACCACTATTCCTGGCTATCCCCAAATGACTTTCACTACTATCCCTTGCTAAGCAAAAATCTTAGTATCAAAGAAATAGGAATGGACAAAGTATCAGGCATGGAAGTGCAAACTTTATTTTTATTTGAACATAGGGAGGGAGAATGCATCAATAGTGAATGAGTGATGATGCTGAAAGATCACATCTCACTAACATTTGCAAACACAACCGAGTACGTATTAGTCACATGTTTCAAATTTCATTTCATTTCATATTTATTCATCAGTGCCTTACACTATATTTACATTACACTGAAGGGAGTCTCTGAAAAGAGCAAAGCCCCACTTCGCATTCGGGATGCGTCAGAGCCCCCACTATATATACTGGATTATATTTACATATGTACACAAGATGGCAATTAGTGAGAATCGAGCAATGATAAATTATTTACAGTATACATTAGAGGGATGGAAAATTTATATAGGATAAGGCAGGAAAACAAGAGAAGAGGTCACATAAATATTGTAAATGGAGATACACAGGAAACACTAGCACAACAAAGAATCGGGGCATAATTTATGAGGAACAACCTACTTCATGAACAAATAATGCCGCAGCTTCCTCTTGAACTGAACGGCATTATTGTTGCTGGCCTTCAGGGAACACGGTAGGCTGTTCCATGCACAGACCGATCTATTTACAAACCCCAGTTTGTACGACTCAGTCCTGGGTAGTGGGGCGTACAGCGTAACTCCGCGGCCCTTCTGAGCTGATCGGTAGCCAAGGGAAATTTTGTCTAAAATAGCAGATGAGTCAGAATTATTAAAAAGTTTTCTCAGGTATAACAAATCAATTTGGGTAAATAGGTTCTCAATAGATGGAAGGCTACATTTTTGGCGTCTGATTTTAGAGTCTACGTCGGAATTTTTCGAAAGAATGAATTTAGTGGCACGATTTTGTATCTGTTCAAGCTTAAGGATATTTCCCTTGGTGCCGGGGCTCCATGAAGGGCACGCGTGAATTAGCAGCGGTCGTACTAGACTCAGGTAGGCGGTCCTCTTCACTTTGGTACGGCAGCCACGTAGATTTCTGCTTAGCATACCCAGTTGGCGTGCAGCTTGGTTCCTCACTGCGTCGGTGTGGGTGTTCCATTTCAGGTCGGAAGTGATGTTGAGTCCAAGAAGTTTGACGCACTGCACACGGGGAATCGGAGTGTTTTCAAAGTGATAAGGGTTGGCCGCTGGAATTCGATTACGGGTTAGGGAGATTAGATTACTTTTGGAAGAATTGACAGCCAGGCCGTTAATTTTGCACCAGACACTGATGTTATTTAGATCCTCCTGCAGGGCGGTGAGGTCACTATTGTCTTTGATCTTGCGATAGAGGGTTGTGTCGTCGGCATATTGGTAGATGTTTGAGGAGACTGCATGGGGAAGATCCAACATGAATATGTTGAAAAGTAGAGGACCAAGGACAGATCCTTGAGGGACACCAGATGGGACCAAAACAGTAGAGGAATGTGCGCCTTGGAAGACTACTCTCTGATGCCGGTTTGTAAAAAAGTCAGTCAACCACCCCACTAGTTTACCACCGAAGCTGTAGGAGCGCAGTTTATCAAGGAGATGTGAATGGGGAACCTGATCAAAAGCCTTGGTCCAATCGAGAGTAACGAGATCCACTTGACCGCCTGGTATTCTTTCCAAAGTTTGTTGCCAGTCGTCCACAGCTGATGTGAGTAGCGTTGTACAGGAACGTCCAGGCAGAAACCCATGCTGGTGTTCGTTAAGAGAACCTGTTTCTTTCAGGAAACGCAACATCTCCCTCGATAGCAGACGCTCCATTACCTTACACAATATGGATGTCAATGATATGGGGCGGTAGTTGGTTACTGATTCCTTATTACCAGTTTTGTGGACAGGAACAACGTTGGCGATTTTCCAATCAGATGGTAGTTTCCCATATTGAAAAGAGGTGTTAAATACTGTGCAGATGGATGGAGCGAGGGCCTGAGCACACGTTTTGAGAATTCTTGCGGGTATATTATCAGGCCCAGTAGCGGAATTGGGGGGTAAAGATGACAACAACTTGCAGACCTCATCAACGGAGAAATAAATGGATTCAAGTTTAGGGAAAGGAATATTTCGATCTATTATATAATTTTGTGATGGCGTAAAGGAAGAAAAGTTCTGAGAGAAGGAGGAGCAAAATGATTGAGCAATCTCCGCGGGTTCAGATAAAATTAATATATCAATAACATGTCACACAAACGCCGACAGTTCTTGCAACAAATGAAATGTGTTTAAAATAAAACTGAGAAGAAGGCTGCCTTCAAACACCACTTCGACTGGCAATACATCTTTGTATACAAAACCAAAGAATGCAGGCAAGATATGAAACCATAACTTTCATTGGCGGATCGCGTTTCTCCTCGGCCAATAATGTGGCATCGAGAAGCCTATTGGCTACACAATTCAATATCGTGTCCAATTGTGTATGCGGTATATGTATGCAAAATGGCGGTCATATCGTCTCAATAACTAAATAATGTAGCAAGAAAAATATTTTTGTCATAAAAGAGTATGAATTTCAGTTATAATTTTAAACATTTTTAAGAATTCGTCAATTTCCAAGAATGTTGTATTTTGACTCTCAATAATTAGGGGGGGGGGGGGGTACTATAGGCGAGGGGGTCCTATAATCGAGTAAATATGGTAATTTGTACATTTTTACAACTGCAAGAATTGAAAATGAGACTGCATTCCAAACAGGTGTGCTTGCACGTCCTACCATGACAAGCCACAACCACAGCAAGCCCAGTGACAATGCTTGCAGTTACAACGTTAAAATAAGCCTGAAACACTCACACTGTTGGTGCGGACATCGATGAGCGCTCCACGGTCGAGTAATAACTCTATGACACGCAGATGGCCATTGGAAGCTGCATCGTGGAGTGCCGTCACTCCACCGGCACCTTTCCCACCGGGACTGTTGATGTCTGCTCCGTGGTCCAGCAACTCTTCCACAATCTCCACAAAGCCGTGGTTTGCTGCCTCCTGAAGGGGAAGCCAGCCACCGTTGTCTTGTATGTTCACAGGATGCCCCTGTAAAGATGATGTACATGTATTTTACAGTTTTTTTTCTCACAATTGATTGGGAGCAACTGTAGATGAGAGTAGCAAGTTAGAGCTATCCTCAAGAATGTTATAACCAATAATGTGAGTAGCGTATTTCCTTGCATAATCGTTGCACATTTTTAACCTAAAATTCATGGAAGAAAAGCACGGTGCGACGATTATGCAAATATTAAAGTTCAAAGAAGAAAAACCACATTATCTTTTTAATATACAGTAAAACCCTGATAATTCAAAAAGGATTTATTTGAAATTCGTCTATTTCGAAGAAATGTTTGCTCCCTGAAACTCAGAGTACGTCTTTTCATGTTATTTAAGTTGTTTAATAAGAAGTACAGATGAATTGTCGTTCAAAGAGCGATGCCGATCCCAAAAATAAAAATAAAATTTTTAATTAGCAATATTTAAAAAATTCTTTAAAAACGGGATTCTTTTCACAAAATTCATCGACCCATGCTTTTAGGTTCACAGCTCTTGAGCGTTAAAAATATCAATACTTGTGAATTATCATATAATTGTACTGTCCGTGGAACGATCGATTAGAAGTGTTTATATTTTAAAAACTGCTGTATGTTTAGTGTTTCCGTGGTGTTCTGTGCTGTATGTTGCTCTTGCAACATGATTATGGCCGATCCGATAACACAATGTCGTTGGGGAAATTATTTTGTAGTTTCATTTGGTTGCCGCTAATAAAAAGGAATGTTCTATGCGGTTATGTTTTTTTTCTTTTTACAATAAGAGCAGTAAGGTTGAATGTTCTATGCAGTTATGTTTTTTCTTTCTTTTTACAATAAGAGCAGTAAGGTTATGTTTATATTGGTTTATATTGAGTCGGCCAGTTACTTATCGCGCTTGACCATGATGATTACAAATACGTTTTGAAAAGCATTTTATTAAAAATATAATGTATAATTTGCGTTCACTGATTTTTTTTTTCATTTCTTAATACTTTTCAATACGGCTCCGTGGCTAAATGGTTAGCGGTCTAGGCTTTGGCCCAAAGTTCCCCGGGTTAGATTCCCGGCCGAGCCGTCAGGGATTTTAATCTCCTGGGGTTAATTCCCTTTGCTCGAGGACTGGGTGTATGTGACGTCTTCATCATCACTTCATCCTCATTACGACGCGCAGGTCGCCCTCAAGCGTCAACTATAAAGACCTGCACTCGGCCTCTCCGGAGGCCACACGATCATTATCATTATTATAATACGATAGATGTTATTTCTTAGTTCAAAATTAGTACATATAATTCCAGCTAATCAAAACATAAAAAACTCCTTTTTTAAAACAGTGTACAATAGTTTCGAGTCATGTTTCTGAACTCGTCTTCAGCACTTGTAACATAATAGTGTAAACATTGCTAAGATATGCTTACTTATAATTCATAAAACGTTTTAAGCATTTAGGTTGAACTCTTTTTCCTCCTTTCTTTTCTTTCAACGAGGGAGAAAAGAAAGGGAGGAAAAAGAAGTTTGGGCTACAAACTACAGTAATTCATGCTTTGAACAGGATATTTCAATGAAATCATATCTACTTACATCATACGCCAATTATTTGTAGACGAGCATGACCCTCCAGAAGCAGGTGTGGTGAATTTTGATTTGGAGCATAGATATAACAGCACTTCCTTGAAATAACATATTATCTAGGTAATACACTTTCACTCACTGGAAATTACTTGCACATTTAAATTCATAGCTGTGGCTATTTTAGCTTCCTGAAAAAAGTCTAGAGAAAAGGTGCTGGCGTAACAGGGACCAGTACTCCTGGTCTTTAAAATAGAAATAGACTTCAGAGATTCATTCAGGACAAAATGCATGTATTTTCTTCACTTCGAGCAATTACGAGTTCAACAGAATTAATATAAAACACTACAGTAACCGATAACATAAGGGTCTGATTTAATAGTTAAAGTTGTGGCTTGCTTTGCTTTCTTCAGAAAGGGTTTACGTTGCTGCTCTTTAGATGATAATAATAATAATAATAATAATAAATTCCAGTATTTGGGTGAAATTTTAACTCCCAATGCAAATGAGAAATTTGCCATTGAAAAAAGGGCTAGGAAAATGGATATGGCATTTAGACTTTGCATCCAAGTCCCTCTCATATCAGACCAAGAATAGGCACTATAACACAGTTGTTAAGCCAGAGTGCCTCTATGTGGCAGAAACTTTAACAAGCATGAAAATTGCTGAAATTGAGAAAAAAGAAAGGAAATTCTTACGAAAAATGTTAGGTCCCAAAAAATTACCTGGGGAAGAATATAAATTTAGAATGTGATCTAACCAAGAACTGTATAACAAGTTTGAAGGGATTTCTGTCAGTATAAGGAAAAGACGGTTGATGATCTATTGGCACGTTAAGTGATTGGGAAACGAGAGGTTGGCTAATAAAATTCTTAATCTGCAAGAGAAGTGGAAGGTACAACCCCCATGGCTTCAAGAGGTATATCAAGACTTAAAAAGGGCAAACATAGGATTAGTCGAAGTGTGGGACAGGACAGGATACAGATCTAAAGTTGCAAGTGTGAAGGATCCCCCCGAAAAAAGACTCGCTCTTTCAGTGGAAGAACGATTGCGAAGGAGCCAACCAATGAAAGGTCTCTGGCAGGAATCTAAACAACAAGGCAGAAACACCTTGAAGAAGATGAAGACCTGAATAATGGTTGTGTATTTGTAATCCATAGATGGCTGTATCAAAATAAATACCGTATATACCCGAATGTGAGACGAGGTTTTTTCCCACTTTTTGTGTTGAAAAAATTTGGGGTCGTCTTATATTCAGGGTATTGAAAAAAAAAAAAAAAGGTTTTTTTTTTAACGTTATTATTATTTGCGAAGTAGTATGTGGTGTTGGCATCTTGTAACTCGCAACAAATCAATGCATTAATGAAGATTAAAATATGGTTTGTTATGTTGAATTTAGGGAATGGAAAAATTCGCGATCGCGAATTTCGCGAATTATTAAATGAAGTGATACACAGATAGTAATGTGTTTTAATAACCCCAAAAATGGCGAAAAAAATGGGTTTTGAAGTCGCGAAATTTCGCGAATTTCGCATGAAGACGCGAATTTCGCGAATTATGCATGAATTTCGCACGAAACCGCGAATTTTAGCTTTTTTCTTTACAGTGCACTTCTGATAATTCGCGGCAATCAATGCACGAATTTTCGCGAATTATCCACAGTAATGTTTTTAAGCCTAGCAAAGATAAAAATAATGAAATGTATTTTATGAACACGCCAAAAAAAATATAATACTTTATAACATAGTATTGTAAGACACACTATGTGGGCTTTACCAATATTAAAAACTAAGAAAAATGACTCATCACTTTTTGTTTCTTAGGTGGTTTATTTTTTCTAATTTAAGATTGTACAATTCTGAAGAAAACAATATATGAGAACGAAAATTCATCTTGATTTTCTATATAAGAGATAAGTGTGACTATAGACACACTAGCTGGACTGTGGGAACTTTCGTGATATCCATTGCATCACTCCTTCACTCGATATGTACTGGATCTCAGTTTACCTCACCGACAGTCAAATTCCGTACAATATCCTCATCGCTTTCATGTCTGAAACCATGATTGTCTTTATCGAAGTCTAACTACTGAATGTCACTTTCTTCTGCATCTTGATATTCATCTAGGTTTTACCCTAATGTCATCGTAGTGAAACCACCTTGCCTGTTTAAAATATCGTCACAGAAGCCGACAAACGCTTCTTTTTGTGCGAGTGTAGTACCGGTAATCTTCTCCCATGACTTGACTGCATGGAGAGCATCCAACAAACACGGAAAGATCAGTCACTTAACGGTAGATAGTCGGCCTCGCTTTCTTTATCAATCTGGGTGGTCATCCTGGTAAGTTACTTAGTTATTGTGGAATTAAGGGCCAGAACAGCGAGGTCATCTGCCCCTTCATCCTAGTAACTACTCGCCACGTGGCGTCATATAGTGCGCCTTTCAGACATGAATATCTAGATGGCAAGTATCCAGATCAAAATGTGCCACTGTTTCCGGAACCAGAATTAACCAGGCGGTCTTCTTGGTTTCATTCTGTAGTGTGTCTGTCAGAGTACTTGAAAGATATTTTGCAATTTATGAGACAAGTAGTAGGGACATAACTCTGGTGTTGATTTTCTCAACAATGTTTCACATGACGAAATACTTGAGATTCAAAGAATTTGGCACAGACATCACTGAACTCATCCCCTTATTAGAAGGCCACCTTCTAGATGGACATCTACGGAGAATTCAGCAAGCCCTTAAACTTGCTGTTTCTGGAAAGTACGTTACCAACATTAAGGAGCAGTTGGAAGGTTGTGGAAATGTGTTAAAAAGAGGGAAAATACATTCAGTTTTAGTGAATGCTGGGTCGCATGCTCTTGGAAACTTAATCAGCTTGAGATCCGTTGACCCTGGGAACAGGATTTACAAATGTGTGCATTTGATCCAGCAGAAATAGTGCCAATGAACATCAATGAGGACCTTGCAAAGAAAATTAAGAAGTTGCCGGTCTGCGGAAAACTGGAAGAAAGTGAGGTGTTAAGAGGATACAAAGAACTGCAAACTTTAATCAAGAAGCAGATGCATGACAGGACCAAGACAGACATTGTTGGAGTTTTGCAAGGAATGACATTTGTATTTCCAAAGTTCTCAGAATCTGTGTTGAAAACCATTTGGATCCCCTGTTCAAACGCTGTGAACTTTTGTTTTTCAGCTTACACTAGCACGTTAAGTGATATGCGTCACCGTTAGTCACAAGGCAATTTGGATCTCTTCACTGAAGTATACTTTGAAGGATGACTAATGTGTTATGTTATCCATGATATTTAAAAAATCCCGCCTAAAATTCATGATTTTGAAAGTACCGAAAAGTGCACTTGAAACCACCGAATTTGACACTTTAAAATACCGCTTTCTTCACTCTGAAATCACCGAAAAATTCCAATCTCTATGAATTACTATGCATATACGAATAGCGTACATTTTGAGGTTAGGATTTACGCATACACGTCATTTTAAGCGGATAAATTATATGTTCGAAAGCATACGGAAATATGTTTAAAAACAATCTTTACAAGAACAACCAGTCAGTTTTACGAGCAGTAATTGAGTGATCAACGTATCTTAATTTAATAACGTCTCCCATTCTTGAACAAAGAAATTATAGAGTATGTCTTGGAAAAGCGGGCAGAGGGATTTCCGATAACACGAGACGTTATAAAAATGAAAGCACGACCTTGAGGGCATATATTGTGCAAGTTATGAGTTAAGAGTATTTTTTTGAAAAAATCTGTAAGAGGCAGTTGATAACTAGGCCTCATCTTATATTCGGGGTCGTCTTACATTCGGGTATATACGGATAAAAGAATTCACGTGGCAGTAATAGAAAAACTTATGAATGGGCCCTCCAAATTCAATCTGTTATATATATATATATATATATATACGTATATTGTGCCCTTTCAGCAAGAAATATGCAAATCACAGTATGCCAGCATTGCTCAATTCGGGATTTTCGGGGTTGTAGTATGTTCTCCCACTCTGTGACTTACACATTTTGGATTAATTAGAGGATACACTTGCAAAAATAACAACAAAATCAACTCCTATTTCAAAACATTTAATTAACCAAAATTATGGCGCTACAAACAATAAAACAAATAAACTACTGACCAAAATCTCTCTACTTGTCCAAAGTGAACAAGGAATAATATAAGAATTAAACAAATATTATATTAAAACACATGGTTTCCTTTAAAACCAACAATTCATAATTATTTTTACTTCCATAAAGTATCTATCTTAAAGTTCCATATAACTACGAGCTCCTTTGGCTCGATACTTTCCAATAATAACGGTGTCATTCTTTTGTACACCTCAAGAACTATTTTTATCTTTTCTTATCATCAAAACAAATATCTAATTATATTTAAAGTACATGTTAATTCTTTACTTAAATATGTGGGCACTTCACATGTTTTCAGCATTTACCACCTCTCTCAAGTTTTACAAATTCACCATAGTGATCGGGAAAATACTTGTGTACTCCAGAGTTATAAAGATTACTTGACAAAGTCAAAAACTATGATTACTCCCGGAACCTAGTTATCTTCATTTAACTCGTGGAATCCTACTTCCATACAACATTACAATAGGGATTGTTATTTATTTTATTTGTCTTAATAGACCATTATCACATAAGAAAACTACGATCTGAACGTGCAAGCGATAATTTCATCTACAAGGACCTCGGTTCACTTCCCGGGTCATTAACAACTTTAAACACTCACGGTGTATTCATTCCTTCTTACAGACGGCCTTCACCCAACCCTCCTGCTATGAGGGTCAGACCGTTATACTCGAGCGAGATTTATGACTGGTAGGGTGACTCCCTGTCTAGTCTACGGTTGGAGCTCTCTTCAATGCTTTTAAAACAATCTTCCTTTCTTTCAGTTCTATGGAGAGACCTGGCATTTAACTTCACTTATTTCCTTTCAACAACATTTTATTTGGCTCATAAACCACTTTCGTAACCTTGGCATTTATTAATTATGAGAGGTCCTCATTGATTGGGAAGAGTAATACACATTCTACGACAAATAATTAGGGGCTTCAACAACAAGAGGATTCTAGGTTCGAATCTCTTAACATGCCTCGGGAACCATTTCCACATTGGAGGACTTATACAAAATGCGATTTAGGGTCAGCCGTAGCCTACATGACCTACGCTCAATAATACCATACATTTGCTCCCTTTTCAGTATAATAACACACACATGGCCTCGTGATCTATGTCACTATTGGAGGACTTACAACATATCTCAATTCACTGCAATCAACTACCCCTCAAAAGTAATTTACCAAGTACTTTTAACTTTTACGCATTCCTAGCGTGACATTTTATTTTAATTGCGCTCCATTGCGCTATACATTATTTTTAAGCCTAGCGTCTTCCAAAGAACTGATAAATTCCATTTTAACAATTGATACATATTTCAATTTTTATATTAATCTTTTCCTTTGACAATAATTGCTCCATTTTAAATAACATGCATTAATATCATGTCTTATACTTCTATTAAGGCTCCAACGCTCTTATTTTCATATCATTCAGTTTAATCTTTATTTATATTTCCTTTATATTATTATTATTATTATTAATACGCTTGCTTTTATAACATTCGTCAAATACACTGACATTTTATTCATACATTTCCTCTACAGGATTTATTCTTTCACATAATTATTTATAATTTCTAAAAATTCTATTTTTGTTCAGACCGCGTTCTTATTCTGTATTTAGTTATTTAGAAACATCCCTTTTACTCAAAAACTCCGGTGGATTTTTACACAATCATTTCCCCGACACCAAAACATAATGAAAATCTTTACTCACATGTTTAAGGTCGTTTCTTGACCCTTCTCCTCGTGCGATGCGTCATTTTTGGCCCACTTTTCTTTAAATTACTCCATCGTGTACAAATTCATTGCATGTACAGACATATCTTGACACATATTTAACACGTATACATTTAACACTAATAACATTTTAAATACACTGGTGTATCCGTTTAGAACACACAATAAAAACACTGAAAATATATTATTTTTAACACAAAATCTTGATATATTTACACTTCACAAATTTTGATCACTAGGCCGCTATTAAAGCCTATCACACGTGACCTCTTGACCTCCCGTCTCCAAGGGTGAAATTTAGTAATGTCGGCTTCCTATCCTCTCTGAATGTGAAAGTCTCGAATCATCTACTTCCTCCCTGCAATAGCACTCCTTCGAATCCCGTTCTTGACGATCTGCTATTCCTCTGACACGAACGGCTCCCCTTTTAGATCCTATTTATTTGATCTTATCGAAAGTCTGTTCTGTTCACGGTCCCCTCGATAATTTATCGGTGACCTATGGATTTTTAGCAACTAATACTTCTTGCGTCTTAGTGCTTTTGAATAGTTCGTCTGCTTTCTTGAAACGATGTCTATAGTTTCCTGTCTTCTTCTTTGCTTATTCGGTTCAGGCACTCCTAATCTTCTAGAATACTTACGAACCTTATTTTCTCTGTCCCTGCTCGGGTTCTTTAAATTAGATAAACTGTTTATCTCGCTGTTACGGTACTTCCGTACGTTATGATACTTTTGGTCGTTTACTTAAAGACCTATCGCCCTGAGTCCTAAGTTCGCAGCCTGCTTTGACTGTATTTTATGAACTTTTCACTGTAAACTTTTATACTGTCGGACCTAAATCCTGTAACTAGGATTTTCCTAATTTTTCAACACGGCGATACTGTAATTTTACTTCTTTACAATTCCTTACGGAGGCACGTAAATTATTGATACCGCGACGCCTGTGGCTGTCGGATATTTTCTATTCGGTGTGATACAGAGTTTTTCCCCTCAAGGAAAGCTGGTATACTGTCTTCGGTGTGTTTCAGCGTGACGCCCCCTGGGCTATCGGAATTCGATGTCTGATGAAGCAGAGTGACGCCCCCTCACGGACTGTCGGAATACTGCATGTACTGATCCAGCGTGACGCCCCCCTGGGCTATCGGAAACTGCATGATTGGCTTGGTGAGGCCAGGAGTTTTATACTCTTTAGTCACAAAAAGATAAAATCCTAGTCCTTTTCGTGACCAACTTTTGAACTAATTGTCGTACAATTATAAAAATTATATCTTCAGAAAGCTCGTCTTCCAAACGTCAAATAATCTCATTGCGCATAAGAATCGATCGTGCATTTCGGAGATATTAATTAATTTGTAGTCTTCAGCTTCATGGGTGTTGCTGTTCATTTTTAATATTCCCCACTCCTCTGGTATCAGTGAATCCCCGATGACGTATACTGCGTTTGCAGTTTTTTCCTGTGCAATTATTACAAGGTTTTTCTTTACACAAAAATCTCTAATCCGAAATGATTCCCAGTCCAGTGATTATTTACTTATTTTTATTCTCGCAAATGGGTTAAATTTAATTATTCTTCTTCTGGCACATCGGCGGTGTTGCCGTTTTCCTGCAAGCTAAGCGGGATTTCCGAGTCACGCTTCTCTGTCTCACAGTAAAAATTTTCCACTCGTTCTATTAATATCCATGACCCGCTCCTCTCAAGGAGTCAAGAGGCATGATCTCATCTCCTGAACACCTGGTCCTCGCCGCTTGCACAACGTTAGGCTAGAATCCTGGCTTGAAATTTCTCTATGTTACATTAGAAACTGTATGTTTCTTTCATTTCTTCCCCAAATACATGGATTCGACCCCTTTTGAGCCAATGGTACATGGGTTCAATATATAATAAATGTAATATCTTAGAGAGAAGTTTATTAATTAATAAGAACTTATTGATATGCAGATCCTTTCGACCTATTAAAGACCTATAGGGGGATAATAATAATACTAATATTTATTGACTTAAGGTATTGACTTTGTCAATAAAGGTCATTTTCAAGACATGGTTATTTTCTTGTCTCTACATAAACATATTTTTAAAGGCATGACATATACATACCAATTCAAGGAGTTTCTTCACACGTGGCAGGTTGCCATTAATACAAGCAACATGTAGCTGTGATTCACCTTTCTCATTTCGTTTTATTTTCAGTCCCTGGGTTTGCTTTCGAGTGTGTCGCGGCCGGTCAAATTCCTCATTCTCGTTCTCTTCGTCACCTGAAAAGCATGCAAATTATAGGTACAATTAAATTTTCCAGTGGCATGAAATGAAGGAGGCGGCTTCGGTGGCGTAGTCGGTAGCATGCTATACTGCTGTGCCCAAGATAGCGGGTTCAAACCCGGCCGAAGCAGTCGGATTTTTTAAGAGCGTTATGAATCCCTCAGTATGCCTTCCTTCGGGAGGGGAAGTAAAGCCGGCGGTCCCATGTCATAGATTTATGGCATGTTAAAGAACCTTCCACTAATTGCACCTGTGTGAAGCTAAACTGGATAGGTTAAGAATGTAAACAACGCTCTTAGATTTCTACATTCGTTGCCAAGAGCCGACTATGGTGGCGTCTAGTAGCAAAGTTCTGAACTTGGCCTTTTAGACATTGACGGTGGCGCTTGGCGGCAAAAGTAGGAACTATTTGAAAAATTCTAAGTTGCAGTACTTAAATTAAAAAACAGATAACACACACTAATACAGTCATCACAATTAACACCGGTTATCAGACAGATTCTATACACACCCAAAGTACACGGGGCTACATGACCGCGTTGTCGCAGCCCCTAAACTTAAGAACCAACCAACCGAAATGAAGGAATATGGGACACAAAATATTGGTATCTTCACTTACAGAAGCTACTTCTCCAGTGGTTTATTTTTTCCTTTTCTTTTTTATTAATCACTTTGGAGTAAAAATATATCCTGGATCGTTCGGGAAGACAGACATTTCTTGGTGGGCTAATTTTTTTATAAAGGCAGCATAGCTCTCATAGTACATTGGCACTGCTCGTGGCATCATGTAGCCAAGCAGTGGTCTTTCCAGAATGTACTAGCCAGTGCCTTGGTGAGGTGTACCATACCAACAAACGAGCCAAATTGTACACTGAGGAGAAATGCTGGTAATACTGGTTGGTTCCTCAGTTTAGTGGCTGTGACAACACGGTCATGTAGTGTGCCCAAATCCACTTGTGCAAATTGGGGATCACAGGCACATATCCTAAGTCCCAGGCAGAAGGTTTGAATAGTGCGCAACATTTGTTCTAGATTGGAATCGAAGGAATATGCAGGCAACAGAAAGGTTAGTGACGCGTGGCGCGTCATAATCGAGGCTATATTTTTTATTAAAGATTTCCCGATTGGATGGAATCTTGGAAGGCATACCATTTTACTGGCACAGGAAAAAGAAGAAGATTGAGCCATATTAGAAGAAAATCGGATCAGTGGAAGCCGAGATATGAGCAGTTTAATGATAGAGGACTTACTCCGCGATCGCGAATTTCGCGAATTATTAAATGAAGTAATACACAGATGGTAATGTGTTTTAATAACCCTAAAAATGGCGAAAAAAATGGGTTTAGAAGTCGCGAATTTCGCATGAAGACGCGAATTTTGCGAATTATGCATGAATTTCGCACGAAAACGCGAATTTTAGCTTTTTTCGTTGTTTTCTTTACAGTGCACTTCTGATAATTCGCGGCAATCAATGCACGAATTTCCGCGAATTATCCACAGTAATGTTTTTAAGCCTAGCAAAGAGAAAAATATTGTTTAAAAATATTGAAATGTATTTTATGAACATGCAAAAAAATAAATATAATACTTTAGACACACTAGCTTGACTGTGGGAACTTTCGTGATTTCCGTTGCATCACTCTTTCACTCGATATGTACTGGATCTCAGTTTACCTCACCGACAGTCAAATTCCGTACAATATCCTCATCGCTTTCATGTCTGAAACCATGATTGTCTTTATCGAAGTCTAACTACTGAATGTCACTTTCTTCTGCATCTTGATATTCATCTAGGTTTTACCCTAATGTCATCGTAGTGAAACCACCTTGCCCGTTTAAAATATCGTCACAGAAGCCGACAAACGCTTGTTTTTGTGCGAGTGTAGTACCGGTAATCTTCTCCCATGACTTGACTGCATGGAGAGCATCCAACAAACACGGAAAGATCGGTCACTTAACGGTAGATAGTCGGCCTCGCTTTCTTTATCAATCTGGGTGGTCATCCTGGTAAGTTACTTAGTTATTGTGGTATTAAGGGCCAGAACAGCGAGGTCATCTGCCCCTTCATCCTAGTAACTACTCGCCACGTGGCGTCATATAGTGCGCCTTTCAGACATGAATATCTAGATGGCAAGTATCCAGATCAAAATGTGCCACTGTTTCCGGAACCAGAATTAACCAGGTGGTCTTCTTGGTTTCATTCTGTAGTGTGTCTGTCAGAGTACTTGAAAGATATTTTGCAATTTATGAGTGAAGTAGTAGGGACATAACTCTGGTAATGATTTTCTCAACAATGTTTCACATGACGAAATACTTGAGATTCAAAGAATTTGGCACAGACATCACTGAACTCATCCCTTTATTAGAAGGCCAGTCTTATCAGACTGTTCACCTTCTAGATGGACATCTACGGAGAATTCAGCAAGCCCTTAAACTTGCTGTTTCTGGAAAGTACATTAAGGAGCAGTTGGAAGGTTGTGGAAATATGTTAGAAAGAGGGAAAATACATTCAGTTTTAGTGAATGCTGGGTCGCATGCTCTTGGAAACTTAATCAGCTTGAGATCCGTTGACCCTGGGAACAGGATTTACAAATGTGTGCATTTGATCCAGCAGAAATAGTGCCAATGAAAATCAATGAGGACCTTGCAAAGAAAATTAAGAAGTTGCCGGTCTGCGGAAAACTGGAAGAAAGTGAGGTGTTACGAGGATACAAAGACCTGCAAACTTTAGTCAAGAAGCAGATGCATGACAGGACCAAGACAGACATTGTTGGAGTTTAGCAAGGAATGACATTTGTATTTCCAAAGTTCTCAGAATCTGTGTTGAAAACCATTTGGATCCCCTGTTCAAACGCTGTGAACTTTTGTTTTTCAGCTTACACTAGCACGTTAAGTGATATGCGTCACCGTTAGTCACAAGGCAATTTGGATCTCTACACTGAAGTATACTTTGAAGGATGACTGTAATGTGTTATGTTATCCATGATATTTAAAAAATCCCGCCTAAAATTCATGATTTTGAAAGTACCGAAAAGTGCACTTGAAACCACCGAATTTGACACTTTAAAATACCGCTTTCTTCACTCTGAAATCACCGAAAAATTCCAATCTCTAGTGATGAGACATTATCATGCAGTCAACACTTGGTAAAATCCAACTGCAGACGGACATATGGTAGACTTTGTCTACACAAGCCACATTTATTATTTTGGAGTATTTTAATTCCAACTATCAGAGGCAAGCTTTGTCTTGGTAACAGAAAGAACAACCACGGCATCATATCAGTACTTCACTAAATACCATTCTTGCTTGGTAAGATCACTTAGCCAACATTGGAACCAGCTGTGCATAGTGCTGTCTGGGGAATGCATAAATCCACCCAGGGACAACAAGAACATCAGATCTTTTACCACAGCTGAATAAGAGTGTAAGAGTATTCATATCGTACTGAATGTGTCACTGTTGCGTCTATGTTACGTCTGGTAATTTTACCATGGATCCTAAAGATCAAGTCCCTTTCAAGATCATAGCTTCAGCTACAGGGTGTCGAGCGATGATCTTTCTTCAAATTCCCGTATAATTCCCGTATTTCCCGTACGAAAATCCACCAAATTCCCGTATATTTTAGAAGACTAGAATTCGCATAACGAATGGCTGAAAAATGAATCTTAAATCGCGAATCAAGATTTTCTGGCGTGAGTGTAACTGCATTTTTGGAGATACTTCCGCAGCCCACGGGTGATGGTGAGATTTAGGCCTAATCCGTAGCGTGAGCAAAGCGCGCGCTCGAGCGAACTCCACGCAGATGGGGCGAGATGCTAGGAATACAAATAAAATACCGTTTACCTGAGAAGAGCTGATATAAATGACTGTTTTACTGAGGAGGGTTGAGAGAGTAGAGAATAGGAGTGTCATATAATAAATGTTTACGGGAAGTGAATTGTATGGTACCGTAACCGTATAGATCTTCCACGAGTTAAAATGGCACCGAAGCTTATGCATAGCGAACTTCCGGTCAGCGAATCTCCATTTGATTTTCATTGGCAGTGAATCGTTCGTGATTATCTTCTTTATTATTTCGGATTGTGGTTTTGTTTTTAGGCGTTCAACTTATGAAAGAAGAACTAGAGGGTTGGCCTTTCATGAATATTCCTAAGAGAAGTGTCTCCTAAAAAAGCAATTAGTAAAACTTCGCATCAGAGACGACCATAACAAACAGCTTGCCTACAAAGTGTGCGATCTGCACATTTCAAACGGCAGTGGTTTAACATAGTCTATCTTAGACTACAATATTAAGTTGGTGCTAATTAAATATGTTATATGTGAGAATATTATTATAATTTGCTATCCGGTTGTTATATTATGCATTAACGTGGCCCGTTTAAATGCTGAATTGTGATGGATGCTACGAGTTATAGGCTATTCGCCGTATCGGTAGGCCTAATATTCACTAACAACGCATCGTTTCTTCTGTAATATTTATTTAATCATTATAATCATAATAGCCTATCTATTAACCCTTATTTAACCAATAATCATTTTATAATTCTATACATATTCCAGGTATTGCAAGAAAGCGATATTTGATAGCACATGCGGTTCCACCTTAAAATCCAGCCGTGCCCAGTTTTCAGTACCTATGGAAAATATTACCGTAAGTTAATAAACCAAACAACTGGCGACATTTTTTTTGAAATGCTCATTTACATCTTTACCCTAGTCTATGTAAAGTAGGCCTACCATACGGTAATCACTGAAAGGGTAGGGGGGCTATGACCTCAATTTCACAAACGAACGAACCTCATTTTGCATGAATTATGGAACCCGAATCCTAATGGAGGTATGGATTGTCTGCATTTAGAAATATGTTAGTCAATAATTTAAAACAAGATGCCAGAAAACTAAATACAAAAAGCTGCGTGCCTACTACGGTGTAAAGTTGCTCCGTGAAAAAATAAAATGCACCTCGCCAAGATTATACGACGTGCATACAGTTAAATACAATCATCCAATTGGAGAAACACTTTCTTTGTCACGATCTTATATGCAATTCAAACATAAACAGGTGTAATTTACGGGAAAATGTGCAACATTTATTACTCCTGTATATATTTTAAATGTGATCACGTTCGTCACTTGGAAAATGTCCTGCAGTCAACTCCCAGCAAGACTCCTCCTTCAGCGTTGGAGCAAGCCATGGATCAGTTTTACTGTTAACGTGTGCGATCGGTAACCTTTTTCACGTCGCTTCGGGCTGCTTTAATTGTGTGTCCGTTTCGTTAAAGATAATTCAGTACTTGAAGAGTTTCTGCAATTTATTCCAATTATTGATACGGATCAAATCAAGATGGCAGATTTTGAGAGTCAATAGTAATGGCAGTAGGGACACTGAGAGCAAAACATTATCTTTCTCTCGCATAATATCAATATTATAAGCAACAACGTAACTATGGTCATGATGATGATATCACTGCATTGTTTCACTTTTAATATTTAGTTACTGTTTTCCATAGTTTTCATTTTTTCATTGTGTCGAAAAAATAATAAGGCCTAAAATAGTTTTCATGCAAAGAGAACGGTTATTTAATTATTGTTTTTCATGAATATTAATCGAAATGCCATTTTAATTATGATAACTGTTGTTTTCAGGGGCGGAACAGCAAGGTCATCTGTCCCTTTAATAATGTGCTCAATTACCCTATTTTATTAATGAACAGCCCCCCCCCCCCCCCCAGAAGGAAATCCTGCGTACGCCACTGGGTATGGCCGCTATTACACGCGTAAATTATGGGACAAATACAGTATTGCTAACCCCGCGCATTCGGTACTGACAGCCTTCCTGTCACTTTGCCACTCTTTTCCTCTCCGCAACCCACGGTCGCCACATAACAAGACCCTACGTCCAACCGCCACACGGCAAGATTTCTGAGCATGCTTCTCACCTACACCCTGTATTTCGAAGGAAACAACGCGAAGGATATGTCGGGAGCTTGGAACAGCTGAGCTGTGTTGCTAAGTTTTTTGTGTTGTAAATCAGCTGATTCGAATAATACACAGCGCTACACTTCAGACATTATTTCGGTACAATTATACGTAATATATTAAAAAAAAACTATCCCGAGTCAACGCCGAGGACATTCAGACAGAGAAATACGATACTTTTAGATGAATAAATAAATTACACACCGAAGCTATGATACCTTTATCATAGGTATTCAATTCAATAAATACGACAAAGAGGGCAAACACTCTACAGCTAATGAATATTAAAAAAAACTCACCATGCAATGATTATCCTTTAACATGAAACAAGAGTCTGAGTGGAGGTCGTTCACAGCTTACTACAGTAGTTGACAGATAACACCATGCACACTCACTGAATCACGACTCTCTAGGGTTAATATTAGCTTTCGTGATAAAGCAAAAGTAAAGTTAAGGTAAAGACATATTTAACACTGAGCACTCAAACAAGCCCCTCTGTGGCGATATTATTGCTGTGGTTTTATATTGTCGAATTGTAGGCGGTATTTTGAACACTATGACGGGAAACAATAGCCTGTGCTCTATTATCGATTGACTCAAGCGAACTGACACCAAGAAATAAATTATCCTCAGTCACTTGGCAAGGGTTTCTTTGACACCCTCCATCCCTTCACTGTCCCTATCATCATCACCACCATCATTGTCTTCGTCAGAGCTTGATGAACTGCCAAGGTTAATAATCATTTCATCCACCGCGATATCCAGACCGCCTTCAGTATTTCTTTCTGTACATGCTGTACGGGATGTGTCCAGTCCTCGGGTCGAACGTCGACAAAGTAAAAGTAACGAAACAATGACAATGACAATGAAAGGAAATCCGACACAGACAGTGGTTAACAAGCGACTGAAACGATGCCTGCCCATACGAGAAGAATTCTGTCACTTTGTAACGTGTTTTTCGAGGGTTTTTTATGCAACTGGCATAAGTCAGTAGGAAGCCATTCTATATTTATTTACGCGGCAAATTGTTCAGCCAAGATAATTTTTCATGTTAATTTATTATTATTATTATTAATTTATTATAATTATTATTAAGATATTTTTGGAGCATTTTATAAAAATTATAAGCATACAGATAGGTTTTCTATGTCTTAGAAAACGCTAACAAGCAAATTATTACGAACGACGATATCATAGAAAATTATCTGATTACGGAATTTTACGGAGTTTTGTCAGTTAGGGTATTTGAGAGACATGACTCACTGGGAATTCTAATACAAGCTGATTCCTGTCGAGAAGCATGACGCAATCCTGGGTCGCAAGGTCTAGAAGAGGCGAATTGTTGAAACGGAAAACGACTTCTCCCTCTCGCCCGCGGAGTGTAATGAACCGGAGGAGGGGAAGTGGCGGCGTGCTCAGCCAATCAGCGGAGACAACGTAAGCTGGAAGACGGTACCATGGTGGGGGGAGCTAACGTGTGGATATATCGTTCGACGCGCCGTGAAACGAGGACTATCTGTGAAATACTTGAGGAGTATGGATGCGCGTGCGAGTCGCTCCGATGTTCAGTGGAGTTAGGGAAAAACTGTGTAGAACTTGCAGTGTACGGTCGCAAGTGCGTGACGCTCCGATGTTCAGTGGAGTTAGCGACGAACTTTTGTAAAACGTAACCAGTGCGGTTTTACGAGAGTTTGGGTCCGATGTACGGACCATAGAATTATCTAATCTACCAGAATATCATCAAATTTCGACGGAGATGACGACGTCCAGGAGACTGTGGGAAGCACACAGCATCATCAAGAACGAGGGAAATGCTTTGGCAATTTCCAGGGGTAAGCGCTAATGACGCAGAAATACGCAATCTCTCATTTTTCTTTGTTTTATATTTCATAATTCAGTAACTTCATAGCTTGGAAATAAGAGTAAAATCAATTTATCAGACTCCGTTTTCACGTAATTTTCTATCGGTAATATTCAAATCACAACGCTCCAATTTAAATGTTAAACTTATTATTAATTTTGCTATACTTGTTTTATATAATAAATTCATTTCTTTTACAATGCAATCTTTGCTTTCAGTAGGTAGCATTAGATATAGACCAATTCCTTCTCCTGATACAATTGTTTGTTGGGTTAATGATCAAATCATACCACGATCTGAGTGAATAGAGTCTTGAATGTGTTCTGCCAGAGCTAGATGTTGTTAAATACAAATTTAGATTTCAACATTGCATTGAGGTCTTGGCGCCCATTAAAACAACATAGCTTAGGCAAAGGTAAACAGTTACATTTCTCTCCCAACAGTGTGGGCTAGCGAAACCATTACATTTGTCGCTACCAACATGGGGCACTAACTAATAACCATTACAATTGGCGCCGACAACTTGAGGCTGAAAACCTAATAACATTTGTGGAAGGAGAAGGGTATATATTTCTGTGCCTGTATTTTGGGGATTATTTGTCTTTATCAGTGTATATCATTATGGGGGATGAGAAAGAAAGACAGATGAGGTTACGTAGTGGTCATCAGCTGGAGAGTGATGATACGAGCAGTATGTCGAGTGATGGTAGTACCGGGGTAGCGGAGGTAAATCCCGATACTGAAACAGGGAGTGTAGGCGGCCAACCAGAATTAAAAACTTTACTTCTCGAGTTCATGTATCAGAACAAAGTTAGTAGTGATGCCTTAAATGCAAAATTAGAACAAAACAGTAGGGAAAATAAAGAAAGTACAGACGCTTTAAACGCAAAACTGGAACAAAACAGTAGGGAAAATAGAGAGAGTAATGAAACTTTAAACGCCAGATTAGAACAAAACAGTAAGGAAAATAGAGAGAGTAATGAAACTTTAAACGCCAGATTAGAACAAAACAGTAAGGAAAATAGAGAGAGTACTGAAACTTTAAATGCTAAATTAGAACAAAACAGTAGGGAAATGAGTGACAAATTTGAACTGATTAGAGGTGAGATCAGGGGGGTGATGGAAGAAAAGGCTAAAGAGATTATTGCAGATGTAGACAGAAAATTAGGAAAAGTACAGGAGGAGTTGGAAATTAGAATCAGTACACAGGCTGAAAATTTAAAAGAACTAGTGCAACTGGAAACACAGCAGGTCAAAAAGCAATTGGGGGGAGAAATTGACAAAATTCAGGTAGCTACTAAAGAGGTTAAGGAACAGCTGGGGGGTAGAATTGAGAAAGTCCACTCACAAATAGTTGCAGAAGTAAATGATTTAAGAGAGAGTAATAGGGAAAGCATTAGCAAGATTGAGGAGAAACAAGCAAAGCTATATGATAAAGTAGAAGAATCAGAAGGAAACATTAAATTAACAGTAAACAGTATTGAGAGGAAGGCTGAGGAGAAAATCGCAGAATTAGAATTAAAATTAAAAGCTAGGATCAGGCAAGAAAATAGTCAGAATAGGCCAGTTTTTGTGAATAGCACACACAGGGAGGTAGAACTGGGTAAGTTCAGCAATCGACAGGGGTGCCCAATGGAGTTCATGAACACTATAGAAAATAAATTCGGGGAGAGGTTGGAAAATGGTAGTATTGAGTGGTGCCAGGTAGTTGAAATTTTAGAACAAGTGTTTGTGGGGGAAACGAGGAATTGGTTTGCTGTCTACAGAGACAAGTTTACTGATATCAATGATTTTAAAATGAAATTCTGTGAAAAGTTCTGGAATGAGGTTATTCAGTCGCAGCATCGTGAGGGAGTAGTGTGTGGTAAATATAACCCTAAAGGAAGCTCCACCATGACCGAATACTTTTTAGGGCAGGTATTAGTGTGTAAATATCTGGATGGCTTGAAGGAGGAAAGTGATGTGGTGAGGTTGCTACTTAGGCACTTTCCCTATAGGATCAAGGAGGCTGCTTGTATCCAGAATGTAAAGACTATATCACAAGTAGAAAATTTGTTAAGCACATTTGATGCACTAGGGAGAGGGGGTTATGATGACAATTTCAATCGGAACCAGGGTAATAATAATAATAGACCTAATGAAGCCAGGCATCAAGAAGTTCAAGGGAACGGTGGCGAAGGGGCCAACGCTCAAAATAGAAATAATAATAATCATCAGCTATATCAGAACAGAGGAAATGGCTATGGTAATCAGTATCAAGGGAGGAACAATGATTACAGGGGAAATCAAGGGAGAAACAATGATTTCAGGGGAAATCAAGGGAGAAATTATAATGACAATAATTACAACCAGAATAGGGGTCAAGGAAGAGGACAGCCTAGTGGTAGTAATATACAGCCAAACAATGACAACACAGCCCAGAACAACCAGACTAGTTCAGTAGTTAGTAGTACTACGGCCAGCTGTAGCGGTTCTTTAAACGCGAACCAGGCTGCGAAGTAAGGTCAGAATCTCAGTCTGTAGCATGCCCTGTCCATACAATTATACAGGAACCCTATGACCTAAATGTAAGAAATGAATTATTACATGAACTAAATGATGAAGGTATTATTCAGGAAGTGGTTAGTAAGAGCCCCATAGTTAAATTTAACGTGTCCGAGGCGTACACAGATGTTTTAATTGATAGTGGTTGTATGAAGAGTTGCATAAGTAGTGCATTTTATGATAAAATGAAAGGAACTGGAGTAAATTTTGAGGAGTTGCCAATTAAAAGCACTTTTGTTATCACAGCTGTTGGGAAGAGGTCTAAAGTAATTTCTAAGCAAGTTTTAGTAGACATTAAAATTAATAATCATGTAGAGAAGCAGATTTGCCTTGTAATTCCAAATTTAGTATTCAGTGTTATCTTGGGTTCAGAGTGGCTAAGTAGAGTGTCTGGTAACTTATGTTATGATGTAGGGAGTTTGAAATTTAAATGGGGAGATTCTGAAGTAGAAGTAGCGTTCAATGACCAAATTCAGAGAAGTAGTATTGTAGGTGTGATTTGTACTTTAAATGAGATATCGCCAGCCGTAGAGCGGGGTTCTCCATGTTTTGTGGGCAGTGTGATTACGAACGGAAGTCTAGAGGACTCGTTACGTGATGCTGCATTTCAGGGAAATATAGAGGATGAACAGTGTGTTCGGCTCTATGATGTGTTATGGCGTAATAGGAGAGTTTTTGAGGATCGCATTGGTATGACCAATTGCTATACACATTCATTGAACGTTATTGATAGGTCAGTATTCACAGGACATAGATATCCTGTACCTTTCGCTTATCAGAGTGCAGTTGAGGCACAAATTAATCAGATGCTTGAAGATGGGATTATTGAGCACTCGAACAGTCCATATGTTAATTCTTTGATCACGGTACCCAAGACCGACGGCACTGTTCGTATTTGTTTAGACGCTCGTTTGGTTAACAGTAGAATTAGTTCAGATCAGCTGAAATCTATGTCAATAGAGGAATTAATGCAAACATTTGAGGGGAAGAAGTATTTCACTTGTGTAGATTTGAGTTCCAGTTTTTGGCAAGTGCCACTTATGTACGAAGATAGACCATTTACAGCTTTTAGTCATAAATATAACCTTTATCAATTTTGTAGAACACCTTATGGGTTAAAGAGTAGTTCAGCTGCTTTAATTAGGGCTTTAAACATCGCATTAGGGGATGACACAGGAGAGTTTGTAACCATTTACATAGATGATATGGTAATTAGTTCACGCAGTTTTGAGGAGCATCTACATCATTTAAATATAGTTTTTCAGAAGTTAGATCAGGCAGGGTTCACTTTGAAGCTGTCTAAGTCGTCATTCTGTCAGTCAGAAGTGACATTTTTAGGTCATAGAGTGTCGAGTAGAGGTGTAACACCAGAAGAAAGTAGGGTTAATAAGATACTTAACGCAGAGGTGCCACAGAATGTTAAACAGTTAAAAACTTACCTGGGAATTTGCAACTTTTTCAGGAGGTTCGTTCTTAAATACTCAGGGTTGGTAGAACCATTCAGGGAATTGCTTAAAAGTGGGACTCGGTGGAGATGGGAGTCCAAGCATGATCAGGCTTTTAGAGCGCTGAAGGAAGGTTTTGAGAAAGCTGTAGTGCTGAAATATCCGTTAAAAGATAAGGAATATGTGGTTATGACAGATGCTTCACATATAGGCATTGCTGGAGTATTATGTCAGAAAGATGATGAGGGTAATCTGTGCATTGTAACTTTAGCCTCGCGAGGACTGACTGCAGCAGAGAAAAGATACACGATTACTGAGTTAGAGCTTTTAGGTATTGTTTTCAGTTTAGGGAAATTTAGAATGTATTTAGTAGGGGGGAAATTTGAGATCCACACAGATCACCATGCATTACTGTATATGAGAACTTGTAAACTCAGTTCTAACAGAGTTAGTAGGTGGATTCTTGCTCTGCAGGAATACGAATTCACAGTAAAATATATTAAAGGTAAAGATAACATTCTTGCAGACATGCTATCGAGGGACACTAATTTATGTAGGGATTATCCTGTGGTTAAAGCAGAGGATGGTATTTTAATATGTGCATGTGTGGACAGTAGCAACAGGGCATCGTTACAGACACTGAGAAATATGCTAGGTAGAGCAACGTGATGACGTTCATTTAAGGGAGCCACTGGCAAGGTTGGAAGCAGGTGACGGAGAAACATTTATAGTTTCCAAACTTATTGGGAAAACAGCATATGTGCTGGAGAATAGTGAGGGAAACAGATTATACGGGACGTATAATATACATAGTCTACGAAAATATGTGTCATAAAGTGAGAGTGTTTAGCTGGCGAGCCAGCCTATCAAATGAGTAAGTGTGGTATCTGGTGCGTGGAGGATCTGGTCTTAAGGCAGGCGTATCGGAAGTCACACAGGGGGGTAGTATGTAAGTAAATGAGAGTTTTTAAGGTACAGGGAAATATGACGGGATTGTCGGATGCTGTTGAGCACTAAATTGTCTCGATGCACCAAGGCCATTTTTGGCAGCGCTGATGGGTTCCCATTTATCTCCAAGAGATGGGGGAGCGCTTGTATAGGGCTTGTTAGCTTAAAGCGTCCACGAGATAAAAGATGGGCCATCAGAATGAGAGACAGTCCTTCATGAAACTCATACATATCAGCACACGTGATTTCTGTTTACGGCCTCGCCATGTAAGATTTGTAAGTGTGTAATTTAAGATAATTTGTACAATGGTATTATTTGTGTGAGGAGAAATGGTCTGTGTTGAGAACTAGTATTAAGTAGAATATGGTGTACGGGAACTTAACAAGACAGGGCGATTACGGCACAGAAATATTTGGTGTTATATGTAATGCACATTTACTGTTTTTTTTTTCAGAAGTCAATATTAATTTAATCTACTTTAAAGAGAGATTAAGTATTATGGTCACGAGGCGCTGCCACAATAGTGTGATCGTGTGCTCAGTGATAAGTGAGATTAAATTTCACCATAAGGAAGGGACCTCCAGTGAAATTAGGAAGTTCAATGATGATATAAATATATCAGAACACCTTCAATGCGTGTGATATGACATCATAAATACATAGTGCTCACACATTAATTATGTCTATTTCTCCAACATAGAGCAATTTGAGAGGCGGAAATATCCATGGAACACTATTCTATATGTAAAACATTGGACTGGTTGCAAAGTGCAATCCATAGTGACAACAAACTTTGACGCAAAGTGCGTGAAGAAAAATTATGAGTGTACATATCTGTAATTTAGGGTGATTTCATTTATGTAATAGGTATTTTGGATGGGGTTTATTAACGTGTCTGGGATAATCGGATAATGGACCGTCGTCACGGTAAATCATCCGATGATCCGAGGCGAATATGTAACGTGTTTTTCGAGGGTTTTTTATGCAACTGGCATAAGTCAGTAGGAAGCCATTCTATATTTATTTACGCGGCAAATTGTTCAGCCAAGATAATTTTTCATGTTAATTTATTATTATTATTAATTTATTATAATTATTATTAAGATATTTTCGGAGCATTTTATAAAAATTATAAGCATACAGATAGGTTTTCTATGTCTTAGAAAACGCTAACAAGCAAATTATTACGAACGACGATATCATAGAAAATTATCTGATTACGGAATTTTACGGAGTTTTGTCAGTTAGGGTATTTGAGAGACATGACTCACTGGGAATTCTAATACAAGCTGATTCCTGTCGAGAAGCATGACGCAATCCTGGGTCGCAAGGTCTAGAAGAGGCGAATTGTTGAAACGGAAAACGACTTCTCCCTCTCGCCCGCGGAGTGTAATGAACCGGAGGAGGGGAAGTGGCGGCGTGCTCAGCCAATCAGCGGAGACAACGTAAGCTGGAAGACGGTACCATGGTGGGGGGAGCCAACGTGTGGATATATCGTTCGACGCGCCGTGAAACGAGGACTATCTGTGAAATACTTGAGGAGTATGGATGCGCGTGCGAGTCGCTCCGATGTTCAGTGGAGTTAGGGAAAAACTGTGTAGAACTTGCAGTGTACGGTCGCAAGTGCGTGACGCTCCGATGTTCAGTGGAGTTAGCGACGAACTTTTGTAAAACGTAACCAGTGCGGTTTTACGAGAGTTTGGGTCCGATGTACGGACCATAGAATTATCTAATCTACCAGAATATCCTCAAATTTCGACGGAGATGACGACGTCCAGGAGACTGTGGGAAGCACACAGCATCATCAAGAACGAGGGAAATGCTTTGGCAATTTCCAGGGGTAAGCGCTAATGACGCAGAAATACGCAATCTCTCATTTTTCTTTGTTTTATATTTCATAATTCAGTAACTTCATAGCTTGGAAATAAGAGTAAAATCAATTTATCAGACTCCGTTTTCACGTAATTTTCTATCGGTAATATTCAAATCACAACGCTCCAATTTAAATGTTAAACTTATTATTAATTTTGCTATACTTGTTTTATATAATAAATTCATTTCTTTTACAATGCAATCTTTGCTTTCAGTAGGTAGCATTAGATATAGACCAATTCCTTCTCCTGATACAATTGTTTGTTGGGTTAATGATCAAATCATACCACGATCTGAGTGAATAGAGTCTTGAATGTGTTCTGCCAGAGCTAGACGTTGTTAAATACAAATTTAGATTTCAACATTGCATTGAGGTCTTGGCGCCCATTAAAACAACATAGCTTAGGCAAAGGTAAACAGTTACATTTCTCTCCCAACAGTGTGGGCTAGCGAAACCATTACATTTGTCGCTACCAACATGGGGCACTAACTAATAACCATTACAACTTGTGTGGTGTATTTTGCAGCCACATGTTGGTGACGGGTGTTCGATGGTAAAATGACGAGAGCTGTGAGATATTGTTTGTAGTTTTTGAAATGCATGCATGTGTGACGCATTTGCATTGAGTGTTTTAACGAACTTTAAAACAATTTGGTAAGTGCATCTCCTCTGCGAAAGAAGACCATGGAAAGGCTAAAAACAGTAAAATTCTACACGCGACACGCCGCGAGTACTTTTTAATTTAGATTTATTTTATCAAAGTAGATAATAGAAAATAAAATAATGCAAAACGAAATTAAATAAGTCACTTTGACAAATACAAGATTGTTACTAGGAACTTCAGTTATACACAGCACAAAATTAAGTTCTTTTGACAGTACTTTTTTCTTCCAATTCCTGGAGATCTTTTGTGGCTTTTCTTTCGACTGCCACCTTAGCCGTCGCTTCACACCTGTTTTGCTTCCTTGAACACGGCGTAGGAGTTTCGTGCAGTGTGGACTCTTGCTCACGGTTATCTTTTCTACTCCACCAGCTGCCATCACAGCGTCCTGAACAGTATGCATGCCAATCAGACTTGCTTCTTTGTGATTGACGATCATGCACCCCTTCTCTCTAGAGCTGCACTGTTGTGATACAAAGTCAGTATTATTTTAACGACGCTTGTGAGATCGTTTTTGGCAAGAACTGAGGAAGGTGCTGAAGCCACTAATTCAGACCGCAACACGTCGAGCCGGTGGCTCCTTTCCGTCGACCTGCTTCAAACGCGCAGTGATGGAGGGCAGTCTCAGAAGTGCGGAGTAGCTGCTCTTGATGTGGTCAACCATTGCGCCAGAAAGCAAATTCTTCTGATCACAGATAATTTCCAGGGCAATGACGATCCTAACATCTTCCAACTTAGGAGTCTCAGCGACCCCTATAGGGTCTAGGCAGGAAATAGCACGGGTCTCTTGAGAGCAAGAGTTGACCTCTCTTTGATTTTTTCTGCCATAGGATACACATGTACAATTCTCGGCAGTTGGTGTGAAATTGCAGCACATCCGCGTCTGGAATTTTCTGAGATCTTGAGCTATTAGCTTCTTTAAGGGCTACTCTTGTCGAGAAACCCAGGTCTGCTCTGTGAATAACAATGCGGAATGATTCCTGTATGTCATTGTCAGCAACGAGCGCGGCGCGCGTAGCCCTGCGCGGAGAGGGTACGGTCGGCGGTCAGCCAGGCAAAGCATGCATTCGACGTTGGCTGGATTATAATCCCGCTTAGCACTCTATCGGTGGCGCAAATTGCGGGTGGCACCACGGTCTGCAGGCGAAATAGAAGACTGAGCGGGAGGACTCTACCGAGCGTTCGGGGGCTAAGAAGTCAGGCATTATGAGACTTTTTAAGATTTCCCGTATCAAGTGCGAATTTCCCGTATAATTCCCGTATTTTTCCCGGGTCACTAAAATTCCCGTATTTCCCGTATCGCTCGACACCCTGCAGCTATTAGAGCTGTCAACATGAACAGTATTATTCTTCAAGATTATGTCAAGGCAACGAAGAATCTAGCCGTTATGTCTTGCTAGACATATTGCGGGTAGAAAATGGAGGCCGATACCAGGATTAAGGTACGGGTCCAAACGGGACCGAAGAATGGAATATTCTGGTTCTAACCAGATTTTCATCGACAACATCTACAAGAATGTAAGCTACATTTCAATTATTCTTACGCTTAGTCATTCGGAATTCTCCTTTCTACAGATTTATCAACACAGATTTTTCTTTTGTAATTTGCTGTCGCAAATTAGGCTTCAAGGCATTGGAGGCCTAGGTCTGGACATTTCCTGTGTTCAGATATTTGGATTCGATGATTTGTATCTATGGACAAGCATCATGAGCATATTAGTTTGATTTTGTCATTTTTCTAATCGCGGTCATCAGCCGTCGGATCTGTAATATTAAAATTTATTTAGGTTGAGGAATGGATTTTTTTTTTCCTATTTAAGAACTCGAGCTTGATCGTTTCTCGAATTGTTTAGTGAAGCTAATTCCAGTTTGGAAATAATAATAATAATAATTTTTATTTTCATTTTCTGAAATATTAATAATAATAATTTTGTAACTTATAATAATCATGTCATGTTATGTGGATTTATCAATTGGATATCCGAAACAGTTAACTACTTCGGATCATTGTTTTTCCGAAGGTTAGAGGTTAGACGCACGCCCACATTCTGAAATAACAGAATAATATTGGAAGCATTTAATAATTGCGTTATTCAGTCAAATCATGTAGAGACACGGAAGGTTATCACAATGGGAAGAAAACTGAATGTATAAATTAGGGTTTGCTAGAGTTCATATAAATTAGGGGTCGACGGTGCACCGATTTTTCGGTTTCGGTACGGTACAAAGGAAATTACCGACCTCGGTTCGAGACGATAAAAAACTCGGTAAAAAGTTCGGTTCGGTACAAGAGACATAAATACCGTAATTAAAGGAAACCTTTTTTTAGACATCCAAAGTATTGTCCTTTATCATCAATGTTTTAATTCAATAGTTAGTTAAATACAGTAAAACTTCTTGTATACGGTTCATATTTATAAGTTTTCTATACGATTTTTTCCTGGTCCCGGCAAAATGCCTATACTTTCCATGTTAATTTATCTCCGATATACGTTTTACATTTATTCGTTTTTCACGCTTATACGATAATATTTTAAGTCCCTTGCAATATAAAGTGTCATTTATACGTTGCGTGTTCTGAGGAAGTACGTATGTTCGAATGCAAACTTTTGTTACCGCCTGTACTTCCATTCGGAAGGATGCACCGCGCGCTATATTATGTTACGATGGCCTTGAGCGACACCGGTGGTCACGGCGACACTCGCTTGCCAGAGTGTCGTAACAAGGAAGAACAGCTTGCGTAATAAGCAAGCACTATTATTGTGTTAGCCTTTCAAAATAACAGGAAGCAGCCATAAAACACAGTTAGACAGCATCTGATGCTTATGTTAAGATGAGCGGAAGTGTTTTACGATCGCCGATATATTAAAAAAAATCCGCTTTTATAATTTTCATTCGTGTTTTTTTTAGGACTTCTCGTCAAACCATTAAAAATACGCGATTGATTCTGTGTTCTAATAATCTTGCGTCTTCAGACAAATGAAAATCCATTAATTTAGGCCTACACTACGGCATTTTATTAATGACGATGAAGAGCCGCAGAATAATACAGTTGATTTTAATGATGCTGTCAATGCTCTATGGACTACCAAACATTTTGTGACGCACCAAACGTTTTTGAGGAAATAATGGCCGAATTATATCGGTTTGAAAATACTGTTCACGCCGTGGCCTCGGCCAACAAAAAACAAGTCAAGATAACAGACTACTTCGTAAAGTGACTCAATTTTCTTTGTTTTGTTATATCTGGGTGCATTTCTCTTGTAGTTGTTTTGTTACATAATGCCGATTATAGTTAAACAATCGTATTATTATTTCTTGTTTTTCACTTCTTAACGGAAACCCTCGCTCGCTCGCGTTGCTAGCCTGTCTCCCGCCAGGCACTTTGCCGTAATGCGTAGCTCGCGCGGCACAGTCATTGAGTAGACTATAGCCTATAGTTCACAGCTGGTGCTGAAAATGTTCGCCATTCATTGCTACACATCGCTGGCACCTCCTCATGAAGTTGTCATTTACGTTCTGAAGTTCCTCAGCACCGATTGACTCTATTTCAGCTGTAATATACCTTAGTCCAAAGAATATGGACTGTTAAAGCCGTGGCGTCAAGAAGCGCATACGGCAAAGTGCTTGGCGAGAACCGGCTCGCGGCGCGAGCGAGGGTCCCTGTCGCTTTTAAAACAAAGTCCCTGTATAACCCATATAGTCACATATATTTTGCATTTTTTATTTACCGACTTTCATTTACGCGTTTTTCACATTTATGCGTGTTTTTTTTCCTTTGGTCCCCTGGATATCGTATAAGTGAAGTTCTACTACTAGAGCACAATAACTCTTCTGATTAATAGAATTAAATTATGGACTTAAGTGTTCCAGTGTGAGCCTAATGTCTATTTAATGTATGCATCAATTGGCTTACTCCACACTAAAAGGGCAAGTTTGAAAGTTAATGGAACATTGTATGAGATTATTAGCTGTACATTTTTTCTGTATTTTAAATAAAAATTGTGCTATTTGGCAAGTATTTGGTTTACTATATAATCATTAGAACTCATGTGTTACTTTTTTCTTAATGGTTTACAAATTACTCTAATTTAGCATGTTAAAATCAGCCGAGCTGTACCGAACCGATTGTACCGAGAACCGAAGTACAATTTTTTTTTACCGAACCGAACCGTACCGAACCCAAATTTTCAGTACCGAAGACCCCTAATATAAATAGTCAATTATTTGGGTAACGTCATTTTATGAAACGTTTGACCTTGAGTAGAGACGATGTAAAAATACTAAGAATTCATGTGATGGTGAAATTTGTAGTAAACTCTTTGGAGGAGCTGCCTAGCTTCCTAGTCTTCCATTTGGATAACAAGCAAGGGCTTGATTATCATAATAACTAGCAGTAGTGCCCGGCTTCGCCCGGTGGATTTATTTGTTTTATGGATGATAATGAATACTACTACAGAACTGCCACATGATACTTAAACTAACAGAAAACAATATTTTAAAAATATATCTTTTTGTGGTGGTGGTGGTGGTTGTAGAGGGGGTGATAAGTAGTACAGTATAATGGACGTAACATTCAGGTCATTTTCCCGTAATGAAATTATGAATAGGGAAACAGCTATTTATTAACTACAGCACTGACACATGTAATTTACAAACAAATTTACAAAAAAAAAAGAGGAGTAAGTGAAATAAACGACTCTGCCTTGGGACTATATCTCATTGGCTGTTAGAAATGTAGAGACCAATAGTGTCGTCTTTTGTCGCATAGCGCTGTAGAAAAATAATCAGAACTCTTTGGAAAACTTCGTCTGTCCCGAGCTACTGAGGTAGCAATAGTATCATTTATCGCCACAAAGCGCTTAACGATAAGGTTCAGAATAAATGAAGGTAAATTTGAAAGCACCAGCTCTTATTGCAGCTGATAACCTGAATGTACTGCACCAACACCATTGCACTTATACAGAGGCATAATATTTTCATGATGATAAATGTTTAAAGGGGCCCAAGAAATCTTTTTGCACTAATTACCCCCCGTGACTGCAATTTATAAACAGGGCAAGATGCAACTATTTTCGCCGCAATTCTGCACCAGAGCACAGGTAGGGGTGACGTGATGCAGCCCGAACTGCCCGTCAACAATAGACTTATTAAAATACTCTTACTGTTATACTACTACGGACATGAATGGTTCTAGGGCCTTAATACGTGGTTTTCAAGTTCATTTTGTCTGTTATTCTAAATGTAGGGAATGGGGAGCGTTGTCCAAAATATCGAGTGGACAGTGTTACCAGCAGGGTTTCAAAGTGTATGTAAAATTTGGTGCAATTAGGAGAAACGGTGTAGATTTGTGATGAAGGGCCTAAATGCAGGGAATGGAGTGGTCTGTCCAAAATTTAAAGTGGAGAGTGTCACCCGCAGGGTTCCAAAGGGTAAGTATACAAAATGTGGTTCAGATCGGTGAAACTGTGTGGATTTGTGCCAAAGGACCTAAATGCAGGGAATGGAGTGGTCCGTCCAAAATTTAAAGTGGACAGTGTCACCCGCAGGGTTCCAAAGGGTAAGTAAGTAAAATTTGGTTCAGATCTGTGAAATGGTGTATATTTGTGACAAAGGGCCTAAATACAGAGAATGGAGGGGCTGTCCATAACTTCATGTGGACAGTGTTACTCGCAGGGTTCCAAAGGGTAAGTATACAAATTGCCGTTCAGATCGGTGAAACGGTGTACATGTGTGCCAAAGGGCCTAAATGCAGGGAATGGACTGGTCTGTCATAAATTTCATGTAGGCAGTGTTACTCGCAGGGTTCCAAAGGGTAAGTATACAAATTTTGGTTCAGATCGGTGAAACGGTGTAATTTGTGCCAAAGGGCCTAAATGCAGGGAAATTTAGTGGTCTATCCGAAATTTCATGCAGACAGTGTTACTCGCAGGGTTCCAAAGGGTAAGTATACAAATTTTGTTTCAGATCGGGGGAAAGGTGTAGATTTGAACCATCATCATCATCTTGTACAGTTTCCAGCCCCAGGCTGGGTCTGTTTGGAACATAAGCCTCGCCACTTGGTTCTTTCTTCCCACCACCTCTCCGCTGTCACTCTGGTCCAGTCCTCGCCTCTCTTCTTGACACATTCCTCCACTCCTTTCAGCCATCTAACTCTTGGTCTTCCCCTTGGTCGTTTCTTCTGCATCTGCATCTCATCTACCCTCTTGGGAATCTTCTTCTCATCCATTCTCTTTTAAGTGTCCATACCACCTCAGTCTTGATGTCTCAATCCTACCTTGCAAGGGCTCCTCTATCACCATTTCCCTGACCTTTTCATTCCTCACCCTGTCTCTTCTTGTTACTCCGATCCTACTTCGCAGGAACTTCATTTCACCTGCCTGTATTCTGCTTATGTCTCTTTTCTTCATTGTCCACGTTTCTGAAGCATAGGTCAGTATCGGGATATAGTAGCTTCTGTATAACACTTTCTTGCTTTTTTGTGGGACATCTTTATTCCACACTAAGCTCCTAATGCTTCTCAGAAATGCTTCTGCCTGTCTGCCACGTTCCGTAATCTCTTCGTCATTTCTCCCATTTTCCTCCACTATACTTCCCAAGTACTTGAGACTTTCCACCTTCTTCAGCTGTCCACCTCCAAGTGTTATCCCACTCATTGGTCTGTCCTTTTTCCTGGTCGTTAACAGGATCTCACATTTACTGATGTTGAACTTCCATCCGTACTCTCCCACTGTTTCTTCCCAAGCCTTCAGTTGCTCCTGAATTTCCTCCTCCTTGTTTCCCCAGACCATGAGATCATCTGCAAACACCATTGCTTTCATCTTATCTTCTCCTATCTTTCCTGCTATCCGTGTCATTACCTCGTCCATAACCACAATAAAGAGAAGGGGTGACAGCGCACTACCCTGTTTCAGGCCACTCATTTGTCTGAACCAGTGTGTTTTTTCTCTTCCAACTTTCACACAACTCACACTTCCACAATACATCTCCTTCACTCTGCCTACAGTCTCTTTTTCCACTCCCATGTTTTCCATTGCTTTCCAAGCCTTCTCCCTACAAACCAAAGGGCCTAAATGCAGGGAAAGGACTGGTCTGTCATAAATTTCACGTAGACACTGTTACCATCAGGGTTCCAAAGGGTATGTATACAAATTTTGGTTCAGATAGGTGGAACGGTGTACGTATCACTAACCATAACGCCAGCGCATGCGGATAGAGCTGTTCGGGAGCGATTGTTCTACCAACTTACTGAACAAAAATCAAGCGTTAAGGTTAACTGAGAGGTGTAGCCTAATGCTACATAGCCTAAACTATTCCTCTTGAATCTGGCTATCATATAAAAAAAGAATTTTTCGAATCAGACTGGTAGTTCCAGAGATTGGCGCGTTTAAACACATAAACACACAAATACACAAACTCTTCAGCTTTATTATATTAGTATGGATGTATAATATGAGGAGAAATTTTGTGTGTGGAAATAGTTGAATTTTGTAATTCAAATTGTGCAATTAAGTCGCAAGAATGAAATCGTCATTAGGTGAAGCATCAACCATTGTTAGGGTTAGATGGCTTTTATAAAATATGTTGGAAAAATATGGAAGTTAATAATAATTACGAATCACACTTTCGTCGAATTTGATAACCAATGGTTATTTCATGCAACCGTCACAGTTATGTATCACATTTCATTCTCGTGTTCTACAGATATTTTCCCAGTACTTGTCAACCCGAGTTTTTTGTAGATAAACCTTTAATTTCAATGATACCTTACCGCTTGTCAAATATAAAATGTGATCAGGTGACTATTGACACATAAATAGAATGGGCCGGTGTTGAAGTTTATATTGTTATTTAATGAACAGCCACTACCATTTCAAGGATATTTGTGATCCTATTGAAGTTATAAATATTATCTATCTACTATATAAAGCTCAAATACCACTCACTCACTGACTGACTGACTGACTGATTCATTCATCACGAAATCTCAGAAACCACCGAACGGATTGGAATGAAATTTGGTATGCAGCTTCCTCAAGGGCCGCAAACGCCCACTAAGAAAGGATTTTTGGATATTCAGATTCTAAAGGGGTGTTAAGGGGGTAGACCTGCATTTCAGTGAATAACAATAACTCCCGATTGGTTTCATTCGGGGATGTGATACTCGGCATATAAACTCATCATTAAAAATAAGAAGACACGTGTCTGAGGGTTCTTCGATGTGTTGTATATTATGAGGTGAAAGGGGTGAAAAGTGGGGGTTGAAGAAATCATAACGGAGCGTGTATCTCTTAAACGACATAGGCGAGGAGTTTGAAACTTAGCGGAAAAAAATCTGCATAAGAAATAAGTAAATAGGTGTTTGACCGTTTTTTCATAAATCCAATTTAAGGGGCCCATGGGGAGGGATGAAATTCTGGGGGGAAAAAAACAGGAAAGATAGTGTCCTAACTGATTGAATGACTGACTCACTCATCAAACTCAGGGGGAAAACTGCTTAAAAATAAGTAAATAGCTGTTCGACAGTTTTTTTTCATAAATCAAATTTAAGGGGTTCATGGGGAGGGGTGAAATTCTGAAAAAAGGAAATTGAAAGAAAATGTCCTGACTCACTCATCATCGCCCATCCAAAATGGAATGAAATTTGGTATGCAGCTTCCTCAAAGGCCGCAAACGCCCTCCTAATGTTTTTTCAAAAATTTCAATTATCTATCTTCTATCTATTACGGTATATAAAGCTCAAATACCACTCATTCATTCATCACGAAATCTCAGAAACCACCGAACGGATTGGAATGAAATTTGGTATGCAGCTTCCTCACGGGCCGTAGGTGCTCGCTAAGAAAGGTTTTCAAAAAATTCACTCGGGATCATGGTCAAACCAATGCCACTCATTCATTCATCACGAAATCTCAGAAACCACCGAACGGATTGGAATGAAATTTGGTATGCAGCTTCCTCAGGGGCCGTAGGTGCTCGCTAAGAAAGGTTTTCAAAAAATTAACTCGGGATCATGGTCAAACCGCGAAAACCGCGATAAAAATATGCTTCTCGCACAAAGGTATGTTTTTGCAAAATTTGGTAGAGATCAGATTATTGGATTGGTCGTAATTTGATTTAATCTTTTAAAATTTGGGTGGCCGCCATTACGTTTTCGTCAATATGGCGGAGATATAAAACATGACAGTGAGGTGCCCTTTGATAGTGCTACCTCAGCACCAAATTTTGTTAAATTCGGTTTCACCGTGTTTAAATAGTTAGGGGGAATCGATTTGCACATATACATGGCCGCTATGTGCAAACTATTGAGCTGATGAACTTGTAGTTTGGACAAAAGATGCCTACCACATAAAGGTATGTTGTTGCAAAATTTAGTAGAGATCAGATGATTAGGTTGGTCGTAATTTGATTTAATCTTTTGACATTTGGGTGGCCGCCATTACGTTTTCGTCAAGATGGCGGCGATATAAAACATGACACTGAGGTGCCCTTTGCTAGTGCTACCTCAGTACCAAATTTCGTTCAATTCGGTTTCACCGTGTTCAAATTGATAGGGGGGACAGACATTCCGAGTATACACACTCACAGACACACATTTTTTCGCCCTGTGTTGATCTCATAAGTCTACTTCCATTTTTTGCAAAAATCGAAAGTAGGCTAATACGTAGACACGTGTGAGGGTTTTTCGATGTGGTGTATGTTATGAGGTGAAAGGGGTGAAAAGTGGGGGTTGAAGGATTCCTAATGGAGCGTGTATCTCTTAAACGACATAGGCGAGAAGTTTGAAACTCAGTGGAAAAAAATCAGCATAAAAAATAAGTAAATAGGTGTTTGACCGTTTTTCATAAATCCAATTTAAGGAGCCCATGGGGAGGGGTGAAATTCTGGGGGGAAAAGAAAAGGAAAGGAAGTGTCCTAACTGATTGACTCACTCACTCATCAAACTCGGGGAAAAAACTGCTTAAAAATATGTAAATAGTTGTTCGACAGTTCTTTTTCTTTCATAAATCAAAATTAAGGGGTTCATGGGGACGGGTGAAATTCTGAAAAAAGAAAATTGATAGAAAATGCCCTGACTCACTCACTCACTCACTCATCATCACCCAGCTTAAATTATTGAATTTAGAAACATGACAGTTTGGGGATATGCTCATTGTATGTCAAAACCGTCTACTAAGGGGGGATTTTCGGATATTCAGGTTTAATGGGATCTTAAAGGGGTTAAATCTGCATTTCATTGAATAACAATATCTCCCAATTGGTTTCATTGGGGGATGTGATACACGGCATATCAACTCATCATTAAAAAATAAGAAGACACGTGTCTGAGGGTTTTTCGATGTGGTGTATATTATGAGGTGAAAGGGGTGAAAGGTGGGGGTTGAAGGATTCCTAACGGAGTGTGTATCTCTTTAACGACATAGGCGAGGAGTTTGAAACTCAGCAGAAAAAAATCAGCTTAAAAAGTAAGTAAATAGTTGTTCAACCGTTTTTTCATAAATTCAATTTAAGGGGCCAATGGGGTGGGGTGAAATTCTGGGGGAAAAAAGGAGAGAAAGTGTCCTAACTGACTAACTCACTCACTCATCAAACTCAGGGGAAAAAGACAGCTTAAAAAATAAGTTAATAGGTGTTCAAGCGATTTTTCATAAATCCAATTTAAGGGGCCCATAGGGAGGGGCGAAATTCTGGTAAAAATAAAGAAAATGTCCTGACTGACTCACTCATTCATCACGCCCAGCGAAAACTATTAAAGTTGGAAACATGAAATTTTGGGGTTATGTTCGTTGTATGTCGAAAACGTCCACTAAGGAAGGATTTTTTGATATTTAGGTTTTAAAGGGGTTTTTATTTATTTATCGTATGGCTTTTAGTGCCGGGAGTGTCCGAGGACATGTTCGGCTCGCCTGAGTCTGTAGCTGCTTCCAGCGGACAGCCTAAAGGGTGAGCTACAAGTTCCGTTCAATTTCAAGTAGTTCCAACTTTCGCCACCAGGTGTCAGCGATACCTAGTGGTGAACGTTGGAACTTTGATAGAGCGTTCTGACGAAATCTAACCTAACAATTTTGCTTTACACAAGTTTAGTCTGTGAAAGGATCTTTTACATGCCATAAATCTCCCTTCTTATGGAGCGGATGTATAAGTGCGCCTTTCCAGTCTTTGGGTATTTGTTCATTTTCCCAAATATCACAGATTAGACGGTGTAAGTTCTCCGCTAGCTTATCTCCTCCAATTTTCCACATTTCAGCTACTATACCATCTTCTCCTGGTGCTTTGTCGTTTTTGAGTTCTTTGTACATTAATGTCCTGCTCTATGGAGTTGAATCATGGACACTTACTGAGGTATTAAGTAAGAAATTGGTGGTGTTTGAAATGTTGACATAGGTCAGAATATTAAGGATATAGTTCTTGCACTTACCTAGTTTACGTGCGGTTCTTTAATGATTTTCTGTATTTCTATGAGGCTTGGTGGTTTAGACTGTGGATTCATCTTTGGTGGCTTCTCGAACTTCAGTTTTTCCAGTGGTTCCTTGCAGTTTAACAGGCTTTCGAAATACTTGGCCAACAGGTGGCAATTTTCGTTGTTACTCAATGCGAGTGTACCATCCTTCCTTTTAAAACATAGACTTGGAGGTTGGTATTGTTGTAATTCTTCCTTAAAAGTTCTGTAGAACTTTCTGGTGTTATTTTTCTTGAAGTCTTCTTCTATACTTTCTAACCGGTCTTTATCATATTGTCTCTTTTCTCCTCTGATGATCTTGGCAGCGGCTTTCCTTTGTTGACTGAAATCATTCCAATTTTCCTTCGTTGGATTGGAATACCACCTCTTCCATGTCTTCAGCCTCTCGTCAACAGCGTTGTCACATCGTATGTTCCACCACCTGTGTTTCTTTTTTCTTTTTCGCTGCCCCACGTTTTCGACCGCTTTAGTTAACGATTCTCTAATTTCTTCCCAGTTATTCATTTCCAACTTTGACAGGTTTTCTTGATAGATATTTTTGTTTTGTTTCAGAATTTCCGTGTCGATCCTTGGTTTCCTTTTACCTCTCTTTTGATGCCTATTCGGTTGAAATTTTACTTTAATTTCTGACAGAAAGTGGTCTGTGTCGATTTTCAAACTTTTTCTCACTTTTACGTTCATGATCTCGCATCTGTTTTTTGTTGTAATTGCAACGTGGTCAATTTGAAATTCGCCTAATATTGGATTGGGCGAAATCCATGTTTTCTTCTTCTTTGGGAGGGCTTTGAAGTGCGTAGACATAAGTTTTAGGTTGAACTGCTTACAAAAGTTGATTAATCTCTCGCCGTTTCGATTTGTTCTGTTATGTGCAGGATATTCTCCAACAATCATTTTGTATTTTCTTTCTTTTCCTATCTGGGCATTGAAATCACCAACCAGGATTTTTACATTTCCAAGGGGAATTTTTGATGTCTCATCTTCGAGTGTTTCCCAAAAGTCTTCCACTTTCTCCTTGTTCCTTTTATTGTCTTGGTTAATGGGAGCGTGGGCATTGATGATTGTGTAGGATTTGTTCCCTGATCTGAATGATAGGAATGAGATTCTCTCCGACGGTGAGCTAAATTTTGTGAATGAATTCATTAGGCTTTTCTTGACCACGAAAGCTGTTCCTAGAATTGGCAGTCTCCCATTTGAGATTGTATACCCGGGTTTGCCCTTGTATATTCTAAAGCCATCCGACTCCATTGTGTCTTCATCCAGAAATCTCGTTTCTTGCAACGCTAAAATGGATATGTTTCTTTCTTTCAACACTGTAGTCAATTGTCTCAGTTTTCCTGTTTGAAAGAAGTGTGTTAATGTTCAGTGTTCCAATCAGATGTTTTTGTTCTGCTTATTGGAAATATCTGTTCCCCAATGAAACAGGATGTTAAATTGTCCGATTGAGCTGTGTTCATTAACAAATTGACAAATAAATTTGATAAAATGGTCCGGCTAGCTAAAACAGTTGCCAGCGTTTCATCTCAGTGTACCAATAGGCTCTGCAGTTGGTTGTAGCTTAACACAAATGTAGTTTGGGGAAGGTTCTTTTACATGCCATAAATCCATGACATGGCCCCGCCGGTTTTACATCCCCTCCGAAGGAAGGCATATCGAGGGATGTTTAATGCTCTTAAAAATTCTGACGGCTTTGTCCGGGTTTGAACCCGCGATCTTGGTCATAGCAACTCAGCATGCTACCAACTATGCCACCGAAGACACCGCTGGCAATACCGATTTGAGCACACCAAATCCAATTCTTCCAAATATTTGAAATTTGATTGTGTTATTATTACGTTCATATCCTGGAACCTTCAGGGAAACAGTTATTTTAATATCTTAACGATATCTAGGAAGTTGCTCCTTGGAAAAGAACACTAGTTGCAATGAGGCAGCTAAATGCGCCTGCTCTTGTTGTTTATTCTTTAGGGGCTTAGCGACACCACTCCATGGTATAGCTCACACACTTTCCTGGTTAACGAGCGGCGACTCAAACGTAAAGCAGTAGCACGCGCACCACAATAACCATTGTTCGCTACTGACCAATAGAATGCTTCCTCTATCACTCCACGTGGACTCCAAAGTCCCGCCCAGGTGGCTAACTCGCGTATCACGAATGTATTACAGTAAGTGTCCAGTGTTGCACATTTGCACGTAGTTCTGTCCAGTCTCGCTGCTTTCTCTCAGTGGCTACAGTAGAAAGTTGACAACTCTGTGCCTCACGCTTGGAAAGCCTTGGCTCCAGGCGCCATAGAATGTTAACATATCCGCCCAGCTAGATTTCAAAGTCGAGCCGCACGTAAACTAGGTAAGTGCAAGAACTATATCCTTAATATTCTGACCTATGTCAACATTTCAAACACCACCAATTTCTTACTTAATACCTCAGTAAGTGTCCATGATTCAACTCCATAGAGCAGGACATTAATGTACAAATACTGTACGTGTATTTGTAATTGAGGTAGGATTTTGTATACGAAGCGGCTCTGGCCCATCCTGGCATTTTCCTGGAATAGAAGTGGGAAACCACAGAAAACTACTTCCAGGATGGCTGAGGTAGGAATCTAACCCCCAGCTCTTCTCAGTTTTGCACCACGAGGCTGAGTGTACCCCGTTCCTGCCCTCAGTGCAGAATTCAATTCCTTGACAGAGCCGAAAATCGAACCTGGTCCATGCGGTAACGGGTATCAGACTTCATTTCCCTTACTAAAACCATCTCGACATCATGTGGTCCTGTTGCTACTACTTCTAATGGTCAGGGGTGTTTGTAAGTCAGTACCAACATTGACAATAGAGTAGCAATAGGGATGTATAGAACTAGCACCGACAGAGTGCACTGCTGTTGTACTGGGTAAGCGCAAGGCGCTCTTCATTTGTCTCCCGTGTTCTCATGCCGCTAATATCCACAAATTTAAGTTGTTTAAATTGTTATTTTTGTGACTATGCCGAGCTATTGCAGTGTCCCTCTTTGCAAAAATCAGGGAAGCCCGTTTTCGTTTCACCAATTTCCACAAAATATAGAAATGAGGAAGAAATGGTTACATGCTATAAGAAGGAAAAATTTCTGTGAGAAAAATCTGACCGAAAATATTAAAGTGTGTTCACATCATTTTCAACCCGATGACCTCACGAAAACTGTGTTGGGTAAGTGTGATTTACAAAGGGAAATAATCCTTATTTTGTACCTATAATCTGATTACATATTTCGATAACAACCACTGAATTTATGCGTTTGTATTTGAAGGTGAGAGAACAAGATTAAAACCGGGCGCTGTTCCATCGCTTTTTTCGTGGACCACGAACACAAAAAAAAATAAGGAAGAGGCCATACACAAGGAAATTGCCGGATTACCACGATGAACCTACAATATCGGAATATGCAGAAATCATCTCCATTGATGTAGGCCTAGGCCTACGGGAAGAAATCGTCAATATACCCGAGGAAGTGAATGAAACATTTGTGACTCCCATTTTCAAAGACATCAGTACTCAGACAAATACTACAGGTAATTAGGTTGTTGAGCAAATAATGGATAACCCTGATGCCATATTGCTTTATACAGGGTTTGTAGACTTCGAACATTTTAATTTGGTGTTTGCTGTTCTGGGAGAAAACAGGTACAATTTACAGGTATTCCCTCTTGAACCCAGACTGTGTTTTCTCTTGACAGTTATGAAGCTAAGGACCAACAAATCTGATCAGGAACTAGGCCTAAACTTCGGAATACATAAAACTACTGTTGGGAGAATATTTAATGATTGGATTAATTTCATGTACTGCCAATTTAAAGAGTTGAACATTTGGCCTGATCGAGAAACTGTCCTTGAAAACAGCCCCCTTCCTTTTAGACAGAAATACCCCTCAACTAGAGTTATAATTGATGCAACTGAGATTATAATGGCAAAACCCAAGAACCCTACAGCACAGCAAGCTACATTTTCTACATACAAAAATGCAAACACAACTAAGGTATTAATAGGTATAAATCCATCTGGTTTTATATGTTTCATATCTGATGCATATGGTGGGGCAATATCAGGCAGGCAGTTATTTATCAGATCAGGAATGTTGGATCTCTTGGAAGAAGGAGATTCAGTTATGGCAGATAGGGGGTTCAACATTCAGGATTTGTTATGCACTAAAGGTGTAACATTAAATATCCCACCATTTCTGAAAGGCAAAAGGCAGTTTACTCCATCAGAAAACATTGAAACAAGGAGGATAGCCTCTAAAAGAATACACATAGAACGGGCTATAGGACTTGCTAAAACATACAAAATACTGCATTCAAAATTGCATGTCAGTAAAATTCGTCTTTCAGGGAGGATAATATTTGTATGTTTTATGTTATGCAATTTCAGGAAAACCATTATGTCAGGTTAGGATGACTGGAACAAAATATTCATGGTAAAACTTGTCTAATATTGCCACTATTTCACGAATGAAAATGTCATCTCTCTCTATCTCCAACAATAACATGTCAACAGCAGTGTACACAACAAAACTACAATAATGTCTGCCTGTAACAAATAGCTGACCTTGCACTTGAAAGTAATGGTTGTGATTTTTCTTGAGTGTCACTGCACCACTGCTCTCTACCAAGTATGGAACACATTTAATTGAAATTGCTTCATTTTCATGACTTGGCAGCCCTTTAAGCTCCAAGACTCTATCCTGTCCAATTAGTCCATCACAAGATGCTGCCAGGTAATGTCTGGTAGGGTGAATAATGAGGCCAGATTTTTGGACTACGTGGTCTGTTAGCTCAGAATACCTGTCTCTTGCTGAGTCTTCCATTTGAAGTCCCCATTTCATATGCCTGGAGCAAAACAAACTTCCCTTGAATAACGCTTTTGCTATGGCTTTTAGAGATTTTGAGTGACAGATTTTCCCAAAATTACTTGCTGTCAAACGATATTTCCTCTCTTTGAACCATAGACTTTGCTGGGATTATTGCCTAGTATTTTCCTCAATTTTCTTCCTTTCCTCATCATTTACTCTTACAAGATTTTCAGCTTGAGTCACACATGGATCCACACCGAAATGGTGGTCATAAATGACATCAAAGCAGCTGGCCTGTGCTTTTTTAAGAGCGAAAGAAAAAGCAAGCTTATGTTGGGAACTTTCACAATACCTTCAACATATTGCTGATATCCAGGCTGATTAACTCCTAACATCATGGCAGGGTTCCTGGAAAACTTGTTCCAAGGGCAAACATTCCACTTTCATAGGGCTAACTGGCCTCAACCGTTTGGTAGGGGGATGGTGAAAAGTTTGTAAATTTTGGGTGCATGTTTCTGAACACTGAATAATACCAGTCTTGGAGAAGTGCTCTAATGCATAGCTTACAGCTGCAATATGCTTACAACATGCCTTGGGGCCTGCTCCAGCAATACATTCACATTCCCCTTCTATAATGTCACCAGGTACTCCTAAAATAAGCTTCACATTATAGGTCTTATGTTTTGTGTACTCGGATTTCACAGCACTGCATATCAGAATTTCACCCGATTGAAATAAACATTGTGGTGTTTGAAGCCATATTTTCAGTGTTGCCTTAGTAAACAAGTGTTTAGTGCTTTTCAGTCGGTCAACACGAATGTACCCAAAAGAGATGGGTTATGCCCTAATCCTGAAATAAATTACATGAGATTAATAAAACACTAGGATGACCAGTTTCGATCGTCAAGCGATCATCATCAGATCCATTACACTTAGGCTATAAAATCTATGTTTGAAATACAGGTGAAAATATTTACAATATGTACAATTATTTAGTTGCAGTATTGGTACTGCAACTGTCAGTGTATGCTAAATGCAGTATATATGTTAGGTGAAATGCTAAATGGTGATAGCTATCCGGAGATTGTACTTTAGAGAGATTATATGGTTGTAAACTATGGTTAAAGTATAAAATTTTAGGCTAACTACTTATCTGATTGTCTTCCGTACTACAGCTACTCGCAGTTTTCGTGTTTACTAGAACTCACACCATATAATCTCTCTAAAGTACAATCTCCGGATAGCTATCACCATTTAGCATTTCACCTAACATATATACTGCATTTAGCATACACTGACAGTTGCAGTACCAATACTGCAACTAAATAATTGTACATATTGTAAATATTTTCACCTGTATTTCAAACATAGATTTTAGAGCCTAAGTGTAATGGATCTGATGATGATCGCTTGACGATCGAAACTGGTCATCCTAGTGTTTTATTAATCTCATGTAATTTATTTCAGGATTAGGGCATAACCCATCTCTTTTGGGTACATTCGTGTTGACCGACTGAAAAGCACTAAACACTTGTGAAATAAACATTTTATAAACAAAACAAACTTTTCAGTGAAAAGTCTGTATCCAGCATCACACAACGATTTTTAGTTGGAAACAGGTGCTCCATCTATTTCCGATTTTTGAAATACAAAATAATCCATCAAATGCACATTTGTGATACTGTTCTTTGCCTTGTGGCTGATGGTCAAATCTTCGAATGAACTGGCACAGGGAAACTCAAGAAACTCACTTGCCTTTGGTGGTAGACAAGGCTGTATCTGCAGTTTCATGTAAGCCATCAACCTAAAAAATGACATAAATCGAAGTCTATAAGCAAGAGGAGCAAGTGGATATTTAAATCACTATTCATGATTTAAGTCTTATGGAGGTATATTTATCAATGTACAATACTTAAGCAATTGTAATCTTTAGGAGTTAGCATGCTGACTCCTATTCATTATTTGGACAATAAAGCGTGTTAGAATTGTGTAATTACCGCTGTATCAATTCTTCCTTCATCCCGCTAGTTTTAGCGCCTCTGGTCCGTAGCTCATTTTGGAGATGTTAAACGCTTAAACGCTGAAAATCGTCCATAATATAGGGTTATGGCACTATATATCGAACACTTAACGTCATCTCTACGAATATCATCATCATCATCATCATCATTTCCCCTTATCCAGCTCCTGCCGGGTCGGGGTATTTATGGAACTTCTCCACTTTCCTCTTTCCTTCCACCATTCTTCTTCCACGATCTTGTCCCAGTCCAGATTTCTTTTTCTTACGCTGTTCTTCACTGAATCGATCCACCTTGTTCTGGGTCTTCCCCTTGCTCTCTTACCCTTGAACTTGGCCTCCAGCATCTGTCTTGGTATTCTATTTTCCTCCATCCTCTTTACATGTCCAAACCACCTTAGTTTATTCTTCTCAATTCTCTCATTTAGTTTTCCCATCCCAACTTCCTTCCTAACATCTTCATTCCGTACTCTGTCTTTCCTTGTCTTTCCTATCATACTTCTCAGGAATTTCATTTCACTGGCCTGGATTCTACTCTCTTGCCTGCTTGTCAGCATCTCTACGAATAATTGATCAGTAATTTTTGCCCGTGAAGAACAGACATCTGAAGATGAGATAAAACTTTAACGGAACATCCGTTGGTTGCAACTAGCTTGTTCTGACCTTTAAAACATATAATTTATAGGTTCCAGGCCTCTTTAAATGCAACAGCTGTATTCCTCCATATATCGAACGGTCTGTATTATATATCGATCAGCGAAGACCCACGCCGACTTTCTGGCTACCCATACTTAGCCACATACAACCTCCATCTCTGCGTCGGAAAAATGCACTATTACGAGAGTACAAAAAGTTGTACAAAAATCCACACCTTGCTGTGCATGAAGACATACCAAACATCGGAAGAGGTAGGCTTCGCTCTCGTCATCCACCCCTTGAAACCGCGAGAACTTTAGAGGCCAACAACTTTAATACTGATGACTGCTGGAGGCAATCATGGCAGACTAACGCAACAGCAGAGCAATTGAAGATGCCGTGCATATCAACGAAGCCACCCAGTTTTGAATTACCATGCAAGGACTGGTCAATACTTAATAGAATAAGAACCAACACTGGAAGATGTGCAGACCTTATGTACAAGTGGAAGAAAAGAGAGTCTCCAAGCTGTGACTGTGGTGCTGAAAAGCAGACCGTCTTCCATGTTGTGCACGAATGTCCCTTGAGAGCTTTCGCTGGCGACCAATCAGAGTTCCTGGTGATGACGGAGGGATCACTGGACTATATTCATGGACTTGATATTAGTTTGTAGTCTGTTATAATTATCTTTATGATTGTAATATTATTTAACTGTACATTTTGTGATGTAGCCATAAGCTAAATAAAAATAAAAATAAAAGCGAAGTTGTAATTATCGAACATGATTTTTTTATATCGAACGGCAAGGTTTTAAATACCGAACAGAACTATTTATTATGAATCAGGCAACTTTTAGACATTATTATGGTTGTAATAACAAGAACAAAACAGAAGGATTCTTAAATATAACTCACAAAAGCAATTAATAATATTAAAAATATCCTGAGAAACACAAAAATCAGTATCTTATTTCCATAAGTCCATGTCTTTAGTCCTATTTCTTTCTTTTCTTTTTCTTCAATTCTTCCTGGTACTCCTTTGAAGATATCGCGTACGTTTTCCTTAACCTAAACTGATGGGGTTTTTCTGGTACTTGAAGAACTTTGAGAAAATCTCTGAATGAATCCTCGCTACTACGTGTACCGGTACTTGAGGTGGGTGAGCAAGCAAGCTCCGAATAGATTTCATCCTCATTCAATAGTTTCGGCTTGTGAACTTTTACTCCACTCTTCAAAATGACGGAACCAGGAAGATCCCTCTTGGGAGATGGTACAAACACCTCTAAATGTTCTTCATTCCACGTGAAATCACGATTATCAATGCCCTGGTCATCATTTATTTCTTCTTCTGATGATGAACTATCTGTCATAGTTTCATTTGCCGATATAGTTGCATGTGTTGCATTGTACCGAGTTGTAACACTCTTCCAATAAGCGTACAGATCTGGTTCACCATCATTTTGATTTTCTCCATCAAATCTTAGTTTTTCCTTGAACGTATCGAGAATACGAGGCAAGAATTCTTCGAGGTCATTAAGTACAAACTTTAACATATTATTGGAAGTGGAAGGGGATGAAGGGCTGCCTTCTTCACTCTCTTGTTGTTGACTTCCGACTGAGGTCTTCAAAATATCTGCAACACATTTTGAGTAGTCCACAGCGTTGGGATCTAGTGGATAGAGACCACACTTACGGAAGGCGCTTTTCACGATATCTGGCCTAACAGCATCATCCCATACCTTCCTCAACATGGGTGCAAAATTTACCTTTGTTACTGATGCCCCGAGAGTTCGTATTTTGAGTAGTCCACAGCGTTGGGATCTAGTGGATAGAGACCACACTTACGGAAGGCGCTTTTCACGATATCTGGCCTAACAGCATCATCCCATACCTTCCTCAACATGGGTGCAAAATTTACCTTTGTTACTGATGCCCCGAGAGTTCGTATTTTTTCATCTTGAAGAGCATTTTCCCATGCTCTCTTGAGAGAAGCAAATACCCCCACATCTGCTGGCTGCAGAAGATGGGTGGCATTAGGGAAAAGGCAGTACAATATTATTCCATGGTCATGACAATATTCACTGACTTGAAGGGATAAATGACTTCTGTGTCCATCAAGAAAAAGAATAACAGGAAGTGTAACTTTCTTAAGCTCTAACCATGACCCAAAGTGTTGAAGGTAGTTCAGAAACGTAGGGGCCTTCATCCAGCCTCTCTCTGTTTTCTCGTAGATCCATGGCTCTGGTACACTATCTTTGATAAGTTGCTGGAGTCGTATGTTGCTGTATACAATCATTGTTGGGGCACAACGCCCATTGGCACAGAAATTTCCGAGCACTGTTATGCCTTCTTTCTCTTTAGAGGTTGCCGTAATTTGAAGCTGTTCCCCTCTGACTCCAAGGTACTTTCCTGAAACCTTATGGAACAGAAAATTTGTCTCGTCTGCATTGAAGATCCTGCTTGGATCTTCCATAATTGATCCTACACCCTCAGATTCCAGGTAGCACGATAGTCCAGCAAACCAACCACGAATTCTCTCTTCCGACACAGCAGCCCTGCCCTTGCTAATGGTTTCAGCCTTCTTTTGAGACAGGGAAGGATGTCGTCCCATGAAACACTTGAACCAGGTTTTCCCAGGTCTTCCATGCTTAAACGGTGTGCTTCTTGCTGATGACTGAACAATTTGCTGTACAGTGTCAAGTAAATTCTTTCTCTTCAACGGAAATCCTCTCTTAGCCATATTGATCACCCATTCACTAATGCCCTCTTCTTCTCGTGGACTCAGGAACGGCTTTCGGCCAAGGGCAGTCTGAATCTTCTGACGTCCAGATATTTTGTCGTTTAATGTTGTTAAAGGGACCTGGTATGTTTTAGATGCCTGCCTTTGTGACATCTTACCGGACTTGACCTGATGAACAGCTTTAGTCAAGGCAGATAATGAATACTGACACCGTTTCATTTTTTCAACCGGTTTAACTCTTGATTTTGGGACATTTCCCCCCTTGGGTGTCTTAATTTTGACCATTGTCAAGCTGTAAGCACTAGTTAAGAAAACTAACCAAGAACTGCAAAAATAATAATTTTCTGCTTCTAATCCTCTACTCTGTTTATTGCACAATATTTACAGTAGCGGCGGTTGGGAGTTGGACGTGAAGGGGACAATTTTATGCACTACATGAACTACAAGGGGTCAATGGTTATATGGCTGTTAGAGTATAAAGTTGAAGAAATTGAGGCAAAAAATCTGCCCCCGAAGGTCCCATCTCGTCGCCGCCACTGTACAGTGTTTGCCGATGATGTGAACTCTGGAAATTGACACGATTGTCAAATAAAGTGATTAGCACAACGTACGGCATCAAACCGACATAAGGCAACGTAAAAGAAATCTAACCATACCCGATGCGGGTTCAAATTCAGGCCCTCTCAATTTACAGATAGTCGCCTCATCAGTCACGACCACAGAAATGCGGACTTCGGCGCAAAAGAAAACAATACTGTAAATTAAAATCAGTAGCAGCCCATTAATTTTAGTGTCGTTCGATATTAAGGGCTATTAGGTAGATTTCATTAGAAAGCTAACTATTGCAATGGGTCCCATGTTTCGACTTCCGGAAAATTTCGACATATCTTCGCGTTTCACATCCCCCAGACCCCAAAACCACCGTCAGTTCAAAAGTTTATATATAATTTATGTATATATGTATCTATATATATATCAGTTTCTTGTGGACACGATAACTGCCGTAATTTTGCACCAATCACTTTGAATTTTTTACATAATATGTATCCCTATAAAATCTCGGTCGAGTTCGTTAATGGGCAAAATCGGTCGAAGGGGGTGAAAATGGCGGGCTTTTTTCGAAAAAGTGAAATTTCGCTATAACTCTCTTAATACGTGAAATATCGAATCCATTCAAAGTTCATAATATGTCTCGGATAAGTGCCAAAAATGTATGTCAAATAAGTTTTTTGATAGCACCAACCATTGACCAAAGGGGTGGAAAAAAGTGGGTTTTTCGGGAAACATTAATCATATCTCTCTTAATAGGCACAATATCAAAACCGTACAAAATGGAAAATATTCCCCTAATAATTACCTAAAACTTTTGTCTGAAAGAATTTTTGATATGACCCACCATTACGCCAAGGGATGAGAAAAATGATTTCGGAATTTTTAAAAATGTCAAGTGCCATCAGAGGTTACCATAACAACGCTTTTAAATTGATAAGGGATGATCTATCAGAGGTTGCCAAGACAACGCCATTGACGAGATCACATTCATTTTTAGCCTACTTTTCACACTTTTCAAAAATGAGGAAAAAGTAGACTTATAAGATATATCCGGGAAAATGTGTCTGTCCTTCTGTCTGTCTGGCTGTGTGTGTGTGTGTGTGTGTGTGTGTGCGTGTGTCCCCCTATCAACTCCTAAACGGCTGCAGCAATCGAAACCAAATTTAGTATGAGTAAAGATGAATACCGGAATATCTCAGGCCCATATTTGAAAAAGATGCCAGTGCTACCAACTGCTAAAAAAAACGCACTAGAAATTTGAGCTCCATGTTGGATATCTTGGAAGGTATACATGGGAGCTATTCTAAAATTGGCACACATGTAGATAATACTATTTCAGTTTAATTTCCAGGTGGCCATACATGACAGCGTTGCCAAAATAATTTTAAGCCTTCTGATAAGTCCAATTTTTAAATGCATATAACTTCTACACTATCAATTGGATTTCAACCAAATTTTGTATGTAATATGTGTACATAAACATATATGACTGAGTGTATTCTTAAGAGCCACCAGGGCTGCCAACTGTTAATAATTGCTCTCTATTTTGTATCCAAATATATCAGAAAGTATGCAAGCCGACAGCTTTAAACTATGCACACGTAAATTACCCGACATTTTACATTAATTTGGAGTAACTTATATACGTCAGTTCTACCAACATGATTCTAAGCCTGCTGATAGGACCAATTTTTAAATACATGTAACTTCTATACCAACAAATGGATTTCATCCAAAATTGGCACAAAAATATATAATATTTCAGATTATTTCTGACCAGCACTCGCATGACATTGTTGCCAACATGTTTTTACGTGTACTAATAGATCCAATGTCTAAATCCATGTAAGGTCCTTTGGACTTCAACCACATTTTGTATTCTGTACCTTAGGAGATGGAAGTAAGAATATATTCAGTCACCAGAGCTGCCAACTGTATTGCTCTATTAGGCTACATTATGCCTAGTATACCTAGTATAACTAATTAAGACATTTCGATATTACACACTTAATTTCGTCATTATTCTAGATAGGTTCATATACTGTAGATTAATCTATGGCATGAATCTTAATTTTAAGAAAAGTAGGCTCTTTAGTTCGTCACGGAACTTTTTGTTCCATCTGACTATGAGGGAAGCGACTAACTGGTAGCATGCTGAACTTCTATGCCCAAGGTGCTGGTTCAAAGCCGGCCAAAGTCGCCGGATTTTCTAAGAGCGCTAAAAATCCGTCAGCATGCTTTCCTTCGGAGGGGAAGTTACAACATTCGTTGCAAGTCGCTGGTTGCGGTGGCATCTAGCAGCCAAGTTCACAGCTAGGTGTCGTTGACGTTAGTATTTGGTATAAAATTAGGTACTACTACTCAAAATTGACCGTCTGCAGACCTTACCTGAATTACAGACTAATACAGTCATCACAAATAACACCGTTTATCAGACAGATTCTACACACACCCAATGTACACGGGGTTACATGACCACCTTGTCGCAGCCCCTAAACTGAGGAACCAACCAACATCTCTGCGGGAGATAAAATTTTGCGTGAAGAAGTAACAGACTGTTAGATAGTTACACATTAATTCCAAACCTTGCATAAGGACAGTGTGATCACAAGTATAAAAAATTAACCCCAAATGACAAGAAGGTTACCATCCCCATAAGACAGTAAAGAATGTTAAAAGTATGCATAGAAAGACGAAAAAATGTTAACTAACCTCCAATTGTAAAATACTTTCTCGCAATAAATGAGGTCTGATCCTCCTACGAAAACCTGCATATTTTGCCTATTATAGCCTATCCCCTAGTTTGCCCGGTGAAATCTACCTCCGCCTCCCGGCGTGCCGAGAGGAATTTTTTTTGTATGCATGAACGTCTTTTATCGAACGACATTTCGATATTATAAAACGGGATTCAAATATCGAACAGTATTTTATTTTAGGAATAAATATGAAGATAAATTAAAACCCAGATCATAATAAATTAATAAACATGTATTTATGTTAACACAACATATTATTTAAAGGATACTTCTGAAGACACTATTTTACCAGCAGAAATGAGTAATCACAGGGGCACGCCACCTTACTAACAATCCAACGCTGTCATCAATATCCCGCCAACAACAAGGTTCTGACACTTTCCCGCGCTCACCAACACAGTAACGACTTCGACCTATCGATTGACATAAAGAGAAGTTTGGCGGGGTGGATTCAGAAATCTAAGATGCTGTGTAAACTTATCGATATCCTTATTTTGCAACGAAATTTATGAAGTGTTCGATATTTAAAGGGTGTTCGATATATAGTGCCATAACCCTACTAGGGGAAATGCCTATAGAATTAATTAGTATAGTCTTGGAGTAAAATTACAGAAGATATAATTTACTTTAGCTCAGAAAAATCGGTCACAATCTATATATTCCTCGCAGCTGACTGGAAGAAACATAAGACGATCGCCTTGCGCTTACCCAGTACTACACACACGCTATCTGGCGCGAACTTTCTCCCGCTACATTCCTACTCATACCGTATTTACTCGGCTATAGGACCCCCTTTTTTCTTTTCTAAATTTTTTGTTCCAAAATTCGTTCTTGCAACAAATAGATGCAAACTTCGCAAAAATCTATTATTTTGGGAAACGGAGAGAGTAAAAATAAGCTATTTAATTTTGTTGCTACATTGTACGATATATATTCAATCAAAATAAACAAAGTTTATATTCGACCCTGACTATTATATGTCGGTAAACTGTATCATAATGATGGTCATTATAACACTATTTTTCATTATGAAACAGTTTCTCGCACCAATTACAGCTCTAGAAACAGTTGTTTGACCAATTAGATAAGAATAGCATCGCACCTGCGCTGAATTCCCAGGCCTTCTAATTTAAATTTCACTGCGTTGCCTAGTGTCATAGTGGGGTATTCGAGGAGGCCATGGTCAAATACAAGGCATTCTCTGCGTCCCATGCGCTCTGTTCAGTACATAAAACTGGTGAAATCTCGACAGATATTTATGAATATTTATGTTTGAACATAAAATAGTTATAATAATTATCGTCGAACATAAACAGTTGTATGCAACTCGCCTATAATGGTAATTAAGACACTCGTATGGAAATTATAAAACTTGCATACCCTCGTTTTATAAACATACTCGTGTCTTAATTATCACCAATATAGGCTCGTTGCATAATCAGGGTTGTTACAAGACCAAGACTTGCATTTCACCTGACTTTTCCCTGACCTTAGATCCCATTTCCCCTGACTTTTCCCTGACCACCAATACTTTATTCTGATCACCGTATGAACATATTTTAAAAATAAAACCCGTCGAATTGATCAAATGATCGTTTCTGATTTATATCTTCAAATCGCACGACATACGGTGATTAAATTGTTTATTTTTCTTTAAATACACGTCCATGCTAACTTTTTTTCCTGCTACTGTATTACATGAGATATGTAAGCTATCTCTTACAGAAAAAGAGTTTCTTTTCAGGGATTGTAAAGAAAAGGCTTAATGAAAGAATTTCAACAAAAAGCTAATTTTAAGAATTAGCCCAGTTTTAGATGCCGTGAGCACTTCAGAAGGCATGGAAAAAACTGGCTTCATCTGACCTTTTTTTAAAATTAATCTGTTATGCTAAAAAAAAAACCACGACAAATAAATTTTAAAAAATGGATTCAAGGAACATGATTTTTAACTTCTTTCTTTGTCAGTACACTCAGTTCACAATGAAACTTCTTACATTCAAAAAGTTATTGAAATTGTTATAACTGATGACTTAAAAACTAAGGCCTAATAGTCAAATAATACGATGGGTAAGTAACGTACATGGCACGGATTCTTTCAAAATTATTGCTAAGGTAAGAAAGAAATTAAAAATAGGTAATCAAAAAATGGCACAACGAAACCATTTAATTGGACTCAAAAGCTATCGGACTTATTTACATCGATTGACTGCAAAAGCCCTTTTCATTGTCTAGGAAGCAAACAAGTATTGCACCGACCCACAGACAACACAAAGACATTTAACACTTTGTAATCTTTTACGTCTTACGACTGCGCCATGACTGACATCAATGGATTACAAAATCCATACACAATCTAGGTGACACTAAGTCCGGTATGGCACGGATTCGTTGATACCTTATCCTCATCATCATCATCATCATCATTTCCCCTTATCCAGCTCCTGCCGGGTCGGGGTATTTATGGCACTTCTCCACTTTCCTCTTTCCTTCCACCATTCTTCTTCCACGATCTTGTCCCAGTCCAGATTTCATTTTCTTACGCTGTTCTTCACTGAATCAATCCACCTTGCTCTAGGTCTTCCTCTTGCTCTCTTACCCTTGCACTTTGCCTCCAGCATCTGTCTTGGTATTCTATTTTCCTCCATCCTCTTTACAAGTTCAAACCACCTTAGTTTATTCTTCTCAATTCTCTCATTTAGTTTTCCCATCCCAACTTCCTTCCTAACATCTTCATTCCTCACTCTGTCTTTCCTATCATACTTCTTAGGAATTTCATTTCACTGGCTTGGATTCTACTCTCTTGCCTGCTTGTCAGGGTCCAAGTCTCAGCTGCATAAATTAATATGGGAACATAGTACACTTTATACATTACCTCCTTGCTTTTCCTTGGTACTTCCTTATCCCAAAAAAGTTTTCTTACACTTTTGATAGAATGCATTGCTCTGCTGTACTCTCCTGCCAATCTCCATGTCCAACCTACCAGTTTGCATCAATTCACTTTCTAGGAATTTGAACGTGTCCACAATTTCCAAACTCTGACTTCCAATTTTCACAGTGCCCTTTCCTTGTCTTTCCCCTCTTGTCATCACCATGGTCTTGCTTTTCTCTATACTGATTTTCAGGCCATACTTCTGAATATTTTCGTTCAGTGCATGTAGTTGTTTTTGCACTTCTTCGGTGTTCCTTCCCCAAACCACAATATCATCTGCAAATAACAGTAACTTCATTTCTTTATGTCCATATGCTTCCTTTGTTTCCTTTACAATTTCATCCATCACCATTATGAACAAGAGAGGTGACAGCACACTCCCCTGTCTTAGTCCAGTCTTGTTCCTAAACCAATCTGTCTTTCCAACTGGTGTCAGTACCCTGCTAACACAGTTGTTGTACATTGCTTGCACCATTTCCAACATTTCTCTTCCCAGTCTCTTCTTAACAATGGTTTCCCATACCTTCTCGATAGGGACACTATCATATGCCTTTTCTAGATCTATGAAAGTCATGATCAAATCCTCTCCATATTCCTAGTTCTTTTCCATCACCTGCCTCAAGCTAAAGATTGGGTCCACTGTGGATCTTCCACTCCTGAAGCCATACTGTTCCTCTTGCAACTCTCCTTCCACCTAGCTTTAAAACTTTCATTGCATACATCTATTTGAATAACTCTCTACAAGTACACGCTGTTTAGCACTTTTAAACGTTCTTCAATATCATTTAGTTCGGCTTCGTTTTCTAACATCAATTTGATCTTTTGGTTTTCAACTCTTTTACCTCGTCTACAATTGCTCTCTTCTGATTTTCTTTGGCCTAGTTTTCTTTGCTTTTCGGCGGCCCTCTCCTTCGGCGCATTTTCAAATTCTGAACGAGCATTTTTTTGGTGACAGTTACTTTACCTAACTCTCCCTCGGATTGAACACCATCGTACACTTGTCGTAGGCCTATGAGAGAACGTTCGAGCTGATTTTCGACTATCATCTCTGTATTAGTAGATCAAGCATAGGTGCTATGCCGAAGGCACACGAAGCGAAACTTCGGCGAACCGAACACGGACGAGATGAAAGGGGACACGAGGGGATGGTGCATGTGGAGTAGAGGCTTTGGCCCCGAACAAGTGCGATTCCCGACGAAACGCGACCGACTTGGGCAAGGGAAAGTGGAGGAAAGAGTGTATTGGGGACAAACGACGAGACGAAGTATCGAGAGCAGCAGGGCTACCGCAATGTGTTCCTTTCTTGCTCTCTCTCCTCTATTTTACAATTTTAGCATGTTGCAGCCCTAACCTGACAAAGCGAAGGAGCTTCGCAATATAGGCAAATAAGACAGATTCACGCCTTTATTTTTTAAATTAAAAAGTTCCCTGACCTTGCAGAAAATTTCCCTGACATTTCCCTGACTTCCATGACCGGAATTTTTTTCCCTGACTTCCCTGACACAGTCCTGATAATGTACTATCACATCTTTAATCAGCCCATTATGAGACTGCCATAACCTCACTTATCCACTACTATTCCTGGCTATCCCCCAATGAATTTCACTACTATCCCTTGCTAAGCAAAAATCTTAGTATCATAGAAATAGAATGGAATGGACAAAGTATCAGACATAGAAATGCAAACTTTATTTTTATTTGAACATAGGGAGGGAGAATGCATCATCAATTAGGGAATGAGTGATGATGCTGAACGATCACATCTCATTAACATTTGTAAACACAACCGAGTATGTATTAGTCACATGTTTCACATTAATATATCAATAACATGTCCCACAAACGCCGACGGTTCTTGCAACAAATGAAATGTGTTTAAAATAATACTGAGAAGAAGGCTGCCTTCAAACACCACTTCGAAGCGCAATACAAAGAATAACAAAAGAATGCAGGCAAGATATGAATCCATAACTTTCATTGGCGGATTTTAAACTCTGAGCTTCTACTCGGCCAATAGTGTGGCATCTCCTATCTATTGGATATCGGGTGAAGCCTATTGGCTACACAATTCGTACATGTACGCAAAATGGCTGTCATATCGTCTGAATAACAAAAATAATAATGTAACAAGAAAAATATTTTTGTCATAAAAGAGGATGAGTTTCAGTTATAATTTAAAAGAAATTTAAGAATTCGTCAATTTCCAAGAATGTTGTATTTTGACTGTCAATAATTAAGGAGGGGTACTATAAGCGATTTCCAAGAATTTTGTACTTGGGCTCTCGAAAATTAAGGTGGGTACTATAGGCGAGGGAGTGGGGGTGGGGTGTGGGGGGTGGGGGAGAGGGGGAGGGGGGGGAAGTTGGTCCTATAGCCGAGTAAATACGGTAATAACTTATAGGCTAATGCTAACTATATTTCAAATTTTTTATCGGAAATTTTAAAAGTAAACATTATTTCTAGAATTTGTCATTTTATGGATTTAAGACACGTTAGAAATAAGCTCTTCATTAATTTGTCAGTGGGAGAACAAGCCTTACCCAAGTAATCCTCCAGACAAATGTTGCTGCCAAAGTCTTGAGTTTCTGTCTCTTCTTCCTCATTTTCAAAGTCCTCGGGATTCATAACATTCATTTCAACAACATCCAGTCTCTTCTTTGTTTCCTCTAAAACATTTCAAAAAATTTTTTGAAAAAGAAAAAAAGTAACAAATAGACAAACAAAGACTGTTTACATAATCCATAACAACATAAAACATCTCGATGTACTGTATCATCATGTTCTATTACCTATACAAGTAATTTTAGCAGTTTTGAATCTGCAATAAAATTGCAAAATTGGTTCAAAATGAAAAATTATTTATTTTAAATAGTGAGAGTCAGAGAAATATTAAAGGAAGAACACCTACAGGATAGGATTGAAAATTCAAGGCTATAGTGGTATGGACATGTGAAAAGAATGGGAGAAGAGAGAATACCATGGAAAATATTGGAAATGGAGTGGAAGAAAAAGAGATCTACAGGAAGACCAAGGGATAAGTGGATAAAGGGGGTGAAGAAAAGTGTCGAGAGAAAAGAAGTGGTGGATGGACAGAAAACGATGGAGAGGCCTGTGCTCCAAGCAGACCCAACCTGTGGTTGGAAACTGCTCTAGTTGATGATGGTGATGACATGCACCTTTACTGAAACTGGTGATTGTCCACATCGTGGTGTAGCGGCTAGTATTTTTGTCTGTAGCCTCTGAGGTCCAGGTGCGATTCCTGGCTGTACCAAGAAATTTAATTCTTGTGCGAGGTCTGGAACAGGGTACACTCCGCTATGCGAGGCACGACTGAGAAGAGGAAGCTTTGATTTTCAACTTGGCCATCCTGAAAGTGGTTTTCTGTAGTTTCCTCACTTTTACTCCAGGCAAATTCCGGGATGGTTCCTAAGTTGATACTACGGCTGCCTCCTTCCCCACCCTCACCTGAATTACAAATATATACATACATACATACATACATACATACATACTACTACTACTACTTCTACAGAAGCCACAATAACAAAGGTTATCAGACAAATTCTGAAATTGAATTAAGATGATTAAACAAAATTTATGATGGATATTAATTTTAATTTAATGAGTGTAGCCAATGGCCAAAATGTACAGTAGGTATATAAATTTAAGTCTCATTTCCACAAAATTTCGTCTGAGACACCTCTCTGCACTTGCACGTCCTCACGTGGTATCTGTCGCATGGACCATTACAAAGCTTGCAGACGCATAGTTCGTCTGGTTGGTGATAGGCGTCTCTCATGCAGATCCGGTGGTGGAAACCATGGACCGCAAAGCGCGTCAAGATATGTCTCAGCTCGTATGATCCTTGCATCCAGTCCTGTGTAGCATAGCGTCCGTCGTATAAAATTCATGTCATTTCTCTTTGCGGTCATGAGACGTAAAAACTCCCCATATTCCAGTTTGTGCGGCAGGAGCATCTGCAATCTGACTTCTTCCATAAAGGGTAGTTCCCCTGTCAGGACATACACAAGGCACGAATGCATGAACTTGGATAGGCATAAAGCTCTTTTTAGATATATTGCCTTGATCCTTTCCAGCATTGCCAGGTGTCTGTGTCTAAGATGTTTCCAAATAATTTATAGGCCATACATCGCGACTGGTGCTATTTTTATCCAAAAAAGTCTTATCGCCGTCTTCGGTGATAGGCTGCGTAGATGCTCGATGTCGCTCATAGCCGTCAGTGCAGCTTCCAGCCTCTCTCTCACGTGCATCGTAAAGACGTTCCCAGATGCCTTCATAGTGACCCCCAGATACCGGAAATGGGAGACTGTAGTCAGGGGGGTGCCTTTGTAGTGAGACGTCGCAGGCTTTCCCCCCCCCCCTTCTGAAGGACATAGTGACCGTCTTCATCTCGTTCAAACTCATTTCGTTATCTTCGGCTCATACTGCTACATTGTTCACGGGGATTTGTAGGTCTTCTGCACTTGTAGAGGTCTGCATACAAATACATTTTGACATTGGGTGGAACTATTGCAGTGACGTCAGCTGTTGTTATTGTAAACAATATCGGACTGAGAGGATCGCCTTGAAGGACCCCGTTCGTTTGCTCGATTGGTTCAGAAGTGATGATGCCATCAGTGATTTCTATTTGGTTATAATACTGCTCTGAATACACTTCGCATTGGAATTGTAAGGTCTCCCGAGTGAAAGACTTCAAGTATTTAGGTGAATGGATCAATGAAACTGGCAACGAAAGAAAATCTATAGAAGCAAGACTACAGAAAATGGAAACTGCTTTCCATTTGACAAAACACGTTTATAACAAAAAATGCCTCTCTTGGAATTGTAAAATTCAACATTATAAAACAGTAGTATTACCTGCAGCCCTTTATGCACAGAGATACTTAATCTACAACATAAAACACCGAGAAATCAATTGGAGATCAAGGAACGCAAAATCATGCGAAAAATTTTGGGACCAGGAATCAAAGATGGAATTCACCTTCCAAAACCTAATGCTGATGACTATTTTAATATAACTAAAATCACAGACACAATCCCTATGAGAAGGATCAAATTCATGGGACATTTGGACAAATGGACCCAACTAGGTTAACACTGTAATAAATATAATAATGCCCCTACGTTGGGTGGCACTTGTAATATATATAAAATCCTCCAAGCATACCACCTCAGGGTAGTGAGGCAATACATTCGCTAAAATGAATCCACAAAGAACAGTACACCGACTTCATTAAAATACACTATTTATTAATAATAATTCTTCTTTTCAGGTTGTTCTCTGACTATCAAAAACTATCAATACCTTTTTGTCAAACATACAATCAGGTTTCCTTTACCTGCATCTCTTGCAGAGAATCCACCACTACCATCACTCCTCACTCCCAAAACCAACTGCCAGACCCTCAAAACAAACATCACACAATCCTCAACCCCCCAACACTAATCTCTAGACCAGAGAGCACAACAATTCCCACATCACATTTTCAAAAAACCAGCCTCCATTCCAATTGCCATACCACTGCCCATCATTCTCCTCATGAAACTCTCAATAGTGCGCCCGTTGACGCATGTTTACGCATGTTGACGCATGTTTGCACAGCTAAAAAAAAACAAGATCCATGCTGAAAAGTAACTGAACATACCCTGCGAGCGGCGGGAAGAAGGTGAAGCAATATCGCTTATAATTACACTTTTATGCACTTTAGACATTCCATAAATCCACAATTATTTAATCAACGTAATTCTGCTTATTTAAAATACGGTATACAACGCTTATGAGCAAAACCGTCAATTTACGCGGCTAACTCATGTCCAGAGTGAACGCCATATTTTGTGAAGCCAGTACTTACTCCTTGTCTGATGAAGCAACATCTATGTGAATGTGAAGCACAAATAAGGACACGTTCCGTGAAGGGAATCCATGTGCTATGCATAAATCCGAGTATATTTGTCAAATGGACAGCAATCAGGGCATAAACTGAAAACCAAATAATTGTGAACAATTAATAACATTTAATCTGAGAAATATTTTGATTCACGAAGTGAAAATTATGGAAGCGTGCAACGCAAACACTAAGACCACATGGTCGCATCCAAGTGTATTATAAACTGTGAATTGATAAACTGTGTAATTCTACAGGAATATTTTTATATTTTGCCGGATGGGCAGTGGTTATGATTTTTATTTTGAGTAAATAATTCGTGAAAGTAATGAGTGAGCATCGCACAAGCGATAACTTAACGCCAGTGGCGGAGTGAAAATGGGCTATTTATTAACGCACCTTAGCATCAGTGAGTGCAAGTTTTCTTTAAACATGTGTAATATTATCACCAACGGCAACATTATAATCCTACTGAAATATCAAATCTTGGAATATAACCCCTACCACGCTATGCAGATGGATAGCTAAATCATGCATGGGGAATTGGCAGCGGAAGGTGACCGGAAACAATGAGGAAATTATTTAAAACCGTAGAGGAGACCGCTTGCAACATCTCAAGGTGGGTCTTGAACCGACAGTCGCTGCATCTGTAAGTCAGATCTTGTATCAGTAGCGTTATTGTAATGAGTTGGAAACAGTAGATTTAATTTTAGTTTGGTTTCATTTTCGGTGCACAATGCAGGTAGCTATTATAAGAACACGTGTAAAGTTACAGCTTTGTTAAAAATATATAAACGCCAGGAAGGCTGTATTTTCAATGTCCATTTCGTATCGTTTCAAAACAGTTATTAACAACTTTTATTTTGTCAAGCTGATGACAAAGAAACTAGTTTTGGCAGGTGTTAAAACAAGGCCAAGGTTACATGTATAAGCCAAACCACTACACAGCACACTCGATTTTAGGCAGTGCATCTTTATTTATTTAGAAGGCTGTGAAATTCCTAGCATCATTACAAGCGGAATGCAGAGTTCCGTTAGTCACATTTGTTGGCCAGGTTTATTTCTTTACGAGAAGCCAGACAAGCAATGAATGCAACAGTATTTTGTAACTAGAGAACATAGGTTCAACCTCATTCAGGGAAGAGGCAATTATAAATGCACAATCTCACACTTTAGTTTGCATCAGAAGCCTTAATATTAATTCATAGTGTTGTTTGAATGTGTTTTACACACACATAATCTTTATGACCAGTATTTAAAACGTATATAACTTAGGAATCCACACTTATTGTAATTAACATTATTAGAGTATTATTGATATGAGTCGTGATGGTGGATCAATACCTCCGACATGTTATTGTGGTTATACCGGTGTTAACGAACTACTGCAGTCGTACCTAACCGAAGGGCACCAGGATTGATGAATCCGTAATAGTAAGAGTGAGACACAGGGTGTCTAATAATAATGATGAAGTGTTGGTGGAGACACAGGGTGTCTATTAAATTATTAAGTTATTATGCATTAGTTGGATACACACGTTACCTGAGTACACTGAACGCTTTTTAAAGGTCCATAAACTGAACAACTATACTGTGAGGAATAAATAATTGTGTGAAGCTATAATAATCAAAGATAGGATTTTGTAAAACTAAACAAATCTCATAATTCCCCCTGAGCCTAAATAAAGATAATAAATATTAAAAATAAAATATTTTCTGGACCAAATGTTGACAGTTATTGTTAAGTTATTTTAGATACATTTTGATACATTTTGCACATGAATAGTCGACAACCGATTGGTGATGTGATAACTGTAGCACACACATCAGATTGGTAGCAATATGAGTCGATGTAATTGTTTAAGTACCATCGCATTTGCAGGCTTTCCTATTTTTTTTTACTTTCTTAACACTTTGAAACCATGACCATTTGTTATAAACAGTAACAAATCGAGTACGCAGGCAGTGCCAAATGCACAACCATAGGAGTGCTGAATTATTGTATGCATTTGTGTTGTATTAGCATAGCTTTTTTTAAATTCAGCAACATTGTGCACATAGCTTGGTTTTCTTTGTAATAAACGCATCTAGTTTATTAATTAATGATATTTAGGACTAGCTAAACACACAAATCTAAAGATAAATGTTAGAGATGGCACCATCATAGCATAGGACAAATTTTCCCCTTGTTACTAAATGTAAATGTTTCTAGTATTTGTAAACAAGTAAATTTCTTGCTTTGCTGTAGATTCTTTTGATGTGTCATTCTCTTAGCTTGTTCGTTCTTAGTTGAATCTTGTATTAGGACCATGAGAGTAATTTAGAACTTGATTAGGACTTTTTTATATTTTCTTTCAGGGCAGAATAGTATCGGACTAGCCGTTTGCAACTCTCATGCTAGGCTAGGGATCTATTCTGAATAAAATTTATTTGTGATTTTAACATAAGACTGACCTCTCTTTTCTTGTTTAGTTTTGTTATCGATGCATTCCTCTGAGCTGGTTAAAGATCGAACCTCACTAATTCCCGATACCCCCTAGTGCAGACTTTGTGCTACACCAGTTCATGAATGTGTCGTTCCCTATACTTGTGTGTTAACTGGAAGAGGGACTTGGAAGGGTCTTTTGAAACCGGTGGCTCCCCGAAACCTTCGGCCAGCGTGCACAATAGATAACCACCATTTTGCATGGATCCTAAAATCGATATGATCTCCATAGAAACCTAGTCAAGTCAAAGCAAACCTTGCCATACGCAAGGCCACCTTGCCACTAGCAAAGCCACCTACCAGCAATAGCCAGACCACCACCAAGAATCTCTATGGCAATCACACAAGATTCTCTGTGGTGGTCTACCAATAAGTGGCCATGGCTGGCAACCAGATAAAACAAAAATAATTACTACCAACAAAGCAAACTAGAAGCAGTCTCTGTAATCTACTAAAGTTCAGTTACAACACATAAAATCTATTCGTGTTAGTGGAAAAAGGAACAAGGTCCAATTGGTACAAACAGGCAGAAAAGGACTTGGCTGGATTAGGTTTTCCCAATCTCAAGGATCGAGAGGAAATTAGGAAAATTTCTCATACATGGGGTTTTGGGGGAGAAGAAAGAAGACCTACCAGACACGTCTGGTCGCAGCAACGAAGACTCGCTCAATCGTTGCGCATCAAGAGTTATTGGGCAAACATCAAGGCCAATAATTGTTGATTCCGCACGGTCCTAGGAGACTCATTTGCGCAGAAGAAGATTAAATAATGTGAAAAGACGTACCTCAGGTTTCTGAGACCAATCATTCCTTCGAATTAGACAAATTTCGAATAAACCAGTTTCGAACTACCCAGGTTTCACTGTATTAAGGGTTAACTACTGTGGCTTTAGAGACGCCAGGGTACTGAAATTTTGCCCAGAAGGGAACGTAAATGTGCCAACGAATCTACAGACATGGTTCTATCACATTTAAGCATCCTTCAGTGTCAACTGACTGTGCAAAGATTCGATCTTGCTACCTTGGGTACAGCGAGCAAAAAAAAAAATTACCGCTGCGACATGCTCGTTTTCCCAGTGAGGTGAGGTTAAGTGGAAAGGAGGGGAAAGAAGAAGTAGTGAACGTCTAGAGCTCGAGTCAGCCGGGAAGGCGGTGCGCAGAACACAATGCTATCATTACGTCATGCCTCATTTCCATCCCAACCAATCACAGTCAGTCAGTCTTGAGAATCTGAGCTAGTGTGTTGTCAGGAAAGCGAAGTGATTACAGTAGAACCTCGATGAATCGTTTTTCAAGGGGGAGGGGGAAAATGACGATGGATGCGGGATTCGATAAATGCGGGTAACATAAAAAAATTGAGTAAAAATAATAATAAAGTATGGTTACTGTATTTAGACAATTCTTCATGTAAACTTCATAGAGACATCAAAATATTGCAACCACGATGTACGCGATATGATTTCATGTGTGTCATTTTATCACTTGCTCATTTTAGTGAAATCATTATTTGTTTTTTGTTTCGTCGAAGCTTTGTGTTTCAGACGAAACAAAGCCTTCTCTACTTGCATAATGTTCTCTTCTTCACGATCACTGATGGCATGCGAGTACATGAAGGATTTCACCTTCGCTAAGGCGGCATGCGCTTTGGCGAAACTCGGAATGACTTGGGGCTCACGATCGTCTTCTTCCTCTTCATCACTCCTCTACCCCGCGCCTTCATCGCACAGCTCGCCAATCTCCGCGGTAGATACTTCCAGTGTTCCGAATGAAAGAATACAGCAGTTCCGAGTGTTCGCGGGTCTCTGACCGGGCGAGCTATTTCAAGGCTAAATGACGTCGCGCTATCACGACACCCGCTCAAGACCGACTACAATATACAGTATCATGCTTTCATTCGTAGCTTTCATTGCTGTTCTGTGAGATCTAACTTGTTAGCCAAGCATTGCCAAACGTAGCGTAACATTACTGAGATTTCACGGGACGTGACATGTCCTGAATAACAATACTACACAGGAACTAAAAATGAGAAAGACAACGTAATTACGAACTACAGATAAAAATGTAATCGCCGCACACAACCAAGATACTACACAGAACCACTCAGAATGAAATGAAACAGCACAATGACGGCTTGGCGCTTCGAGCAGAATCGTTGGCGCCTGAAGGCTCGTAGGCGTGGTTATATAATGTGGTTGCGTGTAAACAATCGGCGCACTGCAGTCCAGCCTACTTGAACCTTGCTTCAGCCGAGTGACTTGCTCAAGCCTAGAAACACCTAATCGTTTGTACCTCGTACATTCTCGCATAACAGATTGCCGCTTCATATTCAAAAGAACGTTTGAATATATTTTTCTCTTAAACGATCAATGCGGGAAAATTGTGGCCAAGGACAAGTGATTTTTTGGTGATCCATGCGGAAAAAGAACGATAGTTTGAGGAACGATTGATGAGGGGAAATTTAACATTAGATTATATGGAAAATTTTCGGGACTAAATAAATTGAACGATGCATACGGGAAAATGACAGTTCCGAGAACGATGCATCGAGGTTCTACTGTCTATCGTAATACTAGCAGTAGTGCCCGGCTTCGCCCGGTGGATTTATTTGTTTTATGGATGATAATGAATTCTACTACAGAACTGGAGTGCTCAAGGATAAGGATTGGAAAGCACCAACACTTATTGCAGCTGATAACCTCAGTACATTGCACCAACACCATCGCCCTTATACAGAGACATACTATTGTCATGATGATAACTGTTTTAAGGGGCCTAAGAATTTTTTTGCACTAATTACTCCCCGTGACTGCAATTTATAATGAAATGAAATTCCACAGCCTGCTTCCAGTCTCCGACCGGGTCAGGAATGGAATGAATGAAGCCCCCATCTAGCGGCGAGGATATGAACTGTGCCGGCTGCCGAGGCCTGATGCACTCCTCTGGGGCAATGATTAAATGAATGACATATGAAATGAAATGATAGTGGAGAGTGTTGCTGGAATGAAGTTTTGACAGGGAAAACCGGAGTACCCGGAGAGAAACCTGTCTGCCTCCGTTTTGTCCAGCACAGATCTCACATGGAGTGACCGGGATTTGAACCACGGACCCAGCGGTGAGAGGCCGGCGTGCTGCCGCCTAAGCCACGGAGGCTCGCTGCAATTTATAAGCAGCTTGCAATTCTGCACCAGAACACTGGTAGGGGTGATGTGATGCAGCCAGCATTGCCCGGCAGCAATAGACTTAGGTATTATTGAAGCTGTTCAGGAGCGCTCGTTCTTCTGACTTACTGAACAAAAATCAATCTTTAAGGTTACCTGAGAGGTGTACATAATGCTACATAGCCTAAACTATTCCCCTTGAATCTGGCTATCATATACAAAAAGAATTTTTCGAATCCGACTGGTAGTTCCGGAGATTAGCGCGTTTAAACACACAAACTCTTCAGCTTTATTATATTAGTATAGAGTTAAAGAACCAGTGGAAGCGATTGTGTACATTTTGAGTGCTATGAAAGCAGAGCGAAGTAAACGACAGGTTGTGCATAGGCAAGCCCGAGAAATAGTTTACAAAGTGCACGAATACTTTAAAAGCGTAAAGCAGCGGGATAGAGACGGGCTCGATGAGGTAAACGGCGGTGTTGTCACAATGAAGGAACTCGTGGCAGGAGCTTGTGGTGTGGGGACTCGGACCTGGTGGACCTGTTGAAACAGTCTGTCTCTCCGTGCACAGTTCCTGAAGAGCCGGCCGCCTTCCCGGCTGACCCGAGCTCTAGTGTGCAAGCAAAGTTACTGGTCGACTGTGTGTTACAAGGTTGAAGCTCACCTATCTCCTCAGCTGTGCCATTGTTGTTCTGGAAGTCCAGCAGGTGTCGCAATACCCTAATCTCCAAGGATTCACTTTCAGCTTTAGCAGCCAGTGCATATGCATCATTGTAAGTCTTCACGATGTTCGTGTAACCAGCACCCTTCAGTTCCATTAATACTGCAATGTTCAAGGTGGTCTTGCAGGCCTGAAAGAATAACAGTACTGACCGATGTTAAATAGATAATAATATTTATAGTACTTATTACAAAATGTGCTATATTAGTCAACCAGGCAGAGAAATTAATGATGTATCAATCTGGTAACGATTCACTTTCATACCAAAGTAAATGCATTGATTATTCTAGTTTATTTAAACTACATTCAAATCACAAATGTTGGAAAAAAATGAAAACAATACATTAGGAAATAAAGTGGTCGTGTCACTAAATTGCTCAAAACTATTGATGCTGTTACTGGATTTTAAATGTTTACATGATGTCAGTATTGCTTAGTTATTGAAATATATTACACATTTGCTTCTTTCTGGACAGTGACATATTTGAAGGTTTACTTAATTCAAATATTTATAGATTTTGGGGGAACAAGTGTGACAAATGTTCACAAAATAATTGGGTAGAAATAACTTCTTTGGTCAAAATAATTGCATAAAATATTAAATAGCTAAAAACATTGGAATTTTCTACTCATCAATAATTAAAATTAGGGGGCTTCGGTGTAGTCTTGCGCATAATAGTTCGCGGCTGGGAGCGATCAGTTTAGTTCGCAGCTCCTTAGCGAACTAGGTCGCTCTTTTAGTTCGTTAGCTCCCATCTCGAATTCCCTGTAAGACAGCTTGTTTGCTCGCCTTGCTACTGCCACTGCACACGCTCTTTGTTTGTTATAGCAGTTTCTTTATAACGATCAGTGTAGTCAATGCCTGGGTTATTACCCACCCGTATTTTGGGTAATTAAACAACAAATGGGCAAATAAATCAGTAGTCTAGTTTACACAAATGGGTAAAATGGGATATTCAGCTATTCTGTTCTTGTTTTTTTACTTTACATACATTGTTAGCCTACTCGTAGGATTTTAATTTTTAAATGGATTTCATAATTTTTATATCTTTATTTTGTCTTTTAATTGTCAATGGCATGAAAGCGTGTTTTGTTTTCATATGCCGGGTTAAATTTCCGTTTGAGCCCCCTGCAATACTTATTAATGTTGAGCAGTGGTTACATTTTGCTTTCTAATTTCTGTGCCTTATGTAAAATGTGTCCAAAGGGAGCTATGCTACCTTTTGGATGACATTGTAATATATGACCTAAAACAAAACATATTAACCCTATAATCAAATTGATATACATTACACTACTTCACATCATCGCACTGTAGAAGTCACATAATATTTTGATAGTCATATTTAAAGATACGAGAAAACAGCATTTTGAAATTGATTTTGTAGCATTTTCATTTTAAAAAATAGCATTTTGGAACATTTTGAATTTTGAAAATTAGCGTTTTGTAGCATTTAAAAGTTCGTCATCAGGTACGATAAAAATTAAATTCAAAATTAATATGGATGGAAACTAATTCAAACATGCACAGGATTGGAAATATGGATGTTTCTGATTACTGGCTTAAGCATTTAATATAATAATGTGAATCATACATTTACTTAACTTCAGGTAAATACCATACAATGGATAATTAACTAAATAATAAAATGTACGTTTACTCCCTCATCATTTCCTTTTCAGTGAGGGCCATGGATGAGGGGCATTGAATTTCTATTTGCCGGTGGTTTAATGGTCAAATGGCACATCTTGAATCCAACCTCATAAGACAAGTTATTAGAAGAAACGAATGGAACTTGGCAAGGAGTTAGTAGAAAACCACACAAAAGGATTTCATAGACACCCACAGAATTTGAACCAATTCGTCCACCGAGTCCAGGACATCCCGGTATTGTCGTCATTCCACCTGCCACACAGTAAACTTCGTAAGACGAGCATTGTCACCTGACCACAGCTCGCTTTATTCTAACAATCGTCACTTTGGTATCAGTGAACTAATACAACTCTCCGCCTGCCCTCAACATTTTGTCGACACTGATAACACCAGCAGCTCAGGGTAATTTGAGTTGCTGCACAACACCAGATATTGTTGATCGTGCATAATGAGAGCATGATCTTTGGATCATTTCAGCATAGCTCAGGTGCCCTCGTCTCACGTCATACAACCAACCGACAGCACTTGAGCTCAATCTTGCCAATTAGCCAGGCTGATGCATTTATTTTCAGAGATCTCACATTACTGAAAAATGTATGGTGTCAAGTTTCTACATTTCTTTAATACTGATATTGGGATTTTAATACTTCTAACACTCCCTTAGTAAAAATAAAAACCACACACACAACAGAAGACTTAACACTGCTGCCAATGCAACTTGTATAGACGAATGCTGACAATCCTGTGAACTTTATTTTTCACCTTTCATATCTACTCCAAAGATTTAAATGATCACATCTTATCAGTCTCAAAGGTTTTCTTAAGTTAAATAGAATATGCAAACCACGCAATTACTGATATACCTTTTTGCGACTCTTGACTGACAATCTGTAAAACAGTATCCGAATTCACGGAGAAATCGCCGGACGACATGTAACATAACCTCTAACTCACACATTGTAGAGAATAATTTAATTATATTATACAACATTCCCGAAAGCAAAGAGAACGCCAAACAAACATTGTCTATTCATATCACGATACGTACTTGAGAGTTTTCATTTTCATTTCAAATACAAGAAATGAGGGGCGGCGCGATATAAACCTATATAAGCATAACCTTATTGCCCTAATTTTTAAAAAGAATGGGCACAAACGATTGGAATATTCCTTTTATTAGCACAACCAAAGGAAACTACCAAATAATTTTTCCAAAAACATCATTTTACTGGCGATAAACAGTGGATATTATGCGGCAATAACAGCAGCCATTTTCAAATTGATTTTTACCGTAATCGCTTGTTTTCACGACAATAATCGATGTTTGTACATATCGATTATTACTCGTAAATATCGATTATTTAGCAAATATTTTTATTGCAGGGAACTCGCAATTTCAAAGTTGCGGCGTGAAAATGTAATAAAACATAATATTTAACATTAATCGGTCAATTCGGCACTTTTCGCATTTATGGGAATAATTCGCAAGAACCCTTAGTTATCGCACTTTGTTGCACATTCAGTTTCACAAATTTTGGGTATACATAGTCATATTAGTTACGAGGTAGTTGAAAAAACGAGAAAAAAGTAAAATTCGCATTTATCGCAATTGCGATTTTCCCGTATCTCTAGTCATATTACATCAGTGGCGGTTCTCCATTGAAGCGTTTGAATCACAGTTTCACCTGCTTTATTACAAAATAAGTAAAGATTAAAGAATACTGTACATATTTTGGCATTCTTTTATTTTTAAACATGAATTTTACTTCATTAGATGTTACCAATTAAGGCATGAACATCGACCATCAAACGACACGGCACGGTGGCGCGATGGCAAATCTTCTGCCGTGTTGCTCAACTAGCCTGATGCAACAGGAATATGCTGGCAAGAATGTTGCTGGACTGAGTATTGAGTAAGGCCAGAGAGGGAATGGAAGTCAGCAGTAACCATGAAAACAGGAGTTCATGATGCGATTTCAGCCAGCAAGTGAGTAGTCTGTCACCAGCGATTACTCGTCACCAGTGATTGCTCATTCACATTGCTCTCGTTTCAAGCAATCTTGTAAACTACTGTAACAGTTACTATGCTCGCTGCACGTGCAGTTCGTGTGATAGATAGCGACGTGTTGTGTTTGTAGTAATATGTTTTACATTTTGATATTCGAAGATATAAAATACAAAAATATGAGTATTGAAACATTAGTGAAATTCCTTATTCCCTCCTTATTTCCTTTTATTCCTTATAGGAACATAGGGCAGCTACAAACTTCTTCCATCTCACTCTATTGTTGGCCATCCTTTTAATTTGGGCCCATGTCCTTCCTTCTGAGACGTCTTCTCTTTCTCATCATCATCATCATCATCATCATTTCCCCTTATCCAGCTCCTGCCGGGTCGGGGTATTTATGGCACTTCTCCAATTTCCTCTTTCCTTCCACCATTCTTCTTCCACGATCTTGTCCCAGTCCAGATTTCTTTTTCTTACGCTGTTCTTCACTGAATCAATCCACCTTGTTCTAGGTCTTCCTCTTGCTCTCTTACCCTTGCACTTCGCCTCCAGCATCTGTCTTGGTATTCTATTTTCCTCCATCCTCTTTACATGTCCAAACCACCTTACAAGGGAAGTCTCTGAACCGGGGAATCTCGGATCTTGCTGGAACTTTGCAGGTACATTGCGTGAGCCCAACTAGGCAGAACCGCGAAGAAAAATATTTCGGAAATTAACTTCCCCTTCTACAAGATGAAAAATTAAGATATACAAGTTTAAATTGGCGCGCCAGTGGCGTGAGCTTCATTGGCTGCGTCAGAGGTTGCTTCCCGGCCTACGGTGTACAGTCACCGAATGAGAGGCGACAGACCCGGCATACGCGTATATCCGTATACGGAGAGTGTCCCATGCGTTGCATAATGAATGTTAACATTGGAAAAGTTATTTGCTGTCTGGAGGAAAAATATGGAAAATGTATGGAAAGGCTTCTCAGGATTCAAGAACAGGACCTGTTGGACAGTTTGGATGGTTTTGTGCCTATCTGGCGTTCGTCTCTTGTAACAAGTGTGTTAGGTATGAAATACAAACAAAATGCTGTTGAGTATTGGAAAAGGGGTAAGAGGCGTCCGCTTTCCTTTTCGTCGGTAAAATGTAAGTTTTACCGTTTAAGAAGTGAGATAGATTTATATTTGTGGGCAGAGCAAGTGAAAAGGGGCGGCACCCACCGCGACATATTGAGGAGAATAACATGTGCCTTAAAAGTCCAATTTGACATTGCCCATCAGAATAATGACGTAATATATGATGTGACAATTCAGCAATGGGTTATGCTAGCTGCACAGGACGTAAAATATACGGGGTTTAAAGCCAGCCATTCTTGGGTGCAGCACTTTAAGGATCTCTATAATATCATTTCGCGAAAAATAGCAACTGTGGTGATATCAAAGAATGCCCATCGAAAAATTGATATTATGTCAGCAGCAGAAATATTCGTGGACGAGGTTACATCGGTTCTAGATTCTCTCGGCCCTGGAAACGTACAGTATGCACTGTAATAGTGATCAAAGTGGGGTCAATTTGGAGATGTGTTCGGGGTTCAATTTGGAGATGTGTTCGGGTAGGACACTGGCTATAAAAGGGTCGAAAACGGTTTTCTCCAAAGTGCAATCAGTGCGGGCCACAATGCACAGTTATACAATAATGCCAACAGTAACAGCAGCGGGCAAGCTGCTTGGACCTCTCTTCATTACTTTGAAAGTACCAAAAGGTGTGTTTGGTAAAAGGGTGAGAGAAACTATGTTTACACATGACAATATTTAAGTTGTTCCCACAAAATCTGGCAAAATGGGATCCACACAATTGAAGAATTGGTTTCATAATGTTTTCAAACAGCATGTACCGTCTGGCAATGTGGCACTCCTTCTGGATTCCTTTTCTGGACATAATCGTTAGAAAGAGAAGAGCGCATACGACTGATGATCATCCTTCCTGGGTCCATAGATTTTCGAACACCGTTCGGTTATTGAATTTTGACATCAATTTGGCCCAGAGAAATACAATCTTGAAAATGCAGTCTCTGACCACCAATTGTCGTCCTCTCGTTTTACTTCAAAGTGACAATACGCATGGTACCGAAATCAGTATCCGTCCGACAATCCCGAACGGTTTTAACACCCTGTGCCATATTGTTTTGATATCAGTGCAATACAATGTAGTACTTGCACTCGCCCGTGTCTTATACGGTGAGGATGGTGTAAAAGCAGTATGTGTTTCCAACATTATTATCACGAACATCACTGTTGTCAGAACTATGTGAAATAGCTTGGTCTCTTACTCGTGTGACCATTGGTTCAGTTTACTCTGTGTTGTGTTGTAATTATATGTATTTGTGATACTTTACATTGCATGATTAATAATAAAGCACGACGTGCAATATTTTGTAAAGATGCAACATTAATGTCCCTTGCCACAGCGAAGCTTATGAGCGCGAGTACGGGAGGGCAGTCGTTTGGAACGTGATCTTTTGAGCAACCAATCAGGAGTGAGGCACACTCCCGCTTGACCAGTGCGCACAGTTCAAAATTGTTGTTCTTACTGCCGTCTACGGTGGGTAGGAGTTAATTTCCGAAATATTTTTCGTCACGGTTCTGCCTAGTTGGGCTCACGCAACGCATCTGCTAAGTTCCAGCAGGATCCACGATTCCCCGGTTCAGAGACTTCCCTTGTTACTTTATTCTTCTCAAT